>CM042541.1:18685000-20185000 GCA_023630585.1 Cranoglanis bouderius
AGTCATTTTGATATTTAAAAAGTTGTCACATTAAAAAAAACAAACAAACAAAAAAAAACACCAAAGATGTGAAATATGTGTTGAGCAGAAATTAAGATTAGGACAAGTCTCATTTGGTCACCACAACTGAGTTACTTTCTTTAGTTTTAATTTTCCTGTTGTTTTTTTAAAAAAAAATTTTGTTTGTTTTTTTGTTTGTTTGTTTTTTACAGGTACAGCACATGCTCCATAAATCCTGTGATAACTATCTCTCCCACCTGTTACATTTCTCTCCTCTTCACCCACCTGTACACAGGCTTGAAAATGAAATGAAAAATTTGCAGTGGTGTGTTTCACTACACCAGGCCTGGTAAAGTTTCACCCAGCTTCCTGCCCATCTGGCTTAATCAGGGATAAGGAAAAAATAATCACGACTATAATCTGCACATAATCCCTGATTTATCAGGGATGAACAAAATGAGAGCAAAATGATAATTCTGTACTGTACATGACTTACTGGACCTCAGTGCAGTCATAGTATCTAAAAACTCTTCATGTTTGAAGCACATTGCGACACAGTGGTTGCTGACAGATGCGCACAGTTATGTCTTTGTTAGTGTTTGACCACACCAATGTAATGAGCTAACCAAGGGATGGAATATTCTCTTCGTTTCCAAATTCAATACAAAGCTTCTTTAACTGTACAAGTAGACATGATGCTGATTCATACCCAGGAGTAATAATGATTATTAAAGACGTACTCTGTAAGAGCATAAGTGGCATATCTGTTAAATATACAGTACATGTGGTATACATCTGTTTTGGTCCATCAGTGACTAATACTCTCCAGATGAGAACACATTTTGCTTTCACTGTTCCTCGCTCTGTTCCTCGCTTTTACACAATAGGCAGAAGAGGTAGATGTGGACCTAACAGTTGACTTTTGAGCTCCTGCTTTGAATAGGCTCTTTTTACACTCATATAATCCCAGTGGTGTCCTGGGACTCGGGGCCCTGCCTCCATGACCTCTGACCTCTACCTCTGACCTTGGCTAGATTTCCTCCTGTACAAAACCCCCTTCCTTTTGACCAGTAAAAGATGCCTTTTCCAAGCTTTTAAGCACATACACTTAAAAGCTACCTTTAAAGTATTACATCAGGAATATACAGGTTGTCTGGGTTAATTGTGGATGAATGGTTTTCTGGAGATATAAAATATTATTAGATGAAAACCTAAAGGCATGACAGCATTTAGAACATGAAATTAGATAGAAATAGATAGAAAGTCAGACTAAACTAAGACAACAAGAATATGCAAATCCTCAAGACCTCAATTTAGATTTCAGGATATGTATGACATTTTTGATATACAAAATCATAATACACTGAAAATATTCTTGTATTTCAATTTGATTGATGCTTTTGATTTTTGGTACATGAACAATAAGCACCATATGGTACCAATAAGCTGGTACCATAATCTGATGGAAATATAAATCATACCATGGCATTATGTTCTTCACGGTGATGACAGTAATGAAGAGGCTTCACACTGTTTAATAGAGAAATGCTTTCACTACAAAACACAAATATTTTATTCAGTCAAGGCAATACCACAGGTTTATACCACTATACCACAGTGCTGATGAATTCTCTATTCTGATTGCTCAGAAGGTGTTGATAATGAATACTTTTCTATAACAGCAGATCTGACAGTAATTGAAATCAAAATAAAATATATTAATGTGCTTGTTCTAATACATTTCTATAGTAACAGTTTACACAGGGAATTGTATGGTGGACACTCCACATAAATGGATGTTAAAAAGATGGTTTTCTATAAGGAGTTGTTTAGTCAGCATTTGTGGAAGGAGTCTCCAGTGTCAGCAGTCAGAGGTAAAGCTATTTCTTTACTTTTTCAGACACGGGAATGTCTTCAGGACAGAGGGCTTTTCAATTTCTCAGTACATAACAACCTGCATCTTACTAACTTCAAGAGAGAGAAAAAGGAGAGGCTGATGACAGTATGACTCTTTAGCTGCCAAACATGAAACTAGCTAATTTCAAAGACATTCCACAACATTAAATGTAACTACAAATGGATAAAAAGAACAATATGTAACAAAAATGTTAGTAAAATGCTATGGTATTAGAAGAATAAAGCACTTTTGGATGTTCAGTTATAGGAAAATAATCCGTAATGGTGTGGTAACTGTAGCTTCATCACACCAGCACGTCATTGATAGTTTGATAGAACAGCACACCCCCAAGTGTTTTATTCCTTACATAACTTCTTCACCCTGCCTATTTTATGTTTATGTTTAGAATCACCGGACAGGGTGATTTTTAATGAAATTACAATACCCTTTGGAACTCTAAATCAAGCTCAGATTGGCCCACCCAACATGTGACATCTGAATGAAACCAGACGTTCTCTCCTCCAGCTCTGGAGTAGAAGAATGGCCTCCATTCTCATTGTTAATGGGTTGAAATGGCAATGTTGACCGAGCAGTTTTATTTACTGAGTGTGTGCTTACACTCCCCCTCCCCTCTCTCTCTTGGCCTGTGCCTGTTTGGTCAGATGCCAAGGTGATCTCCTGATCAATACAGATCTGGTATCAGCAAGCAGGAGGGAGAGGAGCTACCTCATTAACCCTGCTGCTTCCAGGTAACACAAGTCTCCTAATCAGAGGTATCTGACCCTACAATCGCTGAGCACCACCTTGGACATTACAAGAGGCAAATACCAGTTACCAATTAAGTCTCTTATTAACCTGTGACCAAAAAAAAGTACGTAATTATCCAGTAGGTCTAATTACACCTCTTAGCTCACCTTGTGAATATACAGCCTGCTATTAGATTTAATGTGTCATAATGTGTTTCAGAGCTGCTTGATGAGAGGAAAGGTTGCTGAGTTCTCTGTAAATCTGAATCAATGTGCTCCAGTCAGGGAGCGCTCGGAGGAATTCCAAAGCCTCTGCAGAAGGAGGAGGAGGTGGTGGTGGTGGTGGGGCAGGGCCACATCGGTGATTGATGTGTCTGTATTTGTGCTTTGTTAGTTGTGTCCTTCTAATGGACTGCAGATGCGAATGGTCTTGGTGCAACAGCTAATTGGCCATGTTTAGAACTGGAAAATAAACTGGAAAGACACAGTGATGTTGAACAGACAAAGTTATTTAAACCATGTAAAGAAAGTGAACAAGTGGGTTTTGTTTACAGGGCTCTCCTTTTTTCCGTCTCACTTTACGAATCCCAAAAGATTTCCAGAAAAAGTGTGAGAAAAAGAGAGAGAAACGATCATCTTTAACATACCTCTATTACTACACTCTGATCTTTAATCTTCTGTCTTTCCTCATCTGCTCCTCATATCACTTAGGATCAGAATGCACAGTTTACTGTAGAGATCACCTCAGTGTTTTCTCATTATTTGGTCATTGATCATTCAGATAAAGACCTTTCAAAGTACTTGATGTATTGCCTGAAATATTTGCATTTTAACAGCTCATTTAACATTCACTTAAAGTTTATCAAAGTACCTACAGTGCCCTCCACTAATATTGGCACCCTTGGTAAATAAGGCTGTGAAAAATTGTCTTTATTGTTTAACCTTTTGATCTTTTGTTAAAAAAAAAAAACCCAAAAAACTCTGCTCTAATGGATATCAAACAATTGCAAACAAAACAAAAATTTATCCAAAAAATATCTTTGTTAAATATAGTTGTGCAACAATTATTGGCACCCCTAGGAATTCATATGAGAAAAATTTATTTGAAGTATATTCCCATTGATATTTTACATTTTTTTAGTACACTTGGGTGACTAGGAACAGGAAATTGTTCAACCATGACTTCCTGTTTCACAGGGGTATAAATATGAGGTAGCACATAGGCCAAATTCCCTTAGTCATTCATAACAATGGGTAAGACCAAGGAATATAGCTGTGATGTGCGGCAAAAGGTTGTTGAGCTTCACAAAATGGGAAGTGGCTATAAGAAAATAGCACAAGCATTGAAAATGCCCATTTCCACCATCAGGGCAATAATTAAAAGAAGTTCCAGTCAATTGGAAATGTTATGAATCAACCTGGAAATGGACATGTGTCTATATTGTCTCAATGCACTGTGAAGAGGATGGTTCAAGTGGCCAAAACATCTCCAAGGCTCACAGCTGGAGAATTGCAGAAGTTAGTTGCATCTTGGGGTCAGAAAGTCTCCAAAACTACAATCTGAAGTCACCTACATCACCACAAGTTGTCTGGAAGGGTTTCAAGAAAAAAGCCTCTACTCTCATCCAAAAACAAACTCAAGCATCTTCAGTTTTCCAGACACTACTGGAACTTCAGATGGGATTGGGAAAAGTACCTCATGCCCACAGTTAAATATGGTGGTGGCTCTTTAATGTTTTGAGGCTGTTTTTCTGCCAGAGGACCTGGACATTTTGTTAGGATACATGGCATCATGGACTCTATCAAATATCAAAATATCCTGCAATGTCCATCCCAGTCCCCTGACTTGAAACCCATAGAAAACCTGTGGGGTGAACTGAAGAGGAGAGTCCACCAGCGTGGACCTCGAAATTTGAAGGATCTGGAGAGATTCTGTATGGAGGAATGGTCTCAGATCCCTTGCCATGTATTCTCCAACCTCATCAGGCATTATAGGAGAAGACTCAGAGCTGTTATCTTGGCAAAGGGAGGTAGCACAAAGTATTGACTAAAAGGGTGCCAATAATTGTTGCACACCTATAATTAACTTTTTTTTTTTCATTTTTTTTATAAATCAGTGTTTTGTTTGCAATTGTTTGATATCCATGAGTATTTTTGTGAATTTTTTGAACAAAAGATCAAAAGGTTAAACAATAAAGACAATTCTTCACAGCCTTCTTTGCTCATATTTACCAAGGGTGCCAATATTAGTGGAGGGCACTGTACATACATTAACAACATACCTAAAACAATATACTATTATTTTGTGAGGTAAAAGCAATGTTACATAAAGTTTTCTTAATATAATTGAAATTGTCCACTTATTTCTATTTTCATTAAACATAATGCTGAATGTGTACTTAAATTATTCTTAACCCCCCCCCCCCCCCCCACCACCCCCCCCCACGCACACACACACACAAAAAAAAGAAGTACAATACTGAATGATGTTTAAAAATATATGGTTGGTACTCTGACATTATAGCATCAGCATATTAATAATTTGATGTATAAAGAGATATAAAAGAACTATAAAATACTGTATGTAGTGCATGAAAAAATCAAGAGAACATTTCTTCTTTTCTTTTCTTCTCTTACAGTAACTTTCCCCTAGACTAGTAATAAAATTCTATAAACATTATAAATTTTAAATTTAATAAAAAAAAAAAAAAAGTACATGCAAAACTATTTGAAATTTGCTACAATCTCAATCTTACCAAACAAAAAAAAAAGTTTTCCTACATAATATAATATATCAATTAATACACTTTCTGTGACAGAACTTTCAGCTGCAGGTGTAACAGAGATTTACAGCCTCCACACTTAAACGTCATACCATTTCTGCATGAGAATTTCATACTATAACTGTCTGCAAATAGACAAATCAAATAGGCAAATTAAAATGTAACAAAATTTTTATCTGAAATTCATTCCTCCTACCCGAGTCCAATACTGGCATGAATTGAGTATATACTGAGGAACTCAGTATGGTTTGAGGTGAATGTGTGATGACAAGCATGTAGCTTGTACAATGCTAAACTAGCAGCTATAAGCTTCCTCATTTTTAACTTCATAGCTCAAATGTAAAACTTAAAAAGCAAACATTTTTTGGATGATAGACTAAATTGAGATGAAGAGGAAGTTGTCTAAAAATAATCTTAGCCGAGTTGTCACTTTAATATGGCAAGTATCATTTAAAGTACAACAAGTTTCTGTAATGCTGGCCACTTATGTACTGTATGCTCATGTACTTGATCAGACCAAATTATAATAAATAAACAAATAAACAAACAAACAAACAAATAAATAAATAAATAAGTTAATTAGTTAATAAATAAATAACTATATTTAAATAAAATAGAGAAATAAGGTATACATATATATAAATACATACATAAATATATGGGTAATGTTTTTCCAGTCTTCAGCTGTACAGTTTCAGTGAGCCTGTGTCCACTGTAGCTTTAGATTCCTGGTCTTGGCTGACAGGGTGGACCCCACTGTGGTCTTCTGCTGTTCTAGCTTATCCACCTCAAGGTTCCATGTGTTGTGCATTCTGAGATGCTTTTCTGCTCACCACGGTTGCAAAGAATGTTTTTTGAGTTACCATAGACTTCCTTTCAACTCGAACCATTTGCCTATTCTTCTCTGACCTGTCTTACCAACAGAACTGCCGCTCACAGGAAGGTTTTTGTTTTTCACGCCAATCTGTGTAAACTCTAGGTACTGTTGTGTATGAAAATCACAGGAGATCAAACCAGCCTCTCTGGCACCAACAACCATGCAACAGTCAAAGTCAGAGAGATCACATTTTCCTCCATTCTGATGTTTGATGTGAAACTAACTGAAGTTCATGGCCTGTATCTGCATGATTTCATGAATTACACTGCTGCAACAATTTAGGCATGCAGCTTGTACAATATTAAACTAGCAGCTGTAAGCTTCCTCATAGCTCAAATTTAAAACTTAAAAAGCAAATGTTTTTGGCTGATAGACTTAAGATGAGTTGTCTAAAAGTATTTTTTGCTGAATTGTCACCTTAATGTAGCCAAAGAATGCTCATTTATAGTAATGTAGGCTTTATAAAAGGTTTCTGTAGTGCTTGTGCTGGCCACTTATGTATACTCATTAGCTTGGACCAACTTATAAAACTAACTAACTAAATACTTATTTATTTAAATAGGAGATCAAAACAGCCTGTCTGGCACCAAGAACCATGCCATAGTCAAAGTCACAGAGATCACATTTTTCTTTATTGTGATGTTTGATATGAACATTAACTATAGCTCTAGATCTGTACCTGTATAATTTTGTGCATTGGGCTGCTGCCACATGATTGGATAATTGCACTGATGATCATTTGTACAGGTGTCAGTGAGTATGTACATACTGTATAGTATACAGTCCCCTCCAAAACTACTGGAACGGCAAGGCCAATTCTTTTGTTTTTGCTATACACAGAACACATTTGGGTTTGAGATCAAAATATGAATATGAGACAATAGAACAGAATCTCAGCTTTCATTTCCTGATATTTACTCACCCCATTTCCATAAAAGTTGGGATTTTTTACTAAAATGCAATAAAAACAAAAATCTGTGATTTGTCAAGTCTCTTGAAACTTTAATTAACTGACAAAAGTACAAAGAAAAGATATTCAATGTTTTCACTGACCAACAAATTGTATTTTGTAAATATAAACACCATTTTGGAGGATCAGGTTAATTGGTAACAGGGCAGGGTATCAGGATTGGGCATAAAAGGAGCATCCACCAAAAGCTCAGTCTTTGCAAGCAAGGATGGGTCGTGCCTCACCACTTTGTGCCAATCTTCCTGAGAGAATTGTCAGTCAGTTCAAAAAGAACATTGCTCAACACAAGATTGCAAAGAATTTAGGTCTTTCACCATCTACAGTACATAATTTTGTGAAAAGATTCAGGGAATCGGGAGAAACCTCAGGGCAAGTCCGGAAACCACTGTTGAATGTGCGTGACCTTCAAGCCCTCAGGCGGCATTGCCTGAGAAATTGTCATGTTACTGTGAAAAATATAACATGGGCTCGGGAGTACTCAGAAAACCGTTGTCACACATCAACTATGCAGAAACGCCGCCGAAGTCTCTGGGCCCGAGCTCATCTCAGATGGAATGAAAGGCAGTGGAAACATGTGCTGTGGTCAGATGAGTTCGTGTTTCAGCTTGTTTTCGGGAAAAACAGATGTCGAGTTCTCTGTGCCAAAGAGGAAAAAGACCAACCAGACTGTTAAAAGCAAAAGGTGCAAAAGCCAGCATCTGTGATGGTATGGGGGTGCATCAGTGCCCATGGCATGGGTGACTTGCATATGTGTGAAGGTACCATTGATGCGGAGGTGTATATTGGGATTTTTGAGAGACATATGCAACGTCTTTTCCAAGGAAGTCCATGGTTATTTCAGCAGGACAATGCCAGGCCTCATTCTGAACGTGCTACAACAGTGTGGCTTCGTAGACACAGAGTGTGTGTGCTTGACTGGCCTGCCAGCAGTCCAGATCTGTCTCTTATGGTGCATCATGAAGAGGAGACTCAGACAATGGTGACTAAGGACTGTTGAACAGCTGAAGTCTTATATCAAGCAAGAATGGGCAAAAATACCACTTGCAAAACTGCAACAATTTGTATCCTCAGTTCCCAAACAATTAAAACATGTAATTAAAAGGAAGGGTGATGCAACATAGTGGTAAACATGCCTCTGTTCCAACTTTTTTTGAGTGTGTTGAAGGCATCAAATTCTAAATTTGTTTATATTTACAAAATACAATTAAGCTGGTCAGTCAAAACATTGAATATCTTTTCTTTGTACTTTTGTCAGTTAATTAAAGTTTCAAGAGACTTGATAAATCACAGATTTTTGTTTTTATTGCATTTTAGAAAAAATCCCAACTTTTATGGAAATGGGGTTAGCACATCTAGATGTATGTAATAATTCCAGGCTGGGACGGAGGAACCAGACAGGAGACAGGCTGACTCCAACTTTCAATTCTTTATTTCTTTTTCTCACTCTTAACACACACACGCACGCACGCACATATGTAGCTCTGTGTCGGCGTCACTCTCTCTCTTGAGGCACGTGTCTCTCCTCCTTTTCTCCTCATTGCAACACAGAACACTTGTTAGTCTCAATTTCCTACAGGTGTGGAAATCTTACCACTCGCTTTCTTTGGCTCCACCCTCCATTCACAAACCGGTGCTCGACCACGCCCCCGCCTCCACATACCCCCACTACCCGACTCAGGCCGGGGAGCCATCCGGCCTGCCGCCGACTCCCCCCCCCCCCCCTTGCCGGGAGAGGAAGTCCGACACAGCCATCTGCACCCCCGGTCTGTGGATCACCTTGAATTTAAAAGGCTGAAGTGCCAGGTACCAACGAGTGATCCGTGTGTTGGCATCCTTCATGCGGTGGAGCCACTGGAGCGGGGCATGATCCGAACAGAGGGTGAAGGCCAGCAGATAGTAGCGGAGGGTGAGGACTGCCCACTTGATGGCCAGGCACTCTTTCTCAATGGTGCTGTACTTTGTCTCCCATACCGAGAGCTTGCGGCTGATGTACAGCTTGGGGCGCTCCACCCCCTCCACCACATGGGACAGCACGGCCCCCAGCCCCCTGTCCGACGCATCCGTCTGCAAAACAAAAGGAAGAGAGAAGTCAGGAGAATGTAAAAGTGGTCTGCCACACAGTGCAGCTTTTACCTGAGTGAAAACCTGTTGGCATGGCTCCGTCCACTGGACCGGGTCTGGTGCCCCCTTTTTAGTGAGATCAGTCAGCGGGCTGATGACGTCCGAATAATTAGGCAGAAACCTACAATAATAGCCAGCCAACCCCAGGAACCGTCTCACCTCCTTTTTGGTCTTGGGCCTTGGGCAGGTTGCAATCGCTGCTGTCTTATCAATTTGGGGACCACCTGTCCATGACCCAAGTGGAAGCCCAGATACCGTACTTCCACCCATCCAATCGCGCACTTCTTTGGGTTGGCCGTGAGTCCCGCATGCCTCAGCGACCTCAACACCACCCTTAAATGCTACATGTGTCGCTGCCAGTCATTACTGTATATAATAATGTTGTCTAAATAGGCAGCGGGATATGCAGAGTGTGGACGGAGTATTCGATCCATGAGCCGCTGGAACGTCGTGGGAGCCCCGAACAGCCCAAAAGGAAGGGTCATGAATTGGTGTAAGCCGAACGGGGTGGAAAAGGTCGTTTTTTCCCGGGACATTGGAGTCAAGGGGATCTGCCAATATCCCTTGGTTAAATCCAGTGTTGAATAAAAGCGAGCTGCGCCCAACCGATTGAGCAGTTCGTCAATGTGAGGCATTGGATATGCGTCGAATTTAGACACCGCGTTGACTTTTCTAAAGTCCACACAAAACCGGACCGTCCCGTCGGCCTTAGGAACTAAGACCACCGGGCTGCTCCAGTCACTGTGGGACTCCTCGATTACTCCCATTTTGAGCATGGCCTTAAGTTCATCCCGGACCACATTTTTTTTGTGTTTGGGGAGCCGATAGGGGCGGCTGCAAACCACCACCCCTGGGGCTGTCTCAGTGTGGTGCTCTATGAGGTTAGTGCGGCCGGGGAGAGGCGAGAACACGTCAGAAAACTCTGCCTGTAGGGTTTTGATGTCTGTAATTTGGGCTGGGGAGAGGTGGTCCCTGCATGGCACCGGAGGGGATTGACTCGCCAATTTTTGATCTACCTCCGGCCCTAGCTCCTCCCTTTCAGGAACTACTGTTGCCAACGCTACCGATGCCGTCTCCCTCCATAGTTTTAGCAAGTTTAGATGATAAACCTGCCGCGCCCCGCCTCTATCTGTTCACCTTACCTCATAGTCGACATCCCCGACTTGCCGTGTGACCTCAAAGGGTCCTTGCCACTTGGTGAGTAATTTGGAGCTCGCTGTGGGTAGTAATATGAGCACTTTATCTCCCGGTGTGAACTCGTGTAGCCGTGCACCCCTGTTATACAGCCGGGATTGACGTTCTTGTGCCTGTAGCAAATTCTCCTGCATTAGGTGGCTTAATGTGTGGAGTTTTGCTCTCAGATCCAAAACGTACTGAATTTCATTTTAAGTAAGTACGCTGCGCGGCTTGCGTCCATACAATAATTCAAATGGGGAGAACCCCGTGGAGGCTTGTGGGACCTCTCGTACTGCAAATAACAGGGGCTCTAGCCACTTATCCCAATTCCGTGTATCTTCCTGCACAAACTTACGAATCATATTTTTAAGTGTTTGATTAAAGCGCTCCACCAGCCCATCCGTTTGCAGATGATAAACGCTGGTGCGAATCGCTTTAACTCCCAACAATTCGTACAGCTCGCGCAGGGTGCGTGACATAAAAGATGTGCCCTGATCAGTTAGGATCTCTTTCGGGATCCCAACCCGGGAGATAACACGGAAGAGTGCATTCCTCGCGGAGATATTGCGTAGAGGCACCGCTTCCGGATATTGCGTTGCGTAGTCCGCTAATACTAATACAAAGCGATACCCCCATGCAGATCGGTCTAATGGCCCGACGAGGTCCATGCCAATTCTCTCGAACGGGACCTCGATTAACGGGAGTGGGTGCAACGGCGCTTTTGGGGTGGCCGGTGGATTCACCAGCTGGCATTCGCGGCATGCCATGCACCACCGGCAAACGTCGCAACGAATGCCTGTCCAATAAAAGCGAGCCAAGAGCCGACCTAATGTTTTCGCCTGCCCTAAGTGCCCCGCCATCGGGTTATAATGAGCTGCCTGGAATAATCCTTCCCGACGGTTCTTCGGAACCAACAATTGGGTTATATTTTCCTGGGTCTGAGTGTCCTGCATCACTCTATAAATCCTATCTTTAATAATGGAGAAGTAGGGGTGGGAGAGCACAACATTGGGCTGGATCGGCTGACCATCGATTACTCTCACTTGATCAAAGGCGTGCTTCAGGGTTTCGTTGCGCGACTGCTCCAAGGGAAAATCCCCGAGGGGAATCCCCGCTAAGAGGGGGGGAGAGCCACTCCCCCCACTCTCATTGTCATGCTGACGTGGAGCTGTCATCGACGGCCCTGGCACCGCCTCTCCCGCCAAGGCTGCACACATTCCACACCGATTCTCCCTAATGCAGGACCCATCCACAAACATTTCTCTCGCTGATAAATGAAACCCCGGTCAATTCGTTCCCAAAATTAGTGGATGGGTGAGATGGGGACTAACCGCCGCCTCCACTAAATTTTTTTTCCCTCGAAATTTGATGACAGTGGGCACTAATGGGTACTCGTGAATATCCCCATGCACACACCTCACCTTCACCAAACATGCATTTTCCAATGCCTCCCCTTGAACCAAGCCTTGGTGAATGGAGGTTTGATTGCATCCTGAATACACCAAGGCTTGGTATGTACCCCCTTGGACACTCACTGGTATGCGGTACGCCCCTGCTCGATCGGGGGCAGCCTGCGGTGCATCGGGGAGCCGGACCATTGCTCCCACATCCATGACGGGGCACTGGTCCTGGAAATGCCCTGGATCCCCGCAATGCCAGCACGCCGACCCAGGCACTCCTCCTGCACCGGCAGCTTTGGTTTCCCCCACCTGAGGAGCGGAAGAGACAGAAACAGGGAGGGCAGAGGGAGTGGGAAGGAGGGCGGGGAAGGGACGGGAGCGTGGCATGGGTCGGGGTGGACCCAGCCCGCATCTCCGGGGTGTAGGGACAGGGAAAAGACGGGGAGAGACACAAGGCCGTGAGAGAGAGAGAGAGGAAGAAGGGTGGGGCTCGCCTGCCCCTGGATACGGTGATACAGGTGATCCTCTGCCAGCTGAACCGCCTCATCCAGTGACGCAAGACGATGGCACTGGACCCATTCCGCTGTCCCGGTGGGAAGCCGGGCAATGAATTGCTCCAGCACCACTAGATTGATCACTTCCTCTGCATCGCGCTCCTCAGCCAACAACCTCCTGCAGGTATCCCGTAACTTCTGGGCGAAGGCGAACGGCCTGCCGAGCTCCGCGAAGGCCAGGGCTCTGAAGCGCTGCCGGTGCTCTTCGGGGGTCTGCCCGACCTGCTGCAGGATCGCCCGCTTCAGGTCCGGGTATTTGCTTCAGGTCCTGGAGGTCATACAGCTCCAGGAAGACCTCTGGATCGTCCTGAGGTCCCATCTTCGTCAGTGCGACGTGGGGCAGAGGCGCAGGTGCGGCTGCTGCAGAGGCTGCGGGGCCGGCAGCTGGAATCCCGGCCTGCTGCACCAGGCCCTGAAGCACCTGGTGGTCCTTGGCCTGGGCGTCGAGGAGGTCCTTAAAGCGCTTTTTCTGGTCGCGTTGGAGCTGCAGGAGGGCCTGGTGTTGGGTCTGGTGGAGGTTGGCCAGCTGGTTTATAAGGTGGTCCAGAGGTGAGCCTTCCATGGCGGCGATATCCTCTCGTAAATCCCGGGTTTCGGCACCAGTGTAATAATTCCAGGCTGGGACGGAGGAACCAGACAGGAGACAGGCTGACTCCAACTTTCAATTCTTTATTTCTTTTTCTCACTCTTCACACACACACACGCATGCACACATGTAGCTCTGTGTCGGCGTCACTCTCTCTCTTGAGGCGCGTGTCTCTCCTCCTTTTCTTCTCACTGCAACACAGAACACTTGTTAGTCTCAATTTCCTACAGGTGTGGAAACCTTACCACTCGCTTTCTCCGGCTCCACCCTCCATTCACAAACCGGTGCTCGACCACGCCCCTGCCTCCACAATGTGTTAAACAACTTACAACATGGCACGTTTGGTGACACACCACCCAATTTTTAGGTGAGCAAAGGTATAGGAACAAATAGTTGTAAAGTAAATTAAAGTAAATAACACTTAATGATTGCACATCCCTTGCTTGCAATAACTTCATCAAGCCAGCAACCAACTGACATCATCAAATTGTTGGTTTCTTCTTTTGTGATGCTTTTCCAGGCTTGTACCAAAGCTTCTTTCAGTTGTTGTCTCTTTCGGGGGTTTCTCACTTCAGTCTCCTTTTCAGGAGGTGAAATGCATGCACAATTGGGTTAAGGTCTGGTGACTGCTACTGTAGAGGTACAAGTGCAGTATAGCACATAGAGTTTCCAGTGAAACAGCATATTTCAGACAAACATCCTTCATCAGGTATGCAAGCAGAGTGCTTCTGAGGCTTGCCATTTTATACCATTATACAGTTTTATTAAATATGTCATGTATCAATTTCGTTAATTTTTCATTAAATTCAAATAAATTAAATTACCTTAATTTGTACTTATTCAAATTACCAGTTGCATACCTTATAAAAGCTGTGCTGTTAGTAAGAAAGAGATAAGAGTCTTGTGACTGTGATAATGAAATATGTACTTATAAAATTTCTGCTCTTAGTTTCACTTGAAAAGTGTTATAAAAGAACTAACATTCTTGAAGTCATATTTTTAGGACATATTGCACAGAAAGTGTCCCCTCTTATGTGTATCCACATAATTGTTGTCGCATCTTGCTGAGTAGTAAATAATTGATACCAGCAGGCTGTGTTGTATAGGTGCAGCTCTGGATGACAAGCTGCTGGGAGGTGCTGCTTTGTAAAGATGCAGGAAAAGTCCTAAACTAAAGAGAGCTCTAATGAATAGTGATGCATTTAAAAGGCACTTCCCTGCAGTTTCCATTGGGTGGAAATTTTATAAACTTTCTTTTAGGCCTGAGTCAGCTTGGAGAGACCATTGTCTCCCCCGCTGAACGGCACCCGGACACTCAATACAGTTTAAACAAAGGCTACGATGATAAACGACAGGGCCGTGAGACAAACAGTGCTGAGTTAGGCTTTCACTCCCAGAAACCCCGGGTCACAAAAAACAACACTCTCTGGCTTCAAATCAGACAGGTGAAATACAGCTGAGGTGATAGCACTCTTTAAATATTTAGCGAGCAGCTGTGAATGTGTTTTATGTGCTAAAATCAGCACGG
Source organism: Cranoglanis bouderius (assembly GCA_023630585.1). NCBI lineage: Eukaryota > Metazoa > Chordata > Actinopteri > Siluriformes > Cranoglanididae > Cranoglanis > Cranoglanis bouderius. The sequence goes on from CM042541.1 coordinate 18,699,639, forward strand.
ATGTACACTTAAGGCAACAATTTAAAAAAATCCCAACGAGGACTTACTGAATCAGTGCCATGACCACCCCGAGACAAGTTTACAAACAGAGTAAACATGTTTCATTTTTATAAAAACAGGACTTTTAGTGTTTGCATTCTCACAGCACGGAGATTGTTTGAAAGCCCATTCGGTTGCAGTACAAAAAGCTAAATGATTTTTAACTACATCTGATACATAGCAATATGATTGCTTGTTTTTGTGAGAAATATGATTTTTTAAAATAACACACTTCTGCCGTTTTCACTTGAATGCAACAGTTTGGTCAGAAATCTAATTTACACAGTGTTCCCCATATCCCAGATGTTGTCGATCACTCAAAATACTTTTAGGTCTGAAAATTGCTTCTTTAGTTAGAAGCCTAATGCAGCTAACAAGTCCAGGAAGCTTATAGTTACACACAAAAACATTTTAGTTTAGTTTAGCACAAAATCTAAATGTCTAAATCAACACACATTCATTTCTCAAGTAGATTCATTGTACAGTTATCTAAATAGACAAAATGACTTCCTAAAAGTTACTTTGAAGCAGGAATTTCTGTAACACATACTGTATTTTGATGTAACTCATGGTTGTTTATGGAATTTTTCTTATGTACAAATAATATCACTTCACCATCCTTAAAGGCTCGGTCACTATTTATTAGTCAGTGAATTTTCACAAGTACTATACACCCTGGATGGGACACCAGTCCATTGCATGGCATCACACACATGTCTGCACACTCACATTCACTTGCTAGAATGTTTTTAGGAAGTTGGAGGAAACTGGAGAACCCAGAGGAACACATGTGGAACTCCATACAGTCAGTAACTCAACCTCAGGATTAAACCGGGGATCCTAGGGCTATGAGACAAGCTGAGATTCTCCCAAGGTTTTGCAGCACAAAGACTATTAGGCTACTAACAGTTGCATTGAACACTTCTTCTGTAAACATTAACTTTATGATCCTTTTCTGAAGTTGGTCTCTGACTATATTATAATAATGAGGAGATGGGGGAAAAAAGTATTTGAACCCCTGCTGATTTTGTATGCTTGCCCACTGACAAAGAAATGATCAGTCTATAATTTTAATGGTAGGTGTATTTTAACAGCGAGAGACAGATTAACAACAAAAAAATCCAGAAAAACGCATTTCAAAAAAGTTATAAATTGATTTGCATTTTAATGAGAGGAATATGTATTTGACCCCTTCGACTTAGTACTTGGTGGCAAAACCCTTGTTGGCAATCACAGAGGTCAGATGTTTCTTGTAGTTGGCCACCAGGTGTGCACACATCTCAGGAGGGATTTTGTGCCACTCCTCTTTGCAGATCCTCTCCAAGTCATTAAGGTCATTTTCAATGCCCTGTCTGAGGGAAGGAGGTTCTCACCCAAGATTTGATGGTACATGGCCCCGTCCATCGTCCCTTTGATGCGGTGCAGTTGTCCTGTCCCCTTAGCAGAAAAACACCCCCAAAGCATACTCTTCCCACCTCCATGTTTGACGGTGGGGATGGTGTTATGACTTGGGGTCATAGGCAGCATTCCTCCTCCTCCAAACACGGCGAGCTGAGTTGATGCCAAAGAGATCTGACCACACCTGACCAGAACACTTTCACCCAGTTCTCCTCTGAATCATTCAGGCAAACTTCAGAGGGGCCTGTACATGTGCTTTCTTGAGCAGGTGGACCTTGCGGGCGCTGCAGGATTTCAGTCCTTCACGGCGTAGTGTGTTACCAATTGTTTTCTTGGTGACTATGGTCCCAGCTGCCTTGAGATCATTAACAAGATCCTCCCGTGTAGTTCTGGGCTGATTCCTCACCGTTCTCATGATCATTGAAACTCCACGAGGTGAGACCTTGCATGGAGCCCCAGACTGAGGGAGACTGACAGTTTCTTCCATTTGCGAATAATCGCACCAACTGTTGTCACCTTCTCACCAAGCTGCTTGGCGATGGTCTTGTAGCCCATTCCAGCCTTGTGTAGGTCTACAATCTTGTCCCTGACATCCTTGGACAGCTCTTTGGTCTTGGCCATGGTGGAGAGTTTGGAATATGATTGATTGATTGCTTCTGTGGACAGCTGTCTTTTTACAGGTAACCAACTGAGATTAGGAGCACTCCCTTTAAGAGAGTGCTCCTAATCTCAGCTCATTACCTGTGTAAAAGACACCTGGGAGCCAGAAATCTTGCTGATTTTTTTGTTGTTATTCTGTCTCTCACTGTTAAAATATACCTACCATTAAAATTATAGACTGATCATTATATATATATATATATATATATATATATATATATATATATATATATATATATATATATATATATATATATTCTTATGTATATGTACATGTATTTATATGTACAATATTTATTGTACATTTATAGGACAATAGAACAATAGAGAATTTGTAATGGTTTTAATGGAAACTGTAAAGGTCCTTGTGGGTCTTTACTGGTAATCTGTTGCTTTCTATTGGTGGCATATTTTGTCTACTGGATACCATTAAGGACCAATAATGGTAATGATAATGCTTTTAATGATTAGCTGATGGTTTGTAATGGTATTTGTAGTGGAAACCAATAGAATTTCTGTGATGGTTTCTATTGTTTTTTTCAGCAGGTTGTTACACCTACATTATTAGCTATTAGCTAATTTTTTTCAAGTTGTTGGGAGGGGGGCTTGGCCATAACTAGCTATAAGGACACAGAGGTCCAGACTTCGGTAGTTTTGGAAAGGTTTGGTGGATTGGTGGGAGTTTTTTTGTTTGTTTTTTTGCACATACACATATACACACACATACTGTATATACACAGGATTTTGTGGTAGCCACCAGGTGCTTGGAGGAAAAGAGCTGCCACTTGTCAGTTTGTTCAAAGAAAACATTGCATTTTTATGCAAATACGCTATAATATACAAAACAATAAACATCTCAGTTTTATAATGTACAACAACTAAACGGAATTGACAGTTTATTAATTGTAAGAGCTCTGTAAGGAACAGTGATAAACTATTTTAAAAAATGGCAAATAAAATATAAAATAGTATATTCCTGCAAAGGACCTTCCATACAATGTGTACAGTATACTGTGTGTGTGTGGGTATATATACAGTACTAAACTTTAGAAAAGGCTTTAAGATGATTGGGAAATGTGTTGTTTTTGGAGGCTGAAATCAAACCAAAAACATTTAACTCAGTGAAATTAAATGTTCAAACTGAACTCAGAGAGGTTTATGGAAGAATGGAAGGAAATCATAATGGAGATTAAAAATTAGCAGTTGATGTAGTACCCATCCAGTATGGAGACATAATAACTATGACACATTCCTGCAAGTGGACCTCACTAAAATTTTTATCCTGGTTACGGCCTTGGTGGGGGGAATTAGTTAGAAACTTGTCCTCCATATGGACTAATGAAATGTGCCTGAGAGTGCTTCCCGGTGGAACAGTAGGTGTGTAGGAGGGTTTCTGGGTCTCTGTGGAGATCCAAAGAGTCCTGCTGACCCAAGCTGGTGCACCTCTGCTGACCAGCGCATTACAGAGCACTACACAGCTGCCTTCCATTCAGCTAAAGAAAAGAACTGTTTTTTCTCCCTTCTCCCTCTCTCTCTCTCTCTCTCTCTCTCTCTCTCTCTCTCTCTCTCTCTTTCTTTCTCTCTGTCTTCTTGTGTCTGAGTGTAAGACCCCAGCTGTCCCCAGTGGAGCAGAATTCCAACCTTCCCTCCAAAAATTTGCTTTCCCTCTCTCTTACTCTCTCTCTCTGTCCCTGCTACCATTGTCCATCCGGGAGCATAGTGCTTAACCACTAGACCGGGCGCAAACAACAAAGTAATCATATTACAGTGTCCCTGGGGGAAAAGGGACAGCTATCCACAGGGAATCTCCTGCGGCTAATCCCTGCAAGAGCGCCGCTTTTCTTCTCCAGGGCCTAGCCCACCTTTTCAGAGCAGCTCCGGAGGCACAGTCCTTTAACCGCTCAAGGATATCGACTCTGCGGCTGTGCTCCTGCATCCCCTGTAAATGCCACCGGCTGGGGACAGTGAGGGGGCTAACATTATATTGGCAGTGTATTCAGTAGTTACTTACACACACACACACACACACACACACACTCACACACACACACACACACACACACACACACACGAACACACAGAGTGTGTGTGGATCATCTGCCTCTGCTTTTCTCATTTGTTCTGTTTTATTTCAGTCCTTTCATTACCTCACCTTCATTCCCTATTCCACCATACCTCATTATTTTCACTCCTTATGACTGCAGACACGATTGCAGCTTTTTATCAATTATTAATATGCCACAATAAATCACCTCTAATTAAACACGTTCGGCGGCCGAGTGTGTAGATTTACCACCCCGGATCCTAATCCAGCCACATTAATAGCAGCCCGGTGCACATGAATGATGCACTATAAACACAAGTCTCCATAGAGTCAATGCAGCAGCGGGGTCTCTCTAGAGAATGAATCACTCGGTAGTGTGTTTGAGTGTAAATAATCACGGTAATGCTTATGTACATTTACACCCTTATGAATATTCTCGACTTTTTAAAGTGCAGCATGGAAACCTTCCATTAAAATCTCTCTCTATCTTTCATCCTAGAGAGAGTCCAGCTCAGTCCTTCTTACTTTAATCTCACAAGTCAGATTTCTACCTTTTACTAGAGAGTCTGGTACATTTTTACATGACTAAACATTGCAAAGAACTGCCTACTTTTACAGGAAAAGGTAGTTGATTGACATGGTATGGGAGTATAGACTTTGACAGCAACCTACACTGCCAGTCAAAAGTTTTGGCACCTCCAAAGACCATGCAAAATAACAATTAAATCCAGAAACTGAAACCTTTGTGGCATTTATTAACTGCCCTCGGACCTTGAAGGGTCTCTAAATTCTATACATGTTCTATTAATGGCAGACTCATTTGTAGGGTAAAGCAATTAAGCTTATAGATAATACTCATAGAAAGACCTTTTCTGATTAGATTTACTAAACATTTAACAATAAATATTTCTCAATTCACTTATTCCTTGTTTCTTTGGTTACATTCTCAAACTTTAAAGTATTTCAAATGAGGTCATTCGAACAATCTTAGCAAGTGAAATTATCTTGAATATAATCATATTTATCTAGGATTTCCTATTTTATGATTACAATAAACCAAATATAAGATTATTAAACCTATATAAGACATATTTTACTCATTTCAAGTTTAAAACCATCTTGATCTGTTAGCGGATAATGTTTAAAAAACTTTAAGCATTTATTTCCAGAAAGAGACAAAATTATCTGCCAATAGAATAAGAAAAATTAAAGCTTGAAATGATTAATAGTGTCTAAAAACAAGCAATTGATTTAAAATAATCTCCTAATAAGAAATATTAGATAAATTTACTTACATTAAAGATATTTTCACTTACTAAGATATTTTTTTGCTGTTTATGACTGGCAGTGTTAAAAGATTCAGAAACTTTCAATCTGGCATGTTTATCCTTACATTTAAAGAAAATTGTGACAGAAGAAAGACAATTGTGCCAGAATCCAATCTAAGCACAGATCCGAGCCGTTCAGTGTTACAGGCCACCCTGGGATTTAAACTAACAACCTAAGAACCGTAACCACAGAGACACAATTCTCCTACATCCTCTCACAGAGAGGCTCAATCCAAGAATCGACTATAAAAATGAAAAAGTGAACACACACAATATGGAAATGGGAATAATTGAAACAGGCCAGCAGGATAAAGTACAGAAAGGTCAAGGCGCTCTCGTTTAAGAGTTGCACCTGCAGAGCGGCAAATGAAAGACGCCAACAAAACCAGCAGCTGGGCTGATGTGTCAACAGCAAGGACGGATTTAAAAGGGAAACTCTGAAACTATGGAAGTTTTTCTTCCCTAAGAAGGACAGTTCAAAAGCAAATGCTAATAATACCATCAAAGCCAAGCATACATGTTTTAAAATATATGTAAGCTCTACTTTGTCTGTCTTTAGAAATAAAACCTCAGATAGATCTATGGAGAGAGAAACTATTAGTAATGGGCCTACAAACATCTGTGTGAGTCTCAAACACTGACATGAAGCAGTTAGTATTCCAGATACAGTGATGTTAAGACACTGTTTGCCACTGCATGGCTGAATTCTGAAAGCTGATTGGCCAGAGGGTGTTGATTCATTTTCTATAACAGCAGCTCTGAGATAGTTCTGGCTACAAGGCAAATCACAAGTTTATATTAATGCACATGGTCTAATACATTATTTTATTCACAGGGATGCCATGTAATACAGTATAAGACTAATAATGTAACATGCAAGTGTTGATAATTGTTGATATGGTGAGGTTTTCTGTAAGGAGATGTTTATTTAAAATTTTTGCAAGGAGACTCCAGTGTCAGTGCATTATAAAAGCCAGAAGTAAAGCTGTTTTTGAGTTTTGAGTTTGAGATCAAAAGATGAGATGCGATGAGAGTTTAGGATTTCAGCTTTTATTTCCTGGAATTTACATCTAGATGTGTTAAACAACATAAAACATAGAACCTTGTGTATCAGACCACCCAATTTGTAGGTGAGCAAAAGTATTGGAATAGACAAGTCTTGATGTGAATTAAACTAAATAACACTTAATATTTGGTTGCATATCCCTTGTTTGCAATAACTGCATCAAGCCTGCGACTCATTGACCTCACCAAATTTTTGGTTTCTTCTTTTGTGATGCTTTTCCAGGCATTTACCGCAGCCTCTTTCAGTTGTTGTTTGTTTCGGAGGGTTTCTACCTTCAGTCTCCTCTTCAGGAGGTGAAATGCATCCTCAAATGAGTCAAGGTCTGGTGACTGACTTGGTCAGTCTAAAACCTTCCACTTTTTCCCCTCTTGATAAATGTCCTTTAGTTAGCAATGTGTTTTGAGTCATTGTCTTGCTGCATGATAAAGTGCCTCCTGATTAATTTAGATGCATTTCTCTGTAAATTGACAGACAAAATGTTCCTGTAAATTTCTGAATTCATTCTGCTGCTACCATCATGAGTTACATTATCAATAAAGATTAGTGAGCCTGTTCTAGAAGCAGCTATGCAAGCCCAAGCCATGACACTACCTCCACCATGTTTCACAGATGAGCTTGTATGTTTTGGATCACGAGCAGATCCTTTCTTTCTCCACACTTTGGCCTTTCCATCACTTTGGTAGAGGTTAATCTTGGTTCCAGAACTTTTGTCACTCATCTCTGTATTCCTTGCGAATTCAAACCTGGCTTTCCAATTCTTACTGCTGATGAGTGGTTTGCATCTTGTGGAATGGCCTCTATATTTCTTTTCTTGAAGTCTTCTTTGAACAGTGGATCACCCCTACCCTGTGGAGGTTGTTGGTGATGTCACTGACTGTTGTTTTGGGGTTTTTCTTCACAGCTCTCACAATGTTTCTGTCATCAGCAGACCCATTCAGTGTCTGTTGTTCAGTACACCAGTGGTTTCTTTCTTTTTCAGGACATTCCAAATTGTTGTATCGGCTATGCCCAATGTTTGTGCAATGCCTCTGATTGATTTTCCCTCTTTCCTCAGCTTCAAAATGGCCTGATTTTCTCCCATAGACAGCTCTCTGATCTTCATGTTGGCTTATCCTTTTTAACAACAAATGCAGTCTTCACAGGTGAAACTGAAGGCTAAAACCAAGAGTAGATTTTCAAAGCTATTTATTGTTTAAACAATCAGTCTAACAGGACACACAGGATGTGTTGTTTTTGGAAATAATCAACTTTGGGGTAGTAACGGTACTCCCTGCATGCCCTGACATGTTTTATTCCTTACTTAAGCATAAGATAAATAATAGGCTATTGAAAAAACTGGCAGCTAGAAACTAACAGCATAATCTATAATAGTTTACATGCAAGTAGGCAGATGCACAATAACATTGCACAACTATTGGCTCCAGTTGTACAAGCTGTGTCTTTGGACTTACAACACAGTTAAAAAAAAGAAAAGGGTTTCACAAAAAATCTAATTTATATAATGTTCCACTTCCTCCACGTGAGGTCAATGAGTCAAGCTTCACATTTGAAATTTTGCACCGGAACTAAGTTTAATGTAGCTAACAAATAACGAAAGTTTATCTCTCCCAAAATATTACATCTTCATAAACATTTTTTTCGACATGACATCACTAAGTTATGTGTTAAACAGGTTTGTGAAAATCAGCACTTACAGCACTTACAACTTTAAGTTCAACGTGTAACATTATTATCATTTACCTGTCTAGGTGGAATGATACAGAATTGCACTAAAAATGGACTACTGTTGTCCAAGATATCTGCCCAATAATGTAACAGTGTTTATGTTTATAGGTTACAGCAAGTCACACTGCATCCTAAACCACATCAGCATGTCTGTCACTTTACTGTGGAACTGAATATGGTTTGAGGCAGATATTTACAGAAAAAGATTCTGTGTGAGATAGGCTTCCATTACTTGTTGCCAACATTAGCCAGACTTGGCTGAACAAAAGGGGACAATTGTATAAATTATATTTTTTCATTACAAGTAATTTCTTTGGAATTGGAAGTTACACCACAGTAATTTTTTCATTTGGCTTATTTATTTATTCTGCTAAAAGACCTTATTCTCATTCGCTCTTTATTTTTTGCTTATTGATATGATCTTTTCCTCACAGATCGAAAAGGAAATATCAGCTGTGTCTGAGACACATTACAGTTTACTGTGGAGACTTTAGGTATACTGGAACCAAAACTAGATTCCAAATAACACAGTGAGTGATGTAACAGCAGCATGATTTACGGTTGGAATGGGGATATGAAGCACAGTGTTCTTGACTGGAATGCTAGCTGGCTAGAACTGTAGTGTTTCTGGACCAAAAACACTGAAGGCATTGGAACTACTTCTATATAAGAAGTCAGGGAGTAAAGCATGGAATCCAGATATCTATTTTTAAATAAAATGTAGCAGAAAAGGCCTAGAATTTTTTAAAAGTAAGGAATAAAAATGAGAGGGTGTTGTTTCCTATTACAGGAAAATAATCAATGATGTGGCAGTATGACATTTTAATCAATGACAACATTGATTATTTCCTCAAAAATATTTTTTGGCATAGCAATTTGTCAACAATGACAATTTTTTCTAATTAAATAAGTCATATATAATTTTAGATCTGTTTATAGTTAATCTTAATGTTGTGGAACATCCACAAAACAAGTTAGTTCCTGTTATCAGTTATTTAAAAAAAGTTGTATAAAAATAATACAACAAAAAATGCAGTTTGTCATGTTACACAGAAACTGCAAGACCTTCCCATTGCGGAAAACTTGAGGAACAGCCTCCTTTTACCTCTGACTGGTCAGATTTTAATGGAAGCACTGACACTAGAGACTCCATCCATTATTGCTAAAAAAAGGCTTAATCAAAAATGCTTCAAGAAAACTTCATCATATCGAGAATTACACACTTAAAAAAAAAAAAAAAATCATGTTATGTGGAGCGTAAACTTTCAAGTCCCTGTGAAAGTTGTTACTATAGAAATTCTAACGTTTGAATGAGTGCATTAATTTAAACCTGTGATTTGCCTTGCAGCTAAACTACTGCAAGAGCTTCCTATGAAAATTAATCACCACTGACCAATCAGAATTGAGAATTCAACAGCATTATCTGTTAGCCTAAGACTTTAACGAGTTCTAAAGAATAAGTTGAGAAGACAGTTGGATTATGTTTGGAGGACTGGATCCTGGAACACTATCTGGGATCCAAATAAGGCTGTGACTTCATCATGTGGTCGCAGGTCAGGCCATTGTTATGTGTTGGGGGTTGGGACAATTGGCTTCAGGGGTTCTTCTGGCATGTGTTGGTTGTTACTGCAAAAAAAAAAAAAAAAAAAAAAAAAAAAAAGAGATTGTCAATCCTGGTAAAAAAATGCTGTTCATGGGTAATTTCATGACTACAATGTCATTTAGCTCTTGTAACGCTTAAAATGAAATTTTATTAAAATTATTTTATAATTCTTATTATTTTAACATTTTCACTGAATCTAAGAAAATGTATTAACATTCGAAAACGTGTTAACCCATCTCTGGCAGCAATGTATCATCTATGTTCTTGTAAATCAGTAACATGTTTGATAGTAACAGGGTTGAGATTTTTAGTATATATTTAACAAACACACAAAATGTGGTTAACAAGCATCCATGCTAATGGCATGAGGACATTGGACATTCTAATAATTGACTCAGTGTATATTCTACTTAATAATTTACTTTCAATATATAATTTGAGTAAGAGGGATATGCTTTCAAAAAGTGACTTTGTCAGTCAATATCACTATCACAGTATCACAGAAAAAGAAAATAATTGATCATTTCTCATGATATTCAAGAAATTCGGATTATGCAAGTTCCTGTGACTTGTGGAATATTCCAAATATTTCATACGGGCGATTCAGGTGAATGTGTTCAGGCAACAGGGTTGAGTGAATGTTGATAGAACCTAAATGTAGCATGAGATACTAAATGTATTCAAGCACTAATGCAAAAAATAATAGGTTTTGGAAATATTTTAATGATTATATAAGGTAAAAATATAGTTATAGTGGACAAAAAATTTGTTTTCTAATGACTGTTTTCAGTTATTTATCTGAAATATCCACATAGGTTGTGGTGAATGACACTTCACATACTTATAAATGTAATGTCAGTGGGACTCAGTACCACTTCTATCATAGAATCACCCTCCTACATGCATAGCACTTGTTCACGACTTTAACCAGATGGCGTTTCCATCTCCAATGTAATTCCCTCCTCTGTAAATTCCTTAAAATCAACATCTTGAAAAGTTTAAGGCCAGAGCATCTAAACAGGAAATATCGAAAACAGCTCAACGAGTGAACACATGCCCAATGTTTGGACGAAGGAGTGAGTCACGTACATAATTCGCACGGCCAACATTACATAATCTACTTAGAGCCGAAGAGGACTCGGGCGGCCTAACACTGTGGACCAATACTGCATAATCTAACCAGACAAACCAGCTCCTCGACAAGAACCCAGAGGACTTGAGAGACAAATTTGTGGCATTTGAGGTCATTTTGGGACAGCACTTGTCTCTGGCTGTCCTTCCTGTGTATTTCATAACCAGGCAACAAACCACAGACACAAAAAGGCCGCCAGATGTGGCCTAACTGCAGGCAAAAGAAAGCAGCACGATCACTGCCAGTTCCTATCATATTCCTGTCACCATACAGTCAAATTTCCACTCGTCCAGACACTCAGCCAATGTTGTGTGTGTGAGTGTGTGAGTGTGGACCAAGCCAATTCTTCTCAAAGACACAACTAGCAGGGATAATTTCTGGAGTTCACTAAAATGTTTATAAGCTTAATTAAGTCTTGATAACGGATATAAAGTTATCACAAAAAAACAAAACAAAAACTGGTCCACTGGTTTGGGCACCAGGATGATGAAGGTTATTTGTGAAGGAATTTGGGTATAAACCAAAAACTTGTATTGCAGTGAGGACAAACAGTTCAAAGATAGTGCTTTTCTGTCACCTAGTGGGAATATTTGTGAATTGCAACTGTTATTTTTTGTTACAGGTAACTGCATGTCTGTGCATGCATTCGTTCATTCCTTCATTAGTTGATTGATCGATTCATTAATTTATTCTTATGATCTTTCTTTCTGTTTCCCCAACAAACATGGTATACAAAATGCACCTCACCACTTTTAATTGACATTATGGTAACACTATACATTAACGCCGTTGCAGTGGATATCATTGCTACCTCACAGCTCTCTGGATTGATCCCGCGCTCAAGTTACTGTCTGTGTGAATGTTCTATGTATGTTCTTCTTGTGGATTTCCTCTGGATTCTCTGGTTTCATCCCACCTCCCAAAAGCACCAGTAGTGGACTGGTTACACTAAATTACCACTAGGTGTGAATGCGTGTTTGGTACGGGAACTGCAAAATTTCTGACTGCAATACCCTGAGAACATCTGAAAAGATCATTGGGGTAGTCTCTACCCACCACTGGTGGCTTATACAATAACCGCCGCATCCGCAAAGCCACCAGTATTGTGGATGATCCATCCCACCCCTCGCATGGAATCTTCACTCTCCTGCCATCTGGAAGAAGGTACAGGAGCATCCATACTGCCACCACCAGGCTCAGTTTCTTCCCAGAGGTAGGAAGATTACTAAACACCTTGCTGCCTCAAATGCTCAATTATTCTGATCAGAATCAGAATAATTTTATTCGCCATATACATTTACATGTATTAGCAATTTTTCTTGGTGTGTGGTCACAACACGATACATTCAACACACACATCTCAGAGAACACAACACAATTACCATCCTAATATACAAATAATGCACATAATATACAAATCTTACAGCAGAAATGGTAGGCTCAGTTGTAATTTATGTTACAGTGGAGGTAGAAATCAAAGTCCTAATCCAGTATGACTCAATACCACTGCAATACCACACTTTACAATCCTGCATTAGACACTTTCTATTTATGAGCCTCTTTTTTGCTGCTACATTGCTGCCAATATTGCTGCTGTTACACTCAGTAGTTTACAGCCCATCAATGCAATAGCTTTCCCACACAACACTGTTCTGTTGTCACTGGACTGTGTAACTATTGTACTGTGTATTCATTGTTTTGTGTATTTATTGTTCTGTGTGTTTTGTTCTGTGTACTTACTGTCTTGCACTCGTCTCTCACTTGTGTATTTGCACTTCATGTAGCCTTGTGTACATCACTGCTGTATGTTAAGTGTTGATCCATGGTCCTGGAGAAAGGACATTTTGTTCTGATGTACATTCACCATCCACTTTATTAGGAACACCTGTACACCAGCTCATTTACGCAGTTATCCAATCAGCCAAACATGTGGCAGCAGCACAAGAGCACCAGTCTCTAGAGTTTACACAGAATGCTGCAAAAACAAACAAACAAACAAACAAACAAACAAACAAACAACTGAATGAGCAACATTTCTGTGGGTGGAAATGCCTTGTTGATGAGAGAGGTCACAGGAATATAGTCATAGTATTTAGTGGTTCGAGCTGCCAGGAAGGTAACTCAAATAATCACTTTTTACAACTGCGGTGAGCAGAAAATCATCTCAGAAAAAAACAAAACATCGAACCTTGAGGTGGATGTGCTACAACAGAAGAAAACCACATTGGGTTCCACTCCGGTCAGCCAAGAGCAAGAATCTGAGGCTATCATGGGCACAAACTCACCCAAACTGGATCTTAGTCTGTGCCAATGATAGCCTCAGATTCTTGTTATTGGCTGACAGAAGTGGAACCTGATGTGGTCTTCTGCTGTTGTAGTCCATCCACCTCAAGGTTTGATGTGTTGTGCGTTCTGAGATGATTTTCTGCTCACCACGGTTGTAAAGAGTGCTTATTTGAGTTACTATAGAATCCTGTAAGCTCAGACCAGTCTGGTAATTCTGCTCTGATCCCTCTCATCAACAAGGTGTTTCAACCTGCAGACCCTCTACACACAGGATGTTTTTGTTTTTCGCATAATTCTGTGTAAACTCTAGAGACTGCTGTGTGTGAAAATCCCAGGAGATCAGCAGTTTCTGAAATAACTCACACAGCTCTCACTTTATGGATAACTGCATAAATGAGCAGGTGTACAGGTGTTCCTATTAAAGTGGATGGTGAGTGTATACTAGCTCTCTAGAGGAATGACAAAAAATACTTGCTTGACTTGACTTGAATGTGTGTGTGTGCATTCTGTGACGGGCTGAAGTCCCATTCAGGGTGTATTCCCACCTTGCGTCCAGTGTTCCTGGGATAGGCTTCGGATCCACTGTGACTCTGACCTGGTTAAAGCTCTTACTGAAGATAAATAAATAAATGAATAAAGCTTTGCGCCTTTGCAACTTTTCTATACTTAACCAAATAAGTCAAATAATCAACACCTGCATTAACCATCAATTATTCATTAATTTAACGCCACAGTGAACAACATGAACAACACCTTAATGAACGTTTGTGGCTGTTAACTAGCAAAATTCAGAGCTGAGGCTGAAGCAAGTTACAAAATTTACAACTAAACATTTATTGTGTTTCAGTGTGTTAACTTATGGTTTAATACTAAAGCTCATGGTTTGCTAAGGTTCATTAATGCTGTAAATAATATTAGAATATGGAAATGTAACTTTATTGCACCTTTATTTACAAATTATTGTTATTGCTAGCACCACTCTAGTTTATGTGTGTATGTTGAAGTTAAGCTCTGTCACCACCTGGTGGTCATGATGTAGAAGACATCTGTCTGATTCCATGTAGTACTTATGGTTTCCAATCCCAGTCCAGTGGACAGAGTCTGTCTCAGTGAAAGATGACTTGGGGCATGGCCCTTGTGCCTGCCCGTCCTTTCAGCCGCAGTGAATGACGACTTGGGGTGCTTCTCAAACGGAAGGCTACTTCCTAGTGAGGCTGCGTCTTTCCTAAAACAGTGCTTCTGAGGCTTCTAGGCTAGACTCCTCCTCAGCATTGAACGCTAGAATGAGACGGCATAGTAAGTCCACATGGCTACGCCACGAAGGTTTCATAAGAACATATGCATAGAGAACCTCCTACTGTTCAAATTACAGAACACACGCTTTTTGTATGAAAAGTGCCACAAAAATATAATGGTATTACGTTATAAAAATATAATGGTATTACATTATGGCAAGATTATGGTGAATTGCTAGTAACACTGTAATATGCTCTTTATTTTTTCAGTACTGCCATAATATTTTTATAAGTACTATTGATTTTTTGTAATTGTAGTATTGTAATACTATTTTAAAATAATTTAGGTAAAAAACTTTATATTAACTGACGTTATATAATGCAATACAGCAAATGCGAATCATATGACAACAATCTGTTGTCTCCCAGTGGTTTATAACATGGGCAACATTTCATTTACAACTAAACAAAACAAAAGAAAACATGAATGCCTTCATCTCTGAAAACATTTTTGGTCTTACATTTCATAACAACCTCGGGAGAGCTCAGTGCCGCCATTTTTTTTCGTGAATTTTGGAATGTGCGCAAAGGATTGTGGGTGATTGGAGGACGCGAAGGATACACTGATGCATCCTTTAAAATCCGCCGAATGAAGGCCATGAAACGAAGGCTGCCTTCCAAGGATCCTTTAAATTGAGACGGCCTTCGACGGCGCTTGATGACGTGGCAACCGAGATATGCAGCCTTACTAGGACGCAGCCTTCCGTTTGAGAAACACCCTTGGACTTTGTGCTTGTCTGTCTCACTGAAAGAGGTGTGGTATTTGTGCCTGTCTGTCACAGTGAAGGAGGCATGGCCTTTGTACAGCATAAAGAAGCTGCAGTATATTTGTGGTCTGCTATACTAATGCACTTTCAGAAATGACTGCTATAAATATCTGCTTTAATATTGAGTTCTTTCTGCAACAAAACTTCCATTCCTAATGAGGTGAACTGCACTTTCGGGGCATTTTTATGAGTTATCAGATGCCACCAGGCGAAGTGAAAGCTAAATGAAGTGTATCATTTAATTACTTAGCTGGGCCTCATTAGGTACTGGTAACTGCTCATTGGCTAAATATTAGCCTGTAGGAATGGCATTTCAGTAGAATATTTTATATTTCATCAGGAAAATGTATTTTTTCTGGTTTAAAAAAAGCAAAGAGGACAAATAAGAGCTTACTGTTTCCCATTTTATTGAACACAAGAATTTCAGACGGAATGAAAATGGTTTGAGTTAGTACTCAGTATTTACACCAGTGAGAGAGAGAGAGAGAGAGAGAGAGAGAGAGAGAGAGAGAGAGAGAGAGAGAGTGGAGGAAGAAGGTGGCACCGGTGCATGATGTGGTAAAAATCTGTATACAAGACTGAGAAGGCCCCTGCAGCTCAGAATGGAAGGGTGGATGAGTGTATGAAGAGGGTTTTGGGAGGAGAGCTGTGATTGATGAAGCAAGATAAGAGTGTGAGTCAGCTCTCAGCCAAAAGACAGCTTCGGTTATGGACTTTCGGTTTGCTTGGCTCAGAGTGCGAGCTGTTGGAAACAAACTTTTATGCCTTTTTTGATGGTTTACAATGTTGTAATGACATGAGTGCAGTGGTAAACCGCTAGCATGTAAACTCACGTAGAAATTGGTCCCACATTGAATGGTGTCAAAAGCCATTTCAATCCCCAACACATCTTCAATCAGAGAAACACGTCATCATGAGGTGCAGCTTCTGGTATCACTGATCATGTACCAGAATTCTACCAATGAAAAAAACTTAAAGGAATAGTTTGGATAAAAATGTACACAATTTTCCACTTGTCCAAAATGTAGCTCATAATCTGAGACATTTTTGGTGTCTGAACTTGCTTCGTTAGTTTGCGTTGGAGCTAAAGGCTAATGTAGCTAACATCAGCATTCACCTCGGAAGACATACAGGTAAGTTGGCTCAGTAATACCATTTGTAATGAAATAATTTCACAAAATAGAATACATCTGCATGAGAAGTATTACAATGGAACTATACTGGCATCTGCATCACTTTGAATGTACAATTCCACATAAAGCTGCAGCTTTATGTCCCGAGGGAGTGATTATTCAACATGGCTGCTATGACTCTTTAGTTTTGTAACTTGCTTTTGCCTTTTTTTTTTTTTTTTTTTTTTTTTTTTAAATAGATGTTAGAAACCACATAAGTAAGTCTGTTTGAGACATCTCAATGTACAACTCAATGTAGTCTGAGGTGAGTGTGTAATGATTTAGATATAAACAAGCAGCTATAAACTTGTTAGCTATGTTAGCTTTTTGGCTCCATTACTCCCAAACAGGCAAATTTCAGACAAATTCTTGGCTGGTTGAATTCATTTGTGGTATAAATGGTGTACATGTCAGATATTTTGCCAAACTATTACTTTGGCCTGTAAGTGCAAAACACATTAACAAAGCAAAAATGCAACAGCAACTTCAGAAAAACATCAACATCAACTCAAAAATGGAAAGGTCCTTATTGAACATCACATGCTCGTTGCTGATTGGCTACAACGTACGAGAGTCTGAGAGATGGCGGGATATGGAGAGTTGGAGGATGTTTAGAGTAAGAGGAAATTCGGGCCACGTTTATATTTTTTAAGCAAGATAACTTGCATGCAAATGCTGAAAACCCGCCTAAAGGAAGCCAGGTTATTCAGAAGAAAGCATTACTCCTCACTGTAACAACATCGTATTAAATTGTTAGTTACTTATTGTTACGTGTTTTTAACGAGGACCTGACGTTTCCATTTTGAGTGAATACTGATGTGTTTCTGAATTTGCTGGTGTGTTTTTGGTATTGTTGTTGCATTTTTTGTTTGTCAGTGTGATTTGTACTTACAGGCCACCATACTTTAATGTAATGTAAAAGAATGACAAAAAAACAACAAAACATAAAAAACAAAAAAAGTGACAATGTTAACAGACCACATTTGGACAGAGCATCAATTAGACCCATAAACAACAATGAAAGTCTTTTGTCACTGTTCTTCATTTAACAATTTACTAGCAAACCTTGACACCAATGACATCTAGTTTAGAATACATTGCATGCTTGTTTCAGCTTTTAAAAAATGTCGTTATGGACATGGTTACATTTTCGACTGGACCACAGCAATGCTGATCATGGAAAAGGGACTCGGGCAGCTCGGCCAATTGATGTGAAGATGACGTATCTGCATTAGTGGCGAGCTTTTATGTTCCTGGGTCACTAGACAACAAGGTGTTATAACATTTCTGATCGTGAACGTATGATCTTGTTTTGCATCAGTTAAAGAGAGGCAAGTCGTGAAGGTCTTGGGCTTGCTACTAATCGATCACACCCATGTACACTCTCAGACCTCCGAAAGTACGCAACACAAACACGCTAAGAAAAGAAACGGTCATATTCACAGTTTACAGAGCAAAACCATTTCCCAAAAACAAGAATGTGATTCTGGTCCCAAACTAACTCTGCTACTCACATAGTGGTACGGATCGACCGAACCACTCACACTACACACCTTTTAACATTGAAGGCACCTTCTCCTTTGAATCTTGACGAGTTTTCATGTATATTGGTTTGTATCATTATATTTTTTAATGTAGTTTTACGGAGATGGAACATTATCTGTACTAACAGCTACACCTTTCACAACCTATGGATATTTCAAGTCTATGACAAAGAACACACTGTATTCACACTAGGATATATCACGCATTCACAGTGCACAAACCTGTAGACTAAAGGAATCGGAAAGAAAAACAAATGTTTTTTTTTTTTTTTTTACATTTTTGAATGTTCAATATTTTAAATTGACTACTATGGCTTAAATAAAGAAAACAATATGGCCATTTGTTTATTATGCATACAGAAAAAGGCTTATATAAACTAAAATTCTGTATTCATTTTACTGTGTTAGTGTTCAAATGGGACTTGATAATTGGTGGTACTACTGTTTAATAATTATTCAAGCTGTGACCATTGCAGCAGTGGCCAGGAGCCGTTTGATCGTCATGTCCAAACGATCCGGTTTGGTCCGATCAAAGATGGAAATCTGGAAAATAACAGCAAGCTCCCTTTCTGTTGATGTACACAAACAATTATTTAGAGAAGAAATAAAAAAAAAACAAAAAGAAAAGCTGGACGTGATAACTAGGTGTTGCTATAAAATGATCACAATATCTGAATCTGACCAGTTCGACTGTGCCTTCATTTGTTTCATTGTGTTTTAATGGGAAAGCTTTTTGCTTCGTGTTCATCAACATAAAAAAATATAAACTCGGGGTCATAATGAAAACAACAACCGAGGGGCAAATCCGCGAAAGCAAGCATGCGAGCAATCTATTTCTAATTCTCAAAAATAAACAGTGAAAAAATAAAATAAAAGCCAGTTACTTTTATACATTATTTAAACACAACAAAAACGGTTTTAAAAAATCCCCCAAAATCCGTGTGTAAAATAATAAAATAGGGCAATACTGCATGTAATAAAACAGTACATAACTCAAAGATGGTAAAAGTATCGACTACATGTGTGTGCACAACGTAAAAAGGCATTATTCAGGAGTAAAGCTAACGATCCCCGTTATTAACTATTCACACTGATATTATACTTCTCTTCCGAGTAAAAGACAGCTGAGATTGTTCTGAGGAGGTGAATAAGAGTGCACTAAAGGTAAAAAAAAAAAAAAACAAAAAAAAAACAACAACCTTCCTGCTGTATCTGAATACGGAAAAACAGAACGAGAAATAACATTCAAGAAGAAACAAACAAACAAACAAACAAAAAAAAACTCAACAAAAAACAACAAAAGGCATGTGCACGAGTTCTTTAGGCGCTCTATACATCTACAAACTCTTGTTCTGCAAACTCATAGAAGACACTGACTGAAGAAAGGAACCCTTTGTTTTTTTAATTAAACCATTTGTTTCGATGTGGTGGTGACACTCGGAGGCCCTCGGATCACTGGATCACGCTTTGCTCTCATTGCCGTTTGTCTGCGGGGCTTCGTTGGGGACCGTCTTCACCTCAGCTGAGGGTTTCTTCACCTCCGTCTCGGGTGCTTTACTCTTCCCGTCTTCGACAATCTTACCACTGGGGAAAGAGAGAGAGAGAGCGATAAAGAGGCACTTCGTGAGCTATAGCAATCATCCTCGTGAGTACACTTTAGTGTTTTGGGAAATTTATCCCAAGAGAAACAGCACATTTCACACATTTATCCTGACGTCAGAGATGGACCATTACAGGTCTTTTAATGAGAAGACGAACCCAGACAGAGTGATGTGATGTTGATGCGGATGACAGAGACAGTTATTGCGAGCGAACAATAGCCAGATGATAATGGCGGCTCTCCCTCAGAAGCCCAGAAGCATCTACGCAAATGTTAACCTTCCCTTTTTCTGTTTGTTCAGTGTGCGATAATTCACTGACACATGAAATGATTTTTCTCTGGGGGATGGCTGAAACAGCATACAAAAGCACTGCAGTATAAATTGTGTATAAATATGAGACATTAAAGAGTTTTTTTTCTGTCTATGCCCGATAAAAGAAGTTTTTCCCACATGATTTCTCAATGGACCAATTCATTGCCAGGCTAAATTGGCAGTAATGGAATTGACTAGCCTTGTACCAGTGTGCCAAATCATTCATAAATGGATAATGAATCATGAAAATGAATGACGAGCCTTGCGAGAGGAAAATTGGGGGAGACGCCACTAATTGCATGTCTGACATGTTTCCTCCCTTCAGACACGCCACTTTATTTTAGGCCATCTGACCTGCAGCTATTAGTCAGTTATGCATGGCTGCTCGCTACACACATCGAAAGCAACGTGAGAGAGGTGACTGTTCAACTTCGGCTCCCTTCAAACCAAAACATGGGACCTCCAGGATGCTCTCATTGGCCTCTACACTTTTCCACACCCGTCTGTCTCAGCCACAGAGGACTATTGTCGTGAAGAGAATGGGATCGGTGGAGTGCAGCCGTCTCCTGTTACCATCTACACCAGATCAGTGGTACGACACAATCTCAGCCTGGGGCTCTGTCAGGTTCAGCGGGCTCAGCTTTTGTTTCCTGTCCGAAAGTGATCTGCAGTGATTGGGACGAGCTGAGTATCATTAACTTCACCATTGCCAGCAGTTGAGTAGTGTGACCTACATCACAATAAGGCCTGAGTCTGCTAGCAACTAGCAAGAGGCATAGGTGGCAGTCACACAATAACACGCTTTGTTTAGAGTCTTTAAAGCGAGAATAGCATCATTGAGGTGATGAAAAAGTCAAAAGTACACACATCTACTTCTTAGCTCAAGCAAAGGTGGTAACAGTGCTAACAATAAAATCCCAGTGGGAGACAAAGGGGTAGTTTTCAGGTGACTGTTGTATTGCCCTAGAAATAGGTCAAACATCGTACAAACTATGGCTAAACTGCAGATGCTGACACTTCTGCTGAAACGTAGTCAGTCAGCCAAGATATGTTTAGCATCTGAGGATCGAGTAATATTGGAAATAGATTGCACGCAAAATGTTTTTTTTTTAAACATGGCCTAGAGGTAATTCCAGTAGAAACTAGTAGGCAAATTTTATTGGTTTCAAAGAGTGAAACTGGTAAGCAGTGTTCGGGAAGCTACTTTGAAACTGTAGCTTTTCAAGCTACAGGCTACTCATAGTTTGAAGTAGTTAAGCTACAGTCAAGCTACCCTTTAAAAAAAAGTAGTTAGCTACATTACAATTTATTAACAAAAAGTAGCTATCTACTATACAAATTTTTAGTATGTCATGATTGTAAATCAGCTTATTAATAGCTGTGTATAATTTAGCATAAAGGAAATTAAACAATTTAAAATAATTCAGAACAATTATGAATTTATAATGTGCACATTAGGCTACTTATCCATTTAAAAAATCGCGTTCATGTCTATATGTGTCCTTAAATTTTAATCTTTGATTTGCAAAGATTACATATAAAGGTGTAAGATTTATTATTTGATTCCTTAATGCACATGAACTTCGACAAATAAGCCATCATGGATAATAAGGATGAGTGTGTCAAACTTGAATAATGGATACTTCCAATAGGCCAATAATAATACATGCAACGATAAATTATTATTATTATTATTCTTATTTGTCACCTAAGGCGAGTGCAGTTGGATATACAGTTAATGGCTTTAACATACAGTTACAGTTAATGGCTTTATTGAAGACAGGCAGACAAATCCAAATCGTATGGCAAAAACATGGTCAGAATCAGGCACAGAGTCAGGTGATCAGCAAATAGGTCAAACAAGATCAAATAACCAGGAAAGCGAGATACGAAACAAAACTGAAACAATACTTCGCAAATTAACAATGAGACACGGGGGTTTAAATGAACAAACTAATCAAAGGGGGAAACAGAAACAGCTGTGGACAATGATGACACATAAGGGAAACAACCAGTGACAATACAGGGGCGGAGACAGGACAGAAACCATAAGAAAAGCACATGTGGATACATAAACAAAGTCAATGACAACCCGGAAGCACACACTGTTGCGCTTCGGGCAGTTCACGCGCACTGAATGCTCCAGTACTCAGCACGAGGGGAAATTTGTGACACTATTATTATTTTGATTATTATTATTATTAACAATAAATTATTTATTTATTTATTTATTTACCA
This sequence comes from Cranoglanis bouderius, assembly GCA_023630585.1. Lineage (NCBI taxonomy): Eukaryota > Metazoa > Chordata > Actinopteri > Siluriformes > Cranoglanididae > Cranoglanis > Cranoglanis bouderius. The sequence goes on from CM042541.1 coordinate 18,721,849, forward strand.
CTGATTAATTAATTAATCATGGAAATAATAATAAATAAGTTAAGATAGACTGTTGTGTTCAGAAAATAAAATAAATCCCTAGGCATGCACCGATAAACTTATTGAATTATTTTATTTTATTTGATTTGTAAGTAAATGTAAACATTGTTTTGTGTTGCCACAATGTGAATGCCATGTCACAGGTACCATAATTACGAGATTCCGACTTGTAAAAAGCGTGCACGTCCTCGTAGAACTTGTAATTACAACTTGTAAACTAGGACTTTTCTGAGAGATTTGTCCGCTGCAACATCATGCGGAAACATTCAAATTGGTGGCTTCAGCAGTAAAATGTAGTTAAGTAGTTATCTTGTAATATTTCTGTGTAATAATTTGTATAATTGACTATTATTAATGTCTTAATATGCATGGTCTCCCCATGTTCTCATGGGTTTCCTCTAGCTTTTCCACTTATTTCAACCTTCGAATACATGCTAGCAGATGAATTGACAAATCTAAATTGCCCCTAGCTGTGTATGGTGCAATGGACTGGAGTTTCATCCAAGGTGTATTCCTGTCTTAGACCCAGTGTTCCTGTGATCCACTCCGGATCCACTACGACCCTGACCAGAATAAAACAAATGCTAAAGATGATCAATTATTTAGTTTTATGGTGTATTTTTTATGGTACCTTTACGTATACTAATCTATCCCAATTATATTAGACCCTACATCATAAAACTTGAAGCTGGAATTATGAGGTTGTGAGGATTATAATATGGTTTCACTTCAAATTCAAATTTGTGTATTTAAAAATGAAATTTTGTAGTTTAGCTATGTTGATCAATGCAAAGACATGATCATTTACATTGTCGTTATATATATTTACAGAAAGGATTTGGGGTGAGACAGGCTTGCATTACTTGCTTACAAGTAAAGATGGTAAAACTAAAGATGGTGATCTATGACATTTGGGGTAGAGGGAAAATCTGATCATTTAAATCATTTAAATGATCATTTAGATCATTTAAATCATTTAGACTCGTCACCTGCTAGCATGTATTGGAAGGTTGAAAGTAAGTGGAAAAATCAGTGGAAACCCATGGGAACATGGGGAGACCATGCAATACACTGCATTTCAATACAAGTGTAGTCACGGGTGGTGGATACAAATCTCAAGATACAATTCTGGTCAGGGTTGTGGTGAAACCCCAGAACACTGGGTGCGGGTTAGGGATACCATGTGGATGGGACGCCAGTCCATTGCAGACCACCATCCAGACACACATTCACACTTAGGGGCAATTTTGAGTAGCCAATTGACCTGCCAGCCTGTTTTTGTGAGGAACTCAAAGAAAATCCACACAAACACGGGGAGAACATGCAACACTTCACTCAGAAGATAACCTGTCACCAGGACTGAAGCAAGGACTCTGGAGCTGTGAGGCAACCACTGCAAAATCCAGATACAATCCAGAGATGCAATGAAACGACCAGGTGAAAATGAGGTCAAAGCTGTACGCTCAGAGAGAGAGAGAGAGAGAGAGAGAGAGAGAGAGAGAGAGAGAGAGAGAGAGAGTGAGTCGCACTATGGCCAAATCATATCAATTCATTCCACCTGCATTCACGGTTTGAAAGCATATTCGAGCTGACCTCCACAATACGGCAGGATCAGAAGACCTCAAAAACAAAGAATAGTTGATTTCTCATCAGGGATCCATTTGTTCTATTAAATCCGTCCAGTCCGTCCGTTTGCTGTCTGTAACTTTACTAAGGCCCAGAGATAAGGCAGGCTCAATTCCCTCTGTCATCAGAAGCAGGTGGTGAAGCCCTGCTACAGGGGAATCTCTCGGTAATATCCCTTCTCGGATAAAAAGACTGAACCAGGCTAAGAGGGATTTTGGGGATGCGCTTTGAGTGTCAGAGAAAGCAAAGTGCTCCACATAAAGAAGATGAGAGAGTTCTCTGGAAGTCTGTGTTAAATATTTAAAAACTTCTCAATCCTTAGTGGGGTCTCCCAGCAGCCTGCTTCCTTTGTCCTTCAAAAGTATAATCTGGATACTAATGCAATATTCTAGTTTTGCATATGTGGCATGCAAATTAATTGCTTCCTGTGTTCACATAAACACAGTGAACCTAGAGACGTATTCGCCATCTCAATACACAATTCTCAGCTTTCTGCCAGCCAAGGTCATTTCCAGAATATAGCATACTGACTGTTTCAAAGATACAACTAGAAATGTTTGGTTCGTTTATTCTGAAAGCGGCACGCAAAAAAAAACAACAAAGCTCCACGTTTATGTAAGCCGACACAGCAGGCACAGCCTGACAGTATCACCTGAGGGAGCAGAGATAGTACCCCACCTCCCTGTCACACTCATTAAGACAAATCTCTTTCTCCATCAAGCTTTAGCATCGCCTCAATCACACTTCCATTTGGGACACATTAAGACCACATATTGACTTTTTACTGTGCCCGTCCGTTTGTGAGTGCCTTGGGCGTGAGGGAAGCTAAACGAGAAGAAATGCTCAGATTTATTTATGGAAGGAGCTTCCTGTTTGCAGTCACCTCTCTCTCGGAGATAACAGAGAAATCAATTAGTACGTCCCTGAAAACAAACCCCCCTAAAAGGCAACCAATTTCACACTTTCATAATGGTGTTTGCGTTGAACGTCTGCCACAAACTATCCCATTTTCACCAGTGGCACAGATAAGTGAGGCAGAGCCGCTATGTTTAGGAACACTGTACATCAGAGCAGGTAAGAACAGACAGTAATGGTGGCTACATGAGAATCCAAGATGCTTGTCCTGATTTTGCTAAGTGATAGGTGTCCCTGGGTCTACAAGTGAGTAAGATTTGCTAAAACAAACTCGATCACCAATAGACTTTCTTTTCTTTGGAATGATGACCTGACTTGCATTAAAATGGTGATTTGAGTTACGCAACATTCATAATGGCTTGTGCACTCAATACATAGCTAATCAAAAGCTATTTTTTAGATCAAGTTTGCTAGATATAGAGATAGCTAGTTTGCTTTAAGACAGGATTTTACATTTTATTTCCATCACAGTTCATGAATATTTGTCTAGGTCAAGGTTCAAACTGAAGCTAAATAAATCAATGAACCACATTTTAACCTATTATTGCCATACGGTTAGGAATAATAAAGTCATGGTCTATCGCAAAGACAACGACAGTAGGACCCTAAATCAGTATTTTTGTTACTGTAAGTATATTAAGGACCCGCCTTTTCCAGTAACACTTCCACTCAGTATGTGAAAACAGAACAGAAAAGCACACACCCTAGCATCGCAAGTTCAAATCCCACTGATGCCACAGCAATCTGTGGCCTGGGGCAAGGACGCAAAATTGGCCATGCTCTCTAAATGGGAGGGATGGTATACTATCTGCTGTCAATCACAGCAACACTAGCCAGTTGAGGGTGTCTTTGAGCTCATGCATACGAAACAGGGTAGACAGCACCTGTGACTAAGAATGAGCAGCAGTTCAAAAAGATGTGGTTGGCTTCACATGTCTCTGAGGAAACACATTAGCCTTCACCCTCCCCTGTTATATGATAGGGGATAGCTGGCTGATGAGAAGAAATTGGCAGATGACCAAATTGGGGAGAACATGGGGAAAAATTATATTGATTATTATTATGTATTTTATGCTAAGCACTATATCAAGCCAAACTGGAAAAAAGTTTTGGTGATGTCACTTTATCAAGTTTGTGTTTGGCTGATCAATTTTTTTTGGCTCAGGTACACATCACTTGGCAAAATCTCGACATACATCCAAGATGCTTTCATAAGTAGTGACTGTTTAAGGGATGGAGTGCCATTTCCTCATGAAACACAATCAGATTAGTGAAATGAGGAGAGGCAGAGTGAGTGGGTGAGTGGAATGAATGTGGGTGTGTGGATTATTGAGGGAAGAGAGACTAACACTAACAAAAAAGGTGAAAAGTGGTAAGAACAAACACACACACACACACACACACACACACACACACACACACACACACACAACTAGAGCCATACTCGTCCTGGCTGGGCACAGCTGGTGTGCTTGTGGAGTTGGAGTCATTGGCCAGATCAGCATCTGATGCATGGTGGGCTCCTCCATCTACCTGTGAGACTGTAGCTGAATCTGTATTTTGGATGGCATCTGTAGCATTTTTGGGTTCGGACGAAGAGGGAGTGGATTTGGGAGTTTCTGAGGGCCAAGAAGCGTGGGTGGAGGGACCATCACTCAGGTCCACCAGCGGGGTGTCAGCAGCCGGGGAGGTAGGAGAGGTTATGCTGGCTTTGAGGGAGCTAGACTGCGGAGGGGCTGTGGTTTTGGGGTCAGGCGCAGGGGTGGTGCTGGAGTTGAGGGTGATGCTCTCACTAGCGGGACTGTCAGTGACTGGCTCTGAGTTAGTGGCTAAAGAGGGAAGCAAGTCCACTACTGTGGCAGTAGTGTCAGCAGCATGCCTGAGAGGACAGGGGGAGACGAAAGAGAAGGTGTGAGACAGCAACAGAGAGGGAGAGAGAGAGAGAGAGAGAGAGAGAGAGAGAGAGAGAGAGAGAGAGAGAGAAAGGGAGAGATAAAGAGAGAGATGGCCATATTATCAGGAAAAAAAACCCCAAAAGAGTAGGAGGGGTGCCAAAGCACACAAATGCATACAGTGCAAGTGGGGGGTGGGTGATATGGAAAAATCATATCACGATACTTGAAAACATTGTCACAAAACACAATATGTATCATGTTATTTAAGTTCGGAATAAAGTAGCAGCAAAGCAACAGAATCACATAAAATGGCGATGACAGAGTCATTTCTAGTCCTGAAATCTGATCATTTTTCCATTCAGGACACTCTGTTTCATGCATTAGTTGCAGATAATATGAATGGGTTATGATGAGGAGAGTGTGTCTAAATCAGGGTAGAAGCTGAGAGAGAGACAGGAAGACATCGACAAACGAGCTGCCATCTGAGTGGGAAAATGGGCAAAGCTAAAGTATTGACCAGCACCACTCATGTTGATGCACAAGTAAAAAAATAACTATTACAGGAACAGACACTTCACTGAGTTACAGATTTTGAGGCTGAAATCTGCATTGCTAGCTTTAAAGACATAAATGCTAGCTTCAACCCTGATCTATCTGTGCTGAAAGCCAGAGTGGCAGCACTACTCAAAATTTTTTTTTTTTTTTTTTATTTATTTTATTTTTTTTAATCTTGAAGATACAAGACACTGTAGTGTTTTGTATTTACACGGTGAATGAAGGCACTATCTTACTGAAAACATTTAGCTAATGTTAGCTGACACGGAACCACTACTAATGGAAAAAAATACTAAATGTTCTCACTAAAGGCAAGCTAGCTACATAGCAAATGTAACTGCTCTTAGGGGGTACTCTTTCATCATTTTGTCATTTACAGCTCTCTGTGAGCTTTTCCTTTTACATGGTTTTGTTGGTATAACTAAATGTAAATCAGCTGTGCCTTGAACATGCTTGGTAATTTACAGGCGATTGGCATTATCAACATATGCATGTTAGCATGAAATAAAGCAATGGTATAAACTTGGTGGGAATTTCTAGCTTGTTTTGGCTCTATGAAAACATTTACACACAACTTTACTAGAAGATAAGTGATAACCCCCACCCCCCCAAAAAACCCAATAGAAACCATCACAGAAATTCTAATGGTTTCCACTACAAATACCATTACAGACCATCAGCTGTTAATCATTAAAACCATTACCAAATGGTTTCCATTTCATAGTAAGACATATTAAGTACGTAGGTCCTTAATGGTATCCACTATACATAACGTGCCAACAATAGAAGGCAACACATTACCAGTAGAGACCCACAGGGACCATTACAGTTTCCATTAAAACCAATACAATTCCCATTATAACCATTAAAACCATTACAAATTGTACAAATGTTTCTATTGTTTTTTTCAGCAGGGAAATGATAAATGAGGCCCAAATTGCCAACTATTTTCACTATGCTACACTACTGTCAGAAAAAGAATGTACAGTGCTATGAAAAAGTATTTGCCCCATTCTGATTTCATCCTGATTTCTCCTGTTTTTTTTTCTCATAGATCTTCAAAAAATTACAACATAAAAAAAGGAAACCTGAATAAACACACAATACAGTTTTTATTATTATTATTTTTATTTAAGCTAAAAAAGTTATCTAACACCTATCACCATTGTCAAAAACGAATTGCCCCCTTAAACTTAAAAATTGGTTGTGCCACCTTTAGCAGCAATAACACTTCCGATAACTGGAGATCAGTCTTTCACTTACTTCTAGGACTAGGACTTACTCCTATGCTTTGGATCATTGTCTTGCTGCAAAATCCAGTTGCCCTTGAGTCTCAACTTACAGACTGAAGACCGGACATTCTCCTTTAGGATTTTCTGGTAGAGAGCATAATTCATGTTTCCACTGGGTTAGCAGTGCTTTTTGCCTCACCACGCTTCCATGGATGCCATTTTTGCCCAGTGTCTTTCTGATAGTGGAGTCATGAACAGTTACCTTTATTGATGCAAGAGAGGCCTGTAGTTCCTTTGATGTTGTCCTTGGATCTTTTGTGACTTGCTGGATGAGTAGTTGCTGTGCTCTTGGAGGAATTTTGGAAGGCTGGCCAATTCTGGGAAGGTTCACTACTGTGCAGAGTTTTTCCCTTTGGAGATAATGGCTCTCACTGTGGTTCTTTGGAGTCCCAGAGCCTTTGAAATAGCTTTGTAACCCTTCCCAGACTGATGTATTTCAATCGCTTCCTTCCTCACCATTTCTCACAACTTCATGCTGTTGAAAAAGTTCTTTTTAAGTGTTGATTTGATTGAACAGGGTTTGCAATAATCAGGCCTGGTTGCGTCGAGTCCAGCTGAACCCCATTATGAATGCAGTTTCATAGATTTGGGGAATTAGTAACTATGGGGGCAAATACATTTTCACACAAGGCCAGTTGGTAATTTAGTGTGAGATATACACAAAAACAGAAGAAATCAGGATTTCAGGAGAAATACTTTTTCACAGCACTGTATGTAATTTATGATAAGTGATGTAATTTACCATGATATCAATATGATATCGTCATATAACCCACTGCCCAAGTGTAATGACTGCAACATGCTATTTAAAAGTGAAAAAAAAAACACATCTATGCTTGCACCTTGTCAAACACTCATGTCTATAAACATGCACAGATAAAGCAGAGTGTAATTAAAGCACACCATGGCACATCTGTGAAAACACTACATGACCGGAAAGGCAAACACTAGACTTGGGAGTGTTCCTACCCTGGAAGTGAGCAGACTAACGGCAAGACCTCAAAGTGTCTGAATCACGTGCAGCATTCTAAGCATGGTTGCTTCTCATTCACTGACCACGCTTCACAAATAGCTCTCCAGCAGGTAATGTATTAGCTTCTATTCAAATCACTCCCCATGCTCACTATTCTGACATTGATGTCATTAGCTGCCTATTCTCATGAAGCCACTTCTTTCAAAATAAGCCTTAATGCATGCCAAGTGTTAGTGACCAAGACCACCATTAACTCCACCTGAGAACCCTTTTCCTTGCTTTCCGTGCATGACTTCTGTGCATAAGTGTGTGCGTGTGTGTGTGTGTGTGTGTGTGTGTGTGCGTGTGTGTGTGTGTGTATGTGCACGCATATATAAAAGAGAGACTCACTCAGGGTCGGTAAGTGGGGTGGTCTCATTGGGTTCAGTGGGGATTCCTCCCTCATGGTTGGGGGTGCGCTCTTCCTCAGTCCTCACTTCCACTATGGGCTCTTTAGACTCATCTTTCCTGTAAGAGGATAATGGACAAAAGATTGATATTTGCCAGATCCAGTACAGTGTTATGACTATAGGTACATATTTGTGTCCTAAAGTTCTCGACAGAGCAATATGGCCGCATTCTTTTCGTGCTATAGAATGAATGGTTGTCTATAGATGTAATGTAAAAATGCAAATATAACTAATAACTAACCTGTCTAGGTCTCAATTGGATTATGTAGCAAGACAATGATCCAAAGCATTGGAGTAAGTCCACCTCTGAATGGCTCAAAAGAAGCTAAATTAAAGTTCTGGAGTGGCTTAGTCAAAGTCCTGACTTGAACCAATTGAGATGCTGTGGCAGGACCTTAAACGGGCAGTTCATGCTCAAAAACCCTACAGTGCGGCTGAACTAAGGCAGTTCTGCAAAGAAGAGTGGGCCAAAATTCCACCACAATGCTGTGAAGGACTGATCTCCAGTGTTTTGTTGTAGTTATTGTTGCTAAAGGTGGCACAACCAGATTTTAAGTTTAAAGGGGCAATTAGTTTTTCACGAGTGATAGGTGTTCTTTTTTGCTTCAATAAAAAACAAAACAAAACAAAAAAAAACTGTATTGCATGTTTACTCAGATTGCCTTTGTTTTAGGATGTATTTAGTTTGAAGATCTAAAACTATTTAGTATGAGATATACACAAAAAAACGAAGAAATCAGGATGGGACAAATACCTTTTTGGGTTACAAATACACAGCACTGTAAGTACCCATGTAAACGTTTTTTAACTGATTTTAGCTTGTATTTTCTACTGTTTGTTGCTAACTATAAACACTAAATAGCAACTTTAAACTATTTATTTTCTCAATTATAGTTATGCAAGAGAGGCAATTTAGTTATACTGAGGAAAAAAAGAGCTTTGTTGGCTCTTTGTTAGTTGTCAGATGGCAAGTCTTTCAAAATTTTTAAGTAATGAACCAAAATCAATTATATTTACCAATTATATTCTTCCCTTCCTGTATCTCATAGAAGATTTAAAAACCTAGGATTACTAAAAATCGAGAGAAGTCCATTCAGCTCAGTAATATCTATATCTATGGTTATGACATGCAGTCATTAATTTGTTTTAGTATTATGGTATTATAGTTCATTTGTGTTCTGATATTTTTTCCAGATGTGTCTGTTTAACAGTTTCCAGAAAGTAATCTGTGACTGGTTGCAGTGTCACGAATGAACAAATTTACGATACTGTTAAACAGAAGACGTTTAACAGCATTGTGTCCTGCTTCTGCTTTTTGCCCCAACCAGACCAACTTGACTCTTCATTAGCTAAATAAATGTTCTCTATAAAGCATTTCACGGCTCCCTGTTTGTTCATAACTGACTTGTCTTTGGGTATGTCGCAACCAGCTCCCTAGTTATCGTGTACATATGTCCGGGTACTGGTAAGGACCCTGGCTCACTACACATTGGCACACTGATAACTGAATTTCTGGCGACATGACTACATACTAGCATTGTAAAACGTCACCAAAAATTCTAAACTTATTATATTAAGTTTTATATGTCATATAAATTTGTTAGCTTAATCATTCATTTCTGTCATAATATGTCAAAGCAAGAACTTAGATTAGCTAGTGGATTAAAATAAAAATCATTAAACAGACTCAAACAAACCGTATATAGAACGTCAAATAAAGTAAAAAACCGCTAACATAAGTAATCATTTGAGAGCTACAATAACGATAACAAGCTATGTACATTTGTAGGTGAAGTTGGTTGAGAGCCCCCCATTTTTTTTCGAGCTTAGAGGCTTCAGAAAACATGACGTCATTTCCAGTCAGGGAACATAGTGAGCATCGATGCTCCCTGGTTTTTGCAGTGCATTGTGGGATTTTTTAGGTAGCAAAGGATTTTGCCCTTAAAATGGCCGACTCCCTGATAAGTGCCCTGACTACTGAAATAGGGAGCTGGTTGAGACACACCCTTTGTTTTTGCTAGGTAGTTACGCAAATAAAAGAACATTAGAAAAACGTTCACAAAAGAATTTGACAGGTTCTAAAAACATGACGTACATTTTTCTCCTGCAATTTTGTGAGTTGGACGATCAGTATAGTATACAACAATATAGTAATTTTTAGTGTTAATGTTTTACACAGAAAATCTGTTCTGTGGAGGTTTTACTGATGTGGTTCAATAACGTGTTACCACATGGTGATCTATTACTTCTGTGTTTTTTTTTTGTTTTTTTTTTGATTTTGCTAAAAATTAAGATTTGATTTGAAATGTTACTGCCAGACAAAAAGTCCAGGTACTATATACATACTCAAGAACAAAATGTATAATGTAAAAGTGTTGTGCTTATAATATGAAATTTGAGACACAAATTTTCAAAAACGTTCTTCACATACATAGAAAACTCAATAGATCTCGAAAGCAAGAAAAAAAAGGTTAGAAAACACTTCCTAACATTTTGCTAACTGGGTCAGGGTTAGTCACTGTATTTTTATATGTTTCTTTTCTAGCTTATTTTCAGTCATATCTCTGACTCCTGAAGCCATTTCACTTTTCAGATTATAGCAATATGATTAGCATAAAACATGACCAGCTTTTAGCTCAGGTTAGCCTGGCCAATTTCTTTATAGTACTGTTCTTCCATATTTTTAGGCTTTGGAGGTTGTAATAGGCAAGATTTCACTTAATGCATTGGCTATAATACCGCTCTGTGCTGAACACATACAGAATTATACCACTTACAAGCCAATTTCACTGTAACAGTTAACTTAACTATAGTGATTTTCTGCCTATGGCATAGAGACTCCACATTATTCTTATTGCAACCTACATCACGGTGCCCTGCTCTTAACTCTGAGCAAGCAACCCATCATATTGCCATTATTCTCATTCATAGAGTCAGATAAGCTCCAATCAGGCCTGTTACGCGTTTTCCTACAGAGCTGATGAGATGATAATGAAGCTGGAGGTCTGATGAATGGCACAGTGCCTGTAGCACAGATCGACACAAAACTGAGGGAAGCAAAAGAAATTAAGTGCTCACGTGAAAGCTGCCTTGCCCTCTTCAATGTCCTTGCCCTTGGTAGTGGGGCCAGACTTGCCGCAGAAGTTGACAGCGATGCACATGAGCAGGCCACATTTGTTGAGGAAGTAGCAGGTGACGTCCACGCCGACGAGCAGCAGGAGGAAAACCACGATGAGGATGCCCACAATGGCCCCTGTACCAAGGCCTGAACTACTGGCCGCTTGGTCTTAGAAAGAAGGACAGAGAAACGTGCTTAGTATAGGGTTCTTCGATGCACAAGACTTCTTCTGTGACTAGGTCTAGTACCAGACTGTGTACATTTAGATTATCATAACACTTAACTAAAAGTAGTGATGCACCAAAATAACAAGTTTGTGGCCGAGACCTAAAACATGAGTCTCAAGTGTCAGCACCTAGCACCATAGGTGATAACAGGAACTAACTTACATTTACATTTATGGCATTTGGCAGACACCCTTATCCAGAGCAACTTACAATCTCATTTATACAACTGAGCAGTTGAGGGTTAAGGGCCTTGCTCAATGGCAAAATATATGATCTGTTATTATTGGAAAATAATCATATTCAGGGTGTTAACAGTAACTTTGCTTTGCACTGGGCAATATGTTACACGACCTCTTCATTGATTATTTTCCTAAATTAGCACACCCCCAAGTGTTTTATTCTTTACATAAAAGGAATACTGTAGCATTTTGAACCTAACCTCTATCCATCACATTTTACCACACGAGGATCCACGTTTTGTCCATGATCACCACAGTCAAAAATTTCAACATTTCCTTGTACTGAGAAAATAATGTACAACTCACTGAAAGGATAAGGGCATTACCGAATGGTCAACAAATGTTTAAAAATGTGACCCTATAACAAAAATGCATAAGGGATTTAGTTCTTCATGGGTTCTTTTAAGGGTTCATTGGATAATTAAGGGTTATTAGCTTCCAAAAAAAAAAAAAAAAAGGGAAAAAGGTTTCTCACAGGGTTCCACATATAACCTTTAACGGTTCCCCCAGAGGGACGGCCAAAGAACCTGTAATGATTATAAAATTTCAAAAAAGTGTACAAGGTTATATACTTTCCGCAAGGTTTTGCGGCACCCATGCATCATCAGGCTATAACTGATGCATTTGATGTTTTAGTTTGAGTTATGCTGATTATGTATTGCCAAAACCTAACCCCAAATAATTCCCTCTAAATAGTCCCGTCTCTTAAAATATTAATTATACAGATTTAGATCATCACACACAAACATACTTGACTGAAGAATTTAAGAAATCATTCCAGGAAAAAAAATATCTTGTGAACACATTAAAAAAAGTATCTAACATTTACTGTCTGTCTCAACAACTTTTTTTCCTCAATACAGGGAAGCAGATATTAAGTTAGAAATACACTGGAGTGTTCCTTTAAACTAAACTCATCAACTCAGGCTGTTACTGTGCGTATCCTGACATATGACAAAAAGAGTGACTGGAAATGTATGGGCTTTTATTACAGATTATCACTTCTCCACTTCTCTCTTAATTGTTGCTCTGTGTGACCTAACTGTGACTGATATCAAGAATAAGCTTTAATAGGGGAATCATGCTTAATTTGTATAGTGATAGATGACAATAATAATAATAATAATAAAAAAAAAAAACACCCTGGTTATGGGTTACTTAATTGTTTTTTGCATGTTTGATTTGAGCAGGTTATCAATAACTGGAGCAAAACAACAGAAACAGTAAGTTAAAATATTCTGTATCATTACTCATCCAGCTGAACAAATTTTTGGTGCATCCCTAAGGGGAAAAAAAACACAATTATTCATTCCTCATTGAAGAACAAAGCCAGACACACTCCACACACGCATCCTGTGGTTAAATACAATAGCTGAAACAGACAAGACAGCACCTTTTTCCTAGGAAAGACTGCATAATGTTTATGCAGTGTAACACAGAAAGCCGAAAACCTGATCATCCTGCATTACTCATCTGCACAGCATCCACTTTTAGAGGCAAAGGTTTTAGCAGCTTGTGTCTTCCATCTAACAAAGTTTTTTTTACACAGAAACTGCGCTGGCATGAAGTTGAGACTCTAATCTTATTATTAAGGGTTTGGTGCTTTAGAGCATTGCTACTTTAGAGGACTGCATAGACGTATAAAAACACGGGCTTACACATTGGCAAACACAGAAATTGGACCATGTTATGCATTTCAACAGAAAAAAAGACCAAATGGTAAACAGGAAGAGCTGTACTACTTACCGGTGATAAAAATATTTACACCATGGAAACAATCTGCTACTACAAGATTTTCTTAGATATATGGACACAATTTGAAAAGAATCTAAATGTACAGAACACGTTGAATGAGTGAGTGGGTGGTGGAAACATAGTCAGAACAGTTGCCTTTGATCCATGAGGTCATGAGTGCAATATGAGCTGTTAAGATCCTGTTAATGTTCTGCTACTGCCATTGTGCCCTTGAGCAAACCTGCACCCACGCAGCACTCCAGGGGGAATGAACTGGCAACCGGAATTTGTGCTCAGAGCAAAAAATATCAGCTGTCCATAATAATGTGAATACATCTACAGCAATTATACCACAATTATACATATACCCCAGCCTTCTGATTGGTCAGGAGGTGGTGACTGATTTTCTATAACAGCGGCTCTGACAATCGTTCCAGCTGCAAGGTTCATATAATATGCTCATTCTAATCTGTTATGGTTTCTATAGTAACAACGTACACAGGGACTTGTATGGCGGACGCTCCACATTAACCGACAAAACCGTGTGTAATCTTTGATATGGTGCAGTGTTCTGTAAGGAGACATTTACTGAACATTATGGAAGGAGTCTCTAGTGTCAGAGCTTTGTAACAATCAGAGTTAAAGCTACGTTTTTCGATGGTCTTCAGGATCGAGGACTTTGTGCTTTACTATCACTCTATAACACGACAAAGTGCATTTTGTCTTATTAACGTCTTAGAAGCTGATGAGGGACCGACGGTTCATAGCTACTATACCATAAGTGACAACATTAAATGTAACTATAAACGAATAAAAAAATTCTATGTCTACTTCTATGAATAAACCACTGGTAGCGCTGGCAAATTGCTGTGGTATAAGAGGAAAAAACACTTCGGGAGGTGCTTTTATAAGAATATAATCAACTAGGTAGAAACAATAACTCCACATCGCACCAGGCAACATTTTATTCCATACTTAATCCCAGTCTGGGATAAAGTATGACATCCATTAGTGGCTTTACAATAAAGAAATAAAAAAAAAGGTGTGATCCTGAATGACACATAATTTATAATGTAAAAATGATAGAGGAGTAAACATAAATATACAAATGGTGGCTCTTAAGTGTAACGACTACATATTAAAGCAGTAGTGTGTAATGTTTAGGAAAATCTGCTGTATGCGAGGTGAATTGCAATTGCTATAAAACATTGACAAGACTTACTTTCATGCCTCCACCCTATCACATCTGACCCCACCTACTCTATTGAAAATAATTTGTCCTTTAAGTGAAAGATGACAGACGTGAGCGACTCTGTTCTGGGAACTGTCATTTCAGGGCCAGAAAAATGCAAATAAAAATGAGTGACAATATTACAAATAACAGTGTGTAAAGGTGTTTTTAAATGTTTTTAAATATGCTTACTATTTGGAAATATGATATGATTTTCAGGACACGTTTAATATCACAAATTGCGGCTTTAAATATAGGAGATTAGATTAGATCAGATGGCAGGCCTACTTGTTGATTAATTAGGATTATCCCAGAGTAGAGTAAATGCTAAAAATTTAGCAAATGTAGCTAGATATTAGCCAATTGGCAAGTTTTTTCATTAAATGGAAGTATAGTCAGAAGCAGAAATGTTGTCAGATAAAAAGGAACATTTATTCTCAAAGGTACAATGCAAAGTATCCTTGAAGGTGCAACAGCGGTTCTCAGAGTCCCCAATTATATATTATGAATAACTTTAAAATGTACACTACATCCTTTTGGTCTTTTAAGTAAAGGTGTAAAAGACAAGTGATACATGTTTATACCCTGAAAGATACACTTTATTGAGTTGTATAGATGACTGGAGAAACGGAGAAGCACAAAGTAGTGAGAAAAGAGGGAAAATAGCAAAAAAAAATGAAATAAAAATGTTTTGCTAATTCAGCCCTCCTGCTGAATTAATATTAATTGGCAGTATTCACTGCTTCTTTTCCTCCAGAACAGCCTCTGTGAATCCCTGTTATCATTCTCCAGCATGTGCTTTCTAGTCAGTCATCACTGCCAGGTTCTATGCTTTTCAGGATTGAGAGCCTGGGCTATATGGGATATGTCTGATTGGACCACAGAGCTGAACATGAACACCTCTTTGAAGTTGACTTATTATTTCTTAGCTTTCTAAGATTAGGTTGGAAAACATTATTTCTGCAACTTCTTAATATACCAGCCTTTTGCTTTGCACTCAATAAACATTTCTGCTGAACTCTTCTCATCAGGGACCGTTCAACTCAGGAAGTGCAGTCTTAGCCAAAAAACCCTCAATGTCGTACTGGCTGTGTAATTAATTATCATTAGCTGACATTCTGTCAGGGTCTAAACTAAAATACCTATATCTAATGAAATGTGCCCTTTAAATTTAAAGCCTTATAAATAAACACATTTAAATGTTTCAGGAGACCATGGATTATTGATGCGTTCAAAGCAGAGTTAAGACGGAAATAGATTAGAGAGAGTGCAATACAATTTTCACAACGCTTCACATCATAACCTTTAGGAGGACAAACTGTATAAAGCTTCTCTTAGAACACATAACACAAAACTCTGTCTTAACTAGTCTTTGTAGTCATATGAAATACCTCTTAAATCTAAAAAAAAAAAGTGTTACTTATTTCAAACAATATTTGTCTTCATAATACAAAATACTTTTTTGCATCAATTTTTAAAATAGTAATAATTTTCAAAATAAGAGTGACCTACACTTATTGGCCATTTTATCAGGACCACTTATAATATTGGCCTGTAGACCATCTGCCTCAAGGTACAGTTTGCCAACTAGTAGCTACCCCATCCATCAATGGAAACGTTCCTCATAGGACCACCACAGACTAGATACATTAGTACTAGTGCAACACACACTAAGGTAGTATCTGTTCTGCAGTGGATGACAGGATGAGGCGAGCTGACAAACTGTGTACAGCAATCAGGGATACAATCAGTGGATGTATACTGTATACAAATGGGTGACAGATTAAAGGAAAAACACAACATAAAGTGTGTTGGTAAGATGCTGAGCCATTATAAGCCGCCATAACAACTTAAATCCTCCTTGGCATCAATTCTACAAATCTCTGGAACTGTACTGGAGGGACGAACATCACTCTTCCAAAAGAATAGTCGTGTTTTGATGATGGTGGTGGAGTCTAACGTTGCACTCCAAAATTCTCCCATAAGTATGCAAATGGATTGAGGTCTGAAGGTCGTACCATATGATCTACATCATTTTTATACTCATTAAACCATTCAGTGAGCTCTCGTGGTCATCCTGGAAGAGACCACTCCCACCAGGATAAAAATGTTTCATTATAGGGTAAAGGTGACCAGTCAGAAGAGCTTTGTATTGATTTGCAATGACTCTTACCTCAAAGGGGACAAGTGGACCCAAAGCACGGCAGCAAAATAAATAAATTCCCCCAGAACATAACAGAACCACCAAGTTTTCCTTTAATTTGTCACACATCTGAGGTGTACTCAGATTCACAAGGATTCTTTGGATATGTAAGGGTTCTTAGCTTCCTCAAGAGATTCTACTTGGAATCCCTACTGATATGGAAACACCCAGTTGAAACTTGAGTGACAAACAAAAGAACACTTTAAGATTCCAGGTTTAACCAAGGCAAAGTTTGGAACTCATATTTAGGTTATCTAGTGCTAGTTCTTGATTTCACAGTTCTATGGGTTTGAGAAGCCTCCTTCTTTAGTGTGCTAGAGAATTCAATGCTGGGATTATCACTTCTAAAATCCTCAACTGTGTATTAAAGATAAGAACTGATCACTTACTCGGGCAGCGATACTATACTGCCACTCACACTCTGTCTCTCTGTCTGTATGTCTGTCAGTGTTTTTCTCCATCTCGGATTCCAGCTGTGTTTTGGAGAGCACATCTGGCTCGAGAAAGTGGGAGACATGACTGGCAGCTTTAATCTACTGCCCAGCTCTAGAGGGTTCATGGCTCTCTGCGGCCTAACATTTGTTTTCCTCTGTTCTGGGCAGCATTTAAGCGCAGCAATAAATCACATCACATGTCTTAAGAACAAAGGCTGGCTCAGAGCTCTCCAACACCAAAGCCCCCACCTGCTGAGTCAGCAACATGTCCAGAATGTCCTTTAGGCCTCTCACCTGTCTCCACAGACTCCCATTGCAGAGATGACAAACTGAATATGGAACACTAGTAGGAACATGAGGGAAAATGTACCAGGCTGTTTAAAAAGTTTCTTCTAGATATGAGGTATCTTCTAGCATGATATATGTGCATTTTAAAAGAAAATAAATATGGAATGAACTCATGATTGTAAGCTGGAAGCTCCTCTTCTCTTGTGCCTGGACTGAATACTGGATAAGTGCAGGGTGTAAAGCTAATCTGTATTTAATAACACATTTCCCAATAATATTTAATGAGCCAAACTACATAATGCAATTTATTTTTCAGTAAAATGTCCTCTTAATTACAATGTCATCTAAGGCTTGTTTTTGTTGTGCATAAAATATTGAAATAAACCAATGAATAAACTATTGAACATAATATTGTGATAAAGCTAAGACAAACTGCTGTATTATATCCTTGTATTGTATAAGCATAGAAAACATGCTAAAGTCTTATGTTTAGCAAGAGATTCAGCCACCTAGAAAACACAGATAAAGTTAATTAGACATTCCTTTTCAGACTTAGCATTTTTTTTTTTTCCATTCTACTTCAAGCCAGCTCCACACTTTCTGAAATTCTCTAATAATTTTGCCTTTAATATAAGTACAGTAGATTGAATGGACCTGCTGTGCTAAATGCTCAAAGTAGCATGCCCTAGACTGATGGTCAAAAATGTTGATATCATGCAGAGAAGAGATTTAGCTACAGGGGGCTTGAATCACCCCAGTTTGTATCCCAGGCCCATCCAAGGTTTCTGCTGGCTCAAATACAGAACAGAAAAAAAAGATTAGCTGCATATATTTCTGAAATGGCAAATTAAATCTTGCAAAATGTAGTCATTCAACCTACAGTGGTGCTTGAAAGTTTGCGAACCTTTTAGAATTTTCTATATTTCCTCATAAATATGACCTAAAACATCATCAGATTTTCACACAAGTCCTAAAAGTAGATAAAGAGAACACAATTAAACAAATGAGACAAAAATATTATACTTGGATATTTATTTATTCAGGAAAATGATCCAATATTACATATCTGTGAGTGGCAAAAGTATGTGAACCTTTGCTTTCAGTATCTGGTGTGACCCCCTTGTGCGGCAATAACTGCAACTAAACATTTCCAGTAACTGTTGATCAGTCCCGCACATCGGCTTGGATGAAGTTTAGCCCATTCCTCAGTACAGAACAGCTTCAACTTTGTGATGTTGGTGGGTTTCCTCACATAAACTGCTTGCTTCAGGTCCTTCCACAACGTTTCTATTGAATTAAGGTCAGGACATTGACTTGACCATGCCAAAACATTAACTTTATTTTTCTTTAACCATTTTTGGTAGAATGACTTGTGTGCTTAGGGTCATTGTCTTATTGCATGACCCACTTTCTCTTGAGATTCAGTTCAATGAAAGATTTCCTGACATTTTCCTTTAGAATTCGCTGGTTTAATTCAGAATTCATTGTTCCATCAATGATGGCAAGTCGTCCTGGCCCAGATGCAGCAAAGCAGGCCCAAACCATGATACTACCACCACCATGTTTCAGAGATGGGATAAGGTTCTAATGCTGGAATGCAGTGTTTTCCTTCCTTCAAACATATAACGCTTCTCATTTGAACCAAAAATTTTGTTTTGGTCACATCTGTCCACAAAACATGTTTCCATTAGCCATTAGCAGTGTTCTTTTTGAAGAGCAGTGGCTATTTCCTTGCAACCCTGCCATGCACACCATTGTTGTTCAGTGTTCTCATGAACACATGGTGGACTCTGAACATTAACACTGGCTAATATGAGAGAGGCCTTTAGTTGCTAAGAAGTTACCCTGGGTTCCTTTCTGACCTTGCGGACTATTGCACGTCTTGCCCTTGTAGTAATCCTTGTTGGTCGACCACTCCTGTGGAGGGTGAATTTCTGCCATTTGTACAAAATCTGTCTGAATGTGGATTGGTGGCATCCAGACTCTTTAGAGATGGTTTTTCCTGCCTGATAAGCATCAACAACTCTTTTCTTGAGGTCCTCAGAAATCTCCTTTGTTCGTGCCACAAACGTGTTGTGAAGATCAGACTTTGATAGATCTCTGTTCTTTAAATAAAACAGGTCACTCACACCTGATTGTCATCCCATTGATTGAAAACAGCAGACTCTGTCACCTTCAAAAATAAATGCTAATCATAGAGGTTCACATACTTTTGCCACTCACAGATATGTAATATTGGATCATTTTTCTCAATAAATAAATGACCAAGTGTAATATTTTTATCCAATTTGTTTAATTTGGATCTCTTTGTCTGCTTTTAGGACTTGTGTGGAAATATGATTATGCTTTAGGTCATATTTATGCAGATATATGGAAAGGGTTCACAAACTTTCAAGCACCACTGTAGCTAAGTTGTGTTAGTCTCAGGCTAGCAGAGTACTTAGCTACATAACTCTTTACATGTGGTCATGCCTTATGTTTTATCAGTGGAATGGAATTATCAATATCTCTGGACTACAATGCGGTGTTTGGGGAATTAGCTTCTGGTTAATTAGTCCCTACACTTTTTGATATGCTATTAGGTATTATCCTTTTTATAGTGACATCTCTGAGATTTAATGCTAACTAGCCCACCGACTTATAACCAATTTCTCTTCCCTAGAATAAAATTGCTGCTATGACACTACGACTACGTCTGCTGGTAGCAAAAGTGGATACCAAGAGTGTGAGGCATGGGTGAGGCCATGAAGGGGGCTGAGCCATTAAAATTTGAAGCCCAGGCCAGGTCATGTTTCTCATGGTTCTAAAACCATACCAAATCCAAATCAAACCAAACCAAACCTAAAATAAAAACCAAACCAAATCAAACCCAAAATAAAAACCAAACCAAACCAAACCCAAAATCAATACCACACCAAACCAAACCCAAAATCGATACCACACCAAACCAAACCCAAAATCAAAAGCGACCAAACCCATAACAGAAACCAAACCAAACCAAGCAGAAGAGGAACAAATAGATTTGTGGCCCATATCAGTCAACTGCCATTCATGTCTATGTGATTTCAGTAGTAAAATGTCCTACTGACTGAAATTTCTCTTGACTGCTTCTCACAGCTGACTAATGTAATCATCCTAAGCTGTTTTACTTTAGTTTACCGCAAGCATGGTACCTAGCTAGCATAATAGTTATGGCACGTAAACCATTTTCATTGTGTGTTGTTTCAAGTCACTAAAGATAAAAAAAATTGGTTGAGTCCTTGGTTTAGGACAGGATAATCACAATGTTCAACAATCAACCATGATATTTACAAACTTGGTGTAAAAATTAGATACTGACATGAGCATGGGTGTAATCACCTGTGGATATCAGGCCCATCCTAGATTTCTGATGGCAACAATAAAACAAAAAGGAACAAAAGGGCCCATATGTAGCATCATTGCCAATATAATATACTTTAATATCTCAGAAAATATACGGTTTAAATGATGTTATTGGTAAAACGTGCTGGCAAACTGTTACAATTGAGTGTAGTTGCTCCTGATGTTTTTTTTAAGATATTCTGGTTCCTACCTAATGCAGTACTTTGTAATCTTGTCAAGGAAATAAATTTCAGTCTTAATTGTTAGTATCGTAAAATAAAAAAATTAAAAGGACTTGGCAGAGTCATTGGTCTACAAAGAGATAATTGCAGTCTTCAACAGTCACCCTGATGTCTACAGATAGTGTTGTAAAAGGTAGGCCTCTGGTTAATTAGCCTTACATGCCATGGTGCCATCAGCGATTCAGCAGTTAAATACAAGGACACCAAGTCAATTGTGTGTTGTTTAAACTCGAAAAATGTGTTTTTCCCCTGTCTGTTTGTGATAATGAGGTTAATTATCATTCTCATTAGGAGACATAATGCTCGCTTACTTGCTTTCCTGACTTAACCAGGCGTCCCTCTAAAAACGAAAACTTTGGCTACAACCCTGGTGTTAAAAAATGTCTACGTGCTGCAATCCTACCAATTATTTAATACGATAAATAAATAAATGTAATAAATAAAACAACCTCCTGCCTAACAGTTAGGAAAAGACCCAAGCAGGTGATTGGCAAGTGTTTCCAAGAATCATGGTGCATAATTTCATAATTTTATTATTATTAGAATCAGGAAGCAAACGTCACTCTAGAGACCGTTTGAAACACCCCAGTTCCCAACGCCATATGCGACTCATGAGCTGTTACATTGCAAGATATTTTGACATTAGTCATTTGACAACTGATGCCCTCCCTGCAAGTGAAATAAAAAACAAAAGGGTTTTCAAACAACTTGCTTTTTGATACACCAACCTTGGTTAATGACAGACAGTTGGCCAACAGGGAATAATGTAGCAAGTGTCACAAACATTCTTTTATTATAAGTGTTACAGAAGTTCACACAAATGCCTATGGGTGTCGTGTTTGGTTTTCAGACAAGGGGGGAAGTGTCCTAAAAAATATCATTAAGAAAAGAAAAGAAAACAAAAAAAAGCTCTAAAGAATTTAGCAGTCCACATGATGATGGATGATGATGAGAAACCACCAGTACAGCAGAACACACTTGCCTTTCACATCTGAAGGCTTTGTGGGTCAGTTTGAACCAACAATCAGCACCATGGCAGTGTGGAGAAAACACACACTATGGTTCACACTGTATTATGAGCCAATGTATTATGAACTCCAGCTAGAATACGGCTATGACTCAAGATCCCATACTGCTTCTTCCAGTTGATCCAAGCTCACATTACTTCTTCGTTAAAAATACATTTATCTTATTAATTTTTCTTAATGCCTACAATGATTACTGCATGAGAAGACATTGGTATGTAGTTACAAAACCGTATTACAGAGTAGAATCAAATCACACTTCGGACAGTGGTAGTACGTGTTGAATATGTTCTTTTTTTCCTCAAGTAAGAAGCAAAGAAAAGAACAAAGTAAATTAAAAAAAATCCAGAACAAGAAGCACACCTTCATAATTTGTTTTTAGAATTATCTAAAATTATGTACATTTTGTCACAAAAAAACATTTTTTCATATTAACACACAAGCCTGACCTCTTGAAGATAACCTTCCATTATGAGCCCTGTGATCAAACTAATAGATCTAGGAAGATAAAGGAATAAGAAAATGAATATAAATTCATGTGATCAAAGCAGGACTTGTATAAAATCCCTTGGTTGAAGATGCCCTGTCAGTGATTGTACACTGAAAGCATCACCAAGAGAAGCCTGGGGACATTCTTGGTAGGCACAAGATGTTCTACAGTGCTTCAAAAAGTCCATGATTTAAAAAAAAAAAAATAAAAAAAATAAAAAAATCTTTCAAACCACACAGATGGTGCCTAATTTTGACAGAAAAATTCATGGGAATAAAGAACAGAGAGCGTAAAAACAATCAGAATGATGAAAAACAAACATTCAGAATGATGCAAGTATTCAGTACTCGGCTTAACCCCGTTAACATGTAACTGATATTTCTTTCTTTTTAGTGTTGATCTTGTTTGTTAAGCTTGCAGTGGGATCAGAAGATCAGAGGATCAGAAGGTTGGAGGTTGGAGAGTGGGCCGGGGGGAAGCAAGCACTCCTCTCTTCAGTCGAGCTCCAGTTTATGAGAGCAAGAACACAGTCAGCATGGGGAGCATGAGAGTGACCAGAGTGTACGTGACAAAGGAGCAGCCAAGTGTAGCTGAGGTAGCCAACACCACGGCCACGATCACCACACCATAAACAGACCACAACGACAGTGCACACCACCGCAAAAAACAAAATAAAAAACAAAACAAAAACAGAACCAAGTTTCCAAAGGAGAGGGAAAAAAAACATAAAAAAGAGAAATCAAGAGCCGAAGTGTTTTTGCATATGAAAATGTGATGGTCCAGCAGTGTCCAAGTTTACGGATAGAGACAGAACAAGGGAAAAAAGAAGGGAAGGAAATGGGGAAAAAAGGGAGAAAAAAGAGAGAAAGAGACAGAGAATACGTCAAATACAGAAACATAAACTTGAAAGATTACTATAGATTAGAAAAGAATAAAGGAAAATTCAAGCAAGTTAATACAAACAAATAAAGAAAAGCCATAGCATGTTAACTGCGCAGAATGACAGGTGCAGCATAGCAAGCCATGGGTAAAGGATATACAGAGATGGTAAATGATGAAGGGACTGGACAAACAATGGGTGGGGTAAAACATTAAGCAACTTCCCTGGTATTAAACTTAATGAATATTCTGTGAACAAATTTGAACCTTGATTTATTTAATAATTTAGCAATGTATAGGTATATATCTATGAAATGAAATAATGGTTTCTCCTGCTGAACTGTTTTCACCAGGGAATGTTGCAGTCGGACAAGAACCTAAAGTATAAACAAGCAGTGATGCAACATGGTGTAAATGGTTTGTTGGATGACTGACTGAGCATTGCACTGTTGCTAAATCTGAGCAACGTTAGCGGCCATTGCTTTAGAACAGCCTCACTCCTGGTCAGCTGTATCTGGGGAGATTTGGATAGCTGAATGGAAATTTATGATGCCTTAATGTTAATGCCTTAGTGCTACAGTTCCCACCAAATGACTTAAGAGTTTACATTGCATTATGTGTCTCATCCATGTACCAAAGACAAAGGGTCATCAGGTATTATGTAGCCTCAGCTGATATCTTTTTTCCCACCTTTTTAGCCAAAAACTTCAGGATCATGAACATTGCAATCTGATTGGCTCTCTGCATGTGACAACAAACTTTTACATCAAACCCTGTGACACAGTGAGATTTTTGGATCACAATAAAGTCACTGGATTTAAAAAGTTCAACCAATCTTTAAAATTCTTCAAAAGTTTTGAAGTTTTCAACATCAGTTAAATGACGTGAACTATTTTTTTGAAAATAGTTTCAAGATGAAATGTGCCAGACTCTCTAACAAAAGCCAGAGGCCTGGCTTGTGAAACTATGTATGTACCTAAAGTTGATAGACCTGTATGTGATCTGGTATTAATAAAAACAGAGAAAATAACCTGGACAGTTTCTGAACAGCTGCTTTTGAGCAGCTGCTGAGGCTGAAGCAGTGCAGATGCTCGACCAAAAATAAAAGCCTTGATGTCTTTTGATTGCCCACACGTTACACACTGGAGCTAACTACTCTGGCACAGCAATGTGTAAGCGTGGGCACGTTCAGTAAATAAGGAGCAAAAGAAAAACACATTGAATCTATCTTTTAAACTCGATCCATCTGACCCTGCTATGCCTTAGCAGTCTAAGATCCAAACCTCCCACTGTTTTTTATGACTACTTCCCATCAAGCAGATGAGAGAAAGCGGGTGCCATGCACCAGCAGAAGCCTGTTAGGTCCCCAGAAAAGCATTAACACATTAATCTTGTTAAAGCATCACCATGCAAAACCAAAGGCTGCATCCCCACAGAGACAAGGGCCACAGTCCAATCAGCAAATGCTTGGTACTGCAGTGAGCCTGCAGTAAGCTGAACCTTAGCCTTTCAGACAAAGACAGAGACAGAAATAAAGAAAAACCGAAAGAGAGGGCCCATTTCTTGGTCCGTGGGGAGGCAGGTTACATAAGAATGCAAACTTGTTTGAAACCACAGCCCTGCAAACAAAGCACAAAGCAGCCAAAGCCAATGGAAGGGAGGGGTGTAGGGGTGACAGGGATTCTGTGTGGCTTTGCTTCTTGAGTACCAAGCAGAAAATCTCATCTTTGCTGATAGAATCTTTGAGTGGGGCAATATAGCTGGCTGAAAGAGCAAGCCAAGGGCTGCCAGAAGAGTCAGGCTGCAAGTAAAGACCTGGAGTGATACTAAGCTTGAGTCACGTCTCCAGGCTTAACCCCCAGTAGCTCTCCTAGCCATCCCTCACTGTTTTATGGCTCTACTGAGCTAAACCAGTCTCATCAACCTCTGACTGTATCGCTGTCTGTAAAACCAGGAGAAGCCTGGTCACAATCCAGATAGCCCACATAATCCCTAACCAGAGCAGAGGAGAAAATAGTTAACTGGGGCTAGGGTGGAGGCTTAGCGGCTTCAGGCTGTGCTGATTGACAGGGGCTATGGCTGGGGTAGGGATTACAGGGGAAGAGTCAAAATGAATAGTACCTGGGATGGCGGTGGGTTCTGCAGAGGTCCTGAAGAAGAGGATGCCTGGCTGGGAGCGGCCCTGCTGGTTCTCTGCCACCACAGAAACCTCATACTCTGTGTTCCAGTCCAAACCTCTTAGCACCAAAAACTCACTGCCATTAGGGACACGGATCACAGGCTTCCAATTGTTGTGGTGTTTCTGTTTGCACACAGGCACAGAAATACACAAATGGTCAGTATGGGTGCTCTCCATGTAACAGTCTGCAACCTGACCTCTGACATAAACCCAATCAGAAACAGGAAAGACAAGAACTATGGAGAATCATTTTTTATTTTTTTTTTCAAACTTAATTACTATTGTGTATCTTATTTTTTTTAACCAGAAAGCTGTTTCTGACTAAACAACCATAAACTAACATGTCTGACTGAAGATGTCTATTATGTGGCAATGTGTCTCTGACTGGAGTTGTTTCATACTGGAGAACTATGGAGCAACGTGCTTCTTACTGGAGACCTTTGTATCTGACTGTCGAACAATGGGTAACATGCCACTGACTGATAGAGTGGTGCGGTACTCGCTGGAGAACTATGGAGTAACATGTTATTGTCTGAAGAACTATGGAGCAATATGTCACTGAGTGAAGAACTATGGAGTGACATGTTACTGACTGGAGAACTATGGAGTATCATGTTACTGATTGGGAAACTATGGATTGGTGTATTACTGGCTGGAAAACTATGGCGTTACATGTTTCTCATTGGAGGACTGTGGAGTACCATGTTACTTCATATCCCATCATACTCACAGGTCTAAAGCTCACTAGGTACTGTTTGATGGGTGAGCCCCCA
Organism: Cranoglanis bouderius; assembly: GCA_023630585.1. NCBI lineage: Eukaryota > Metazoa > Chordata > Actinopteri > Siluriformes > Cranoglanididae > Cranoglanis > Cranoglanis bouderius. Next base: position 18,748,018 of record CM042541.1, read on the forward strand.
TCGTCCTGCTTGATCCAGTTGACCTTCAGCTCATTGCCTGGGGACTGCAGCTTGGCCTCCAGTTTTGGAGGATTTGGTTCCCCTGAGGAAAACACATGTATAGTGAGAGAAGAACAGGATCTGCTTGGGTATAGCATAAGTGTCCTAGCCCAGGCCCTCGACACGTACACTGTAAACACAGGAGGCTTAGCTCACACTCTTTAGAAATCAGTTATTAACTATAATATTCAATCCAATTTTTGCTCAATCCTGAGCGAGAGCGTATGGTATTGCGGTCTGCCAGGAAAGGTCACGATTAAAAGGCCCTTATCGATGTTGAATCAGTGAATGTTCAATTTAAAGCCTACTAAATGGTAGAATCATTACTTCTTGAACTGGGCTGAATAGCAAAAGTGTCATGCACATTACATTACTTAAAATGCAAATAAGTTTTAATACAGAGACTATTGTTACCCTTCATGTATTCAAATCATTTTACAGCAAGTTTAGGAGTTATGCTAGGAAAAGTAAAATGAAGTAATTTTCTCAACACAGGCTTATATTTTCTGGTATCGTCATGTACTTGCTTTGATGTCATGAACCGAGAATGGTTCTCCCTGCCTCTCTAAAGTGTTCTTGGTCCTACCTAAATATTGAGGATGCATCATTACCAGACATTCCAGCAGGGGCAGAATGAAATATCTATAATTCACCGCAACACTGCTGACTAGGCGACTCATAAATGTTAACTGGAGCAGAGTACGCAGCATTCTTCAAATGCTTACAGGACTGTTCTTTCTTCTCACGCTGTTCAGCATTTATTTTTCAAATGTATGCTTTATGTCGATAGTTGGTACTAACCTAGCTAACATAACATAGGTTAGTTCATGTTAATTAACATAACTAACAACCGATGAAAAAGAGGAATGTAACACAATGGAGTGTACTGTTTTAGAAAAATTAGTCAATGACAGGTCGGTATGGTGTGGTGGTAAAAACTGATTATTTTCTTATAACAGCATGTCTCAAAGAGCTCTATTCGTCTTATACCAGAGTAATTTGCCAATGATATATTTTTACTTATTAAAAAAAGTTTTATTTTTTTGTCCATATATTTTTCCGTTTATCCATTTAATGCTGTGGAACATGCGTTATAACAGCTATGAACAGTTGTTACCTCACCAGCCTCTTTTTTCTCTCTCTTGAAGTTAATAAGAAAAAAAATGCAGCTTGGCATATTACTGAGAAACTGAGCTGACACTGGAGACTCCTTCTAAAAATGCTAAAAAAAAAAAAAAATCTCCTCATGGAAAACTTCACCATATCAACAATTACACACATTTTAAAAATTTGTTTATGTGGCACATCCATCATGCAAGTACCTGTGTAAGCTGTTACTATAGAAACGATAACTTATTAGAACGAGCATATTAATATAAACCCATGATTTGCCTTGCAACATCTTTTGACCAGTCAGCACTCTGGTTATTAGCTGTTTGATAGCACAGATATCTGTTGTTAAAAGTTGCATCATTGTCCTATATTTCTTTATTAGCTTTTGATATGTAAGATCAATTCCCATCAGACTGCAGGGATGTTTTATATTGTACACTTTGGAGCAATTTAACAACATGGTAAAGTGAAAACAATTAATCCGGTGATTTTAATCGTAAAAATCCTGGCATGGGCAATAATTTAGTGCTAGAGCTGAGTGTTGAGAGATGGCATTGCGGTGTATATTTGCGAGAGACATAATGAGGTCTTTCGTCAAACCCTTTTCTGAATATTGAGCATTAGTGAGAGTTCCTGGCTCCTGGGAGAGGGGAGTTAAGACATGGACCGTGTTTGGCGGTAATGAGAAGAGGGCTGGAGCAAGAGGGCACTACTGCAATGTACTCTCAGTGGGAGCTCGTTATCTCACCGAGTCCGCTGCCTAATGACAGTGCTCCCTTAATTATCCTGCACACGTTGATTGGAGGAGCTCCTCCATTATTTTTAATACTATCAGCGAGGCCAAGGGCGAGCGTGGGATGCTTGTTTGGATTGTTAGCTGGCCACCTGTGTCACCAGAGGAACCTGGGAGGAGACTACAACTCTTGTGGATTAATAATAACAAATAGTGGCAAGTACAGCCCCATTAGCAATTGGCGTGACATTGGCCAAAGACGCCACCGTTAGCTTGTCTACACACAAGACGGATATGGGTTATGAGATGACGTAAGCTATAGCTACATATCTGCATGGATGTGCTACTATAATGGAATGAGAGAGAAAAATTCATGACCTTAGTGGGGAAAAAAACATGGATGGATTAATCTTGAAATATTGCTATTCATTTTCCCCTTATGGTGTTTTACATCAGTCAAAGGTACTTTAAATAGATTCAGACCATTAGCTTATTAGTTCAAACATGCAGGAAACTAGATCTTAGATAATACTTGGTTATTTTTGTCACTGCATGACCCTAATATTATAAGGTCTCATCTAAATGAACATAAAAGGCCTAATAGAACCTTATAACATTAGTAAGATCATGGCTGTCACAACGCATGGCTTGATGCTGAAATCCAAATAAACCTGGGTTAGTAATAAAGACAGCATTTCGTTCATAGATGGCACGCGTCAATGGAAATTAGAGATCCAGTCGCCAGCATCATTCCCAGTTAGGTTAAAGTTTTCCAGATGCTACAAAGTAAAAGGGTTAAAGTAATAAGGAAGACAGACAGACAGACAGAGACATGCTCTACCATGCAAGAGTGAGACTGCAGTCTCTGATTTACATCCCAAGTCTACCAGGAATGCCAGGAAAATTAAACAAAATCAGAATCCATGTCGTCAGTTTCATTTTCACGACCCACCGTAATGACCAGTGTACAGTACCTTAAATAGAGAGCATCAGCATACATGAAAACCAGACTACGACAGTGCAGACATGGACACAGACACACACAGAACATGCATGGGAGAAAACCACGGGACCAGGACAAGTCGCAGGCCTGAACAGAAGTGTGTGTAAACTTGCATGCGTGCAGCAATGTATAGTGGAACTGGTGTAGAACTGTTAATTTAATCAGGTAAGGTCATATTACAGATGGTGCATGCTAGAGGTGGAACGATAGTGTAAAAATACATGATATGCATCATATCAATACTAAATCATGAATAGCCCAGGAGAAGAGTTTAGTTATGTGGGTAAACTGCTTAAATATTTTCAGCATCAGACTTAATTAGTTAATATGAATTAATTAGTTGTTTTTTTTTGTCTGGTTGGTTTGTTCTTTAAAATAGAAGAAACAAAAAAAAACATATTATAAACTGGAGCTTATATATTTTGTGACATATATGGAATACTGATGTTAACTCTGTAGTAATGTTTGGGAATTTAGAGATTTGGTGACCTCTCTTGTAGTGATATGTACCCTCCCACCATGACAGCATGACCAATTTTGCTCCCTTGGCTCTCCGGTATGATTGGCTATGGCACTATTGGGATTTGAACTCGCTATTCGAAATGCTGTTTCACCACTTGGAAGTACTGTTTGTTTGTTTTTTGCATAATGGTAACCACACAAAAGATTTCGGTGGTATCTCTTTATCATGGTCCCCTTTGTGTTGTTGTTCCCATGGCAACTAACACCTTATACTTTGTTTGTTTGGTTTCTTTTCTAGTCCAGTCATTCGATTCTGTTCACCTGTTTTGTGTTAGTTCTTGTTGCCCTTTTATATCCTCTGTTTGTCATTTGTTGCAAAGTCTTGTCATGCTGAAGGTACATTCACATATACAGCAATTGTATCGCTGCAAGTTGCCAGTCGCTGTACTGTGAAGTCACCAGTAGGCATTCCTACCACTAGCATTCCACTTTTGGCAACAAATCAGTTTTCTTGGCGCTAAATTGAAACTTCTAAAATTCTGGAGGGAGAGCGTTTGTATACAAAATTCACAAGTGTACAGTCATGTGAAAACATAAGTACACCCCTTGGAAACTGTTGACTTTTTTTTGCTTTTACATATTTGGACAAGCAAACATTTGATCTTTGAAACAATGCCTTTTAATGAAGCTGATATGCTTAAACAAAACCACAAGGAAAATGAGCTTTTTCAATCATTTATTCAACAGAAATATCAATAGATGTTCTTCTGATGTAGATGCTCGATATTCTTCTGTGGAAAAAGTTTTTTTGGCGCCATTCCTTTGTGGATTTGCTAGTGTGCTTAGGACCATTATCCTGTTGAAAGATCCATTTTTGGTTCAACTTCAACTTTCGGACAGATGGCCTCACGCTATCTTCAATCACTCTTGATATGATGCAGAATTCATAGTTGAATCAATGAATACAAGCTGTCCAGTCCCTGAAGCAGCGAAGCAACCCCAAACCATAACATTTCCACCACCGTGCTTCACAGTTGGTTTGAGGTGCTTCTCCTGAAAAGCTGTCTTTTTTCTGCGTCAAACAACTCTATCTTTGATTCATCTGTCCAGAGCACATTATTCCAAAAGGCCTGGTCTTTGCCTATATGCTCAAACTGTAGTCTTTCAAAGGTTTTTTTCTGCAACACCTCCCATGCAGGTCAAATTTGTGCAATGTCTTTCTGATTGTAGAAGCATGCACTTACTAGCAGATCCTGTGATGAAATTTTGGGGTTCTTGGAGACTTCTTTTTGCATCAGACGGTCTGCTGTTGGGCTGAATTTGCTGGGACGGCCAGTCCTGGACAAATTGGCAGTCGTTTGAAATCTGTGCCATTTGTAGATGATTTTTCTTACAGTGGAATGATGTATTTCAAATAATTTGGAGAGCTTTTTAATTCCCTTGCCAGACTCATAGGCATCCACAAACCTTTTTCTGAAAGCCTTAAAGAACTCTTTAGATCTTGGCATGATGACACCACACACTTCAATAGCAAAGGGAACACCAGACACTAGATATGAGAGGGGTATAAATAAGACAGGTTCCACCTGCACTCTCTAAGCAGATTCTAATCACTGGCACCCATCTTGAACATCTACTTCTAATTTTATGGATTTGAAGGTGTGATAAATGTAGGGGTCTACTTACTTTTTCCATGTGACTGATCTGTTTTGTTAATTTAAATTGTGAAAATTAATACAAAATGTCAAAAAGGATCAAAGTTTTGCTTGTCCAAATATGTCAAAAAAGCCAACAATTTCCATGGAGTGTACTTATTTTTTCACATGACTGTATGCATGATATCCTATGAGATGAAGGAGAAGCACTGTGTGCCATTGCGGCCATCTAGCTGCGGTGAAAGCGCAAGCGCCATACTGTCTGGGACAACAAAACAATTCAGGCAGGCAGCATGGCGGATCACGGATCATGTGTGCTTGACTGTTGTCATTCCCGTTGGTAATCGCTGCACCAAGTTGCCACAAATTTGCATTAAGTTAAACTTTAGTTAAACTTTTTAACACATCTAGTCGCCAATGGTCACTGTCTCTCATGTCGCCGGAAGTCACCAGCTGTCATTGAAAATGAATGGTTTCCGGTCACGTTGTCACTGCGAGTCATTGTATGTGTAAACGTACCTTGAGCCTTGATTTTTGTGTTTTATAATTCCATATTCTCCTTGTTTTGACTCTGTATCTACTCACTGCATGATACACTCTTTTTCAAAATGGGGGTAGGCAGGCTATAGAACAAATTTACAAATATTTAGCTGCATAAAATAAATATTTTGCTTCAGTCCATCAGTCTATCATCTAGCACTCTGCACTATCCCTTATTTTATTATTGCATGCTTTAGTGCATGTTTACAATTGTTCGTACTCTCAAAAAGTGTGATTTTAATTTAAAAGTAGGCACCACACTATGTAAATATTGAATAATTTAATTAAACTAATCATGAAGGCTACCATGCCAACCTAAACCCCAATGTTGATTACTCTTATGGGTTCAGGTAATGTTAACACCCCATCAGGACCCCACTCAGATTAATCTGATGCTTTTGAATGGTGTGTTAATATATATTGAATGAGTATTCAAATAATTTATACGTTTGTAGCATGATGACCTATTTCTGATGAAGCTTGAAAAACCTGCGCCAGATCACACTAGACAGCCTCATACCATGTTTTTTTAAGAGATATTTTTTCCTACTGATTCTTCTTTAATAACAAAAAGGTTACATACTGCAGCTTTAACAATAATATCCATATTTCAGATTTGATGATGGTGTATACCGTCACACCCCTAGTGCATTACTTTTACTTTTAAATCGTTATGTTGGCATCATGAAAACCTTGTAGTTATGTGATATTAAAATGATGAAATACTAATAGTAAGTGGTATTACATTCAAATCTCCATAAAACATTGTAGGCAGCAGGGCTGAGCCAATAAAAGTTTGAGTTATTGGATTTTAAGCTCCTGTTTGGACTCAGCCACAAATCAATACAAATCTCGGCAGTAGGATATTAACTGAAAATAGAAGTTGTAGAATTAAAGAATAATGAATGCTGTATTCTGTACTTAATATATGATATATAACCTCTGTTACGATTGACTATTTGCTGATTATTAAAATATATTAAAGCAGAGGCCTATGGGATTACCATTCAGACAGAGTGCCTGTTTTTAACAAACAGAAATGAAGTGGGCAATATAAAGAGAATCAATGGATCATGAATGAAATGGTCCATGAAGTTGATGGCTTTGGGTGAATATATTTTCTCTAACTCATGACTGACTTTGTTTTCTCTCCTAACGTGCAATGGAGCCAAAATGATTAAAAAAACAAAAAATTACCTTCTGTTCACCAGCGAAGACGACATCATCAGCACCATGCAAGAGCCACATGACAAAGTCACATGATATGCACGTGCAACATTGGTTGAAAGGAAAATTGGGAGGGGATGAAGGGGGGGATCACATGAAAAATACAAAAAATCGGAAATCAAATTAAACAAACGTGGAACGGAAAACGTAAGAGTGTTAACACCAAAACAAAATACAAACATGAAGACAAACAAAAGAGAACATAAATTCAAAACATAATAGGCACTTCTCTAAAACATTAGACTATGCATACAAAACATGGTCATTAAGATATCAAGATCCATAAAGCAGTTTCAGGACCTTCAGGATGCAGTATTATGTCCAAATCTTTCAAACATTATGTTTTATGTTAAAGAATAAATTCCATCATTTTAATGGCTTTGAGAAAATCATCCCAAACTGCTTTCTGAATCCTGTCAAGACGTAATTTCCTCTGAACAAGAGCATTTTATTGGGTCAGGAAAAAACAAAACAAACAAACAAAACACAATGAAAAACATTTATTTTGTTGGCTTGTGGTTTTCGCATGTTATCAATGATAGTAAAAAGAGGGAGAAGCAAGCAGAAGCAAAGGCAATGATTTACAACAACAAAACAAAACTACATATCCAATGACTGAACACTGACTACAGAATGACCATGTGCAGTGTTAGGACAGAGGCAGGCCTCAGCGTCACGGCTGAGACAGTACGGGAGAGCGAAGGACAGCAGTCCAGTTTCACCCTCCACCTACAGAACTGTGTGACTGAACCATACTAGCTGGTGGACCCCAGTGTGTGAATACAGAGAGAAAACTGTAACAGAGGTGTAGACATGAGCGTGTGAGACAACAATCTAGATCTAAACCTCATGATACCCAATAAGATCATGAGGAATACTTACTTGAGTTTTAGGCACACAAAACACAGAAATGTAAAGGATAAGTTTAGCTTTTTGGATCCAAATCAAAAACGTGTCACATAAAACAGTGTATTTTATCCTCAACACTGCGTGATTTCCTGCTACAGTAATTCTACATGGAAAGTTGCAATGGGAGTCAGTGATATAAGAAAAAATGGCATATGTTGGTTTTAAAATTACTTCCTGATTTAAATCTTTAAAGCTGAATGTTTGCTGCAGGCACATTCACAACATTTTCTTTCAATTTTCTTTTACCTTACTGGCACTTTGAGGCATCAATACGACAAACATGACTGGGAAAAACACTAAGCAGAGTTACATCTACCATCTCAGTGCTTATTATTATTATGCAATTACAGCACAGAAGTGTTTTATTCCTCTTATACCACAGTGATTCATCAATGCTTACATTTTTATTTATGAAAGAGTGACGTCATTCTTTTTATCCGTTTATTGTTATATTTAATGTTGTAGAAGGTCTGTGAAACAAGTTAGTTCCTGTCATCACTTATGTTGTAGCAGCTATAAGTGGTTGTTAACTCACCAGTCTCTTTGTTTCAGTCTCTCAAAGTTAATAAGACAAAAATGCAGCTTGTTGTATTACAGAGAAACTGCAAAGCGTGTCATAAAGTACTCTGTCCTGAAGAATTTCCGGTGTCAGAAAACCTGCAGCTTTACCCTTGACTGTTACAACGTGCTGACACTGGGGACTCCTTCCAAAAATGTTAAATAAACGTTAACAACGTTAACTATGAAAATGATTATACATTTTTCTTTGTTAAATAACGTGTAAATAAAAAAAATATATATATATATATATATATATATTATTATTAGTGTTATGTCATGTGGCGTGGCCCCCATAAAAATCCTTGTGTAACTTGTTACTATAGAAACGCTTATTAGACCAAAGACCAGAACTACTGTTAGAGTTTAAGAATTCAGCACTGTGGTATAATAAGTACTTCTATTAAATAAAGTACGACCCATTGGTGTATTCAGACTTTTCAGTCTTGTAACCACATACTTTAAAAAAAAAAAAAATCACTGTAGTTATTAAATATGCTTTAAGATGAATGTTAAGGGGTTAAGGAGTTACAGATAGGATAGAATGTACATACTGTTGTTGAACTACATTCGCACTACGAGATTGTTGCCAATGAATCCTGATGCCTTGAAATTTGTTCGTGAATGAATTAAAGGATTTGTTTCAGAATGAAAGTTTCAGACTTCCAGTGCAGCTCCATGATGAGACTCACTGTTGCAGTAAATTACTCAGTACAGAGCAAATCACAGAAATGAATGTCTGGGATGAATGCTGCTGAAGTGATCCAAAGTCATTTGATTCAAAACTTATCTTTTAAGGATTAAAGTAACTATTATTATTTCCAACAGTTTACTATAATTATATTGGATCATGCATGCTTCATAATAGTCCCAGGTTTTAACACTATAGCTTGGCTCCTTGCTTCATGCATAAAGGATAATCAGTAGAGTTGTTATTTCTGATTCTTCCTACCTGCCTTTACCTTTTTTCCCCTCTTCATACAATAAACATCCTCACCATGAAATTTCTTATTGAGTGAGTATTTGAGGCTAGCATTTAAAACTTTTAGGCAACACTGATTGAAATTTCTGAATCAATTGGTTCATGTATACCGTCATTACTAAAAAATCCAACATTCTCAGGTTGGCCACAGGATGTATCAAACTCACCAAATGAACCTGTAAAAAGAAGATTCTGTACAAATATATATTATAATATTCCTTGTCCTGCTTTTAGAAAAGTTATCACTTCTGGCTGTTCTCTGTACACACACACCTCAGAGTTGTTGCACTTCATAATCTTTCTCACAGTTGCTAATATCAGCTATATGCTCAGGAGTCATTTTTCTGAACAAGCCTTTTCCATAGACCCATATTTTGTTCTCTGCTTTCTTTTCCCTTTTAGTGTTTCACTCCTTTTAGTCAAACTCTGCTAATTTTCACCATTTTTCCACCAGATAACATTATTATTATTATTATTATTATTTTTACAAGCCACAGGACAGCCTAATAATTAGCTTGCAGCAGTGCATGCCTCTGGTTCTGCATAAACCTGGCTTTAAAATCTAACCTAAAGTTAAGTCATGATATTAAAACATATATATTAATTACGCAACCAAAAACAGTATGTATACATTATTTGGAATGAACAGATATTGTGTTCTAAACATCTACAAATACAGATATGCAAATATGAGGTTTATTTATTATTATTATTATTATTATTATTATTATAATTATTATTAGACATTTTTTAAAGAAAGCCTGCCAGAAAGGTTTACAGAGCATCTGGTTGAGAGTAGAGGTGTGCAGGACTGGGATCCTGCTGGACACAACAAAAAAGCTTGGACGCAAGCCAACAGTCAGATCTGAAGCTCGTGGGATGAAGAAAGCTCACATTCATTAACAGCATTAATTCATTCATCCTTAGTAACTGCCTGGTCAGGGCTGCAGTGTTTTTAACTTCTAAATCTGTTACATTGCAGTTAGGTACAAACAAATATAATAATAGTGCAAGAGTTAAATAACAGTCTTATGCACACCACTAATTGAGAATTATCATTAACTCAAGTGATGTAGCTGAGGTTGAGGAACTGTCAGAGCCAGAATTCACAGATCATGCTGCATTGCATTAAGTTGCACCCCTAATACATACATATTTCTGTATATATTTTGTGTGGAAGGGGGTTAAAAGTGGAGGGAGGTGGGGAAGGCCAGTACAGGGCCCCAGGTGACCACCCCTTTCACACCTGCACCTTTGAGATGGCCTGGACCAAATCTCATCTACCTCTTATCAAGTCTAGGAAATTCCTGCATGAACATTCTTTTTTAGCCTTCTTTGACATTTGACAAAGGACTTATTCAGGCATAATATCAAGGCTGCCATTCAAAAGGCAAAAAGAAGACAGTTGCCTGACAGAGTCCAATTCTAACACCTTGTCATCCTTTCAGCAGAAAATGAAAGGACATTGTCAAAAACGTGTCAATTTTCCATTGTATTTGTACTCTATGATATCACATTAACCTTATATTAAGGTCAACCTACATGAGGCACACCTAAGGCGAGTGCCTGGTGACACACTTTAGTCCATAAGTTTGACATCTTTTTTATGCTGAGATTGAAATCCAAACACACACACGAAAAATGTGACAGAGGATTCTACAAAGTGAAGTTATGCAGCATCTCTGAAGGCTACCGATGAGGCACTAAAGATCTCTAATGTTGCTTATTTTGGTTAACAACGCAAGGGCAGTTCTCTTGTTTTCTCTGATCAAACAGCATGCAACACAGCTCATGAATATATGCTAATGCACTACACCAAAAAGGCGCCATGCTGTGTTTTTCAAATGAGACAGGGCAAAGTGGGGGAAACTTTCCACAGAATAATCCAATGTTTTAAAGAAGTAAATTAGAACACAGCACAACTCCAAGCATCAGTGATTTCACGGCTTGAACATCCTACATTCAAAGGAAACGTGCTGATCCAGTGAATATATGCTAGGTGCTGACAAGAGAAGCCACTCTACAAGCTGGGGTTAGTAATGACATTCTACAGTATAGCGACCAGATGCACCAGCTGAACACAAGCTCTGTCGTAGCCTAATTTGATGGTAAATGTTTGAGTTTACAAACTAAATCGGTTGCACCAAATAACATCATTTTAATGTAGCCTGAAGTTAAAATTAACACCCCTAGTAAGTAAACATTCTACCACTGTAGCCCATTCACCTCAAGGATTGACATGTTGCAATGCCTTTCTGCTCACCACAGTTGTAAAGATTGGTTATTTGAGCTAGCCTTCCTGTCTGCCCGAACCAGGCTGGACATGCTCCTCTGACGTCTCTCAACAACATTTCCACCCACAGAACTGCCACACACTGAAGTTTTTTTTTCTTTTCTGCACCATTCTGTTTTTTTTTTCTTCATTCTGATGTTTGATGTGAACATTAACTGAAGCTTGTGTCCCATATCTTTATGATTTTATGTATTGCGCTGCTGCCACATGATTGGCTGATTAGGTAACTGCATGAATGAGCAGGTAAACAGGTGTTTCCGTTAAAGTGAGTGTATATAGCACTGAAAAAAGACAGTCATTAACCCTGTCCCAGCGTCTTGACACGCCACAATCATGGACGTAGCATTTCCTGTTTATGATAAATCATGTTTCTGATTGGCTAGTGATGGTGAAATTCGATACTATTTTTATGCAGACTTTACACACTACTAGTTATGACATAGTGTCTGTGGTGCAACCGGAATTCTACACCGCTCTAACTCTTGGCATATGGTTTAGGTCCGACTTAACACACTGACTTACGATCGAACTTAAGTTCAGTTGGTGCAACTGGCCCCTGGGGTCTGAGGTAATGAGATGGGTCTCCTTCAGGATGAGACTATCTCACTCCCTCAGCCCTGACAAACATCTACTCAGGAAATTTCTCTCCCTTACTATGGGTGCTCTTTTGCTTTCTATGATGAGCGCCAACATTGTGGACTTCAACAGTCTAAGTAAGAAACGCAGGAGTGTAGCAAGCAGGTTAAGAGGGGCAAAAAACACCACACACACTGCCCTGGCATACTCACTAAGGGCTGCAGTGGTTGGAGGATTTGTGGTTGGAGTCACTGAAGACACTGGAAGATGTTGAGAACATAGTGAGGTGTGCTTGCTTTGCCATTGCATTCACAGCAGCACATCATAATCTCATTCAATCGACTCATCAGGTTGCATTCAATCCAGATGAATAACAGTGAATGACAGCATACATACAGTACCTGGGCAGAAGATCCATTTATGTTGCTTATTACATTTGGATTTAGGCTAGTACTACAGTCTTTTGACATATAACATGCATCAAAAGCAAGCGTGTCCTTTCCAACAGCTTTGCCCTATCTCGTCATCTGTCACAAATCATTAGAACATTTTTACAGTATCTAAACAGCATTGAAAGCAAATAGCTAAACCTCTTCTAGATCTACTGTTGGGGTCACAAGGCTGAGAGATATAGATTTTTCTGGATCAAAACACCTCAAATCTATTGAAAAAGAACTGAAAATCTAAGTGGAAGAAGCTTTGAAGTCTGCGCTATACCACTGTCCATTAATCATTAAAAAAGGATTCAGTACATCTTATCATCCAGTCCACATTTCAAAGACGTCTTTCAAGTCATTCAAAAATCATTTCTCATAGAGTTGCTTTATAGAAAGGTATGGGCACCTGTACTGTCTTGCAGAAAAAGGGTAAAACAAAAATAAAATTAGTATTCTGGCACTTTAAAATCCTGTTTCAGTCATGTCAAGACAGGCTTCAAAAACAGAAATATTCTAATCTACCCCATGACTCAGATCACGTCATGATGACTCCAGATGCGCAGTTGCCTAGGAGTGGCTTCTCCTTTAGGCTACTCGGCGAAAAATTGGATTCGCACTGTAGAATAATTGCCAGGGAGACCATTATTGCCGATGACATTATCATCTTCTAGACTTCCACATCAATCTAACTCGTGTCTCTGAGTGAAGGATGGTGTGCACTACCGTGAACCAAGAGCCATGGTGTAAAATGATAAGCTCTTTGAGTGGAAGGTAATAATGTAACAAGAGGCAAAGGAAAAAAAAAAAAAACTATCACCTATTTCCTGCTAGGAGCCAAACTTAATAATATGGAAAAAGCTCAGTCTGTTAGTGAGCTCAATTTCTAACAGATGTCAAGGAAAAACTCACTTATGAGTCTTTTCTAGTATAATAAGGACTGCATAAGATATGTATGCAGCAGGCCTGTCAATTTCTGCTTTACTCGTGACAGGGGATTCTTAGATACAAACGAAATGATAGGTATTAAGAAATATGAGGACACCATAGCGTTCATCCAAGCCTATTCCTTTGAGCAAAAGTCCACTTTCAAATTCAAAATTAAATATGTGTCTTTATTTGAAGGGAAAAATTTCCGCTCTGGTATAGACATAAGCCATTTTTCAACTCCACCACTGTCAACTGTATTGTATTCATATATGTGTGGCGGCTTGCAAACATCCATCATGTGGTCAAATTTTGACATTTTCTTCTAAATATAGTTCTGAAACCTACAGGCAATCCTAAACTGAAATATGTTCTCTTCTGCATCTCAAGTATAAGTAAAGTTATAACAATTTAAAGTCTACTTAAATTCACATTTAAACATGCCATTCCAATTCCAGCAAAAGATACCCAGACTACCTCTACATGTATAACCTAATCTACTTATAGGAAAACATGACTGACAACTTTTTTAATGAACTATAACTTTCTGATGAGAAATGAGTTCTCATTTTGATTATGAGCATCATCCACAGTCTCTGTCTCATCACCTGAGGTAAAAGTCACTCAAGGCTTTTAAAGACAAGCCTCATCATCATCTCTTCACTTGTCTGATCTTTGTGCATGCTAATATTGTATTGAAATAATCACTGATTAACTCAATTCAACTGCAGATTAGGTCAGTTCTGTTTGTTTTTAATGTATTTTTCTTTGTCCCCTGTCATCAACACAGAGTGTGTAAGCGCTCTTCTTTGTTTTGATGCTGACATGATGACGCAGGACCATCATGGACATTTTGACAGCCACCACAGACATGTTGACAAGGGAAGGTTTATGTGCACTTTGCTATGCCATGTAACTATCCAAAAACTTCAACAAATCATGAGAAAAGAACACTTAGCTAGCAAGGTCTGAGACATATTTAGCCACACTGACTGCATTTCCCTTAAACCGCATGATCCTTGAATGCAGAAACCCAATGAGATGTTAGAAATTAGCCTACATGAAAACTTTTCTACTGTGTCATTTTGTTAAAATATATTTATGTTTTCTTAAAGAGATGTCATAGTGTATTATTGGCAGAAACACTCAAAAGATTTTGGTCAAAACTTGATTTTTCAAAAATTTCTGCCATTTTCCAGAATTCATCCACAGCAATTTTATTTCCCCCAGGGTGCTTCACATATTGTATAAGTCACAGGTTTCAGAAAATAAAAGCATTTGTCTACTTCTGTTTTACAAAGCTCAAGGAAAAACTTCAGTTGTCAGTGTATCACATTTGAAAATCTCCACTTGGGTTTCCTCAAAGGTTTGCTAGATAGTTAAAGATCCTAGCCTAGAGCATACTCTGAATATTAACAGGTGGAAATAATTGAATCCATGGACTATCACTTATTATCAAATCAGAAGAGTTTTGTATCAAGTAGAATGGAGAGGTAGTTGAATATTCCATCAGGAGACATTGAAATTAATGTACTTATGGTAAGGACATTCTGACAGGGTACAGGATTGTCTTGTCTCCTGTTCCCATGGCTTTAAAGTGCACTCATGAAATGGAGATAATGGCATAAGACTGCAAAACATTATCATCTCTGAATTCAATTCCACAGAGTAGCCTGAAAAGAGTGACACAAGGTGCCATGTTGGTAGTGCTGACTTATTGCTATTGATAACTATCATTTCCTGACCATCGTCATTTGTATTTAAGGTTTCAAGACACAGTTTGATGTTGTATTGAGATGGATCGGCATACAGCAAGCATGTTGGAAATGGATTGGTCTGCATAGGAGTAAAGCTCTTAAGTGTTTGAGCTGATGACTCTCTGGGACTGAACAGTCTCTGCACTATGGACTGTTGCACTCATATTACACCCTGCTCGACTTGTAAATGTCGTAAAGATACAGCAGCAAGAGTTGACACAAATCCATCCACTTCCACTGTTTCACGCCTCACGAGATTAACATGAGCAGAGAACGAGGTCTCCAGATGAGCTGTTAAAGCTGTCATCCTTGATATAGCTCCGCTTAGT
Organism: Cranoglanis bouderius; assembly: GCA_023630585.1. Classification (NCBI taxonomy): domain Eukaryota; kingdom Metazoa; phylum Chordata; class Actinopteri; order Siluriformes; family Cranoglanididae; genus Cranoglanis; species Cranoglanis bouderius. The sequence continues at coordinate 18,763,555 of CM042541.1, forward strand.
TTCTACACTCTGAACTGGGCCTCACTCACTTGGGCTTATAGGTAGGTTCTCATGCCTGGTGTTGGTCGCTGCCATCCAGACACATTTCCTAGGCTGCAGTTACATTGTGGGCCTTCATACACAGTTCGTACACAATTTTTGACACAGTCTGTTTTTTTTGTCCCATCTGTCCATATACCAGTAGTCACCAACCCTGTTCCTGCCGTCCTGAATACTTTAGCTCCAAAAATAATTGTGCCCACCTGACCATCCAATCATTGCCTTAAGAAGTTCTTGATCAACTAAAACTGGTTACTGTTAGTAATGTGAAACTATTAGATTTTGGTTGGAGATGAAACCTGCAGGAAGGCAGATCTCAATAAGAGGGTTGGTGACCACTGATATATAAGAACTGATCCATATCAGATTCTGATGTTAGCATAATTTCTCTGCCAAAATACGGACAGCTAAAGACAGTGATTCCACTGTGATAACTGCAGTCTGTAGCGTCTTTGTATTTTGTAAGACAGACTGTATCTACGTTATGCCATGGCCCGAGAAATGTCCCTGTAGTCTGGTAGTCTTGGGAATGTACGTTTTATTCCTGCCAGTGTGAGAATTCAGTGCTTGTAATTTTTCTGCATCTGCATGCTATATGCCATTACCAGGAAAACAAGAAAAAACAATTATTTTAAATTTGAGTCAAATGACCAGATATCTGATTTTTTTTTAAAGCAGCCTACATTGGATCTGAAAAAATCCAATCCAAACCGTTTACATGTATGCAACAATATTAGATCTGTGTCAGAAGTCAGCAAAAAAAAAAAATTAAATTAATTGCAAGGTAAATGCAGCCCTAGTGACCACCACATTCAGGGGTAATGGTAGATCAGTGGTTAAGATTTTGGCCTTCATGTTTGGAAGGTTGGGAGTTCAAATGCCAGCTGTGACTGTTGGGTGCTTGAGGAGGGGTGCTTAACCCCCAACTGCTCAAATGCATCCTGTCAAACTTGTAAGTTGCTTTGGAACTTACATTTCAGTCAAATGAATAATTGTAACTGTTCAGATTAGTGTATTTTCAACTACAACTACAAAGAGTGACCCATCTCAGTGTCCTCTAAATGTTTCACATCCTTTTACATATCTGTCTCTAAGAAGACTTTGTTAAAGATGTCTGCTGTCTCCTCTGTAAGGAAGCAGATTAAAGAATGAGAACAAGCTCTGGCAATGGCCATCATTTCTTTGGTACCTGAATTGGGTTTTGTGGGCTGGGCTCCAAAACTCTAGTGTTGAAACAGGCAAGGTGGGAGCAGCTGCCAGAGCTCTGCGTGATGCCCACCAATCATCGTTTTCTCTCTCTGCTGTGACAGACCTGAATCAGTCAGCTAGTCAGTCAGCCTTCATCCACCTCCATGCTGTGTCTCCTAACAAACCAACCCCAAGTGTCATGGACAATGGCCAGGCCCTGGAGCATTTTCTGTTAAGGATTGTTTACATGCCTCTCTATTATGACTTCCACTGGTATTGAGGTGGAGGCCAGAGGCAGCTTTCTCAGCAGAGCCAGTCTCCTGAGTACTACTGAACATGACATTCTCTAAGCATCTGTTCACACTTCCACTGTCTTCCTCCTCTGGAGATTTCAGTCATCGTGGGAATGCCTCTGGTGCTGAAGCTCTGATGAGTACCTGTCAGAGCTCCTTTACCTAAAAATGAAGATTTCTCCACTATATAAGAACATGATGCCTCTTCGATATGTCACATAACATTCTGGGCTGGGAAGGCAACGAGAATATGGATGTATCTTCACTCTGTTCTATTTTCTTTAAACTTACAACAAAAGTTCTGTGAGAAACACTCAAAAGAAAGTGAGTTTCAGGTCAAAGAACTTAGGTTATACTCCCAAGTGAGTGCACATAATGCCCCAACCAGTACCTCACTCACTACATTCAACAATTCGCAACAAGTTCAGCAAGTCTTCAACTTTATATTCATTTTGGTTCTATTCCCGTGGCCAGGGATTGGCAGGTAAACTCACTCCAGACTGTCAGCAGGGCTGTTTAGCAGTAATGTGACGACTATCTGAGGCACTGAAGTGTTCCAATACTGTCATCTGCGAGCTGATAAATGTTTAGTGAATGTTTGCAGCATTTGGATCATTATGTCGCCAATCACCTCACACATTCATGGAGTCTATCACAACAACAAGAGCAGACAATGCCATCCATCTCCACTAAACATGAGCACATTACATTATCATTATAGGATATGCCTGTCTGCATCTTTTCTCTTATAGCATAATGACCATGAGGAAGTGTCCTCAGGCAAAGTGAACCAGATCACTAGCAAATGGGAACTAAAGACAGTCATACCAAGACTCGACTATAAGTCAAGCAGCAAAAAATGTAAGTGTTTTCTTTCACTACAAACTGAATACTCATCACTGTGAAGCAAACTTTTTAAATGCGCTATAGTGACATAAGTCTTAAATCACTGTATGATTAGTGCTGGAAATAGCCATGACTAAACATCTACTATGGTGCAACTGCAGAAGTATGGGTTTTAATGGAGAGATGATGGAGGAAGGAAAGTATGCACTGGTGGTCACCAATCCTCTTGGAAATCCACCTTAATGAGAACAACTTGAACCCTAATCTAATCATCTTCTGAATGTACTGACTGACTCAAGGTCGTGGCCTAGTTTATGAAGGAACAGAGCTGGTGACCACTGGGGCAGGGACAGCTACAGTGTAGCAACACTCACATTTTCAGTTACTAAAAATCTGCAAAACGATCCCAACAACAAACCTTTGTCCATATTCAAGAAATAAAATGGGATCCCATCTGTAAGAATATGTGTGAGGGAGATAGAAAGAGAGATGTGGCATGAGCTCTCCAGAGGTCTTTAATGCAAACATTCTACTTAACGCCTTACTTCGAGGAAATGAGCAAACAGGCACTTAATTCAGTAAGAAAACAGAATATTTCAAATCCAATTTCAGAGAGGTGTATGAGTCCACATGAAGCAGGGAATACTTTAAGTCCTAATTTGAATTTCTCATTTAAGCTTCACTACCTTTGGCTAATAGCTTCCATGTGGATATAAAAGACATGTTCGGAGTAACTGGTAGAAAAGGAAACAAACTAAGATAAGAGAGTCAGAGCCAGAGAGAAATAAAGCACTTACTTGTGAAAGTATAGGCTGAGTTGTCCGGTGGAACAAAAACAAGATGGGAAACATGACGAGAAATGCAAAAAACAGAAAGAGAGAACACATGAGAACAGAAATAGACAAGATGGCAGAAAAGAAAGGTGAATCCAACTGGCCACTTTAGGGTTAATTCAGCAAAACTTTTATAAGAACTACTCAAAGTCCTAAAGGAACCCAAAATGGCACAGAGGAATGACCTGATTTATCAGAGAGAAAAAATGAGAGCAGGAGAATGGGAGTGAATGGAGGTTGCTATAGAAGCAAAGGGTGGCCAAGCACAGATGGAAGCGTGATATACCAAACAGATTGGAATTACTGTCATCCTGCCTATGACTAATGGCTAGGCCATAATAACAAACTACTGTGCTATAGTAATCATTCACTTGCATATCTACCAAATGAAAAAGACAGAACTTCCCTGCGCTTTCCCTCTAGTTTGACAATCTTCAGAAGGCAAAACAGCCAAGAAATGCTGCTGCGTGAACTCTTTTCTTTGGTGATTTCATTACACAGCACTTCAAAGATGAATCAACTGAATCGTATCAGTGGAGAAATTCTTTTAATAAAAGACTGCAGAGAGAGCAGTAATTATGTGCATTTTTATAAAGTCACTTAATCCCTACTAGTTTGGAAGGAAACCGAATTATCAAAGAGTTGTTGCTTCGCTATCGTCACTTTTTCCCACACTCACTTATTTTTGTAATCTGCTTCTAGGCAGGCTGAGCAAAAAGACGCCTTTTATTACGTTCAGTAATTATCCAGCGGGTTGGAAAAAAAAAAACCCTTAAAGATTAAAACACGTTTACAATGCACGGAAAGTACTCCTTTAAAAAAAAAAAAAAAAAAAAAACCACAGCAGAGAAAATCCATATTTTTCTTTCGAGTTCTAATTTGACGTTTGTTCTGTAAGTACAATCCTGGCCCATTCAGCTGAAAACACTGCCGTAGCTTCATTTTATAAAATGAATGCTGTTAGTTTACAAGTGCATAAATAAGCATAAAATGGCACAAAAGATTTAATCATGTAAAAACCTTTCTACCTTATTTAAAGCATAACTGAAAACTCGTTGCTTTCACCAACCTAATCATTTACTGTGCCGTATACTTTTAGAAATTTTATCTTTTAATTTATATATGCACAAACAGATGGGTGACAAATTAAAAGGGGGAAAAAAAACCCATAAAGTGTATTAGAAAGGGGTTGGGCTGCCATAGGCCATTAAAACAACTTCAATGTGCCTTGGCATCGATTTGTACAAGTCTCCAGAACTGTACTGGAGAGATGAACACCATTCTTCTAAAACATATTCCCCCAGTTGATGTATTGTTACTACAAAATCTCTCATAGGTGTTCAACTGAAGGCCAGCCCACATGATTAACATAATTTTCATCCTCACGAAACCATTCAGTGGCCTGTTTCAGCAACCATTTAACCCAATGGCCTGTTCATAGGGGCAGAGTCATCCTGGAAGAGACTACGCCCATCAGGATAGAAACTTTGTACTGATTTGCATTTCCCTCTACACAACACAACAGGACCACCAGTTTTCCATTTAAATTGTCACCCATCTGGTATTTATATACTGCATTTATTCCACTTGTACAGAGTATTTGGTTCCTATTTTGAGCTTCCTCATAATATATGGATTAAATATAATCTACAGTGATATTTATGACCTTAGCTAAAATTATCAAATTTGCTAATGCTAGATATTACATTTTATTGACTCTTAATTTTGTGGCTTCTTTTCAAACACATTGAGAGTGCAGAAAAAAGCAATTCCATTCAGCTAAATTAGGATTTTGTGAGCTAATCGAGTCCAGCTCTCAAAGAAAAGCCTGCCGAGGTAAAACTGAAACTCTAACTTGCCACACACGAATAACTGCATGACCAGTGTAATATCTAAAAAGGCTGAGATGTTCCGGGAAAAAAAAGGTTCAAAATATAAGATGAATGCAAGTAAGAGTATATTTTGTTTATAACATAAACACAGGCTCTATTTAACATTATGAACAAGTCGTGAATATCTAATATAAATCTCATATAAATCAACTAATATTAATAATAGTATATGAAGTGATATTAAGTAAATAATATTACGTGATCATTTTAAGAAACTTTCTGATCATTAAGGTACTAAAGCATGATCTTGATAAACCTTCTCATTAATAAAAGCGATGTGAATGGTAACATTTTGTCAATTGGAGCTAACAGATTTTAAGACTTTAATGCCAATTTAATACCTGCCCTTCCATTGTGATAAATTGCACATGCAATCGCTCTTGTGAATTTAGGTTTAGTTCAATCACATTGTGGGGACTAAATTAATATACACTATATGGCCAAATATATGTGAACATCTGACCATCACAACGATATGTGGGCCTTCCCCAAACTGTTGCCACAAAGTTGGAAGAACACATTTTATAGGAAGCACAATTGTATAGGATGTCTTTGTACACTACAACATTGCAATTTCCCTTCACTGTAACTAAGGGGCCCAAAACTGTTCCAGCATGAAAATGCCCCTGTGCACAAAGCAAGGTCCATGAAGACATTATTTGCCAAGGATAGAGTGGAAGAACTCGAGTAGCCTGCATAAAGCCCTGACTTCAACCCCACTGAGCACTTTTGGGATGAACTGCAACGCCGACTGCACCCCAGGCCTCCTCACACCATATCAGTACCTGACCTCACTAATGCTCTTGTGCCTGAATGAGCACAAATCCCCCAGCCATGCTCCAAAATCTAGTGGAAAGCCTTCCTAGCAGAGTGAAGGTTATTATAACAGCAAAGGGGGGACTGAACCTGGAATGGGAGGCTCAAAAAGCACATATGGGTGTGATGGTCAGGTCGACACACTTTTGGCCATATACTGAATATATATGCTGTATGCCACAAATCACATTCATTTAAAGGAGACAACATGTGCAATTTTGTGCAATTGACAGACTCAGTCCTCCATAAACAATGTTAGTAAATCAGCGTGCACATTTTTTTCAGGTGATATCAAGATGTTTTACATGTAGGAATCATTAGTAAGTCAGTAGATTTCTCTCAGTTTCTCCTCAGTAGATTCTATGGATTTTGATTTATACGATTTAAGGATGTACTTAAAACATACACATGTATTTTATCTGTACAAGTGTATAAAATTAAAACAAAACTACTTTCTGTTGATATAAAATGGCAAAGTGCTAACTAGACATAACAGTAAAACTATTATGTTCCTAATCTGGCCATATAATTGGGAATAACATGACATGACATAGATATGACGTGATTGCCGTTGCCCAGACCCTACCATTGCTTAGATTTGAATCTAAAGTTTTCAATAAGTCTTTATAAATACAGATAAACAGATCCAAGGAGAATTTTGTAATCTAAATCTCCACATGAAGCAGTGCTTGAGCCCATTAACTCAGACAGCACTCAGAATGGATGCACATGCCAGCTGTTTGGCACTGTCAGGAACTGGAGGGGGTGAGGGGGTGGAGAGGGAGATGCTGGACAGTCAGACTGCAGGGAACACTGGTGGAGCTGGAATCAGACATTAGCCAAGCAACTCTAAGCATTCTTTGGCTCACTCTTTCTTTCACTCTCTCTCTTTCTCACTCACACACACACATAATGACTGGCAGCACATTTGCTAGGTGGAGGATCCTGATTATGGCGTGGCCTGCTGCTGGACTAAGGGTCGGTGAGGGAGTGTGAGCACCGCAGTTATGTGGGATAGAGAGAAACAGAGAGCGGTACTTACTGACAGGGAGCGTTTTAAAAGTCTCTGGGGGACTGCTTTCTCCTTCACCCTTGCCGTTGATGGCAGACATCGTGACCTCGTATTCGGTCTCTGGCTTGAGCCCAACAATGGTGATGACGCTGACGCCTGAGGAACGATAGGTTTTCTGATAAACAGGCTGACACCATAGCACTGAATGAAAAAAAAAAACTGCCCACTGGATATGACTTGTGTGCATAAGACACATCCAAAAAGAATTCTCTAAAGGCTTCAAAAATAATGAGCTAAAATATTGCTAAGTATCAAAATAATTACTATATTGAACAATAATCAGTAAAACAAACAATAAAATGTTAAATCAAATCACAATTTGACTTTTTTTCACACACACACACACACACACACACACACACACACACACACACACACACACACACACACACAGAGTTTTCAAAGGAAAGTTCTGAAATCTATTTTTTTTCTACTCATACTCTAATGCATTAGGCCTAATATAGGCATCTAAGAAAAAAAATTGCCTGGTCTTTTTCCAAGTGTCGATGAACCTGTGCCTACTGTAGCCTCAGATTCTTGTTCTTGGCTGACAGGAGTGGAATGCAATGTGGTCTTCTGCTGTTTTACCTTATCCACCTCAAAGTTTGGCAGGTTCTGAGATACTTTCCTGCTCACCACGCTTGTACAGAGTGGTTATTTAAGTTACTGTAGCTTTCCTGTCAGCTCAAACCAGTCTGGCCATTTTCCTCTGACCTCTCTCACTGACAAGCTGTTTCCACAGAACTGCCACAGACTGGATGTTTTTTATTTTCCCCACCATTTTGTTTAAACTCTAATGACTGTTGTGTAGGAAAATTCCAGGAGATCAGCAGTTTCTGAAATACCCAAACCAACAACCATGCAATGGTCAATGTCATTGAGATCACAATGATGTGAACATTACCTGAAGCTCTTGACCTGTATACAGTATGCATGATTTTATACACTGTGCTGCTGCCACGTGATTTACTGATTGTATGATTCCGTGAATGCGCAGAGGTGAAGGTATTCCTAATAAAGTGGGTGTTTATGTAGAAAAATATATATAATATATTTGAAGATGCTATTACTTTAACCACAGAAAACAACTTTTTTTCAAGATAGATAGATTAGCATATTAAATAAGGTATTTATAATAAAGCACAATAATAAAACAATCATAATTAATTTAATATAAATCTATAAAAAATCCAATTCTTGAAAACAAAATAGTAACTGAATAGACAAACAAGTACAGTACATTCTAATCTGATTTAAAAACACCTATAAAGCTTGCATTCCTAATGCGTTTCTCGTGAGATCTGCATCATTGTGCTGTTCCTCACCAGACAGATTTGTACTTTCTCAGTTGTATGAAGCATAGAATAGAGATGGGAAGCTAGTTTGTTGCTGACGTTGTGATGAATTTAGCACCAGGGCATGGTTTCTGCTCACAGCATTCTTCTACACACCATCAAACACAAAAGACTGAGTGCCAGAAGTAAGCGCACCTGGCGGTGGTGCCAGGAATCTTTTGCAGTGGGTTTTTTGAGGTAAGGAATTAGAAAAAGTTGTTAAGGCTTAGAGCATGTTCAGTTTGTGTGAACAGGAGGGGTGGAACAATACACTCCAGCCATGATTTGATTCGATTCACGATACTGGTGCCACGATTTCATTCAATTTGATTCCCAGAATATTTTGAACAAAATGTGAATGAAGAAATATTATGACTGAAAAGACTCCTTTTTTAATTTCTGAATCATAAATAATGCAAAACAATGTGCATTTATGGCTGCATAAATAAAAAAAAATTGCTACGAACAGTGGTTTAATACTGTAAACAAAATGTACTGCAGGATCACCATATCTTAAAAAATAAAATAAAAAATAATTATATATATATATATATATATATATATATATATATATATATATATATATATATATATATATATATATATATATCTCCTAAAAAATTGATTGAATAAACACAGTATCTGACCTGGGGAAAATGTTCGATTGAAACCTAATGAGTGCTGTAGCAGCGTATGAGGCATCAATTTAACCAGAAATAGAGCAACAAAGTTGGCTAAAATGCCCGAGTTCAGCTACATCTTTCTTGGGTACTGTAAATTGCAGAGGTGTGGAGCTGGTGTCATTAGAAAGCTACTCAAGAGATCTTTTTAACCGTTATAACGTGGTTGTGCAACTGTATAACGTGAAATGTGTATCGATCATTGTTATCCAGCGTGTGCTCATTATATTTTAACTCTATGGGTTGCATAGATTGGGACTTCTGGTGTTGATAATTAATGGAATGCTGAATGGTGAACCACACATTCCCATGATGCACACTGTCAGATTTTTCATCGTGTCATGCTGCATCGATACACCCCTAGTGAACGAGCTTTAGAATAACAAACAAACAAACAAGGAAACATACAAAATCAATAAACAAGGAAAACAAAACAAAAAGAAAACATGAACAAATAACAAAGCAAAACTACAATTTATTTATAAGGAAATACACCTCACTTGATAGGCTTCAAAATGTATCACTGGTCATGAGTTAATGCAGTTTTATATACGGATTACTTTGTAAAGTTTAAATCACTTTTTAATTTCAATTGCAGATGGGTGACACACATGCACGCACAAAAGAATATCAGTGTTACTGAAACATTGATAAATCTGGAATTTTTTGTTCGATTTGACTTACAAAACGACTTAAACACAACTTTACTAAAATATTAATATGGGAAGCCCATTATATTATCACGTGGTCATATAAAATTGATCAGATAAAATTACAATTTCATGTAGTCATGATGCCAATTTTTTTGTATTGTTACTCTTGACAAAAGTAAAAATAAAAACATTATTTGCTTTTTTTGGCAATAAGTTTGTTTTAAAACCTACAAAATAAATAAATACCAACTGTCATGGTTATGCTGAAATCGACGCTGGACTACATCACAGCATACAGCATGTCACATGACCCTGTCACGTCTCACCAAGCACTCACACCTGTGTCTAATCTCACCCTCATTAGCACCCCTAAATAAATTCTAGTGTTTCTGCACCTCACTGTCAAGTTTTTGTTGTTGTGTGTGCCAAAGCCTAGTTCTTTTTTATTTTTGTCTAGTTGTTAGGTTCTCCCTCTCGCCGCGAACGGAGGAGCCTACTTCCGCATTCCACGGAGCGCATTCCAGCTCCATTCAGAAGGACTCTCGTTTTGTTTACCTCGGCCATGTGCGCTTTTGTTATTGTGTTGCGTCATGTCTCTGTCCCCACCTCCTTATTTCTTATTGGTTCTAAATTCATTCTGTGATTATCATTTCCAGGTGTCTGTGATTTTGTGTTGATTTGGTGTGTGTATAAAAACCCCTGTTTGTGTCCGCTTCAACGCGGAGTATTAGTTTAGCTTATTATAGTTTGTAGTTTAGAGTTGTATAGTCTAAAGTGATCATAGTACTAATTCCGATTTCCGTAGCGCAATATCTGTAGTTCTAATTTCTATGTCCGTAGCTCCGTGTTTGTGGTTCCCAGACCACTTCCTTGTTTCGAGTGATTTTTCCTGTCTTTTGGATTACTGCTTTTCTTGATTTCTCTGTGTTGTGGATTACTGCTTTTTTGTGAGAATAAACTTTTCTGAATTGACTGGCGTCTCCCCAGTGCATGCATCCTGACTCTTCAGCCTGCACCGGCTTTACATAACACTAGCATCCATTGTTTATGTTCATAATCCTTGTTTTTATGACTTTGTTGTTTGCTTTGCACTTTATTTTAATAAATCTGCACTTACATCCGCCATTGCCTCCATTACATGACACCAATAAATTGCCCCACAGCTGTCTTGATTCGATTGACTGCTATAGGGCAGAGTTTCCGATAAGAAATTTTGGTGAATAATGTGAGCAAATCAGAGTACACGTTACAGGAGAAGTATGTGGAAAAAAAATATCTGCGCAGACACAGAGACCTCATTTAGGCGTGCAATTGCAAACGTACTTTGTACAATGTATGTCTGCTTCGTGTCAATATTTTTACCAGACATTGTGTCCAGCAGTTTTTGATTTTATCGGACAATTTGAATTTGTAATGGTCAAAGACCGGTATTTACCAGCTAATGGAAACTCTGCTATAGGGGAACCTCCAAAAGATTCAGATTTTAATATGTTGTAGCAGCTTGCTATTTCAAATAACAGTGCTGGATCAGACTTGCACTGTTTATCTAACAGAAGGTGTGTGACATCCTGTATTTTCATTAGTTGAAACATTTGATTAATTACAACAAGTTGCTGCCACCAGGCATGTTCGGGGGGAGGGGGAGAGAGCACATCCGCTCAGCTACGTTTTTTGGACACTAACCAAATTCAGTGCATTATGGTATTTCTACAGAGAATTGGACACACTCTGCTTTTTGAGATTTCATTAGGAAAGAAAGGTTCTGGGGAGATATTGTGGAGAGAGGTATACTCCAGGGGTAGCTGTAGTGCCCTTATCCCCAAGTGTACAGGCTTTTATTTATTTTTTTATTTTAAATTTTTTTTTTTTTTTTTTTAATGGAGGACTGGCTGACTGAGTGGGTTGTCAGCAAGAAGTGAGCTGACATATTCCCCCTTGAGACAGACACTGGACGACTTCAAACGAACAGACCACATTTCAGCCTCTGACAAGAGCTTTCTTACTTAGTATTCAGCCAAACCCTATGCTGTCCCCACTATTGTGTGCTCTATTTTAAGGAGATTTTATATTATACTTCATGCCTGCAACAAATGGCTCCTGTAAAGCAGCCAGCAGTATTCTGCCAGTAGAAAGAAAAGGTTTGGTTTTGCACAATTCCAATTGGCAAAGGTTGTGGGAAGGGCTGAGTAGTGCTCGTGGGAGGTCATGGTGACACGGAGTCTTTAGGATGGTTATTTTTTTCACTTTCTTCCACCAGAGGTCATTTGGTGGTTTTTTAATAAGTGTTTAGGTTAACCCTATCAGACCAGCACTGTGTATAGAGCACCACTGCTTCTCAGTTCTATGTGTAAAAGAGGTGCTGCTTGTTCCCTGCAAACACTGATAATTCACTAACCAGCAAGCATTGGTTTGACAATATGGGTCAATTCCTTCTGTCATTTAACTGTTGTACAAATCTGTTTACACCACAGTGCTCAACTGGTCAATTCTCAACTGGTCAGAAGTTCTGACAGAAGTTCCAGCTACAAGGCAAATCATGGGTTTACATTAACACGCTCATTCTAAAGTGTTATCCTTTCTTTCCAATTGTTTTGACTTCATCCTGTTTTTTTGGTCACCTGTCAATTCCTAGCCAGTTCTCCCTTATCATATGGCAGTGTGTAGACATGTGACGCCAGCCAACTGCATCATGTCACTCTCCTGCAAAGTGCCATCTACCCTCTTCCGCATACAGGAGCTCACAGATGCCCATGACTGGCTAGTGCTGCTGTGATTGACAGGGAAGAACGGGTATGCCATCCCTCCCACCCAGACAGCATTTTCTCCATTGGCTCTAGTAACAACCTAGAGAGCTTTATGGTGGACACTTCCCATAAACAGATAAAAAAAAGTGTATAACTGTTGATATGGTGAAGTTTTTAAGTTTTCTGTACGTTAATGTAGCACTTTTGAAAGGAGTCTCCAGTGTCAGAGTTTTCCAACACAGGGAAGTCTTTAGGCTGGAGGACATTGACTTTGTGGTTTCTCTTTAACATGACAAGCTGTGTTTTTTTGTCTTATGAGATTCAGGAGAGACAAAAAAGGTGTGAAGAATGATTGCTAAGAACTGCTATAATGTAAGTAATAACAGGATGTGACTTTTATGTATGTTCCACAAAATTAAGTATAACTATAAATGGATATAAAGTATGGTGTCATTATTGTAACTGTTGGCAAATTGTTCTAGTATAAGAGGAATAAAGCACTTTTGCTTGTGACATGCTTTTATAGCAAAATAACAACTCAAGCAGTAACTCAGCTTCATGATGGGCCACATCATCACATTTTATTCCTTCCCACCAAGCACCAGACATCCATGGACATTGTTTTTTGGGCTAAATTTGGTTGGCCCACCATGGCCTTTATTTATCCCCAAAATAGTCATCTAAAATTGGTCTTTGTTTAGTCCGTCTGATTTGGTCCAAATTTATCCCAAGAAGGATGTTTGGTTCGGTCCACATATCTTTATACACATATCTAATACAGCCATGAAAATAAGATCACATTGCAGCATGTGGGGAATTATATCTCGATAAAAATGTGTGTTGTGTATCTGTCAATAAATGTTTTAATGGTACTTTTTGTCAGTTGTCTTATTTTGAGAGTAATTATGGATATAAAATTATTATATAGTAATATAATGAATATAATATATAATCATGAATTCATGATTGAATTTAGGTTGAATTCATTGAATGAAGTTGTTGAAACAGACTTATACACATTGTAGTCTTTTGACTCTAGTAGGTTGCACCACAGACAATGAATCCATACCTCCTTAGTGTTTACTTTGATTGTACAAAAGTTTACATGCCTTCACATTTATCATTAGGTTTTACAGATGTTTCTTCATTATCACAAAATAGTAACAAAAATGCTCCTATAAAATATTCCTATTAATAAAAATCTAAATTACATTTCTATACACGGTATATACAGTAGACTTGTATTTCACTTGCCTCTGGAGAATTCTCTCTATTCTATTCTCTATTATTCTCTATAATATCTCTGAAAGTCCCACAGACATTATTTTTATTTTCCTCTTTGGTCGTGTCTTCGTGTCTGTGCTTCTTCCATTTCTAAATTAGAATTGTCACGGTTGCTTATGTATCGCTAAACACTTTCATATTTTGTTATGTCACTTGCTAGTCTAGTGAAAGTTCAGAATTTCTGATTTAGATCTTGTGAGAAGTGTTATTTGTTTTCTGTTCCCTTAACTCTTCACTTGTCTGCTCAAAGCAAAGTTAAAAAAATGTTTTTGCCTTACATACGACAACAAAGTAAACATGTTTTGACTGTTTAAGTCCTTAGACACTTTAATGAGGCACAATCGAATAAATTAACTAAAGCATGTCAACAGGAATGCAAACGTTTGAGCTTGCTAATGAAATAATAACCGCTCACTTAGACACAGTTGCTGTAACATTGTGCTGTAATGCTGTAAAAGCCAAATAAATATTGGATTAGATTTGTGCCAAAAGTATTGAACGTAACTTTTCAATTAACAAACAAAAATATACAGTAAGAAAGAAAAAAACACTCTGAAACTGAAAACAGTGAACTCGGTGGCAAAAATGTAACACTGTCTTCAAATAAACATCATTCTTTGTTAACAGTTTTCCCAAGCTTTCTTTTTGCTAATCACGGTTTATGAATGCGCTGCCAGAGTTTTCGTTTACGCTTTCAAACTTTTCGTTTACGCTCCGCAAGTTTACATTTGCCATTCTGGCACAAACTTCAAGTGTGGGCGGGGCTTAACAGCGCTTTACTCTCACTGGGTAGTGAGAGTTGCCTCGACAGCTCCCTGACCAGGAAGCAGAGACTTCAGTGGCTTGAATTTTGGAGAGGGTTCTGGATGCGGTTAGTCAGTATATTAGTTCGTAATTTGAGGTTTGGGGAGTCTCATACGACAATTTTTTTTCGAGATGAGCTCTCAGGAGCGGCGTCGTTGTCGTCATCATCAACGTCATCCTCCTCCTCAGCTGGACACTTGAGCTGTCGAGCCAAATCTCACTAGCCAATGAGAGTAAAGCGCTGTTAAGCCCCACCCACACCTGAGGTTTGTGCCAGAATGGTGAATGTAAACGAAAAGTTTGAAAGCGTAAACAAAAACTCTGGCAGTTGATTCATAAACTGTGATTAGCAAAAAGGAAGCTTAGAAAAAAAAGAATGATGTTTATGTGAAGACAATGTTACATTTTTGCCACTGAGTTCACTGTTTTCAGTTTCAGATTGTTTTTTTTTTCTTTCCCATTGTATATTTTTGTTTGTTTCTTGAAAAGTTACGTTCAATACTTTTGGCACAAATCTAATCCCACAATAATAAGCACGGATTTCTGTTTTATAGATAATCTTAAAAATGCACACATTTTTTAGAAAAGAATTCTCCTTTATAGAGCAATTGCAATTCCTTTAGAAATAAAACATGACTGGGACAATTTGATTATTTCCCTATAAATGAATGTCACAAAGTGTTTTATCCCTCTTATACTACAACAATTTTCTTACTTTAACAGGTTCTTATTTATTAAAGACCAAAATATCATAGCTATTTAGAGAAACCATAAAATCACAATGCCTTCTGACCTGAAGACATTCCCCATGTCAGAAAACTTTACCTCTGACTGTTACGAAGAACATATTAAAATGAGTGCATTAATATAACCCCATGATTTGACTTGAAGCTGGAACTAGTCAGATCGTCTGTTACAGAAATTTCATCGAAATCTTCTGAGCAATCAGAATTGAGAATTCAACAGTGTTGTGGGATAATGATATATAATAATCTACACCTTTTGTAATTTCAGATTTTTTTGTGTGGAGAACAGTGCGGGAGACACTTACCCTCCACCATGTTGTACACTTTGCTAACCCAGTCTTGACCCTTTGTCCTCCACTCAGCCTTGTACTTGAGAATAGGCACTCCTCCATCTGATTCGGGCTCATCAAACTCCACCATGGCTGTGCTGGGGTACGGTTCAACACGCTCGATAACTGGAGCCGATGGCACCTCTATACAACAAACAAGCACATGTTACACACAGCAGTCTTGATGGTTGTAAAGCTACTCTATTTTCCATTTTTTTGCTCCTACTAGGTGCTGTAATGTATATAGGATATTGATATGCAGTACATATGTTATCATCTTTGCATTAGTGTATTTCTGCCATACAAAGGCAAACTGCTGTAACGATGTTAGTATTGAGGAAAATGGCTTCACAGTTTTAAAATGTTCTGCCAAATGCCTGAATTTTACATTTTATTTTCTCAAAAAGAGAATAACACTATCTTGAACTTTCTTTAAAAAAAATAAAATAAAAAATAAAAAAAAAACTATGTAAAAAGTGAATAAGGTTTCACCATTAAAAACTGCAATATAATGCCTTCACTATGAGGCAGTTTGGGCATTTGTTAGTATTTATACAAGATGTTTATGGAAAGTTCCACTACTTTTAGCTTGGTGCTAGCATAAAGAAACAAGACTGCTGGTGGAAACTAGCATTATTGTAATGGCAGTGACTGTAAAAAAAAAAAAAATCAACTTGTAAGTGAATTACAATGTTTCATCATTCAATTCTGAAATATAATTAAAAGCTTTATAAGCTAGTTTTGCTATTTGTTATTATTATTGATTTTTAGCTAAAGCTTTTGCTACTGCCAAGACAATAATGCTAGTTTTCATAATCACTCTTATGCTCCTTTATGCTAGCACCAAGATAATAGTAGTGTAACTCTCTATAATCTTCTTCATGGTTAGCACAAAACAGTGACTACTGAACAAATTACACTGCAGTGGTAAATACTGAAATCTTGTAATTCACTTCTGTTAGCCTGGTGCTAGCATAAAGAAGCACAGGAGTGTTGGTGGAAACTAGCATTACTGTAGTAGTGTCAGTGACGGGGAAAAACAAAGCTACTTGTAAGTGAATCACAAAGTTTCAGACTTAAATACAGTAATACAATATATTCTTCATGACGTAGTTTACTATTTGTTTGTGTTTTTAAACTAGCTGTGCTAGGTATTATAGGAC
Organism: Cranoglanis bouderius; assembly: GCA_023630585.1. NCBI lineage: Eukaryota > Metazoa > Chordata > Actinopteri > Siluriformes > Cranoglanididae > Cranoglanis > Cranoglanis bouderius. The sequence goes on from CM042541.1 coordinate 18,780,271, forward strand.
TGTTACAGGAAGCTACACGACTGCTAGTTTGATGCTAGCATAAAACTAAACAAAGCCAAAGAAGTGCAACTGGCAATTAGCATTAGTGTAGAGGCAGAGATTGGGCAAAGTAAAACTATAGTTAATTACAAATTACAAAATTGCAAAGGCTTAAAGCTCAAAACTCAACTGGATAAGATTTTTGGATATATATCTGTTTAGTAATGCTGGCAGAGGACATCTGATGTAATTATGTCTACTAATCTTTTTATAGAAATAAATGAAATTTTTCCAGACATGTGCAGTCCATAAAAAATATTGAAATGACGATTCGGATGGGACTAAAATCACAAAGATTGTCAGATAATTACACCTTCCCACATCTTCAAGTTAAACTAATCCAATCCGAATAGGGTTTTTAATACCAAAAGTGCTGCTTGATTTTGTATAAGCACACATAGGGTGCATTTTAAACTACAGTACAACATATTAGCTGGAAGTATGGCATACAGAACAAATAACACAGGACTAAGGTGAAACAATGATTAAAAAAATTTTTTGGAATAAACTTTAAAAGGATGAGTAAATTGCTGACCCACTGAACATGATGTTTACCATGTGAAATCATCCACTTCCTTCAGTGCTTTTATTTCCTCAAATAAAAGCTTTCATGAAGGAACACATTAGAGAAATAATAAAAGTCTGGCTTTTCCAATTTAGTTGCTGATTGGGCAAATGGGGAATTGTGGACGGATGGAGGAAGATGGGGAATGGCGTCATGTCTGTACTGTCCATCGCGCAGAGTCTAAATAGTCATCTCAAAGCCACCCACGCTGGTTCATGCCTGACCCACTTTACAGAGCGTCAAAAATATCTGAGCTGGCGGCAACTCTGACTGTCTGCTGTTCAGCCTGGAAATTATGTCCCGCTGCGTTTATTACTCTAGAGCCTCAACCCAAAAAACTACATGCACAGCCTCTATTGCTGCAGCTTAACCATTTCTGTTTGAGGGTAAATTACCTTCTTATTTGCTGCAGTTTTGGAAATTAACAGGAAGGATTTAGAGGTTGTTTTATGACATTAAACTACTTACTGTAATTATATATACAGTGGGTATAGAAAAGAATCACCCCCATTTAAAATAATCACATTTTGTTGCTTAGCAGCCTGAAATGAAGACGGACACAGTTTTTGTTTTATCCAGCTGTATTTACTCAGTGCAACTTATAACATCCAAGTGAAAGATATAACACCAACATGTCAAAAAAAACAAACAAAAAAAACAACAACCCAGAATCACTGAGTTGGAAAAAGGATCACCCCCCTCCTAAAAATGACTTGTAAACTCAATCAGGTGTAGCTAATCACCTTCTCAATGGCACACAAAGCCATTTGACTTTCAACTGTGATCAGCTGTGGTCATTTTGATTAGCTCAGCATGAAAAGAGCTTTCCTGGAGCATTTTTCAGTCCCTGGTAGTGCAACTGCAGCAAACAATCAACTATGGGTGGCAAGGCACTGTCAAAAGATCGCCGGGATAAAGTCGTGGACAGGCACAAGTCAGGAGATGGATACAAAAAAATTTCAAAGGCTTTATCAATGCCTAGAAGCACAGTGAAGTCTATTATTAAGAAGTGGTATTTGGTACAACACAGACCCTCCCTGGATCAGGACATCGCTCCAAACTGGATGAAAGAGCCAGGAGGAAAGTGGTCAGAGAGGCTACCAAGAGGCCTACAGTAACTCTGAAGCATTTGCAGGAATTTATGACAAAGAGTGGTCATTGTGTGCATGTGACAACAATATCACAAATTCTCCACAAATGTGGCTTGTATGGGAGGGTTGCAAGAAAAAAGCCACCCACAACTGAGCTTTGCCAAAACGCACCTTGAAGATTCTGAGGCCACATGGAAAAAGGTGTTATGGTCAGATGAGACTAAAATTGAATTATTTGGCCTCAACACCAAACGATATGTCTGGTGGAAACCCTAATTAACCCTAACCCTAACCCTAACCCTAAAGCATGGAGGTGGTAATATCCTGTCATGGGGGTGTTTCTCTGCAGCAGGGACTGGAGCACTTGTCAGGATAGAAGGAAAAATGGATGGAGCAAAATACCATCAAATTCTTGAGGAAAATCTGCTGCCCTCTGCCAGAAAGTCGTCAATGGGAAGAAGGTTTACCTTCCAACATGACAATGACCCAAAGCACACAGCAAAACTGACCACACAGTGGTTGAAAGAGAAAAAGCTGAATGTCCTTGCATGGCCTAGTCAGAGCCCAGACTTAAACCCCATTGAAAATCTGTGGAATGACTTGAAGACTGTAGTCCACAAACGGTCACCATCAAATTTAACTGAACTTGAGCAGTTCTGCAAAGAAGAGTGGGCAAATATTGCAAAGTCTAGATGTGCAAAGTTAGTAGAGACAAATCCCAACCGACTAAAGGCTGTAATTAAAGCAAAAGGTGGTTCAACAAAATACTGACACAAGGGGGTGATCCTTTTTCCAACTCAGTGATTCTGTTTTTTAATTTTCAAATTTTTTTCTGACATGTTGGTATTATATCTTTCACTTGGATGTTATAAGTTGCACTGAGTAAATACAGCTGGATAAAACTGTGTCCGTCTTCATTTCAGGCTGAAAAGCAACAAAATGTGATTATTTTAAAGGGGGGTGATTCTTTTCTATACCCACTGTGAGTGTGTGTGTGTGTATATATATATATATATATATATATATATATATATATATATATATATATATATATATATATATATATATATATATGCACAATTCAATTCTATTCTCACGTTACATTCTCACCTGCTGAGATTAACAGGAACTCCTTAGAGTCGCTGCCAATTACATTGGTGGCTGTGCAGTTGTAGCTCCCGAAGTCACTCTGGGATTCAGGGGTGACCTGAAAGCAAGCAAGAAAGAGAGAAAGAATGCATCATGCCGCTGTGTGCTCTGACCTAGCATGACACACATAGTTTGCTTTTCGGGTGGATGGCTTCTGGGAAGCTAATGGCCAGGGCACTTGCAGTGGCCTTTTATTCCTTGCTTGTGGCAGTCATCTTGCTCGATAATTACTGAACGACTCAGGGAGAAATAGAGAGTGATGAAGAGAGAAAGGGGGACTGAGAGACAGATAGAGGATAGTGGTGGCACCATTAGCTCCAGCAGCCTGGGAAAGTGTGCCGAAAATGCTGGAACTTTACGTCACAGAGAACATTCTGAGCTCCATGAAATGGCGTGAAACATTGTGCACAAAATTTCTTTCTCCTCTTCTCTTTTTGTACTGCATCACCATTAGTTTTTTTCCCCAGGAGGGACATGATGACTGCCATTTTAAAAAAATAAAATAAAATTACATTTAGTTTCATTAATTCATTAATTAGTGTATTATTTGTTGGGGGCACAGTGGCTTACTGGTTAGTACGTTTGCCTAGTTGGGGGTTCAAATTCCACCTCTGCCCTGTGAGCGTGGAATTTGCATGTTCTCCCCGTGCTTCAGGGAGTTTTATCCGGGTACTCTGTTTTTCTCCCCAGTCCAAAGACATTCGTTGTAGGTTGTTTGGCATCTCAAAATTGTCCACAGCGTGTGAATATGTGCGATTGTACCCTGCGATGGGTTGGCACCCCATACAGGGTGTCCCCTTGTGCCCTGAGTTCCCTGGGATAGGCTCCACGCTCCCTGAGACCCTGTGTAGGATAAGCAGTATGGAAAATGGATGGATGGATATATTATTTGTTTGCTTGTTTATTCACTGAGTTTTTGTGTTGCTTCCAAGCTGACTGACAATGCTTTTTATGCAGGCATTATTGAGAAAACAGTTTAATTAGTGTAATTAATGTAATAGGTCGCCTATGAAGGAAAACAAAACAATGAGAAAATCATGCTGTTGTAGAAACAAAATTATATATATTACTCAGCAGTGTCATTAAGTTGATAGAGTGCACTACATTTAAAAAAAATGGTCATTAAACTCCAACCTCCTGAGCTCTCAAACTAATAAAGGTTGTGACAGATGTATATTCCAGCTCTATTTAATATGGAAATGGACAATTTGGGGTTTTGTAATATTACATTAAGCCAATACAAATTTATCAAAGAAAATGGTAAAAATGATAATAAATGCCTCAAGTATTCACGTGGACAACACACGTAAATGAAGTACCCTTTTTGGTACATCTGGTTCAAAATAACCCAATATATATATTTTATATATTATATATTCACTTAATTTGAACAAAACGAAAGAAACCGTGGGTTTAACTTGTCAACATATGTTTTTGCTCACTGACTTGATTGAGTGACTCCCTGAGCTCCAGTGTTTAAAATCTGAGCAGGATTTGTTTAGCTCATCTGTACACTACATTACTAAGATCCCAAATAACTAGTGCTAATTGGCATGTGCACCGAAAAAAATAACTGCATAATCGCTCAGTTAGTTAAAAATTGTTTAAGATAGAATATGAATGCAAAATAAAAGTGTTCTGTTAGTAAAGTATGAATAAAAACCTTTTTACAGGTTTCTTTTTTAAACCATACCATTTTTACTTCATTAAAAGTAATGGTATCAAATGTGTGAACATGCAGTGATTATCAGAAATGAAAAAAACAACTGTGGTTTTTTTCCACAGTTCCGCAAACGTCTATCACAATTTTAAATATCAGCATAATGCCGCCATAAACTTTTTGTTTAATTTTTTGAACTGTTGGTTCCGATTGATCTGCTTGATCATCCGCATTTTCATAATGACTCGGGCTTGAACTGATACGGTAAAACCGACGACATTATTAACTGTGTTTATAATTGCTTTAGAAGCCTTGGAAGCTGAAGCTTGCAATTAAGCTAAGGTGTGTCATTTCTGACACACACAAGGTTTTTGGCCAATCACAACACAATGGGTCACCTGGCCAATCAAAGCACTCTGGGCTTTTCGGAAGGAGGGGCTTTGGAGAAACCAGAACACAATCAGAGCATTTTAGACAGACTGGGAATAGAGGTACTGCAATAATGTACAGTATATGAAAAAGCATGATGTTTAGTTATAGCTAGAGGTTTAGTTATGGTGTCATGACAGGCAAGCAGAGGCAGTCAATGGATGGTGGACAAACCTCCAGGTAGCTGATGGTGGGAGTGCTGTAGATCTTCATGTTGGTGGTGTTCACTGCTGGCAGCTGCAGTCCATCGCGGAACCACTGCACCGATGCACTTGGATGAGCCAGAACCTCACATGTGAGATTAGCAGCATTCCCTTCCCATGTAAACTTTGCCACTTTGTCAACCTTGATCTTTGGAGAATCTGTAGTGAACCCCATCAAAGCATTAGTCAAAAAATTATTTGAAAACAGAGACAAAATGGTTTAGTCTAGTTTACTGCCTGCCCTGTTGATGTTGCCATAGCTCAGCACTGTATTGTTTTCGGAGTTGACACTTTTGCTACAGTCTGGATTTTAATCCCTCTCTCTGCCCTGGAATATATCTGTCTGGAGGGATAACCTAAGCCAGGAGGCTAAAGGTAACACTCAGTATAATGCTACCACCACCATGCTTCATTGCAGGTGTTGTCAGTTGTTGTCAGGGTGATCAGACATGTTGGGTTTCCACCAAATGTTGCACTTTGTGCAAGGAACAAAAGGTTACATTTTGGTCTCATCAGACCTGAGAAATATTGGGGTCTATAACATTTCTTTTGGCAAACTTCAAACAGGATTTCATATTGCTTGCCAGCTGTTCAGTGCTCTCCCTTGGTCTCTTGGTTCCTTTTTTGGCTAATGCCCTTCTTATCCAGTCACTGACATTTGGTGGATGTCTCTTCTAGGCAGAGTTGTGGCTGTGCCATGTTCTTTCCATTTCCTAATAATGGATTTAATAGCACTCTGCGCAATGTTCAAAGTTTGGGATAATTTTATAACCAAAACCTGATTGGTACTTTTCTGAGAACTTTGTTCCTGACTTGTTTTGACAGCTGCTTGGTCTTGGTCTTGCTAGGCTGTTTGTTTAAGTATTTTCTCTAACAATCTCTGGGACCTTCAGGAAAAGATGTATTTGTGTTGAAATCATGTGACACTTTAATTGCACACAGGTGAACTCCATTCTGTTACCTCTGATTGCAGCTGATTGCACCAGATCTAGAGTTATTTAGGGGTTTCATACCAATAGGGGTGAATACTTTTGCAAATCTTTTTTTTTTTTAAATTTGTAAATAAGTTGTTTCCCACCACTTCAATATTATGAACTATTTTGTGCAGATTTATGTAATCCCAATTAAGGCCTTTTCAGTTCCAGGTTGTAAGTTCATGGTGGTGAATTCTTATGCAACACATTGAATTTCCAAATTTATTTTTTATTTTGTTTAATATTGAAATTTTGTGATTCATATATTTAAAAGCTTAAAACATTCTGTTAATAATTCCGGCAAGGACGTTTTGACATTTTGGACTTTGTCTTTCCACAAAAGCATTTCTCATGCCGAACTGTCAGGCGATATTCACTTGGCACTTGTGTAATTTGCCTGGCTGTAAAGCTGGCTGTACGGGAGAAGAGGGCTCTACTGGGTAATAGAACTCTCTAATATTAGACCGCTAGGCACTGGAGAGTCAGCACATCTCCACGGTGCTGCTGTGATAAGGCAAATTCACCCTCCAATCTTATCGCCATCTGTGAGCTCTTCTCAGAACCATGGGCTGCAACACTGGTGTTCAGACAGCGGAAACACATCTCTTTTTGGGAGCAAAATGTAACCTTATAATTGCTCAGCCATCCAAAAGAGCTTAACTCACCCCACACACATCAAAGATAACTTCCTATGACATGTATTTTATCTCTATGATTTCCACCATGCTGAAAAGCCTGTCAGATGATGGTTTCAGTTATACTGATTTATAACAAAGCACTGCTGAATTTTTGACAGAAGGTGTTGATTAATTTTCTACAACAGCAGCTCTGACAATAGTGCCAGCTGTAATGAACATCACAGGTTTACATTAATACACTCATTCTAATATGTTATTGTTTCTCATTCGCAGGTATGGTGGACTTTTAACAAAGAGAACATTTTACTTGTTTATATGGAGATGTTTTCTGTAAGGAGATTTATGGAAGGAGTCTTCAGTGTCAGCACTTTGTAAGTAAGTTTTTTGGGTTTTTTTTTTTTGCCATGGGAGAGTCTTCAGGACTTTACAGTTTGTGGTTTCTTAGTAATAAGCAGCATTTTCTTCTGTATACAGCTGCAATAATGTAAAGTGGTAACAGAAAATTATTTTGAGGATGTTCCACAATATCAATGTGCTGTTCTTAATCAATAAAAAAATTTGTTGCCAAGTTGCTGTGGTAGAAGAGGAATAAAACACTTCAGGACTATATCACACTCCCTAAGGAAAATCATCAAACCTCGATGCACTATAAGTCTAGTTTTAGGTTTTACTGATGTACAGTCCCCTCTGAAACTATTGGAATGGCAAGGCCAATTCATTTGTTTTTGCTGTTGAACTGAAGACATTTGGGTTTGAGATCAAGAGTTTAGAATTTCATCTTTTATTTCCTGGTATTTATATGTAGATGTGTTAAACATAGCACATTTTCAGACCACCCAATTTGTAGGTGAGCAAAAATATTGGAACACATGACTGGCAGGTGTTTCTTGTTACCCGGGTATGTCCTGTTAGATTGATTGTTTAAAGAATTAATAGCTCTGAGCATCTACTCTTGGTTTTAGCCTTCAGTTTCACCTGTGAAGACTGTGTTTGTTGTTAAAAAAGTATAATCCAACATGAAGATCAGAGAGCTGTCTATGGGAGAAAAGGAGGCCATTTTGAAGCTGAGAAAAGAAGGAAGATCAATCAGAGGCATTGCACAAACATTGGGCATAGCCAATACAACAATTTGGAATGTCATGAAAAAGAATTAAACCACTGGTGTACTGAGCAACAGACACCGAAATGGATCTGCCAAGGAAAACAATGATGACAGGAACACTGTGAGAGCTGTGAAGAAAAAAGTGAAAGGTTTTAGACTGGCCAAGTCAATCACCAGACCTTAACCCAACTGAACATGCATTTCATGTCTTGAAGACGAGACTGAAGGGAGAAACCCCCTGAAACAAACAACAACAACTGAAAGAGGCTGCGGTAAAAGCTTGGAAAAGCATCACAAAAGAAGAAACCAAAAATTTGGTGATGTCAGTGAGTCACAGGCTTGATGCAGTTATTGCAAGCAAGGGATATGCAACCAAATATTAAGTGGTATGTACTTTCATTTACTTCCAGACTTATCTGTTCCAATACTTTTGCTCACCTTAAAAATTGGGTGGTCTGATACAAAAGGTTCTATGTTTTATGTTGTTTAACACATCTAGATGTAAATACCAGGAAATAATAGCCGAAATCCTAAACTCCCGTCTCCTATCCATCTTTTGATCTCAAACCCAAATGTCTTTGCTGTATAGCACAAACTAACGTATTGGCCTTGCCATCCCAATAGCTTCGGAGGGGACGGTAGTAACAAATAAACATGCACCTCCTGAGGCATGGCTGGGATTGACAGCAGGCAGCAAATCAGTGGTTTTGTCTTTTTCTGTCCTTGCGCTCAAAAGCTGTGTCCTGGATAACGACTGTCCAGGCCATTCAAAGGTTGTGTAACAGCATGAACTTATTCAGGTTCACCTGCTGTAAACAAAGCACCTTTCTCTTATCGCTAATTAGTCCAAGCCACTCCAAGCACTCAGCCAAGCACCTGATTACAAGAAAGCCGTACTGCGTGGAACTGCAATTGCACATCAGTCGTGCATTGTGATGTTATCTCATGACTGGAGCAGATTACTTGTTTTTCAGGTGAGGGAAATTAATCCAATCAGTCTTTCATTACACATCAGGCTTTTTCAGCTCTGTGTTCCTGTTTCCCGGAACCCATTTGAGAGTGCAGAGTAAGATTAAAACTGATTTTGATCTACCTTTTTTCTGTAAATCTCTTAGATGCTAATGGTGCGTAGATGCTGCTGAAGAAAACGTAATTTGATAAGATTAAAAGCTTTTGCATTACCACCTCATACCTTTTTTTTTTTTTTACTGGCAGTCAGAAGTGTTATATTTGATATGCCCAAGATTGTTATGCATTCGGTTATGCATGAGGTCTTCTTAGGTATATTCAACATATTTTTAAACCAAATTCTTTGAAGAAATGTGTGCTGAGAAGCAGTTTACGGTACAGCTAACACCACATCAATTTTCTCAGCATTTTTTAGTCAGTGTTACTGATACCAATATATAAAATATCCAATATTCAAAATCTTGAGAGATATAATTTTACATGACAAAAATTAAGCAGCTTTGGATATAATTATTATTAAGTTCTCAAAAAGCCAAAAAAAAAAACCAACAAAAAAATCCAATAACATAAAATTTTGAACCCTGGCCTCTCAAATAAGGGCACATTTTTCAGACTTAGCCCAAGGACCGATTCTGGGTTACTTTGAAAGGTCACATTTTTATTACAGGTTTGTTTCTTCACAAAAATAAATTCCTTTGACAACTTTGTCATTTTTGCTGAATGCAAAATCTTCACAAAAGATAATAATAATAATAAAAAAAAAACATCTATTTTACTATCGTTTATTGTTACCGTTAAATTCTCAATTCTGAGAATTGTTTTCCTTTAACAACATGGCCTTTCACGTTTTATTCCTTACTTAATTGATGCTTCATTGATATCATTAGCATTTATTTACATATGCTCGACACTGATTAACAGTTCAGTTTGTTTTTGATCCTTTTTCTTCCTTTCTTTTCTCTTTGCTCAATTTATTGACAAGTCCTTCGGTTTCTTTGGCGACCCTCGTATGCCTTTCTCCATCGTGGTGAAACTTGAAACAGGAAGATGTGGAACTCGCTGCCTGACCCCAGGAGCAAATCTACACCTGAGCTAACCTGAAGCGAATGGAGATAGTTTTTTATTATATACTTTTCAAATGTTCTATAACCAAAGATACCTGTTTTTCTGTCTCTTCTGGGGACTTCTTTGGACATTGTCTTCCAGGAATTCTAGCATGATCTAGTTCTCATTACATCCACTGCAAAATTATATCTTAGTAAGTGAAGACACCTTGAATAAAGGAAAACAATCTAATATTTCAACTTACAATGTTTACTATTTTTTAAGCTTAAATTTGTCTTATTGTTTTTGCAGATAATATTGCTTCTTTCATGAAATAAATGCTTAAAATAAGCAAACTTTCAAGCCTGAAATGAGTAAAAAAAAAAAATCTACAAAAAAGCTCAATAATCTTATATTTGTTTAATACCAAACCAATAAAGAGAAATATCGCTTGAATTTGCCTATATTCAAGATTTTTAAAGATGTTTGCAGTGCTACCTTGTCTAGCCTTGTGCTTATGCTCAAAAGTCAGAGTAATACTGTAGTGATAGCCTCTAGTCCTGTCAGTATGTTTATCTCATCAATCTAGTCTCTGTATCTCGTTTCATTTTGTCATTGCCTCAGCTTACCTTGTGTCGTATTTGGTGTGTAAAATCTCGCACACTCATGTCCACACGGATTGTTGTCTTATACTTTGTCACATTATAGTTTATATCATTAAAATCAGAACTGCTAAATAAATCTATCAGTTTGTTCAACCGTCAGCCCATGAAAATAATCTACTAGTTATTTTTTAATTAGGGAAAGAGAAGACAGCTGGGTTTCTTACAGCGCACTTCAAGGTACATGCTCTGGATGTCCTGGCCAATGGAGTTGCGGGCGGTGCAGAGGTACTGGCCAGCATCTGTGAACTGGACGTACTTCAGGGTGAGAGAGGACACACGGGCATCACTGTGCACTATCACATTACTGTCCAGACTCTGCAGAAAGAGAGAGAGAGAGAGAGAGAGAGAAGTGGAGGAGTGAGAGATCATAATTAGAAACTGTTAACCAAAAATTCAATACTTCTGTCCTCTTAGTAGGGCTGTCAATTTTCCAAATGCACTCCAAATTTGACCCCGCCCAATATCACATTCATCCATGAATCCATCCATCCATTTTCCATACCGCTTCTCCTACACAGTGTCACAGAGAGCCTGGAGCCTATACCAGGGAGCTCGGGGCACAAGGTGGGGGACACCCTGGATCGGGTGCCAACCCATCACCAGCCAGAATCGCACACACACTCACACACCCATTCACACACTACAGACAATTTAGAGATGCCAGTCAGCCTACAGCGCATGTCTTTGGACCGGGGGAGGAAACCAGAGGCATGGGGAGAACATGCAAACTCCACGCACACAGGGCGGAGGCAGGATTCAAGCCCCCAACCTTGAAAGTGTGAGGCAAGCGTGCGAACCTTTAAGCCACAGTGCCCCCACATTCAAATTATAATTAATTCATAGATTTAGTATTCAAATGCATTTTAGAATTGATAACCTTGTCATTTTATTTCGCACAGACAAAGCAAACATTTGTAGTGTGTTCATATCAAAGAAGCCAAAAGTTTTCACTTTCAGTAGAAAACCACGAAGAAGCAATACTATGAATTTATCACGAAGTTTAAGTTTATGTTTCAGATTCGCTGCTATTTATTTTTTATTTACATTTCATATGCTGCATTCACACCAGGAGGGAAGTGACACAGCAAAGCAGCCAAGTTATTTATTTCCAACAAGAGCTGCTGATTTAAAGCGAGAAATGTGAGCACACACACACACACACACACACACACAAAATGAACTGAGTTTATGCAAATGAAGTAGAGAGGTTTCATGATTATTAATGGGATGAAGAGACAATCGTACGTTTTTTAAGTGTTTGATTAATCTGAACATAACGGCTGCGATTTTTTCTCCTGAAAAACACAGCCGTGATCACAAAGATACACTGCATGGATGCACAAGCATTTCCTTCAGAATGTTTTATTTTAGCTGGAAGGCATTATCAGATTTGTGGTTAAAAAAAAAAAAAGTTTTAAGTTGAGTTTTGTAGTTAGCTATGTACTTTGTGCACGATCAGGGAAACCATGGCAGCTGACAGAGAACCAATGTAGGGTTAATCTGTAAGATCTGTGTAAAAATACACTACATGACTAAATGTTTGTGGACACCTGACCATTAGAAGTGTGGAGGTTATTATAACAGCAATGGGGAACTAAATCATGAATGGGATGTTCAAGAAGCACATGAGAGTGTGATGGTCAGGTGTCTGCATACAATGGAATCGTGAATGGCTTTTTATTTACTATATACCAGAATTTCCGCTAAGAAATTTTGGTGCTGGCCAACGTGTCCAGGAATGATAACATTTACCGGACAAACTGGAAAAAATCTCGTCGTCTCATTTCGGTGTTTATTTTGCACTGTAATGTTTTGGACTATGCATAATACATGCGATTGTGGTGGGAGGGGCATGGTCGAGCGTCAGCTGTGGATGGAGAGGAGGCGGGTTGAATCAGCAGGTAATGTGTGCTTCTGACCTGTGTTGGATTAGCCTCAGTTTATGTGTGTGTGTGTCTGTTTGTGCTTTCAGTGCCTCCTGTAACAAGGGAGCGAGCGAGCGAGCAAGCGAGAGAGAGAGAGAGAGAGAGACGACCAGCACAGAGACGTGTGTGTGTGTGTCGCTGAATGGGTCCGCTGATAAGTGAATGTAAAAATAGAGAGAAATGTGAAAAAACAAATTTTGTGCAGACAGAGACCTTATTTAGGTGAGCAATTGCGAACGTACTATGTCTAACACCTGCTTCGTGTTAATATTTTTACAGGACATTGTGTCCGACAATTTTTGATTTTATCGGACATTTTGAATTTCTAACAGTCAAAATCCGGTATTTACCGGCTAACGGAAACTCTGCTATATACATACCAGAGATTCAGCCCGAGAAAAAAGAAACATGTCATGTAATATTACACATGCACATACATTTACAATTTTAAATTTTATATTAGAAACCTGATGCATCAAATGACATGCATTTATTTTTCTACTCCTTCTATTGGTAGAAATGTGGCTTTTTTGAGTATTCAGACAGGGAAATTAGTTCTGTCGGTCCTACTTATTAGAAAGAAATATTGTGCTTTAAAAAAAAAGAAAAAGAAAAAACAAGAACTCTGGCCTGAAGACATAACAAGCTGAAATGTGTTAAACGACATGTGTTGGTACACAGCTCTGGAGTGACTGCAGTACTTTTCTCCAAGCTCTCCCAGGGGTGCGCTGGGATGCAGTCAAACAGGAATCAGTAATGAAGTGGACCACACAGCAGAAGCCGCACGGCTTTTGCCTGTTGAAGCCTTTTTGAACTGCACAGCTGGATGTTTTGACATTGCTGAACACACACACACACACACCCTCACACTCTCACTGCATTAAGCTTTCAAATGGGCCCTAATATCTTGTTCTAGGAGCCTCTCTAAAAGACCTCTCTAAAAGAGCCTCTCTAAAACACTCGTATATGCACACACACACACACACACACACACACACACACACACACACAATCTGCATTAAATCTGTAGACTTGTGGCTATAGCAACACGACCCTCAAAGAGCTTTGGACCACATAATGAGCTCTACAGTGTATCCCAAAGCTCTGGACAACAGTGGAGAGCCACTTAAGAAACATTAGCGATAAGACCAAAAATATACATCATATGAGGATACTTGAAGACATTTTCATTATACATCATGTGTATCATGATATTTAGGATTGCTAACAAAGTGCCAGCGAAAGCTCTGGTGACAAAAATACTAGTGGCACATCAGAAAGAAAAATGGTTTACAGACCACAAAATCAAGGTCCTGCCATGGCCATCCCATCCCCTGACTTGAAACCCATAGAAAACCTATGTGGTGAACTGAAGAGGAGAGTCCACCAGCGTGGACCTCGAAATTGGAAGGATCTGGAGAGATTCTGTATGGAGGAATGGTCTCAGATCCCTTGCCATGTATTCTCCAATCTCATCAGGCATTATAGGAGAAGACTCAGAGCTGTTATCTTGGCAAAGGGAGGTAGCACAAAGTGTTGACTAAAAGGGTGCCAACAGTTGTCGAACACCTATATTTAACAAAGATACTTTTTTGGGGGATAAACCTGTGTTTTGTTTGCAATTATTTGATATCCATGAGAGCAAAGTATTTTTGTGATTTTTTTTGAACAAAAGATCAAAAGGTTAAACAATAAAGACAATTTTTCCACAGCCTTCTTTGCTCAAAGGTGCCAAGGGTGCCAATATTAGTGGAGGGCACTATATATATATATATATATATATATAAATAATAAAGCAAGACAACCATTAGTATTGGATCAGCATCATGTATCGATGTGTCCACCTCCAGTGTTCCATTCGAGTTGCCATAAAAAGGAGGCCTGCTATAGATCGAAGAGTGCAATGGGGCAGAGGCTACAGGGCAGAGAATACGAAATGTAAAACCAACTGATGAGTGAGCAAGTTGCTCTAAGTACATCTGCTTGCTTATTAAAGCTCACCAACTACATCAGCACAGCACTGGATGGTGAATACTGTAAAACTAGCCTCTCCACTGCCCGAAAACTCCCTGCTGAGTGAGCTCTTAAGACATGAGAGTCAGAACTCTCATACATGCGTCTTAAAATTCAAGGCATTTCAGAAAAAAAAAAAATAGCTGATGAACGCCTCTCACAGTACATCATATACATAGAAATTAATTGACTGAATGCATCTGAGTCGCGCGACATGGCCTATGCTAATCAGCCGATGCAGCCTTTTTTATTAGTCGATGCAGATTTATTAGTCATGCCAGATGACACCCTATTACTCAACTAATAAACATGAGCTTCTCCTGCATCGCCTTGTTGAAACTATCGGCCATGCACGTCACGTGCCGCAGCGCAATCAGTTACGGAACATTTGCTGTGAAAAAGTGGTGTTTGTGAAAATAAAATAGAAAAAAAAGAAGCCACTGAATAAATCGAGCAGGCTTAAAGCAAAGCTCATGAGAGACATTTCTCACAAGAGACATTTCTTCCAACCGAAGTGAGTCGATTTCAGCAACGCTAATTCGTCCCTGCCTCTGCGGACAAATCACACACAGGACTACTCTGAGTGCCAAGTGTGTATTCCCTTTTTTGTGTCACTAGTTTAGAGATCCCAAAGCACTGTTTTAATTATTCACCGAGCAAGCAAAGTGACAAGCCCCTGTCCGAATCATCACTGCTAGCTTTTTTCGTTTTGATCTAAGGCATAGATTGAGCATTGGGATTAGAAGAGGAACATCAGAATGGGACATTTCTGAAATTTGCAGTGGCACTTCATTTATAAAGTGCCTGCTCAGTAGTCAGTGAGAAATCTGACTGCTGAGCAGGATGGGAGCGAATGCCGCTCGGAAATTCAATCAATTCCCAGACTTGATTTAAGGCGCCATGGCTTAGTCACGATCGAAAGGATGGGTCGTAAATTTCATCCGGTTGGTGCCGTGCGTTCAGAAACTTGTTAGCATGCAGTGTCGCCTTCTTTCGCATAGTAATAAGCAGTAAGCTGCACGTGCAAGGCCTTGTTACGTGTTCTGAACTGGCGAGATCATTACAGCGATGTTTTTCCATTCGCACCGCCTGAGGTGTTACTGTGAGCGATTAGTCTGACCTTGGATAGAGCCGCGGAATCGCAAAGGCGCCTCCGCTATCTCGTCTGTTGTGAAATTTTGCAGAGAAAAACACACCAGAGTAAAAGAGAGTCATGAAAAAGCAGCTCAACTCGGCAGTGGATCGCAATCACGGGCCCGTGTGCATCTCATTATCTGCTCCAAAGGAGAACACAGGAAAGCATCATTTTGCTCCGGCACTTTCTTATAAATGTGCAGTCAGACAGTGTGCTGTGATAGGGAATAAAAACAGCACTCGTTCTCAAGGTCTTCATGCGACAAAGAGAGAAAAAAAAAAAAAAACACTTTTCTTTTTTTCCCAGCAGAGGGGATGATTGGTGCATGTGATGTTACTCATACTGCGTGGAAACTAAAGTGGAAAAATCAAAATGGTCTCATGCAGCCACTGGCTGAGCATGATCAATGTGTCCCGCACTTCAGCCGGAGCTGGCACACACCTAAAAACTAACAGAGAAACAAAAAAGCCCTCAAGCACAGACCGCTATGCACACGAGCATCCAAACATCACACAGAATGACTTAACTTCCAACAGCGTGAGATGACAAAGCAAAGGAAAATTACCTTTTAGTAAAAATAAAAAAATCACTACTAAAACATTAGGGCCACATGATCTGAGCACATGAGCACTGAAATTGTGATTTAATAGATTTAATTCTGTGATATCAATATTACAAAGACCAACACTGTGATAAAATGGTTATACCACTGACTGGTCAGAAGGCAAAGCACAAGTTTTAATTAACATGCAAGTTCTAATACATTATCACTTCTATAGTAACAACTCCTTCTCCAACTCATTCGTATGGTGGACCCTCAACATAATCTATGACTGATAACTAACATTAAAAAGTATGTTGTTATTTAACAAACGATAACATAATCATAGATACGGTGAAGTTTTCTGTGAGGAGACGTTTAACATTTATAGAAGAAGTCTCCAGTGTCAGCACTTTGTAACTCTGTAACTGAAAAACAGTGAGGCTGGTGTACAACAGTAATGTTTCACAATACCTATGTTTCCATCCACGTATTTTTATGCGAATTTTGGGATATCGTATAAAGAAACGCTGGATAGAAACACCAGATGCGATTAAAATCTCCAAAATGCACATAAAAAAACGGATGCGCTCAACTGAGGCGGATAATTTTTTTTGTTCGATAAGAAGACGTGCATAAACTATGATGGAAACATATTTATTGAATAAATTCCCCAATGCATATCACAAAAATCGTGACTTAGCCTCCCAAAAAATCATGTGATTGGATAATTGGCTGATGTGATTGGATATTCAGAGCATGTGGCCAATTTATAGAGTGCAATGGCGTTTTTCTGTCAGAACTGGAGCGCGGTGGGTCGCATGACTGGACTAACCAGTGGACCAATCTCGTTGCACAGCATCTGAAATGTTGTTTTTGTCATTCTGGAATGCCTGAGCCAAAGTCCGTCATCGAAATGATTTGGTATAATAACCTCCCAGAACGTTCCTCCCTTCCCAAACATCAAGCATCCGCATCCGATCGCAAGATAACATGAGGTTGGTGATAGTGTTTCCTCTGCGTGCTATGAAGCGCAAGTCTATTATTATATTGGAAAAACAGAGCCATAGTGAGTTCCCCGGTTGCAACAACTTCCATTTGTTTTGATACTTTGCGCCAGTTTCCCCTGAAGTGACTGTTTTGTTCTCTTGAACACATGGGATGGAAATGGTGCTTTATCCGCAAATGTTTTATGTGATTATTCCAATTTTTCGCATAAGTTAACTTCACAACTCGGATGGAAACATGGCTAATGTCAGGTCTGCTCAGTCCATGAGCTCCACTTCCCAGAACACACCTTGGCCTCCGAACATGAACGCCCCGGACTACACTCCCCACTGCCGCTAACCCACTCCTAATCACCGGACTTTTGATTACATGCACCTGTCCCCAATCTCACACACACACACACACAGTTTAAAAGAGACTCTCACTCTCATGAACTCTGCAGAGTAAATGTTCGGTTTGTTTGTGCATCTGACTTTTACCGAGCCGTTTGATTCTGTGCAGTGTTATCCCAGTTACCTGACTTTTGCTATCTTCCTGGTTTGGTGTTGTCTTTGCCAAGTGAATCCTGTTTGTAGATTGCCGGACCTTGATCTTGCCTGATGTTTTGGATTTTTTGCCTATCTCTCATTAAAAATGGTAAATGGTCTGCATTTATATAGCACCTTTTATCCTTTGAGGTTCACAAAGCACTTTACACCGTGTCTCATTCACCCACCAATGGCAGCAGAACTACCATGCAAGACACCTGCCTGCCATCGGGAGCAACTTGGGGTTCTGTGTCTTGCCCAAGGACACATCGGCACATGGAGTCACGTGGGCCGGGAATTGAATCACCAACCCTACGATTAGTGGACAACCCACTCTACCACCTGAGCCACAGCCACTCAGACGTAAAAGGCTCTTTACATCTGTCTCATCCCTTTCATGACACCCAACATGAGATATCATATGTTCATCAGTAAAAAAGAACTGTAATCGCTGGGAAAATTGCTGTTGTATAGCAGGAATAAAACACAGTAGTTCATCACACCACTATGTTGTTGATTATTTTCCTATAACATCATGCCTCCAAATGTTTTATTCCTTGTTAAATTGCACACACAATCTCTGTTCCCAGAATGACTTCCGGGAGCAGTGCAGGTGCTAAATTAATCTATTTGCATTGATTTTGCACCGTATTTTGCATTTTTAGGCAGAAATGGCCCAGATTGCATATTCATTAAGGCAAACGTGCAAAACGGGCAAGATGTTTTATTTTTCTCATGTGAAAGACTCAAGCCTCTGTAGACCCAGTTATCATATCAGAATTTTTTGCAAGTGTTATCGAGGTATTTTGATGGGTTTTTTTCACACAAACCTCATAAAATCAGGACCTGTGTTGCAAATGTATCAATTAATCCAACCATTACTGACTGTATCCCATCTGTTGCTATGAACTATTTGTCGTTCAATAGAACACAGCCAGTTTAGGACCACGAGGACCTCCGGTTTGAGGTCTATTTAGGGTTTATTTTGAGGTAATTTGTGTGGGTGTGTGTGTGTGCTAGTGCTAATTTAAGTGTATCAGCTGGATCATTGCTGCTAAGCTTCACTAGCACTGCTGGGTTTTAAAAATTCCACCAAATAAAAATCTCCAGCCTAGTCAGAAAATGACACAGATGAAGTCTAAATAATGATTAACACACACTGTGCATGAAAAAAGAGCTTCAGCCTCTAACTGTACACCTACATGGTGAGCTTACAAGGCAATAAAGAGGAGTACAAGTTTAACACAATGTTTTAAATCACCAGCAACCCTGTAGCACGTGATACACTAATAGCAGCACTACACACAGTAGGCATTGATGGCTGTAGAGATGGCTATACCTAAATCTGTGTCTATGGTGTAGCCATGGAAACCAAAATGGCTAAGCAAAGCAGAGCTCTAATGTTTTGGTGGAAGAAAATGTCATTTAAAAAAAGCAAGAGAATATTTGCTTTCTGCGTTAGAAGATAAGTTAATTTCAGAGGACGAGTTTGTACAGTAGTTTGATGCGAACAGGTCTGTTAACTTAGATTGTTGGATTTGCGGATTAAATGGACTAAACTATAAGTATCTTTGACTAAATTCCTCTGAATTCTTTAAAGAAATAGTGTCATTATCTAGTGTAAATACAATTCAAAATTCAACATTAACAATGTAAAATTACCGTAATGAAACCTCACTTTTTGACGAATACATCAAACCAGTGGGGTTTTTTTTTTTGCAGAAGAACTGCAGGCAGAGTGAAATTTTACGCATACGCTGTACAGCTTGGTTTTTCTGCGTCATTGTATAAAGTCCCTACTGAAAATGGACTACTACCTGAATAACATCTGGTCACTAGTGGTTCTTTTCCACTGATGGGCTACAGTTAGAAAACCTATAAAATTATCTATATAGAGGGTGAACCTGATAAAATAGCATCACCATTTCCTCAGTGGATAATCTCAATTATCCATCCATCCATTTTCCATACTGCTTATCCTACACAGGGTCATGGGGGAAGCCTGGAGCCTATCCTAGGGAACTCGGGGCATGAGGCAGGGGGACGCCCTGGACGGGGTGCCAAACCATTGCAGGGCACAATCGCACACTACGGACAATTTGGGAATGCCAATCAGCCTACAACGCATGTCTTTGGACTGGGGGAGGAAACCGGAGGAAAACCCCAAAGCACGGGGGAGAGCATGCAAACTCAGCACACACAGGGCAAAGGCAGGATTCGAAACCCCAACCCCAAAGGTGCGAGGCAAACAAACTAACCACTAAGCCACCATGCCCCAATCTCAACTAGATACTGGAAATCTGTACACAAGAACTGCTACTGTAATCGTAAAGACAGTATGTCCATCCTTGGACTCTTATTCACAACTTTTCAACACATACACTTTGACTTTATAGCATACAATTCTAAAAGAGTAATGATTTACAATCCTGTGTCATCCAGAAGAGGACGGGTTCCCTTTTGAGTCTGGTTCCTATCAGGGTTTCTTCCTCATACCATCTCAGGAAGCTTTTCCTCACCACTGTCACCTGTGGTTGCGCATTATAGATCTAAGCCTACATCCGAACTTATTTAAAGCTCCTTTGTGACAAAGTCGCTTGTTAAATTCGCTATATAGATAAAACTGAATAATAAACTGGCATCTCAGAACTAACTATATGCACGCCTGAGACAACATCTGTTCACAATGTTCCTTAAAATAGCTATGAACAACTTTATACGGGTGTAAAATTCGCACATTATAGGGGCCGAGATGCTGCAGATGGAGACGTGCAGTAACATGTGGGCGGTCATATAATTGCAGGCTTTCATCTTGTGCAGATCGTGTGCTGATACCTTCCCACACCTTCCATATGCATCTGAATCACTCATTATCAGCTGTGCAGCAAATACATGAATATTTACAACTAAACCATTAAGCAAGTAAACAAGAGCATCTAAATTTTCTTTTTTCAACAGGCAGAGTGGTGCTCACAATTTACATGCTCTCATAATTCCTCCATAGTATATTTAGCATGGGTAAAGTGTAGTTAATGTGGGATTTATTTGTGTGCTAAGGTTATGTTCACATCTACAGAGCAGGTTAGGGGAGTGTTAGTGTATAATCTGGTGCTGCTACATGTTGTCTTTTTGTCTAATTATCCCTAATGTGCATTAGCTATTTGTATTATTATTACTATAGTGTATTATTATTGGGTTCCCCCCCCCCCCAAAAAAAACAAAAAAAAAAAACAGCGCAGACAAAAATTATATGTACACGATTTTCTCCTAATTCCAAATGCAGTCAATCAGCTTGGTGTCACATGTTTCGGAGCTATAAGGCTAATGTTGCTAACAAGTAAGGGAAGCTAATGGCAATCAGTTTAGCATGACGCCATGTCTAAATCATTACACACGCAACTCAAATCACACTCGGTATTTCTGACAGGGTATGACAGTGTTTTCTATAAAAATGGATGAAATGATGTGAGTTAAAAAAAAAAAAAAAGAATGCTGATCATATTTTTCTTTAGCACATACAGCATCAGACTCAGGTAGGAGGCATATATTATCATATACGAGACGGTAAGCCAAATGAAAACCTTAAAAGTGCGAGATAAATTAGAGAAAATCCAGGTTGATTTTGGGAAAACATTTTTATCGTATGACAGCTTTGTGTAAACTGATGTATTAATGAGACTCACTAATGTGACCCTTGACTGAGCGACTTCAAATTGTATAATTCTCAACGAATTATTGCAATTTTATATATGGATTACTCGGTCATGAATAAATCACTCATTTATTTCAATTACACACACACATTTAATAGAAGTTCTCTGAAACCCGGATGAATCATATTAAAGGCATGAAAGAAAACTATCCAAAACAAATTCAGAAATTAAGACAAGCAAGACTAGACATTCAAATAGAATGGCACCCTATGGAAGGTGAAAGAGTTAGTGTGTTTATGGTAGCACTGTTTATTCGGCTTCAGACACCAAACATGTCGTGACTGATTTCACAGCATTTGTGTAAAGGTGACAATGTGTAAATTGTATTCATTTCGGCCTGAGCTGTTCCTTTAAGTTTCATGTTAAAAATTCCACTGAGTGGAGAAGAAGAAGAAGAAGAGAAAGGCCGTTCTCATACTGAAAATGGTTCTTGCGGTTTAGAAAAGCTCCGACAGCACCTTCAAGACTTCTATACACAGAAGCTATCAGAGAAAATAATAAGGCATATAAGAAATAAATGAAACAGCATCTCTTTTGGAAAAGGAGGGCTACTTCATTAACCCTGTGTGTGTGTGTGTGTGTGTGTGTGTGTGTGAGAGAGAGAGAGAGAGAGAGAGAGAGTTATTGGTTTGTGGAGAAGGATTTAACACTAACGCTCTGCTCTAGTAATAGTGGGTCTTTCTAGCATTAGTGCCTAACTGGGCTAGGTGTTCATTAGCTGTACCTTGTGTTTCTCAGGTCGAGTCCAAGAAGCCTGCAGAGGACATAAAAAACAAAGTAAAATGGAACAACAAAAATGGCTCTCATTTTATGGCTCAAATATTCCATGTTATTTAATTAAACCATGCAACATGGCATGCTTTATTCATTCTGTTGGTTGAGCTATTCAAGGTCAAGGAGAGCTGTAGTATCTGCAAAGTAATTCACCTAACTACACTAGTCTCTCTAGGACATGGCCAAAAACCAAAAAGAAGGAAGTTAAATACTGCAACTGCGAATACATCTTCTATGGAACCCCTTCAGAAAGCCAGAAATTTTATCCATCAAAGAAACCCTTCAGAAAATATTTTTTCAAAGAATGTGATTGGCAGCAAGAGCCAGTGATGTCAGGGTCGTGGAGTGCCATGAAGTGCCATGAATTTATGGTCTAAAGAGGAATGAATATTTTTTACTCGTAAGAGTAATGAACTAAACAGGAACTACACTGTAGGCTTGGGACAGTTTGACTCGGGAATCGTCGATAGATTCCAACTATCACGATGGTTATCGAGTCAGTGATTTAACTGTCTGTTGGAAAACATGGTGTCTGCAGGTTTAAAATGGGCAAAAATAATATATATTTAAATTATTCTGCATTCTATACGTATATAACCTGCTTTCTGACTTTGGAGCAGAGCAGCATGGCCTCTTTCTCTGACTATTGCTGCTGTCACCAGAGAGCACATACATGTGTAGTTTATATAATTGTATTTAAAACTTGTAATGAGCTTAGTTACAGCTTAGAACTAATTACAGTATAACGTGTAAGCATTCCTGACCTTGTTAACGAGTAATTAGGCAATAAAAAGTTAAAAATAAATAAATAAAAAACATGACTAAACACTAGTGATTGCAGCTGTATTGTAATCAGCATACAGTGTTTTTCTGCAATGTAATGACGTGACTTGTACAAAACATGCATTACATATGTCCACATCTTGTGCACAATCATGTGTTTGATGATGTCCATGTGCTGTGAATTCGCAGCAGGTTTTAACTTTGGATAATAAAATATCTTTTCTAAACAAGAAGCACAACCTGTATCTTTATTAGAAAACCTTCCAAATTTGACCTTCAAATTTTAATTACAAGAGGTCCTTATCCTAAAGGTCCTAAATGTTTGTGGAGCTAGTTGGAGACCGCTGTGAATCCTTTTGATTAGACTTCTCCCAGAGCAGCTTGACTGTGTTAAGGTCAGATGGCTGGACAGGATGTTCCGGCCAACCATGCGTTCCTCCTGTCTAAATATCTAATATCTCTTTTCCGGGCATGTGTGGGTTGTTTGGAAACGACATGCTACTTGGAAAATACCAAACTTTTTAAGGAGCAGTGTGCATGTCGACCAAGATGAGTCAGCAAACTCCCTAAATACCGAAGATGTGATGGGGCCACTCAATGATTAACCATTAACCAAATTATTTATGGAACAGAGACTTTCCAATGCTGCAACCGGAATATCAACCGGCTCTGTATGACTTGGTCAATAACAACCCTATTTATCACGTGGATTCCTGAGATGATGCAGACACTGATCGACACGTTCGTATTGTCAGGAAGCATTAGCGAGTGCCTTAACTGGACTCATTTCTCTATTTGACTACAAAGGGATCAGATTGCTTTGGAACAACTGCCATGATGAGTAGGCTTCCCAGGAGCCTTTTATACCTGAGTCACATTCATTAAGGCAAAATCAATCAAGGGTCTTTGCACTCCATGTTTTATCAAACAACTCACAATGGTATATATATATATATATATATATATATATATATATATATATATATATATATATATATATATATATATATATATATATTTTTTTTGCAGATTATATCTGTACCACTGATAAATTAAAAGACATGAATAGAAAATGAATACATATGTCAAGATTCTCTTGTGACTCCTGACATGCTGACAACAAGCCAGCGAAGCTCATGTTTTTTTTTCTACTGCATAATAGCATTGCTCTGTTGTGGATGTCCTTTCATCCAGTCATCCAGTGATCTGGCACAGAGCTAAAAGGAGAATAAAGGCCCAGCACTGGGAAGCAGGGTTGCAAATGGAACCTGGCGTGAAGGCAAAAAAGCAGTGATAACTCATTCTCTGAGGGAATTATTCATACAAGTATCAACTGGCCTACCAAAGTCTTTGAAAACGCATTTAATTAATTGGAACAGACTTTAGGAGGCTTGTCTGGAGCACTTTTATACTTAATGGAGTTACACAACATCTAACGGATAAGAAACTCTGCTGGATTAGGACTCGGAGCAGGACAAAGGCCGAATGCTCACACTCGACAGATAAAAAGAGCATAAAAAGTTGAGCGTGTGCTTTATTAGACTGACTTGTAATAACGATTTGCAAATGATTTCATTATCTCTTCTTCACCAGTCTGCCATCGGGTCATCAGGGCTAAACCCTTGTGTTCTGTCCTGACACTCATTTCATCTTACTTTCTCTGCGCTAAACATATTCACAATCACACAGGCGTCTTTTCCTGACCTCTCCGACACACGCTGGGTATTAACACACCCACTCCGACACTGGCCATGCATACAGCATCGAGTTTAGTCACCTGGACTCTTGTCTACTCTGAAAACGCTTTGTAAAAATTGGGTTTTACAAGTACTCTTGATGGTGATTGTGAATGGGATTATGCAAAAAGGTGAATATCCCCTTTCCAATTCTAGCGAGCTTTCATTCAGCATTGATATTCATACCTGACCTCCCATTAAAGTGAGGCTAATAAGGGATTAGGGTCTTACAAACCAAGCACTGCTCTACACTGAGGGCGAGCACAAGAGTTGAGACTCCTAAAATGCTACAGTCGTGGCTGAATCATGCTGGAGAGATGAAGATAGAAAAATGCTCTACTATCCATTCATATGCCCGTACCTAGTTTTTGTTATCATCTGCATTGTAACTAAATACACTGTGTTTTCTGAACAAGAAGTTGATTTCAAGTATTAAAAAAACACCTATCTAAAATAAAAAAAAAAACATTAAACACATTTATACCACAGCTCTGTTGTATTCTCATATCTGATCAGTCAGAAGGTGTTGACAATAGGTCTAATACAATATCATTTCTATAGTAAAGGGACTTGTATGGTGGATGCTTCACATAAACGAATTAAAAATGTTTAAACTTTGAAACTAACGCTGTAACTTTAAGGTTTTTGACTTTGCACTTTCAGTTGTCTCAGTAACAGGACAAACTGTGCTTCAAGAGAAAAAAAAAAAGAAGCTGGCGAGGGAACAAGTGTCTATAGCTGTTATACACCGATCAGCCATAATATTAAACTACTGACAGGTGAAGTGAATTACATTGATTATCTCGTTACAAAGGCAACTGTCAAGGGTTGGGATATATTAGGGAGCAAATGAACAGTCAGTTGTTGAAGTGTTGGAAACAGGAAAAATGAGCAAGTGTAAGGATCGGAGCGACTTTAACAAGGACCAAATTGTGATGGCTAGACAACTGGGTCAGAGCATCTCCAAAACGACAGGACTTGTGGGGTGTTCCAGGTATGTAGTGGTTAGTACCTACTAAAAGT
The DNA here is from genome assembly GCA_023630585.1 of Cranoglanis bouderius. Classification (NCBI taxonomy): domain Eukaryota; kingdom Metazoa; phylum Chordata; class Actinopteri; order Siluriformes; family Cranoglanididae; genus Cranoglanis; species Cranoglanis bouderius. The sequence goes on from CM042541.1 coordinate 18,805,977, forward strand.
GGTCTATGGAGGGACAAGCGGTGACAGGGTCATGGGTGCCCAAGACTCATTGATGCACATGGGGTGCGAAGGCTAGCCCATCTGGTCCGATCCCACAGAAGAGCTACTGTACCACAAATTACTGAAAAAATTAATGCTGGCTATGATAGAAATGTGCCAGAGCACACAGTGCATCGCAGCTTGCTGTGTATGGGGCTGCGTAGCCGCAGACCAGTCAGAGTGCCCATGCTGACTCCTATCCACCGCCGAAAGCACCTACAATGGGCATCAGAACTGGACCATCGAGCAATAAAAAAGGGTGGCCTGCTCTGATGAATCACAAGTCCTATCCATGGAGGCCCCACCTTGCAACTTACAGAACTTCTGTAGCTAATCTGTAGCTAATGTCTTGGTGCCCGATACCACAGCACACCTTCAGAGGTCTTGTGGAGTCCATGCCTCGATGGGTCAGAGCTGTTTTGGGGGCACAAGGGAGACCTACACAATATTAGGCAGGTGGTTTTAATGTTATGGCTGTAAGTGATAACAGGAACTAACTCATTTTTATGGACATATTAAATGTAAGTATAAATGGATAAAAAGTACAATGCGTCATTGTTTAATATGTGGGGTATACCAATAACTCTCACATCAGGCTGCATCACACCACCCAGCTGTTGATTATTTTTCTATAACAGCATTCCTACTCATATTTTGTTCCTTACATATCCTGCTTCAATATACAAGTTGCATAAACATGATAAATTCCCAGAACACATCAGCTCCATTTGTTACTCTCATGACTAGACATATTTCCTATTCTTTTCTCTGTATTTATTGTAGATACATCAAGAGGAATTAGTTAATAATAATGTGGGACTTTTAACCTTACATAGCACTTTAGAGTCTAGTTTTTTTTCCCTTTAGTGTTGCTGTACATAACTGTAAATTTTCCTAAGCTGAAGTGTAGCTTTGCTACAGTCCTGCTTTTAATCCATCTGTCAGGCTTGGAAAATATCTATAAGTCCATCCTTATGGAGAAGCCATTATAACAAAATGTTTAAAGCTAAGACCCTGTAATTCATTTTATAAGTAGCTTTTATTAGTCTGTTAAAATGATGCTACTTCTCTTTATGCTAGCATTGAACTAACAGTAATTACGGTATTAAATAAACTGCTGTTACATCAAAAACTTGTTATCGCTGTAGCTAAATAATATGTCATAAATTTCTGAAGTGTTTCCCTTTGCTGATTGTATTCCACTGAGATCATCCTTACCAAAAAAAAAAAAAAAAAAACAAAAGAAAGAAAAAAGAAACCTTTGAAACCATCAGTGTTGACCTAATTCACAATCTAAATTTGGTACTATTTAGCTACAGCGCTAAAAGACTCTTGCTATAACAGCAGTTTATTTAATACCTTAATTTGTTTAATATTAGATAACTAGCTTTTATGTTTAACTAGATTTGTCAGCACATAATTAAGATGCTAACTGCTAACAACGTGTGTGATTTTAGCTACAACACGAAGTATTTAACACCTAGCTAGCTAGTTATTTTTAACCCTCTGTACAATGATAACTAGCTTAAAAGCGAGCTAACACTAGATAGCTAGCTTTAGTGAACACTTTTTTTTTCAAGAATAAATATCAATATTCAATTTCAATATTGCCATATGGTGTGATACCATATTACTTGTCCTTTGTATAAGCAGCACAGCTAACATTATGTGTGATTTTTGCTATAACTCCTGAGGTAAATTACCTACAAATCACTTAGGCTAATGTAAAAATGATGACGGGTACATGATTTTACTGTTGATACGTCTCAGAGCTCATGTAATAATACTGGAACGGCATCTTCTCTGCTTCTGGGCGGAACATAAAGTAATACAAAAGCAGAAGCCTTTTCATTATTTATCTGGTTTGTCTTTTTGGATTAAGCGCTTGCGCCAGGCTGAGATACACACTGAGAACACTGAGTTCTGCTGTTCTTCAGAGGGTTACTGTGCATTTCTGACATTTAAAAAAATGTTACGGTAATAAATCCTAAGCACGTGAAAAATTGGAGATTAGATTGTGATTGGTAGGTGAGCTGTAGCCATGGATAAAATGTGCTTATTTTCACTCAGATCACAAGGTTTTTGATTATATCAATAAAGGCTATTCATATTCAAATAAAAGCATATGTAAGAATTTACATGATTTATTCAAAGAGCAGGAAACAATGGCTCATAAATGGAAAATAGAAAGTGCAATGCTGTGTAACACTGAGCATTTCTCACATTTTAAAGGGGCTACGTGAATGGGAAAACAAGAGCAGATTAAATTCCTGGATAGAGGAGACTGGCAGGAGATCTGTGTAAATGTTCACAACAAGATTATCTTCTTAAGATAGCATGCCACGACGGTTTAGCTGCATTACCTTTTTTTTAAACTCAGGTTTTCAGAGAAGAAAAAAATCACATGCTGAATGGATGAGATGAACGCTCTTTCTTGTCGTGATTTTATTCAAGCATTCCCATAAGAGAACCATCTTGGGTGTATAAAATGCTGTATATGGCAGTCTTTGTGAGTTTCAAAGAAACAGTGACAATATAGCTGGAACTGAATTCAGGTGTTTTTTGGCTAGATTTCCAAGCTGGCTCAGGAAAAAAAAAAAAAACATTTACGAAATCCAGCATGCAATCAGGTGGACTATTGTAACGCAAATATCACCTCTACTAGACATAAACATGAGGTATATCTCGTTCCTGCAGACCAAAAGCAGTCCCCGAGGCCAGTCAGATAGGTCTTTAACCAGGCGCTTTCAGCAGCGTATGCGATACACGAAGCCAGGAGCTGGCTCTGACACATCAGCTGTTCAATTCAACACACTAATCCCTACACACAAGGAGCAAAACACATTCCAGAGAGGAAATGTTCACCCAGCACCTTGTGCACATAACCACACAGGTCTTCCAGCTCAGATAAGGCTGTGTAAGAGGAACGCATACAGAATGGCTGAGAACATTCATCTCAGCGATACTCAATACACTGAGCCCGTGACCGTAACTAGCTGTGAGTACAAGGAGGTCCAGACCTCAGTAGTTCCAGAAGGTTTCGTTTTTATTTTCCTCCCATGTAGCATTTCCAGCTGTCAAATTTAATATGAAAACAGTGACGTCCTGATAATGTGGTGGCAGAATGTGGACTACTGTATGGAAAAAAAGTTGCATCCAATTCTCAACTGACCTCAGAGTAGCTGACGAGGATGCATAAGGTTTTCCCATAGATTTACTCACCCATTATGTTTACAGACCTGCCAACTGCAAAGAGGAATAATGCGTAGTCCTGCCAGAGGTGGTGGTAATGGGGGGCACTATAAAGCAGTAAACTGTACCAAACATAACAGAGAACAAAATGTCATGTCATTTTTGACCATTTTCAGCCAAAAAAAGTTGGGGACTTCCAAAAAACAAATACGGTTAGCTCTTGTTAATTACATTCTTGTGTAATTTTAGCTAAGTCGAACATACACCGATCAGCCAGAACATTAAAACCTGTTTAATATTGTGTAGGTCCCCCTTGTGCCACCAAAACCACTCTGACCCGTCAAGGCATGGACTCCACAAGACCTGCTGTGGTACCTGACACCAAGACATTAGCATCGGATCCTTAAAGTCCTGTTCCTTCCTCAAACAATTCTGTCACAAAACCAATGCCGGTTAATTTGTGATGAGGTTTATTATTATTTCACATGTTTTCTTTTGTATTTTATTATTATAACAGAATGAGTTTCAGCTTCAGAAGCAAGTTCACCGTTTCAGCCAACAGCGACAGGCTAATCAGGGGTTGCAGGATCTTCTCGGGTTTTAATCAGCGTTACTGTCCGTTTTTCACACCGAGCATCTTCTCCTTGATCATATCCTCGAGCTTCACTGCGTCTGCGGCAAATTTCCGGATGCCGTCCGAATGAATAGCAGTGTGGCAGGGTGCATTATCCTGCTGAAAGAGGCCACTGCCATTAGGGAATACTGTTGCCATGAAGGCGTGTACTTGGTCTGCAACAACGTTTAGGTAGGTGGTACGTGTCAAAGTAACATCCACATGAAGGCCAGGACACTAGGTTTCCCAGCAGAACATTGCCCAGAGCATCACACTGCCTCTGCCAGTTGGCCTTCCCAAACATTCTCCAATTAACTCAAGAGGAAGCACATCTTTCTAGAAAATCAAATCAAGACCACTGACTAAAGATTACTAATGTGAGATGGGGAAGGGGGCAGGGTTTTCCATGAGATCAGTTAATACTGGAAAGTTCAAAACACCTCTGCAACGTAACAGAAATGATCAATAAGCAACTGGTTTAATACACATTCAGTTTTGTGATAGCTATGAAGTGAACCTCAGTATTTTCATCCTGGTTATGGCCCTGGCATTCGGGACCCAACTTTTCAGCTCAGGTTCTACTGTGCCGCACCAGGTCGAAAACCATTCTGCAACCTTTCTGTTCAACAAGCCTGATTATTACACTCAAGCGCAACTAACAATTAAAGCAATTCTAATGTCAGTCGAGACCTGAGTTCAGAAAGAGACGCTAGACAGTGTGTAGCCTTATCATGCTTTTCAGAAGAATGCAGGGAGGGGAATAGGAAGTGGAGCGAGGAAGCCAAGCAGAAGGATAAAGGACAGAGAGACAGACAGACAGGGAGAAATTGGTTCTGTGCAGGGCTGAATATCGATAAGAGCTGTGAGCGGATGTCGATTGATGCTGTTCGTCTGTTTCCGGATGAAAAATGAAGGAATGGAAATGGGCCATTTCATGGCTAATAATTATGTGTAGCGGTGGAAGGGTGCAGAGGGCAGTGTATTTATAGCATGAAAGCTGCTTCCTGCTCTTCCTACTGCATCTATATAACACCTTTAGATATATATGCATTAATATGTCAGCTAGAGTGTGATAAAACTGACCTGTGTGACAATGCTTTTCTGGCTGCCTCTTTATTTATTCATTACTATACATTATTTATATTGTGAAGACATTTAAATAGAGTGTTTTCACACTACAGGATTCTGTGCAAAGGAAGTTCGGCTCCTATATGCAGACTTCAGCTTAAACAAGAGCTTACAATAAATGCATATGAGAATAGAATTGACGGTTTAGATTTACACACTTGTACTAAATTGGCATTTTTTTATTCATCGTCAACAGTTATACACTTAAGGTAGGTTCACACATACAGCGACTCACAGCGACAAAGCGACTGTAGACCATTCATTTTCAATGAGAGCTGGTGACTTCCAGCAACATGAGTGACAGCGAACATTGGCGACTAGATGTGGTCGTGTCCAGCGACGCGACATAGTTGAGAAAAGTTTAACTTCATGCAAGTTTTTAAATGGAAATGAAGTGAATGGGAGTGAAGACAGTAGAGCGCACGTTATCCCTGATCTGCTCTACTGTCTTCACTTGTTTTGAATTGTTTCGTGGACCTAGGCAGTCCGGCGCTTGCGCTTTTACCGCGGATAGATAGCCGCAATGGCAAAGCGCACACGTTGCTTCTCCTTCATCTCATAGGATATGATGCATATATATACACTGGTGAATTTTATATACAAATGCTCTCCCTCCTGAATGTTTAATTTTAGCGACGAGAAAACTTGATTTGTTGTCAAAATGTGAATGCTAGTTGCGCCACGCACTGATAAATCTTACTATGGCAACCAGTAGTAGGAACGCCTACTGGCAACTTCATAGTACAGCGACTGGTGACTTGCGGCGATAAAATCACTGAATGTGTGAACGTACCGTTATATAATACACAAGCATGCAAAAGAGCCTTTACCGGGCTGAAAAACCTTGGCGAAAACCAAATCTAAAATTTCAGGGAACTCTGAACCTAAGAACTTAAAAGAAAATGCTGGATTATACAATTCAATTATACAATCATTATTATTACTTTAATATATTTTGTTAAAAGACACAGCTATGACACACCAAACATCACCTCAGCAAAATCTTTTTGAAGAAGTCGAAGAAAAATTAAGATAAGCATTTATGAAAATGATCTTAACTCAAGTGTCACCAGGCGGATTACCATTCTATACCATTCTATTCAATACATAAACTGCACCAATGCTGTAATGTTTAGCCTTATCTGAGAATAGTTTAAATTAATTATTTAGAAAGCTTACCAAACGGAATGGACAGGTCTGAACTTTGCATGTTCTTAAAAAGAGCAACAGGGCAATCCTCTGACCTTTAAATTGCCTCTGCCATGGCCTTTTGATCAAATCTGTATGGAAATTTAGCCTTACTAACACAGATGACTCTAACTCCCCTGACCTCATATCAAACACTCGAGGTCAGGAAGAATCTATTTAATATATTACACCGGCTTCAGCCACCGAGTAATAACAGCCTGTGGAACAAAGCTGAATAGAACACTTTGTTTAAATAACTCATCAGCAAACAACAGATGACCCTGCCCTGACCAATGCCCTCTGAACCCCGAGTTTCCCCACAATCCCCCCTCAGCCCAGCACCTGTTCTCCCTCGCTGAAGATGCGCCTGCCGAAGCTCCACATAATGCTGGGAGTGGGGTCACCCGTGGCCTCGCAAGTCAGGACAGTCTGTTCCTCTAGCTCTGATGCTGTCCGGTTCATCAAGTACGTGATCTTCGGTTGCACTGCACGCACACACACACAAACTCAGTACAGAACTGCTGAGAAACTGCTCCTGAGAAAATATTGATCATGCATATGTTAAGACTGCTAAAACACTGGTCTAGACGCAATGAGCTGGAAAATGCAGTGCTGCCAATTCAACAAATCTATTTCAGCATACTCTTTACCTTGATGTGCTTACTTATTTAATGTCTAAATTGTATTTTTTTTTTTATTCAGCTTCAATTGTTTAATGCTTTATGCGATGTTTAGCTTTAAATAATGCCTAAAATCACTTTCTCAGTTAAGCCATGTTTGGCATTCGAAGTGTGTATTTTTAGTTTGGCACAATAGTGCGATAATTTGGATGCATATGCACTATGATTCTAAACGCTTCTAAACTACAAGCTTATGTTACTTGTTAGCTACATTAGCCTCGTACCTCCAGTTCAGAAATAAATATGCAAACATCAGACAGCAAACTTGTCTCGGCTGATCGAGTATATCCGGCTTATGTGAACAGTTTTCATTTTTGGCCAAACTATCACGTTAAGCATTGCTCATCCAGGGCACACAAGGAGCATGTGCAATTTCATCTGACAAGATAGGAGTATCACTGAAGAAGAGCTATCTAAAAACTTGCTTAGGATTGCAACCTAAACCATTGCAAATCCTTCATATAGACTATAATTTCAATTCTCCTGCTGAGGCAGGACTCTCTGGGATGATTATCTGTCTCTTACCAAACACCTTGAGGCTGATCTCCTCCTGCTTCTCTCCTGCTTTATTGCGGGCAATGCAGGTGTAATCTCCCTCGTCCAGCTTCTTCACGTCTTTGATTGTCAGCTCTGAGCCGTCATCATTCAGGCTGTATTTCTCATCGGCCACCAGGACTAGTTTATTACTGTGCCAAACGAGAGGGAGAGAGGAGAAAGAGAGACAGAATTACTGACCTTCATATTCACTATACATCTGCAGTATCTTGAATATATTTGCTTCTTTTCTCACATGCCTTAGAGATGTTTTTTAATAATAAAAAAAATCCATTCTGTAGTCGTGTCCAAGAGTATACTGAATGATACCTCATGAAATCCCACAATGCGCTGCAGTTGGTTAGCTTTCAAATGATGGTACAGAATACCCATAATGCTCAAAGAAATGAAAACCATCTAAATGGTTAAGAGTGCCTCCTGCAGTGTGCACTAAAACATCCAGCAATGCAGTTCAGCCACTGCTGAGCATCAGCTAACACACACACACACACACACACACACACACACACACACACACACACACACACACACACACACATATTTTTATAGGACACCGTTACTTTTGTTCTAAATAAATGTTTCATTTGTCTTAATTTAGGGGTTTTTTTTGGATTGCTTTCTTACAAGTCATTAATATGAAATTACAGATTTGTGTGTAATTAAAATAAATAAGCAATTTTATCTTGACAGTGTAATCCATATGTAACTCATCACTAATCACATGCTTTGAAGCCGATCAATCAAAGTTCACGTTAGTGAGTCTTCTTATATGTAAATCTAAATAAACTCATTGGATACGAACGTTTTTCTGAGCGAACTGGATTTTCATAAACTTCTTGTCTTGTGTAAATGCTCCTGAGATTGATTTATGAATAAATTAATTGGTATCCAGCTTGATAAACGAGGATGTACGAAGCATGTATTTACAGACAAGATTTTGGGTGAGACTTCCATTACATGTTAGATCTAGTGCAGAGCAAAAGAAGCAGCATTCAGAGACTAAACGTCTTGGATGAACGACCACATTTGGTGTAGAGAGAAAATTGTGTACATTTTTGGTGAGCTGCTCCTTTAAATCTGACTGCACAGGGCTGGCACAAAAGAAGGAAAGATTGTATATATTCAGATCCACACTGCTGCCAAATCCGAGGCAGTGCTAGAGAGTGAGAGCAAATGCAGAGGAGGTGAAAAAAAATAAGGCTCATTTGCTCTGTCACACTTCCTTGTTTAATAGTGTGGTCTGAGCCGACATAACAGCCATAAAGAATACTCAGAGGCCATAAAAATCAAGTACTGATGTGAATCTTGGCTCACTTTCCAAACCACGGCTGTGACCCCTGTGACTCTAAATCAGGTCGGATCAAATCCCTGATCCAACCAGCTCGAAACAGCAGCAGCCGTCCCAAATGGTGGCCAAATGACAGTGCTGTCAGCGAAGGGAGGAATAAATAAGGTTCGGGTAGCGAGGCTTGATGTAATCTTCTTCTGCCTTGCTCTCTTCCTTGCTTCTTTTGCCAAAATAGTCACTAATGCTTCAGGGAAGCGCCCACTAAAGGCTGCCAGATGTCACTGCTAACAGCATCTGTAAGGATGAAATAGCACTTGGCCATCCTTTTTATTTTTTTATTTACAAGCTTCGATAATGTTGAACTCCCTCTGCTCTGGATGGAGAGGGAAGCTAGTGTTGGTGAGTCATTCAATGGAGACCTGGCTAAACTAAAACTGCGACAGAGGTAAGTGTTTGTGCAGTGCTGCCCTACTTACCGCACCCATGTGACTGTGGGCTCTGGGTAGCCATCCGCATAACACGCCAGCGTCACAGCCTGCTCGATGTCCGCAGTGGCATTGAGCTCTGCATAACGGGTCCTAATACTGGGCAGAACTGAGAGAGAAAGGAACGTGTGCTATAAATAAAGTCCAACACATGCAGGTCAATAGAGTATGCGCTAATTCACATGTACAGCCCCACTGAATCACTTTCACTAATTGAATAGTGCTAGTATCCACAGAGATCGGGTCGATGGTACAACCCCCCCTCTTATCTCCCCTCTCCCAAAATGGATTAGGCTGTAAATCCAGGCTTTCAGACTTGGTTTTCATGCATTTGGATTGACTCCTCACCATTGACGATGACCTTAATGACCCTGAGGTCGATCTCTCCCCGAGCCATGATGCGCCCCTCGCAGGTGTAGTCGCCCTCGTCGGACTTTTTGATGCCGTGGATCTGGAGGTGGTTGTTGCTGAGGAACTTGAAGCGCACTGGCAGACAAGATACAAAATCAGTCAGCTTTTCCTGATTGGGATAAGAAGGTCATTTTAACAAACCCTTCATTACACACCAGGTGGCTGAATCAGATGGCAGAAACACAGCCTGCATCTTCTGTTTTTGGGAAATGCTGTAAAATAGACCCATTTTGCAGCCACATAGTAAAATACTAAACCCTGACCAATGTTTATGGAATAAAACACTTGTGGGTGTGCTTTATTCCTCTTATAACAGCAATTTGGCACTGTTAGCATTTATGTTATAGCAGCTATAAACACTCACTCCCTCACCAGCCTCTTTTTTTCTGTTAATAAGACATAAAAAAGTAGCTTGTCATGTTACCAAGAAACCATAAAGTCCTCTGTCATTGTCTTGAAGACTTTAGCTGCTTTCATACTAATCTCAAGCTTGTGTCAATGGGATAAAAAATGTATAGCTTGAAATTAATAAAAATCATTCGAAATAGGTTCAAAAATCTTATATTTGGTTTATTACAATTATATAATAAGATGTTTTCACCTGCTAAGACTTTTTTTTGCAGTGCAAAAATTGTAAATGCTACAGTTAAAATGCAGATGTTGGCACCTCTGCTGTTACAAAGTGCCGACACTGAAGAAAATGCAGAACATATCCTCACACAAAACGTCACATTATCAAAGTTTACACATGTTTTGGTCCCTGTGTAAGTGCTTGATATGATAACATATTACAATGAGTGCATTACGCTCATTGTAAACCTCTTAATATGTTACATTAATATAAAACCAATATAGCTGCTTTTATAGAAAATGAATCAACACCTTCAGAATCAATCTTTCAGCAGTATTGTGGAATAAATTATATTTCATTATTTATAGGTGTTATAACAAAAAAAAAAAAAAAAAACACTCATGCATATGATGCTAATTTTAACAACCACCAAACATATTGTCAGGTGATAAGTCACAGAAAGCGCTTTTTTCTGTGTGATCACAGTTCAGTGGTAAGGCGCGATTTTACGTTCTTGGATGCCTGAGGCATCAACTTTTTCTTGACAATAGAATGAAACCTTATCCTGTGTACCACTTGGGAGCTCATACACACACTGCACTTTAAATTAACATTTGTCTGAAAGTTTCTGCAGGTCAAATCCCAGAACGCCATAATGCTTTTTTAAAATCAGAAACATGAACTATTACTGAATATGATCCATTATTTAACAAAATACAGAAATGTCTATGTAACGTTAATTTCCTTTTCTTTTCCACTGACACACTGGTGCAGTAAGCATAAACTACACATCTTCGGCTTTATCCTAGTCAGGTGGATCCTAGGACCATGCGGAACAAATCCACCCTGGATGTGATACCAATCCATCGCAGAGCACCATGTACAGGTGGGATGTAATGGAACCCAGAGGAAACCCCCATGAACATGGTAGAACATGTGAAGTTTCAAACCGACACTAACCCAAGCTCAGGATTGAATAAAATAGACATTTTATTCAAATCTATACTAAAACAGTGCCTAAGACTTCTGCACAGTACTGCATATGGTTAAGATTTTGTGAGTTTCTGTTGATCAGGAAGCAGTGTCTTTTATTTTATTTTATTTTATGCATAAAATATCATCTTACGGGCTGATATCATCATCCATCCATTTTCTGTATGGCTTATCCTACACAAGGTTGCGGGGAGCCTGGAGCCTATACCAGGAACTTGGGGCACAAGGCATGGGACACCCTGGAAGGGGGTCCAGCCCATCGCAGGGCACAAGAGCACACTACAGACAATTTATAGATAATCAGCCTACAACACATGTCTTTGGACTGGGTGAGGAAGCCGGAGTATCCAGAGGAAACCTCCAATGCACAGGGATAACATGTAAGCTCCGTGCACACAGGGCAGAGGTGAGATTCAAACCCCCAACCCCGGAGGTGCGAGCCAAACGTGCTAACCACTAAGCCACTGTGCCCCCGTGATATTATCATACAGATGATCTTTTTTTTTAATTCTTGATTATTATTGAAATTATATTGGCCACGGTTTTTGTTTTATTTCAATACAAAAAAATTAATAAAATAGCAATCGCAGTTACAAAGGAACAAGGGTCATGTTATTTTGAGGAATCAAGTCACCCAAACAAGGTTGTGTACATTGTAGTGAAAAGTTGAAAAAAAAACAAAAACAAACAAATAAGCTAAAAAAAACCCCTGATTATGCTAGATTTGGTTTATCTTAGAGCAACTTTGATTACTGAGTACAGAAGTCTGCACATTAACAGTTTTACATGCTATATAGTTAAGTTCAAAATTATTAATTATGTTTGTAAAGTCCTGATATTTTTATTTTAGTTAAATATTTTATCATCACTAAAACTTTGTCAGTCCATCCAGCACAAATGTGAAACAATAATGTGGTACTGACTAATAAGAAATTGATCATTTTACTTGCTTATTGTCTCATCCCTAACAAAATATGATACAATAATATTTTTGCTAACCCAGTTGATGCCTCACAGAATTCTGCTGATGAAAATAAAGCATCAGGGTGTATAACCTCTAAGACCAGCTTGCACAGAATTTGGCCTTTAAAGAACAGAGGAGGATAACTGTAGAAAAGTGGAAACTTTTCTACATACATATTGCAGTTTGGGTTTCAGTCTCTGCTATAATTAGTGGTTTTAAAGTGGAAAACATATCCACTAGCCAGCCAGCACAAAGCTGTGGTCACTCTCTTTTCCAGTGGTCTGTGAAGGAGGAACACTGGGAGGTTAAAATAGGTCTATCCGTGAAAAGACTGCTCAAAAAACAAACAGCACAGTGGGACGAGTGCTCTGAATACGTACAGTGGTTTTGGGGGTAAAAACATCACAACTTTAGAAAATGCTGCTATTAGACGAGGCGTCCACACGAGTGAGTGCGGAGGAGGAATGTGTTGATGATGGGAAAAATAACAATAAAAAAACGGGGAGGTGACTTCGAAAATGGCAGACAGTGCTCTTCTTACCATCTTTTTCCGGCTGAATCTTGGTTCTCTTGTATTTCCAGATAATTGTGGGTGGTGGAGAGCTGATGACGTCACACACGATGGCAGCATCATCCCCCTCGTTAAACTCCTGAGGAGACGGAGCGTTCTGGAAAGTGAGTTTTTCTGTAAAAAAAGAATAATAATTGGATTTGGTGTATGCACCTGCAAATCATACAACATCGCCAACCACAGAAAAAAAAGACACACAAGACACACTGACAATATTCGGTGTCCTCATGGGGTTCTGTCCACAACAGCGCAGAGTAATGACAGAGCATGAAAAACCACAATAGAGTTTTTCGTTCATGGTGGTGAGCCCTCAGATCTTATAAATAACACTGACTGGTATTCTCATGACATTGAACAAATACAATGTATTCCAAATACAACACACAATATGTTCTGGAATGGCACAGTCAGCTAAAAACGCAGTTAATGAATAGCCATTCTACTAAACAGCACACATTGCAAGCTGTGATATTTTAAGATAACACTCTAGGATCCCTAATATAGTGTTAACGACAACAAAAAACCTTTGCATGATACCAAATTCGAGTGTTATATGAAACATTTCTGGGTGAAATTTTGGGTGATAAAACAAACATACAAACCAAAAAACAGAGACAGTACTCCAAATGACACCAGTAATCCAAATGAAATCGCTCATAGACCAACTTGAAAATGGGTGTGGCCTATAGTCTAATGAGGATTCGATGATTCTTGACTGATACTCCCCCATACAAGGTTCTCATGACAAATCACTGGAATTGAATTAATGGATTTGTCAATTCAACATGTATCAACCTACTGATGCTACAGTCGCTAAACTAGCTTTGACTCACTAGTTTGGCTTTAGCTTGCTTTAAACGAGGACAAGCATCGTCAGCTTTGAGAGTAGTGAGAGTAAACACTATGCAAGTTTTCCCCCCCAAGATAAGCCCACTTTACAATCAAACATGAAGTAAACTGAATAGGAATACATTATTGGGAGTGAACAGATAATGTGTTCTAAACAAATACCAATACATTTATCAATAACAGGTGTAAAGCTTGCCAAAAAGGGTCACAGGGCATCTGGTTGAACCTAGAGGTGTGCATTAGATATTAAGCTTCCAATAACAAACAAAGATCACTTTTATTAACATGAACGTGCTGCATTCATTGATCCATCCTTGGTAACTGCCTGGTCAGGATTGCGGTAGCTTAAACTAGGCTACTAATTTGTTTATATTTTGGGAACTAGAACCAACTAAAACTTGAAACCTGTGAGCGAGATTAAAAAACAATCCCATTTCTAGTTGAGCCTAATTCGAGTAATGTAGCTGAGGTTGAGCAACTGTCAGAGTCAGAATTCACACAACATGCTGACAGTTCCGTCATTTCTGTCCAGTTTAGGCCACTCCCACTTTGAGTTTAAATCCGAACACAGATACCGATACGGATATTTACAGCACTAAACAGATTCAAATGGTGGCATTGTGTTACACCGTTAATGTAGACAAAGCTTTGCAATTTCTTCCATAACTTCGAAGCATGTGTCACGGCCTGGGAAAACCCTTCACATGATGAAATTTCAATAATTTCTACTATATATAATTCTGATGACTACAGACTTTCCTGAATTGAAATATGTTTCTCTTTGTGAACTATGTTTTTTAGTAAGTAGAAAGTTTTCTTTAAGCTTTTTCTCTTTTTTTTCTTTCCTAAAATGTTATTGCTTTTCACTTGAATTTTGTTGGTTGCTATATCATTAAAGGTGGAAAAAGATCTGACATGATTTATCGTGGTTTCATATATTACATCACAGAATACGGCTATTTTAACAGGGGTGTGCAGACTATTTATATCCATTGTAGCTAGCAAGGTGTTTACATCTTTACGTATGCCGACTGTTTCTTCTGGTGCATTTGCTTAACTGCCTCCGTACCCAACATCAAGGTTATAAAGTAAATGTTAAAAACGTTTCCATGTCATTTTGGTGAAATATATGACACATGCCAAATTATGTTATAGGCAGTCTGCTAGAATTCAGCAGCAGCGACATCCCAGACCACTACACATATACTTCTAATTTATTATGGTATATCTTGTAATCACTTACGGTAGATCTTGACGTTGACCGTGGCCTCCGCTTCCTTGTCCCCGTTCTTGGCCACACACTTGTATATGCCGGCATTGTCCACAGTAGCACTGTAGATGGTGAGCGTGGACGACGTCTCATCATTACGACTCACACTGATCTCCTGTCTATTTGGCAGCAGCTTCTCTCCATTAGGTGCAAACCAGTCGATGTCCTTCACATCACCGACCACTGGGACCACAGTGAAAGAAAGGAACCTCAATGAACTGTCAGTCACCTATCTTTAAACCAACAGAGACTGCCAACCATTCTTCTTTAAAACCTAAATTTGTATTACCAAGCTCTGCCTTCATTTAAAAAGAAAAAAAAAAAAAAAAAAAAAAAAAAAAAAAGCAAACCTCAGAGCTCAGGAACATGGTGGATATGTGGTCTACTTTCAAGATCTGTCACAAGCTTTAATGCCTATTGATGTGTGAGGGAAAGGTGCAGCAAAATCAGCTACCTCAGGTGTTTCTCATTATAATTGAAACATTAGCTCTAGCAGGTTTAGCAGGTGGGATCCCGGATGACTAATGACTAATGGCCCAGTGCCGGCCCACGTGCACCACTTTCATATGGCTCACATACAGCCATTGAAGGATGGTAATGAACTATTCCAGATTTAGCTGGCAGAAAAGCTACAACTCAGCCTTGATTAGACCTTATCTCAGGCAGGATATGGAGCAGAACTTACAGTTGGGGCACTTTGGGTCCAAATTGGATATCAATTAGATATGATGGTTGCATTTGGGCCATTTTTTGGCATAGATTACATTTAATATAAAAACCGTCAGCCCATAATACGCTTTGGCCTATTGCCAGAATTGACCCTTATGTGTGAAGTGTCTGCTATCAGCATTCAGAATTGAGTTAAGCTCATGTAATGAGGAGCTACTTAGTACTGAAACTGTGCATATCAGTATTTAGACATCAGAATTAACCACATATTTAAGAGCTTGCATACACAGGAAGACACGCACCCAGTGATGTGTATTAGTTATACATTATTCTAACTGTCTTTTAATATTGGCTCCAGCATTCATTCCAGTGCCTAGCAGCTTCTAGTGATCACAGTATTTCACCTTGACATAGCACATGTATTGGACAATATTAACCATAAATATAACATGTACCCGTACTGTATGTTATAAATATGTTAGAAAATAATTAACTGCTGGAAGCCCTGAAAAATGTTTTTCACTCTTGTTTGATCTTTTTCTGATTTCAATTTGTTGATTTGCACACATGCATAACAGTTTTTTTTCTCGTCTCTCATATTTCAGCCTTTATTTTTTCTCTTTTTAGTTTTTTTTCCCCTTTCTCTTCCTTTTCACTCCTTCTCTTTCATCTCTCCATCTCTTAGGAGTGGCTTTAACAATCCATAAAACAATCCCTCCAGGATTTCACAATTTTGCGATCGCAGAAATGAACGCAAAATCAAGCAAACTTCGCAATATTCGGAGGAGCTTGCAATTTTTCAAAATTGCCGCAGATTTGGGCCAAGACGCGTCGTGTGACGTCACAACGCGCATTCAGCCAAAGCCCTCTTCGATTCACGTGTATCAAACATGAGTACAGCTAAAAGGTCTCATTTACCAACTAACATCACTGCAAAACAATTTCGTTCATTGCAAGGTTGCATCGCAAATTTTGAAAAAAGCCGCAGCAAAATCAAGCATTTTGTTCACACACACAAAAAAAAACTCTGTGAAATCCTGTACGGACCGATTAAAATGTAAATTTTATATACTGCAGACAAGGTTTAAAATCGTTCAATTTGTATAGAATTTTATTCGTTTAAATGAGATTTTTATTGACTTTTGCTTTTAGACCACATTGTATTGCAATTGGGAGCAAAACAGAGATCTTTAGAGGTAAACAGAGATAAATTGCTTTATCAAGTTGCAGTTTCTTGCATAAAGATGAGTCTTTGATTTAACAGAGGTGGTCTCGTAGTATAAAAAAACCTATCTGGCAACGGCGTGCGCAGTTTATTTTATTAATCTGAACGATCGCCCAGAAATTCAGCATAGCACAACTCTGAATAGTGATATATGGCTCATGAATACAACCCTGAATACTGAGAAGAGCCCCGTGGCTCAGGTTTGTTTCATTATATTTCTGACCTACCTTCACATAAAAAGAACTTGGATTCTCCGACGCTGATTTCTCCATGGGGTGGCATAATCTCCACCTGCAGCGAGACTGCAAGAAAAGAGAGAAATAGTTAGAATGGGATATGTTGAGAGAAATACAGATCAACCAGACAGAGAAATCGGAAAGTAATGGGCCTTGTCTGTCCAATAACACCATGGCACATTCATTTTAATTAACTACAGAGACAGTTTCTCCTGGCAGAAATCCATCCACCTCCCATTTGAGGTGGGTGAGTGATTAAAACACCCTATTTGGAAGGACAGATTTGTGGGAGGATGAGGACCACAAGGTCATTTTTTAAGACCTACAAATAACAATATGTCATCCATCTCATTGCAGTCCAAGCTCGGGTCTGTTTTTATTGACCGATTGGAGTGAAGGGTCTCGGAGAAGGAGGGTGAGGGGCCAAAGTACAGGGACGAAGATTTGATACGGCTAAATCAGCCTGTAACCCTGGCAAACCTCAAGTGTTGTCAGGAGCACTTACTGGAAAAGCTATCAGTCTGACAACTTCTTCAACTAAATATGACAATTAGGACAGAGAAACGTAAATTACTTAGCCTTGCAAAACTTATTTTCTACTCACGATTACCCGGGAGTCCTGAGTCCTATTTATAATTCACCATAAGCCTCCATTTTCTCCAGTTTAATCAAAGACACCTGGCTTTTTTCTCTCCCACACTGTGCAGTTGGGAAGAGTAATACCATAAATCATAGCATATTAACGTTCTGAGATGTAAGCTAATATACTTCCTCACTTCATCAACTTTAGCTGATGACAGGAATGAACTCCAATCTGTCAAAGAAAGCCATGTGCTGCTTGATATTATTATTATTTTTAGTTTCTGTTTTCTGCATTACTGAGTAAATAGGAAATAAATCACACTGCAAAAACAAGTGAAAAGAATTATTTCTGCCTCCCTCCATAATCCTTTATTGCTTTCTACACACCCAAATGCACTATTACATCATTATTCTGATGTGATTGATGCACGCTTTGTCTTGTTCTGTAGCTTTAGAGTCAACATATGAACTGCTCAAATAACAAAATGAGATACAGTGCATGGTACACACTGGAATATAATACCACAGGGCATTGCTGTTATAGTAAAATAATCAACAACTGGGTAGTGTTATGACATCCAATGCACAGTAGATTTACAGTTACCACCCTGAAGTTGACTGTTTTCCAATAACAACACATCCTTAAGTGTTGTATTCATAGTATACCACAGAAATTTGATAATGCTTACAATTTTTTATTTCTTAAAGAATGAAACTTCCATCCATCCATCTATTTTCCATACCACTTATCCTACACAGGGTCACAGGGGACCTGCGTCTGAGGGTATTCCAGGGAACTCAGGGCACAAGGCAGGGGACACCCTGGACAGGGTGCCAAGCCATCACAGGGCACAATTGCACACACATTCACACACTACAGATAATTTGGAAATACCAGTCAGCCTACAGAGCATGTCTTTGGACTTTGGAGGAAACCAGATTACCCAGAGGAAACCCCTGAAGCACGGGGAGAACACGCAGGCTCTGAGGCATGATACGAACCCCCAACCCTGGAAGTGCGAGGCAAACATGCCAACCACTAAGTCAACGTGCCCCCCAGAATGACACTTTTTATCTGTTAATAGTTTCATGCTGTGGAACTGAGGTCAGGTTTCTGTCTGTGTGGAGTTTTGCATGTTCTCCCGTGTCCATGTGGGTTTCCTCCAGGTTCTCCTGTTTCCTCCCACTTCCCAAAAAGATGCGGGTAGGTGAATCTGCTACAGTGATTTTCCCCTTGGTGTCTCCCACACAGTGTTGCCAGCTTACTCCAGACCCAGACCAGGATAAAGAGATTACTGAAGAATAAATGAATGAAAACAAAACATTATCAGCGACTGTAATAATCCTGTGGATGGCCATGTAGAGTGAGTTGTTTGGTAAATGACTGAAATCTCAGATGGACTTGCCACACATTCAACTATTCAGCAATGCTCATCACAGAAAAACTGAATGAATGTGCTTTAACTCAATGTGCCTTTCAGCACTTTGTTAAGTGGAATGCAGTCCATTCAGTCAAACGCAGAACTGATAAATGCTCCAGGTAGACCTGCTATAATGGCGCTGTTTATAACGTGATGAGATGCCTCAGAGCTGCTTCCTGCTTTTACTCAGAGTTTATGTGTTCAACTTGAAATGTTAACAGTTCTTTACTCACAATATTTTTCACTAGGCGACACCTAGTCATTTTATTTTTAGTTTTTTGCCATATCTGTTGAGAGTATGCTAGCTTTTTAAAAAAAAATAATTTCATTTCCAATACAGTGTCTCTGAGTGGGACGGTGTGTACACTTCCAACCACTACAGCCGAGCAAAGTTACACTTGTGGCTGAAATGAGAATGTTATGCACATAAACCACTCAGAAAGAAAGAAAGCACAGTAAATACATCCATTAGGAACATAATGTAAACGGCATGCAAAGATGGGTTAGCGTAATAATACTAATCAAAGACTGTCCCTCACTTTCCTTATATAGTCATTGCTTCCTGTTTTTAATCTCCATGTTCAATAAAGACCTTCCATTTTGAGTTTTGTGTTATGTTTTATGATTTGCTGTTTTCTGGTTTGTTAAGTTTTTTTTTTTTTTTTTTTTTTTTTTTTTTGCACTTACAGGCCACAGTACTTGTACCTTCTTTCATGGTTTTGGTTTCTACATCCTAAATGTTCTCAATTACATTTTAGTCATACACTCATCCTTTGATTTTGAATTTACCTGCATGTCTTTGGATCCTAAGTACTCATTTCCCTTCAGTACTGTTGACATGGTTTTGGCCTCTGCCTGGTGTATTAATTCAGATATGATTTAAAACACTTTGTGTAAGTTTTGTAAGGTTTTTTTTTTTTTTTTTAGCCTGGAGCCAGGGTTTAAACATGAGCAAAAACTCAAAAGACCTTCGAACACACCAAAACAGATGCTCTTTTTTTTGGTTTGTCTACAAGATGACAAAACAACAAGCCAGATTGTATTGGAAATGGTGTCTGTTATCTAATAAACATATTTTTACCAGTGACAAAGAACAATAATTTTATGTCCCAGACCAATGTATTTCGAAGAGCGACACTAGCTGCGGTAAAGATGAGTTTCATAGTTGATAAAAAATAAATACCTTAGCTTGTACAGTAGGCTAGCTAGCAGGCCCAAATCACTCAAGCTACATACTGTAGAGTCCGGCCTATTTTGGAACAACATAGGCCATCATCATACATTAGATATTGACAGTGGTAAAGAAACAGCATTTGAACTCCAACTACTTCAGAAATCCTCTGCCAAATATTCTTCAAAATATTCTACTGCATATAGGGAGCAGTTTTCATAGACCTGTGATCATTAACTGAATAGTTCATACAAAAGGCATCCCATCAATAGAAAACTGAGATGTACTGATTATTGGATTGGGCAGACTAGAATAATGAAATTACCCATCTGTCCTATCACACATCAAGCATCCTGTTTTTCTTTGTAGGTAAAAAAGGCCTTGAGCAAAGCGCCTTACGCACTCGAGCCCGCTCGAGCAAAGCGACTTTGAGCCCGTCTTGCAAGATGCTTAATAAACGTATGATCTAACCTACCTATGTATGCAGTTTGGTAATTTTTCCAGAACATAGATAATGCCATGTTGTATCCTGAGCCTCGGTATCGTCCATTTCATGTCCTCTTACTAACTTCTACATAAAAACAAGATTCCAGATTTAATGGGAAGAAGAAAAGTAAACTTGTGAGTCTGAAGTCAGAGGTAAAGGCACTGCATGCTGACCAAGACCAGAAAATGCACTGTTGTTTTTCTTTCACTACTAGATGAAAACCCCCACCTAATTTTATGCCACTTAATTTTACACCACATTACACAGATGTAATAACTCTGTCTGAGATGACACGGTGACTGTCAGAATTCATTTCGAAGCCGTAATCAGTGGCCAGTGAAATGTAAGAGTCAGCTCTGAATCAGGCAAGAACGAGCCACAACAATTGTTTAGCACCGGCTATTAAATGTATTGAAACATGCAATGAGATGTCTTAAAGAAAGAATGGCTTAAATGTATTTTAAACAAACTGCTTGCTTTAAACGATTCAACCCGATAAGTGAACACAGGAGCGGAGTGCAGTGACACTGACACTGCTGTAGAATTTCTAATGCGTTCTTACAAACCTAAGCGATTAGATCTCAACACTTACAGACTGTTGACACAGCGAAAGTAAGACTGTCTTCCTTGACACCCAAATAAACCCAAGGAAATACAAAAGGATGGTAAATCGATAAGCTTAATTGCAAAATAAATCCAAAGCTCCATGGCCTTCATGGTAGCAGCAGTGCCATCCTCTAGTGTGCATAAACCCTTTTTGTTTTTATTTATAAATAACAAATAAGTATGGCAGGGTAAAAATGCACCTGATGAAGTAGACTCTATATATATATATATATATATATATATATATATATATATATATATATATATATATATATATATATATATAAAGACTCCACTGATATTAAAAACCTGAGAAACCACAACAAGACAAATTAAATGTGCCACTTTGTCACTTTATGGATGAAGAAATAATAACGGCTAAGTTTGTAATATCAACATGTGTCCTATCTATACAACAGCTATGTTCAATTCTCGATTCTGCTCAGAATGCGTTGATTAAATTTCTGTAACACCAACTCTGACAATAGCTCTCGCTCCAAGGTTTATATTAATGCACTCATTCTAATATGCTATCATAACTATAGTAACAACTCACTCACAGGGACATGTATGGAGGATGCTCCATACACATTCTCCATGCTGAAGAATTATAATAAGCCTATTAATTATAAATATAATATAATATAATATAAATATAATAAGCTGATGATAGCCCCACATGGTGCAGCCTAAATATCATTGAGATTACTGAGGATGGTACCACTTAAAAACCATAAAGATGGCTTTGGACCTCAATTCGTATGAACAGTTATACTATGATGGCTAGGACTGCAATTGCCACAAACAGTTTGACACTCAAGTCTCCATCAGTGAACAGTGGTGAAGTTCAACAAAACCGACTTCATATAAAAACTGTAATGAATTTTCATGGTTTCACAACTGCTATTTGACAATGTAGTATTGGTACATTTATAGAAGGGATTTATTTATTTATAATTGCACTATCCGGTGTTACCCAGATGAGGATGGGTTCCCTTTTGAGTCTGTTTCCTCTCAAGGTTTCTTCCTCATATCGTCTCAGGGAGTTTTTCATTGCCACCATCGCCTCTGGCTTGCTCATTGGGGATAAATTCATAAATTTAAAATCTATGTCCTGAATTTATATATTTCTGTAAATCTGCATTGGGACAATGTCCATTGTTAAAAGCGCTATACAAATAAACTGAACTTGAACTTGAACACCATATTACAACTTGGGACACACTAATTCTAATCTCGGATACTATTTAGTACATATGGTAAGCGAATTGGGATGCAGCAACGGTTTATAGCTGCAAGAACTACAAACAAAAATAAAGACAGCAAGAACTTGTGGTGCAGACTTTCCATTACACTAAACATAACTACAGTATACCTCGTTCAGGTGGTCTCAGACCGATTGTTTTGGTGCGGACCCGAGCATGATTGCTGTGTTATATATGTCCAAACGAACCGAACCAAGAGAAAAAAGCACCAGGTTCTGAAACAAATGCTCTAAACAAACCAGGTGTGAAAACGCCCTTAGAGAGACACATTAGGCTTTCAAATTCTATAAACAGTATACAGTATATAAAGCTACATACCAAAAATCATCAAATGACTTTCAACTGAGATACATATGAGGTCTAACCCATCCATCATGCAAAAGAAAAGGAAGAACTGGAAAAGGAAAATCTGCTCTATGCGTGACTTAATCCATGTCTTGCTTATGCCTATATGAACTCATCTCACCATATGGTCATTTTCACTCACGTGAGTGTTCCACATATGTGTTCGTGACATAAAGTTCCAGCTACCACACACTCACACTCATGACCCCTTGTCAGACATAAAGACTACACTGAACATCAGAATTAACCTGGCTTAAGCCACGGCAGCTATTCATTCATCTTCAGTAAACACTTTAACCTGGTCAAGGTTGGGGTGAATCTAGAACAAGAACACCATACAGAAGCCCATGTGTACATGAGGAGAACATGTAAAACATGTCAGACAGCAGCAAAAGCTCAGGATCGAGACGGGGATTCTGGAGCTGTGAGGCACCAAGACTACCCGCTGCACCACTGTGCCGCCCACAGCAGGTATTACATTATAAAATTTGTTCCAGTAATTGATTCTCATGGACAAATTGAGGCTCGATAGTTTATGTAATATCTCTGGATTCATGGGGAAAATATTTCTCCCATAATGCTCTCTCTCTCAAAGAACCCAGAAGCAACAATGCCCCAAATACAATGGCAAATTTGTGAAGCCAGTGTGATATTGTACGGTAGTATTTCATTCATATTACCCTATAACTCTGCTGAATGAGCCAGCATTCCATGTGATATATAAAACATACCCAAGAAATTAACACAAATGAAATATAAACTGAAGATCTGCTGCTAATCAAAGAGATGTGCAGAAAAGACGAGCTGTACACACACTGTCGAATTTAGCTGTCAACACAGAGCAGACTTAAATCTTTGCTGGCCAGATTAAAGCAGGGAACAACTTTCCTCCTCCGCCCAGCCAGTTTATTTTTGTCATTTTGAGGTGGGAATAAAGGTACTTTGAAATGCCATACCAGGCAGGGCATGAAGGAAAGATGAAAGCGCGTGTGCAATGCCATATTATATTTTATTTTTCTCCTCAACAGATTTAGATTTAGGACTAATAAACACACTCGTTACAGGCTCCACCTGAATGAACAGAGTTTAGGTAAACGTCTTTATGCGACAGCCAAATATAAATTAATGTAAAACAACAACAAAGCTCTAAATGAAGATCTAAAAGCAGCACTGCACTATGAATTAATGAGAATAAAAAGGTGCTGCTGAGTATGTGTTAAATTAGGGGTATCATATTTGCATATTTATATTTAAATTACCTAAAATATGCACTTCACTCATATCACATAATCCACCAGAAGGTGTAAATTGTGTCACTTAAATGTCTCAGATTTGTTTTTTTATTTACACTCAATAATGTTTACCTGTCGATGATTAATGAATATTGTTTGTTCCTGAGATCCATGCAAAGGTGGGAAGTAGCAGCTAATTAAACAGTGTAGATGAGCAGAAGGAAACAGCATCAGCAGCAAAAAGCATAAAATTCTGAATGATATTATTAAATGATCAAACACTTTACAGCGATTTAGCAGCTGCCATGCAGAAAATACAGTGAAGATCTCTGATGGACAGCAGTAATAATAATAATAATAATAATAATAATAATAATAATAATAATAACTATGATGATAATAATAACAATGATAATGATTATTGTAACTATAACAATACTACTACTACTACTATTACTACCAGGAGCAGCTCATATCTACAGTGCCCTCCACTAATATTGGCACTCTTGGTAAATATGAGCAAAGAAGGCTGTGAAAAATTGTCTTTATTGTTGAACTTTTTGACATCACAGCTATATTCCTTGGTCTTACCCATTGTTATGAATGACTAAGGGAATTTGGCCTATGTGCTACCTCATATTTATACCCCTGTGAAACAGGAAGTCATGGTTGAACAATTTCTTGTTCCTAGTCACCCAGGTGTACTAAAAAAAAAAAGTAAAATATCAATGGGAATATACTAAATATATTTTTCTCATATGAATTCAAAGGGGTGCCAATAATTGCTGCACACCTATATTTAACAATGATAATTTTTTTTGGATAAACCTGTGTTGTGTTTGCAATTGTTTGATGTCCATGAGAGCGTATTTTTGTGATTTTTTTTGTGCCTTCTTTGCTCATATTTACCAAGGGTGCCAATATTACTGGAGGGAACTGTATGTGCTAGCAGAGCTAAGCCCCACATCTTTCAGAGAATAAGTATAAGGTTTCTTTTTGGCATCCACATTGTCTTATTTGCAATTAACAAATGTTTTAAAGAGGAACATTTTGGATTCACACAACCAATCAGTGACTGTCATGCCAGGTGATAAGACAGCGTGACATGCCCCCTACATTTGAGCTTAATTTAGGCTATAATATTTCAGCCCGTTGATGTTCCATTATACATCATCAGCATGTTACTCAGTTACTGACTCAGGCGCAGGTGTAATGAACATAAAATGTCTTTGGAGGAGAACCTAAAAGTTGATAGATTGAGCACACATTGTCTAATCAAAGTACAAATTGCCATATAAAATTAAGTTTAGTGTTTTTTTTTTTTTGGTTTAAACAAAAGGGTTACAGCTTTTCTGTTTACCATGTTTGCAAAGAAAACACAGCATGAAGCCAGTCGAGCATTACAGGCTTGAAACTGTAAAAAATTATAAATCATTAATGCAGCTCCTGATTTACTTTAAGTGTGTGCGTGCAACTTAGGATGATGATGATGATTCTTATTATTAGAAGAAACCTTTATTTGTCACATATACATTACAGTACAGTGAACTTCTTTTCTTCGCATATCCCGGCTGATATGGTGCCCCTGGAGCAGAGAGGGTTAAGGGGCTTGCTTAAGGACCCAATAGTGGGAGCTTGGCAGTACTCAGGCTGGAACCCCAACCTCCTGATCAGTAACCCAGATCCTTAACCGTTGTGCCACCACCACCATCATCGTCATCAACAATAAAACCTCAGGATATGTACTGGTCAACCCTAATAGTTCAATTGTCAAGCTATTGAAAGATTTTAGCCCTCCCATCTAATATCACCACCAACCACCACTGGTCACTACTACTACTACCACAAATCATTGTCATCATCACCATCATCATCATCATCATCATTTATCTAGTGCTTTTCATTTGAGTAAAAAAAAAAAAATACCAAATGCTTTACATCCATTACATTAAATCTAGTTATTGATAATGGCCTTGGGACAGACCCCTAATGACAATTATTTTCCTATCTCAAGGTTAAAAAGTTTAGAAATGTGTATTACATACATTATAAGAATATGTGTTTTTGCCTTCAAATATTATGAACATTCCAACTGCAGTTGCACATTGAAATTTGTCCTGATACCAAAAAAAAAAAAAGAAAACAACAACAAAATGCACAGAATCCCGGCCTATCCAAAATGAATACGTCTGCTTCACTTCAGAATATCGTACACTGATTGTAAGTAGCAGATATTTCATAATGATGTATAACCCAGCTGCTTTAAGACATTGTTTCAGTCCAGTGTAACTGCATTACAATCTTGCTCATTTTTCTTATTAAAAAGGGTAATTCAATTGCAACAGCTGCTTGAAGACAAGACAAATGCAACATTTCTAGTAAACGGCTGGCTGAAAACATAAGCGATATTTTGTTGTTGTTTTTTTTTTAATAAAAAAAAAGAAATCATTGTTACACAAATGACCCACCGACTGATTTATTAGTTGAACCAGTTGAGTGAAAAACAGGAGAACTTTCCACTCTGGAATTAAAAATTCAACCTCACTGCCTTTCCTCACACTGCTATTTACAGCAATCCTCTGAAGGACGCAGCAGATTGAAGCGGCTGCTTCTCAAGTGATATGTGAGGTACTAACTTTTCAACATATCAGTCATTAGTGCGCATTTTCTCTCTGCGTGCACCCGTACGCTTCTCTGATTAACTACACAAGAGAGTAATTGCTGTTATTCCAACTTTTATGCACGGCATAAAACAAGTATGTGTGCCTAATTTGAGGTCGGCGCTAAATGAGATGTTGCAGTACGATGCTGTGTAAAACAGCTGTTTCAGTTTAATACTCCAGCCGTGCATCATAGCCACGTAGCCAGAACAAGACGGCGTGCATCTGTAGGGTTATGCATCTCAAGGAATCTGAAAATGCCAGGCTGTAGTGTGAACTTTTCCTGGAATTCATACTGGTGAGCAATATCGAAAATATGGCAGGCACTCCACGTAAATGGATTTAAAAATGTGTGATTGTTGATATGGTGACAGTTTTGACGAGGAGTCGTTTAACATTTACAGAAGGAATCTCCAGTGTCAGCACTCTGTAACAGTCCGTGGTCAAGTTTTCCATCATGGGAGGGTCTTTAGGACAGAGGTCTTTGTGCGTTGTAGTTTCTCAGTAACAGGACAAGCTGCTAAATCGATTCGCAGATGTTCCACAGCATTACAGGTTAACATTACATTAATCAAAAAAATGCTTAGCGTTGGTATGAAAACACATCAGGATGTGCTGTTAATGGAAAATAACTACTTTTGTTGGACAATATATTGTCCCAGAAATAACGGCGATACACGATATTATTGTCATTTTAAGACCATTTTATGCCACTGATATAATGATAATATAATAGCATAATAATGCAAGTACACGTTTTCAAAGAGCAATGATCTCTTAATTCTTAAGAATATTCAGACATTGTAATACAATATAGTGAATTCTTTAGGCTTTAGTTATTCATTGTCTGTGTTTTAGTGTATTGTTATGGAAAGAGTTTATTCATAACGTGACTTACCATTCTACCTAGTGCTTTACTTAATTAATCTCATATGTGTATAGGATGTGTTTGGGTGGGTTAATTAACCCTCTAGTAAAGCACAGCAGTTTACTGGTGTTCATTCACTGTTAAACTTCAGCTCACGCAGCTCACGTCGATCCCCGATGTTTTTGACTATGAATGGATTATTTGAAACACTAGAACTATTCTTTCTAGAATTTTCTTCTTCAAAAAACATTGTTAGTGCATTGTTAATATCTTGCATGTCATTTTTTCAACAGTACTTTTTAATTAAAAACCGGTGCTACACATCACACAGCAAACAGCTGTTGCATTCGAATGTGCAATTTTATCTTTAATTTGATGAATATTTGAATTTCGAATATTAATTTGACAGCCCTAAAGCAGACGAGATTACAGACGCAGCACGACTGGCTAAAATGTTCACTCTTATGTAAACAAACACGCATGTAAACACAATGGGCAATATCGAGGTCAGCAAAAATGATCGAGGTCATGTCCATATAACGTATGGTAAGTCAATAACGTAATTAACATGATAGGCCTAGCCAAGATCACCATTTGCAAGAGGACCAGGGATTGGTTCATTGTACTGCCCCCAGGCTCTGGAGTAATAAGGAGTACCTTATTACTAAAAAGAAATGGTCTGCGTTTCTTGTGTGCATATGCAAAACCAATATTGGGTCAATCAACATTACACTCTCATATCAGGTCTAAAAATGAAAGCTGATTGATTGTTTTAGGCCAATAACAAGCTGACCAATGTTCATATTCAGACTAGTGCATCTCTTATGTCTATACGGGTTGGGATGTCAGTATTCTTCTCAGACCGAGCGAACAAAATATGCCGAGCATGCACCATCAGTGCTCTCCCACTGGCCAGAAAAAGGTAAGGAGCAATTATGATAGCGTTCTCAGCACGCACTATTTCACTTTAACACAGAAAGCATGATTGATTTCTATTTCGATGCTACAGCATGCTGAATCCAATTACAAACCAAAGAAAAGTGATATGAAAAAAAAAAAAAGCACAGACATGTTAGAACATAAATCTGCAAGGTTACAAGGCCACCTCACAACACATTGAGCAGACAATGGAGTGGCTACTGAGCACCATTTCCAGAGATGATGAGGCGGAGAGACAAAGGATGAACATAATTCGGCATACATGCACACTCCTCACTGGTCATAATTACATTCTCAGGGCGGTCATGTCGCCTCGGTGGTGGACCACAGTGCATCGCTGCCAGAAATGTGGTTTTGTTTTTGCTTTACCCCATTTACAAAGAAGACAGCAGACAATAAGGAAGGACAATGCGCCGTTCAGGGCAATTACGAATGGGGCCATAACTCCGTGTACTACACTTACACACTATACTGCTTTCAGAGGACCTCATCCATGACTAATTGTGTCAAAGGAGAGGACGGAGAGATAAAGCAAACCACTGACAGTCTCTTTGAGTTAATAGGACTGTAGAATTACAGCATGAGAAATGGAGGGAAATCAATGCGCAGGACAGACAGATGGGCAATAATGTTCATTAAAGAGATATGAAATAGACTAGAATGACATAAATGGCACTTTGAAATGAAGCTAATTATTTAAGATGCTTTGGTCTGCTTTGAAAAGTTCTTAAGTGTTGACGAGGGGGGCTTATTTGCAATAAATGCTGAAAGCTACAAAGCTAATGAGATTACAGACGGAGAGTAATGAAAATTCTCATGAATCCAGACAAACACACACACACACACACACACACACACACATATCAAAGTGGACAAAAAATGGTTTTGTTAATATTGAAAAACATGTGTAATACAAAAGAAGGAGGGGGGAAAAAATGCACATCACTATTGGGAAAATTCTCTGGGAGCATTGAGGTGGCCAGTATTTAATTCTGGGAGAGATCTTCAAACAGGACAGACTTAACCTTTACTTTCCAACCTCATGTACAGTTGAACATTTCAAAGCCTGGACTAAAGACCAAAGAGCCATGGAGCAAAAGCTAAGCCTTAAGAGCCTCAGTCCAAATGGTGCTCTCATTTGTGCCGTGCAGAGATAAAGAGGCTGGAGGCATGGTTATAGATGTCTAATGCTGAGAGTGACACTGCTGCGGCGAACAGAAGGGCACAGGACAGCGGGCCTTGAGGCTTCTGAGTGAACTCCCGCTGTTTTAATATGACACGTCAGTCTGTTACAGGCCATGCCAACCTCTCATCATTTCTCACAAGCTGGGCTCCAATGGACCAAAGAAATGATTTGGCATAGATGTTGGCATGGACCCATGGCATTTTCAAAACATAAAATATGAAACAGAACATAAAACCACTGTGATAGTAACTAATAGTGGCTTTTTTTTATCCTAAATTCAGTCTGATAATGTGATGGTGGAAAATTGAACAAACGGCAGATAGTAAAAGAAATGCACAAGGTCAGGAGAGCATCCGTTTTAATCATTAGGCCTACCAGAAATCAGAGATTCTTCTCAATAGTCAATGGCCTTCTTCATTAACATGGATAAAATGGCTTGTTTTTTCTCTTACTGTTTGTAAAACAGTAATTATCATACAAATTTGATCTTTTTCTGGCTTGTGAGTGAGCAACTTTGTCATTTGTTATTCTAACATTGCCCAAGTGCTACACCCATTAAAAGCCTTAGTTAAAGCCTTCTTCTACAATTGTATAAACCATTAACCATATTAAACTCAATTTTATTTTATTTATTTATTTATTTAGGAAAAAGGGTTCTGAACACATACCTAATTTACGCTGTGCATATACTGTCATTTATGTTGTGCATTCTGAGATGCTTTTCTGCTCACCTCAGTTGTAAAGAGTGGTTGAGTTACCATAGACTTCCTTTCAGCTCAAACCAGTTTGGCCATTCTCCTCTAACCTCTCTCATCAACAAGGCATTTGCAAGCATTCAATTTTCTTGGGAATTTAGACACAGCTTTCCCCTTCTGTGGTTTATCCGATACGATTGCAGAGTGTTGCACTAGTGCTACTGTTCGCGCTGCGTGCGGCAGTACAACATTACAGGCTAAATTAAGAATCAAATGCATCCTAAGGTGTATTGTGCTGTATCCTTGAACTGTCCCACTGTGTGCCTAGAACAAAAGTGAAAGGCTTTCCTATCTGGAAAAAAAAAAAAAAAAAAAAAACAGTATGGGAGGTATAATAAGGATAATGAAGCCCTGTAGATTGTACCAAAAAAAAGCCTGAAAACTCAAGAGGCTTTCTTTTACCTCTATCACTACTGAGAGTTGTTTGCAGAATGCTAATTGCACTGAGAGATGAAACTGATGATTTGGGTGACTATACTCAAGGGAAATCAAGTGCACTCCCTAAAATGTGTTAGCAACCCAGCAAGGACACCGTTAAAAATACACCGTGTCTTTTCCCCTTCTTTCTGATCTAAGACAAGGCAGGGAGAAAAATAAAAAAAAGACAGTATATATTATAAATAAATCATATGCTATGACCTTCACAGTTATTAGATCTCAACCCTATTGAACACCTATGGGAGATTTTGGAGCGATAATCTATGCTGGTTTTATACTCAAATCCCAATCAAAGATCACAATCAAATCTTGGTTGAATTCTATAACAGGCTAATATGTGTTCTCTATATGTGTCAGATTATACGATCCTTTAATGATAGACCTGTGATTAAAGAAAATGACTATGTTTTGCTTACGGCATCTTGCGTGATCTGGGTTTGTGTAGAAAATGGGCTTGCATAAACAGAATCATTGTTCAATAAGACTGAAGTAGAGAAGACCATTTCTTTCTCCATTAGCATGTTTCATGTTTATGTTTTCCCATGGCTAGTAATCTATTCGTAGTTGTCTCATGAGTTCATTGTACAGTATGTCATCCTTCTGCTGGTGGGCAAGACTCCTGATCTCAACTTGCTAGCAAAAAATTGATTTGCAAGGTTCGATTTTATCCACCACAGCAAAATCAGGCCACAACAACTGTACAGTGTATAGCTCTCAACAACTATCATTGAAAAAAAAAAAAAACAATTGAGGAATTGAGGGACTATCATATAGTATTACCTTTTAAAAGAATGGTGTTTGAGCCCTCCAATACAATTCCAGTGACTTGTAGAATCTATGCCAAAGTGCATTGAAGCTGTTCTGGAGGCTTTTTAATATTGGTTTTTCCTTTAAGTTGTCACCCAGCCTACACTAGTCTTGGCTGTGGCTTATCAAGTTGAATGAGGTAGACTGCAATAAGCATTGCTCAGAGGAGGAGCCGAGCAGCCAGAAAGCACAGTGCTGGCAGTCAGATAATGATGGGAACGGGGCTAATTAAACAAGGAGATGGTTTAAGAAGAGAAAGAGGATGAAGCTGCTTGCTGGGGACCGGATTAATTCTTTGAGTTCGATATGTGCCTGAGAGATGCGCAGTCAGGTCTGGTTTGGTTCATCTTAATTACATTTAATTGACTTGCTAAAAGTCATCAGGAACAGTCAATCATTTGCAAAAAAAAATCAGCTTTTAAAAAAACAACAACAAGAAAAACTCATCTGTCGATCTCAGCTTCTAATCCAGGTTTCCTCAGGGATCTCAGAGATTCTTGGAAACCTCTCCAATTCGATGTTGTACATTAGTGGTGCTTTACAGCTTAATCTTTAATTTAATTTGATGCTTTGATGCAACGGGACAGCTGGAAAATGGCCTTGTCAGCAAGGTATCCGTTTGATCTTCTCTAAAACTAGGAAGAAGCAATGAGGTAGCAATAAATTAGCTCATCCCTTCCATCACAGTGAGCCACCGTGGCAGACAGCTCCTCCTTCAGAGATCATACATTTGCTGACTGCAGTTTCATTCTCAATCCATAAGCCAAAAGGAAAAGAGCTTTAAATGGAAGACTAAATTGAATGCAGAAAAACTAAAATCATGATAAACCTGGCTTATATGGATCAACAAGTCATGAGCGCTTCTTCCAGCCCAAACCCTGGTAGAACACATTGAAACTCTCTTTGCTTCTTGTACGTAAGAGCCCCAGGATGGCCTTAAGCAGAGAGTGTAATTAGTTTGTGCTGTAGACCATGGTCCCCTAGGCAGGGGTGCTAGGCAGAGTGATGGTACATGCAGTAATCCCTACTAAGCTGTGTGGTGGACGAGGGAGGAGCGGTGTAGTTAGCCAAGCTGCAGCTCTCTGCATGCCCACTGTGTCTGTCCCTGCCTGATTAAAACCTGGCATTCAGACCAGACACACAGACAGAAAAACTGCCAGACACCGTCATAGCTAACCTCTTCTAGCATGGGTCATTCAATGAGACCACTTACTGTATATGGGTGGTGCTGGTCATTCAACACCTCATGGCAAGGCAATACATGAATGCACGTAGGGATGCATTAACACACAAACACACACACACACACACACACACACACACACACACACACACACACACACACACACACACACACATATATATATATATATATATATATATATATATATATATATATATATATATATACTCATGGAGTTTCAATGATCATGAGAACGGTGAGGAATCAGCCCAGAACTACACGGGAGGATCTTGTTAATGATCTCAAGGCAGCTGGGACCATAGTCACCAAGAAAACATTTGGTAACACACTACGCCGTGAAGGACTGAAATACTGCAGCACCCACAACCCGTCTGAAGTTTGCCTTAATGATTCAGAGGAGAACTGGGTGAAAGTGTTGTGGTCAGGTGTTCAGATCTCTTTGGCATAAAGTCAGCTCGCTGTGTTTGGAGGAGGAGGAATGCTGCCTATGACCCCAAGTCATAACACCATTCCCACCGTCAAACATGGAGGTGGGAACATTATGCTTTTGGGGTGTTTTTCTGCTAAGGGGACAGGACAACTGCACCACATCAAAGGAGCGATGGACGGGGCCATGTACCGCCAAATCTTGGGTGAGAACCTCCTTCCCTCAGCCAGGGCATTGAAAATGATGTAACGAATCATTGCTCGCATTCTTTTCCACCAGAATAATGTAATGAATCAGCTTTAAACATGAAATGAAATGGAACGAGACAGAAGCGCACGCTTGGACTCAAAGCACCTTTTTTTAAAGAGACGAGTTTTAAAGTGTGCCCGCAATATCTACCAGAATATGTAGTAAATCGGATGAATCTGCAACGTTTAAAAATATTCTCCACCAATTACAATTCATGTAACGAATTAAAAGATGTTTAACACGTTTAAATGTATTCTCCAATTTATATAAGGAATTAGCTCGAATGGCATGAAATATGTCTATATATCTAATCAACGCGTGTCGTGACCAGTTATAAATATACATCAGCCATGAAAGGGAATTCATGTATGTGCACATATACATATAGATAATTAACTACAACGGATTATAATTAATTATGACTATGTATGTGGTCTAGATCAGCTTTTAGGATTAGCTGTAGTCTAGTTTAGAATTATGAACTTTTATCCTTATGAATTATTTATCCTTCTAACCAAGAAGGATTTCCCATTTCAAGAGCGGGTAGCGAGGTCTTGCAGTGTAGAATTGATTCATCACGTGACCAAAACAGAGACAATCAAGCGTGGTGATAATAGATTTTAATAACTATGTGTAACTATGGATACACACACAACTAACTCTAAGCAAGCAATACATATGTACATCTATATACAAGAAGAGAGAGATTAGAGAGGAAGTAATGAAAGGAAGAGGGTAACAGACAAAACAACAATTAATTAACCTTTTTCAAAACCAGCAACGAACTTAAATCTCCTGTAAACAGGGGTACAATCTTAACGCAGATATAGATCCATTAACTATACTTGCATGGCGTAAGTGTTGTCGGTTCAAAGCTCACGTGAGGTCGTGTCGAGTTCGCTGGTTCGTCGTGCTGTTTGAAAAGGCGTGGGCCGTGAGGCAGTTGCATCCTGTCCGGAGAGAGAGTGTGGCTTCCTCTTCCCAGGGCACGTGGCCCCAGGGGAGGGAAACCGGAAAGAGTGTAGAGAGTCTGAAGAAGTGTCTGCAGAAGTGTGTAAGTAAAAGTGAGGTAGAAGTGGAAGTTTGAATGCGTGTTGTTTTAAAGACAACACCAATGCACACGCCTCTCTGGGCTATTGGCCAATAAGGAAGTTGGATTTGTTGGCGGGATGAACTCTCTTTGTCTGGTCTCAGACCTGAATTTGCATGTCCTGGGAGGAGCCGGTTTAAACTGTATTGCATATGAAATTAAGGAAAAGCATGAAATAATGTATCCCATTGTAATGTGATATGCATAATCGATCGGGGTATCTCGAGACGATTAACTACATACCAAATTCGATGGACTTATAAATAATATTACAGGTAAAACATGGTTACAGACATTTAAAATAATATCCTAAATTAAACTATCTAAAATCATTATAGTTAGGTTACATAAACACACAATATATGTTAATAAGGAAACATCACACTATTTGGACATTGAATAATTACATATAATTACATGTTACATTCAAGAGATTCTTCCATTGTGTGTGTGCGTGAGTGTGTGTGCGCGCGCGTGCGCGTGTAGGTAAGCTTTGTGTGTGCGCGCGTGTGTGCGCGTGCATGCGTATGTAGGTAGGCTTTGTGTGTGTGTGTTTGTGTGTGTGTGTGTGTGTGTGTGTGTGTGTGTGTGTGTCTGAAGAGGGGGGTCGTGTCCCCTGTAGCATTCCGATGGCATCCGGTCAGACACCAGAGGGTGGTTACTGATAAGGATTCACAGCTCAATGAAACAGAGAAACTTCTTTGCTAAGTCCAGGCTGATTCAGAAATCAGTTTGATACGTTCAGACGTTACATGACCTTAATGGCTTGGAGAGGATCTGCAAAGAGGAGTGGGACAAAATCGCTCCTGAGATGTGTGCAAACCTGGTGGCCAACTACAAGAAACGTCTGATCTCTGTGACTGTCAACAAGGGTTTTGCCACCAAGTACTAAGTCGAAGGGGTATGTATATATATATATATATATATATATATATATATATATATATATATATATATATATATATATATATATATATACTCACACAAGAAATGTATCTGTCAAGAAAGAGATATAGGGTGGCATGGTGGTGCAGCAGATAGTGTTGCCAGTACACAACTCCAGGAACTCTGATTTGATCCTGAGGTCAGGTTACTGCCCTTGTGTCTCCTTTGGGTTTACCTCCCTCCTCCCAAAAATATTCCAATAATTGGATCCCCTATGCTAAGTTGCCCCCATGTGTACTGAAGCCCCATCCCATCCACAGGGCCAGGGTATCCCTGCCTAATGCCCAGTGTTCCTGAGGCTCCAGATCCATCACAACTCTGACTAGGATAGCACTGACTAAAGATGAATGAATGGAGGAAAGCGATGTAATATATCCTGCACACAATCCTGAAACAATCCTGAGGACTTTTCATTCATGATGGAATAGCACAGGATAAATATCTAACTGAGAAACTGGACAGAAATACAGGTTCTTGAAATGGTAGTTTGTTCCCCTGAGTGTCTGGTAAGGCTTGACTGATATATGATTAGGCCGATAAAATCAGACAATGTAGTATTATTCCACAGAATCATCTCATTGATTGATTGATTGATTGATTGATTCATCTTCAGTAACCACTGTATCCTGTATCTGAGCCTATCCAAGAAACACTGGGTGCGATGCTGGAATACACTATAGATGTAGATGCAGTCCATTGCAGGGCACCACACAAACCTACACGCACACACTCACACCTAGAGGCAATTCAGCCAGTTCAAATACTGGG
This sequence comes from Cranoglanis bouderius, assembly GCA_023630585.1. Taxonomy (NCBI): domain Eukaryota; kingdom Metazoa; phylum Chordata; class Actinopteri; order Siluriformes; family Cranoglanididae; genus Cranoglanis; species Cranoglanis bouderius. The sequence goes on from CM042541.1 coordinate 18,842,349, forward strand.
ATGTTTTTGGGAGGTAGGAGGAAACCAAAAGACATGGAAATAAAATTGCTTAATCAAAGATAATGTCCAAACCAAAAGGCAAATGAGATGATGAATGAGAATGAAATACCAACTTTTTTCCAGTAACCAAATAACACCTGATATCTTTTACAGTCGAGATATCGAGCAGCCAGTGCGTTTATAAACAAATTTTCACATCTTCACATCTAATTTCAGATTAATCTAATTCTAGCCCTGCATGTGGCTCTTCTTCAAACTGTTGCCACAAAGGTGGAAGCACACAATTGTTTAGGATGTTTTTATATGCTATAGCATTACAATTTCCCTTCACTTGGCACTAAGAAGCCCAAACATGTTTCAGCATGACAATGCACCTGTGCATAAAGAAAGGTCCATGAATACATGGTGTGCCAAGGTTGAAGTAGAAGAACTCTAGTGGCCTGCACAGAGCCCTGACTTCAACCGCAATGAGCACCACTGGGATGAACTGGAATGCTGACTGCATCCCAGACCGTCCCACCTGACCTCATAAACACTTTTGTGGCTGAATGGTCAAATTTCCAGAGCCACGTTCTAAAATCTAATGGAAAGCCTTCCCAGAAGAGTGGAGGTTATTATAACAGCAAAGGGGGGGGACTAAATCTAGAATGGGATGTTCAAAAAGGGCATATGGGTGTGATGTTCAGATGTCCAGAAACTTTTGGTGTACTTAAAGCCAAATAATGCCATTTATTTTCACATCCATTTTCTTGGCTTTATAACTCTGGAATCATACATCATCTAAAACCCATCATAGGAATCGTCGGAACCCGAACTTTCTGGAGATTCTGCATTATCACTGTGTCAAATTATTAGCAAACAATCCACAAAAAAACAGTGTCAGCAAAATCCCCCAAATGCACAGAATGCAAATTTCCTTAACATTCTTAGTTTGATCATTTGTCAAAAGTTGAGTGATTTAGGTAGAATTTACTGTGTCACTCTGGCAGGCAGCCAATGATGTCTGTAGGAGCAGCTGCAACAGTGCAGTGGGTGGTGCATATACGAAACATTCTGCACCTCACTTGATATTCCATGACACAGAAATACAGCATTCAAAAAGATGAATTATTATTATTATTATTATTATATACAATGGGGTCCAAAAGTCTGAGACATTGAAAATCTGGGATTTTTCTTTTTTCATTTACATTTGGAAATAAACAGAAAGGTTTAGAATTTTGAAATATTTAAAACATAGAAAGTAAATGTTAAATATTTTGAATATGTAATATTCAAGATTCTGCACTATTTCTAGGTCCCTATTTAAATGTATGCAAATTTGTGATACTGACCATGATAACTGCTTTGTACAAAAGGTCAGATTTTCCTCATGTCTAATCTCTTCTAAATAAGCATGTGTCCAGACGACTCTCTGAAGGATTTGACCTAAAATGGATCATAAGGTTTTGCATAAACTTTTGGAGTCCATGCCAGCTGAGTGCACACTGTCATTAAAGCAAAAGGGGGATGTACCCCCCTTGACTTATAATTATTTTATATCAAGACCAAGGTTCTGCTGTCATACCAGTGGAGCCCTGTTAAACTGAAGCTGTTTTTAGACTCTGTGATTTCAGTAGTCTTTATAGATTATAACTTGTCACACTTTATGAGACGATCCCAATAAATATTTTGGCCAAATGTGTGTTCTCCATGCCATATTATAAAATGAGAATCCTCTTACATTATAAATATTACACAATATATACAATAGAATATAATAATATTATACTATGACCTGCAGTCATAGAAAATGTCTAGGTTTTGCTTATATCATCAATCAACACAGTGCCATACTGAGTGATTGGGGTAGTACTGTTTGAAATGTTCACGGTATGATATAAATATGATGGTTTCACAGAATAATGAACCATTTAAAAACAAAAAAGGTGGTGGTAAAAATTTCATTCTTGTGAAATCTTTGCACATCTTTTTGTATATATAACAAAACCAACAATAAAAAGATCAAATCCCATAACTGTTCTTGTTTATTAGAAAGATAATTTTTAGAATTTTTCCCTAAAATCTCTTACATTGTCACAGTTTATCACCTTGCTGTTAGATGATAAGACAGAAAGAGGCTGTGAGGAAAGGAGGCATGCTGAGCCGTTAACTAGCATGGCAGTATGCAGCACTACTTAGATACCAAAAATAGATAGTTTAGGTATGATCAGCAATGACATTTTCATCTGTGTCATTTTCATCCCCCCCCCCCCCCACCCCACAAGTGCCTGGTGTTTACTATAAAACCCCTGTATATACACACACTCCTGTTTCTTGATGTATGATGACTTAGTCCAGAGGGAGGGGAATTGCAAAATTTTTGGATAGTCACATGTCACAAGGGATGAGAACCATTGGAGTAAAGAACTTGAAAGATAAAATGTAGGCATGTGCTTGTCCTGCTCCAAACCAGTTTCCCTATGAGCCAGGAAGAACAGATTTGATCTTTATTCTTCATGACCGTAGCTAGGAGATGTAGCCGAACAAGTCTCATGGTTGCCCAGGGGCATTTGCGCTTCGTATCGGCAAACCCATCTGTGTCTGATTTCCTTAGAGAGACGTAAGTCTGTGAAGCATCTCCCAGCTTTTCTCTCACAACATCACTTACCCTCCTACAAACAAGACCAAACAGGACAAAAATCCTCACTCAATAAGGATGGTTTAAAAAAGAATGCTTGGAATAAGTTCCAAGAAAACTGGGTCCAATTCAGTACTAACAGCCAAATACTTGAGTTTTTGTTTCATACAGTAATGGCGCTGGGCAGCACTATACATAAACTGTTAGTAGTATTGCTCTCATTCCAGTAATTTAAACCTTGTGAGAGATCCACTGTTTAAGTGAGTAAAAAGACTTACAAAAACACCTACAAAGAATATTTTTTTTTTTTTAAAAAAAGCAGTATTTTTGCTCTGGCATCATTACCATAGCAGCTTTCAGAGGACTAATCACCAAATGTGGTAAACAGAAAAGGACATGAGAGGCCAAGAGAGGATGAGAGGCCGACAGATCAAAGTATGAAGAGAGCGCCTCTGGTTAGGTGAACAGGCTTGGAGAAAATGCCCCAGGGATTCTGCATGCTGCACAATGCTTCAGCGACTCCATCAACAGTGCCAGTGCAGGTCACTTTGAAAGCCTTTTCTGATGCTTGCGGGAGTGATTACAGCTTTCAACAACATTATTCTTAAACTGACAATCTGCCGGAGGGAATAGAGGAGCTGGAGAAAAATTGGCAACATTAAAAATTCAAATCATTATGTTTAAATATTTATAATGACGGAATTCACGCAATGTAATTATGGAGTCTGACAGATTCATTTTTTGACCACTTTTTACATGTCGACTTGCTTGCCAAACCAAACACTATGGGTGCTTAAAAATCAACAATCAATATTAATATGTAAAACTATAGAAAATACAGTAGAGCTCACATAAAATCAGAAAACTCTAAGGTTCCCACATAAAAACCCTTTATTCAAACACCGTCTTTAAATATTTGACGACACCTTGCCTTTTTTTTTTTTTTAACCTTCCAAGTAATGTTTGATTTTCAGTGACCCCAAATGCACCTTAAAGCTCTGTAAGAGGTATTTCATACCAGACCAAGACAGTGCTATTTGTAATAGAATGGCTTGTCCAGTCAGCCAACCTTAACCCAATCCTGCTCTGGGATGAATCAGACAGAAAGGTTTGAGAGATGTGTCCAACTAGCTCCACAAACCTCTGGGACAAACCTGACAACATGGCATAGCATCTCTGAAGAAACTAAAAAAAAAAAAAAAAATACTCAACAAAAACTGTAACAAAAACTCTTCATAAAAATACATGTGCCCTGCAGTTTCATTGTCATTTAGTGACTGTCATGAATATGTACAGGTCTGATAATATAGTTTTCCTTCAAAATAAACCTGTATTAATACAGTTATTGCAAATATCAGAAACAATGGAATATCACAATACAATTAACAATAACATCAGATTAATTTGATTAAAACAGTATTGTGGAAGTACCACAACACTACAAGACAGCAATATATATTTGTCCCCAAACACAACTAGCTAACTAATATTCAAGGAACTCCTCCAATCTAACTAGCAAACATTAAAAGCTAACATAACTAACATTAGTTAACAGGGTATGAGATTCCAATTTTAAATGAACAATATGTTAAAAGTCCTACAACACTGTTAACTAGCTGTAAATATATAACCCCATCCAAAATAGCTAGCTAATATTTGTGACAATCCCCAAATTTAGCTAGCAAACATTAGAAGCTTACACTAGCTAAGAGGATACAAAATCCACTTTTAAGGAACAATATAGCTAGCCAGGATTGTATGTTAGCTAGCTGATCATAAAACAAATCCCTAAAACTAGCAAGATAACATTAAAGACTAGCGCATTCAACATAGTAACAACTTGCACAAGGACTTGCACTGCACATGCTCCATATAAACGGATTTAAAAAGGCATGCAGCTTTTGATATGGTGAAGTTTTCTGTGAAGAGATGTTTATTTAACATTTTTAGACATCTCGGGCCTCAGTCAGAGGTAAAGCTATAACTTTTCTGACATAGGAAAGACTTCAGCACAGATAACTTTGCAGTTTCTCTGTAATATGACAAGCTGCATTTTTTGTATTATTAACTTCAAGAGAGAGTGGAATACATAGCCGCTATAGCATAAGTGATAACTTGTTTTGCAGATGTTCCACAACATTAAATGTAACTTTAGCTGAATAAAAAGTATGATGTGTCATTGTATCATCAAAGTAACAGTTACACAGTAAGTGCATAATTTTGTGTGACATTTAACATGAGATAGCTTCGCTTCTGCTTGGGATATAGACATAATCTAGACAGTATATGAAAGCTCAAATTTCACTCTTTCATGTCGTTGTCTCAGACTCTTTCTGTCTACCAGCAGCTCCAGGTTATTCGTTAGAATATTACTGATTTGGATGCACAGACACATCTAATGAGTCCATAGGGTTAATTAATTTAATTTTGTTATTTGTCTGGTGATAGAAGAGAAATAAAACAATTCAGGATGTGCTCTTATTGGGAAAAAAACTACTTTGTTTCACTCTCAGACCACACCATTTGTGATTATATTACTACAATTACTAGTAATATACTGTATATTATATTACAATCATTTCTATGCACTAACTTATTACATTATTGACTTTCTTTTTTTTTTTTCTTTAAAGAAAGTCAGCAAATCTTGATGTAGTGTTGCTCTGCCATTTCTGAAGGTTGAAGCAAAGTGGAAACATGAACTTTGTGACCTGGTGTGTCAGTCTAATTAATGGAATTAAAATAGTTATAATAGACATCTAGAGGTGAAAAAATAAAATAAAATCCAGTTTTGCAAAGGTCATGGTTCCTGTCATGCGATTAACTGATTACAGAGAGAACAGTGCTCCCGTTTTATTAAAATACCCATTTATTAAACCAGTTTGAAAAGTTAGATGTACCTGAACTTTTGACAGACAAATATAAGTACTGACTTTAAGTGAAATCATATAATTTAAGTATAATCAATTAAACAATAATCAGTCTATTGGCTGTAAAGGCCTATAAATTCCTCAGTGCCAACAGTAGCAAGGAAAAAAGGAAGTAAGATGACTAATCACTCACTTTAGGAATCATTTTCTTACCATTTATTACATTCTAATAATGGCACATACATTACAAGAAGGGTAAAAAATCTATTTCTCCTTTCTAACCAGATTATAAGATGGCTTTAGCCTCAGTATCACTTTCACTGTAACCTATCACCTCCCATAATTTGACTGAATACTCAGGTTATATGAATTCTTCCTGGCATTTGGCCATCTGTAATGTACTGTTATTAGATAATTCGAACTGAAGTATCGGATGGTCTTTCTGTGTGCTTTGAGTTAAGTGTTCTTGTAATGTAAAATTATCTGCATGAGTGTTTTAAAGATAAGTATGTACAAGAAGTTCAATTTCCAGAATGTTCTCTTTACCGCAAATGATCGCAAAATAGTTGATCTATGTAGTCATTTAGTTTTGCCCTGGAGCTTTAAGGCTATTTTTTTTTTAAACAAATATCTTTATATCTTTATTATGTATGGTATGTTATGTCTGGAAACCCACCTTCCCTGCCTTTCTCGATATTGATTTGCTTTAAATTCTACAAAATGTAAAAACAAGTAGAACTCGAAGCCAACATTGTTGATGGAAATGCCTTTGCCACCAAGTCGAGTCTTTCTTTTGACTAATTTGTATGCCTGAAATACCCTTACAATATACAATACAACACACATCAAACAGAAAGGAAACTATTGAAGAAAAACTATTTCCTAGAAAAAAACAATTTTTTTATTTGGCCCGCTCCTCTGGATGGTATATTCCTTTTTCATAGTGGTACAACATGGGGGGTGGGGGAATGGGGGGATGGGGGGGGGGATCAGAGATATCGTGGCGTGAGAATGAAGGTCTGGCACTGATCAACTTCACTTATATTGGAACTTTTGGGGTCATGGACCTTCTCAGTTTATATTTATGTGTTTGGATGAAATGTTCCATGTGTCATAAAGCAGAGGTCTTAATCCAGACCCAGGTGGATTTTTTTTAACCCAATGCCAGATCAGGCTTTTATTACCTGGTAGAATGACAGTATACTGCGGTGAGGAAATACTCTAAAATCATTATTGTTTTATAGTGGTACAGACATGGTGATGATGCAGACATGGTGATGAAGCAACACATAAGTGTGGCATATGCTACAAACCATTTAAACAGGTATTAAAGAAAACACCTGCAAAATATTTACTATATCTGTTTATATTTATTGGATATTAATTATACTACATGCTCAATTCTGTTTGGTCAGAAGGTGTTGATTTATTTTTTAACATAATCTCTTATAAAAAAGCCAAATCACAGGTTTATATTAATGCACTTTTTCTAACACATTGCATGGTGGACACTCCACAATAAAAACATGTGTAATCATTGTTATGGTGAATGTTTCAGTGAGGAGAGACATTTATTTAGCATTTTTTGAAAGGAGTCTCCAAAAGGTAAAGCTGTATCTTTAAGTTTTCTGATACAGGCAAGTGTTCAGGATAAAGGGTTTTGCACTTTCTCTATAAAACGGCTGCAATTTGGTCTTATTAACTTCAAGAGTGAAAAAGAGAGGCTGGTGAGGGAATGCTGCTATAAGGTGAATAGTAGCAAAAACTAGCTTGCTTCAAAAAAAAAAAAAAAAAAAAAAAACCGTAAACAACATTATTCAACCGAGAAAAAACTCTACGAGACACTGTCACAGCTCTATTTCTGGCTTCATATTCATAGTGTTGCTTATTTCTAAATAACCTGTAATAGTATGTGGGTGCTGAGAGGCAAAGGTAAACTCATCGCAATTAAGCTGAGTTAGTTTGCTTTTTGAGAGTGCTGCACTTTTCACCTCTCCAAATGCCGGAGCGAGACGTTGATTACTTCTCTAGTGCAATTTAACTGCAGTTAAGGGTACTTGCACTCACCGTTCGGCAATTGCACGACTTCTCGCTCTAACTCTAAATGCCCTGTGGTAGTAGAAATTCTAAAGCAACAGGAATAGCAAGAGTATTCAAGCACAGAGAAATCCTGAGTCTAATCATAGAAAGTAGAAAATCAAAAGCACAAAAAGAAAAAGGTCAAGGTCCAGACAAAACCTGAATATAACTATTGTTTCGTTAGTGCTTTTATGGTATTATTGATTTAAAATTTTCAAAGAACACAGGGTACAAACTTTAGCCGCCTTGCTAAAATCAGGGCATAATGGCATTCTGGAGAGCTGCCTCTCCAGAGGAGAGAAGCCGATTTGATCAAATCTATTCATGTGAGGTTGTCCTGTGTGGCTCGAAACAAATCGGATGCATTTAAAGCCCATCGACACTTCACCTGGCACCTCTTATCGTTTGACACATACATAGCAGTTAGCAGTACGTTGAGTTAGAAGGAGAAAAAAAAAAGAAGAAAAAAAACTCTAAGACACATCTCCAGTGCAATCTATCTCACCGTGCTCGGGTGCTCTAGTCCTCTGACGCTGAGGAGATTTGTCCATTATCAGGCAGATAGAGCCTTGCTCTGGACTGCCTCCTCTTTAAGGGTGACTTGCCGGGTCTAGGAATCTCTTCTACTCTGTTGCCTGGCAACACGCCATAAAGTACAGCAGGATCTCGAGCATCCGTGGCAAGGCCGGCTAAACAGCGTCTTTGATGGGGAGATGGTAAGACGGTGCCGGGAAGTCTTTGTGTTGATCCATGATCTCCCAAAAGAGTAAGAGCTCAACTCCACCTCTGCCATATTCATTATATCAGGAAAAAATTCACTTTACTTTGCATACTGATGGCTTTCTTTCTGTCTTTCTTTCTTTATTTATATATTTGATCTGTGCAGGCCATGGTGCGAAACATCATTCTGTCTCCTGAGATCAGGAGTGAGTGCTAAATCGTTTTATTTCTTGTTCATGTTTTTTTTTGTGTCTACTCTGCTGGGAAAAGTGTGCAGCTGAGAACCAAGCAACTGCACCCGCAACTTTATGCTCGACGAAGTGAAAAGGTTTTCTCACAGGAATGACAGTCACATTTCTTTTACACACCACCACAGGTCATGATCACACCTTCTTGACAACATCTCTCAGTTGCTGGAGGTGTCATGGAGATGGGCCGGGAAGTAAATACAAACAAAATGGACTCCCTTGGGCCACTGCAATGAAACACATGCTTATGTGAGAGAAACAATTCATCGCATCCAAGTCTCTAAACAAGTCCGCACACAATCCTTCGAACGAATGAGGGGAAAAAAGAAAGAGAAGAGATATGCCGAGCCCTTTGTGCCCTGACATTGCTTACCCGGTCCATTCTGAGCAGCAGAGATAGCACAAAGCGTCTTCTATGCCTGTTTAAAGCGCTCTCAAGTCTATTCCCCAGCCAATGACCATGAACTGAAGAGTTTACACTAAAAAAGAAAGTGTCCCCAACACACACACACACACACACACACACACACACACACACACACACACCAAATCACACTCACATTCCCAAGTGGAGTTTTCGATTGCTTGCTCAGAAATAGAGAAAAATAATTAATAGGCTATCACTGCAACAGAGTGTGAAAAACAAGACTAATGCCACTCAGTGATCTCCACCCCTGAGAAACGTGACAATCTCAGCTCAGACAAATCGCCTGTATCATTGAGAAACAGCTGTGAAAGGAAGTCCCTGAGCAATTCTGGGCCATCTTAATCCGTCTCCCTGACACTGTGTGTGCACGTCTATGTGCTGAGATGATGAGCACACTTCTATTCCCGGCGAGAATCGGAGTACACACCAAGCATAATTACAGCAGAACGAGGAAAGCTACTTCACTTTGTTATAAGTTCACACGCAAGCGAGCTTAAAATTAGAAATGAAACAGAAAAACAGAACTCAAAAGAAGCACTTTGTTAGTGCTGCGCTTCCTTAATTATAATTTTTACCATCCTGTTGCCTGATGCTTGTTCCTTACAACAATTACCAGAAGCGTTAAGGAGAAAAGAGTTGACAATACCTTACGGTTGGTGGGTTTAAATGCAGCAGGCATCTGGTGGTGTCACGCACTAATTTTCACATGAAGCAGTTGCTGTGCACTTGAGATCATCTGATTCTCTAGCATGCACAGAGTTACTGCCATAGTGTTAGCGAAATGTGACCCATTCTGCTCTCGGTCTGTAAATGTGACACTGGGACATCTACCTTGACTGATACGAGTGTTTTCCAACAGATGTGACTCTGAATGTGATTTACACACATCGACCGCGTGTTCAGCTTACGCCTAAACAAACCGCAGCTGAACACCCGAGCCATGTCAAGCTGTCATAAATACAAAACCGGTGATTGATTCCCCGCCTGCATTCCATTATGACTCAGCCATGTGTCACCATCATTCTCACGCCGCATCCCACTCTCGTTTTCTTGCTCAACAATAACTTAGGCTAATTCATCAAATTCTCCCAGAGGCGTAACTATGAACCCCTATGAAATATTCTATGACCATTCCAAATACTTATCATTCACTGGTTAATAACACACACACAGTGCAGCTGATTTTGTGCAGTAATTGTGCTATACAGTTGAGGACATACATTTACATATGCCTTGCAGAATCTGCAAAATGTTAACAATTTATATATATATATATATATATATATATATATATATATATATATATATATATATATATATATATATATATATTAAGAGGGATCATAAAAACTTCCCTGAATAAGCTATTTCACATAACAGATGTTTACATATAGTCCACAAGACACAATAACAACTGAATTTACACAAATGAACCAGTTCAAAAGTTATGACCTTATGACCTCAACTGTATGTCATGGTGGTGCCAAAAGGCACAATACTACACTACCCATCAACCCCAGCACGTCACATGCCTCACTAATCACTTTCACCTTGTGTCTTGTTATACCTTGTTAGCACCACTAATTAAGTTCTAGTTTTTCAGCATCTCACTGTCAAGCTTTTGTTGTAGTTGTCATTTGGTGTTGTGTGTGCGCGCCACATGATCACGTATAGCCTGTATGTTTCTTGCCTTGTATCCATAGTTCATGTTAATGGTTCTTATTTTTACTGTTTTGTTTGTTCTGGCTTCTCCAATAAATTGCCTGCACTTGCATCTGCCTCCTTTGCCACTCCTAACAATATACTGATGTTCATCATTATGATTCCCCCATATTTAACACACCCAGATGTGAAAAGAATGTCTCATAGTTTGTTTCATCACATTTTATTGGCTATCAGCTGCTACAAGGCATGAGATGATATGCATTATATATCAAAGGTGTTCTTAGGCACATCAAGCAGAGTGCCTAAAACGGCCAGTTATATTGCTTTTATAAAATGATGACAAAGACCACGGCATGCCATGAACAGAACGATGGCTTAAGTGTAATGGTTTAATTGGTTTAAAACCTGTTGCATTAATAGAGAATTCAATTATTGGGATAAGGTCACAGCTGTGTACATCGATGATTTTACTATGGTTTCGAATGTGGCTCAGCCAATCAGATTTTAGAACTGAAACTATAAATTTTTTTAACAGGATTAATTAATCTGGATATCAAAGTGACAGCTGATAGAGTACTGGAGGTCAACTGGAGGTCAATTTTCAATGGAACTGTCATAAAAAATGCATTTTATTTTCCAACACCTATTAGAGATATTAATATGGCAACATTTATTTAAGGGTAGACTGTGCCTTAAATAACTCAATAACAAATTCTATCTGGCATCCAGCCAACATGCATGAGCGCATCATATTAATTAACTCAATTGTACAGATCATGGAGTGAGTTTTATTTCTATTTAGCACATTTCATCTTCTGCCCCCTGAAATTTATTCCTGGCTACACTGCCTGCACCAGGGGAGCACCGCTGCCCTTTAGGAGAAGAATTAATACCATGTCTCCTATCCCAAGACTTTGTTTTCTTTTATGTGGGAGATTTGTAGTCCACTTGTTGGTAGTTGGTCTCTGAGCCACTCGCTCCATGATTGGTCTGACCCATGTGCCATCAATCAACACTGCTGAATGTGAAAAGCAAGGGCTTTGGCACATGTCCATGTCATTAAAAAGCCTAGAGTCCCGTGCTGTGATGTTGGTTGAGAGGTGAAAATAGGTGTGTGGTGTGTTTATCTGCAGTATGAGTCCAGTGGTTTAACACCATATAGCTGTCTATCACTTCCCTCTTGACCTGGAGAAGCCCCACCAAGGCATTTCCCCAACGTCTTCCAAATCCATACAGTGTGGAGGAAGAATGGGGTATTTGTTCTGAGCCTGCTCTCGAAGCTGAATGCATATGGAGGCGCAGCCTCTTTAAATATAATCATTCTATATATCATTAACTCGAACAGTGGGACGTCTAGGTGTGTCTTCCCCGCAATCTATGGATCCACTAATTTGTTTAACTGATTCATTAAATGAGATGGTTTATTTTGAAAATCCCCATGAGATTAAATGCACGTTCTACTCTAAAAGAGCAAAATAGAGAAAACAAATCCTCATCGCCGAGCTGGTGATGAACTCCTGCAGCTCGTTTGCTTTGCCTTTCATTAAGTGAAGGACTGTTGCAATGCAATTTCAAAGAGCTTCACGCAGCGAACAGATTCAATCAGATAAACACATTACTGCAGGCTATGGCATCGCGGCATAAATGAAAAGACCCAGGTTTATCATGGAAATGAGAAGGTATTTGGAGAACTGATGTCAAAACCTCTCGCTCCTGTCTATTGTTGCAGGCAGTTCCTTTCCAGAGCTTCAATATAATTATACAGCTTTCAGTCACAATGAAACAGGCATGCAAATAATGATGGTACTTATCTCAAAAGCATTATATATATATATATATATATATATATATATATATATATATATATATATATATATATATATATATATATATATATATATATATATAGGTATGAGGGGTGTAACTGAATATGTATACATGTTCAGTGTACAGTGTTCATTCATTCATCTTTAGTAACTGCCTGGTCTGGGTCATGGTGGTTTAAATTAGGCTACTGGTTTGTTTATACAAACAAAACCAACTAAATTTGTTAGAAAATGTAGTGAGCAGGTATTAATCCAGGATTAAAGCACATCTCTAGTTGAGTCCAATTGTGAACTTAAATGATGTAGCTGAGGTTGAGGAATCCATTCAGATTTAAATCCAAATACAGATACAGATATGGATATTTGGAGCACTAAACAGCTAAACAGATACAAATAGTGGCATTGGGTTACACCCCTGTAAGGTAATGAGAAAGGCAAGGGTGATGTAAATGGGTAAATAATGGCCAATGGACCTAAGCGTGAAGTCTAGAAGAAAGGCTGCAGTAAGTAGAACTAAACAGGGATTTCATCCTGTTCATTTTTGTGTCAGGTTTTTACTGAAAAGGTGCTTAATTGCTATCTCCCCCAAAACACATTGAGCATTGTATTCTTGATCCAGCAAGCAGTTGCCAAGGGCCTTTTTTGTAATGCCCAAAAATGGCTCCAATTTCATAACTGTCAAATTACAGCACTGACAGCATTACAGCACCACAGCTTTCCAAATTCTCTAACGCCACCCAAGCCTGTTCTGGGACCTGACAGGTGCTGTGTATGCCAGACAGGGCTTTTGGACACAAACTCTGATTAAGTTGTCTAAAAAAACAGCTTTTCAAGAAGCTTTCTAGGCTTGAGGTGTCTGGAGGTGTTTTTGTTGCATGTGCTGAGACTTAGACAACAAAGTTATGTTCTAATTTGAATTAGTCTAAAGCTAATATTCTTATTTCTTACAGCACAAAATACTGTATGTTTCTATTTAGTGTGATTAGGCATGGGCCGGTATGATGGTTTGACGGTATGATGATGACCTTAAGCAAAAATATCACGGTTTCATGGTATTGCGGTATTGGTATAGCTCTAAAATGTGTTATTTTTAAATGTCTGGGTAAAAACAACTTCTTTCCACTGAACACAATATATTATATACTGGATTAAACATAAAAGTCAAACACTGAATTACATGATTTAATTGATTTTATATAAAAACATACTACTACTGCTAAGAATAATATCAAATACTGCTAAAAAATCGATTATTGTTACATTAAAAACAGCTCATACCGCAGGAACGGTATAACGGAAAAGTTTAGTGGTTTTGAAATCGTGACTTTCTCAAACCGCAGCATACCTTGGAACCGGTAAGCGGCCCATGCCTAAGTGTTACACATCGTATACTCTGGAAAATATATGAAAGCATGAACTGCTGTGCTGCTCCTTAAAGACAGCGTGGAGGTGTGAGTCATTAACACTATGTTCAATCCACCTTGTAGCATTAAAGGTCAGTCTAACCCTCATAGACTGCTTTAAAAATATATATATATATATATATATTTCATTATATCATCTCTCCATCTGTTCACAGAGCATGATTAGCCTAAATCTGTTGTGTGAGCCAGCTCATCTTCAGCGAACTATATAAAATACTTCATCACTTCTCAACTTCATCATGATATAAAACTAAAATACTTCTCTGTACGGGTACTCAACTGACAGTTAATTTAGTCTAAGGCTTGATCTATATAACACCAACATGTCAGAAAAAAAAACAAAAAAAAACAGAATCTCTGAGTTGGAAAAAGGATCACCCCCTCCTAAAATGACTTGTAAACTCAATCAGGTGTAGCTAATCACCTTCTCAATGGCACACAAAGCCATCTGACTTTCAACTGTGATCAGCTGTGGTCATTTTGATTAGCTCAGCATGAAAAGAGCTTTCCTGGAGCATTTTTCAGTCCTTGGTAGTGCAACTAAAGCAAACAATCAACTATGGGTGGGAAGGCACTGTCAAAAGATCTCCGGGATAAAGTTGTGGACAGGCACAAGTCAGGAGATGGATACAAAAAAATTTCAAAGGCTTTATCAATGCCTAGAAGTACAGTGAAGTCTATTATTAAGAAGTGGAAGGTATCTGGCACGACACAGACCCTCCCTGGATCAGGACATTGCTCCAAACTGGATGAAAGAGCCAGGAGGAAACTGGTCAGAGAGGCTACCAAGAGGCCTACAGCAACTCTGAAGCAGTTGTAGGCATTTATGACAAAGAGTGGTCATTGTGTGCATGTGACAACAATATCACAAATTCTCCACAAATGTGGCTTGTATGGGAGGGTTGCAAGAAAAAAGCCACTCCTCAAGTAAGGCCACATGCAGTCACGACTGAGCTTTGCCAAAACACAACTTGAAGATTCAGGTCAGATGAGACTAAAACTGAATTATTTGGTCATTTACAACATTTGGCAGACACCCTTATCCAGAGCAACTTACATTTATTTCATTTATACATCAGAGCAATTGAGGGTTAAGGGCCTTGCTCAAGGGCTCAACAAAGGCAGCTTGGCAGTGCTGGGATTTGAACTCACAGCCTTCCAATCAGTAGCCCAATGTCTTAACCACTGAGCTATGTCAGGTGGAAATCCAATACAGCAAATAACACCATTCCTACAGTGAAGCATGGAGGTGGTAATATCCTGTTATGGGGGTGTTTCTCTGCAGCAGGGACTGGAGCACTTGTCAGGATAGGAGGAAAATGGATGGGGCAAAATACCATCAAATTCTTGATGAAAATCTTCTGCCCTCTGCCAGAAAGTTGTCAATGGGAAGAAGGTTTACCTTCCAACATGACAATGACCCAAAGCACACAGCAAAACTGACCACACAGTGGTTGAAGGAGAAAAAGTTGAATGTCCTTGCATGGCCTAGTCAGAGCCCAGACTTAAACCCCATTGAAAATCTGTGGAATGACTTGAAGACTGTAGTCCACAAATTTAACTGAACTTGAGCAGTTCTGCAAAGAAGAGTGGGCAAATATTAAAAAAATAAATAAAAAAGTCTAGATGTGCAAAGTTAGTAGAGACATACCCCAACAGACTAAAGGCTGTAATTAAACAATTAAGGCAAATTAAAGCAAGGGGGTGATCCTTTTTCCAACTCAGTGATTCTGGTTTTTAATTAATTTATTTTTTTCTGACAGAGTATTGTATCTTGGTATTATGTTTTGTTTGCCACGATCTCAAACATTGGTCTGGTGACTTGGACTAAGAAGATGAAATACGTAGAAGACAAACATGACTAATACATTTTTTTCAGGACTGTTGCAACAGCTACAAATGTAAGTTTGAATACTTGCATGCAATATTAGGGCCTTTACTGCACAAGCAATATGATAAATTGTGTGTGCAGTTAGTGGATGTGTTGTGAGTGATTTGGAAAGAAGAACTGCATAAATGACATAATATTTCAAATAAATATTTAAATGGTTTTTTTTGTGTGTGTATGTGTGTGATATCTCCGGTGGGTTTGGCGCAACAAGAGATATCGCTGAAAAATAAACTCAAACTGAAACTCAAGCGTAACAGCAAGTAAAGGCAATGAGAAGAGTCAAAAACTGATAAAATACAATATGAATATAAAATAAAATATTTGTTCTCTTCATAATGAATATGTGAATAAAACTTTTTACAGGCTATTTAAATGTTATTGGAATCAGGCATGTGGTGAATATCTAACACGCTTTACTGTGGTAATTATTACAAGATTACAAGAATTATTACAAGAAATATTTTAAGATACTTGGACCTAATTTTAAGAAAGTTTACCACAATAATGGTTTTAATTTGTCTGGGCTGATGGAAACAGGCTTAGGCCAATTTAATACCTGCCCTTCAGTCGTATTAATTTGCACACACAATCAAGGTTCCCAAAGTGAAGTGACTTTTAGGCTGCCGTTAATCACACTGCAAAATTAATCTATTTGTCAGTCACCTGCCTATAATTTGCACTTTAAATTTTATTTTTATATTAACTGTCAAGATTTAAAAGTTTTAGTCTTCTGTAGACCCTGTTAGTAAATCAACTTATATATTTTTGTGGTTGCTATTAAGCTCTCATGTGTTTTACAGGCAAACCTTTATTAAATCAGGGAGTGGGTCTGCTACAGCCCATTGCACTTGCTGGGCTTATTTCAAATAGAGCTAAAACTACTAAGTTAAACTAAGTTAAACTCAGTACTTATATAGGTTAGACTACTGACATGAAGTTCCTCACTGTAGTAGACAGAACTGTAGACTTCCAACATAAATAAGTTAAACCACTTACAGCGAGTAAATTATTTTAGCGTTTTCTCGAATATTGCTTCCTGCCTGCCTTTATTAAAATTAAAAAAAAATAAATAAAATAAATAAAAAATATAAATACATGGCCCCTGAACCTTAGGTTTTAATGAAACTGGTAAAAAGAAGTCCACTCAGTGATAGATTTTGTGTAAAATGCTGTGAGCAAAGTAATTATATATGACTAATTAGCCTGGAACAATTTAAAAATTTGGTCTGATTACTCTCATGGATTTTGAATCTCCAAATAACCCACGGTCCTAATGGGTAACATGAAATAATAATCAGATAGCCAAAAAGACAGGATTTTCAAATTATACCCAAATTAATTCAACATGCTCATCACTGTGAGCAACATGCCTATTTTTGCAATCTAATTTGAATGTGTGCAGTGACAATCAGTTGAGATAATTGCACTAAATGCACTCTCAGTTATTACTTTAATCTGGATTGATTTCCCATAGCCCCCAGTCACATCAACAACAATGCAAAATGGCAGCAATTACATGAGTTTGACTGTTTTTGCGACTAATGTATGACAGGTGATTCTCTACGTTTTGTCCTTTTTTATATAGCTGCCAAACCTCTAACAGGCTGTGATGATGCATGATATGCAAAATGCACTCAGCTGTTTTATAAGCAATGTGAGAAGCTGGTTGAGGCTCCAAGTGAACACATATTTATATTATTGATGCAGCACATGAATGCATATATCTACACCTGCTCTGATACTGGCCCACTCATACTCATCCATCTGTGGTCAGAGATTGAAGTGCTACAAGAAGGTGGACTAAATTTGTGTTTAGAAGCCACCTTATGCTTCTCTAGGTATTGCCTTGAAGTATGAAGATCACATCAGCACTTATTACTGTTATCTGTGCCTCGGCAGGTTAGTCCAGGTATATAAAAATGGCTTTTTGTGGACAACAGGTATAAAATACAAAACACAGTTGAGAAAACTGTGGATGGCCAGCACTGGGCAAGAACTTTACAAGTCAGTATTTTCATGACAAGCTGTTGGACAAGCTTCTGACTCTAGTACATTACTTTCTAATGATGTCTTGCAAAAAAAAAAAAAAAAAAAAGGTACTGAAAGTTTTGGACTGCACTTCAGGGTAGAATGTGGTACATGTTATACATACCACGAGCCGACACTTCTTGGTATGGGTGCAGATTTATGGATTTCATGACATGGACTCAAGGAGAAGAGCTGGCTTTAATAGACCAACTGGCAGAGAAACAGCTCCTTGCTAGGTACTTCATGCCGTCTGTCAACACTGTCATAATGCTAGTGGCTGTACTGACACAATATAGCCTACAACAAAGTGAATCAATTTCAGGAAAGTTTTGGCAGGAAGTTTGCTGACCAAACTGCTAGAGCTCAGCATATAATCATCAGGCTCTCACTGAACTACAGGAGCATGAGAGGGAAGGGAAGACAAGGAGTTAGGGAGATTTCAGCAGCTATTCAGGCTGTCTACGTCAGGTTCTATCTTATCCAGAGGAAAGGAAGCTTGCAACGATGACTCAGACACTTTAATGGAACTTAAAATGACTGTCAAAGACACTAACCAGTTGTGGGTTTTTTTTTTTGTTGTTGTTGCTTTTGATAAGAGACAGAGTTCCTTCATACTCCTTAGCTAACTAAATTAGAAGCAAATGAAATTAAAAGGAATCTCATTTTCTCCCTCATTGAACAAACACTTTATAAAAAAACAGAATGGCTTAAAGCACAGTAAAGTCAAGCACATAGTCTTCTCCAACAAGCACAATGTTCTCTCTCTGGTGGCCATTTTTCCATCCCTCCAGGCCACAAACTGCCTACAAAACATGGGGCAAATCCAAATGTCATCCCTTGCTATTATATATAAAGGCAGGGATAGAGCTAAAATACTCAGGTACCAATCTGCATGCGGCGTTGACCGCAAAGTGCAGATGTCAAATACGTGCCCTGACTCTGTTTCTAACCCCGCCTCCAGAACCGTTCTACATTTCTAATTTCCACACTCCTACACATCCACTGGCAAGGCGCCAATTATTATTATCCCCATTCCACTACTAGTCTTGGTGTAAATGGTCCTAATGATGGTATGTTGATGGCACGTAGAGGCCACTAATAAGAGAGATTCTGAGGATACAATAGGAGCGGGTATGCTTGTTAGCAAGGTGCAGGGAGCTCTCTGCTTGTTAAATAATGGATGACATAAGACAGCCTCTGGCTGTGAGGACAGCAAGCAAGAGGAGACGCATGAGCGCCTGACAAAGCGCGGCAGCACACAGAGGCCTGTTTACCCAGAATCTTGCCCTTGAAATAGAAGGGCGACAGAGCCAGACGGGACCTAGCTCTGACTCTGAGGAAGGAATGACTAGGCTCTGCGTTGCATTCCAGATAACTGTTCCCATTTCACAGAATACAGCCATGGCTCCGGGTGAACCACAGAAGCTGGCTCACTTTTTAGCTTTCTTTCTGGGAATAAAGGGCATTAAAAGCAAATGGCATTTTTTTTCCTCTAGTGTCTGAAATTGAATTAATTTCGTTAGCTGCTCAGACATGCATAAATTCTGCTGCCCTACTGTGTTTCCTAATGGCTGCAAGGCTCACTGTTGTGAAAGTAAGTTCTAGAAGCTTCATTTCTCTTCCATCTTTCACTGAATGAATGGTTTGTAGATGTCACTATTAGCATGTGTCTTCTGGAGGGGGTGCACTTGCATTCAATCCCATCTACGGCCATCTCCAGATAGACTAATCGCAAAGTGTATTATTTGGCTTCAACCGGATACAAAATATTTTCTACGTGATACTTCCTTGGCTAACCCTGTACACCAGACCATTCAGCCATGAATGTGAAGATGTAAGCTCCTGCCCACTCTACCACAAGCTGCTCTATTATTGCCTTTGATGTTGTTGTAACACAGCATGAGTGGCAAGCTGATATTACTCATCCTCGTCCTTCGAGATGTGCTTTTGTTGCGACACATGATAGTGTTTATCCCTACAAGGTTGTCAGTCTGAATTAACCAGTTAACATCTGTCAACTAGCCAAAAGCATGCTGAACAATGACTGTTTCATTACCAGAGAAGCAACCCAAAGGGAGGACTATTTATCACACTATTTATCACACTACCTCGTAGATAAGAGCAGATGGGACCCGTTAACAAGGGGAAGCTGCAGAACTAAACAATCCCGCTACCAGATGAAAACTTCATTAAATACTGAGCATCACTAAGGACTGAAACATGCGTAAATGAGTAGCAATGACAGAGTGACTTGGCCTACACATATAAACTGGAAGTCTGGTCCAGAGTGGACTTTTTTTTATCCCAATTTACTTGCTGCCAATTATTGCCGACTATGAAGTTGTTTCCATTGCATGACAGCTACCTAATGGAGACGATAAAGATTAACACATATTTCCCCTAAAACATTTGATCTCAAAGGAACACACTTGGAGTAGAGCCCTAAGTTCTTTAATTTGTACACATAAGTTAACAAAAAAGGACCACCCAGAGAGCAGGGGGGTCAATTACGTTTTCTTAGACTCCAGGCCACTGATGGTTTTGGCAGTGTCAGCATTTAAACTCATGATCCTCTAAAGATAGGGTAAATTTTCAGACCACTGCACCACTTGGATGCCCAAAACCTCCAATAAAATAATAGACCTTTGTTGAGGAGCTTTGATAGCAGAGCCAGGAGTACTTTATACTGACTACTCCCAGAACAAACTGAGGTGAAGCAAAGGTACTGGCCGGGATTAGGGGTTGTCTATCAAGCAATTGACACCCAAAGTGTGTGAAGTCCAAGATTTCCAGCAAGCAGTAGACTAATTTATTTAAAAGGCAAGCAGTTAAGCTCACCTTCATCTGCTACTTACCAGGAGGTTAAGGAAAGAGGAGAAAATGGAAACAACAAAGATGCAGAGTGAGAAGGGAGATAAAGAAAAGAAGAGAGAGTTGGGGAGAAAAGACAAAGATATAAAGTGACAAGAAAGGCTTGCTAGGCTCAGTTCAACTCCAGGCTTTGAAACTGGTGTTTCAACATAGCTCTCAAAGAGAGACAACAAGACAAGCTAGTTTCTACTCAGTCATGTCAAATTTAACATTCAAAGTGTGTGGGTGAAAACAGATAAAGAGATAAATGCTGATCAGTCTAGTTTGTGGCAGGTGTTAATTTTCTTCACTCATTTTCCTGGGTGGAAGCTTGAGATGACATGGTTCACCAATCCAATGTCACCCATCTCAAATGAGCCATGCGGGAAAAGAAAAGGGATGGAGCACTTCAAAAGTGGTAAAGGAATTCAACCACACACAAAAAAAGTCCTGGAATAAACAAGTAGTACAATACTTGAAGTGTTGAAAAAAGATTTTGTTTAGAACAGTGGCTATGTATTTGTCCTCAAGCATCTGTTATTAATCAAGAACGTTCCAAAAACATGCCGTCCTCCAAATGCCTCTCAGTGCTGAATACCTGTGGTTGCTGAATCGCAAGAATTGAGCATTCTCTGAAAAGAGAGTTTGTGCTGGCAGCAGAGACCAGTGGTTTCCGCTGTGACTTCTCCTTGCCCCTGCCTTTGTCAAGCTAACAAAGATCCAAGGCCTCCACTCATACTTGCTGTATTCTCCTAGCTAGTGCCCTGAGAAGAGCCATTGCAAATGTTCGCAGAAAAAAAGAGAAATAAGCTTTATTCTGGAAGGCTTTGCCTCTCAGGAACTCTGATATTTACTTTTGAACTGTACCTTGTATCTAGATATATATAGATCAGACACTAAATATTGCTTTCATGTTCCCAACAGCAGCGCAAAATGTGGTTCGCATTCGGAATCTGTTTAACAAAAGGACAATGGAGATGGTGGGTTTGTGTTGGAGAATGTGGTTAAATACCATGGCAGGTAGTCACTAAAGCCGGTTTTACACTGTGCAGTTCCAGTGGTCTTTTACAATTATTACTTGTCACACTGCACAAGAATTCTGTAACAGACTGTGTGATAACGTGTTCTTCATGTCAGATTAAATGATGAAGATGGTTACTACGTTCTGCCATACTGGGTGCACAGCGATGCAGCACAGGTTTGTAACTCTTCAACTGGAAAGCATAAAAATAGTTTCACATAATAGTAAATAAACTCTATCAACAGAGCATTTGCATGCTAATTAGCTACACATCTGGAAGGTGTAATTCTGTTTCTTTCCATGTCACATCCCTTTTTTGTCTTGTAAGTGTGACATTATAGAGACATTCTCTCTGCCGCTTTTTGCGTTTTGCCATTGCAACTACTGTTTGTACCTGTCACGTTTTGTGTTTGTGTCTTGTGTAATCAAATGCTGTCCTCCTATTGGTGGATTTTAGATGTGTGCCACAGGGATATTTAAGCAAAATTTTCTGACACTGCCAGAACTTTGTCATCAGCTGTCTTTAGTCACTGCATCCACTGGTGAGCATGTTGCCATGTCACTATCTATATCTGTTTAGTGCTCTAAATATGTGTAACTGTATTCATATTTAAACCCAAAATGGGTGTGGACTAAACCAGATTATTATTATTTTTTTTTAATTAAATATGCCTTGGAAACTTGCCCTTGGAAACACTAGAGACTTGCCCTTGGAAACACTAGAGAAAAAAAACCCAGAGATAGAAATGTCAGCACTGTCAGCATGGTGTTTGAATTCAGGATTACCACAGACTGCTCAGAGCTTTTGAAATTGGGCAAGCCATGAAATGTGCAACTGCTAAACAAATGGCTATAAATGTAACAAGTAGAACTCAACGCAAATGGCTTCGAGAGTGGTTGCTTCTGGCACCACTAATTTGTATTCCACAAATACCTTTAAAATATACTTCAAACAAGAAAGAAGCTACTGAAGGAAAACATTTCACCTTGCTGTAACCTTGACCCTGTTTGGATCAATTTCAAAATCTACGTTTATTTGCTTGTTGCAATAATAATTCTATATAAATCCTACAAATTTTCAACCACTTGTTCTTGAGATCTCATGCTAATGAAATGCCTATACATAATGCCTCCATCAGCTGGCATATCATACTTTTGATCTGTTTATAGTTACTTTTAATGTTGTTGAATGTTCATGAAACAGGTATGATCCTTTTATCACTTACATTACAGCAGCTACAGTATAAACAGTTTTTTAAAAAAATAAAAAAATATGCCTAGGAAACTTGTCCTTGGAAACACTACAGAAAAAAATCCCAGAGGTAGAAATGTCAGCACTGTCAGCATGATGTTTGAATTCTGGCTCTGACAGTTCCTCAACCTTTGCAACATCACTCAAAAGATGTGTGCTGGACTTTTTTGTGTTTTGTTTTGTTTTTGTTTTTTTACTCCTGCCAGTTATTTTTTTCACAATATTTTCTAACAAATGTAGTTGTTTATATCCCAAAATCTAAACAAAACAGTAGCCTAATTTAAACTATTACAACCCTGACCAGGCAGTTACTAAGGATGAATGAATGAATGCTAAATGCATTTCGCAGTAACTCATATTCGCATTAAATAATGTTGTCTTCCTTTGTCCTGCAAGCCTCATATCTGACCGCTTGCCCTCATAATAAAAAGTGACTCGTATGACTTATTTTTGTGCACTATGGGATTCCAGAACTGATACACACCTCTGGTCTCAACCAGATGTCCTGTGTTGGCAAGCTTTCCAAAAAGAAATGTTTATTAATGTAACAGATTAAACTAATCTTTATTACTATTATCACATTATCACATTACTATTCATTCTGAATAATATATCCGCATTCAGTTACACCCCTTCTAAACACCTTTTAACTATAACACCTAATTACAAGGTCTATTCTAAATGTGTGAGTATGCTTTTCACAATGTGCTAGTGAGAGCCTGAGAGATACTGTTAAGCTTTGTGTGCTTTTTTCATATGTCGTCATTGATGGAAATCCAGATTATGTACGGAAAATGCATTGTATTTGGAGCATGAGGATATGCTGGGAATGTGTGTGCAGTTGTGCCCTGCGATGGGTTGGCACCCCATCCAGGATGTCCCACACCTTGTGCCACGGGCCCCCTGGGATAGGCTCCAGGCTCCCCACAACCCTGCATAGGATAAGCGGTACAGAAAATGGATGGATGGATGGATGGATGGATATGCTGAGGTGAGAAAGCACAGGATTGAGAAATATATATATTTTACACTGGCCAAGTCAATCACCAGACCTTAAAACAATTGAGAATGCATTTCACCTCCTGAAGAGGAGACTGACAGGAGAAACCCTCCAAAAGAAAGAAGCTGTAGTTCAAGCCTGGAAAAGCATCACAAAAGTATAAACCAACAGTTTGGTGATGTCAGTGGGTCACTTACTTTAATTTACTTAAAGTCTATCTGTTCCTATGTTTTTGCTCACCTAAAAATTGGGTGGTCTGCCACCAAAGGTGCCATGTTGTAAGTTGTTTAACACATCTAGATTTAAATATGAGGAAATGAAATCTGGAATTCTGATCTATCATCTCATATTCATCTTTTGATCTCAAACCCAAATGTCTTCAATGTATAGCGAAAAAAATAGAATTGGCCTTGCTGTTCCAAACCATTCGATATATATCTCACTGATCTTTTTTTGTTTAGCAAACCAATGAAGCGGCGATGCCTTGTAGTCTTGAGCATGTGCTAATTCCCTTTCGACATACCCTGGCTGCCCTTCCTCTCTCCTACAAGCTAAATTTGCTCCCTTTTCAGGGATATGTGGAGCACTCCCCAATTCCCAAAGCCATTTATTCAACTTTGTGCCTGTCAGGAATTACGCTGGGTCAGAGCCGTTGCCAAGGAAACGTTCTACACCAATTAAAACGAACATGCATATAGAAGACAGAGACAGAAATATATAGTGCTGAAACCTCGAGTTACCCCATGAGTGAACATATCTCGTCACCGTCTGTGTACTTTTCGGAGAGACAAACCAAATACTACAACTCACCCTAAACTCTGCTTTTACATGCTTGTTTTTGTTTCTCAGTTTCATTCACTTAATCCAAAAACCCTTTGTGCCCATGCCAAGCTGCTCAACTCGCTTTGATCCAGAAAAAAAAAGCAGTCTGTTTGTTCAACTAAGTTTCTTTCAGAGGGCTATATGTAAAAAAAAAAAAAAAAAAAAAAAAAAAAAAAAAAAGAAGAAGAAGGAGATGAAAAAAGGACATGAATACATGTATTAGAAGGCTGGTGCCAAATGCATAAACACTTTTAAACAGTTCTTTCAGGTTTTGTTCAGAAACTGTAAATTTGGGTGTGCTCCAGGGAGAGGGTAAATGCAGCGGTTGATCCCTACTTGCATCCTTGCTTCTCTCCTCTCTACAAGCTCTTTTTTCGTTTTTGACAGGTCCTCTTTTATCATCTATCACTGCCAGTGGAAGATGAGATAGCAGAATTGTTTAAGCTGCCAAAGACAAACCAGAACAACTGAGAAGACAAAAGAAAAAACAAACCAAGTACATCAGTGCAACTTAATTGCCCCATCATGAACATTCACTGCTGCTGTTGTTTCTTCAGGATTACCACAGACTGCTGAGAGCTTTTTAAATTGGGCAAGCCATGAAATGTACAACTGCTAAACAAATTGCTATAAATGTAACAAGTAGAACTCGACGCAAACAGTGTCGACAGTGGTTACCTCTGAAACCACTAATTTGTATTCCACAAACACCTTTAAAATATACTTCAAACAGGAAAGAAGCTATTGAAGGAAAACATTTGACCTTGCTGTGACCTTGACCCTGTTTGGATCAATTCCAAAATCTAAGTTTATCTGCTTGTTACAATAATAATTCCATATAAATCCTACACACGTTCAACCACTTGTTCTTGAGATCTCAGGCTAATGAAATGCCTATACATAATGCCTCCATTACCTGGCATATCATACTTTTTATCTGTTTATAGATCCTGAAACAGGTGAGAACCTGGTCTGAGGGAGCCATCTCAGCACTTCAGGACTGTTATGAGCACACAGACTGGAATATGTTCAGAGAGGCTGCTACATAACACAACACCACAGACTTGGAGGAACACACAGCATCAGTGACTGGCTAAATCAGCAAGTGCACAGATGATGTAAGTTCCTTCAAGACCATCACCACACATGCAAACCAGAAACCATGGATGACTGCAGAAGTGCGCTCGCTGCTGAAAACCTGAGAATCTGCTTTCAGGTCTGACGACAAGGCAGCCCTCTGCAAAGCAAGGACCACTCTGTCCCAGGCCATCGGAGAGGCAAAGTGCAACTACGCAGGAAGGATCCACAGTCACTTCATAAAAACCAAGGACCCAAGGCGTATGTGGCAAGGCATTCAGGCCATCACAGACTACAAAGCTACACCACCTGTCTGTGATGATGACGCCTCGCTCCCAGATGCACTGAATGATTTCTATGCATGGTTCGAAGCACAGAACAACATGCCAGAGAGGAAGACCACCCCAACTCCCACCGACCAAGTACTTCGTCTGTCTGCAGTGGATGTCAGGAAAACTCTGTCCAAAGACAACCCACAGAAAGCTGCAGGTCCTGACAACATACCTGGCCGGGTGCTCAGGGAATGTGCTGATCAGCTTGCAGATGTCCTCACAGACATCTTCAACATTTCCCTGAGCCAAGCAGTCGTCCCAGTGTGCTTCAAGACAACCACCATGATCCCTGTGCCAAAGAAATCATCTGTGTCCTGCCTGATCCCACAACAACTGACGACAAAGCTGAGCCTGCTGGGTTTAAACACCTCCCTCTGCAACTGGATCCTGGACTTTCTGACCGGGAGACCCCAGTCCGTCAGGATCAGCAACTCCACGTCCAGCACCACCACACTGAACACTGGCGCCCCCCAGGGCTGTGTGCTCAGTCCACTGCTGTTCACCCTGCTGACTCATGACTGTGCTGCTAAGTTCAGTTCCAATCACATCATCAAGTTTGCTGATGACACTACAGTTGTGGGCCTCATCAGCAACAATGATGAGTCAGCATATAGGGAGGAGGTGAACCAGCTCGCAGAATGGTGTAGAGACAACAATCTATCTCTTAATTGATAAGACTAAAGAGATGAGTGTCGACTTCAGGAGAACCCAAGTGGACCACTCACCACTGCACATCAATGGGAGAACTGTGGAGAGAGTCAAAAGCTCCAAGTTTCTTGGTGTGCACATGGTACGGGAACTGCACAGCCTCCAACCGCAAGACCCTACAGCGAATTGTGAGGACAGCTGAAAAGATCATTGGGGTGTCTCTACCCACCATCGACACCTCCTTCAACAACCGCTGCATCTGCAAAGCCACCAGTATTGCGGGTGACCCCTCTCACCCTTTTCACGGACTATTCAGGAGTATCTGTGCCACCACCAGCAGACTCCGCAATAGTTTCTTCCCTGAGGCAGTCAGATTACTCAACACCCTGCTGTCTCCCAACGTTCACCTGGGCCAGTCAAACACCTAACCCATTAAGACTCATACCGCTGCACAAGCACTAACCCAGTAAGACTTGACTTTTAATGCTGTTGAATGTTCATGAAACAAGTAAGATCCTGTTATCACTTACATTACAGCAGCTACAGTATAAACAGTAGTTTCCTCACCATCCTCCATTTTTTCTCAGTCCTGAAGTTACTGGAGACAATTAAATGAATTTTTTTGTTAAATTACAGTATGTTCTAATCCATTTATTATTAGGCTTAGATTTTGTGGCACATCCACCATATTTCTTTGTGAATGACCTGTTATTATGGAATAGATAACGCATTAGAATGAGCGTTCATATAAACCCGTGATTAGTCTTACTCTCAGGACTACATTCAGAGCTGTGCTGTTATGGAAAACTCATCAACACCTCCTGACAAATCAGAATAATAACTCATCAATAAATAGTGGTTCAAAATGCAAGTCGTTTAGCTGTCGCACATTATGTCTCTTCATTAGAAGCGAAATATTTTAGCTCAATGGCGGTCTGCGAGAGCAAAAAATAAAAGCTTTAGTCAAGCAGTGTGGAGGACACAATCTGAAACGGCAAAGCAGGTGCCTCATTTGTCTCATGGGAAGCCATTCTGTCTGTTTACATCTGCTACCTGCTATGAATATTCCACAAGGCTTTCATGTTTTATGATCAGAAGATCATGATTGGAATACCGAACCATCCCCAGCTGCCAGGTTATGCCAGAATACTTCTTAAAATCAGATTGTGCTCGATATTGATTCAACCCAATGCAAAAATCATTCAACTGTGGTTTTAGAAGGACTCATATTTTACTGTGAGGGTTAGTAATACAGTCAGGGGCAAAGACTAACAAGAATCTTCCTGACCTTCAAACACAGAACTGACCTCAGGTATGACACAGCCATAAACAAGCTGTAATTCCTTTGCTGCCACGGAGGCAGTTTGGGGATTGATAGATTCTACATAGGCCGATCTGGGAGACCGTATGTGGCCTGTGCAATCCTGAGAAGATTAGCCTGGCACATCACGCACACACAAACATATGGCACAAGCCAGCGATCCTGGTCCGGTGGCCTGTCAATCAGCT
Source organism: Cranoglanis bouderius (assembly GCA_023630585.1). NCBI lineage: Eukaryota > Metazoa > Chordata > Actinopteri > Siluriformes > Cranoglanididae > Cranoglanis > Cranoglanis bouderius. The sequence continues at coordinate 18,870,658 of CM042541.1, forward strand.
GCTCATAGCGGTGTGACAGTGTGCCTGCTTACAGCGTCAACTTCTGGGGACAAAAGTGATGCCTTTTTTCCCATATTTGAATTTTGATTCAAATATTTTGATACTGTGTACCCACCGATGATAGGATTCTGACATCCACACAGATGTCAGAAATCACACATACTCTGCAAGTTGCTCAGGTATACTGAACATCACAGAATGTTTGTTTACTAGGGATGTACTGTCTGCTTAATTTTAATATTAGAATATCAAGAGTTAATAACTGAATAAAAGCAAGTTGAATGCACCATACTTAACTATCATATGAACTGTCATACTGCAGTGACAAACTTTCCTTCTGTTCACATTTTTTGTTTGACAGATGTAATATACAGGTGCATCTCAATAAATTAGAATGTCATGGAAAAGTTCGTTTATTTCAGTAATTCAACTCAAATTGTGAAACTCGTGTATTAAATAAATTCAATGCCACAGACTGAAGTAGTTTAAGTCTTTGGTTCTTTTAATTGTGATGATTTTGGCTCACATTTAACAAAAACCCACCAATTCACTATCTCAACAAATTAGAATATGGTGACATGCCAATCAGCCAATCAACTCAAAACACCTGCAAAGGTTTCCTGAGCCTTCAAAATGGTCTCTCAGTTTGGTTCACTAGGTAAGCCACAAACATTCATTGCCAAAGAAGCTGGCTGTTCACAGAGTGCTGTATCCAAGCATGTTAACAGAAAGTTGAGTGGAAGGAAAAATTGTGGAAGAAAAAGATGCACAACCAACCGAGAGAACCGCAGCCTTATGAGGATTGTCAAGCAAAATCGATTCAAGAATTTGAGTGAACTTCACAAGGAATGGACTGAGGCTGGGGTCAAGGCATCAAGAGCCACCACACACAGACGTGTCAAGGAATTTGGCTACAGTTGTCGTATTCCTCTTGTTAAGCCACTCCTGAACCATAGACAACGTCAGAGGCGTCTTACCTGGGCTAAGGAGAAGAAGAACTGGACTGTTGACCAGTGGTCCAAAGTCCTCTTTTCAGATGAGAGCAAGTTTTGTATTTCATTTGGAAACCAAGGTCCTAGAGTCTGGAGGAAGGGTGGAGAAGCTCATAGCCCAAGTTGCTTGAAGTCCAGTGTTCAGTTTCCACAGTCTGTGATGATTTGGGGTGCAATGTCATCTGCTGGTGTTGGTCCATTGTGTTTTTTGAAAACCAAAGTCACTGCACCCGTTTACCAAGAAATTTTGGAGCACTTCATGCTTCCTTCAGCTGACCAGCATTTTGAAGATGCTGATTTCATTTTCCAGCAGGATTTGGCACCTGCCCACTCTGCCAAAAGCACCAAAAGTTGGTTAAATGACCATGGTGTTGGTGTGCTTGACTGGCCAGCAAACTCACCAGACCTGAACCCCATAGAGAATCTATGGGGTATTGTCAAGAGGAAAATGAGAAACAAGAGAGCAAAAAATGCAGATGAGCTGAAGGCCACTGTCAAAGAAACCTGGGCTTCCATACCACCTCAGCAGTGCCACAAACTGATCACCTCCATGCCACGCCGAATTGAGGCAGTAATTAAAGCAAAAGGAGCCCCTACCAAGTACTGAGTACATGTACAGTAAATGAACATACTTTCCAGAAGGCCAACAATTCACTAAAAATGTTTTTTTTTATTGGTCTTATGAAGTATTCTAATTTGTTGAGATAGTGAATTGGTGGGTTTTTGTTAAATGTAAGCCAAAATCATCACAATTAAAAGAACCAAAGACTTAAACTACTTCAGTCTGTGGCATTGAATTTATTTAATACACAAGTTTCACAATTTGAGTTGAATTACTGAAATAAACAAACTTTTCCACGACATTCTAATTTATTGAGATGCACCTGTATAAGTAATGAAACTTAACAAGGCATGCTATTATAGGAAAATAATCACAATGGTGTGATGCAGCCTGACACAAAGCAGAGTTACTTCTACCACCCTAAAGTTGATTTCCCCCCCCTCTTTCATCTGCTCCCATTCATGGTCACCACAGCTGATAACCCAACCACATATTTTGATTCTGGCACAAGTTTTATGCTGGAAGCCTTTCCTGACGTAGCCCTCCCCATTTCCCAGGCCTGGGACCGGCACTGAGAGTGCACTGGCTCGTGCAACCCTCCAGTGGCTGGGGTTGGTTCCCTGACCGGGAATCGAGCATGATAGCCACTAGTCAACCAGGGAACCTCCATCCCAAAGTAATTTTTTTCCTATAACAGCATGTCGAAGTGTTTCATTCCTCTTATACCACAGTAATTTGAGAATGCCATTGATGTTGTTTAATGGAACGTCTGCAAAATAAGTTCCTCTCATCACTTACATTGTAACAGATATTATATATACAGTCATTGTCTCATCTGCCTCTCTTTTTTTCTCTTGAAGCTTGTTATGAGAAACCAAAATGTGCCGAAAATCTTCCTACTGAAAATTTCACCATGTCAACTATTAGATGTTTTTCTTTGTTAAATGACAACATGTGTTTTAATCTGTTTATTATAAAGTTTCTTTATGTTGAGATATTTTACCATTTTATATTATACCACGGAATGAAAACACAGAAATGAATGCTCCATGCAAGAGTAATGTGTGTAGTGATGTGTGATGCGCTGTGTGTTCAGCATCACTTCCAGTGTAAAATGGGCTAATGTGAAAACCCAATATGTGATTTGTGTCCATTGTAGTGTAGGAATTTTAATGGAGCTGTATTGAATGATATTAGAAATGTAATACCTCTCTACTGTCCTGCGGGCTTAATATCTTTTTCATATTTTCACACTGTCTATGTGCATCTCTGGTATTTACACCAAACAATATTTTGACAAGTTCTTGCTTATAATGGACATCTGGTGCAATCAATAACATTTGCAGGAAATATATTTATATACTTGTGACATGGTGTCTGCAGCAGAATAAACAAACCAGTGTTGCGCCTCAAATCACACCCTTATGTACTATTCTAGACAGTACTAACATTAATTGGTTTTTCTATTGTTAGTTATTGTTTGGATTTGAAAACCTCTCATGTAGCCTTCAAACTTATCAAGGTCTGTCTTGCATACCAATCTTCTGGTTCTTTTAGATTAGTAAATACTTTTGAATGTAAGGTCATAGTTTTCAATTTGAGATGCAGCTCATGACAACAATCATGATGACGGCAGACAGTTTTAAAGAAAGACAGTTCACCAGTGTGCATGAAATCTAAACATTTTACTGTTTGACGTAAAAAACGTGACGGGGATGTTTTGGCTCTGACATGCAATCTAGTGGGTGTCACTTTCAAGTACGCAAGTGTGTGTGTGAACAATGCTGCTTACATTGCCGCTGCATGTGGATGCAAAGTCACGTGTCAAGTATAAACCTAGCCTCAAAGTTTTGACAAGTTTTTTTGTGCTTTTCTCAGTATAGGGAATCAAATTTCAGAAAGTCTTGTCTATTAATCATTCATCAGCTACAGATGCTGTTGATAGATATACAGTATGGTTTCTGGAGTATTCCTTTAAAACAGTTTGTGACAATTAGTGGTCATGTGCAGAACTTAATACATCAGAGATGTATTATAAAATATATATACATTCCAAACTAATTCAGGATGTTAGGCCAATACCAGCTCAATGCCAGTCATCAGCATCAGATCAGTGCCTCCCTAATAGCTTATTTACAAACTCAGAAGTAAATAAGAGGTCAGAAAATTGTGTAAAACATCCTGGATAAGACGGGACAGTGAGCGAGGAAGGCTTTGGTCCAGGTGCAGCTGATTTGTGAGGAATGACCCCACACTCATACAAAACACTTCTCCTGCTGCTACACACACCGTCCCTCCCCTGACTATCGCTACCATGGCGACGGCTCCCTCCCTCTGCTGCTCCCTCCCTCCCGCCTTATTGCCCGTAATCCTGCTATAAATAGGATGCAAGAGCGAAGATTTGGGGGAAAACAGCTTAACGTGGCAGAAGATGGAGGCAGACATCTGAGGGTTGTCACATCCTCACGAGGCGTTTTCAATCTCTCGCTGTCTTTTCTTTCCCTCTGTAATGTTTTAACCATTACAGCAGTATACAAACAGTATCCAAATGCTGTAAAACTGGCGGTTTGTGGATTAGTGGTTTATACACACACAAATAAAAGGCTTTTTATAAGTTCTCTATATTTTTGTGTGCGGTACATTTCACAGTTCCATTGTATCACAATACGCCTTTGAAATTATGGGTCTGTGGAGTGAAAAATTGCTACCAGACAGAAAAAAAAAAAAAAACCATGCAGGGGAGTTAACAAAATATCCCACAAAGGGTCAAGTCCAGGTCAAGTGATGCAAGTGAAAGTGCGACCAAAAATAACCCTGCAAAAAAACAAAGATTCAAAGATTACACTTAACCATGCTCAGTACCTCCTATGCTCAGCAAGATGTATAAAGTCCAAGCTAACAGAATGAAGATAAGTTCAATTCTATGACATTTCCTTTCATGAATAATCCATGAGGCAACTTCTAAGTGCTACGACACATCCAGGCAGCTCTGAAGGCCAAGATTAAGTGATTGGAATCTAGAAAGGACGTGCCTCTTCTGTGGGTGAACGGCAAGGACCAACTTCACTGAATTATCATAAATATCAGCTTTGGGTGTGGTGTGAGATAGGTTGCTTCTTAACATCAGTCATGGTAGAGGATAAAAAACTATATATAATAACAACAAGCAAGAGGCGAAGAAAGGAGAAGAGGAGCTTTTAATCTTCACCTGGCTTCAAAGCAAGCTCGTAGTGCATCAGGAGCTAGGACTGGAAAACAACTAAGGGGTGAAACATGCCAACTCGCTTTGGTTGGGCTCTTACACTTGTTGTGTGTATTCTTTTTTTCGAACAGTTCTTCCTAAATTTTAGGTAAAAGGAAGACAATGAAAAGAGACACACACAAAGAGCTCGACAGAAGAGATTCGAGCAATGGCGAGATCAAGAACAAAGCGCTTGCCATTTCTCTCTCCTCACATTCTCTTCTAATCTCATTTTTTTCAACTTGCATAAAATGAACTCCTTGCTTTGTTTCATCCCATAAAGCCAGAAGGAGAAGTGACAAGTATGTAAAATATCAGCCAAGATAGAAGACGCGTTTATGGTTATTTTATGGCCACATTTTAGCGTTTGGCTACAGCCAACAGGGGCTAATTTGGCAAAAGCGGCGAGCTGTTTCGCTTCATGTTATTTATGCATTCCCGACATTGTGCATGCATTAAACTGATGAATGCACCTGAATATTTAATAGCAGCGACTCAGGAGACTGAGTACTGTATTCCATGCCATTAAGAAATCAACAGCTATTTTCACAGAAAGATAACTGTCTCTCTATTTATGCGAGCAGCCATTCCAAACCAACAACAGGCCCTTGTTCATCATCTCTTTAGCAGATGGAGGAAAAAAGAATAAAAGGAGTTACAAATCATTGACATACATCTCATCGTCGTTGGTGTGGAACCCTGTTTCATTTGGTATCCCGAGTGAGATCAACACTTCCAGCGGTTCTAGCAGTGCTCATTAGGATGATTAAAGAAGCATGAATTATGTTCAGAGAAACATTCTTACCTTTAAGCAGCGAGAGGATGGGAGATGAGTATCAGCCACAGCGTTGGAAGAGCAAAGGACAAAGAGAGGGAGAGAATAAATTACTATATAGTATACCATTGGCAGATACATACAGTCAGCCGCAGAATTAATGGCACCCTTGGTGAAAATGAGTAAAATGGTACTGAAAATATATCTCTGTAGTTAATGAGCGTAATCATTTTTATTTTTATTTATTCATTATCATTATTATTTTTTTTTACTGATTTATGATTTATCAACACACATTTATGTCATTTCATTTATGTTTTCTCAAATCACCTCCATTGATGAATGATTAAGAGAATTTGGTCTCTGTGTCTCTATTTTTGTAACGTGTTGTTTAAAAATATTTATTTTGTCATGGAATAAATTTTGTTCGATTCAAGGTTTTTCCTCGAATTGAACACATATTTTACCTTTTTGCCCATCTTTTCCAAGGGTGCCAATAGATATAGCCATAGATATACACTCAGATAGAGATATAAATAAAAGTGGATGTGGAAAAATTACAGCCAATTTTCACATGCGTTCTCTGTCACATCTTTCCACACTCAATGTTTGGAAAGCTAAACAGCTGAAAACAGCACTAACCACTCACTTCTTTATATATAGATATGAATAGCAGATGCACTATTCCTTTTATATTTTTTATTGTTGAGACCAATCATGAACTCAAGTGACGTAGCTGATTTTGAGGACGTCAAATGTTTGACCCGCCCTTTTTTCTTACTCCAAGAACATAACTGAATTTGCTCTCCTGGACTCCTGAACACAGGTGACCACAGTCTGAAGGCAAACACTTAGATAGTTTCACCACTCAAGAGCCAGTCAGCTTTTTATAAACCTGTGCGGCACGTCATCAATTACTAATTAGATTCTTGCAAATAATAACGGCTTGCACCAACGCTCAGATATGTAAATGTATCATTATGAGTGTGTCTCAGGCTTTTATTCTCTCTGAGGACGCTGGTAATTGGAACAATGGTGAAAGATGAATTACATCATCAGTTGGTGGTCTTTGATGGGGAATAATAGGTTAATAGGGCTGCCAGAACAAATTTCCCTGTTTGATTTCACACATATATATATATATATATATATATATATATATATATATATATACACAGTGAGGGGAAAAAAGTATTTGATCCCCTGCTGATTTTGTATGTTTGCCCACTGACAAAGAAATGATCCGTCTATAATTTTAATGGTAGGTGTATTTTAACAGTGAGAGACAGAATAACAACAAAAAAAATCCAGAAAAACGCATCTCAAAAAAGTTATAAGTTGATTTGCATTTTAATGAGTGAAATAAGTATTTGATCCCCTATTAATCAGCAAGATTTCTGGCTCCCAGGTGTCTTTTACACAGGTAATGAGCTGAGATTAGAAGCACTCTCTTAAAGGGAGTGCTCCTAATCTCAGTTTGTTACCTGTATAAAAGACACCTGTCCACAGAAGCAATCAATCAATCAGATTCCAAACTCTCCACCATGGCCAAGACCAAAGAGCTGTCCAAGGATGTCAGGGACAAGATTGTAGACCTACACAAGGCTGGAATGGGCTACAAGACCGTCGCCAAGCAGCTTGGTGAGAAGGTGACAGCAGTTGGTGCGATTATTCGCAAATGGAAGAAACACAAAATAACTGTCAGTCTCCCTCGGTCTGGGGCTCCATGCAAGATCTCACCTCGTGGAGTTTCAATGATCATGAGACCGGTGAGGAATCAGCCCAGAACTACACGGGAGGATCTTGTTAATGATCTCAAGGCAGCTGGGACCATAGTCACCAAGAAAACAATTGGTAAAACACTACTACTTGAAGGACTGAAATCCTGCAGTGCCCGCAAGGTCCCCCTGCTCAAGAAAGCACATGTACAGGCCTGTCTGAAGTTTGCCTGAATGATTCAGAGGAGAACTGGGTGAAAGTGTTGTGGTCAGATGAGACCAAAATCAAGCTCTTTGGCATCAACTCAACTCGCCATGTTTGGAGGAGGAGGAATGCTGCCTATGACCCCAAGAACACCATCGCCACTGTCAAACATGGAGGTGGGAACATTATGCTTTGGGGGTGTTTTTCTGCTAAGGGGACAGGACAACTGCACCGCATCAAAGCGATAATGGACAGAGCCATGTACCATCAAATCTTGGGTGAGAACCTCCTTCCCTCAGCCAGGGCATTGAAAATGGGTCATGGATGGGTATTCCAGCATGACAATGATCCACCAAAACACACAGCCAAGGCAACAAAGGAGTGGCTCAAGAAGAAGCACATTAAGGTCCTGGAGTGGCCTAGCCAGTCTCCAGACCTTAATCCCATAGAAAATCTGTGGAGAGAGCTGAAAGTTTGAGTTGCCAAACGTCAGCCTCGAGACCTTAATGACTTGGAGAGGATCTGCAAAGAGGAGTGGGACAAAATCCCTCCTGAGATGTGTGCAAACCTGGTGGCCAACTATAAGAAACGTCTGACCTCTGTGATTGCCAACAAGCGTTTTGCCACCAAGTACTAAGTCGAAGGGGTCAAATACTTATTTCACTCATTAAAATGCAAATCAATTTATAACTTTTTTGAAATGCATTTTTCTGGATTTTTTTTTTGTTGGTGTTATTCTGTCTCTCACTGTTAAAATACACCTACCAAAATTAAAATTATAGACTGATCATTTCTTTGTCAGTGGGCAAACGTACAAAATCAGCAGGGGATCAAATACTTTTCCCTCCCATTGTGTGTGTATATACAGGTGCATCTCAGTAAATTAGAATGTCGTGGAAAAGTTCATTTATTTCAGTAATTCAACTCAAATTGTGAAACTCGTGTATTAAATAAATTCAGTGCACACAGACTGAAGTAGTTTAAGTCTTTGGTTCTTTTAATTGTGATGATTTTGACTCACATTTAACAAAAACCCACCAATTCACTATCTCAACAAATTAGAATATGGTGACATGCCAATCAGCTAATCAACTCAAAACACCTGCAAAGGTTTCCTGAGCCTTCAAAATGGTCTCTCAGTTTGGTTCACTAGGTAAGACACAAACATTCATTGCCAAAGAAGCTGGCTGTTCACAGAGTGCTGTATCAAAGCATGTTAACAGAAAGTTGAGTGGAAGGAAAAAGTGTGGAAGAAAAAGATGCACAACCAACCGAGAGAACCGCAGCCTTATGAGGATTGTCAAGCAAAATCGATTCAAGAATTTGAGTGAACTTCACAAGGAATGGACTGAGGCTGGGGTCAAGGCATCAAGAGCCACCACACACACAGGTGTAAGGGAATTTGGCTACAATTGTCGTATTCCTCTTTTTAAGCCACTCCTGAACCACAGACAACGTCAGAGGCGTCTTACCTGGGCTAAGGAGAAGAAGAACTGGACTGTTACCCAGTGGTCCAAAGTCCTCTTTTCAGATGAGAGCAAGTTTTGTATTTCATTTGGAAACCAAGGTCCTAGAGTCTGGAGGAAGGGTGGAGAAGCTCATAGCCCAAGTTGCTTGAAGTCCAGTGTTCAGTTTCCACAGTCTGTGATGATTTGGGGTGCAATGTCATCTGCTGGTGTTGGTCCATTGTGTTTTTTGAAAACCAAAGTCACTGCACCCGTTTACCAAGAAATTTTGGAGCACTTCATGCTTCCTTCTGCTGACCAGCTTTTTGAAGATGCTGATTTCTTTTTCCAGCAGGATTTGGCATCTGCCCACTCTGCCAAAAGCACCAAAAGTTGGTTAAATGACCATGGTGTTGGTGTGCTTGACTGGCCAGCAAACTCACCACACCTGAACCCCATAGAGAATCTATGGGGTATTGTCAAGAGGAAAATGAGAAACAAGAGACCAAAAAATGCAGATGAGCTGAAGGCCACTGTCAAAGAAACCTGGGCTTCCATACCACCTCAGCAGTGCCACAAACTGATCACCTCCATGCCACGCCGAATTGAGGCAGTAATTAAAGCAAAAGGAGCCCCTACCAAGTATTCAGTACATGTACAGTAAATGAACATACTTTCCAGAAGGCCAACAATTCACTAAAAATTTTTTTTTTTATTGGTCTTATGAAGTATTCTAATTTGTTGAGATAGTGAATTGGTGGGTTTTTGTTAAATGTGAGCTAAAATCATCACAATTAAAAGAACCAAAGACTTAAACTACTTCAGTCTGTGTGCATTGAATTTATTTAATACACGAGTTTCACAATTTGAGTTGAATTACTGAAATAAATGAACTTTTCCACGACATTCTAATTTATTGAGATGCACCTGTATATATGTGTATGTATATATATGTATATGTATGTATATATATATATATATATATATATATATATATATATATATATATATATATATATATGAGAGAGAGAGAGATTCAAAGGAAAATAATTCCTTTTCGAGGTTTGAGAGCACATTTTCTAGGTTTTTGAAAAACATAGGTTTTTCAAAACTTATGGACAAATAACACTTTATATAGCAAAAAGCGTCTAAATTCATGTCAATGTATGGCTTTTATTAGATTTTTTTTTTAAAATAACATACATTACTTTTTATTATGTAGCAAATTTATAAGGAAAGAATGAACTATTTTATAGAGGATTTCCTTGTCGGAAAATGTCAAGTTACATTAAATGTCCTCACAGAAAACCACTATATCAAAAAGTATACACATTTTTAATCTATTTATGGGGATCGTCCGCTATGCATTTAAGTTGTTATTATAGAAACAATAACATATTAGAACAAGCGCATTAATATAAGCTTGTGATTTGTAGCCAGAACTACTGTCAGAGTTGGTGTTATAGAGAATTAATCAATTGCTTTTTCAATTAATTAATTGCTAAGGGTCTGCTCGGGAAGGCAGCGAGATCATCTCTGGACAGCAACGTGGATACACAGATGAAACAGCCAAGATAATCCTACACATGCCTTTATGCAGAAAATCAAGTGATGCTTTGTTATTCCGCTGTGGAATTTTACTTCTGCCGGTCTGCACTCCTGTGAGCCTGTTAACAGTTTCAGCTTATAATTACTGAACAGGGGGTTGTCCTAAAAAGTGATGTTTCATATCTAATATGTTGGTCTTGGTACTGGTATGCTTAAATCAGCAAACAAATCTGACTTGGTGATCACAATATGTGAACTGCTTAAATCTAACATGTAGTTTGGATCATAAATAAATCAAACATTATGGACATCACGAAAATGAAATTGATAATGCAATGTATTTCTATTTATGTTTCATAGCTAGCTATTCAAGGAATAAAACACTTGTAGGAAAATATAACAACGGAGTGGTGTGATGCAACCCTAAAGTATTTTATTCTTCGTATACCACAGAAATTTGCCAAATATTACAGTTTTACATTAATTAAGGAATAACACACTTTTTTTTAGCAGTTTATAGCTACATTTAATGTGGGGGAACATCCGTGAAACAAGTTCCTGTTATCATTTACATTATAGCAGCTATAAACAGTCCTTCCCTCACTAGCATCCTTTCTTTCCTATGTCTTGAAGACAATCCCATTTCAGCAAACTTATTGACATTGGAAACTCCTTCCAGAAAGTTAAATAAATGTTTCTTTCACCATATCATGTATTATACAGTGCGGTCCAAAAGTCTGAGACCACACTGAAAACTGTTTTTCATTTAAAATTGGAAATACCCAGGATGTTTTAGAATTTTGAAATATTTCAAACAAATAAAGTAAATGTTCAATATCTTGAATATTTAATATTCAAGATTCTGGACTATTTCTAGGTACCTATTTAAAATTTAGCAAATTTGTAATATTTACCATGTTAACTGCTTTGTACAAAAGGTCAGATTTTCCTCATGATTAATCTCTTATACTGAACTATGTGTTCAGACGACACTCTGATGGATTTGATCTAATTCGGATCATAAGGTTTTGCACAAACCTGTGGAGTCCATCCAGCTCGAGTGCACACTGTCATTAAAGCAAAAAAGGAAAGTACCAAATACAGTGGGTATAAAAAAGAATCACCCCGCTTTAAAATAATCACATCACATTCAGCCTGAAATGAAGACGGACACAGTTTTTGTTTTATCCAGCTGTATTTACTCAGTGCAACTTATAACATCCAAGTGAAAGATATAACACCAACATGTCAGAAAAATAAATAAATAAATAAATAAACAGAATCACTGAGTTGGAAAAAGGATCACCCCCTTGTGTCAGTATTTTGTTGAACCACCTTTTGCTTTAATTACAGCCTTTAGTCGGTTGGGATTTGTCTCTACTAACTTTGCACATCTAGACTTTGCAATATTTGCCCACTCTTCTTTGCAGAACTGCTCAAGTTCAGTTAAATTTGATGGTGACCGTTTGTGGACTACAGTCTTCAAGTCATTCCACAGATTTTCAATGGGGTTTAAGTCTGGGCTCTGACTAGGCCATGCAAGGACATTCACCTTTTTCTCCTTCAACCACTGTGTGGTCAGTTTTGCTGTGTGCTTTGGGTCATTGTCATGTTGGAAGGTAAACCTTCTTCCCATTGACAACTTTCTGGCAGAGGGCAGCAGATTTTCCTCAAGAATATGACAGTATTTTGCCCCATCCATTTTCCTTCTATCCTGACAAGTGTTCCAGTCCCTGCTGCAGAGAAACACCCCCATAACAGGATATTACCACTTCCATGCTTTACTGTAGGAATGGTGTTATTTGGATTGTGAGCTGTATTGGATTTCCGCCAGACATATCGTTTGGTGTTGAGGCCAAATAATTCAATTTTAGTCTCATCTGACCATAACACCTTTTTCTATGTGGCCTCAGAATCTTCAAGGTACGTTTTGGCAAAGCTCAGTCGTGGGTGGCTTTTTTCTTGCAACCCTCCCATACAAGCCACATTTGTGGAGAATTTGTGATATTGTTGTCACATGCACACAATGACCACTCTTTGTCAAAAATTCCTGCAACTGCTTCAGAGTTGCTGTAGGCCTCTTGGTAGCCTCTCTAACCAGTTTCCTCCTGGCTCTTTCATCCAGTTTGGAGCGACGTCCTGATCCAGGGAAGGTCTGTGTTGTACCAAATACCTTCCACTTCTAAATAACAGACTTCACTGTGCTCTAGGCATTGATAAAGCCTTTGAAATTTTTTTGTATCCATCTCCTGACTTGTGCCTGTCCACAACTTTATCAGTTGCACTACCAAGGACTGAAAAAATGCTCCAGAAAAGCTCTTTTCATGCTGAGCTAATCAAAATGACCACAGCTGATCACAGTTGAAAGTCAAATGGCTTTGTGTGCCATTGACAAGGTGATTAGCTACACCTGATTGAGGACAAGTCATTTTTAGGAGGGGGATGATCCTTTTTCCAACTCAGTGATTCTGTTTTTTTATTATTATTATTATTTTTTTGTAATTTCTGACATGTTGGTGTTATATCTTTCACTTGGATGTTATAAGTTGCACTGAGTAAATACAGCTGGATAAAACAAAAACTGTGTCCGCCTTCATTTCAGGCTGAAAAGCAACAAAATGTGATTATTTTAAAGGGGGGTGATTCTTTTCTATACTCACTGTACTAAGAAACTCTGAAATTCATGTAAATATTTCAAAGATTCTATTTTCACTCAAGTTGTTGTCAATACTTTCATTTGTAATGAAAATTATTCTATGAAATTATTAAAGAATGCAAACTTATATTGCTTCTTTATGGAAAAGAAGCATTTTCACTAGTTGTCTCAAACGTTTGGACTTCACTGCATATGTTAAAAAACAAAACTTTAATTTATTATTAAGCTTAGATTATGTGGAGTGTCCATGACCCTGTAAATTAGCTGTTACTATAGAAATGTCAACATATCAGAACAAGCACATTAACACAAACCTGCTGTTTGCCTTGCAGAAGGAACTGTCAGCGATGAAGCTATAGTGAATTCAACAGTGCTGCGGTATAAAATATAACTAAACACCTTTTATAACGTCATTGCTACTCATTGTAAAAATTAAATGAATGGATGTTATCTTAAGAGGAGAGTATAAATTAAACAAAACCGGGGCACAGGTTTATTAATTAGCTTAAAATGCAAAAAATAAGAGGGGAAATAAAGAATCTCATGGCCATGTTAGGGCTCTATAATATCTTGGTCTGAAAAGCTACAAAAAAACTGTATCACTGTTAAAAAGGTTTGTCAGAACCTGGCACACAAAAGCACAGATAGCTAATCAGATTACAACATTCAAGATTTTAAAGCCTATAGCCATCTAAGTACAGACTTAGAATTGAGACTTCTGATCAGAAATATGAACTAATGGAAAGAAAAAAGGCCAGTTATGATTTTACATTGTTTATGGCAAAAAATGGTGGCTTGTCATTGCTTATGTGGGTGACAGGTCGTGTTGTTGGTTTGAAAGAATCAGAGGGCCAGTGATAAAGACCTCTATTTGCTGGTGATGGTAAGTTTCGAGCTAACTATAAACTCTGTGGCCAGTAGCATGAGATAACCTTGACTCCTCAAGTCCAGAATGCCAGCAGACTGCCAGGCTGGTGTGGAGCGTGGGAAAGTGATACATCACTACTGCTCTTTCTACATGGCAGATCACACATTCACCCCGTGGTGGAGTGAGCCATCGATTTCTTGGAGATACAAAAAAAAAAAAATCCATCAATTGGACTTAATGTGTATCTGGCCAACTGTAACCTTCATCCTCTTCACAGTTGTATACCATTATATCCACAAAATGATGCGGAATCAATATTAGGGTTTTATTGTGCAAGCGCTTTGATTTCTCAAATTGTTTCGCCACTACTGTGCACATGAAACAACCTCAAGAGGATCTAAGCAGAGCAGATTATGATGAATTATGGTTATGAAAGGTTTATGTTCTGGCATTGAGCATACTTTGTGCACAATGAGGAATGTTCAACACTCTAGAATAGAAAATGAGAGAATAACAGAGAAGACAATAATCCACAATGCACTTAAAAAAAGTGTCTTGCCTTTTCTGCAAGTCAAACTGCTGCCACTTCAGTACATTTTTTTTTCTAAGTTCCATGACCTTTCAATAAACAACCATGCATAATATTAACTAACTGCAGTGAAAGATCATAGCTTCACGAAAAGCTTAAGCCTTTCCAGCCAATATGTATAATTAGCTAACTTTGCCAGCAGTGCATCAGTCAGTAACCACATGACAGCTTATGCTCCCTATAATTAATATAAGATCAGATCATTCTGTCATAGAGCATTAAGCTTAGCTGGCCACTTGAACATATGTGATGCATGTGGAAAAGGAAAAGGGTAGATTTCTCACTTTCTCGTGTAGCAGGAATTGAAATATATTCTTGTATCCCGTGTGAGTAGCAAGGACTGAGGAAGCATGACATGAGGACAGGGAAAGGAAACCAGACAATACGTGTGCAAGACAGTGCAAATGAAGTGCTGAGTGAATCTGTTAGTCCAGATGTTGAATTAATCATCTTTACCACTCGCATGGAGGAGCTTGCAAGTCATAATATCTTGAATTATTCATATCCCAGAGCTGGAGTAATTCTCTCTGAATTATTGAATTCAGCAGTTCTAGGACTTACTGGCTTATTGGCCCTTTTAACTCTGCTCGGCCTATTTTGAAGAAATTCCAGCCTCCCTCATTGACTGGTTTGGAGTCACCTTGATGGCAGAATTTAAATCTGAGTGAGAACTGGGCTAAAGGGAGGAGGGTGAATGCATCTAATCTATATGCAGTGCTTTAAAGTTCATTCATTCATGCGTTGATTCATCGTCAGTACGGTCTTTATCCTGGTGGATCTGAAGCAGGAATTAGCATGGATAGGAAACCAGTCCAATTACTACACACATTTGTAGCACTCATTCACACCTAGGGACAATTCAGTGTATTTTTCCAGCATGTTTTTAGGAGGTGGGAGGAAACCGGAAAACCTGGAAGAAACCCACATGTACACTGGGAGAAAGAACAGACAGTACAGACACTAACTTGAGCTCAGGAACGAACCACGTATCCTGAAGCTGTGAGGTGGCAATACCATCCTTCTTTAGAGTTGCAATATATAATGTTTAAAGGTGTTTCAAAACCTGTAAAAATCATATAATTTCCAAGATACCTTTCAAAAATTCCGAATTGCAATATTACCTTGCAATGATCTGGTTCGTTTCTTTGGTTTTAAATTTGGTTTATATTTTTCAGGCCCTGAAATAAGCTGCTCAGCTCTGCCCATTTTCATTAAACAGCAACTCACATGGCATATGTGGTTTAAACAGAATGGGTTGGATCAGTTTGGGGAGAAAGTGTGTCTTCATAATCTTTTCACTGCAATTTTACTCCAAATTTACCTTGCAGGCAAGTATCACATTGCTCCTTTAATGGTTACATCACAGTTGAAAAAAAATATAGAGACATTTATATTTGACCCAAGACAACACCTAGCCAGTGTGGCTATTTTTCACACAATATAAATCCAATACATCATCTAAGCTGTTATATATGTGGCCTCTTTCAGCAACATACTTGTACTGGCACTGAATCTGATATATTTGGTAACATAAGATAATTATAAACATTCTCTCCAAGGAGCATGTGTTATTTTCCATACATGTATATCAGTGTTAGTGTGATTATATAACACTTAAGAGGAGTGTGAAACAGCTTGGAACTGGTGGATGCATGCCCCCCTGAAATATTAAATATCAACGTGTTGCTCCAAACCTGTAGGAAACCTGGAAAAAAAAAAACAGGCCGATCCATTACTGTGAAATCCTCACTTCACAGTATCAAAGCACTGGATGAATTCTTCGGCTAATCTCTGTTCAGCTCTTTACATTCTCCGTTCCCCTCAAACGAGGCTCTCCTGCTTCATTGCCTGGCTCGAGCCAATGAGTCTTGACCAAAATCAGTCAATTTGCTCAACCCCCCTCCCCCAAAAAAAAAGCTTTGTTGAGAAAGAACTGAAAGGGACAAATACATAGTGAAAATGTTCCTGGAGACAAGCCATCAAAAATACAGTTAGAAATGTCAATATTCTGCCACTTTTCACTAGTGAATGATGGCACATTTGCTTAGTGTTAATTAGACTGCAGTTGCACGTCACTTATTTTAATGTAGTTTTTCCTGTCTCTTCCTGGTATTCAAGTCTGAAGTACATCTTTCAGGTCTATAATTAATTAATCAGTGCGATTAGAAACAGCAGGCTACCTTCCTATCCTGCCAATTAAATTTCTGTCTCCCAAATGCATCTCATCAGCTACAGGTGAGACAGCGCGTTAGTTATCTGTCTCCTTTTCTTCTTACCACCACAGTCTGCTTCCTGAACTAATGCAAGACTGTCTTTGACAGTCTGGTTCCAGTGGTAAAAGAATTGAACATTGTTGCATATGGCTGGCTGAGTTACAGTGCTCCAATCTGAGATGGCAGGCATCATGGTGAAGCATTCGCTAGCAGAATGAGAGTGCTCCAGCTGCCGGTGCCTCAGGTGTATCAGCTCTTTCTTTTTTTTTTACTCGTGTCTTTATGCTGAGTGCTTCCTCCTGCGGTGTGCCTGCCACACATAACCACTATCTCATCTCTGCCATTCAGTACTGCCCAGGGTACAGGCTGATTTTAAAGGCTTGATTTCTGCTGCTAGTGTTGAGCAAGGAGCGCTTAAATGTAGACCAACACTGCTGATTTAAATTGCCACCTACAGAAGGGTGACAAAGGAAAAAATAACCTGTGCCTGTTACACTGTGGGGGCATTTATTTATTCTGGGGACACAATAAACTCAAGGCAGTGAAGCTGGAAACTTGTGGTGGTCCAATTCCTTACCAACACACTTTATGCTGGTTTTGCCTTGTCAAATCTCTGTACGTGATGTTGGAATGACGCATCCCTAATATGAAGATATAGATCATTCTTTAGCAATTTTAACATAAGTAATTCAGTCAACTCCTTGCCCATATATATCAGTAATCATCTATCAAAAAAATATTTTGACTTAAGCCACTTATCAGTGGTGCTGGTAATCATGAAGAATAAAAAAAGAAAACCAAATTAGGTTGAATTAGGAAGACTGGTACAATAACAACCTACTTTTACAGCAAATATGCCCATTTGACTGACATTTCAACTGACCAACTGCACTTTTTTCCATAACCTGTCAGCAAATACACAAGGCTGTAATTTACTTGCCACTAACCACTTACAACACAAACTCTAAAAATGGGCTGTCAATGTTTTTTCAATGTAGAGACTATATACATTGCAGTAAAGACCACTAGTGTGACCATTTGTTTTTTTGGGTTCTAGACCCAACTAATGAGATATGTAAACAGGCTCACGGACACTGGACAGTTGGAGAAACATCGCCTGGTCTTTTTTCCAGTAGCCATCTGTCTAGTTTTGGTGAACCTGTGCCCACTGTAGCCTCAGATTCCTGTTCTTGGCTGACAGGAGTGGAACCCAATGTGGTCTTCAGCTGCTGCCCATGCACCTCGAGGTGTTGTGTGTTCTGAGATGCTTTTCTTCTCATCATGGTTGTAAAGAGTGGGTATTTGAATTATTGGGTTGTCTTCCTGTCAGTTCAAACCAGTCTGGCCATTCTCATCTGACCTCTCTCCTCAACAAGGTGTTTCTGCTTGAAGAACTGCTGCTCACTGGGGTTTTTTTTTTTTCACACCATTCTGTGTAAACTAGAAACTGTTGTGCATGAAAACAGTATATCAACAGTTTCTGAAATACTCACACTCTGGCACCAACAACCATGCCACGGTCAAAGTAATTGAGATCACTAGGATTTATTGATCAATTCTGATGTTTTATATTAACATTATATATATATATATATATATATATATATATATATATATATATATATATATATATATATATATATATATATATATCAATGTAAAATGCATATGTCAATAGCTTCAAGTAAAAAACATCAAACATCAGAATGAAGAAAAAGTGTGATCGTGTGATCTCTGTGACTTTGATCTAGGCATGTATGTTGGTACCAGATGGGTTAGTTTGAGTATTTCAGAAACTGCTGATCTTCTGGGATTTTCACACACACACACCAGTTTCTGGAGTTTACACAGAATAGTGCAAAAAACAAAAAATATTGAGTTAGCAACAGTTCTGGGGTTGGAAACTGAACTCACCCAAACTGAACAGTTAAAGACCAGGTGATTTTTTTTTTCAATCTTCAACTGTCCAGTTTGGGTGAGTCTGTGCCCATGATAATCTTAGATTCTTGTCCTTGGCTGACAGGAGTGGAACCTGATGTGGTCTTCTGCTGTTGTAGCCCATCCACCTCAACTATTGACATTGTGTTCTAAGATGCTTTTCTGCTCATCACGGTTGCAAAGAGTGCTTATTTGAGTTACTATAGACTTCCTGTAAGCTCAGACCAGTCTGGTCGTTCTCCTCTGATCTCTCTAATCGATAAGGTATTTCAGCATGCAGACCCTCAGCTCAGAGGATATTTGTTTTTTTTCTGCACTATTCTGTGTCAACTCTAGAGACTGTTGTGTGTGTGAAAATCCCAGGAGATCAGCGGTTTCTGAAATGCTCAAACCAGCCCATCTGGTACAAAGAACTATGCCACAGTTAAAGTCACAGAGATCACACTTTTCCCTCATTCTGATGTTTGATGTGAACTGCTGAAATGAAGCTCATTGCAGGAAATAAACTATTTTTTAAATTTACATTAATTTTTACAATCATAGGTCTGTCAGATATGCTTTATACTATGTTTTTTTATTTCTGATCAGTACAATGTACTGGAAATGAAAGTGAGAAAATGGGTTTTGATCAGTACATGCCATCAGAAGTTTGCCCGACAGCAACAGTGTTTTAAAATCAAACAAACATTATTCTCATTCTGTAACTACACCCTAAAGTCCTACTGAGGGATTTCTCATTTCTGAGCCTTTAATTAATGACTGTTATGATCTTACATCAATAACGTTTATTATGATTTAAGGCATCAAAGCCATTATGCATGCAATGCCGCCTCTCCACAAGCTGACTGAATTTCTCCTTTCCTTCACTTCAGTGATCATTAAAACTAATTAGAGGAACTGAAATGACATTTCAGATAATTTACTAAATATCACGTGAAATATCTATACACTACAGTGGATTTAAGGTTGATTACACAACCACCAACTCTTAAATCTTAGATATTACACTTAAAAATATTTTCATCCTAATATAATTTTTTCAGCATTGAATCTAAGAAAACATGCATTTAACCATTAAATGAGTTAACTCATCTCAGACAACAATCTCTCTCTCTCTCTCTCTTTTTACAAGGTTGGCTGTGTACATTTTACAATACTTGGCTGTGTTTTGCTCTTAAGTGACTTACATGGTTGAGATTAGCAAACACAAAATGTTTTGGGGACATTCTAACATTCTAATGACTCATTAATTTTTTTAAATGACCAAGTTTGATTCTTTCAAACTATAATTTGCGTAACAGGGCGGTACTTTCAAAGTGTCCTTGTCAGGTAATATCACAATATCATTGAAAAAAATAAGGAAAAACATAAGATAACTTATTTTTTTTTCTTTCAGTGATCTTCAGGAAATACTAATGATGCAATTTCCTGTTGAACATGTGACTTGCGGAACATAGCAAATATTTCATAGCATTCAAAAGGATGATTTCATGCTTTTAAGATGCTAAACTGATTGACACATTAACACAAAAAAAATACTATAATATATTTGAACTATTTTAATGATTATATTTCAAAGGAAAGTGTAGTTATAGTGTTAAGAGTATACTGGTGCAGGCAAAAATGCAGTTTTCTAAGTGCTTTTGATGTAATACCATTGGGACGCATATGGCACCCCCCACCATTGAATCACCCTTAAGCTAATAGTTTTAACATGTTGCGTAGGTGAACTACACGTTAAATAAGAAGCCCTTTTGGATTCAGCCCAAGGTTCAATTCTCAGATGTAAAAAGTGTTCTCATAACACATGGATAAACATGCCTTCTCATTTACCTGACAACTGTTTGCCTGCTAATCCTAGCATGTTTGAGCCTAGAGAACGAGCGAGAGAAAGAGAGAGACAGAGAAAGTATGTGTGTTCTTTGATGGAATATATATTCTGTGGGCAACATCAGAACATTTCTCTGGCCCACACTCGAAGTTTAGGAATGCATCAATACCATTTTTGATGAATACAACTACAACGTTCTTTAGTACTCATCGATACCGATACCAATACCAATACTGCCACTTAAATGTATAATCTACTTAGCAATAATCAATCAGATGCATCATGAAACATGTCGTTTAGCCCTGTTTAGATTTAGTAGTTAATTTGAAATGAATTGCATTAGTTACCTTGGATCGAGTAGGGTTGCAGAAGAGAAGAGCAGGTTTTGTTTTCACTTCGGTTTACCGCATCTGATCATCAAGAACAACATCCTGATTTTTCACTAACCTAAAGTTTTCTGTATACATTTTTCTCACTTAGCTTCCTACAGCGTATTGGTGTGTTTACAGCATTTGGGCAGACACCCAGTGGGGGCGCTGGGATTTGAACTCATAAACTTCTGATCAGTAATCCAACATTTTAACCACTGAACTACCACTGCCCACTTACTGGAATTGATGCATCATTATCCAACAGTCTTGTCTCAACCAATTGTGTGCTATTTTGATTTGGGTGGGTTGGGGGTATGCTGGGGGAAGCAAGGTTTGAAACTTGACAAAGGAAAAAGGTAAATAGGACAATCTTGAAACAGAACAACAACTGTGGACAGGGCTGACCCAAGCACAGGTCTGCTTGAGCAGCTATAATGGACCACTGCTGTTCTTTACTTGGTCAAGCCCATTGTATTTTTCTCCCCGCATTCTCCTTGAGTTGCCATAGAGGCAGAACAAACCCCATCACACAGTCAACATACACTTTTCAATCACACAGTCTAAGAGCATTCTCAGGGGGGAAAAACATGGGAAATTATAAAACATGACTGACATAAATGCCATGCTTCCAGGCACCCTTTTTTCCAAGCTCTTGACCAGACATGTTTGTATTGCAAAAAAAAAGCTACTCATTTTCATGAGACTCTTTTTTGTAAGCAAATGAGTCATTAGCTTCACTTCATCTTACTTGCCAGTGTAGAAATCGGATGTACCACTCTTGACTTATTGGCTTGTTATAAGCAGTCTTATCCTATCTATGACTCTCAATAAAGCTCTTAGACATTTTAAAGATCTGGATAATGCAGGCAATCCATCACCATAACAACAGAGCAGAAACGTTTTGCTGTAAGCAGCCTGGTAATTCTCACAATAATGCAATAATGCTGAAAGCACTCACCAGGCAGCTTTTCTTCAATATAAGATTATAACCCCAATCAATGAAAACATAAGAAGTTTCATCATCATCCTAAGAAGCTTCATTCATCATCTTATGCTTGCTTATTGGTAACTCCACCAAAAATACTTACCAGCATTACATTGTTGCCTATACTATACAATGCTGCAAGGTCTTTCATCAACTTGAGCTTATACCTCTTTTAAAACGCATGTAGCCGCACAATCCAATAAGTAAAATGCAGCTTTTATACTAAAAAAAAAGTCCACTTAAACCAGTGTCATTTATTACATTTGTCTTTAGACTTTTGTTTCCTCAAGGACAGCACTGGCATCCAAATAATACATGCACACACACAGAGAGTTCTTTTGTTTAAATTATGAGTTTTGAACTCTGGTGCTTAATGACTACTGGGATTAGTGTACTGCTATATACATAAATAAATTCCTCCACTAGTGGCTTTGTTTCCTAAGGCCATATTTCTGTGATGCATAGAGAGACAGAAAAATGCATTATGGTTAATGTTCAAATCATCCAGTGCCACTGCAACACCCAAAATATCAAGATGGTCTCACACTACCAGATTTGTAATTTTACAAAGTATACAAAGGCTAAAGTTAGGATTAGGGCAGGGTTAGCATGTATAGGCTTAGCAAGTGTTTGCATGAGACTGATCCATGTGCTAGTTCAAAGTCATACTTTTTTTTCATCAGATATGATTAAAACACTAAAAGAATCAACCACTAACTACAAAATTCAGGACACAACATGACCCAATGATTTTGAAAGTTTTTTTTAAATCTCTGCTTGTCCTGAGGTAATTAGCAACATAGCCTTTGTCATCTCAGTTTCCCTTAATTAGCATAGTTTGCTCAGTTCATAGATTTCATTATCTCGACTTACTCAGTTCACACCATAACCTTTCTTAGCTTAAGATACTCAGTTAATGACATAGCCTTGGTTAGCTCAGCTTGTTCGGTTAGTCTGCCTTCACAACCTTCATTTTCTCACGTTCTTCAGTTAACACCATAAACATCATTAGCTCAATTTGTTCAGTTAGTACCATAGCCCTTGTTCGCTAAGCTTACACAGTTACCATCCTAACCTTTATTAACGCAGCCTGTCTGGTTAGCGCTGTAGCCTTTTGATGGATCAGTTATTAGTGTCATTTAAGCCTGTGCTTATTTTCTCACCGGAAAAATCGGTAAAAATAACAAAATCCAAATATAAGAATCCAAGAAAAACAAGAATAAGACAGTTTAGGACAGGAAATCTTTTCAAAGGTCCCTAGTTTTTCACAAGTATTTGTACGGACTAGCAAATGTACACACCACCTGCCTGAATTTCAACTCGCATTCCTGGGGACATTATTTATCAAAATTTTATTCAACATTTGCATACACCATAAACATGAAATTGAAATGCCAAGCACACTCTGCTTTACTCATCTGCTTTCCTGTGTTAACAGGATACAGATCAGCTCCCCTGGCCAGCCTCCAGCTCCCTCACTGCCCCCTCCACCACACTAACACACGCGCACACACACACACACACACACACACACACACACACACACACACACACACAACACACTACCCAAATAAAACACCCAAATACACCCACAGACAGATAACATGTTGACACGTGCCAGCATCACAACCAACAAGCCTTCCAGCTCTCACACCTGGTGTGTACATGCTCCTTTGGGACAGCTAGTCTGGCTGCAGCTCACCCCCCAATCAGTCGATTTCTGCTCAACCCCAGACAGTGATTTACATCCCTTTGTCTAAAATAATTCTCCATCTCTCCGTTGTGTACATGGATGGGTAGGGGCAAGGAGGGGCAGATGGCTCCCTGAAACCTCCAAAAAGAGGTACAGATTGGAGAAATAACATTGTTCGGTCCACCTGCTCAGTAGGACCCGGACACCCCAAACTTCTTGCAAAGAGCTATTTTTTATTCTTCGCAAATGCGACAATGGCGCATGCAGCAGGTCTAAAAATACACGCCTTATTACAGGGATGATTTATCAGCATGAGGTATGACATATGCATTAAGGAGCACATCATATCAGCTGTACTCAAAGCTATTTATACATGGCAATACCAAATCCCAGCACTCCAACACAAACTTAGACGTGCAATAGCCAAAAAACAAAGGAGACAACACTGCCTCGTGCCACCCTGATTACAATTAATCTTACTTTGCATTAGAGGCAGATATGGTCGTTAGGGCTAAGCCACTGCAAGACTCCTCTACGGCAATTTGCAGAGCCCTTGAGAGACGTCGAGTGTCACCATCCACGCTAATGAAGCTTTGAAAACAAAGGCCTTTCATTGGGCCTTGAGCCCCCTGGGACATGAGAGCTGATGTCATTGTGTTTATTCGGTCACCAAAAAAAAACAACAACCTCACTATGGCAACCAGGGAGATTGTTCTTGTGGAAATGGGGGAGGGTGTTTAAACAAAAGCATGGGTCCCCTTCAGCCTATCGCATGGAGACAGCCCTTGCTTAGCCAGGGTGGAAACTTTGTAGAGCTGACCCTGCCATATGCACACAAGTCCTTCAGCGTAATGCTATTACATCTGATGCCATCAACCATAATCCAATCTACAAATGTTATGTTTATCTGGGCATTACCATGAGAGTTTGCAGAAAGGATAATACTGTAGAGGGAAAAACAGAATGATGTAATGATTATATGACAAGAAGAAACACCTTACCCTGCACTGACAGTAGAAATAGAGAAGTTGGTAATGTCATCACCCGTTTGGCTCTTGTGGGCGTGCCATGATCACTTGTTCACTTGTGACTGTATGCCGGATGGCTTTTTTGCCCTTCGTGTATGAAATCGTTGTAAATATTTAGGCTACTTTAGGCTATTTTAATATTGTTTTTAGTTATGTATTCAAATAGTTTGTATTAAATATTCACTACCCTATCATGCACATTCATTTGTTCATTCATATTCATAATAAATCTTCAGAAACCAGGACTAGGATTGTTAAGCTTATCCCAGGAACATTGGGAGTGAGATAAGGCTACACCCTGGACAGGAAACCAGTCCATCACAAGACACCACACGCACACTCATTTATACCTAGTGACAATTTACCAGCATGCATAACATATATTCACCACTTAGTGTAACCATGAAGCTTGCTTGTCTCTGGGTTATTACCATGCTATATTACACTGGATATTGTTTAAAACTTTCATGTTTCTTGAATCCAAACTGACAGTGAGGTTCATAGGGACCAAACACAAATAGGATCTGAAAGGTCTGGCATCAGACAACAGTACCATATGATTGGTCAGAAAACGTACTGGATCCAATAATCATGTCACTTGTCTACTGGTTGCTGTGTCATTTAGTTATCACCAGAATGGCAGCTCCGATTCAGGCACTGCCAAAGTAAATGAATGATTGCATGTCTCTTTGTTGCTTGTGAGTGTGAACATAGAGTCGTAGCCTTTCATCAGTCAAAACCTGAGATTTAATAGTCGTTTGATCTTTGATCAAGCTTGCGTCATTCAAACTTGAAGGCCTCATTTGGCATTTTACACGGATGGACATATTTACATTTGCCATGAATGGCTCATTAGACAGGATTGATGTATATCAATGACCACACGCAATATTTTGTCCTGGAATTGGTATAATATATTTTTCAAACAACTGAATTTGCTAATTGTCTCTCTATGTATGCCATATTCTGCTGGTCCTACTGATAAATGACACATCTCACACTGCCGGTGCCACTCAACCTGTAATTTTCTCTTTTATAGCCAACACCACCTCCATTCCTCTGTTCAATTCTATTTAATTTATATAGCACTTTTAACAATAGACATTGTCACAAAGCAGCTTTGTAGAAATCCCAATGTAGATTTATAATTAGATCCCTAATTAACAAGCCAGAGGTGACAGCCTGACAAGACATGAGGAAGAAACCTTGAGAGGAACCAGACCTAAAAGACACTGGATAGTGAGATTATAAATCATAATTTATATTTATATTTATACAGACGAGTCCTTAGGTACAAATCTACTTAGGTAAAAAGTATGAGCACATCTTTCCCAATAATGTATATGTTTGTGTTTACGTCTTGTTAAATTCCTGAGATCTGTACTAGATCTAATTCTGGTTGACTGGTCTAAGGATTTCATCTCTTGTTTGCATTCATTCAACCTGTTTCCAGTGAATTACAGTCATTTCAGCATGTGAAAGGGCCTTTAGCTAATACTTTGAGGGTAAACATGGTCAACCTGAGGGCTGCTGTTGCTGCTATATATTGTCACCATACTCTAATGCTTCCAGTTTCCTTTGTAAAAATGCAAACTACAAAAGGAAGTTTCAAGATTAACCGCAAAGAACCACAACTGGTGTTACTGAAACAAGGTAAGACCATACCTTATTGTTGGCCTTACTGTAAAGTAGTCCTATGTTCCTCATATCAACTTAAGTAATTTGTAAATAGTAATCTATTATAGTAGGCATGACAAATGTTCCATTAACAATTACGTGACTATGATGCAGGGTTTTTTTTGTTTGTTTGTTTGTTAGTTTTTTTTTTTTTTTTTTTTTTACAAACCTGCATCAATGCTATCTGCTGCAATGAAACTTCTGGCTTGTTCAAGCCACAATCTAAACTGTAACCTAATGTTCCTTGTGACCATGATTCCAACAAACGTTCTCATTTTTCAGCATTTGGTGCATGGTATCTTGATAAAACTCACATCCACTTTCAACCAAGCTAAAAGGAAGTGAGTATATTCTGTGAAGGATGAAGTCATATATCCTGATCCCCATGCTGAGCGGGTGATATGTCTCTTTTTAAAAACTACATTGTTTGTGAGGAATGAGTGTTGCTCTCAGCCACGCGATCTGTAGCTCGCGCAGGTGTTTTCCTTTTTCACTTTTGGCTGGGAAACTGGACTTATTTGGCAATGAGGCAAGGAGCTTTCAAAGTCATGCTGGAAGACTAGTTCTTGGTCATGCTTCAAATCCATTTTAATTGCAAATGGGTTAATGAATGCATTATTGCAGAAGAAAATAAATAAATAAAAAATAAAAGCCTAATTAAAAACAACTCACAATATGCATTTTGACAGCCCCAAAGTTCTGTCAGTGGAAAGTAACCATTCCCTCCAGACACCTTCTGTTTAGACTACAGACTTGCTAATGGCCTGAACCATTATGGAAAACAAGAGGAGGAAATTCTATTACTGGATACAATAGCCAGACCCTTTTGGTTGATCGATTGAGAAGAAAATAGTGCTGGCCTTGGTGCTCTACTTATGTAATTGATTCCATTCACTGTACACTATGACAGGTTAACCTGGTCAATACGCTCGCTGCTCTGTCCTGTGTCTTCCCAGAAAAATGTATTTGCGCTAACTATGCTTTCTATCTAAACATAAAGCAGGAGCACGCCAAGGTCCAGTGAAAAATGTCAAGCCTCATTCAACTTCTCTAGAAAAACGCCTCCCCAGTCATTTAACTGCCCAAAATGACTCACAGAGGAAATCCGTGACAGGCATGGTTTTTTTTGTGGTTTTTTTTTTTTTTTTTTTTTTTTTACAGTTCCACATATCTACTGGATGAGCACACCTCTTTTCTGCTCAGCGTCTGCCCAGCCGTGTTTTCAGCCTTGCCATCTCAGATTACAAAAATCGTTTTTGTCGAATGAACCCCGCAGCTTCTACACTGAACTTTTACAGTTCCATTTCTCCACCAGCATCAGAAGTAAATAGTGAGAACTATGGGTTCCTTTGTCACCAGCTGGAACTGAGCTTCTGGCCAACTTTAATATCACATATGAATGTCTTTTCTGATGGGTCTACAGCTTTCCACACAAAAAACAGTCTCTGCCAGCTCCAGTCTGGTTTTGTTTTTTGTTTTTTTAATGAAAAACGACTCCTGGGTCTTGCTACAGAGGCCTTGTTTCAACTTAGTGTTTTCCCTGCAGCTAATGTTCCATCTTCAAAATGCTATGGTGCAAGAAACAACTAAGTGCAGTTCTCTGTGGATCGAAAGTGATTACTTTTAGTGGGTGGTATACCGATTTTGACAATTTCTGGAGTCGGCGGGCTTAGTAAAAGCAAAAAATTGATGTTAATGACTTCAAAAATTGCATAAAACCCAAAGTGGTTAAAGGATGTTGTAACAGAACACAATAAGTATTTTAATGTAAGTATTTTTCTGGATCTGTTTGAAGAGTCCAGATTCTTGCTTGTTTCACTTCCTTGCGGGTTTTAAGCACTTTGGTACTTATTACCATTTAATAAGTATCATTCATTAAAGTCTATTTAACATGGACTGTTTAACCTTAGATATAACAAATGAATTCATTCATCTTCAGTAACTGTTTTATACAGGTAATTGTTGAGGTGATTCCAGAATCTATCCACACTGGATAGATAGATAAACACTGGATGGGAATACAACCTGGATGAGATGGCAGTCCAATGCAGTGCATTATGCACAGACACCCCTTCACAGCTAGGGGCAATTTAGCATAGCCAGTACTCCTACTGGAATTTTAGAAGGTGAGAGAAAACCAGAGAACCTGTGAAGCTTTACACATACAGTGACTTGAGCTCAGGATCGATCCAGGCACCCTGGAGTTGTGAGGTGGCAATGCTACCCACTGCACCACTGTGCTGCCCTAACAAATTCATTTGTCATTTTGACATGTGTGCCACTGCATAATCTCCTGGGTCCAGGGTGTTCAATCCTGATCTCGGGTTACAGACGTATGAAATTTTTTATTTTCTCCCCATGACTTTCCTCCCAGTATTCCTGCTTTCCAATAACATTACTGTAGGTTTTGGGCAATCCGAAACAGGCCTTTAAGCCCTTATGAACACTGAAAATTTGTTGAGCTGTTCTGTGTGAAGAGCTTAAAATGTATTCAAGCAATAGGAAGGATGGTTCCAGATACATTTGTGAGGGTAACAGGAACACAACCATCAGGTGATAAATGAGAATGAAAGCCCAGCAGTCAAGTGAGTGTGTGAAGACTGTACATCTGCAGATGTTCTGAATAAACTACCAGCTCTGCAGTGGGAACCGAAGCCAATCTTGCACCAGATGAAAAATAAATAGACCTGTGGAGCCACCGAAGGACTCCATTCCTCCACAGAGACATAAACAAACACACACCATTATCCCTTGCTTATCCTTGGTTATAAAGGACATTCTTTGTTTCAGGATTAGCTTTTTTATTTTTTTACATTTTTATTTTTTTTTTATTTCTCAGCCTCCTAGATTAACATTCTATACCACGCCAATCTCACCAGTTTGTTTTTAATTAAACCCAGCTGCTTTCCATATACAGTAATTATGACAACAAAAGAATGAAAGAAAAACAAAAGAGTCAGGGAACTGTATTTTAACAGATGGCGGTATTAACTGTGTGCTTTCTCACTCAAGCATAGCAAAGCTGAAGTGTGACACAGACAGGAATAAAAAAAAAAAAGATAAAGGAGAAAACGCTTCGCTTTCAAACCAACTGACTGTACAGAACAATACGTTGCAAAGCAAGGCGTGAATCTCGTGCCACGTCTACAAACAGAGAGCATATTTTGCCACCATAAATTAAAGTGATGGCTCTGAGACGAGCGAATGAAGACAATGTATTCAGTGCCGTCCTGCTTTGCTGAGCCCAATTTGCACCCCTTTCCCAGGACAGCTCATTTCACCAACATTAGGAGACGATTTTCCATTGTCAGCAACTGCCATCATTCATTCTCATCAACAGAGTACCTCTGAAAGAGGCCAGGGACTCATTCACACGGGCCATTGATGTTCCTGTGGGTCTTCTCTTTCTGGATTTCATGGGCTTTCACAGAGTAGGGGGTTCAGTAAGGGAAAACTATATTCTTTTATAAAAGGGAAAAGCATCTCTTTTAAAAATCAAGGTTATTCAGTAATTTGATCAACGTATTGCCTCATTAGAATATTAAAGAGGATACACGTAAAGGGCGAGTACCAGTGCAGGAAAGATGCTTACTGAAATCTAGAGTCAATTGCTATAGTTTACACACATTTGAAATGAAAGAGACAAAAATGGAAATTATGCCAACAAAACATTTAAATCTACGGTCGTCAACTAGCAGACTGTGATCCAGATGTGAATCGAGCAAAGTATTTCACTGGATCAAACTGAGTATTTGAAAAAATACAGCCAAGCTTATGTACATATGGGAAAAATTGGCTGTAGTTCAATTTTATAAACATAAACCAATGTGGTGTCTCTAGCAGATCCTCTTTCGTGGCTAATCACAGAGCGACAATAATAAAAATGCAATATTTAAAGACAAATGGACAGAGATTTTATTTATTCTAGTTCAAGGTGCTAATCAAAATACTTGAATACCCATGGCTTAGGTTAAAAAGTAACAAAAATGGTACATTTGTCATTACATTAATAGTAGTACAAATAATCTCAATTTACAAGTTAGCATCTATTATTTTTTTCACTTTTAATTTTATCATAGCTTTTTGTTTGCCTACCGTTTGCCTTCCAGCATTTTTCCTATCTACTGAGTGGTTTTTGGATGCTCTCAGGTCTAATATTTACACCACCCCCTGTATACCATCCCCTCACACATTCTTTCTGACATCACCGTTATAACTCTGCCAGATGTTATACTCTCTCCTTCTTGAAATCTGTTCTAGACACTTAGAGTGCACTGGCAACTCTATGTGCCAGGTTTTTCTTATGGTTCTTTTCATTTGAAATATTTCCAGTTGATTTTAGCTTATATTTTGGATTGTTGCCTTTTGCAAGAACAACAACAACAACAAAAAAGATTTAGGATAGAATTGCAGTTCAACTGTAAAATACAGACAGATTCTTTTTTTTTTTCCATACAAAAACCATGGAGGATACAAACTTCACCTATATGTGAGTGTCCAGTTAAGTTTAATCAGTTCTTCCATCTAAGCATGTACTAGATGTACTCTAACTAAACCCACATTCACATACACCAAAGCATTCCTGTCTTGCTCACTTGAACTGAATGTAGATGGAATCTCTGAATGCAGAAACTTGAATCGATGCCTCCTTGACTCATCAGTCCTACATCCTTCAGCTCATGACCTGAAAATCAATCAAAGTCTGCCCGGCTTTCAAAGCAATAATACACAGGTGCTTTTTATTGTAGAGTGTGATGTAATTCTATGATACACAGGTCCAGTAAATACAGAGATACAACTGTGCAACAAGAAATCAGGAAAAAGAACACAGAAAAAAAACTATTAAACTGTAATCACTACTGAAATATCGAAAATAAATAAATAAAAATTAGTTTGTTTGCTTGTTTTAGCTTTTTTGATATGTAAGGCCATATTTAGCTTTCACATCGCTGTTGAATTCTCAGTTCTGATCGGTCAGAAGGTTTGATTAATTTTCTATAACAGCAGCTCTGATGGTAGTTCTGAGTGCAAAGCAAAGTCATGTTTATATTAACGCACTCATTTACAGTTACCTCTTTTGGCTGATGCTTTTTGTTTTTTTAACCAAATCGACTTATAGTTGAGACAGAATGCAACTGAGCAGTTATGGCTCTTGCTCAAGAACCCAACAGGGGCAGCTTGGTGGTGCTGGGATTTGAACACAAATGATCTCTGATTAGGTTTAGGTTAAGTTTTTTTTTTTTTCTCTTTGGGTGCTTACCATCCAAGGTATATACACAGCACAGAAACATCACCATAGACAGTGATAACCCTTACAATGATCACATCTTATTTTAATTGCTGTTAAAGTTATTAAAATGAACTAAGTTTCTGAACAATTTGTTAAACAATTGTTAACAACAACAAAATGACACCACCTCCCAATGCCCCTAATTTTGCCGGCCAAGACCACTCTCTTTTAAGGCTTAGGAGAGCAGAGGAGATGAACCAGAGGGAAATTAATAGTCAGCCTGCACCAGTGAACATTTATCCTTTGAGTAGGTGTGATTGTAAAGAATACTAAAGTACTTTCCTCTGACTCCTTCTGAAATCCTTATTTTATATATAGTGCCTCACAAACCCCATTTTTGAAGAACTGAAAAGGATTTTATGGAACTTGCACACATATTGTGCATCAAATCTCATGGAATTGCAAGCAAGACTCGACAGATTCAGCATAAAGTAACTTGTGTTCATATAGAAAGCTGTGTGAATGCATTTTGAACCATTCTTCACCTTGAAAAAAAGTAAAAATCGATCCATTTTCCATACTGCTTATGCTAAACAGGGACGCGGGGGAGCCTGGAGCCTATCCCAGGGAACTCGGGGAACAAGGCAGGGGACACCCTGGACGGAGTGCCAATCCATCACAGGGCACAATCGCACACACACACATCCATTCACACATTACGGACAATTTGGAAATGTCAATCAGCCAACAACACATGTCTCTGGACTGGGGGAGGAAACCGGAGTACCCGGAGGAAACCCCAAATCACCCCGAGAACATGCATACTCAACACACACAGGGCAGAGGTGGGATTCAAACCCCCAACGCTGGAGGTAAAAGTAAAAATGTAACTGATAAATAACTTGTCGTTATTATTAGAGCATGAAATAATCTTACACATCTCTATCATGACTTCTGTTTAAACCAAGGCATTCATGTAAATGTCTAAATCTATCAAAGAATTCATCAATCTAATCAAACCCCTTTGCCGCTGTATTTTAATTGTCATTCCTAGTCATGTTCATTTGTAGCGTTACTTTTTGGGGTTTGTGGTGTAACACAATAACTTAAGCCACTTTCAAGCACCACTGCACACATGCGCAATACAGTGGCTTTATTTTTCATTCCAGCACTTAGGAAACATCTTGAAGTGACAGCAAACAATATCAAGTGGAACCACAGGGACACACAATTTCAAGCTACATCTCAAGAACACAGAAGTAATAAGAGTGGTTAAAGCACAAATATTGGCTAAAGTGTCAGTCTGAGGGGAAAAAAACAGCATTTAACGTGCTATTTTCCATGTTGTATAGTATTGTGTAGCACTTCTTAGCCTCAGTCACAATTCATGCTAAAGTGCATTAATGTTCATTTCAATGCACAGCGGGTAGTACATAAAAACATAGTAGAATTATTGGGGATTCAAGTAACAAAACTATGGAAATATCTAGTTTGCAAAAAAAAAAAAAAAAAAGTTTCTCAATGGTTCTAACTCCATATATGAGTTCTAATTGGAATCCAGGAAAGGTACACACTTTGTTTACTTAGAACCTTTATGGGTGCAACCTTTCTGTTAAGAGGATTATGCAACAAGTGGTCAGTGTTTGTTTATTTAATGAGTTCACAATTGAGTTAAAGAATCTCTGCAAAGTGCAGTATACAAATCCATCCATCCATCCATCCATCCGTTTGTACCACTTATCCTAAAAAGGGAGCTTGGAGCTTATCCCAGAAAACTCATGGCACAAGGCAAGGGACACACTACAGACAAATTAGAAATGGCAATCAGCCTACAACGCATGTTTCTGGACTGGGGGAGGAAACCAGAGTACCCCCGAAGAAGGGGGGGGGGGGGGGTGTCTCTTTAAGACTTCTCTTTTTTTATTTCAAATTAAACACAATCTGAAAACTTTTTAAGGAATCAATCTTCTCAAACACATGTCTGATCCATGGAGGTTGACAAAAAAAGGAGCGGGTTGAAAAACAAAAAAATGTAGTGCTGAAAAAATAAAGTACAATCCATAAGGCTCTTTATATATTAACCTCTAATGATTTGTATGTCAGATGAAAGCTTGTTGACTCTCAGTTTGATGGTTTTGTGAAATAATTTCTTAAGGACTACAGTGTTAGATGGATTTTTTTTTTTTTGAGTCTGCCACATCCAAAAATATGCAATTACACTTTTCTTAACCTCTGCCTTTTAAGCACTGTGCAAGCTTCTTCCTGTTTTGCCCAGTGACTGAAAATACAACTTAAAATACTGTTTATTGCTTTCATCAGCATGGACAATTGCTTTTAAGAATAATGCTGCACTCCAGGTGGGCTGTAAATTCATTCAGTATTACTGGACTTCCTGATTGTGAGTTTGCCTGCTCATTTGCTGCTCAGCAATTTTATAACCTTAGGTGACTGTTGTTTGACTAAGAGCATTCTGAACTTTCTGTAGAACACTTTTAGAGGTTTACGTGCCATTTTTTCACAAAGGTAAAATGGGTACATCCGTGCCATAAATTAGGAGAAAAAAACCCCACAGATTTGTAGAGCACAGATGGGCGGCAGCTATTCTCCTAGCATAAATTCTGATTCCTCTAAAGAAAGGGCTGGAGATCTCACCTGAGCTGAGTCTCTCGGGGCCAGCAAGTGAAAAAAACAAAACTGTCAAACTTAAAGAAAAAAAAAAAAAAGATGAACATAAAAAAGAAACCCCAGTTTTTCAGTCTCCTACTGAGCCACTGTAGAGGACGTTGAGTAAGCACACATCAATGTGCAACAGAGCTTACGCTTGTTCGGTTCAGGCAGCAATGTGTTTTGTAATTAATAAAGTGGCTAAACCTATTCGCAGTGTGCGAGTGACCTACACAAGCCGCACAATCATTGTGCTGCTTCTAATGGAAATTATTGATCCAGCTGTGGAAAAACAAGCTGAGAGAGGAAGCATGTTTACTTTGTTCCCTAGCTGAGGCTGCGTTAGTTACAGATTTGGGAAGATAAAGGATAAAGACTGCACACAAGGCAAAAGGGTAGCGGAAAGTTTAAGCAGAATGTAGAGCATACCGCTCTGGAGTTTTCATCCAGTACAGATGCAGGTATTGCACAAGAATCTCTGTCTATTTTGTTGTCCTTACCACTTTTTCAATTTTATGCTATTTAGGTACGAGACATGGTAAACCAACAAATCCAAATGACGGGCTCCAGTAAATTCCCATGGTGTGGAAGGTCCAACATCCACCCAACTCATTACTCTCGCAGCTTCAGCATCCATTACAGTGCACCGATCCCACCTTTTTCCATTTTCAGTACGATACAGACATCACAGTTATGGGTATCTGCCAATTCTCTATACCAGGCCCCTTTAAATGTTAAATAAATTTCACAGACCCCCACAGTACAGAATTATTTCATGTTTATCATTTATGTTTAATTTAAATGTATACAATTTTTTGGATATTCACTGGACCCATATAGCTTTTTTTTTTTTATTCCTGAATGTTCCACCCACTGCACACATTTTTATTAATATTTTTATTAAATTCAAGTTATTATTATTGTTATTTCTAGACCTACTTGTTTTTGAGTTATTAATGTTTGGATTGAATCCAAGTGAACAGCCAAATAAACAAATAGCTACACAAACGCAATAATAAATATAAAATCTTTAACATAAATAGATTCTGTAAAGACACTAGTAAACAAGAAACTCTATATAAGTTTTTGCTTATATAGAGTTATATTATTTTTAGTGCGCATAACACTAAAAAATGGCATGGTTGTTTACTGTGTTGATGTGCATCATCTGTATGATGTCAGTCAACACTGTAAGCTTTCAAGGCATAAAATAAGGAAGTGGTTCATTTATGAAATTAAGTTAAAATCAATCTGATATCAATCAAGCGTTTCAGCCCAGCATCCTCGCCCTGCTGATACTCAGTAGCAAATAAGTACATCGCATTCATCAGTGTTTGCCACACAAAAAAATAGAAGAAAAACTCATAATCAGTTATCTTCAGTAACCATTTTATCCTGGCAGGGTCACTGTGGATCCAGAGTCTATGGAACACTTGTGTGTGTGAGGTGGACACCACTCCGTTGCTAAAACACAACAGGGATTATATTGTGTAGACTGTCCGCCATACAAGTCCCTTTGAAGCAGTTGTTACTATAAAATGATAATATATTATAAGGAGTGCGTTAATATTAAAGTATGATTTGAATTACAGACAGCTCTACTATCAGAGCTGCTGTTATAGACAATGAATCAACACCTTCTGACCAATCAGATTCATGGAACAAACAAAGGTAGCATGCAGATGTGCATGAATGATACAATCGACTAGACACGTTTGGGCAACAATTTCTTATTACAAAACTATTAGATAGGCCACGCCCACAATCAATATCGGTACTACTTGCTATACACAGTCCCATGACACCAGAGACTATTGATTTAACTCTATAAACAGGATGGCCATGCCTCCACATCCAAATCACATGCCATTTCCTTTAGAACAACTCTGGCAAGATAGAAACAAACAGAAAACTGCGAAAGACAAGGTTTTTTTATGATACCTAGTTAATGTCTGTATATAAAAAGTAAGTACAGATATTTCAGGGCAAAGTTAAGCAAATGTAAAATAAAGAACATAGTATTCATTTTTTACTTTTCAATTTTCATTTGGGCCACCTTTAAATTAAAAAAAAAAAATGTTCACAGTTCGAGTGACAGACAGTTCTCAGATAAAACGGAAATGAAATGTTCATCTGAAATTCTTAAAGAGTTTCCAGCAGTGATTATGTATGACCTTTATGAAAATGACTCATTCTCTCACTCCAGTAGGATCTCCCACACTTTTGCCACATTGAATTACTTGCATACTAAGAACGGTGCTATGACACACACTCATTGGCCACTTTATGTGCCACTCATGTGGCAGTGGTAGCTCAGTGATTAAGACGTTGGACTACTGATCAGAAGATTGTGAGTTCAAACCCCAGCACTGCCAAGCTGCCACTGTGGGCCTTTGAGCAAGGCCCTTCACCCTCAACTGCTCAGTTATATAAATGACATAAATGTAAGTCACTCTGGGTAAGGGTGTCTGCCAAATGCTGTGAATGTAACTTTAATAGGAACACATATAGGTACACCTACTTATTATTATTCAATCAGTCAACTATGTGGTAGCTGCACAATGTCTAAAATCATTAAACATCAGAATAGTGGGAAATATAGTGATCTCAGTTTTTTTGGAAAAAAAGTAACAACAACAACAACAAAAAAACCCATTCAGTTAGCAGCAGTTTTATGGGCAGAAATCCTTTATTAAATGAGAGCGGTCAGAGGAGAATGGTCAGACTGATTCGAGCTGACAGGAAGGCTATGGCAACTCAAGCACAATCTTGGTGAGCAGAAAAGCATTTCAGAATGCACACTATGTCAAACACTGAGGCAGTTTGATGTGTTCTGGGATGCTTTTCTGCTCAGTATGGTTGTAAACAGTGGTTATTCGAGTTACTGTTGTGCGTGAAAAACCCAGGAGTTAATGAAATACTCAAACCAGCCAATCTGGCACCAACAACCATGCCATAGCCAAAGTCACTGAAATCACATTTTTTATGTGAACAGTAACTGAACTCTTGACCTGTATCTGCATGATTTTATGCATTGCACTGCCACCGCATGATTAGCTGATTGGATAATTGCATGAGTAATCAGTTGTGCAGATGTTTCTAATAAAGTGGCCAGTGAGTGTACATGTGCATGACAGGCTGCCTTCATTACTCCCTAAACTGTAATCACGAACAGAATTATCATTCGCTGAAGAGGTGGAGGTCTTGCTGTGAATTTATTTAATTTCTATTTATTTGTTTATTTATTTTTTGCCCAAAGGGGCGGGTTTGTCATAGCCTAGTAACTTTTGAAATTGCTTGGAAAGTGGGCAGATCGATAAAGGGGCAAATTCTCGACAGGAACAACATAATGTCTTTCACTGAGGTGTGAACCTGCTATTTGAAAAAGCGGTCAAAATGTCTTCCTGAAAGTGACCACTTTGACAGAACTTGTGCCCCTTCAGACTTAGTCATAAGTCGCTCTTTTTTAGATGACAGCATGTGATTGCTTCCTCTGGTCATTTAATGCGATCCAGCACACTGACTACTGCGCAAGAATCAGTCCATGGGCTACAGTATAATAGAAAAACCTGACCCTCGGCCTGACTAGATTCGCCAGTAGAACAGGGTTTCCGCTGTGTGTTAAGTAAGATGCTGTTTTTTGTGCTGCTGGTGGTCTTGTTTGCATTCTCCCCACCTGCCAATTTCCGATCCCCAGAGAAGCTTAAGACCTGCAGGGCAGCAGCATCCATTATGGAATAACTTCTGAGCTTCATGCTCACAGAGAAGACACACATTTCATCTTCACCTCAGCCCTAACTCAGCACCTACAGCAAATATACATTCACTATTGTTGTTTACTTGACAAACTTGTGTGCATCAGGATGGGGATACCGTGGGACCTGTGGGACTGAGCAAAAAAGTCACGAGAGTGTTTACTCTAATGTGGATGGGAGTAGGTGGTTCGATCAGGTAGGTGGCCACGCTACATATATACCAAATCTGGTGTAAAATCAACTTTCATTCCTTCCTTCCTTCCTTCCTTCCTTCATTTTGGTAACTGCTTTATCCTGGTCAGGGATAATAACTTATTTATATTTTGGGAAATAAAAGAACTAAGTTGATCAGAAAATATCATGGGAGGATACAAGCAAAATAACCACAGGAAAGCACAGGATTGGTCAAACTTTCTGTGTGAGCAGTCGGGATTGATCACCATGCCACTTCTCTACCAATATTATTGCTCTAATTCTAAAGTTTATCTAAACACTCACAGAAAACCTTGCCGGAACCTCTTTGATTGGTCACAATACTTAAAAAAAGTGGTTAGTTAGGTGGTCAATATTGCAATAATAATTAAATATGATATATTGTACAGCCCTATTTGTTACTATGCCGGTTCAATTTGACATTGTGATTAGGGTATCCATCCGATACCATGCTCATTTACTCATACTCATGCTCTATACTGACATCCATATACATACAACTATATGTCACTATATGACATAAGCCTCATCCTTTATGAACAGACAACACAAAATGACAGCTATCTGAAGGTGAGTGAAAATAACAGCTCTTGCTGATTGACATCATTCTCTATTGGTCATTTACAGGAAGGGATTTCAACACAATGAAGGCAATGAAACTTACATTACTTACAGCTGTACAGAAAATTTTTTTCCAAAGTGAAACAAATCCAGCTCACCACTGCAACCCTACCTGATTCAAGGTAACTAATTTAGCTATCTAATGGGTTCATTTAGGGCACGTCTCAATCAGCTCCCTAGTTCAGTAGTCAGGGTACTGATCAAGAAGTCGGCCATTTTAAGGGCTGTCTCAATCGCAAAATCTGTCCAGTACACTGGAACGTCTGCTCCCTAAAAAATGCCACCATGTACCACAAAACCAGGGAGCATCGATGCTCACTATATTCCCTTACTGGAAATGACATCATGATTTCTGAAGCCTTTCAGCTCGAAAAAAAATGGGGGACAAACTCTCAGCCAACTTCCATCTACAAATGTACCTAGCTTGTTATCGTTGTTGTAGCTCTGAAATGATTACTTACGTTGACGATTTTTAACTTCATTTGACGTTCTATATACGGTTTGTTTAAGTCAAACGATTTTTAAGTGTTTAATGATTTTTTTTTTAATCCACTAGCTAGCCTACTGCTTCATGTACCATGACAGAAACGCCTGTGACTAAGCTAACAAATTTATATGACATATAAAACTTAAATATTTTTTTAGTTTTTAATTTTTGGTGACATTTTGCAATGCGAGTACGTAGTCATGTCACCAGAAATTGAGTCATCAGTGTCCCAATGTGTAGTGAGCCAGGGTTATTACCAGTGCCCAAACTCATGTACACGATATACTGATTCACCATCTAGGAAGCTACGGAGCTGATCAAGACATACCCATAGAATTAACTAGCTAACGTTATAAAGAATGAGCCTAGAAGCGTAAGGGTATGAATATGCACATATACACATTTCACAGCCACTATGTTAACAAAGGGAAACATAAACAGATCTAAATAAAATGTTCAATGATACCCTTGACTGATTAATACTAAGTATTTTGGGTTTTTTTCTGCTTCACCATTAGTTGTGATACTACAGCTTGTAAGTTCTCTACAGCAGGTTTCTTTAATTTGTCAGCTTAGATTCCAGACAGTACCCAAAATCCTCTCTGATTTTTTTTTTTTTTATTATTGCAAGAACAATAACATATTGTTATATAAATGCTTCCTATGAGCATCTGCTGCAGATTTGTGCTTCTTGCCTCTTCATAGCCAGTGGTGAGAAAAGACTGTTTAGTGCTCCACAGCTATAAATGAGCATCTAGGGAGGGAGTCGTGAGATAATATGCTCTCAGCCCAACCATGGAATCAGACCTTATTGATTGCTATGACAGAACGAATAAAAAAAGCACCCAAATGGAGCGGCAGAGATGCAAGTAGAAAAGTCAGTCACTCATGATCCATTAGTGGCCTCCGCTCTTCTTTGAATATTGATTGCAGCCTGCATGCTCAAACAGATACATACAGCTCTCTCCATGGAAAATCTAAATATACAACACATCTGATGGCCTTTTAATTATGTATCGCTAATTTTAACCATGCTTCCAATAAACATCATATGGTGTCTATAGCAATACAGACTATTAAACGCCTTATGGTATGTACACACGACCTACTCGCAGCCATCTTATACAGTATTTATCTCACTGTGCATTTGAGGAGTTAGGAAGGATAACATGACTACATTGCTAGAGAGAGGACATTATTGCAATAGGAGATGTGGCCATTGATTAGTTTTGGATTATATCATCATTTGGCAGCTCAGACCCACTAAGAAGTATCTGCTGTAATTGACATGTTTCTAGTAGGGGCAAATGTGTAATTAATTAGTAACAGATCACCCGCAGCAGAGCAAGCAGTTCCCTCTCCAGCCCTACAGCCTGAGCCAAGTTCCACAGATCTCTTGGAGCCATACAGATTTTATTGACACCTGACAACATGAATCAGCCATGTTAGTTCTTGTTGGAAATTCTTCTTTTTTTTTTTTTTTTTTGATTTGCCAAACAAATTTGGTGCTGACCCAACAAATAAACCCTGCAAATGTCTTTAAGCCTTGAAGAACAAACCTGTCCATGCACAAATCTGACAATGAAGCATACCATGTGAGAAAAAGTATATATATTAAAAATAAATAAAGTAAAAAGAAGTAAATAAATAAAAGAGTTACCACTGCAAAGTTGATTATTTTCCATTAACAGCTCATTCGAAAGTGTTTCATTTCACTTCTACAACCACAATTTGCCAACGCTAGGAATTATTTATTCACTAATGGATGATGTGATACTTTTTATCCATTTATACTTAGGTTTAATGTTACTGAACATCCGTGAAACAGGTTAGTTCTTGTTATGGTTGTTCCCTCTCCAGCCTCTCTCTCTCTCTCTTCTCTCTCGTAAATTAAAAAGACCAGTCTAGTTACCCAGAAACCACAAAGCACAACAACCTCCATCTTGAAGTTACAGCTTTATCTCTGACTGTTACAAAGCGCTCACACTGGAGACTCCTTTCCAAATTGGTAAATAAATATCTCCTCGCAGAAACCATCATCATATCAATAATTAATTTTTTAAAAAATTATTTATTTAAGTCCCTGTGTAAGTTGTTACTATAAAAATCATAACGTATTTGAACAAGCATATTATTATAAACATCGCAGCCAACAGAGCTGCTGTTATAGAAATTTAATCAACTCATCAAAATTGAGAATATATATAATTATATTATATATAAAATTGAGACTTGTATATGATCACATTAATGGGTTTTTAGTGGAACATCTATATTGTGGTGACAGATTATCAACAGCATTATATTTTCAATTCATTAGCCTATGTTTCTGTCTAAATTTCAAGTAAATGTAGCCAGTACACTTC
The DNA here is from genome assembly GCA_023630585.1 of Cranoglanis bouderius. Taxonomy (NCBI): domain Eukaryota; kingdom Metazoa; phylum Chordata; class Actinopteri; order Siluriformes; family Cranoglanididae; genus Cranoglanis; species Cranoglanis bouderius. Next base: position 18,912,329 of record CM042541.1, read on the forward strand.
AGCAAACATGAGGTTAATTATGAATGAATTTACGGATTTACTAATCAGATCCCAGTTATAATGTAAATAGTTTTTTTTTTTTATTACAGTAAGGTAACAGAGGATTTTTAAAAAAAAACCAAAACCTTAAAGTGTCTTAGAAATCTATTTATGCTCTTATTACGCATTCACATCATGCCTGAATTACCATAATTACCAGATGAAATCAGAGACTGTCAACGAAATTTCTCAATGAAAATATGTTCCCATGGAAACATAACAACTTCACATCTTTTAGGTAGAATTGCAGGTTAAAATTCAGTGTACTGTTTATTATGCACCCCAAACTACGAACTGTATAGAAACATATAGTTAAATCCTGACATTTCACTCCTAACTACATGTAAATGTCCAAGCTTCCGGCTTTTTTTTGGTTTATAATGGGACATTCATAAAAATTCTAACTTCCGAACTGGTAATTATGAATTCAGCAGAGATGAGAGACACTTTTTGCAAGCTGGAATTACTGTAATTACTGTTATCCCGACATGATGTAAATGCACTAGTCATGTTTTATTCTTTGTTTAATCATAATGCAATTGTGCATACATTATCCCATGTAAGTTTAAATTCCTTAGGTACTAGGGATGTAACTGAACAGGTCTGCTAAATGCCTTACTCCATCCATCCATCTATCCATTTTCTGTGTATCCTTCACAGAGCCGTGGGGGAGCCTGGAGCCTATCCCAGGGGACTCGGGGCACATGGCGGGGGACACCCTGGATGGGGGGTAAACCCATTGCAGGGCACAATCGCACACACATACTCCGCACAATTTGAAATGCCAATCAGCCAACAGCCAGCTTATGTCTTTAGACTGTGGGAGGAAACCGGCATACCTGGAGGAAACCCACAAAGCACAAGGAGAACATGCAAGCTCCACGCACACAGAGCAGAGGCAGGAATCAAACCCTCAACCCTGGCGGTGTGAGACAAATGTGCAAAAGCGCTGCCACTTAAAGGACCCCTTGTTGACTGTGTCCCATCTTTGAAGTTCTGATAATGTGTCCAATGAGCTTTTCTGCTCTTTCTGTAATGTAACAAACCCCAAATCTAAAATGATCTGATTAAATATTATTATGTGACTATTGTTGTCATCTATGAACAGCATTTCCCTGATCTGGGATAGAAATTGTTGTTTTGAAAGATAGTTAGCTAGCTTACTCAATCACATTGGCTTAATATCCTGCCAGAAATATCACAGGGCACCTGTTGAGACCGATGAATTGAATTGAATATGAATTCAAGTGACATGGCCGAGGTTGAGGAACTGTACAAGATAATGCTATGTACTGCAAATTGGTATTTGTTGTTATATAACTGTAAATAAAAAGCAGTCCTGATTTTTTCAGTGTTTCCAGAGGCATAGTGTTACGGGTCACATTTAATACAGATATTTGGTGTACTAAACCGTTACACATACAGATAGAAGCATTATGTGTCACCCCAATAGCATACATTTCTGATTACTTTTTAGGATGTTTCTAGGATTTTTTCCCTTTCACTGTATCCGGGAACTTAATGAGGTATCAGTGTCAAGGTCACAATTTTTGTATCATGACAACACTAACAAGGAGCTGCTGGAGGCTGAAGTTAAATGAAAGGGAGTTTTCTGTGCTGAAACACAAAGAGGTCTGTTTCTCAAGGCCGATTCTCTTGTTAATTATCAGCATGCCCCGGAAAGTTTCTTTCTCTTAACCTAATCCAACATTATTGAGGACATCAATTGCCTTAGATCAGTGGCAAAGCGTCTGCTGGCACAGCTCTCTTCAGGCCTTTCCTTGCTGGAGAGGAATCAAAACCTTCACTTTCACCACACATGCATATATACACACACTCACATGCACGGGTAGGTCTTGATCAACATCAGCAACAGGAGGCCGACCGGTTGTCATGACAACATATTCTGCTGCTGAGAGGGCACCGAAGATGCCTGTGGAATAGCAATGACCCCGGCACTGACTTCAGAGAAACAGGCCACCATAATCATTTCAGGAACCACTCATGGGAATATGCTTGTCTCTTTAAAATAAAGCTTGCTACATACAATTTTTTTTAATATAAGTTTTTGAGAGAACATTCACTGTAAAAAGTCATCATCTGTAACCTTCAACATGATTTTCACAGAAGGAACGGCTTAATAGTGTAACTTTCATCATGCTTTACCCTCGGCATCTCTGCGTTTCTATTTGACCAGTTTATTTTCTATGCGATTAAAAAAAGATAAAAGGCAAAAGCCAATTATCTATGAATGCCATGTGCTGTGCTGAACCTTCCACACACAAAAATACATAAAACATCAAGATATGATGAGATCCCTATCTTGTTTAAGTTATTGTTATTCCATCAGATAGTGCTTCATCTCCCAGGAGGCATCAGATGTAAACTCAGCAGAGCGAAGACTAAGGTTGTTTTTTGTTGAACGTACCAGCTATGTGAGGTATAAAAAATTAAAATGTCTTATTAAATCTGAATAGTGGAGGAGGCACTGAACTGTAGCACCTATAAGCATCAGTGCGGGATGAGTGTGATCTTCCAGAGTCTGTTCCAGCACTAAACTCGAGAGCTAGCCGCAAATACCAAGTAATTTCTTGGAAATTTAAGGAGTTAATCATCAAAATTTTTCATTTTAACCTGAATCTAAGGTCATGATTTTTTTTCTTCATGAGCGTGAGTCTGACTCGGCTGCTTCACCAGTACAAGTTGACTCAGTTGGTATGTTCTCTTTGATAAATCTGGGACCACATTGACCCATTAAAACCAAATTCCATCTAACTTTATCTTCCTCATTACAATTAATAATGCCACTTTCCTCCATCTCCCTGTTTTCATCTTCTTAAACATTTCAAATGGGGCCAAATATATAAAAAAAAGGTCCACGAATGAAGGAGAGGCTTGAGGAATTGGATCATAGTGTACATAAAATCCTCCCTTAGAGGGGGTGCTGGTACTAACCTTTCCAAACAAAGCAGAGAAAATAATTATTGGGTTTCCTCTGCGGGTCGAGTTAGAGGTGTATGTGAACCTGTGAACTTGTCATGGGAAGCCAGATCAGTGTGGAAAAGATAATTTTCCCTCTCACACTCACACTGAGAGCAATGCAGGGGTTCTCTGCTTGCCAAGTCAGAGAAAGAGGCAGCAGGGCCAACAACCAGCAGTGATCACACTCCTCCCACTTTCCCTCTCTCTGTCCCTTCAGCCTAGTACTAATGGGGTGAAGATTTCAGGTTCGGGCTTTCATCAGTTACCACTTCTCAGCACCTTCTTATGAATTACACCCGGGGGAAGTAAGGCCAGCACTTTGTTTCATCGCTGCCTATAAAAGCCTGATGAAAGCTTGAATGCTCTTGGTTAAGACACATTAACTGGTCTCACATGGGTAAGCCATGGTACTGCAACTCATTCATAACAATTTGCTTTGATTTAAAGACTGTATACCCTGATAATGGTCTAGAGGCTGCAGACCACAGCAAGGTCCTTCAGTGGGCTTTTTTTTAATCAAAAGTTGAAAGTGTCACACCAAGGAAGGACACAATGCTGCTAGTGAGAACAATCTCCTTCATTCACTTTCCCTCTTCTGTGACGAGTGAGGGATGAGAGCAGTATGTGTGCCCAAACAGCCTTTAGAAGGCTTTGGATGGAGGAAGGAAAAGAGACTGACATGTCAGTCTATCTTTCTCGCTCTGGCTGAGCCTCCATGGTGCCAATCAAATATATTGTACTTTTTGAAATATTTCCTTTCTCCATGGTTTCAGGCAGCAGGGGAAAAACAGTGGGGGGACAAAGTTTGGCACTGGATCTGGAAATGAATTCATTGTACAATTGGGCGTTCATTTATGATCCAAAAAACTAACTTCCTTTCCCCTCTGAGATACCATTATGGCAAAGATTAGCCTGTCAGTCTATTAGAAGGTTGTGTTGGCCAAGTGATATCTACAAAATTCTATACTAATCTAGTACATGGAAAGCAAGATTAAGCAGAAGTATAATGGCATTTTGGACATGCACGGAATCTGGATACCATAACAGAGTGGCGCGACATTAATTTGAGACGCAATACAAAGCCGATACATGGATAGCTCGTTCTGCAGCGAGTTCTAACCTCTCCCATTTGTTCCAGCTAAACTTGGCTGACCGTTAATCCTAGCTGGGTTCTAAGCTAAATCTGTCTGAGCTATCAATCACAGCAGCCTGATGAGTGTTGAGGCAGTCAGCCATGCTCAAAAGATCCACTACTGTCTGCCACACAAGTCTTTTTATATGTGAAAGTACAACATGAATAGAAGCTACAGGGGAGGATATTATATAAAGAGGTGCCAAAATTGCTAAGAAGAAAATCCACAGAATCCTTCCATAAAACCCCTAGCATATATGGGTTTCTTCATGCTAAGAGAACAAAAGACGAACACCATAAATGAAAAAAACAATTCTACTCCTTGCTTTTACCAACTAGAGACCACAGCCCCGCCATCTTTTAGTTTTCTATTGATTCGCAAAAACAAAAGCTCTGTTTTCTATTGGTTCTCAATACCAAAAGCTCTGTTTTCTATTGGTTCACATAACCAAGGTTATCAAACTTACAGTTCAAAGATAGCGTGAAGCCAAAGAAAGCACTATGAAAAGCATATGCGCATCTTTCACATCCCATGTCCTTTCCCCTTCAGTGAATTGACTTTTCTCTTGGGTTAATTTTATTCACATTTAGTCTGACCTCTGATTCCGCTGAGAAAGCAGAAAAGCTCTGCTTTCAGTTTTTTCCTGTACTGCCATCGTAAGGGCTCAAACAGCATAAATGCTATGGCTAAAACGTAGTTGGCACCTCTGTTATATATTCCAGAACATGCAGTCAATTAAAATGCTAAGTGCTTGGTCTATAACACCAGGACAATAGAGAGCAATTCTGTCACTGCTGTAATTTCTGTTTCTCTAAACTTAACAGGAAAATACATTACACTGACATTAAGTCTATGCAGATGCTTTTTTTCAGAGCTACTTAGAGAAAGTCTAAATAGATGAAGGCACAACAGGACACAGAGTCTCTCAATCCAAGGTTCAGTCCAGGTTATCACTGGACAGGCTGCTCAATAAACCTGGCCAAGAACCATCTGCTTTCACAGAAAGTATTCATTTGACTGACACTGCAAATGACCAACCAGATTATTCCTGGGAATCATTGGCAAACGCTCAAGTATATCTCCTTTAATCGCCACCAAAAAGATGTGAAGCTGTGAGTTTATTTTCAATCCAGTAACAAAATCTTGCTCCAAACAGCTCCTTGTGTCACAATGTTCAAGAGTTTGTTTTCCCATCTGAAGAAAAACCAAAAGAATAGAAGTGCATAAACACAAAAGTTAATAGGCAACAGATTGCAACCTTCTAGGTTCTGAAGCTTGTAGACAGATAAGTGTACAATAGTTATCAGAGCCATGTAAGCAGTCTGCAGAGCATCTGAAGCTGAGAGTAGAGGTCAGATTACTCTGAGAATTTCTAAGACTTCACAACATGAAAGACTACAATAGTGGTCTTGGTTTTTCTAAATCCAAAAATAAAATAAAAATTGAAGTTATCTTTAATAAATGGCAGAGAAATTCAAAGATGTAATATCTAAGATTGTCTGAAGATAGAAAAAAAGAATGGGAATTACATCCTGTCATTACAGCTGAGCTGCTTTGCACTTCTTTGATTAGAAAAACTATACTGTAGTGTGCTTCCCAAATAAAAATACTAAAGATACTGTTGAACATGCAAGCTGCTTTTGTATATTCCTCAGTGTTGATCCACCATCTTCGTTGGTGCAACATAGTGTTAACGATTTATACACATTTCAAACCACAACCGATGTTTATGCACCTATTAGGAGTTTTTGACATATGAATGACATATTTAATCAACTCAGTTTGTTTTGAATATGGGGATACTTGATGTTACTGTCAAAAATGTAACAGATATGCAAAAGCAGAAAAGCCATCATCATATGACTCTGAAGTGTGTTGAAAATCATACACTGTGTATCTGAAAATTTCCCATTGGCTCATCATACATTATATTTATCCTGCCATCAACACTGCTATTCTCTAATGAGCAATTTCATTGCGGTTTCATTACTGCAGTCACTCAGATAAATTTAGACTGATTTCAAAACCTTCACAGCAGCTGCATGTGTAACAATAGGAAAAATCTTTCGCATTTAAGGTTAATTAATCCTAAACTTGAATAAACAAAACAAAATCTGTAATCAGAAGCCATTGCGATCGTTCATAAAAATAAGGAAAAATCAAACTAGCTAATCTAGTCCTACCATCTGGAACTGCTCTAAGTGGCTATACCACTAGTAAAGTATATCACAGGCAATTGGCCACTTGTTATTGTTTGGGAAAATGATCTATTCACAGCATGTGAATCTAGCCTATATATGTATATACAAGTATATCCTGTCTGAACTGCTTGTGCTATTGCCAAGCACTCATGTTTGTCATTAGACATGACTGGCACTAGGAAAACAACCTAAATCTGCTCATTGGCCCTGCTCTCCATGTTATTTACAGCAAACAAATCCTTTCTTGTGCCATGCAGATGGAGCTGCGGCAAATAACGGAAAATTCAAAAGCCTCAACTGTGGAGCAGAAGCCGAGCGGCTAGGACGCCTTCTTATACAGAGCTTTCATTTGTTGTTAGTACTTTACTTATGTCTTTGTTCTGACACGTCCCATTGTTGCACATAATTGATTTTTCCATGGCAGCACCCCAGGAGAGTTGTGATGTTATAGAAGACTGGAAGAAGGAGAGTGGTTGGTTATTCTTGTGTCTCACAAGAATAGGCGTGTGTATATGCCCTGGGGGTCAGCGTCAGGATGAGGTAATGCCTTCTCTATCATCTCAGCAGGCTGGGGATCCTCCACCCCCTCCTCTACCCAGTCTGGGTGATGCAGGTCCCTGGCTCTGCCTCTTTGGCGGACACCACATCACACCAACAATAGACTGCTAAAATCTGCGCTGAGAGCCCTTCATGCTCTAAGACTGTGGTGTGTGGAGCTCTACTTTTGGAAGGACAAAGCCTTGCCACGTCATGCACTGAGCTGGCCTTTTGTGTCCCTTAAGAGAGGGGAGTCTCAAGCATCCAGAGTCTAGGGAAATTTGCATTCAAAATACATCCATGCCCTTTACAGTGCTGAGGACTGCTTCGTTTGAAGACAGAAAGGCTGAGGAGGAATGATCTCTAGATGAACAAACAGGAATAGAAAAGGAATAAATCATGAAACCGTACCATCTCATTACAGACTGGTTGTGCCTAGGTCAGTTGTAAAACGTCATCATCAGAATGACCTCATACTGACCACACATCCTCTTGACCCATTCACCACTGACCTTATCATTGCTGGTGCCCCATCCAATCACAATGAAGATTTTAGAGTCTAATCCTATTTCAGACAGTCCTGTTGCTTCAAGGCTCTTCAGGGATTTCACAGTTAATCTGGTCTACACCCCCTCATAATATGAAATTGTAGGCTTTTTTTAATTATTATTATTATTTTTAAAACTTTCAGCTACTTTACTTTCAGCTACTTTACCGCACTGGATAGCGGTATTGAAAGTATCATGAAAAAATACCAAACTACTGAAAACAGTACAGTACTACAATTTTTCAGTAATATTTTTACAACATACAATACATGTTTCTATTATAAAGGATTATATATCCCCATATTCAACACATCCTCTGCTAATGAGATTGTCCCCCAATAAATACTTTTTATACCAGAGTAGTTTTGAAAGCTAGATTCTGATTGGTCAGGAGAAGTTCTGTAACATTAATTATTATTCATTTTATTATTATTATTATTATTATTATTATTATTATTATTATTATTATTAATTATCATTATTAATTTTCTGTAACAGCATTTCTGACAGTAGTTCAAGCACTGCAAGGTTTATAAAAATGCACTCATTATCGTTTCTGTACTAACAACACACACTAGTATGACTAGTAGGACTAGTATGGGGGACGCTCCACATACGGATTTAACAAAAATGTGTGTAATTGTTGTAACAAAACGGATTTAACAAAAAATTGTTGTAATTGATATGGTGAAGTTTTCTGTGAGGAGACATTTATTTAGCACTTTTGGAAGGAGTTTCCCGTGTCAGCACTTTGTAATAGTCAGTAACACTCTATGAAAAATAGATCTACATACAAATGCGAGTTATGAACCAGGTACAGTGCAGACTATCTAGATTTTCTACTAATTTACCTTGAAGGTTGATGACAAAAAGAAAACACTAAGAAAAAATAACATCCATTACCTAGCATTCGACAGTAAACATGAGCTGATATAATCATATTGTTCTGGCATGAAAGTTCAAGGGGCCACAATCAGCACGTAAAATGAAAACTAGCTATAAATGCCATAAATGCTTTGTAATGTAACACAGTAATACCTGGTGCGAGTTAACCTTTATTGCTAAAACTAAGCATAGTGTTAATTTACACATAGCCAGTGTAACCGGCTTCACACTTGCAAATGTGGAGGCTTTGTTGTTGTTTCAGTATCTTAGGAACCCTACTATACAAAGAAGCAGTTAACAACCTATCAAAAAAAAAAAAAGTTAGATAGTTGGGGCAGATCCGAAAGCCAACACACAACCTCAGTTAATAATTTCAGCAATATATATCTCCATTTTTCTTGGAAAGGTACTAGCAACCTAAAACTAATTATCAGCCAGTTTAACATTTTTAACTCTTGTTTTCTTTTTGTTGTTGTTATTAGTCGTAAAGCATTTAATCAGTAACCAATTATGAATTATTCAGTAACTACTGTAAAAGTAATAGGAAAATGCAGTGAGGAATGTAGGTCCGGACATGAAATGTACTGTGCCCTCCACTAACATTGGCACCCTTGGTAAATATGAGCAAAGAAGGGTGTGGAAAATTGTCTTTATTGTTTAACGTTTTAATCTTTTGTTCTCTCATGGATATCAAACAATTGCAAACAAAACACAGGTTTATCCAAAAATATCTTTGCTAAATATAGGTGTGCAACAATTATTGGCACCCTTTTCGTCAATACTTTGTGCTACCTCCCTTTGCCAAGATAACAGCTCTGAGTCTTCTCCTATAATGCCTGATGAGGTTGGAGAATACATGGCAAGGGATCTGAGACCATTCCTCCCTACAGAATTTCTCCAGATCCTTCAAATTTCGAGGTCCATGCTGGTGGACTCTCCTCTTCAGTTCACCCCACAGGTTTTCTATGGGTTTCAAGTCAGGGGACTGGGATGGCCATGGCTGGACCTTGATTTTGGGGTCAGTAAACCATTTTTGTGTTGATTTTGATGTATGTTTTGGATCAATGTCCTGCTGGAAGATCCAACCATGGCCCATTTTAAGCTTTCTAGCAGAGGTAGTCAGGTTTTCATTTAATATCTGTTGATATTTGATAGAGTCCATGATGCCATGTATCCTAACAAAATGTCCAGGTCCTCTGGCAGAAAAACAGCCCCAAAACATTAAAGAGCCACCACCATATTTAACTGTGAGCATGAGGTACTTTTCCATATGGCTACCTCTCTGTGTGTGCCAAAACCACCTCTGCTGTTTATTGCCAAAAAGCTCTATTTTGGTTTCATCTGACCATAGAACCCGATCCCATTTGAAGTTCCAGTAGTGTCTGGCAAACTGAAAACGCTTGAGTTTGTTTTTGGATCAGAGTAGAGGCTTTTTTCTTGAAACCCTTCCAAAGAACTTGTGGTGATGTAGGTGATTTCGGATTGTAGTTTTGGAGACTTTCTGACCCCAAGACGCAACTAACTTCTGCAATTCTCCATCTGTGATCCTTGGAGATTTTTTGGCCACTTGAACCATCCTCTTTACAGTGCATTGAGACAATATAGACACACATCCAATTCCAGGTTGATTCATAACATTTCCAGTTGACTGGAACATCTTAATTATTCCCCTGATGGTGGAAATGGGCATTTTCAATGCTTGTGCTATTTTCTTATAGCCACTTCTCATTTTGTAAAGCTCAACAACCTTTTGCCGCACATCACAGCTATATTCCTTGGTTTTACCCATTGTTATGAATCACTAAGGGAATTTGGCCTATGTGTTACCTCATATTTATACCCCAGTGAAACAGGAAGTCATGATTGAACAATTTCCTGTTCCTAGTCACCCAAGTGTACTAAAAAATGTAAAATATCAATGGGAATATACTTCAAATATATTTTTCTCATATGAATTCATAGTGGTGCCAATAATTGTTGCACACCTATATTTAACAAATATATTTTTGGGGGGATAAACCTGTGTTGTGTTTGCAATTGTTTGATATCCATGAGAGCAGAGTATTTTTGTGAATTTTTTTAACAAAATATCAAAAGGTTAACCAATAAAGACAATTTTTCACAGCCTTCTTTGCTCATATTTACCATAGTGCCAGTATTAATGGAGGGCTCTGTATGTCTGGTTGTTTATCTAATTATGCTCATAAATTCCATGTAAGCCACGTTGCACTGTTTGTTCAATATGCTTCATCAACATTTCTCTGCAGCATATTACTTATTCATTAATAACTGATACTGAACAGATATTCAGACTCGGTGCATGTTTTAATTTCTTTTTACTGTTGCTGTGTATTTACAAGTAGTAATTTTCTGGTCTTTTTTTTTTTTTTAAACTATTCCGCAATACTGGTTTAGAATTGGAATTATGGTACTTAGTAAGGCATCAGTAGAGAGCGCAAAACTTTAGTATTAAGATAACCCTTGTGTTATCCTGTAATATAAACAGCATCTGTAATGTTGATTGGATTTGTGCTCAATATAACACCCAAATATGGCTGAGCATGATGATATAATTGTGATATATTTTAACAATACACTTTTCTGAAATATCGTGGCAAATGTCAGTATTTTTATATCAATTACAAACTCGGATTGGAAGCCACTGATAAGATGCAAAAATTACGCGGTGAATCTTAAATATTAAACAAAACTATCATTAAACTCTGTTTTTCGTATTCTTTTTTAAAGCAAGCCTACCGTTTTGCTGGCAGTTTATTCACAAAGATCTTGTAAATACATGTTGTGTATCGTAGAAATGTCCACAAGTATTTTGATATCCAGCATACCAGTATATCAAAATCTACATACCAGTAATACATACAGTAATTCCTCTTTGATCAAATAACAGCTTATCATTAAAAAACTCATTTAAACCCTCATGATATTATACATAAATGGTTTTACCCTGTGTAACAACATGTCTTATAGAACAGTACTTTGCCAATGATGAATATTTTCTATTAATTAAAGTATGACACATTATACCTTTTATTTATTTATAGTTACATTTAATGTTATGGAATGTCCATGAAGCAAGTTACATCCTGTTATCACTTATTTATAGCAGCTATTAACAGTAGTTCCCTCACTAGCCTCTCTATTTTATGTCTTGAAGTTATTAAGAGAAACATGCAGCTTGTCATGTTACCTAGAAACAGGAAATCCTCTGTCCTGAAGACTTTCAAGTTGTGAAAACATCTGTTACAAAGAGCTGACCCTGAAGACTCCTTTCAACAAGGCTAAATAAACAGCTCCTCACAGAAAACTTCACCATATCCACACATTTTGTTTAACCCAACTATGTGGAGTGCCACCATAAAAGTCGCTGTGTAAGTTATTATTAGAAATGATACTGTATTAGACAGTATCAAGCGCATTAATATAAACCTTGACGCAGGAAATACTGTCAGAGCTGCTGTTATAGAAAATTAAATCAATACCGTCTGACCAATCAGATTCGAGTATTCAACAACATTGTGGTACAAAGTATAATTAATGTATCTGATGTGAATTGTAGCAAATAATCCAATACAGTGGCATGTTAATAGCAAAAGAAACAGCGACATTATCAGAAGGACGGAAAATCCGCCATCCTAGAGACAGTGAGACAGTAATTCATGGCAGAAAAGAGAACATGGAGGGAAAAAAAAGATGGGTACAGAAGTCTCAGTATGCCCTGATGGATTCTGTGTGCATCGAACCTCCCTCAGACTGACGACCTCCAAGGGAAAGACTAATCCGATTTTCCAACACTTTTCATTAACTGACAGCACTGCGGGAGAGCGAGAGGAACCAACAAACAATTTTTCAATACCGTCACCACCTACCTGATCCTCCATACTTCCATATTTCCCTTTGGATTTTTTTTTTTTTTTGAGTGGGGGGATTTTGTAATTCCAAGAAGACTCATCCTGATATGATCAAAAAGAGCTTAGCGCTTGGAAGACTGCTGTTCCATCTAAAGATTACAGCTTCCGGCGCTACACAAAGTGCACCATGTCCCGTGTGCTTCACACTTGTTATTATGATGTTGAGGAATAAAGGAAGTATAAAGAACATGGGGTCTTACCTAAGTAGGAACCAGTTGATGCCAAGCAATAGGAGAGAGACAGCAGTAACACACCAAAGCAGAGGAGGGAGAAAATAGAAAAGAAAAAAATATTACTACAAGCACACAATAAATTAATGAAATGGTCAGATGTGTCCAGGAAATGTGTCCAAATATAATAAAGTCTTTATAAAGATGTCTATTGTCAAGTCCACTTGTACTTTCTGAGCTCCCTGACATATACAACATAATACAAGTACATTTTTAAAAGAAAATACACTCCAATGTGACAGTGAACACCTTCAAAACGGTAGTGGTCACAGATACCCAGAGTAGCAATCCAAGGATTAGGGCACATGTTTCTGCAATGGTCAGCCAAGTGTGAAATTAATAGAGCTAGAGGGGAGTGAGCTAAGCCACAGCCTCCTAGTCTCACCTCAATACTTGCTGTTGAGTTTCTTTTTGTCTTTGCAATCGCCTGCAATCACTCTGCACTGCTACACTCCAATACGCTGCACACAGTTAGGAGCGCTACACCAAACCCAGTCACCTCTATCTTTAAATACAAACCGGCAATCTGCTAAAGTGAAATGTTGCTATCAATCACCGTTTATCTTCATACAACTTACATTAACTCTGAGAGACTCTCAGAAGAAAAGGGTACTAAATGGTACCTTTACTTATTACTGGAGCCTTTAATATGTATTTTCATCTGGAAATTTGGATATAGTGTACCCAAAGATTGGACCATAGTTATATTTTAGAGTAAAGCTTTAAAGGTACACTACATGCAACTTTCCAGGTAAAAGATACATACTAAAGGTACAAAAGGTGTACACTTGAGGGTACCATGCCAGCGACAAGAAATGTTACACATTAATACCCTTTTTCCTGATAGTGAAGCAGCCAACAGACCAATAGAGAACAACCAACAGACAAATTGTCAGCTTAGTGCTGATAGTGGTGCAGCACTACAGCACCCATCAGCCACTGCACACCACATGTTCACGTCACGCACCAAGTCACATGATCTCAAACACCTGAATCATGTTTATGCACAATGAGCACTAATCTTTGGCTGCATCCGAATATCCCAACTACCCTACTATACAGTAGGCGAAAAGCAGTACACCACAGAAGTAGTACACCCGAATTCTCAGTATTCATAAAACAGTAGGCGAGAAATACCCGGATGACCTCCTGCTTCTGCCGAGATTCTGCAGTATGGAACCAATGGACACTACGCTATTCCATAAGGCAACGGGACTGGCGCAGAAGAGCTGTCAGAATAAAAAATGGCGGAAGGCAGCGTCGGCTCTTTGTAAGTTGTAGGTCACATGAAAATACCAACATAGCAGATGTATGGTGTTTATGTTATGTAGTCCTAGTCATTGTTCATGTGTGTATCACTTTAAATAAAATACTCCGCACGTACATCCGTCTCCAACCGATCCTTGGCAAAAGGTTAAAGGTTCTAGATTTTACATTTTATTTTTTTTAACATTAAAAATTCAATTCGATATTTTAAGATTTCAATTGGAATACCCATTTTATCATATCACCACTATACATAATATACAAACAATACAATACAAACAGTATTGATGAAAATGGGGCATCATTTGTTTGCCCTTGGAGGATCACCCTGAGTAAGACTTCCCAATTTGGTCATTTTGACAATTCTCACCCACCAGCTAGCTCTTTCCAAGACATGTGAAGCCACCACATCTTTTCGAACTGCAGTTCATGCTACGTCACAGCACAGTTGAACACTCAGAGCAAACTTATACCTTTCACTCACAATTGGCTAGTGCTGTGAAGATTGACAGAGGAAAGAATAAAGGATCACTTTGACCCAAACAGGGCAAAAACACAAAAAAAAAAAACCCAGCCAAATCATAAATTACATGGAGCCCCTGAAGGCCGGTAGGAGCGTTTTCGGTACAGATTAATGGGTGGGGACACAGAAACCCGAACCCTGCTAATGCATTTCCTATTACTTGGCTCACAGGTCACAGGCAGAGCTCGAGGTTCAGCAGCACCATGGTTCTTAAAACAAGAAACAAAGAACTTTAAATGAAACAGCAATTTCTCTCCTCATGTGCACAGCATGTGTTGAAGGAAAGCGTGTTATTATGGACAGACATCATCAGAGAGTTGTTTCTGTTCCACATGAATGTTTTGACCTTGTCCTAAACCACTCTGAGATAATAACAGTATCTGCAGTATATAAAATATCCATAGTATTCTAGTCAAAGCGATAGCAGCGCAAGTGGGGGTGTTATCCTGGTCGTTTATATCCACAGAACCCACCATCGTATGCAATGCATCATTAAATGCAGCAGTACCAGGGTTTGGGTTTGACAAAATACTGCAATGTCATTGCGCCTGATCGGAAATTCTGATTTAGATGTTATGCTAAGGTTAGCGCGCATTCAGAGAGGATGATATTAATCAGTACCGAGCGCTTTCTCGGCTGTTTCATCTGCTATTTCTCATTACCTGTTGCTCGTCTCTTCCTTTAGTGCTATGAAAGCTGCATATTCATGTCTCTTTTCATGTGTGCAGACACAGATGCCTGCTCTGATCTCACTGCAGGTTCGGCGAGTAAAAACGCTTCTTTGCATTCTACATGTCTCCGGCTGCCTGCTTTATTAACACTGGCATGTGGATTTATAATGCTACTATTCCTCTTCTCCACTCTGAATTAATTAGAACCATTGCTCTCCATTAGCCTGTGCATGCTGAACAAAGAGCTATAAAGCTGTCTGCAAGGACAACAGTGAAATCAAATTAATATACCAGGTTCAAATACATTTTGCAGTTTGACCATGGTATACTTTAAATAAACATTTCAGGTAAACAGGATAGACATTGATTGGCATTAATGATATGTGGGCCAGGCTTGACATATGGCCAATTCAATTTAGATGCGGATTTGGATAAGCATCTCAAATCTGGTTGTATTTTTTTTTTGCATATCTGATTAGATTTTCTGCAATATGACCAGCCAAAAAAACACGTTAAACCGGACTTTTCCTATTTTGTATTCAAATCTCTGGTTAAGCATCCAATCAAATCAGATTTCATTATTTATTATTCTTTTCATGATCAGAAATTTGCAACACAACCACGAAAAACAGTGTTTAGTTTTTCCTTAGTCTTTTCTTGTGTAATGTGCAGTGAATAGAGATGTGCAAACTTGGTATTGCTTTATTTGGATGAATTCAGAAATCATAATCAGAGTACATGATAGAAGGTCAGAACACAGGCACACAAAGTTAAACAATATCAATAACAATAAATCAGGAGAACTAGGAACTAGGAAATGTGGAAATCAAGGCGTGATAAGACTTTCCTATGAATAGTGACACAGAGTATGTAAAAAGGCGAAATAATCAAGAACTAACACAAAACAGGAGAATACAATCATGTAGCAAATCACTCACAGGGCAGGGGTTGAGGGAGGACTAGAACAGAAATCAAAACAAATATGAGAACACGGCATTCATCATCATGGGAACTGCGACGAGAAGGGGGAAACAATGACATCTTGGTGGCGTCTTTGTTGAATACCTGCATTATGTAAAACACAATCCATGATACGGCTGTCGGATTGTATTACAATGCTAAAATACTATTCAACATTTATCGTATTTATGAATTCAAAGACAAAAATCCACAATAGAATATTTAGGATCAGCTTTTAATCCACTTTAAAACCTATTAAAACATGGGTTTAGTTTAGTTTAGGGAACAGAGTGTCTACACATTTGGTTGTACCCTATGTAGTGAGTATATATAGTGAAAAAAGCCATTTAGGATTCGGCTGCATTGTGTCATCCTCGGGTGCCTAGGAAATTTGAAATGCATCACATACCAGTAAATATGTTAACTATTTTTTTTTTAGGTACATAATTGTCATTTCCATCAGCCCCAGCAAATCATAAGATCACTTACGCCTGTTTTGTGTTTTCCTGAATTAGTACCATGATTTCAGTTCTGAGCTTTCTGTGTATACCTGCTAAGATTTCACGTATAGTCTGTTGTTTCCTGTAGTCTGTTGTGTTTCAGGCCACATTTCCCTAGTTTCTATTTCACTATTTTTATGATTCTGCTTTTGACTCTTTTTGTGTTTTGTTTGTCTTTTTGTTCAACCTGCACTTGCATCCACCTCTGTCTCTGCTGCCTGACAATAATCTGTGATGTGAAAGTATATGATAAAATTATCTTGCCTTTCTGTACATTTTTGCTTAAAAAAGGGACCATTTTTACTAGTTTAATGGGAGGTATAAAATTGTAGGCTAATTAATATTCAAAAGCATCTGAATACCAAATCTTTTCATGAATTAAAGTCTGAACGCCAAAGAAAAAAATCTGATTTGGTAACTTGAATTTGAGAACTAAATCAGATTTGCCCTGCTATCTGCACATGGCCTGAAACCTCACAGAAAGCAGTTACTCTGGACTTTGTAGTTATGTGTGCAATCATCCAATTAAAAGCATCTAATGCAGCAGCAGCCTATAAAGAACTCTATAATAAGCAGAGAAACAACACAATGTGTTCTGCTTCTGTTTATTTTGGTGAGGCTGGATTCTTGACTGGAAGCCAGAGAGAGTTCAGCTAATTTAGATATATTATTTCTAATTCAGTGAGCTAGATATGAGATTGAGATAATTACAGATTCACCTCATTAGTAACTTAGAGGTTGCTGAGGTTACTGTGAGGTAGTTGGAGCAAATATAAATTCCTGTGGTACAAAACTCCCAGAATAAGTTTTTCTTTGGCCAGAGTTTGCATTAAGTCTGGTTGGATTTAAGGTCGTCTGAGGGCTACACCGCCTGATTAAAATCGCATAATTTTTTTCTGCTGTGCTGTTCCGTGTTTTTCATCCAACCAGTATGATTTATTATCCTTGTGAGGGGGTTTCATGAACACTGAAAAAGATCCTGTTTGAAATGGAATGCTGATTTTTGCTAATAGCGATAACATCATATGGGGGGGAGACTTGAAATATGTACATCAAGGGTTCATTGTTAAGGAGGGGAAACACAAATATTGTGATTACCAGCAGATAGTGAATGAATGTGAAGGAGTACTGAGATACACATCTCCATGCTCTTTAAGGATTCTTAGTATACTCGCAGGGTTCAGTGGTTCAGCCTCTGCTTGAGATCTACAACATTGATTTCATGACTTGTACTGTCAAAATAAGGTAGCAAAAGAAAGAAAGGATCAATCATCCAGATTATTTTTTGGAGTATCTTGGTAGAGTAGGAGGTAATGCATGGGAAAGAGACCTTGATTAATAATATGCATGGTGCCATTGTTTTGTAACTTTATTGTTTTGCTATCATTTCAACAGGTTTCCACAGTGTGGATTATAAGTAATGTATCCTTCTTATGATTCATTCATTCTCACATCTTCAGTATATGTTTTATCCTGGTTAGGGTCATGGTGAATCCAGAGTGTATTCCAGCCACTTATTGGCATGAATTTTGGAGGTGGGAGGAAACCAGAGAACCCAGAAGAAACCCCCACAGATTAGCATGCAAAATTCCACACAGGCAACCCAAGCTCGGGATCAAACCCTGGAGCTGTGAGGGGGGAAAATGCCAGACACAAAGCCATTCGAACACAACCGATCACCAGCCATCATCAAGTGCAATTTGATGTGTAGTGAATAGCATCATCTCTACATCAACTGGAGATTGGATGGAAATGAAAGAAGGAAATAAAGGAGAATAGATGCAGAGGCAGATGCACAGTTTAGTACCACAGCCAGCACTCATCTATTTAGCAGCAGCTCCAGATCTATTCACCCTCCCAGGAATTCACTGAATGCAAATACTAACTAGATGAAAACTTATGGAGTACAGCCAGAGCTGAACGAGAAGGTCTCAATCATACCTCCCCCACCTACATCGCCCTTGTCGCCACTGGTGAAATATGGCTTCCCTGTCACAATTTGATACAGTATTCCTTTGACTAATGTTCCCAATTATAAATGATAAGTCATTCTGCAGGAGAACCTGAGGCAAAGCTCTGGAACATTCTTCAGGCCAAAAGGAATACCAGTGAACTCTTCCTTCAATTCTGCCAGCGGTATAAGGAAAGTGTAAATCTTGTGGCGGGCCATTAGGGCTCTTGCAAAAAAGGAAACAGCAACGCTCCTCACTGATAAAAAGGTCACCACATATCCAATTACTACTGACATTTTCTACTGAATTCTCAAAGATGGGTGATGAGGGGTTCTCTGGGACCATTTTATTGCTTAACCTGAGCACGCTTAAAGAGACTTAACGGTCTCACTGTGTGTCAAATGTATCTGTCCATCACCATACTCCCAAGCTTTTCACAGGTAATTAAACCTGTTTACTGAGCCCTTGCCACTGTCACCTATAACAGGTGCTTGTTTACTGCTCAGTGGACAGTGATGGCAGAGGAGATAAAATACAGACAAGACTGGAATTTCTGGAAAATCAAAAAAAAAATGCAAAGGTTAACATATTAATCAGTCTAGTTCTCTGGTTTTATATATTTGGGCCAGGGCAGGGGCAAACAGATATATGCTCAAGGTCTTCTGCAGTATATGATTTAGCAAATGCAGATGTATGATGTGGGCCCTGAGTTTGGCTGGACTGCAGCCAAGGCCTGAGAGACATGATTTATACAAATCATTTGTTTCATCGTTTCACCTGATGGATCGGTCCAGGCCTTCCGGACAGCCATTTTTCAATCCACCTGAAAATATCAATGAAAGCCCGAAGCACAGGTGCTGATGACAGTTAAGTCATTCTTTCATCCAAGGTGAATTAACAAACATGTGATGGGCCACGAGTACAGTGAGAGCAGATGAGTATAAGGGCTCTTTTGCTGGTGCTGCAAATATGCAGTGGCCCCGCAGACACTTAACCCATAAAGCACACATGAAATGAACAGTGGCCAGACAGCTAAGTTTGAGGCAAGCTTTTTCCACAGAGCACTTCACCCCACTACACATCGGCCTGTCTGCACTCGAGAGCTCAAAATCCTGTCTACACTTGAATGTGCCCTAAATTACACGCTGTACTGAAGTATTCTGCAATCACATTTAGTCAGTTGCACTCACAGAGCCCCTGTGTGTGATGAAATGAGCTAAGTTTATTTATCAAATACTGTAGGCCAGAGAACCATGTCTGCAGAACTACTGGTAAAGAATAACATTGACTCAATGGCTACACATGCAGACACATATGCAATAAATGAATCTAGCATGGTATGAAGTCTTTGACCAGAGAAGAAGCTTAATTGACTAAGAGTTGCCTAATTACCCTTTTACAACCATTGTGTCTTAATTCGGATTAGTCAAAAGGTTTTGATCAGTATTCAATAACAGCAGCTCTGTGCAATGCAAATCACAGGTTTATTAATTTAATGAATGTGCTCAATTAAACACATTATTGTGAAACTTTAAAAAAAAATGTAATTAGTGATATAGTGAAATTTTCCCTGAGGACACATTTATTTAGCATTTTTGGAAGAAGTCTCCAGTGTCAGCACTTTTTAACAGTCAAAAGTAAAGTTTTCTGACATGAGAATGTCTTCAGTACAGAGGACTTGGCTCACTGTGGTTTCTCAGTAACATGATAAGCTGTATTTCTTTGTTATATTAACTTAAAAAAGAGAAAAAAGAGAGGCTGGTAAGGGGGTGACATAGTTGCAATAATGTAAGTGATGACAGGGACTAGCTTGTTTCAAAGACGTTTTGAAACATCAAACGTAACTATAAACTGATAAAAAGTACAACTTGGCATTCTTTGATTTGAAAAAAGAAATAAAACATTGCAATCATTGGTAATTTGTGTGGTGTAAGAAGAATTAATAGTAAATGTATATCTGCTTCACATCATTGATTCATTTCCTATAACAACATGCCTAACTGTGTTTTATACATACAGTATCTAGCATCTTGCATATAGCAACTTGATGTATAAGGAAGGCACCTAATAAACAAAAGGAACAGAATGCTAGGCAACACTGTGCTCACCATGTGTGCTCAACGATGTGATATAAATGTGCCTAGCTCCTCAAAGAATTCATGAGGCTTTTCATTCTGCCAGCACAGCGGTCCATATACCACATCTAAGCTCGTCCTGGTTCAAAGGCTTTTTTTTCAGCAGAAAATGGCAGCGATCAGTCCTCACAGTTTTGAAATCTGAGACAATTCTACTGACAAATTGCCCATTCAAGAAACATACAGCATTGGCACCTCAAGAGAAGAATGTAAAGTCATTCTTTCTTTGCTCCCGTCTTGACAAAGTGTAGAAATATCGATAACGAAAATGGCTGATGACAACAGAATTTAAATGTTGCCTGTGATCTGTCTCAGCGGTTCAGTTTTTGATCACTTAGCAAGTCTGACAACTGCTGGTAAACAGGCAGCAATGTGGACAGCCTGAGGGAGCTGACCCTCAAATGACCTTGTGTTGTTTTTTTGAGCACTTCAGAAGACATGTGCGTTGAGAAGCGTTGAGAGAAAGGGATGTTTCTATGCACCACTTTCTCACTAACACACTCTGCTGATAAATAGATGAGCAAAAGGTTAAGCATGACACGGCTAATCCTCCTGGGAACTGTCTCACCTCTGTGGCGCCTCCATTTTGTATAAAAAAAAATAATGTCTTTAAGGAGGAGAAACCTTGGATGCAGAGAGACATTTCACATGGGGTAACGTAGCCTTCCTGGAGACCAAAAGCACTCTTTCAATGGCTTTTTTGTGCAAATATGAAATATATTATATAAATATATATACAGGGAGTTTTTCCTTGCCACCGTCGCCTCTGGCTTGCTCATTGGAGATAAATTCATAAATTTAAAATCTATGTCCTGAATTTATATACTTCTGTAAAGCTGCTTTGGGACAATGTCCATTGTTAAAAGCGCTATACAAATAAACTGAACTTGAACTTGAAATTGAACATATATTAATAACTGCAGAAGAGTGCAAGTTTATTGTGGGTGTTTACTGCGGTGATTATCACCTCCAAACACAGAATGTGAAGATAAGATTATGTCAAAATCTAAAGATGCAAAACGTAAACTTTAAGGTTCAATTAGAAGATGAGAAATATGCCCAGCATACTGTATATTTTACGTGACTTCATCATCTTTCTGGAATGTTAAAGCTGTCTAGACAGTGGTTGGGAAACACTGCTTTTTTAGAAGTGTTCTGCTAGATGGGGTTCTCAAGCTTTTTACAGTCAGTGGCCCCTTTAACAGAAAAAAAAAAAAACATTATTACAGATTTATTTTACAAACTATAAGGCACATTAGTATTTTTTTTTTTATTCCTGAACTTTCCACACATAGATCCAATATTAATAAATGTCATTAGTTGATCATATTTCTTTGATCATGATCAAGTCTTAACAACTTTGATAATGGTGGGTTGTGATTTCCACTACTGTAAAAAAATGCTTCACGAACCCACTTTGAGAACCATGGCTCTCGATAACCTCTGGCTCCCAGACTTCCAGCCTGAAGTGTCTGTTTCTGGATTCATGTGTCTGGGCTTTATTAGACAAGTCTTAGGGCCTCCCACACTTCACTCCAGGCCTCCAAACCATACAGTCACATGGCCCCAGTGCTGGAGAAATGATTAGTCAAGTCTCATTTGAGGCCCCTAAGCCAGTGGAGCGGACACATATTTTATTTCCCCGTGTCATCTGCTAAAGTCTTCAAATGACTGCAAACTGTCCTGACACGTTTGTTCCACTCGAATTTTTCCGCATTATAAACCAAGCGCCTGGGTGACACTGAACCCGGGTGATGGTGAATAGCTATGAAAGTTCAGAGAAGGTGGAAATTTTAAAAACCCTCACTTATACAAGATCCGTAAAGCCAAAGATCACACCGGATCAGTTTTAGTCTGCAGCTGGTAGATTTTTTTTAGAGAGAAATTCATCCAGCAGTCATGTAGGCTGAACTCCAAAATCCAGCAGTCCAGGAAAAAAATCTTGACGAGTGCTAGAATCCTTGCTATATAATTCTCGCTGTTGAAGAATCAGAAGCTATTTGCACATATAGGCTCTATTGTGCAAAATAACTCATAAGAAGTCTTTTATTCTCCTACAATAGACTTTAATTCTTACACTGTGCTATACAATATGAAAATTTCTCCAATAAAAGAAGGTTGACAGAATTCTTGTTAGATTACTCATGGCTGACAGAGACATGACAGGTGTGAAATAAGTATTAGTATAAATAGTACCACAGGCTCCTCGTGTACCTTCAAATAGACCTGTCATAGTGATTAGAAGTTATTTGGTACGAGTTTTTAATAATATTTCCATAACCCTAAAACATTACAGTTTTACATTTTTGGACCATTTAAACAAAGTACACCTAGAAGGCATTAAACCATGAAAGGCAACAATATGAATAAAGAATAAACCTTCTAATCATTAGCAACAAACTAGACTAATCTGCCAGACCATAGCGCTGTTGAGTTCTCGATTCTGATTGGTCAGAAGGTGGAGATTAATTTTCTATAACAGCAGCTCTGACATTAGTGCTGGCTTCAAGCCAAAGCATAGGTTCATAATAACACACTCATTTGAAGACATTAGCATTTCTATAACAACTTATATAGGGGCTTTCAAAATAGACACTCTACATAATCTATGTCTAATAACAATCAGGTTAAAAATGCTGTTTTTTTAACAAAGAAAAATGTCTATTTGTTGATATGGTGATATGGTCTGTGAAGATGTTTATTTAGCATTTATGGAAGGAGTCTCCAGTCTCATTGCTTTGTAACAGTCAGGAATAAAGCTGTAACTTTATTTTATTTGTCAGAGGAAATTCTTCAAGACAGAGAGCTTTATCAGTATCATGACAACATGGGCAGGCCAAAGCCTTAAATACTAACACTTCCTTGAATTAAACAGTACTTCCTGTTAGGGGTGTAACGACTCCTTTTCTATTCACAAGCTAGTAACACAGAAATTTGCCTGAGAAATATTAGAAATATCTTTGTTGAATACTTGGTGTTTAATGTATTGAATTGAATCAATCTTAATTTACCAAAAATCTCGTTAAAACTGAAGCAAAACCAGTGAATCATATCAAATTGATTGACTTTCTGCACAAAGATCCACAGTCTTCCTGGTTCCTGATGGTATTCCTTTGTGTTAATGTAACACATTTATAATAGTTGAAAACATACAAAAGAAAAGGAAAGTTACAGCAGTGCTCCAGAATACAATAAATGAATGGGTCATTAAATATCATTTTGAACTGATATAATATATTGATATGATTCCAAGCTTATTGCTCATCCTTAGTTTTTAGATGTTGCATTGTTGTTGGAGCACTGACGCAAATCTGCTATAAAGTTTGCTAAGTCGCAATTGTTAGGGACAACGGACTGCATTTGCATAACAATATCCTTGAACTAGAATGGCCTTAAGAGCAATATCTTTCTCTCCTCCCTGCTTTTCTTTTGTTTTGCTTTTATAGCTGAAAGACTTTTTTTTTAAGATACAGTCGATCAAAAGAAGCACAGTGGAGCTGTGAAATATGCACCAGGATGGCTGTTATCAGAGGCATAAATTTGAGGAAATTAAATACTGGTGACTACTGGGCTGTGCAGGTGAACTCACTCTCACTTTCTGGAAATGGCTGGAAGCGAGAGAGAGGGACAGCACCACACTTAACTCCCCTCTCCCAGCGTCATGGGCTGTTAAAAGGGCCCATCAGGGTTCATAAATTAAGACAGAGCTTTTTATCTCTTTAGTGGGAGAAATGTAAAAGCAGAGGGTGGCACAGAGTGAACAAAGAAAAAGCACCGAAAGCACTATTTCAGTTCCCTGGCTTCCTAGTAAATAAAATTTAGGGGAAAAAAACACAACTGTTCCTCAAGGGTTCTTTGGATAGTTCCAGGCTCTTAACTTCCAAGAGGAGCTCTACTTAGAAACCTCTCTAATAGAGCAAACTCTGTAAGGTTCTACATACAGTAGGGGTTTAAGGGTTCACCCAGAGATATACAAACCAATGAATGCTACAAATATTATATTTTTTATGACATGAAGGATTTCTTGCAAGAACATACCTTCATAGGGAAAAAAAATTGTTTGCAAAAGGTTCTGAACTTTCTAAAGGGGTTCTACTAGGAACCCAATCTAATTAAAAAACAACAACAACAAAAAAAAACACATAAGGTGCATCCCAAATCCCATACTTATGTACTGTTATATGCCATTTTGTAGTATAAATAGAGTGAGTAGTGTGTTCACTCTAAAAACTCCAACTTCAAGTACCCAGATGATGCACTTATTCAACTGAAAAAAGTATGGGATGCTACCAGCTCAGATTTGCTCAGAGTCAAAAAAAGGTCATGTTGGGCATAAAAGGTAACATTGACATAAACAGTAAATGAAGAACTTCATTGTCATTTACTCTGGGTATTCTGCTAAAGCTAGCTGCATTGATGTCATTTGCCATCGATTGGAAAACGGCTTATACTTCCGGTTAGTAAAAAACCATTAGTGTTCCATTTGAGATGATACTACCCTTCTAAAATTCATACACTAGACGGTAGAGTACATAGTGCATAGTGTAAGTGCATAGTGTATAGTATGTCATTTGGGACACAACTATAGAACCTTTAAGATTTGATCCAAGAAACAGTTTGCACATATTAATGTAACATTATTAAGACAAAAATGGTCATTTTTTGTTGTTGTTGTTGTTTTTTTTTTCTTTTAACCAACCACACACAATCGCATGGGTTCTTTGCATAGTTAAGGGCTATTATCTTCCAAGAAGTGTACTACTTGTAACCCTCTCATCGTCTAGAATGCCTCAGGTATCTGGATGTAATTTTGTAATAGTTCCTAATGGGTTCTACTATGAATGCTATCTAATAGGGAACCACTGTTCTACATAGAACCTTTAAGATCTGACAATTTGAAGAAAGCTTTAGGATACTAGATTTGACTCTTTTTTTTTTCTAAGAGAGTACATACTAATCAAATATTATTAAGATATAAAAGACCATGCATGCAATTTTTATTTATTTATTTTTTTTTTTAATTTATTTTTTTACCAAGCACACACTCCCTTTTAAAAGGGTTACTCGAGGGTTCCATTGGAGTCCTAGGGGTTCTACCCCTTTAAGGGTTTGAACCTTTATAGGTTCCATGAGATGTACAAATCAAAGACACCTTTATATTTCTAGATTTAACCTTTTTAAAAACTAAAGTGAAACTAAAATAAAATTTGAATCTATTTTTATTCATCTTGAGATTTGATGTAGCACGGTGTAACTCGAGGTCCTATTTTTCTAACGCTGCTGCAGATGCTTTCTCAATGCATTTATTTTCACACATTTCACATATAACTTGTGATGTGATGTGAAGTTATGTGATTTCATCACATAACTTGATGAAATCCTGTCCAGGTCACTGCTAGTCTACTTTCCTGAGTGTTTAATATTATTATAACTTCACTGTAGAGTCAAACGGATCATGTATCATCAGCCTTTAAATGTTACATTTCTACAGTGTATATAAGCAATAATCTGATTTTTCACCTAAGCCTGACGGACTAAAGTGCAACATTAGAGAACCAAGTTTCTACCTCTGCTAATTGTTTTAGCTGAATAGCTAAAGTCATATGTCTGGCAGCTGGGGATCTCTAGCAATCTATTTCCACAAATGCACAGTGCTCAGCATTACACCATCTGCATAGCTGTCTAAACAAAAGAAAAAAGACATTATAATAGACCAGCATATACAAGAGTGTCATATATTATCACACAGAGATAAATATTATGTATGATGTGTGATGACTGACCCATTTAATTTTTTTTTTTTACTATAAGTGCATTGATACTTGGCTCATAAGTCTGTTTATAAACTGGATTTATATTACAGACATAATGTTCATGAGATATTGAGCTAAGAATAACAAAATGGTAAGTGATTTTATTTTTGGGCTTATTCCAGGCATCACTTAATTACACTCCCACACACACTCAGAAATAAGGTACTAAACTATACCCTTCATGGTACCACCCCAGTGACACAGAAAAGTACAGTTTCATACCTTTCCCAACTGTACAGAGTGTATCCGTGGACTTCAGCTTCAAATTTATCTAAATTCCTAATAAATCCAAACTTTACCAGAGTGACACCTAATAACACCTACTGTAATCTATCAGTCAATATACACTCACTATTAGCATCTATTAGCATTCAACAAGTTTGTAACATCTGAGTTGCCATCCTAGCTAAAATTTGAGAGATTAGCAATAAAGCTGCTGTTAGTTAGCCTTAGCTAATGCTTTCCATTGTTCCTTGGTGAAAGTGGAAGTAATATAACATCAGTAAAATATCAGACATCTTTTTCTTTCATGAAGTTTTTTGTACTTTTACTTTCACACTTAAAGTCAAACTTTTGTACTTTCACTTCAGTGAAGAATTTGAAGCTATACTATAGCTACTATAGCTTGAGTAAAGGGTTCAGGTCATTTTACCACCACTGGCCTTTTGTCAGTAAGACATCCATTGTCAATGAGTGAACAAAAACAGGAATGTTAATTACACTGTTCTTAAATAAAAGAAAGAAGGCCACATGAGAACCCTGCTCTAGGCTCAAAGAAACTTTTCCATTCACTATGTTAGCCTGAGCGAGAAAACAGCAAAACGTATAGTTTTTATAGAAAATTACATGGAAAATTGCAGAATCTATAGTAACTAAATCACTCTTACTCTTTAACGGTCTGCAATAGCCGTTGAAATATAAGGCAGCTCGAGTTCCATGCAGTATGAGGTTACCAGGATGCGCAGATGTAGCAGAGCTAATTCATAGCACTGATCACGTTAAAAGGGTAAGCCTTACATAAGAGTCCAGTATGCTTCCTCTATAATTAGATTGGCCATGTTCCTCTGGCCAGAGACAATGGAAAATGCTAAAACGGTTGCGATCAATAATGAGCTCATGAGAAATGTTATTCAATTATTCACACACTAAAACCTACAAATCTGATTTGACCGAATAGTTCTGTTTCTAAAGATCCATCTTCAGTAATCCCTCATTAGTGTAGTACTGGCATGGCATGGTGTGGTTTAAGGATCTACAAGTTTTCCATTATTATGCTGATAGCATTTTTTCTGGAAGGTGATAAAATAATAATGTTAATGTCATTTTTCCCAACCTGCGTGACTGATACTGATGAGTCATGCACAATATAACCAGAGACATGAACTAATAAGGGGGGAAAGGACATTGTGGGGGCCACCTGTGTGATGTAACAGCGAACTGTTCTCTCTTTTGTGAAATCTTGAAAATGCCATAGCCAGCCTTTCTGCTGCTATTTCAAGCTCTATAGACCTTGGAAATTGGTCTTGTTGGAGATCTTTCAATATGATGAAAGATGTCCTAACTTAGATTAAGAAGTTTATTAGTGTGTAAGTGGATGCAGAGGTGCCAAAATTGCTAACAAAGTCCTAGCTAATAAATAGCTTTTGAGAAATCAGAAAAACATAGTTTCCAGGTGGTTGTTGTAACGGTGTAGAAAGAGGTCAAAAATCGCAAATACTATGGCTAAATTGTTGGGACCTCTGGTATAGACTCTCATTCATACTGCTGGTGCAGTCTAAAAAAAAGC
This sequence comes from Cranoglanis bouderius, assembly GCA_023630585.1. NCBI lineage: Eukaryota > Metazoa > Chordata > Actinopteri > Siluriformes > Cranoglanididae > Cranoglanis > Cranoglanis bouderius. The sequence goes on from CM042541.1 coordinate 18,940,419, forward strand.
CCTGAAAAAAGTCATTTGATGCATTTCACCTCTGAGAAAACTCAGGAGAATGCTGTGAAGTAGGTGAAGATTTTGGGGTGAATATGTTTTAAGTGGTGTTTCAAACTCAACATGCTCCCGTATCCATTTCCTCATTCATCTTCAGTAAGCACTTTTTCCTGGTCAGGGTCAGGGTGGATCTGGAGCCTAGCCCAGGAACACTGGGTGCTAGGCAGGAATAGCCAGTCCATCACATGGCTGTTTCCATATCCATATTTATTATCCAAAGTAACAGAAGGCAGATCTAATCTAAGCATTCATGCTTCATGCCTCTTACTTAAGGGTTAGACAATGACTCTCGGGGAGATCTGCGATTTGAACCCACAACCTCCCAGTCACAGGCATTCACTGGGAGGTTATTCACAAAGCGACAATTACCATTTATTATTTCTGCTTGACAAGTAATGAGCCATCATACATGTCTGGCTATTGTGTAAGTTCCAATAAATATAATATTAGTAATTAATTATATGGTACAGTGCAGTGAAAAAGTATTTGCCTGACCCTGATTTCTTCTGTTGTTGTGTATATCTCATACTAAATTGTTTCAGAAAGTAAAACAAAATCTAAGAAAAAACAAAAGCATCCGGAGTAAACGCAAAATACAGTTTTTAAATGATGATGTTATTTATTGAAGCAAAAACGTTATCCAATACCAACTGGGCCTGTATATTTGCCCCCATAGTTACTAATTCCCCAAATCTATGAAAATGCATTCATAATGGGGTTCAGATTGACTATACACAACCAGGCCTGATCACTGCAAACCCTGTTCAATCAAATCAACACTTAAATAGAACTTTTTCAACAGTATGAAGTTGGTTAAAAGGTCTTACCCAGTAACATACTATGCCAAAATTGAAAGAAATTTGTTTGGAAGAAGGTGATTGAAATACATCAGTCTGGGAAGGGTTACAAAATTTCAAAGGCTCTGGGACTCCAAAGGACCACAGTAAGAACCATTATCTCCAACGGGAAAAAACTCGGCACAGTAGAGCACAGCAACGACTCATCCAGGAAGTCACAAAAGAGCGAAGGACAACATCAAAGGACCTACAGGCCTCTCTTGCATCAGTAAAGGTCATGACTCCACTATCAGAAAGACACTGGGCAAAAATGGCATCCATGGAAGAGTGGCAAGGTGAAAACCACTGCAAACCCAGAAGAACATTAAGGCTCGTCTGAATTTTGCCAAAACACACCTTGCTGATCCTCAAACCTTTTGGCAGAATGTTCTGTGGACCAGTTAAACCAAACACAGAATTCCACAACAGAACATCATACCTACGGTCAAGCATGGTGGTGGCAGTGTGATGGTGTGGGGATGCTTTGCTGCTTCAGGGCCTGGGAAACTTGCAGTAATTGAGGGAAACATGAATTCTGCTCTCTACCAGAAAATCCTAAAGGAGAATGTCTAATCTTCAGTCTGTAAGTTGAAACTCAAGTGCAACTGTATTATAGAGCAAGACAATGATCCACAGCAAAGGAGTAAGTCCTAGTCCTAGAAGTGAAAGACTGATCTCCAGTTATCGGAAGCGTTTGATTGCAGTTATTACTGCTAAAGATGGCACAACCTTTAAGTTTAAGGGGGCAATTAGTTTTTCACATTGATGATAGGTGTTGGATAACTTTTTTTGCTTCAATAAAAAAATAAAAACTGTATTGTGTGTTTAATCAGGTTAATCAGGCCATTGTTTTATGTTATATTTCATTTGAAGTTCTTAAACTATTTAGTATGTGAGATTTTTCACAGCACTGTATATGGTAAAAGTATGTGGTCTGCACACAAACAAATCAATGAATTACAATAAAATTATTTTTTTCACCATCAATTATTGAATTTTACACTCATGAGGACATTTTATTGCAGCTTCTCAGTTAACCGTAACAGCAGAACCGGTGAAATTACACATGGATATAGCCTTACATGTTTGAGCTTCCCCCTGTAGTGTCATACATCTGAAATCGACACTAAAGCTCAAAATTTAAATTTATCCAAGATAAAAGATGTTCCTTTATGTGTCGTTTTATTCTTGCACCATAAAGAAAACAAGCGTGGGAAAGCCAATTGACTCACTAAAGTGCATATCAAATTCGCACAATTGGAGTCTGAACTTCAGGGCTACTTCAAGGTCCTTAATATAAGGTTTCTCTGCTTTGTACTTGCAGCCAAAAGAAAAAAAAAGAAACCGAATTAGAATGCCTTTAAAGGGGCACATATGAATGGAGACTTGACGGGCTGCCAAGTCCAGGACCACTATTGGGGGGAAAATATTTGCTTGCCCATCTGTACACACACAAACACACAGGCAACACATTTGGCCAAATGAGCAGGAACATCAGCACTAAAATAACCTCAAGAAGCAGCAGGAGGTGGAGGTGACTCAGACTGCTCTGTTGTTCTGGCACACTTCAGTTGTTCTGGGAGGAAATATTCACAAAGATTATTGTATAGATAAGTGGTCTCCAACCATGTTCCTTGAGAGTTACCTTCCTGAAGACTTTAGCTCCAACCACAATCGTGCTCACCTGAATATCTAATCATTTCCTTAAGAAGTTTTTGATCAGCTAAAACAGGTGTGTTAGATTTTGGTTGGAGATGAAACCTGCAGAAAGGTAGATCTCAAGGAAGAGGGTTGGTGACCACTGGTATAGATAGATTATTGACGTTAGCTCTAGTATTAACTTAAATCAAGATTTTTTTTTTTTTTTTTTTGAAAAAGTTAAGTAGATTCTCCAGGTGTTTGAGTGACTTTTGAAACATTGTGTATAATGGTAATTTTATACAATAGTTTTTGCCTGTTCTCTTGAAGGGTGCTAACATTTCTGGAACTAATGTACATGTATACCAAATACACTCACAGTTCAGGGTATACAGTTACTAATGCAGTAACTGTGCCAAAATTAGGCTCATGTTAGGGTTTAATTCCTGTGTGTATTAACACCACCTTTTAAAAGGCTTTTTTAAGGTGGCGAACTGCAGAAAAAGCAGAATTTCTGCATTCTTGCTCATCCATTATGATCTGTATGAGGCAATAACCCATTTTAAACTATTCTTATCCTGTATTCCAGGCTGCTGAGCTGAATCCTGCACCTTATAGCTCATTTCCATTGCTGCTGAAACTCAATAGCCTAATTACATGTTTGTATGCGGTTCATTGTGAAAACCTGTATTTCATACTCTCTTTGCAGCAAAGTTTCTTTTATTTATTTCTTTTTCTTGCACTGGGTTTGATTTGCAGTCTCGCTGATGCATGACTCATGCTAATGCAATCCCATTCAGTGGTCGATCAGCAGACTTACTTTCAGGGCTTAACCCAATCCTGGGGTGTAAAGACACCCCGAGCATTGCTGCATCCTTCTACATCTGCCTCTAAATATATGGCAAAATTTAAAAAGGTATTTGTCTCCTTGAAGGAATTAACGGTACTTTATAACAGTCAACTGCACTGCAACGCTTGTGTGAACGTTCCTCTCGAATGAGCAGGTTTGGTAAGTGCTGACAGCTTTTGCTAGATTGCCTTTCAAGGATCAAAGATTAATTGAGCCCATTAGAATGGGATGACTCGATGTAGGGACAAAATTAAAGTGAGAATGATTTCCTACTTGCAAGGAATGTAGGTCCAAATCATTTACGAGACTCGTAACTCCATGAAAATGCTTTATTTTTTTTCTGAAGTCAAATGTACAAATGCAAGAGTGCATTTGCATGCATAATGCTGTATATACATGTATCACCCCATTAGCCGTCTGACCTCATTGTAGCAAATCTTTCCAAAGTGAACATGCCCACACGCTGCTTATTTATACACTTTGGCTAGATAAAGAACATTATTTGCCCTGTCACATGTACAGAATCTCTTAACACTGTTGACTTAATTGGGGTCCTTATTAATTTTACATATCACTACAATTTCATCAGTTGTCTTCTTCAACTCAGTTAAATTTGATGTATATAATGCTTTTAAGAATAGACACTGTCACAAAGCAGCTTTACAGAAATCCAGATGTGGATTTAGATCCCTAATGAACAAGCCAGAGGCAACAGTGGCAAGGAAGGACTCCCTGAGATGACACAAGGAAGAAACCGTAAGAGGAACCCGTTATCTTCTGGGTGACACCGGAAACTGGAATTAAAAATCATTACAGTGGTAGAAGAGTAAAGAGAAAGAGTACTAAACATGTTGAAAGGATGTTCAGAATGAGCATAATGTGAATAAGAATCCTGGGATGAGCATAAGAGTGTTTTTATGATTATAGAAGCAGTTCTTAGCTACAAATCTACAGTCTCCATTTGAGATTATCCACTGAAGCAAGGGTGAGACTTGGGAAACCTCTTTTTGAAACTGCTCATCAGTTAAAGACTAAATCACTACCCTTATCACTTCGTTTGACAATAAAATCAGTCCGTATAGGAGTTTTTTTTGTGATAAAAATTTTTGTGTGTTTTTGCAGATTACTACTTGAATTGCCAAAATTTTAATTGCATGAAATTGTTTCGCACGGTCTTTCAAAGTGATGTTTATTGATAAATGAGACCTTTTAGCTGTACCCATGGTCAACGTACGTGAATCAAAGAGTGGAAAATCTGTGGTAATTTTCAAAAATTGCAAGCTCCTCGATATATTGCAGACTTTGTGTTAATTTCTGCTAGCTAAAATCGCGAAATCCTGGAGGGACTGTACAGTTAAATACTATTCACAGATAACCCACAACTTGTTTTCACTCATAACCCTATGTGTCACAATTCATTACTAGTTAACCAAAATTGGTTTTGATTTATTAACATATTTTCATTATTTTTTTTATCCTACTGAACTCCACACCTGGGGTTGTGCTAGCTATGGCATGCCTGTAGTGAATGAAGATGAAGGAACCCTGAGAAATGGAGGACTGCGAATCATAAATTGCCAAAGACTGCACCTGCCTGGAGATTTATATCGTTCTTGTTCAACAAGTGTTTTGCCAAATTGCACTTTATGCCTCCCCTAGTAATGTGGGGTTTATTGCATTTGAGGCAGCAAGCGTCATCGTCATGGACACAACTAAAACACAACCATACATTAATCTGATCCTCTGTGATCCTGGGTTTATTCCCGCCTCATGCCCAGTGTCCACACGATAGGCTCTGGTTCAACTGTGACCCTGATCAGGATAAAGTGGCTACTAATGATTAATGAATGTCCACACAAGAAATGAAATGTAAGTATCAGTAAGTTCAGCTGGTACTGGATTTTATACTGGACCTCCATATACTCACTTTTTATTTAATTGTAACAAATCCAGCTTAGAAATGGGTTTAGATCTCTAGTCTATGTAGCCAGATGAATGTCAGGTTTTTGGGTTGTTCTTTTTTTTCATTTCTAAATGCACAAGCACTCTTGGTTGCTAAGGTCACATTCAGCCTCCAGCCTCCCCTCTCTTTGCTAAATCACTATCTGTCCTTGGACATTCAGAATTTCAAGATACAGGCCTGTATCTCACTCTTACTGTACATATAAAGTTCATGAACAAACAGTGTAATACAATACATAAAGTCCTGAGGCTGCTTTTTAATTGTTATCCATACCAGAATTTAAAGAGATCCCATCTCCTGTTTAAAAGTTCCTCTGAATGTGTTGTGAAGCCAACCATTCACACTCTAAAACTTCCAGTCAGAAGAAAACCACAGGACTGAAATCACACAACACCGATTACTTCATCATTTCACATATCTTTATGAAAAAATATTGTCTTTTACTCACTCCTCAAACTCACTGGTGCTAATGGCTTGGGTGCTAATGGCAAACACGTTTAGAAGGGGATCTTATAAGCAGAGATGGTGTGTTAGCTATAGATCTAATGGATCAAAATGGCAGCAATAAACACACAAATAAACATTAAAGCGAGAGATAGTTTTCCCGGAGCAGACAGCGAGCACTACGGGTAAGTGCTAGGAAGCCAGTAAAAGCCTTTGTCAGAGGTTTAATCGAGTTTTGCCGGCACTTGGAGAGAGGAGGATCTGATTAGATGCGGAAGGGAATGCAGTGATGGATGAGGCAGACTCTTCTAAACCCTTTGAGCGGCACACAAAATGGCAGCTCGGAAACTCCCTCAACACATTGATCTCTATCATTAACCTCCCAGGGCCATATGGCAACAGCTCCATACCACATGTGTTCCCTAGCATGCCTGTTCACCTACCCTACAGCTGGGCTCTTTCTATCTTTATTCCTTCCTGCATGGGTTCTTTCTTTGGTTGTTTACACTTCTGGTCTGTTTTAAAAGTACAATTAATTTTTAACAAGTTGACAAGTAAATAAAAAGAAATACACAAGTCAAACCTATAGAGTATGTTATTGCTTTTTTAGCTACACTGTTAAAGAAAATAAATAAAGCAGATTAAATGTGCAAAATAATCATTCAGTGTGTATCATATTATACTAATTAATGACATGCTGACTACAGGGTGTCCCAAAAGTCTCCAAACATAGGGGAAATAAACGCTTTAGAGCAAACTGACTTCCAAAATTTTTCATACCTAATTTAAATTTTATATATATATATATATATATATATATATATATATATATATATATATATATATATATATATATATATATATATATATTTTTTTTTTTTTTTTTTTTTTTTTTTTCCCCCAGATAACATTTAAGAATGCCTTTGGCAAAAGAAGAACACACTGAAATCATTCTCATGGCTGGATCGGGAAGTTGTCACAAGGTTGCAATTAGGGCTGTAACTAAGAATTATTTTCATAATCGATTAATTGGCAGATTATTATTATTATTATTATTATTATTATTATTATTATTATTATTAAACGGAGTTACAAATATAAACTTCAGACTAAAATTTTACATTAACACAACTGTTTGTCCAATATATTATATATGTAATTAATTCAACATTACAGATCTTACTTGCGCTCCCACTGTTTATCACTGCTCTACATTGTGAGTGAGGAGCAATGCAGCCTCATTACAAATAGATTGCTCCCTTTATAATAAATGACAAAAGTTACATTGCAAGCACGCAAATACAGCATATAATAACAATGAACTTGAATTAAACTAAACATTTTTAGCAATTCGCATCAATTTCCCCAACCCCTTACACACAGTGGACCATTTTGGATATAAACATAAGTTTGTGCTCATGCGTCAGTATCGTGCTCTGTTTTGTAAAGTTTGCAGGTTACTTCACTGCATTCTCTTTACTGCATTTAATATAAAATGCTCTCATGCCTTAGAGGACTTTTTTCTGCTGTCACTTGACGATTAAACCTCTGTCTCATGGTGACTGAGGTCATGTTTTGCATAAAAGGTAACGTTGACAATAACAGTAAAATGAAGAAATTCATTTTCATTGACTCTGGGAATGCTAGCAGCTGAAGCTAGCAATATCGCATTCTGTGCGTTTAACGTCATGTAATCGACTGGAAACTGCTTATACTTCTGGTTAGTAGAAAAATGCCAGTGTTCCTTCTAAAATCCCTTTTTAAAATTCACACACTGCATGTTTTCGGAACAGAAGTGATGCAATGAGTAAACATGCCTCATACTGTACGCAGACCGACTACTGAATAATGATATTCATTGACTGATTTTCACGATTATTATCGATTTTTATCGATTAGTTGTTGCAGCTGTAGTTGCAATGGACATGCAATTACATGCATAACACCAGATTTGTTAACACAAGTTCATCATGAGTGAGAGAGTCATGTGTGTTTATAAAGAAATCATGTAGAGGATGGTTTGTAAATGAAGTTACATTTTGCTAAAAAGTGTAAATTTCCCCTATGTATGGAGACTTTTGGGACACCTTATATAATCATGGTTACTGAAACTGAGACTGCACAGCATGGAAGCTCATGTCCATCAACAGAGCCCTCCTTACACCTCAGTGACCTACCTTGGCTGGAGGATACTATGTCTACAGCAGCATCTAGGAGATGCTGATTATGACCCAGGGATTGAACCACTTTTATCTACCAATAAGTGCAGTGCAGTGCTGACTAGTGAATGTACAGTGCCCTCCACTAATATTGGCACCCTTGGTAAATATGAGCAAAGAAGGCTGTGAAAAATTGTGCTTATTGTTTAACCTTTTGATCTTTTGTTCAAAAAATTGTTCTCATGGCTATCAAACAACTGCAAACACAACACAGGTTTATATATAAAAAAAATCTTTGTTAAATATAGTATATACTCATTGAAATTTGAAATTTTTTTAGTACACTCTTTGCCTAGGAACAATTGTTCAACAGTGACTTCCTCTTCCACAGGGGTATAAATATGAGGTAACACATTTTCCCTTAGTCATTCATAACAATGGGCAAGACCAAGGAATATATCTGTGATGTGCGGAAAAAGGTTGTTGAGCTTCACAAAATGGGAAATGGCTATAAGAAAATAGGGCAATAATTAAGAAGTTCCAGTCAACTGGAAATGTTATGAATCTACCTGGAATTGGACGTGTGTCTATATTGTCTCAACGCACTGTGAAGAGGATGGTTTGAGTGGCCAAAAAAAAAGGATCACAGCTGGAGAATTGCAGAAGTTAGTTGCGTCTTGGGGTCAGAAAGTCTCCAAAACTACAATCCGAAGTCACCTACATCACCACAAGTTGTTTGGAAGGGTTTCAAGAAAAAAGCCTCTACTCTCATCCAAAAACAAACTCTTCAAGCGTCTTCAGTTTGCCAGACACTAATGGAACTTCAAATGGGATCGGGTTCTATGGTCAGATGAAACCAAAATAGAGCTTTTTGGCAATAAACACCAGAGGTGGTTTTGGTGCACACAGAGAGGTAGCCATATGGAAAAGTACCTCATGCCCACGGTTAAATATGGTGGTGGCTCTTTAATGTTTTGGGGTTGTTTTTTCTGCCAGAGAACCTGGACATTTTGTTAGGATACATGGCATCATGGACTTTATCAAATATCAACAGATATTAAATGAAAACCTGACTGCCTCTGCCAGAAAGCTTAAAATGGGCCATGGTTGGATCTTCCAGCAGGACAATGATCCAAAACATACATCAAAATCAACACAACCACAAAATCAAGGTCCAGCCATGGCCATCCCAGTCCTCTGACTTGAAACCCATAGAAAACCTGTGGGGTGAACTGAAGAGGATCGTCCACCAGCATGGACCTCAAAATTTGAAGGATCTGGAGAGATTCTGTATGGAGGAATGGTCTCTGATCCCTTCCCATGTATTCTCCAACCTCATCAGGCATTATAGGAGAAAACTCAGAGCTGTTATCTTGGCAAAGGGAGGTAGCACAAAGGGTGCCAATAATTGTTGCACACATATATTTAACAAAGATATTTTTGGATAAACCTGTGTTTTGTTTGCAATTGTTTGATATCCATGAGAGCAGGGTATTTTTGTGGATTTTTTGGAACAAAAGATCAAAAGGTTAAACAATAAAGACAATTTTCACAGCCTTCTTTGCTCATATTTACCAAGGGTGCCAATATTGGTGGAGGGCACTGTATAAGTCAATTAGTCTAAGCAACCCCAAGTCTATTTTTCTGTTGTGGTTAGACTGAAGAACAAAGACAGGAGGCTCTTTACACTGAGCTATAGTCAAATGTAAGGGTATATAAGTCGTTCAGTTGGCTTTTATATTAATCGTCACAACACCGTGAGACTAAACTGTGCTGTTAAAGTAATCACTGAGGTCATTTTGTACAGCCGACAAATTTTAGCAGTGGTAAGTAAATACATCTTTACTCTGGATGAATCGTATTCCAGCATAATTGAGTCCAGCTTTCTTTGGCTGTGGCTCCTTTTGCAAAAGTGGTGATGGAGAAGCGCAGCGCCCTGAATAATCTAGCCACTGCTAGTCTCTGTCCATGATAATCAAGCAAGTGGTTAATGCCAAACCGTTTCCTGTCTGACATGCCTTCAGGCAACTGTTTTCCATTCCTACAAAAAAGAAAAGCCTTGATGCAATTAAACCTAGTTCCACTCACTTTGCCACATATGCCTATAAAACACTCGCCCAACCTTGTTCTAGTCAAAAAAAACTTTAAGCATAATCATATAGGCATATGGTAAAAATCTACTCCACATGCCACTCAAAAAAGTCCCAAGAAAATCTCCAGCACATGCTAATATCTGGTTGTCAGAAACAAAACCCAACATAATGCATAAATGGATTGATGCTATTTTAAAAGAGAAGTTTATTTCCAAAAGTTTGGAATGACTCACAGCTATAGACAGGCAACATTTCTCAAAGTGATGGAAATATTATACCAGAAAAATAGCAAGAAGAGCCTAAATTTCAATATTACAATGTAAAGCTTGAATGAGCAGGTCTTGCTATGAGCTAAAACATCTTACACCAAAGTACTTAGTTGTTAGCAGCCTGAAGCACAGCTGTCATATATTTCAAGGAAAGAAAACAATTCAAAGCTGTTTTTTTCATCTGGATATAAACATGCTAACCTTGTCAAAACTGGTGCATTGTGGGCGATCATTGTAAGGGAAGAGAAGGAGTGCACCATGGGCTATGATGTATCCTCTTATATTCATTTCAGTTTATTGCAAGGCCAGGAAGATTAAAAAGCTCATATAAGCTAAAGCCGAGATATTAATGCTCTGTGTGTAAAACAATTAACTCCCAGCCCCCGCATTTTATCAGACGCTGTATATACGAATCTTGCTACACACTCTAAAATGGATTCGGCAGCATCAAATGAACGAACGAATCGCATCTTTATCGAAATTAATTAGATGTCTTTTGTGATATCGCTGGTGAAACGTTACCAATGCAGCGAGACAAAAAAAAGCTGACTATTAATTTAGTTTTCCTAAACCAAACTCATTCTGTGTGGACTGCACCAGTAATAATATGCTCCAAAATAGGCAAAAGCCAGCACAGCTCTAGTCAAGTCTCAGATTCAGCCAGATTTCACTTGACCTCTTTTCCTTTTTTCAGATGTGTGCAGCCACAGAGATCTCTACAAAGCTGAGCTTTAACGCTGTAATTGTGGTCAGCTGGGGTAATTTTCAGGGCAGCAGCCCAACTTCTTTTTTTTTTTTCTTTTTGTTGAACGTGAGTGTGGTTTTGAGCTTTGAGCTTTCAACTCCCAAGTTCTGTTTATGTGTTACTGAAGCTATGCTTCATAGGTCCAACAAGATTGCCATGTGTTTGACCTCCATTTCAGAGCCATCAGTGGCAGAGCGGCAAGAGCCAGGCAAGGCAGGGTGAAATTGAACACTGAGGGGAATAGCTGAAATTGTCATGTCTTCAGAGAGGAGAGTCATTAGTAAGAACCTTCAGGAAAGGCAACTAACAACAGTCTGACAGATGGCTTGGGATACCATGTAGCTACCAAAAAAACCCCTGTGGCCACTCAGAGGTTGCCTATGGAAAGGCGACGAAACTAACAGCACTGGATTATGAATGCCAGAGGAGTGCTCACTCTGGCATGCCATGCTGTGTTTCCACGAGCCCTCCTGACATCGGCAAATTGGAACGCTGAGCATCTCAGTGGCCCTGCTGAAATATGCACAGCATTCCAAGACCCATCGTCTATTTGTGTTCAGCTGCAATCTCTGGACTCTCACAAAAGGCAACATGAAATAATACTTATCAAAAGGAATAAGCATATGGCAGACAACAACAGCCTCAGGGACATCTTTGATTCCTTAGCCCGAGCTCTGGCAGGGCCGGCCGAAAAAACATAAGTAACAAAATAAAAGCAATTTGAAGACGGAAGCAAGGCTGTGCAGCAAAAAATGCATTCAGTCTTAATAGTTTATCAATTGCAAATATGCCATGAGTCATTTTGAAAAGCACTTTAGGTAACCTGTAAATAGAAGTCAGTAAGCTGGCAGCTACTTTGCTCTTATTTGTGTTGGATTTCATCTTCTTCAATAGATGACTCCCTTCAATTTACCATGAGCAGTGCTAAAGTTTGCAGAGACCGCAAGGAGGACATGGCCGACTCTGAGGAGCTAATTTCAGAAAGACTAATTAAAGTGTCAATAGCAATTAGAGAGTCCTCAGTGAGGGACAGTCTGGAGAAACCTGCCTGCCAAACACCCACAGGCATCTGTCACAGCGAAAATGTTTTTATGGGACCTTGCTAAACTAGCGATCAATATGGGATGTGTCACATCAAATGTCATATCTAGGCAAGAGCCAGAGTTTTTATAAAATGCTGGATTTATTTGAAGTATCAGTATGTGTGCTCTTTCTTCTGGATAATCTAATGTCTACAAGAAACTTTCCATTTTCTTCTCGTGAGAAGGTAAAAGTATTGATTAAAGGGTTAAACCTCTAGGTATCTTTAAGGTTTCTTGTGCTAAAAGTTTTGGACTGCAGATCATGTAGATAAACAATTCAAATATCACATCTAACCCTTACAAATAGCTTTAAAAGTAATAGAAATATGATTAAAATGCTGTTTACTCTCATGGTCCAGTCACTGGATATGTGTTTGAACAGTTTGAGCAGCAGATCAATGGTGAAAATGTCAGCCATGTGGAACGATTTCACAGTTTCTACAAGGAACATTAGACAAGCGGTTTGTAATGACTGTTCATGCCAAGTATCAAAAGGGGGTACAATACCCAAGCACTTCTCCATTATAGCTTTCACACACCACTTGAAAACACAGCATCCCACTCAATATGCAGAATACAGCAATACAGAAGGAATACATGCTGGAAGTCCCTGCTTGCAAGCTGAGGCCATCCGTAGACCAGTTTTTTTTTTGTTTCTTATAAATCACAAACATCAATGCAACTGCACAAAATATAACTAAAACAAATAATGCTATACTGTACACTGCCTTGGATGACCGACCATTCTCTGATGTTGAGGACATTCGATTTTGTAGGCTAATAAAGCACTGAGCTTCGTTGCTGTTTAAGCTCAGGTAAAGAGATCTTTATACAAATTATTTTCCATCCATCCATCCATTTTCTGTACCGCTTATCCTACACAGGGTCGCAAGGAACTCGGGGCACAAGGCTGGGGACACCTTGGACATGCCACCCTGCTGCAGGGCACAATCACATACAAATTCACACACTATGGACAATTTGGAAATGTCACAAATTATTTTGTTTCAAATAATATGATGGGGTTACTGCTGTTATTGAAAGTCATATTAGTAGTAAGTCATATTAGAAGTAATAACTTTAGAAAGTTGATTTTATGTGACATTTCACTGTGGATAACCCCGTCAGTGACGTCACTTCACAATGGTGAAAAACGCATTTCTATGAATAAAACACATCGGAGGTCACAGAGTGAGCTGCTACGGGAAAAGTGCACAATCCAGGTTGTCCAAAACATGAGAATGTTTTATATTAAGCGCTTCAAACAAACCCGTAAGTGTGTTAACGTGGCTTGCCGTGTCAGATGCTGCGACAGATGCGTGTGCTGTTTAATGTGTTCCAGACATGTTTTCTTCAGCGCAGAAATTACATTTTTACATTTATATTCTTATCTGTAAATGTTAGAAATTCACGCCAGTATTTCCATTTTACATAAAGGCTCGTCCTGACAGCAAGTGAGTCTGGTTAAACTTCAATGAACGAGCTCGAGTCGGCGCATGCGCGTCAAACAGCGCGCAATAGAAAAGAAGCGCAATAACACTGACTAAAATATTCATTTTGATCAAATATGTTTGTTTTATATTTAGAAACAAAAATAATTGTGTTTTTATGAAAGCAGTAACTGTAATGGGATTATAACATGTAATTGTATATAAATGTAAGAAGTGTGATACATTTACAGAATAAAGTAACAGGTTACTGTGTTCAAATGAGTAAATGTGTGTGTTACTGCAGAACATTCAACCTCTTACCAGTGAACACTTAGTTTGTGCTTTTGTGTTTCTTTTTTTAGCATTTTTAATATAGTGATTTAACTTCTGCTTTAAAGCTTGTGGACAATCAGTTTTTTTTTTCCAAAATATAATGTTAATAATTTTAAAAAATCCTTTGCACAATGTATAGCATAGCCCACATAGATACACTTAATAACTTTTTCATAGCCTTCAATTTGCACAATGTTTGAAGGACATCATTGGACAGAATGTGAAATAACATGTTTTTTAGAAAAAATACAGAAAATAGAAATTGGCTTTTTAATCCAACCAATCAATTAATCAAAGAAATAATCGACAGATTAATCGATTATCAAAATAATCATTAGTTGCAGCCCTACAATAATCCATCCATCCATCTATTTTCCGTACCACTTATCCTACACAGGGTCGCAGGGAGCCTGAAGCCTATCCCAGGGGACTCGGGGCACAAGCTGGGGGACACCCTGGACAGGGTGCCAACCTACTGCAAGGCACAGTCGCCTACAATCAGCCTACAATGCATGTCTTTGGACTGCGGGAGGAAACTGGAGTACCCGGAGAAAGCCCCCGAAGCACAGGGAGAACATGCAAACTCCACGCACACAGGCTGAGGGCAACCCCAACCCTGGAGGTGCAAGGCAAATGTGCTAACCACTAAGCCACTGTGCAGACCCTCCTCCCCCTTATCAACAATTAAAGTATTTTTTCCTTAAAAAAAGTATGTTGTATTAAGGCAAATAAATTAAAAACGTTTAAATAAAAAGAAATACTTTTTACAGTTTGGGATTTTGGATTTTGTTTTTTGACCCAGTGTGTCCTGAATTGCTCTTTCGGTTTAAGCAAGAAATTTTCATTCTGGTCCATCACTACTGTATAGGTGATATAAATAAACACGAAATCATTTCCATTTGTTGGCATCACAGAGTAAGACTTTTATTCTACGTGCACCTATCATTAACAAAAAAAAAAAAAAACTCTGACTAGCCAAGATAAATTGTCAATTCATAATAAATTGCTTAAAAATATACTGGAAAAATTTGACAGGAAGAATACTGCAATTATGCAAACTGGTAGAAACTGGTAGACAGCTTGACTGAATAGGACACAAGTTTTAATTCTAGAAAACAGTGTGACATCTAGAATTAAATGGAAACAGCATGTTAAAGGCAGTTTCTTGTTGTTTCATGTGATCAATTTTTTTGCACTGTTGGCATTGGATGTCATTAGCTGAGAAAAATTAATGATAAGAAACTGGCTTCTATTTGGTTCATCTTATCAGTCTGCAATGGAAAATTCAAGGATGCAAAACAAAGCAAGGCATGTACACAATTCCCAATATACAGTACTTGAAATTCCTGATGGAAACATGTCAAAGCTTTTTTCAAATGGAAACGAACAAAATTCACAACTGTTTATCCACATTTGTATTTTATTTTTGCACACTAAGTCAATAGAAACTACTAACTCTCGTCAGTGGATTTAACAGCCTCGAAGCATGGACTTTAAAAAAGCATTCTTATTTTTATCTAATGTGACACGCCATCGGCAAAGAGGTTCAGGATGGCTTGAGAACAGCCGTGTAACAAGCTCTGTCTTGGCGGTGTTAGAGCACTCGGTAATAACTGATAGCCGGGGCACTTGGCTGCTGGATTGGGATGACCCTGGACGCTGAGGGCAAATCCTGGATCAAGAAGCTGTACCTCAGCCAGCAATAAAAAGCTCTGTCACAAAACAACAAGCACAGCAGCGCTGAATTGAGCCCAACAGACCAGCGCCCACTCTGCATTACTGCCTCAAACTGGCTGGTGGACTGGGAAAGGGAGTTGATTAATTAAGATACAGGCAAAGAGACAGACATGCCGTCTGAGGGTCTAAGCCTCTTTCCTAATATCTGCTATCATCACAACTTATCCACACAGTCCACCTGGGCTCATTGATGGGCCCGAAGGAGTGGCTTCAAGCCTCCAAAAGCATACAGAGTTAATTAGGACTGGTATCTGAGCTCTGTCCTCCCCACTGGCCCTCTGCACTTACATTACTACATCATCCTCTTTGCTTACGGTGGCCAGCTAACAGGGATTACAGAGTGAATATCTTACATTTCACTCCTCTACTATGAGTTATCCTTAACTTCTGCAATAGCTTACAATGTTGGAAGCCCACCAAGAAAAACAACATTTCAGGGACACAAATCCCGTCTTCAGGGGTGCAATCAATTTCAAAGTGACGGCTAGAAGAAGCCGTCCTCCCAAAATGAGGACGGAGAGTAATAGGAGTCCATGGAGGCCATGCTCCCCACTCTTGTTAGCGCCGCATCTGAGCCTGGCCTGCTTCGCCAGAATGTACACCAGATCACAGCTAATTTTACCTTTCAGTGCAATAAAAGGTAGCTGCTACTGTTCCTAAGCAATGGCCTTGACCCTGGATTGCAGACCAAGCAGGAAGGGGGGTGGAAAGGGGCCTAGCACACAGCACACACAGCGTGCAGATGCTATCATTTAAAAGACAACCAGCATAGAGATGGCCTCCAGAGAAACTCAGTGAGCTGGTTAATCACAACCAGATTTGCCGCATTAAGATGGAAACAAAACTCAGACAGCTTGTAAAGTTTATGGCTCCTAGATCTGTGTGGGAGTGCACGTACACAGTGCATGTGTGTGTGTTATACAGTTAAAGTTAGATTAGAAAACTGAAAGTAGGGATGAACAAATCCAATACTGTCTATACAGTGGATTTAACATTTTTGATCCAATCTCTAAAATATTTTATGCATACCATGAAGGATCTATTTTCATGGCAATGTAAGCTTAACAGTCCCTCCAGGATTTAGCAGTTTTGTGATTGCAGAAATGAATGCAAAATCAAGCAAACTCTACAAGCTCTTTTTTCGAAATTACCGCCGATTTTCCACATATTTGGTCCAAGGTTCGCCACGTGACGTCATCACAACACGCATTCAGCCAAAGCCCTCTTCAATTCACGTGTGTCGAACATGAGTACAGCTAAAAGATCTCATTTACCAACAAACATCACTGCGAAAGACAAAACAATTACAATTTTGCCAATTCAAGTAGTTTTCCTAAAAAAAAACTCTGCAAGTTGCATCGCCGATATTGAAAAAAGCCGCAGAAAAATCAAGCATTTTTAGCTGCAACAATCACAAAAAACAATTGTTTTTTTTTCATTTGCACACTGCTGTTATATTCATGGTCATAAATTAATATGCTGCGTTAAAGTAGGCAGAACAACACAAAAGGGAGTGTGACGTTCCAAAGCATTTGGGATTTCTGTCATTAGAAATTTGAGCACTTCTTTTCAAGTCTTAGTTTGTGGAAATACCGCTAAAATACCAACTAAAAATTGATAGAAAATCTGTAAATCGTAGGTCATTACACTGTACTGTGCACACTCGGTTGTTAAAGGGAATGAGAAGAGCTGATCTGATGGGATATTGAAGCAGGACGTCCAACTATACCTCTTAAAGGATTTAAACCTAACCCCTTTTTACATTTGTGCCAGTTCACGTCATGTTTGCCCCCTGAGTTAATGGTAACAAAGATTCCGAAAGTATACAATACACCATATTTAGGCACTGCTTTTTTTGCACATGATCACCACATTGAACCCGGTACGTTTACATGCCACTATCAAACCTGTGAACTTAATGATTCATCTTGATCACTGTTAAAAAAAACTATATCGTATTAGTATCACAAAAAAATAAAAAATGGATCGGTGCATCCCTAATGATTTCACATTAACAAGCTTTTGTTAATATTAAAGAAGAACAACACCCTTACCTTATGAGGAAATAAATGATGAGACCAAATTGTGTCAAAAGGCACCAGGAAAACCACACCAATTCAAGGAAGCAGCGCATAAAGAGAGTAAACACAAACAAGTTAGAAACACTGGCCTGAAAAAGAGTTCACATCACATGAAATGACATACAATGGTGCTTGAAAGTTTGAATTTTAGAATTTTAGAAGTTAATGTTTTGTGATGGCCGAATGAAAGTCCTGACCTTAATCCAATAGAAATGTTGTGGAAGGACCTGAAGCAAGCAGTTTACGTGAGGAAACCCACCAACATCCCAGACTTGCTGTTCTGTACTGAGGAATGGGCTAAAAGCCAATATGCAGGACTGATCAACAGTTACTGGAAACGTTTAGTTGCAGTTATTGCTGCACAAGGGGGTCACACCAGATACTGAAAGCAAAGGTTCACATACTTTTGCCACTCACAGTTATGTAATATTGTATCATTTTCCTCAATAAATAAATGACCAAGTATAATATTTTTGTCTCATTTGTTTAATTTGGTTCTCTTTGTCTACTTTCAGGACTTGTGTGAAAATCTGATGATGTTTTAGGTCATATTTATGCAGAAATGTAGAAAATTCTAAAGGGTTCACAAACTTTCAAGCACCACTGTATCAAACACACAACCCATATCCCCAAGCTAGAGGAAATGAAGGGTCTTTTTTATTTTACACTTTGTACCATCACAAAGAGACATCTCTCATGTCCCTGGTAAGGCCATAAATCACACAAAACAGTAATGGAAGTGAAATAGGAGTCCTTGACCAAAATTAATCCCATTTAGTATAGTGCTGATGAAAAGGACGAGAAATATAAAAAAGTGTTGCTTTTAAAAATGTTTTGAACCACTGCCTTCATTTTCTCACAGCAGGAAAATCCAGGCAGCCGTCAGATTGTTTGCTGTTGGTAATTAAATTTGTGTTAGCTTAAAAGATTAGTGCTATCTCTAGTTACACATCACTGGGTCAGTGCTTGGGTCACACAGTGATCAAATGTGAGGGCAGAAATTAGTGAGCCACATCTATACGATGCGTTCTTGACTGAGTAGTGTGAAGAAAAGTCTCCAGGGAGTCATGGAGGTATACTGTATGTCAGGTATTTCCATATGAGTTTTTTTTTTTTTTTCAGATTAACAATTTTATTGATTCTCAGACACTTTGCAGAGTACAACACAATATATCTGTACAGAATCAACATTTTTACCCCGATAGCAACCCCCCACCCCCCATATACTGTATGAGTTGGTTTTGACATCCCCTGATTATATTTCTGTTGACTGGAACATAATTCATAAAGAAAATCGTTCAGTTCAGCCAGAAAAGCCAGGCATGGTTATGTGAGAAGCTAGTGTTTGGTAACCATACCATAGCAGACCACACAGAGAATTCTGACTAACATCATGACATAAAGCAGACTTAATTCATCTTGTAATGAAATTAGAATGAATGCAAGGCCATGAGGCCCCAGCTAGGAAGTGCAGTGAATGTTGGGAGAGGAAATCAAGGCACATTCAAAGCAAAGGGCCTTAATGAATGCCAAGGGTGAGCATGTTCACATGAGAATGTCATTTATATGACCCGGTGTGAGAGTGATAATTAGTGCAGCAATGCGGAGCATTCATCAAGCCAAAGGGCATGCTTGTGAGCTCAAAATGATTGGACCAAATAGACAAAGAGTGAGGGCACCTTTTCCCATTGTAAATGCCTAAAGCAATTCCTTTCAGGCTGGTGGTCTTAACGCTCAAAGCTCTTACAAAAATTATACATATAAGAAAAAGGAGGGTTCAACTAAACTTTATGCTACATAAAATTTAATTACTTACCTTTAATGCTCAACCATTAATAATTAGTTCATGGCTATGATATATTTTATTTTGCAGTGGCCCTTTACATTACCACTTTTGACTAGTACCATAGATAGATGACTGACATTATTTTTTAATTTGATGTGGGGAGAAAAAAAAAAACGACACCCCTCCTTTCTTTAAACATTATTATCGTCAAGATATTTTGTCAACAGTGATCTGTAAAGGGTTTGGTTTCTTAGTGGTTAGCATTCAATTCGATTCCCAACTCCGCCTTGTATGTGCAGAGTTTGTATGTTCTCCCCGTGCTTCGGAGGTTGCCTCTGGGTACTCCGGTTTCCTCCTCCAGTCCAAAGACATGTGTTGTAGGCTGACTGGCATCTCAAAATTGTCCAAAGTGTGTGAATGGGTGTGCGAGTGTGTACGCGATTGTGCCCTGCGATGGGTTGGCACCCTGTCCAGGGTGTCCTGCACCTTGTGCCCCAAGACCCCTGGGATAGGCTCCAGGCTCCCCATGACCTTGTGTAGGATAAGTGGTATAGAAAATGATGGATGAAAATCTGTGAAAACTCACCTCTTATGACCTAATATCTCTAGCCCTGTATGTAGTCTCTAGCTATTTTTTGTTTGTTTGTTTGTTTGTTTTTAATACATATATGGCCTGTGAGTAGTTGGTTTGGTCCAATAAAATACTTGGCTGATTTTGCATCTGGACCACTGTCCTCCAGTTGATAAGCTCTGATATAAAGTGTAAAACCAAGTCTCTTAAAAAACCTGATTCCATTTAGCACCCTAAAATGTTTTTTTTTTAGGGCAACTCAAGGTTTCTTTGATGATCCACAACAGAAAAGGTTCTAAGTTTGCTTGATTTAGTTAAATTACAAAATGCAGTCTGTGAAAGCAAAGTTAAGAGTAAAGTAGACACAGCTTGTGAATTGCTCTTGACAAAACTGCACTTGACATTTTTGTACGACCAATACAAACCAAACACTCACTCAACAAACTTCATTTTTCATTGACCTCTCATAGCATTCATGCATGAGGATACAGATTGAGGACTCATTCAAAAGTCCTTTGAATATTTCTGTTTGTGTTTCAGAGGCATAGCCCTACTGGAGGTAGGAGCAACTCTATTTGCAAAAAAAACAGGCAAGAACCTTGAAAGCAACTCTTTCCTGCTGTGCTCATCTCAATCTCTTTACCCAGTGTCTCTGTGTCCTTTGGTACACAAGCACCAGCTACACCTCATCTAACATGTATATGACTCAAGCGTGCCTTGGTTAAAATTTACTCCAGGGACCAGCTTTAGTGCTGGCTTTACTGGTGATCAAAATAGCCATGCCACAAGGCATACTTAAATTTTTCTTCATGACACCACCAAGTATGACTTGGACTTCTGTCTCCTAGTCACCTGTTTGATCATCTCTGCTCAAAATAGGCTTGCATATGTTAAGCACAAACACACTGACGTTCTTTGCAGCATTAGAATTGTTGATTCTCTCTGATGCTTCACCGCTGTGACTGTGCAGTTGCTGCATGTGCCAAATTTCAGAGAGGGAACAAATTCTTGCTGTCTATCGACATCTGCCCATGTCCACGCCATATACAGCGATTTGTTTGTAAAATTGATGACAGGAAATCATAGGATCTGATGGATTTTGTTGTTTGGGGGAAAAATGTCTTTAAAGGAATCAAACAGAAGAAGACAAACAGGAACACAAACATGCATCAAGCAACAGTCAGAAAAAAGGCACCATTGTGTCCTTTAGTATGTAATCTGCAAAAGTGTATGTAGTGTACCTTTAATACTAATTTAAGGTACCGTATTAGATGATTAGATATTCAGATTAATATTAAGAACTATTGTTGAAATGGCTTTTAAAGGAAACAACATTCACATTCTCAGATGAAATATGCATAGTAACTTTGGATCACAAGACAAGTGAGAGGTAATGGTATAGTTTAGTACCTGAAAGTGCACTTTCATACCTATTAGTCTCTATGAGTCTGAATCAGAAAAAATGATACTGTTGGTTCATTTGGTTTGGTTTGGTTTGATTTAATACTATAGATGATATAGCAAACCAAAAGGCCAAAAAAAGACCCACCTTTGACTGAGGGGCGTGTTGGGCTGTGAAACTATTTCCCTCATTAACAGAAGTATGATGAATAAACCTTCGAAAAATGTTTGTAGAAATCATTTTTTAAAAAATCACCCAAATATGGAGAATATGGAGTATGCACTAAATAAATGATTTGATGTATATCACCTCTGGCATTAATGTTCTCTTTTTGTTCATCAACCCAAATATCCAGAATAAACAGCACTTCTTCATGTGCTACAGTTTGAGCCTTAGTTTGATATATATATCAAACTAAGATATATACCAGCCAAAAGTAAGTACTGAATTATGAGTAAATTCCATTTTTGGAAACAAAGGTTACACTAAAATAATTTTATTACAATTTTTAACACATTAAGGGCTTTTCACATGGGACGTGACCTGTCCCACATTCATTTTCAATAAGAGGTGAATAGGTAAAGTGATGCGAATGGATGAGCAGACAGTGTGGCAAGTGAGTTCAATGTTCAAGAAACTTTCGCACATGTGCCTGAGAGGAGTATACACCTGAAAGGTTATCGTCTCGGCCAACATTTCCTGCTTTGTTAGTAAACTTATTTGATACTGAAGCAGAGAGTTTGCATATAATGTGGTTAATCAATTCTGAAACATAGCAAGATAACAACTAATTAACCAGACTTCACTGCCATTGTTAAATTGAAAAAAAAAAAAAAAAAAAAAAGAACACCATTTTTCACAGTGTGTACAGATATATTCTAGTATGTAGAATTGTGAACTGTATGTAAGTATGCATACTGCTTTTGGTAACTTCTGTAAGAATTTTTCATCATTATTGTTAATATGTTTTAGTAATAATAACCAATAACCATCTGACTGACAGTAAATCATGTTCCCAGGAGTACTGGTAAAAATCGTTCTGTAATATTAAAGGCCCGAAGATAGATAATAAACCAAAAAGTGGTGTGGGTTTTTTTTGTGTGTTATTTTTGGCTATTTGCCAGAAATTCAGGTGGCGTTCCTAGTGGTTTTTAATTTTCCATAGGTTTTCAAATATGTATAAAATGTGACAGTTGTCTGACTGACAGGTCAATCAGCTGTATACACAGGAGTGGCTAATTATAGCAATTATGTCTATTAAACGTCCAGTCTATATAAAGCATCTCGTTACAGCAAATGCCTGTGTCTTCATCAACCAATGTTTAACGTACAGTAGTCATAATGCCAAGAATTTTTAACACAACTGTGCTTTTTAAAATGCTCTTAAATAGCAGGCATATTTTCAACAAACGCAATGTTATTACTATGGCATGTTTTTTGAAGGCAGTATTACTTAACTGAACCAGCAAACAAAGGAAACCACAGAGATTGTTTTAGTCTGATTCAGATTTTTGTTCCACTTAAGACTGGCCTATACATTTACAGTAACCTAATTCCAGTATCAACACAAGAGATCTAGGACCACTGAGAAGCTACAGCCTCCATCCTCTCTTGTGTCAGATACAGAAACCATGCCAGCTATTTGAGCTGCCGGTCACACAATAGAGATAAAACAGAACAAAGCTGCTCTTGCTCGTGGAAACCTCAGAGACATGAAGATGTAACATCTTCACCGTTTAGTGTCAGGCCTCAAAAACAACCAGCTTACCTGAGAATGTGCCAAGAATACTCCTACAACTACTGCTGGCCTACTGATTTCTTATTTAAATTCAAAATCATGCCTACAGCCTTGGTTCCATGCAACAAAATAGTTTTTACCCCTTGTCTCTGTGTCATCCCGAAAGTGGAAGAACAACAATGACGGAAGTGCTGATACACGACTTTGGTAATTTGAGCGCTGTCATCTTGGTACTGACTGAAAATGAGCTATCGTATTAGGATCAGGGCCTGAGAAATATGGAACGAGAAGAATTTATCACAAAGTCATCAGCTTTTTAGAGCATGGGGAGAGTGTTGGCGTGCTACAGAGCTCAGTCCAGACTACTGGTGAGAGCACAGCACCACGCTCTTACTGGCACCTTCATAATTTATGAACTTTTATTTTTAAATTTTATTTTATTTTTTAAATTTATTTATTAAAAAAAAAACTTTTATTTTTAAAAACTATAATTTTACGAAAATAAAAGGTTTAAGGCTGCTAGAATTATATATTAGACAAGACTACCACTGGTACTAAAGGGGCTAATATTATTGAGAACATGCTGACATGCAGAACTGGCCTGGAGCTTAACCCTGGGCAGGCGAGATCTGAGAAAACTCACATTCCTGGTTCATGGTAGGCTGCCTCCTAATGTTTTTAGAATTATACCTTAAAGCTGGGAGTTACACAGATTATAATGTAGTTTTGCTCTGAACTTAAAATTTGTTCAATACATAGTATAAATTCTTCCTGCTGTTTTACATAATGAGATTATGTAACATGATATTGTTTGAAGGAAGTATATGAATATTTGTACAAGTTTTTCTGATACATATTTTGGGTTGTATTTTAGCCCAGTGCAAAAAAAGGAACACAATACAACATGTGCTGGTCAACTGACAATGTTTGTGAACATGCATAAATTTGATTTGACACCAAACCATTTCTTTAATAGTCATAAACGTTAATTAGCATAAAGTACAGCTGATGTTACTGATAGTACAAAGAGCTTACAAACTACATTCAGTTTCAATTTAATTTCATATATATATATATATATATATATATATATATATATATATATATATATATATATATATATATATATATAGCGCTTTTAAGAATAATTAAATTAGCTGTCACACTTCGGGAAATCTCTGACACACTGAAGCAAGGGAAACTTTGAAGAATTGTTTTGGGGAAATGCAAATCTTTGGGATATCCATGTGGTTCCTTCCATAGCAGAAGGTATGTAACTAAGTGCTGAAAGCTCCAAACAGAAGTAGAGCATCAGAATGAATCTACACATCAGATCATTATCACCATTTGTGTCTGCATAATTTCCTTCTCATAATAATCTACAATAAAAATGTTGGAAGCTTGTAAAAACAAATATCTGAAAGAAAACATGAGGCCTGCATATATTGTGATGTGTTTTTGCTTACACCTTGGTATCAGTCTGAGACATATGTACGAAGATATCATCAATGGCTGTAATATTTCTACAACACTGCCATTTTTAGTGTGTTTTAATGTGCCAATGAATTTCACAATCAACCAATTAATAAAAAGAAAGAAGGAAAAGTAAAAGAAAATTAATTCAACATCTTTAAATTGTGTATTTTTGTGGATTTCTAGCAACAGTAAGACATATTCTGTTAACAAAGTTTCAATTTTTATGAGTCAAATATCTAGTATCTTGTTGGTCCATGTTTGCTTTTACAGAGAACATAAGGAAGCAGACATTGCAGTTATTTTGTCATGCTCATGAACAGAAGGCTTGGGGATCCCGTCTGTCCAGGCCTATTTGATATGCACAAGCCAAAAAACAGCTCAGATCGTGCTTCATCAGATGGCTGATAATATTTTGTCAAGCCTACTCATGAACCCACGCAGGCTTTTCATCCTGTATTACTTGTTGAAGCTGCAACTGTTTGCCATAAAAAACAAATGAGGGGAAAATAAATTAAAGACCAACATGAAGGCAGCTAAAAAAAATGGCATTAAAAGCTTGATGAAGTGGAGTATCCTTTTAAGTTTGGTAATTAAATGGCACATCAAGCAGCTAAACATCACTAATTTAGGATAGGTTTTAAAGATGAAGTGCAATTGACTATCAAAGATAATTTTTCTTCATTAGAATATCATGTTTTTTCTGTCCCTTTTGTTCGAGGTTATTTGCCTTAAACAGGCTTGGGGGTGGATAGAGACAACAAACACCAGTTTCAAATTTGCTAAATATTTTGGAGGACCAAATGATCCCAGGTTTGAGGTTTCCAGGTTTCCCAGGTGGATGAAAGCAGAGCTGTAGTCCACACTTTGGCGGTTTGTTTAGTTAAAGAGCTTGGCTTACAGTGTCGGAGATTAAATCAACACCAGACTAATACCAAATTACAAAGTAAAGGAGTGACCATGAACAATACCCCATTGCTAGGTTAGAGGACAGACTCCAGTCAGGATCGGTCAATACCCCACATCAAGTAAACCAAAGAAATCTCAGTGAAAAACCCGGGCATCTTGCTTTTTTTTCTCTGAGAGAGCAATATGTCTTCTCTTGTTGACAGGATGAAAGCTGTAGTTGCCATCTCTCAGCTGTCATGTATAATAGAGAACGGTTCAAAAGTCTCATCCGATACCTTTCCTACTGCAGCACTGCTGTCACATTACACCTCACCTTGGCCAAAAACGGCACCCTTTCTCTTCTGAATCCTAGCTGTCGCTCTGTCAGGGAAAAAGGAAATGAGACTGAAGACAGCCACCACCCTGCTATGCTCTGGGCCGGATGTTGTGCTCACAGCTGCCAGGCAATTCTTGGAGACAATTTTTGGAGCTGTGTTCCTTTGTGAAACATCGCTATTTATTATCAGTATCGTTGGTATGCTTGCTAGTCGGCCAATAATGTAAAAAAGTACTCAACTACTTGACTTTTCCTTAGTTAAACAAAAAAACGTATTCAGGCATTGTTATTCCAGGTTGAAAACGCATCAAAACACTTCAATTATCAACTGAAAGGGTACAAACTAAATTCCCAGCTTCAATGCTTCTTTAAGCTACATGGTACAAATCAGTGCAATAAATGTGCAAAATCTGTGTATATCACAATATTTTAAAACCATTAGACAATTAATCATGGAGGTGAATCAACATACTTAATTGGAGGTGAGCATCGGGACAAAAAAGTGTTTAGGTTTTTACTCTCATGACATGAGGCACATCAGATATGAAGCTCATGGGACAAATAAAAGCCATTCTGATTAACATGGGAGCGTACAGGACGCAGTGCTGCGTAACTTATTTACTGTATTCATTTATATTATTTTTTTTACTGCTGTATCCTGGTCAGAGATACTAGGATTTAAATGTCTTACTTGTTTACACTGTTTGAAATACTAAATATACTATAAAATATCATCCGTGGGTATGAACAAAAATGACTGTCAGAGCAGGGACTGGTCAGAATTACATTGGGAGTGGGCAGGAGTGGGCAGCCCCTTACACACCTCTACACTTAACCATAAAAGTGATATGAATGTGGCAACATTCCATTAAAGCAAAAGAAAAAAAATCCCTGTGTAGTCCTACAGTTAATCATAGAATTGGCTTCATCTAGACTGAAAGAGGTAGCTTTGCCACCTCAAAGTTCCAGTCACCAGTTCGATCCAGAGCTTAGGTTACTGTCTGTATTTAATTTTCCATGTCCCATGTTTGTGTTTCCTCCAGGGTTTCCAGTTTCCTCCTATCTCCTGAAAACATTAGGTGGAAAACACCATAGGTGGATTGGCTACATCAACACCCCTAAGTTTGAATGTGTGTATGTGTGTGTGTGTGTGTGTGTGTGCGCATGGTGCTCTGCAATAGTCTGTCATCCCACCCAGCGTGTATTCTCAGTTCACGTCCAGTGCTCCCAGGATAGGCTCTGGATCCACCGCAACCCTGACCAAGATAAAACTAAAGATGAATGAATGTCTGAAATAGTTTAAATAACAATGCACATTTTTAGTAAACGCTCCTCAAAGAAACTGTAAAGTGTATATGGAAGAGGTAGGACACAAGTGCAGACGCTCAACATAACATATTTATTAGGGTAATACATAATCGGAAACGTGGGAAAGAGGCAAAGTCAAAATCAAGAAAAGGATATAAAAAGGCAAGTTAATCAATAACTAACACAGTACAGGTGCACACGATTGGATAACAAACCAAATACAGGACAGGGGCAGAGACAGGGCTAGAACAAAAACCAAAACAAACACGAGCTCATGGGAACCTCAATGAGAAATCTGGGGAATCTGTGACAGCAATGACTACTGAATGTATTAGTAGATTAGTCTATGCAACCACTAATTCTTGGAAAGACATAAAAAAAAATCACACTAAAGATCAAGCAAGAGGTCTTTACCTTGAATATGCACCAAGTTAATTTAAGTGGAAATGATGAAGCTTGTATCAGAAAGTGGCCTAAAAACACTCCGGCGGATTATTTTCTTAAGATAGTATCTCAAGATGTTTTGAAAGCAGTACCTAAAATTGCATTTCTGATGCTTCATGTTGCATGAATGCATGATCTACAGTCCAACAGCAGAAGGTATAGTGTGACCATCTGATAGACACTATGTTCAGTTCCAGAGATTTTAGATAGGAGTGGAAAATTTCCTTCTGGTCAGGAAATTTCCAATGTGCAAACCCCAGCTGAGTCAGATCTCATTTAATTCACACCTTTCTTCAGCAGTCCCAATTTATACAGCTGCTTCCTCCAATCGGGCCATCACCTAACAAACCCCTTTACTCCAATTTGCGGCATCCAAACCACTAAACAGCACCTAAACAAACACTTGATAAAAAAAAACTCTTAATACAACATTGTATTTGTTCCATCCATGTGGGAAAAAAACATAGCCATAGTAGCCATAGTAGTACTGACGAGATTTAAGCATCATCAGCATCATCCCATGCAGAACGGTATTCGAGTGCAGACTCCCAAAAATAAAATTTAAAAAATTTAATTTAATCACAGATGTTCCCAGAGATTCCCACTAAGGAAACTGCACACTGAAAATATAAGACGCTGCTGAGCTGCAGCCAATAAAACCTGAAACAGTACTGATCCTGCGATAGTGTCCAAGACGGATCCAAAAAAGCCCCCTGCTAAAGAAAATACTGTGATCAGCTGTACCGCCTGCTGCTCAGGAAGGCACTCAATTGCACCGTTGTTCTTTCACACAAATATATTTCAGTAACATTTTAAATAATAATAGAAGCAGTGAAAGCTTCCAGATGTTGAGGTTCAAGGACTAGAAACTCCAGACCACAGATAAATATTTCACTACAAGCTCATACAATTTATTGTTTTCCTTCTTTCTTTAATAACAACGCCGTGAATTCTGAATTCCGGCTAAGATGAGGTTGATCATTAAGGCTTGAGTGGGTGCGCCCTCAGGGATGTGACCCCGGACTTCGACTTCCCCCAGCTCCCTGCGGAACAACGAATGAGAAAATGAACACTATTTCGGTAGCACTGACACTGCTATATACCCTTCCCAGCAGACAGCTTGAGATGTTAACCTGTATGGTGCTTTACTCAGGCAAAACATGATGACTGAGGGTAATGTCAATGGCACTGTGAGAAAAGCTGCCCTCAGGGGCTGCGTGCCATGTAGTGTGCATGAATTCTCATGCAGTTTTTCACAGAATACCCAAATAAATAGTAGAAGTAAGACTCTCTGGGGATCACATAATTTGATTTTTTTTTATTTAATGTGTCATGATGCAATAACAGCGGCCTGGTGGCACAGCGGATGGAGTTGCTGCCTCACGGCTCCAGGCTCCTTGGGTTTCTGTCTGTGTGGGATAATCAATGCAGTACTACAATGCCATTATGTTGCACCCCATGTAGTGAGTGTAAATAGTGAATAAGAAGCCATTTAGAATGGTAGATTTGGCCTATCTGGGTCAATTTACCTAAATAAAGTTGGGTTAAATATGGCACATTTTATATGTATTGTCCAGAGACCCCAGCATACTTCATGCAGAAATGATGTTGCGTTGGATTCCATGAACAATATGGCGCAATTGCAGAGCAAATAGACATTGTGCCAAATGGCAGCTGGGAACAGTAGATGGATGAACACGCTATGTGACCAAGCCTGTGATCGGTCGTTTCAAAACAAGCTATGCCCAAGATATTCATTCCAAGACTAAGTAATCATCAATCTTATTCCTGTAGTCAAGAAAATTGTCATGAAATTGTAATAGCGCCACCTGCAGTACTGGAGCACTCGTGATGACCAATATGAAAACGCAGCGAGTGTGCGAGCTTATAATCTCATGGAGGTGATTTAAACTTCCCGCAACCATTGTAGATGTCATCTCTGGAGGGCTTAAGATGAATTAAATCTAGTCAAATAGCAGCGACAGGAAAACTATTTTGAGTAAATAAATAAAAATGAAACAAATACTTATGATAAAAATGTGATACTTTCTCACAGATTTGCAATATTGTTTTGCACTACTGCTAACATCAGTTTTGTAGTAATTAAGTAAATAAATTTCAATGCAAGAAAACAATGCAAGAAAACTGACAACTCATCTCATAATGTTATGTTATAGAAATCAAAAATCAAATTCATATATTGAATAAGGAACTAACTAGAGACATCTGGTACATTTTCAATCCGAAAAAAAAACAAAAAACAAAAAAAACAATAAGCAAGCAAACAAACAAAACCCCATAAGCTTATGTCCAATTAGGATGTTTTGTGCATCGATGCATAGAAAATCACTATGTATCAAAGAGCTGATTATTTTTTTCCAGGCCTAGTAAATATTGTGCTTGGTGGATTTTTGCTTCATTGGTTCTGTCCAAACTACAGCAAATCAGCATCCTAATATGAGATTGAACAAAGCTCCCAAAAAGAGCCTGTCATTAAAGTCCACTGTTCCTGTGCTGTTCATTAAAAGATAAGGCCACATGGTTGACCGGTTCTTCTACGTGAATCAGCTTCGAGTCATGAAAACAAGGCTATTAGGGAGGCTGATGGACACTTTAAATGACATGAGTTAAATCATTTCCTCATTATGCCTTTCAAATTGAGCACTCGGCTGAAGTTGCTCCTGTTAAGATAAGTAAGCTTAAATTTTTAATATGTTCTCAGCGGCTCTCTCTAATAGGCAACCTGTAACCTGAACACTTCATAGAATAATTAACACTAACTAGTTGAAGACCAATTATTCCTGTTAGACATTTTCTCCCTTACAAGAAGACAATGTGCAGGCTGAGATTCCTGCTATGAAGTTCTGAGAAAAGTGATTTCTCAGAAGAGCAGGCTGATGATGAATTAGACCTCAGGTGCATATTGTTGTGATTAACCAGACAACCAGAGCACTCTACGGAAAGGTTTCACAGGAACACTAGGAGGACAAAGGTCAAGTCCATAGCCCTGTGGACCACCTGACTCATGTCTGAGCTCAGGGTAATGTAATGTCATAGCATAAGCCTGGGAATCAACAATTAGCAAAGACTCACCTTAGATGTTTCATCAATTATAAATATTAAACATATTTATACCATAACGCTGTTTAATTCTCAACTCTGAGTGTTCAGAAGGTGTTAAAACGAGCTCTGACAGTAGTTCCGGCTGCCAGAAACCACAGCTTTTTTATTACTGTGTTTGTTCTACTATGTTTTCATTTTTGTAACAACTTACACAAAGAATTGTATGGCTACACTGATATGGTTAAGATGACATGGTTGAGTTTATACGTTTGAAATTGTTGATATGTTGAAGTTTACTGTGAAGAGACATTTATTTAGCAATAATTGAATGAGTCTCCAGTGTCAGCACTTTGTAATAGTCAGAGGAAAAGCTGTCACTTTAATTTTCAAGACATGGGAAAGTTGTCAGGACAGGAGTTTTTTGTCTTATTCACTTTAAGAGACAACAAATAAGGGGAACAACTGTTTATAGCTTCTAGAACCTAGTTATAACAGGAACTAACCTGTTTCGCAAATGTTTGCCAACAATAAATGTACCTTAGAATGGATAAAAACATCCTTTAATAAATAAAAATTGTAATCATTGGCAAATTGCTGTGGTATAACAGAAATAAAACAATTTCTGATATGCTGTTACAGGGAAATAGTCAACTAGTAACTGTAACTCTGTTGTTCGTTCGACCACATCACACCACCCAGTCATTGGGTTTTCTTCTTTCCTTATATAAGACAGCATGTGTGCACTTCATGGTGGCACTGGCAGCCATTATTATGATCATAAAATATCATTAATATTTTTCAAAGTCAACCAAAAACTTTCACAAAACATGTTTTAACTATTAAATACTTTTAGAGGAATTCAGGCAATGTATTATTTAATTTTCGAACTAATTCCTGTGTAAAACACAAACTTTAAAAAGCACTATATAACTAAAAATGATTATTTGATAATGTTTTTTTTTTGGATTAAACACAACAATATTACAAAAAGAGTAGAATAACCTGAAAGAACCATGACCTTTAGGAGTGCTTACTCTCAGTTGTCAGTTTTTAACCAATAATGACATTTAATTCTCTCTCTCTCTCTCTCTCTCTCTCTCTCTCTCTCTCTCTGACAGCCTCTCTCTTGTACTTATTCACACCTCTACTGCCTCTACTGAGGAAAATAAGGATTTTAATTGATTCTGCTCAACAACCAATAACTTGCTACATAGTTACATATATACTTGATAGAGAATGTTTTGTAAACACAATCTTACTAAGCGAAATTGTCAGACAGGACCAAATTAATTAAGCGTCCGTAACAAATTCTGTTGTTGCACTACATGTTTGGCAGCACTAACACCACTAAAGTGTCTCCCTAGTGCTTTATGGGAAGGCCTGGCGAGGCCACGCTGGAACTCTCTAAGTGTTTACTGAGAGCCCGGTGCCGATAGCCAAGAAAAGTTAAATGACTGTGATTGCCTCCTGGAGCTGATAGATGTAATCTAAAGTACTGATTACTGACACAGACCTATACCCATTCATTAGAGCATCACTTCACACTGTGCCAACCATATTTTACACGACTTCAGAGAGAGGAAGTAGTGGAGAGTGCCAGATTGTGCTCACTCATATGGGGCAATTTAAAATGCATGAAATGAAATTCTATAAGTTTGATTTTTCATTCAAACAGGACTGAAGTAGGGCTGGGTGATAAACCCATATAATAGCGATACTGAGATATGTTACGTCACAGTACACATTTCACAGATATTATCAGTATTTTTAGAAAACTCACCAACTCTGATGTTAATCATAGCAACATTGGATGTTAAAAAAAAAAACAAACAAAAAAAAAAACAACCTAATTTTATATCCTTTTCCTTGCTAAACATGTAGTTTTGTAGACATGGTGATATATAAGGTATAAAGCACTTTGGGACATGATGTTATAGGGGAAATAAATCAATGACAGACTTGTGTGATTGATGATGATTATTTTCCAAAAACAGCATGTCCTGAGGTGTTTTATTCTTCTTATTCTACAGCAATTTGCCAACAATTGCATTTTGATCTATTAATGAATGGCACACCATACTTTTCTTCCATTTATAGTTGCGTTTAATGTTGTGCTGACACTGGAGACTCCATAAATATTTTATCGGCGTCTCCTTACAGAAAACTTCAAGATATCAACAATTATATATATTTTTTCATTGTTAATTAACAGCATGTTGTCTTTAATCCCTTTGTAGATCATCTGCCACACATGAATTAACTGTTACTATAGAAACAATAATATATTAGCATTAATATAAACCTGTGATTTGCCTTGCAGCAGGAAATAATTAATCAACGCAGAAGCACAAAATATAATAATTGGTTCAGGAGTTTGCTGTGAGTAGTAATGGAGTTGATAAGTGTTGGGTGGTTATCTGCAATACCTCGAAAAACTGTACTGTGACATGATTTATCACAGTATTTCTAGAATATTTCCAGGAATAATCAAATATAGTTACCATTCAACGCAGTTTTTCACAGTTTTTGACATACAGTATTCAAGTTTTCCTTAGCAAATCAAAAATACTGTGACTATATATTGTGTATTATACAACAGTTAGTTCCGGTCCACCAATTTGATTAGTCGAGCAACATTCCAAGAGTGCCTATATTTCCTTTAACCGCACTGGGACGTTTCACAGTGCGTACCACTTCGTTTGTCTGCGTACACCACGTAAAATTCCACCCAGAGCTTTAGGTAATCACAGTTGTGCCAGTATTCATTATAATCGCACTCTTGCTCATGCAATATTGCTTAATTATGAGAATGTCCTTAGGTATTGTAGTCTAGTGAATGCACAATGATGCCAACCCAAGGAATCATAATTGTGTATGAGAGATGAAGCAGCTGCAGGACCGGTTAGAGGCATTGTGGCATTTCATTTTACAGTCAAATATAACCTAAGATATTCAGATTTTTCCTGGAATGCCCCTTTGTGGCAGCCAAGATACACATCACCTTTTACACTGGGCTTCCTGTGGGGAGAAGCAGCACTGCTGCATGAAGCTCAGACCAAACTCTGGTCACGCTGATTAACAGTAGTGCAAAGAAACTTCAGCTGCTGGTTTGTTCTGCCTTTTTTCCCCCTGAAAGTCGAGTTCTGACTGAACATAAAGAGGCAGCAGTCAACTCCTCTGAGCCGAGGAAACTTTTTCCGGAAAGTCTTGTGACGGACTGCATTATAACAAATCACAATGAGAGTAATTAGCGAGTGAGAAAATCTGCTCAATTCTGTCCGGGTCTCTCTGCCGCTGGTGATGGAAGACGGAAAAGTTTTGTGACAATGATTCTTCAGTGTGGCTGCAAATTCTGAGTTGTGACTAATCCAGAAAAACAGAATGACAGAATGTAAAGGCAGATTTATGCAAAAGACAAAAGAAATACCGAGCAACCGTCTGGCATATACACTGAACAGAGAATCAGGACAGGCTATGGAAGACAGATGTTTCCTTCATGCCAAATAATTACTTCTGGCACCAAGGGTGGGGATTAAATCCAAATCCAAACTAGTTATGCTCCAATACATTCGACAAGTGACGAGAAAAGAGCGTTCAATTTGAGTTAAGCCATTGTGTCCTTTGGAGGCCGTAGTTGGCCTTTTAGTCTTCAGTGGTAGTGTTAAGGACAAACTGTGCAACCATAGGCAGGGAGAGAAAAAGAAAATCTGCAAAGTGAAGATGAATGTGAACATTCAGAAAGGAAACACAGGGCCAGACTGACTACCAACAGACTCACCAACAGCTGCATCAGAACTGTCATTTCCCTTTAATTCCTTTTCCTTGTCAATAGTGGCCTTGTTACTGTGCCTTTCAAAGGCATTCCTTATGTACTGTTCACTCCGGAATGTACATTATTATCAATTATCCATGTCAGAGACGAAATAGGAAATTTCACTTGTCTTGATATGCCAAGGACCAATTTGCAAACCAATAACTCAATACATTTATTGTGCAGAGCTTTCTAATCATTAATCAATCAATGGCATCCTTCATTTCTATAAATCCTAAATGCAAACATGTGTCCAGACATGCCTTTGGCACATTTTTTCCTGGTCTATACCACCTATATTTATTTAAGTGTTAGATATGAGTGAAAAAGTTCACATCAATAAGGTTTATGACCTCGACTAATTCCCGTGCATGGGAAAAATCCAGCAAAACAGAAAGAAAGTAACACAAATGAACACAGTGATTATTCCTGGCCCTTGCATGTATTACACAAATACACCATAGTCTTTTAACTCCAAGGTGAAACTCAATCTCCTCCAGCATGAGATCAAAACATACACACTCCAGGATCTACAAAACAGACCACCAACTGTTTCTCACCTTTCATACTACACTAGCAGTAATGCAAACCTGTCAAACTAACACCACTCATACTTTATATATATATATATATATATATATATATATATATATATATATATATATATATATATATATATATATATATGAACTCTGTGCGCTTACATCTGAGCATGCGAAATAGACATTCTTCATTCTTCTCTAAAGTACAAAGAGTCATGGCTTTGCAGCGTTTGTCCAAGATTATACAGGTCCCTCCAGGATTTTGCGATTTTGTGATCGCAGAAATTGATGCAAAATCAAGCAAACTCAGCAATAATTGCAGGAGCTTGCAATTTTTCAAAATTACCGCCAATTTTCCACAGATTTGGGGCAAGACATGTCATGTGACATCACAACACGCATTCAGCCAAAGCCCTCTTTGATTCGTGCTTCGAACATGAGTAAAGCTAAAAGTTCTCATTTACTGTACCAACAAATCACTGAGAAAGACCATGCAAAACAATTTTGTCCAATTGTAATTTCACCAATTCAAGTAGTTTTCTGAAAAAAAAAAAAAAAAAAAAAAAAAAAGCACAAAAAATTTTGAAAAAAATCCACAGCAAAATCAAGCATTTTTGGTCACCACAATCACACAAAAAACTCTGCACAATCCTGTATGGACTGACTATAGCTCAGTACTATATTTCAATAAATTAAAACTTGGTAAATGGCAATTTCAGTAAAAATTAACCTGACCATAAAATTAGACTATTAGACAAGTCTATATTTAACTTGAGTCCTCTTGAATGCTCGATTCTGATTGGTCAGAAGATGTTGGTTAACTTTCTATAACAGCAGCCTGTTAGCTTTATCTGTCATTCCTTAATAAATAAACAATTGTTAGTGCTATCAAATTGCTGTAGTATAAGCAGAATAAAGCACTTGGTGACATACTTTTATTGGAAAATACTCGAGTTTAGGGGGGTAAGAGTAACTCCGGTTCATATCGGACAGCATCACACCACCGTCATTGATTATTTTCCTATAACATCCCCCCAGTTGTGTTTTATTCCTTAATTATTCATCCTTAGATTCAGTTGTTTCTGCAATTAAGTAGATACCTACAGTATGTGATTTCTATAGTTCATGAAGCCAAGTACAGCTATAATATGTGACATTAACCTTGAAACACAGGACTAAAAGTTGAGGACATGCACTCAGGATGGGGCGTGGTCATTCATAGGGGTAGGGTTAGGTTCAAATAACTGTTTCTCAGGCACCATTAAGGACAAATCAAGTTAAATTTGCAATTGTCACATCTGAAATTGTCACATTTGTAACGCTAGCTCTTCCTTGGTAATGTACAGTACATAACCAAACAATGTCAATTCAAGTCACTCTTTTTTTTTTGTAAAAGGTATTTAAAAATCATTCCTTGAGTCCTAAAAATCTGATGTCACATTCATTACACTGATAAACTGCTAGATATCTGTAATATGTACATGAATATATATATATATATATATATATATATATATATATATATATATATATATATATATATATATATATATATATATATTTATTTATTTTTTTTTAATTATTGGTCTGTATTTCGCATTGAAAGATCCTTTGAAAAATATGCAAACTATTTCACTAAAGGTGCACTTGTGCAGGTCATGACCCAATTTCCTGGCCTTTATGGGTTCAAAGGTCAGATCTGTAACATTGGAATTGCCTGTTAGTATATTATTGTGTTTCAGAGTGTATGGTGTTGATCACGGGGTTATTTTGTTACACCCACCAGTCTGCTGCAGTTTTGTCTTTCAACTTATAAATTATAAATTCATAAAAATCACCTCACAAACCTATTGGAAGGAAGCTTGATCATATGCTGAAAAAGAAACCATTAAACATTTAGACTACCCAGCATTGATAATAGGGATGTTAATGCATGCCACATAGGGTAAGGCCTTGCTTTAATGTATAATGGATAAAAGATGCCTATAGTCTAAACCTATGACACATTGTGGCACCATTTCTCATAGTCTGCACTCAGAAATCGGTCTGTACAAGGCCTGGAGGCTGCTAAGAAGAAAGCCATTACTGTAAGCTTCTCTAGCAGAACACACAGGGCATTGTCTTCTACTGCAAATAGTTAAAACTTTCACAGGATCTTATCCTATTCAGAAAGTAAATAACTAATGCATTATTTCAGCTATGCGAACATGAAAAGCTAAACAGTAGCATTTCTTTCAAATGAGGATAATAGAGACTATTTTGTCCAAATTCCACAGCACCGGAACTCCAAATACATCGGAACAACAGGCATGTAAATAACATTACTGATGATGGCGACCCAGTATGACTCCAACGGACTACCAGCAGCAATTTTCACCACCAATAAGCCAGGAGTCCAATCACCACTGCAGCGGGGAGAAGGAAAAGAAACCATGGGTAATTCTAAAAGCAAGAACTCAATCTTCTTGGGTTTTTACACATAATAAATGGAATGGCATTCGAATTTATGGAAACGGGAAAAAAATATTTCAAGGTTACTACGGCTCTTCAGAGATGAAGAATTACACATCTCTGGCTATTGTCACTTATACATGGCTTTGGAAAGAGCTGTAATGCATGCAGTGCACGTCCATGGCACAGCACACCTCCCTGCTGTCCCATTAAGACGCAGCAAAGGTTTTCAAACCACCACCCTCTGAATGTAGAACTGAAAAATGTATAATTTGCGGAATCAAAAAAGAAAGAAAAAAAAGTAAGACCTCTTGAAAGTCTTTTATATAGTCTTGAGAACACAAAGCCACAAAGGAGGGCGCTGCGGCTATCGATTCAGCTTTCTAAAAAGTGAGCCACTCTCTGAAATATAATCAGGGGTCTAAGGTGAAAATAAATCCAGTGGACAGCTGCTACTTTTGCACATTGTCCAGCCGGCCAGCTAAAGTAACATATGTCCCCCTTGGAGCCTGGCAGCTGAAGTGTAAAAGCAACTGTGAGAAAGCTTCTACACAAGTGTGGAGACAAGCAGTGATTTGTAAGACTTCAAAATATTTTACAGTTGTCACTTTGCCCAAAAACAAACACACATTTATTGCCATGTCGTTTAACTCAGCAGTTCTCCAATTTTTTTCATCAAAGGCCCCGTTTAGGGATAGTAAAAGGATGAAAAATCTAGTTTTGACCAAAATTAGATTATCCTGTCTATAACATCCTTTGACACCCCAACTTTAAAAAACCATAAACATGTTTCAACAAAACAATGTGAAGTTGTTTTTATTTACTTACCAACCTTCAATTTGTTGGATAGCTACATTCAGTACTGAAATGGATAGAAACCTATTCAATTCAGACTGTAATCAGATACCTACACATGTAATCAGATTGTAATCAGATACCTAATACAGCACTGTGCAAATGTTTTAGGCACATGCAAAGAAATGCTGTAGAGCAAAGATGCCTTCAAAATAATGAAATTAAATGTTTCTACATTAAAAAAAAATACTGTAAAGAACAGTAAATAGTAAAGTCAATATTTGGTGTGACAAAAAAATAAAAATAAAAAAGTAGTCTCTGGTACAATCTGTGCAGTTTTATAAGGAAATGAGCTGGTAAGTTTCATTGAGCAACTTGCAGAACCAGCCACAGTTCTTCTGGAGACTTTGACTTTCACACTTGCTTCTTATTTTTGCAGCAAAACCCAGCAGCCTTCATTGTGTTTTTTGTCTGAAAAGTGGTCTCTTACATAATATGCTGCTTTCTTTAATGACATACAAACATTTTGTGAAAACTAATGTTTGGGAATCTAAAATGTTTTTGTACTGACTTGAAAATGTAGAAGTCATAAAATAAAAAATCTATAACAAAATTTGTACAAAAAAAATAGGGTGCCTAAAGCTTTTGCACAGTTCTGTACATAGAAGTAAAAGTCAAAATTTCACCACGTAAAGGGTCTTCCAAGGCCACCACATAATTCACTGGTTTACAGTCATACACTATATTGCCAAAAGTATGTGGACACCTGACTATCACACTCATATGTGCTTGTTGAGCATCCTATTCCAGATTTAGTTCCCCCTTGCTGTTATAATAACCTCCACTCTTCAAGGAAGGCTCTCCACTAGATTTTGGAGCACAGCTGTGGGGATTTGCCCTTTCAGCCACAAGAGTATTAGTGAGGTCAGCCACTGATGGTGGGCGAGGAGGTCTGGTGGAGCAGTCAGCGTTTCAATTGATCCCAAAGGTGTTCAGTGGGGTTGAGGTCAGGGCTCTGTGCAGGCGAGCTCTTCCTCTCCAAATTTGGCAAGCCATGTCTTCATGGAGCTTGCTTTGTGCACAGGGGCACTGTCATGCTCGAACAGGTTTGGGCCCCTTAGTTCCAGTAAAGAGAAATTGCAATGCTACAGCATACAAAGATATTATATACAATTGAGTGCTTCCGACTTTGTGGCAACAGTTTGGGGAGGGGCCACGTATCGGTGTGATGTTCAGGTGTCCATAAACTTTTGTCCATACGGTGGATAAGCTCTTTGATTTCAACACTGGGCAGTTGTTAACTGATTTCCAAATTTAACACTTAGCGGTTGATAATAACACTTACAAATTTAAAACACATCTTGCATGCATAGGTTTGTACTGGAAAATCAAGGGCAAGGTTACAGGAGAAGAGAAGGGAAGAGTATTAGAGTTACGTATTTAGGCATTTCAGGCACTACTATTCAATGTTCAAGGTATTAAAGGTATTCAAAGTTAACTACTACTCAATTTTTTTTAGGTGTTATCTGATTTTTTTTTTTTCATATTTGGTGCTTTATTATGTTCAATTAAAGATTTGCTTTACACTTGCCATGAAGGAATCTTTGATGATGGCTATAACATTTAGTATTGGGCCAAACCAGGCAAATCCAGGTTAATGAATTATAATAAACCTACTCTTAATAAAAATGTGTACATTTTAAAAAGAGTTTCTCAAAAATACTGAGTCATCCCTACAATATAAGTTCACCAGTTAATAAAAGTTTGGAAATAAAAACAAATAAGGACATTTGAAATAATATCTGTTTAATATTTTTATTCAGTTTCCAAAGAAAATTACATGCTCAATGCAAAAAATGAGTGTTCAAGACTGAGAACAACACCCAGAGTTTTGTAAAAAAAATCAGTCTATTTGTGCCTGCATGAGAGAATTCATGATCAAGATTAATTGCATGTTGTTTTGACTTTTAACCACAGAGAGAAAGAGAGAATTCCCTTCCATGCTTCTCCAAACCTGTGATTGGATTATTTTATATGCTGACAAAGCTGAAAGGCCTAGCTCATCATTTTTTCAAGTTGCAAAATTGGCAACTATAAGCTATATTATTATTATTATTATTATTAATACTCGCTTTTCATTGGCTGGAAGGTGTGTGTTAAAACCATATGTACCACATGTAGTTCCTGTCAGTTTAATCACTGTTCTAAATTTATGCGCTGCCTATAAACAACTGTAACCATAGTAACATACACTAGTTAAACTCACAGCTTCATTATTAGTTGAGACACAGCACAGACGCAGGTAATTCACACAAGCTCAATCTCTCTCTCTCTCTCTCTCTCTCTCTCTCTAACAACTATTTATTATAATTCATCCAAATAAATGTAACTACTACTATTTATTGCACTACTTTATCTCTGTGTATGATTTAGAGTGGGCAGAATTCTATATCTAACGACCCGTATATAAAATAACTAACAAAAATTAACCGTTGGATTATCCCTTAGTTATATCGTGCTGTTCTCAATTCTGATTGGTCAGAAGGTGTTGAGTTATAACAGCGTCTCTGACAATAGTTCCATCTGCAAAGCAAATCACAGCTTTATATTCATGCACTCATTCTGTTATCATGTCTATAGTAACAATATAGTAAATATATTAACAATATGGTGGACATTCCACATAAACGGATTTTGAGAACGTGTAATTATTGATATAGTTTTTTTATATTGATAAAGTTTTCTTTGAGGAGATGTTTATTTAACAGAGTTTGGAAGGAGTCTCCAGTGTCAGTGCTTTATAACAGTCAGTATGTTTTCCACCACAGGAAAGCCTTCAGGACAGAGGGCTTTCACATTTTATGTGTAACAATTCACGGTCTTTTTTGTATACTAACTTAAAGAAAGTGAAAACAGAGAGGCTGATAAGGGAACAGCTATTTGTAGCTGCTATAATGGAAGTGATAACAGGAACTAACTTGTTCCACAACATTAAACATAACTACGAATGGATATAAAGTATGCTGTGGTATGAAGACATGCTGTTATTGGAAAATAATCATGTCTGAAGTGGTAACAGTCCTCCACATCCCATACTTTCCTACAACTGCACACCCTAGGGTTTCATTTATTACTTATTACTTGTAGGCCTGTAGTGTACATCTCGAGTGCATTAGGGGAATCACTCAAAGCTCATTAGTATTACTGGAGTATAAAGGATTTAGTATTCTGAGCACACTCATAATCATAACTGTATAATTTCAGCTAGCTAGCTCGTTGTTTGCAATGTATTAGGTGCTGCTGTAAAAAAAAAAACACTGCCCTGCTTAACGGGAAGCATTATGACTCATTTCAGCATAACAAGGTTAAATCTCATCTGAAGCCCACGCATAAATTCCTCTGTCAATGATTTATCACGTCTCCCAAGACTAGAACGAAGTCGTGTTTAATAAATCTCGCAGGGATAAGCTGTTTCAATCTAACCTTGACACATTTCGCTTGGTGCTATTTTAGGAGCTGGGCCAGAAGCTAGGACAGGACTGACAGTAGGAGAACACTCCGGGGGCGGGGGGTGGGGGTTTGGGCGAGTGAGGCAAAGAAAAAAGGTGACACTATTTAGGGAAGTAGTATGTGGTTTTGGATATAGCCTGTAGGTTAGATGATGACAAAAGAGTAATTCAATGATAAAATGGTATTTCGACACTGTATTTTTTTTTAATCCTTCATTAAATTAGCAACATTCACACACAATCTCACATAGAGAAAAAAAGGCACATTGTTTAATAACATCAGACGAGAGCCAATATGGAGCCTCACAAGGCCGTCACAAATCATTCCTCATCCGCAGGCACAGATAAGGACAAACGCCGAATCTCTATCTCAGTGACAAGAGATACACAGTGAAAGCGAGTTTAGTGGTCATAATGCCATCTTTTTTCATCAACAATATTATCCAATGTATCCAGTATCCAATATCGCTATTGAACTACACCAAATGTGTCATTTTAACCAATAAAATAATTAGAAAAATAATTTTTAAATAATCTATGTTAAATAGTTAATTGTTTAATGCCTAAAAACAACTAAATATGGCCTAAGAACTTTTTTTTTTTTTTTTTTACAGCTTTACTGACATTGACAATGCATGGGTCTATGAACATACATGTTATGGAGACAGGAAATGCCTCCATATCTACCTGCCATCTCACCAGTCAATTTGTGCTTACACCCTGCTTATGCCCCACCATGTTTCATTCTTTATTTATGACTTGTTAGCTACAATGTGGATCTAGTGTAATGTAATGTCTTAAATACAGGCTAATATATTAAATTAATTTTAATGAATTGATGACTTAATTAAGTAAAAGGAAATTATGAATGTTTAATGTAATATGCACAGAAAGACCTAAAAACATAACATTAACATCACACTACAGTGTTACTTCTCTCATTTATTTATATTTATATTTATCCTTCTTTAAGTAGAGTAAGCTGCAATGTTTGCCCCTGCAGCTGGAGATAAAGAAAGAGAAGATAAAGCCTGACATCACTGAGCCACCCTGAAGTCCAACAGCGGATTGCATCTTGTAATAACAGGTAGCATGTGAAGCCATGGCAAACAAGGCCCTTAAACAATGCCTAAGTGAATATGGTATCCCTATGAGACACTGTTAGACACTTATAATGTGCAGCCAGCGCCAACAAGTCTCTGTGTCGCCCCTGAGCTTATCCTCAGCCTCCACTGTTGCTCTGAAGAAACAGCCCACCATCCTGGAAATTGAGCTAATTTGTATACCTGAAATGCTTCATGCATCTTTTACCTAATTAAGCCTGCTCTTTAGAAAAAGCCGAATACGGGATCTAATTTATGCGCTGACAAAAAGACAAAGGTGCTTGTTTCGGTGTCTGCGCCATACCCCCCCTCCCAACATCACCCACCCCAATCTGCCACGCTGACTCAGTGTCACAGGTGAGGCCAGGCAGACGACGGCTGCCCCCAAGGAGCTAGTGATTCAGGACTGCAGTCTCGTCTGGCTCCCTGTGGACCGAGGAAAGTGCGTCTCCCGGAGAGTAGTCACACATCAGGCTGGCGCCAGGCCATCTGCTACGCTCACCTGGCACCAGAGCTGCCAAGACCTCCGTTCCCCCAGATACCACCAGCCTCCTCCCTCCGCTACACGGACAGAGAATCTGAGTCACCGGCTGAACTGGTGGGCTCACTATTTATTATTTAAGAATTCATTTAATTATTCATCCACGCACCATTGTGTAAATACTCTCCTGGCAGAGACATGGCAAGCCCTCATGGTTCCACAGCAGTGTAGCTGGCGCCCGGAGCACAGTCCTTAGGGACGGTGGTATTTCTCTGCTAATTTATCATATTTTTGCTTCATTATGTAAATCCCTGATCATTAATAAACCAGTGTTGTTGCACTGTAGGTTGGAAAATGTTATCTTTGACACATGAACTGCTTAATGCATTCTAGTATGGCTTTATGTTTTGTACATGTTTTCACTGTATGGGTTTTCATTTTTTTAACTAAGGAATGTCAGAAATAGGGCTGGCCAAAATACATTTTCACAATACATAATATGTATCACTATATTTGGTTTGCTAACATAGTGGCAACACAGTAGTATTGCATAAAAATGTTTAAATACGGAAAACATTCTGTAGAAAAATCTATATTAACATCTAATCAGCTACTAGCTACTGTAATTAACGTGTTTCTTTAAATCTTTTTGTTTTTTTTGTTTTTTTTGCTTTCACTGCTTTTTTGTGCTTATATGAAAAAAAGCAGCAACAACACTCTTACTAATCCTAGCTAGTATCAGCAAACTAACTACCCTAGTTTGTTCTCTAGTTTAGATTTATTATTATCATTAATAAAGATGAAATCTTTATGAAAATAAGAATGTCTTCGCTCATTTTTTTCCATGACTTGCTAAGCAAACTCATCCTGCTATTAAACTGGAAATTGGATTATTATTTTATTCACATTCAGATTTAAGACTAGACCTTATTGAAGCTTCTAATAAAATATTCATAAGCTCAGATACCTTTGTCAAAAAAATATTATTTGGAATGATCCAATTACTATACTGTCTTCAACGTACTATATTTAATATTGTATTAAGAGCTGTTACTACACCATAATGGTGCGAATAAACCCACAAAGCTGTAAAGAGTAGGAGTGTAAAGAAAAAAAATGATTTCAAATGGATAATTGGTCAAACAGTCTCCAATACGGCTGCCTAGAATTTCAAACCGAAAAGGAAAACACGTGAGAGAGCATCTTCATGTCATGTAATGAAGGCGAAGGGGGATGCAAATGCAGACTTTTATTGTGCATGGTGTAAACATAGCAACTAAAATGGTGGGTAAACCCAAAACAACAAAACATACAGACTATGGCAGGCAAACTAACAGCCAGACACAACAGCAACAGGCACTTGCCAATAAGGCATAGAAAAAAATAGACCTTAAATAGTGGTGCTGATT
This sequence comes from Cranoglanis bouderius, assembly GCA_023630585.1. Taxonomy (NCBI): domain Eukaryota; kingdom Metazoa; phylum Chordata; class Actinopteri; order Siluriformes; family Cranoglanididae; genus Cranoglanis; species Cranoglanis bouderius. Next base: position 18,985,238 of record CM042541.1, read on the forward strand.
AGGGTGAACAGGAAACAGGTGCGCAGTGGAACATGTGACATGGTCATGGGATGTGCAGTGCCTGATGGGTAATGTAGTTCAGCGCCCTATAGGCACTAACCTGACACTTAAGTATTAAATCAAAACTTTCAACCTAATTTGGATTCAATAAAAGCTCGGCAGGAAGTCTCAACAAAAGCAAAAATTCTGGCTTTTTTTCACCAAGTCGGATCATTTGGCTCAGCTCACCAATAACAGTCGTCTCTTTCGGCTCCCAAACGGCTCATTGCTCTGAACTGTTTTTCACGACGAAGCAGTTTATGATATTTTAAACAGTGATTGTTCTCCTTAGCCTAGCTGACTGAAATTGTTTCATAAAATCTTACTGAACCTTCGAAATAACAAGACAACATGACTGCATTACATCTGATAAAAATCAGTATAATATTTTAATGAATTTGATAAAAGGGATCACGCCCTCATCTCCACACTACACAAGCACACAAGTAGAGTTGATGCAGCATAAGAGGCGCTCAGATAATGATGGATATTATTAGGAGCCATCGAATGAAGTGCAAAACCAGCTTTCCGCTCCCCTGCCAGCCTCCATACACACCATGTCAGGAGCAAATAAAGGGTCAACTATGAATGAGGCAGCATGTGTCCCATATTCTTACTCTCACCCAGTCCAACCTCTGCTAGTCCATTATGGGTCAGCCACTCTTCTGACAGATTCGTGTCTGCTATTGACAGACAATATGGTGTCCTTTCTGAGTAACAATAAGGACACGAGTGTGTCATGCACTCATCTCTAGCTCCTGCATCATCTGTCATCGTTGCAAAAAGTCACGTTGCAATCATTTTGTCTGAGCTGAAATTCTGAGTAATGATCACAGCCAGAGGTCGGCATGTAACAATACCTAACACAGATTACGAAAATGATAAATGTGACACCCTTAAAAGAAATTCTTATCGCATATTCTTGTAGCTTTTCAACAACACAGTAGAAAGAAATTATGTTTAATTTAAAGAAAAGAGACGTCCTAGTGACTGAATAGTGATGTGACTACTCAAACACAGCTGCAGCCAAATAGCCATCTCTTGCCATCTCTTTCTGTGTCTCCCCTGGACACTTGCCTTTCATCCTCCTGTCCCTTCATTACAAAGCAATGCACAGCTGTCACTCTGTTGCCCAGAAACACAATAACTACACACACCAACTTCCTGTCTAGCACAGGACGGCTGTTACTGACTGTCTGTGTCTGAGTCAAATTTCCTTGATGGAGACATAAGCTTTGGTGAGGAGATGAATCTAAAAAAAAAAAGAAAGAAAGAAAAGAAAACACTGCACTTTCAATCTCACAATGTATCATAGCACAAAGGTGGCAACATTGCCAACAATTTTACCACAAAAACTCTAGCACATATTGGTAGACAAGACTGCTTTGTTTCAGATATGCACCAAGCAACAGTAAGAAAACAGGTCCAATGTGACCACTACTTAATAATAAGCATCTACTCCATTTTTTAAAAAGACCACACCCTGCCGTCTTCACAAAACCAAGGCTGACAAATTCACAGAAAAAGTTCTACCAGAAGCAAAGGGGCATCTTTTCTGTCCTATGTCCTTTCCCCTTCAGTGAACTGACTTTTCCACCATGCGAATTTTATTCAGTTTTGGTCTGACCACTTTCAGTATTCAGGTGGCTCTCATATTGCCATAATAAGTGGTCAAAATCATAAATGACACAGCTAAAATGTATCTCTCATAGCATGAAAGCATGATGACAGAATGACATCATCAGATATCAAATTATAAATAAGCCTCAGCATGTGTGCTATTTTGCGTGACTTCTGTTCTGTTCTGTTCTGAACCTTCAAAATACTTCATTAAAGGTTTCAATGAAGCACAGCATGAAATAATGATCATAAACTGGCTTATAATGAAACTGTCAGAAAGCCTTGGTGTACAGTGTGCCATAGTGTGTGCCTTTTATTGAAGAAAGAAAATCAATGAAATCACTGTAGACTGATTTGATTTTTCAGACATCAAATTATCAATCAGCCTTGGCTTACAATATGATGTGTGACTTTAGTTCTCTTGGCAAACTTAAAAAAAAAAGAAGAGAGTTTTAGAATACAAATAATGTAATAATGATCAGAGACTGACCCATAAGACATTTCAGAACCTTAAAAATCGTGCAAAAAAAAAAAATCAAGATAATTCAAGGAAACCACTGTAGATTGATTTATCGGGCAAATAATTCTCAGTGAGCCCTGGCACAAACTACATCATTTTGCTTACAGTATGAAATAATCATATGTTCATATAACTTTAGTTTTGCTCCGAACCAAATGTTGTGCATACTGAGAAAAACCATACTTTTCTAATAATTTTCTGATGGAGCTTAGCATTAAATTGTTGATCATACTCTGATTCATACTGAAATCTGAAAATGATTGATATACAAAACACCATTTTGTTTGACTTTACTTCCAAACCTTCAATATCAAATAAAAGAACTGAGAAAATCGAGTAAACCACTGTACCCTAAACATTCTAATGAAGCACAGCATGAAATAATGATAATAGACTGACTCATTAGACAACATTCAATTGTGTCAATGAGCCTTGGCATACAATGTACTATTCTGCATGATTTCTTTCTGAACCTTCAAAATCATGTAAAAATGAAAGTAATGAAAAATTAAAGCCTCCAGCAACACGGTTTCAAATGTGAAAAACTCTGTCATACTAAAGATCTTTCATTAATTAAGCATTTAACAATAGTAGAGTCAAGAAATATATAACTCCAAATAGGATTTAATTACAACAAAAAGCTACAAAAAAGTAATATTTTCTGTGAGCAAATCTATATAGGTATGACAGATCCTGTCTAGTAATGTAAACAACTTTAGAACAGTACTAGTGCTCAAAAAGCATGAAGAAATGACAGAGGAGCTTCCTCCACATTTTTTTTTTTTTACATGCAAGTCATGAACATTTATCAAGTTGGATATCAACAAATATATTCATAAATTGTTCACAAGAGCATTTACACATGATATGTGGTACTCATGAAAATCCAATAAGTTTGAAAAAAACGAAAAAAACATTTGTGCTCCTGAGTTTGTGTAAATTTATGTACAAGGAGATTTATTAATGTAAAGTTCAACTGACAGGAGTTTAAATCTTTCACTGTTTAGATATTATCTTGTCGTTTTCAGTTCTCTGTGAGCATTGATTGAGTTTTGTGGATGTCAGTATATGTAAATCAGTTGCTGTGAATCTGTTTAGTAATTTACCAGTGATTAGCATTTATCAACATACACACATAAACACAAAGAAAATCTGTTTTTCTGCAATTTTCTGTAAATCCTGCAGGATTTTCTTCAGCGCGGTTTTCCCACGCTATATACACATTACACACAATATAACTAAAAAAAATGAATGAGAACCATGACGTGTTGATGTATTTTGTGCCTATTTCTAGTAGCACAGTGCTCTCCCAGCTTTAGTCACACTGCACACAACTCACAAACTTGGTAACAAAAAAAAGTGACAATAACAATATGTCCTTTGGTCAAGGTCTTCTTATATGTGGCCTCCTGAAGCTCTTGGAGTTACCTTCTGCTGACTAATAAACAAGTACAGAAAAAAATGCACTTGGTGTGACTGCAGTGTTTGAGTGTTAAAATGGATTTGCCTTAGTAATAACATGTGAGAATAGTACAGGATGTCCTCAAGTGGCACTAAGCTTTGTGGAGCTGGAACACCATGTTGGGGAATGAACTAATTAAGACTTTTCCTTATCCTGGTCAAACTGGTGTCCAGAGACTGTCTTTTCCAATAACGCTAATGAGAGCAAGAGTCCTTTGGACCCATGAGGTGCCTCCATCAGCACAAAAGCAGAGGAGAGACGCGGTGCTCTGTCCACTGGAAGAGTAAACTTATTCCATTCTGAATTGGGACAGTGGCCTCCTCTTTGTTCGGTTGGCTCCTTGCTGCGATACTCATTAAAATCCATAAACAATAGAAACAGCTTTTCTAATGAGAGGTCTTCAAAATGGCCTGTCTTTGGAAAGCCAGCCAAGCCTGATTTCTGCTATGGCTGAGCAAGCTTTGGAGTTTAACCATCCAGAATGGGGTCCAGTTTACTCCAGTGTCTATCACATTCTTTTCCCTTGACATTTTGGGGTGGTTTTGGTTATAATTTGCACTCTAAAGATCTGACAGGATGATTAATGTTGACTCCACCGTCACTGGCTGTGGAAGCTGGTTAGAACTGGTAGTCAAACACTGCCTGCTCAGGTGATTTGGGTTTCTAATGAGTTTTTCTACAGAAGGCACAAACTACTATATCCTTTGATATATTCTCAAGACCTGTTCTCATTAGTGTCGTTTCCAAACTGCCCATTCCGAAGGTGTTTTTTTTTTTTTTAAACAATGTACTATTTAGGTAGTATTATTCACAATAATTTGGAATGGTATCATAATGGGATTAGTAGATAATTCTTCAATCAGAATGATACATACACAAATTCAAACTGATGTATTCTGGAAGAGAAACTCTTCTACGTTTAGGATATGTATCATGATATTTAGATTTCATATGTTTTTTTGTAAATAAAGGTCCAACAAAACATCTGAATTTTGTTGTCTTTTTTCAGTGTTTGCAAAAAAAATGTAAAGTATGGTAAAAATGTCTCCTTTGTGTTGTGGTTCCCAGGTGCTAGTGATTGTTTTTGTTTCTGTTCTATTCCTGTCTCCATCACTGTCCTGTCATTGGTTGTTGCCCAATTGTGTTCACCTTCAACTGTCTGTGTTCATTATGAAGTCTTATCAAGCTTTTTTTTTTTTAAATCCGAGCCTTGATTTCCAATTCCAAGCTCCATACACTCCTGGTTTAGACTCTTGCATGTTTTCCTATTTTTTTCTTAACCTGTCACTCTTTTGACGCCCGATATAGACATGGACTGCGATTCTTGAATTTACCCCATTAGAATATATACCAAGTTTACACACTTGCATCTTGTCATTGACAGAAATCCATATAACAAATGTTAGGATATTGGCTACTGTCCAGAAGTCTCATATTTTATAATCTTTAATGCTATCCTTCCGAACAAAGTGCAGAAATGGATGTTGCTAGCTTCAAGACTCTGGATTTGAAGACAGCACTGCAGAGACATGGTGACTAACATTACACTCACAGTTGTTACTCTGTTGACACAGCCCACATCTCGCCCACTCCACACCATCTGGCCCAGTCATAGACAGACGAACAAATGAGGAGGCCTCGGAGCCATAAAGACCAACGGTCTCCGGCAGGCTTTTAGAGCAATCTGCTCCACATTCACTGGATTCACCCTAAACGGTTGTCAATCTTAATAGATTTTCTCCACCTGGCCCCAGTCTGAGACTCAGCAACGCATTAAAAATCAACAACCAACTGTTTTTTTGTTTGTTTTTTTACAATTTCAAGAACTGCTGGGGCATGGTATCAGAAAAGTAGCGAAATTGGATTTTTGAAAAAAAATAATTAGTGCATGCAAAGTTGTAGGCCGCTGCCCAAAATTCACAGCATCCAATCAATCACCAAATTCAATGAAGGCTGTAATCACAATAGCATGAACGAACAAAAATACCATTTTAGAAATCAAATCTGTGACCACAGTAGAATCTTCGCAGTCACAAGTGCCCATCCATCTTAGAAACCTTTATCAATTATCTGGGGCTTGACATCTCTTTGTTCCTAAAACCTAAACAGATGTCCAAACTTGGGGGCTTTGTGTTAACAGTGATCTCACTGATGCCTCCTCAGCTACCAAAAGCCACAGGATATATGCAGGAATGAGAACTCTAGTTATAAAAACATCTTTTCAGAATGCGTAATCCAGGGTAATGTTTTTGTGCTTGGAAAAGTAATTTCATACCTTCGTGATCAAGGGTCCTGACAGAAATGACCACGCAGAAAAAAAGGGCATACTTTATCCTTAATCCATAACCTTTGTTGCTTAAAACACCATGGTCCTACAGAGTGAAAAGGCAGAGGAGACTATTCCCCCCCCCTAATCACCTAAAGCCTATAAACTCCTTTGGCTAGAGTAGATACAGAAGGAGTTTTCATCTCAGCAGGCAACGTCATGCCTGGAATCTTTATGAAAGGAACGCGAAGAAGACCTGGGATTCGGACGATAAAGCAGACGGCTTGTTTTTAGCCTGAAGCCTGAATTAATGGCCCAAAAGTTAGCAGCATTTGGCAACATAAACTAGTGTCATTATCTTCATAACACTGTAATATTACAGTCAGAAAGGGCTTCACTGGGCATATATTTCAAGGCTAACTGCTAGAAACAGCAGTATTATTTACTTTAATGGTTAGCATCTTGATATTCAAGCCGTGCACTGTGATTACGACGTATTGCAGTGGCAATGGAGGAATGACACGAGGCAGCATGAAGGGTGGTGGAGTATTGAGAGGCGCACGGAAAGCGATCAAAGGTTAGGAGGCAATCACAGAGATACCATCACACTCCCCAGCCTCAGCGGTATGCTTGAAGGTTTGTGCCAGGAGATTATAGAGGTAAATAATAATACAGTAGAATAGCACGTGGTGTGGCATCTTTCCATTGCAATTTTATACAAGTAGCAGATCAAATGTCAATGATGTTTCCTTCAGTGATGCCACTCGCTATTAAAAAAATAGATGCTGATATCAAGCGGCCCTTCCTAGCACCTTTTACTAGATTGGTTATGAAATTTACACATATTTTCTTAACTGCAAAGGACTGAAACCAAATCCCAGCTGGGTCACTAGTGCAATGATCTACTGACCTCAATATCCAAATAAAAATAAACATGGCCATTGTCCATATTGGATGTCTGGATAATTTGACACCCCACACACACATCAGATAAGGACTTTACAAGCATGTGCACTTTCATTAGACACGTTTGTCATCTCCTATTCAGAGCGTGTGTGTGTGTGAAAGGAATACTTTCAGAGCTCCTAGAACAATGTAAATATTAGTCCTAAATAATGATGTTTGTGAAGAGCAAATGGCCCAGCTCGATAGAATAAATAAAGCGGTATTTAAAATAGCACACAATTACCTAATACTTAATAGTATTTACTACGCACTAATGTAAAAGTTCAGTACATTGAAAATGCTGTTACATGGGTTCATACATAAGCCATTAAAGTGGACTTAAACCACAGCGTTGTTGAATTCTCAATGTTCATTAATATTTAATAACAGCAGCTCTGGCTGTAATTCAAATCACAGGTCTATATTAATGCACTCATTCTAATACATTATCATTTCTATAGTAACAGCTTGCACAGCTGAACCATATTAACCATATTAACAGATTTTCTGTGAGGAGACATTTATTGAACATTTTTGGAAGGTGTCTCCAGTGTCAGAGGTAAACTAGTTAACTTTAAGGTTTCAACCATAAAATAGTCTTCAAGACGGAGGGCTTCTTTATGTACAGTTTCTCAGTAACACGAACAAGGTGCATTTTTTGACTTACTAACTTCAAAAGAGGGGGAAAAAAGAGGTGTTTTGCAGATGTTACACAACATTAAATGTAACTAGAAATGGATAAGAAAGTAAGACGTCATTGTTAAAGTAAAACAAAGAAGCTAATATTGACAAATTGCTGTTAATAAAATAAATAAATAAATAAAAAACACTGTGGTTTGCTATTATTGGAAAATGATCAACTTCAGTGTGACAGTAACTCTACTTCATGTCAGGCTGCATCACATCACCCCGTCAGTGATAATTTTCCTATAACAGCACGCCCACAACTGATTTTTTCCCTTACTCAGAAGAGCATGTAGCAGTGGACACTATTCCAAACGCTGAAATAAACTGCAAATGTTCTACTTTGAGCTTTGCCTTTTACTTTTGTTCAGACAAAAAGAATGTTGAAGATTATAGTTTGTCATGTTAGGAATGACTAAAAACGATGAATCATTATAAATCCCTCCCTAGCATGTAAAATCCCCCATATTTGGTGGAGGCACTTAATGTATACATACAGTGGGTATAGCAAAGAATCACCCCCCTTAAAAATAATCACATTTTGTTGCTTTTCAGCCTGAAATGAAGACCGACACAGTTTTTGTTTTATCCAGCTGTATTTACTCAGTGCAACTTATAACATCCAAGTGAAAGATATAACACCAACATGTCAGAAAAATAAATAAATAAATAGAATCACTGAGTTGGAAAAAGGATCACCACCCTTCTAAAATGACTTGTAAACTCAATAAGGTGTAGCTAATCACCTTCTAAATGGCACACAAAACCATTTGACTTTCAACTGTGATCAGCTGTGGTCATTTTGATTAGCTCAGCATGAAAAGAGCTTTCCTGGGGCATTCTGTAGTGCAACTGAAGCAAACAATCAACTAGGGGTGGCAAGGCACTTTCAAAAGATCTCCAGGATAAAGTTGTGGACAGGCACAAGTCAGGAGATGGATACAAAAAAAATTTTCAAAGGCTTTATCAATGCCTAGAAGGACAGTGAAGTCTATTATTAAGAAGTGGAAGGTATTTGGCACAACACATACCCTCCCTGGATCAGAACGTCGCTCCAAACTGGATGAAAGAGCCAGGAGAAAACTAGTCAGAGAGGCTACCAAGAGGCCTACAGCAACTCTGAAGCAGTTGCAGGAATTTATGACAAAGAGTGATCATTGTGTGCATGTGACAACAATATCACAAATTCTCCACAAATATGGCTTGTATGGGAGGGGTGCAAGAAAAAAGCCACCCATGACTGAGCTGTGCCAAAACACACCTTGAAGATTTTGAGGCCACATGGAAAAAGGTGTTATGGTCAGATGAGACTAAAATTGAATTATTTGGCTTCAACACCAAATGATATGTCTGCCGGAAATCCAATACAGCTCACCATCCAAATAACACCATTCCTACAGTAAAGCATGGAGATGGTAATATCCTGTTATGGGGGTGTTTCTCTGCAGCAATCTGCTGCCCTCTGCCAGAAAGTTGTCAATGGAAAGAAGGTTTACGTGACAATGACATATGACAATGATCCAAAGCACACAGCAAAACTGACCACACAGTGGTTGAAGGAGAAAAAGGTGAATGTCCTTGCATGGCCTAGTCAGAGCCCAGACTTAAACCCCATTGAAAATCTGTGGAATGACTTTGAAGACTGCAGTCCACAAACGGTCACCATCAAATTTAACTGAACTTGAGCAGTTCTGCAAAGAAGAGTGGGCAAATATTGAAAAGTCTAGATGTGCAAAGTTAGTAGAGACATATACCAACAGACTAAAGGCTGTAATTTAAAAAAAATAAGGCAAATTAAAGCAAGGGGGTGATCCTTTTTCCAACTCAGTGATTCTGTTTTTTTTTTTCCTGACATGTTGGTGTTATAACTTTCACTTGGATGTTATAAGTTGCACTGAGTAAATGCAGCTGTATAAAACAAAAACTGTTTCTGTCTTCATTTCAGGCTGAAAAGCAACAAAATGTGATTATTTTAAAGGGGGGTGATTCTTTTCTATACCCACTGTGTGTACATACAGTATCTCACAAAAGTGAGTACACCCCTCACATTTTTGTAAATATTTTATTATATCTTTTCATGGGACAACACTGAAGAAATGACACTTTGCTACAATGTAAAGTAGTGAGTGTACAGCTTGTATAACAGTGTAAATTTGCTGTCCCCTCAAAATAACTCAACACACAGCCATTAATGTCTAAAACGCTGGCAACAAAAGTGAGTACACCCCTAAGTGAAAATGTCCAAATTGGGCCCAATTAGCCATTTTCCCTCCACGGTGTCATGTGACTCGTTAGTGTTACAAGGTCTCAGGTGTGAATGGGGAGCAGGTGTGTTAAGTTTGGTGTTATCGCTCTCACACTCTTTCATACTGGTCACTGGAAGTTCAACATGGCACCTCATGGCAAAGAACTCTCTGAGGATCTGAAAAAAAGAATTGTTGCTCTACATAAAGATGGCCTAGGCTATAAGAAGATTGCCAACACCCTGAAACTGAGCTGCAACTTTGGTGGCCAAGACCATACAGAAGTTTAACAGGACAGGTTCCACTCAGAACAGGCCTCGCCATGGTCGAACAAAGAAGTTGAGTGCACATGCTCAGCATCATATCCAGAGGTTGGCTTTGCAGAATAGACGTATGACTGCTGCCAGCATTGCTGCAGAGGTTGAAGGGGTGGGGGGTCAGCCTGTCAGTGCTCAGACCATACGCCGCACACTGCATCAAATTGGTCTGCATGGCTGTCGTCCCAGAAGGAAGCCTCTTCTAAAGATGATGCACAAGAAAGCCCGCAAACAGTTTGCTGAAGACAAGCAGACTAAGGACATGGATTACTGGAACCATGTCCTGTAGTCTGATGAGACCAAGATAAACTTATCTGGTTCAGATGGTGTCAAGCGAGTGTGGCGGCAACCAGGTGAGGAGTACAAAGACAAGTGTGTCTTGCCTACAGTCAAGCATGGTGGTGGCAGTGTCATGATCTGGGGCTGCATGAGTGCTGCCGGCACTGGGGAGCTACAGTTCATTGAGGGAACCATGAATGCCAACATGTACTGTGACATACTGAAGCAGAGCATGATCCCCTCCCTTCGGAAACTGGGCCGCAGGGCAGTATTCCAACATGATAACGACCCCAAACACACCTCCAAGACGACCACTGCCTTGCTAAAGAAGCTGAGGGTAAAGGTGATGGACTGGGCAAGCATGTCTCCAGACCTAAACCCTATTGAGCATCTGTGGGGGAGTGCAAGGTCTCTAACATCCACCAGCTCTGTGATGTTGTCATGGAGGAGTGGAAGAGGACTCCAGTGGCAACCTGTGAAGCGCTGGTGAACTCCATGCCCAACAGGGTTAAGGCAGTGCTGGAAAATAATGGTGGCCACACAAAATATTGACACTCTGGGCCCAATTTGGACATTTTCACTTAGGGGTGTACTCACTTTTGTTGCCAGTGGTTTAGACATTAATGGCTGTGTTGAGTTTTTTTGAGGGGACAGCAAATTTACACTGTTATACAAGCTGTACACTCACTACTTTACATTGTAGCAAAGTGTCATTTCTTCAGTGTTGTCCCATGAAAAGATATAATAAAATATTTACAAAAATGTGAGGGGTGTACTAACTTTTGTGAGATACTGTACATATATATATCACAAAGCTATGAAATTACATTATTCACTGGTAATTCCACTACATGAATGCCGCTCCTCCTTTTATATATATATATATATATATATATATATATATATATATATATATATATATATATATATATATATATATATAAAAGAGGAGCGGCATTCATGTAGTGGAATTACCAGTGAATAATGTAATTTCATAGCTTTGTGATTGATGGGCTACATAGCTGTATAGGTTTAAAAAAAGAAACAAGGATTATAACCAGCCATTACCAGTAAGTTTAAGCTTATAATATTTAAGAAGTTATCTTAATCTTTAATTAGGCTACATCTCATTGATAAAGATGTTACATTAGACAATGCTGGTGCTTGAATCGGTACTATTCCAGGTGGGTACCTCATTGTTTGAACATTGTTTGGTCACTCCTTACAAGTGAGGCACAATCCACTCCAAGCACAGAGCTGAGCAGTTAAGGGTTAAGAGTCTCATTCAAGTGCCAAACAGTGGCCCTCAAAGACTTTTGTACTCACAACTTTCTAGACACTTACTCAGAACCTGAACCACAGAGCAACCCACTATACCTTCTTATGCATTTGAATATGAACGTCGCATAACAGAACTGCACACACACAACAAAACCCAGTAACCCCAGGCCAAAGAGGATGAGGTCAGCTTTGTGTGTATGGGCTCGCTTGTCCTTCACAGTAAAAGAGTCCGTTCAAAGTCAGATCGGTCTTTCAGCTGCTTGTGCTGTACTGAATGCAGTCTTTGCTAATGAAAGATGTTATTTGTAAATGAAGATTGAATGACAAATTACAAGAAAACACTTACAGCTAGCTGAAACTTGCATGTTTCATCTAGCTGCATTTTTCACCAAACAAAAGAAACACATTTTTACTATTGCATCCAAGTTATGTTTAATATCTTGTTCAATGTCCTTGTCTGTAAAGTCCAAAATCCAAAATCCCAACTGTGACATCCAAGAGTCGTTTCTTTCTGATGTCATATTAATAGCCATAAGGTGAAATTCAACTCCCAAAAGAATAAACAAAGCAAATACAGCACTCTCAGCTCATCACTCAAACATAGTGAGACATTCGGCAGGGGCTGTCCAACGCCCCAGGATGAGCGAGTCACCATTGCTAGGTGTTACATCAGTGACTGATGAGTCATTCGGAATCACGATCCCCAAAATCACTATGCATCAACAGCTGCAAGCCACAGAGGTGGACAGAGATGAGGAGACAGATAGACAGTCAGCCAGAGAGTAGGTCAGGGAAAAATGGAAACAGAGAGAGAGAAACAGAGAGAGAAAAAGACAACCCCCTTTCCACTGACACACTGCTAATGCTCGATTTGGGGCTGATCCAGACAACAAACGGATCTTTTAAAGGCCCGGCCTAGTGTTTTAACTGGTTTAAAAGACAAAGCGTTACATAATCAGAAGTTTTCAAATGCAGGATATAAAAATAGTAACAAGATACAGCTGGCTTTAGGGCTCAAACATGTAAATTTTGTACCAGTTTACAAGTTAAGCTTAAGTAGGTATAAGGAGTAGGTAAAAGTCCACACAGACAACAAACTGAACTTTTTTTTTACTTTTTTTTATTGATTTTAGCTTTTATTCTTGGTGTGTAGCTGCACAAATGAGGCAATATTAGTATTAACAATATTATTTCAACAATATTTTTTTCAACAATAATTTTCAACCCTTTCACACATTATAATATGTTATTTTTCACACACATTAACTGAAGCTAGCTGTTTTAAACCGCAAAATCCAAACAAATACAGATCCTTTCAGTGTTCCCTCCAAAGCCACACCCCCATATACAGCACATGCACATGCCCTGCCTCAGACACAACACCTGAATGCTAATGTGAGTTTAGAGTGCAGCCCCTTGGTTTTTGCATGAACAAATGACACCATATTTTACAATTTATAAACTTTTAGTGATTTAAAAAAAAACTGTTTATTTAGTATCCCCAATCCTAAATCAATGACCATACCTTTAATGGTGGTCATTGAAGAATTGCCTGAGTTGTTGCAACTGTGACAAAATAATCCCCACCTAAAGCCATTTCGATAGAAAAGTGAAGAATAGTTTCAGATCTGGCACCAAAACCAAAACAAGCACTGTGTCATTGGACAAGGGCTAGGATGGAGAAATGCTTGGTCCAGAGTTGGAGCTTCAGTTCTCTAACGTCTGCACTCTACTCATGAGCCTGTCGGCCTGCGACTTTATCCGACCCCTCTCCTTCAATGAAGAGAAAGTCTTTCAGAGCTGGAGGGGGTTTGTGGCTTTTCAGCATGACAAAGCCCACTCCATTTCCCTCCTTTTTTCTCTCTCTCTCTCTCTCTTTCCACTCTCTGCTCTATAGAATGGCTCCGAAGCCAGCACAATGCAAATCAGCCTGGGTCCGCATTCATGAAATGATTAATATGCACAGACCTCCCATTCTTATCAAATGACAAGCAGTGGAAAACAGCACAGAACTGGAAGACGCTCTGTTGTTACATATGCTTTACATAACAAATTACAGCATGTTTATAAGTCTTTTTATTCGCAGCTGCAGTGTAAATAATATTTACATATGTATAAACAATCAGAACAATTAGGCATGTGCACACTGCGTAATTTTAATATTCGAACATGCATAAGAGTTAATGAAAGGATATTAACTGCTGCATAGGAAAGGGAAGGAAAAAAATGCATTTTAAATGTCCCGTAATCAAATATAATTTTTCCACTGCAATTATACTTTCCTCCTATCTGTAACAGACACAATATAGTGTAATGCTGAATAAAAGGCAAAAGCTTTATTGAATATCAGCTTTATTGGATGTCAGCTTAATATTTGAATATTACAAGATGTGGCTTTTCTTTCTCATGTTTTCTCCAGGAATTATTGTGCACTTGACAAATACCCAAACAGTGATATGTTTTCTTTCTATAGTACCAATCGATTCACAGGGATTTGCATGACAGATGTATATATAAACAGGTTTAACTGTTGAAATGGTGAAGTTTCCTGTAAATAGGTGTTCATTTAGCATTTTTGGAAGGAGTCTCTATAACAGTCAGAGGTAAAGTTTTCCAAAACATGTTTAAAATGGAGGGCTTTTCAGTTTTGGGCAACACAACAAGCTGTATTATTTGTCTTATTCATTTCAAGAATACGGTAACAGTTAACCGTACAGGTATTTGAATACTCATAAACAGCCCTAGTAACAGTGGTTCAAAAAAAGTCCTGGATAATTGATTAAGTCTGCCACTTCACTTGTCTGAGATGTTTTTTTTTTTAGTTCGGTTCACACAAATTTGTCTTACTGTAAAAGACATCAGGTTTAATGGGCTGCTGAGCTGCTAAACTGATGTCAGGATTTATTTCTCAGACATCGTTAGACAAGTGGCATCGCTAGAAGAAACACTGCTGAAATGACAGATTCACAACTGACATAAGGTCAATACAACATGAAAACAAATGTACTTGGAAGATTATCATTATCGTACTGCTATTTTTCACAGTTGTAATGAGTACAAATAAGTAAAAGAAGCATACAAATAATCATCTTCAGCCACCATCACTGCTCAGCTGTATCTATTTTTTAAAGCACTTCCCAAAATCAATTGTAATAAGCTACATTTTAACTGTCATCACAGCACAAAAGGTCATGAAGCACAATGCAAAATCTTTCTACAAACTTGGTTCTAGATATTTGTCCTTGTCCAATGAGATGTTCACAGTCTATTGAGTAATAACAGTGGCACAGCATAAGGTCCTGGGGTCAGATATGGCCATCTATTAAACTCTATCCATCTCAGTGTTACACAGCTTATGATATTTCTTAAGACAGGTACATTTCCTTTCACTGAAATGGTTTTCAGCACTGCCTCACTGCTTCAGAATGTCTGCTCCAGGCAATGGTATGGATTATTACGATGCTTTGCAATTGCTAACAAGCATCTTTCAGTTGCGAGTTCACTTTTCCAAAGTGTTTCACACAGTTCACACAACAGCCCTCGATGTTGTGCCAAAGAGTGAATTATTTTTTTTCCCTCTCTTTGACACAAAAAGCATTCAATAGACATGTTTTCAAAGGTCTTGCATTCAATTCTCACTTTAGGCTCAACAACCAGCCAAACTGTGTATTTCTAAAGACCAATTTGTGAACGTATCTAAACAAAGGGCCGGACATTGCTGGATAATAAATACTAGATTGGAGTGCAATGAATACCTTAAACCATAATGGTTCACAATACTTAATGACAAACACAACAAACCAAGACATCATAGGGGAAAAGTCTAATATGTAAGAAATAAAACACAATATTTAAGTAACCATTTCAGACCTGCCAAACTTTACACATTTTGAGTAGGAGCTTCGCATTTTAACAGCAGGATGCAAACACATGCCAAAAGAGCAGTCTCATATTTTCCCCTATTAAAAAAATGCAAATGAGCCAATCGACATGCGAATCTGAAATGGTTGACAGTTGTGCAGGTGTTTGAAATATGCTTGAAATATGCCCTGATACGCTTTCTGTCATGGTAAACTGAGATTTTTTGAGCTCACTGTGAATCTATCAATGTGTGTCCGACTTAACTATCATTAAATAAGTATATAATACTACAGTAAATAGGCCTTCAGTGAAGTGTAAAATCTAACATTTCGCAAATAATGTTGATGTTAATTATAACTGAACAGCAATATACTGTAAAAGAGTGATTTCATCTACTCTTCAGCATATTTGTGCATGCCGCTTAAAAGAATTAAAAGTAATATAGTTCCCTTTCAGAAACTGTCAGGACTGAGCCTATATAATTCTTATTGCACAGAAGAGTCCATGACATTATGGTAAATTAAAATTAATTAATGGTAAATGTTTTATTAAATCACATTATACTTCCCTGTCTCAGTTATTACTACAGGAACGATAACGTATTTGTCAGAGCTGCTGTTATGGAAAATAATTCAACACCTTCTGACCAATCAGTATTGAGAATTCATTGGCTCTATGGAACTCAGTAAAACAGACAAGAGTATTTTAAAAATTTACAGTGGAGTTGGCCTGTGTAATGAAGAGCTGATATCATCCATTGCATGGTTCATGGAAAACACTCCACCACCAAAATAATATCCAATTAGTGGTGGTCCCTTTCCACTGATGGACAAAGCACAGCTACACAGTGACATTTATCATACATGTGCATGATAAAGTGACAACCTCATGGACACTACACACTATTTCTTACCCACACAACTCCCTCCTCAGACATTCACACCTTCTAATTTGGAATATAACATCACCTACAGTAGTTCCTGCTTCCTATTCACACTTCATACCTTTCACTTCAGATAATGCAAGAAAACTGCTCACTCTGCAAGGGTTATACTGTAGGGAACACTTTAAATGGGATGACTTACCAATTTTACCTGTTTGTATTGTACTGCAAATTGCTGGTTTTCTGATGTGCAGAATGGAATGCAAAGTAACACCATGGTTAGACCAGAGACACCCCAGAGCAGTCAAGAAACCACAAACGAATTCTCTGCAGCTAAAAGGCTGAATGTGCATAACAAATTGTAAATGAATTATCATATTAAGTGACGTCTTTGCTCAGAAAAGCTTTTGATTTATTGCTGGTAACCGGCATAAATAGAAGTGCATAGAACGGATCAGATTGCAACTTTCTGAGGCAAGATTCTGAAGCTTGTGGCCCAAAAAGTGAAAGTGACATGTGAAGGCCAATGTATGGTAACCCATACTTGGAATTTGTCCTCTGCATTTAACCCATCCAAGTTAGTGCACACACATTAGGAGATGTGAGTAGTGAACACACACACTACAAACCGTGAACACACCCGGAGCAGTGGGCAGCCATTTTTGCTGTGGCGCCAAGGGAGCAGTTGAGGGTTAAGGGCCTTGCTCAAGGGCCCAACAGTGGCAGCTTGGCGGTGCTGGGATTTGAACTCACGACCTTCCGATCAGTAGCCCGATCAGTAACTTCTTAACTACTCTAGCAATAAAAGCTCTTATGTACTGCCCAGTCCCATGTTTTGGTTACCCGGAAACCAAATGAAAAAAATGGTTTAGTGTGTCAATACAGACACAAACAAATGTAACAAATGTAAGTGCCTAATGTAGCACACTGTGTTTGCGATCTCGGCAAAAAGATATTCGATTCTGCTTAGTGTTTTATCTTTTCTAAACATATTTTGAGGCATATTTAGTTTAAATATACTGCACATATCAAATAAAAAACTTTTCTGAAGAGCAATAGCAAGGAGGGTTGTTTCTTTCTCTGTTAAACGAGAGAAGGAAAATACTGGGGACCGTTAGCATACTGAGCCTAGTCCATACACACTGATAACTATAAATAAAAACCAATAGCCTGAACATGGGTGAGATAGTTGTTCACTCTTGACTATGATATGCCTCACACATCTGTCCACTGCCATTTACTGGAAGAATCCACTACTGACCATGATTTAATTTAAATACTAAACAGGGGCGCAGGGATGGGCGATATTTTATCGTTTGCGATATACCGGTAGAAATTCTCCCTACAATAAGAATTAGTCTTCCCACGATAATAACAATAAAGCCTAGTTGATGACGTATTTCTGTGTGAGTTGGTCTGTGACACATTTCGCAGCTCACGTGCAGAGCCAAAACAAGTATGGCGAAAGGCGGACATGAAGCTGAGGAGTTTATCGCTAAACGAGGAGCCTGGTGTTTGGATTTTAACTGTTTTTTAAAAAAAATTCTTTTATGTAATTGGTATATTTTAGGAGCCTATCTGATGATGGGTAAGTTTTACTTTTAGATCAATGTTTGTGTTTCTGAGGCTCTCAAGACTGCATGCAGCTATCACTTTTAGCCAAAAACAGTGGTGAATGGTACTATATTTATATCACCCATCCCTACAGGGGCGTAACCTGACCTGGTTTCTTTAACCCTGAATACTTCTCCACTTGGAGCGGTTTGTTACTACGTAACTAAAAGAAGACGGCAGTGTTGTAATTTTGACGCGAGACCAATCAGACAGGGTTTACAGGAAAATATGTAGAAATACTTGTGTCTTATTGGCTGACAGGTCTCATTTCTGCCAAACGCTAGCTCACACAGTCAGTTAGTGTAAAGGGAAAATGGATATACGCAGATTTTGTGTTTTTTGGTTGCTTTTTTTTTTTTACCAATAAAGGGGTTGAAACTGAAACATTAACATCCTCTCATGCTGAGCCAGGACAACAAGGTGTGTAAATGTCTATATGAGTGCCAAGTTACCTGAACATGATATGAGCAGAGCATAAGGACAGCTAACGTACTTTGCATGGCACTGTAGCAGCTAAACCCATACAGTGATAGCTTAGTTGTGCCTCCCCTTGGCTAGCGACACCAAACTAGCCTAGTCTTGTGTTAGATAGCCAAAATGTTTTATACATTATCGGTCTGGTAGTCCTGCACACAGTGATAACACCCGAGGCTTTATGATATTTATGATAAATCCTAAAAACCTTTTGTCCAATTTTCACTTTTTTTTTTAAACAATTAACCCTCACATGCAAGAAAAAAATGCACGGAAATAGTCCGTTTAGTATGTTTTTAAAAGTGTTTTTCTTATGGAGAAGAATCTGGCCTCAGCCCCGGATGATTAACAGTTCAGCTAACACTCCTGGTCCTAGACCATTGACACTGACCCATTATGTGGTGTTGCTGTGTGGATACAAAATAGATGTAACTGACAACAGAGTGTATACCATAACCATGATATAAAACCTTACTGAAGTGTTCTGGCTACACCACCATGCTTTATTTAGCAACAGAGGGCTAGAGAGGAGCGTGAATAATGTTGCCCAGCGTAACCTCAGCAAACCACCTAAACTAATGCATTAGTAACAGCCAGATGAGGCAGGGTGTGAAGGCTTCACAGCACTTCAGATTACAATTCGCAGGTATGTTGATTGTCACACAGGATGATTTCCCTTTACGCTATTAACTAAAAAGATAAAATCAGACAAGATAATGAATCTGCTGAAGACAATCATCTCTCACGTTGCATAGACTGCAGTTGTATTTAGATGGCTATCTGTTCATTTCTCTCTTGTACACATTCACATGATTGGTTGATTTTTTAGCATCAGGATGTTTCTTTTTAAATCTTATTAAATCAACGGATAAAATTCTTGTCTGCCTTGGATACAAGGTGTTTATACAATGTGAAATTGTATTTAGTCCTGAACAACTGCATTTAGCCTTTTTAATCATACTGTATATTCTTTTTTCTTTTTTCAAAGGGATCCCAAGAGGTGTATATAGCTGTGTAAGGTTTCGCTCTAGTGGGTGGAGGATGGGATTCCTCTCTCGCTGGTCGATCAGCCTGACGCTAGCCAGTCAAAGGCATCTGTTAGTTCATGTAAACAAAATAAGGCAGTTAGTTCTTGATGGTGCACTGGCAGACGGTCATGGTGACATAGCTAACATGAGGGAACTGGATATGACTATAAATTACCAGAGAACACGTAATGATATTTGATCATAAAATGATATATGATTACAAAAATAAGCTAATAATAATTTTCGATCTTAACCACAGTTGGGATTTTTTAAACTCACCTGAATTTGTCACATTTCTGGACTTCACACAAGCCATAGAATTCCAGAGCAAAGACAGAGTGGAGTATAATTTTCTCTGGTTAGACCTATTTCCCCATTTTCTTTCTTTCACTCGTTCTTTTTTTTTTTTTTTTTTTTTTTTTTTTTTTTACAGTTTCCTCCTCGCAAAAATAGGCCGTTTGTGTTTTCATAGCAGCTTTGAACTCACCGCAGTAGTTTAAGTTCCAGATGTGAACAATTTTGAGACTTTTCTCCCCGCTTGTGTTATTTCTTTTTTCTTGGCTGTTGACTCATCTTAAACTTTGTCTTTCTCTTGAGGTTAAGCTGCAGACTAAACCCTTAGGAATGGCACTTTATTCAACTTTGGTTACTTTTTAAATGCATGTTTATGAAATCTGATGGCTTCAGTTTCTTTTGTAGTTTAAGTGAAATCTGATAACAGTATGGAGGGCACACATATCTGATCTCTGTTTCGTGCATCTATTGCTGAGTCCCAACTCGCCTACTATCCGTCATAAACAGTATCCAAGATTGGGATTAGTGTGTCCCAATTCGTAGTATGTTGAAATGAGTATTCCAAAGGTACCTGTATGGTCTACTATTTCCGGTAGATTTTCGAAGTGTGGATCTCTGGACACTTTTTCTGCTAATATTGCCGAGGAGGAGTTTTGTGATGGTTACCTTCACTGAATTCAACCTGCAAACATGGCAGACCATCTGGGCAATTTAGAGAGGTGTAAATGAAATTTACATTTATGGCATGTGGCAGACGCCCTTATCCAGAGTGACTTACATTTTTATTTCATTTATACATCTGAGCAGTTGAGGGTTAAGGGCCTTGCTCAAGGGCCCAACAGTGGTGGCTTGGTAGCACTAGGGTTTGAACTCATGACCGTCTGATCATTAGCCCAATGTTTTAACCACTGAGCTACCACTGCCACTAATGTGGACAAATAAATCTGGTCAAATAAATCATGGGAATGGTGAATTCAATCGGATAGTATAAATTAAATAAGCAATAATGAATGAAGAAGTTTGTTGAAGTTTGTTACGGTGACAGTGTGCGTATCAAGGCAACAACAGTCTCTTCCATTACATGATGGGTTAGTATGTCCCAATACTTGCATACTCTTTTGCCACACACTCAAATGTATGCAATTTTTCTTCACAAACAGAGTACATTCTTTTAGTGCATAGTATAAGTAGGTGAATTGGGACACATCATATTTCTCTCTCTTTCTGTGTCTTGTCTATATCGCTCGCCTACCCTCTACCATCTCTTTCACACACAGACACACAAAAGCAGCTGCAAGTCAACATTAACATGTCAACACCCCATGCCACTGAAAGCAAGAGAATCGGTGCACAAGAAAAATGGAGGGAGAATGAAAAAGGCTGACAGGTGCAAATGTGCTTTACAGTTACCAGCAGCAATTTTTCACCCATCTTACTGTAGTACATCACCATATTCCTGAGCAATTACTCAACAAATGCTTCTTAAAAATAGAGCCATACACAGAGAGAAAAAGAGGGAGAGCAGAAAATTGGATGGGGACGGAAGGAGAAACACACTGTGGGGGGAAACTGAGAAAAAACACGGTGGGACGCACTGCGAGAAAACAGAGATACTGTGAAAGAGAGAGAGAGAGACACTGAAAGGAAGGGGGGGGGGGAGACTTAAAGGACACACCAGAGAGTGATGGAGCAAAAAATGAGTGAGACAGAAAGAATGAGAGGGTGATAGAGAGAAAAGAAAAAGAGAGAGGCAATGAGAAGAAAAAAGAGAAAGAGAAAAGAGAAAGCACAGAGAGAGACACTGAGGTAGAAAAGGTGACTGAGTAAGAGATATGGAAAAAGGTGAGCGATACAAATAAGGAAAGAGACAGAAATGGAGTGAGAAACAAAAGGGAAAAAGAAAGCAGGAAGAGAGATATGAGCAGAAGAAGAAAGAGAGAAATGGAGGAGATAGAAAGACATGGGGAAGGGAAGAGAGAGTGAGAAACTGAAAACAGAGAGACAGGGACACAGCCAGAGAGGGAAGTGCTAAACATAAAAAATGAAAAAGACTGAGTTGAAGTGACAGAGAGAGAGAGAGAGAGAGAGAGAGAGAGAGAGAGAGAGAGAGAAGAGAGAGAGAGAAGACAGATGGCGACAGAAATTAAGTGAAAGAGGGATAAGAGAAAGGGGGAGAGTAAGACAGACATATAGAAAGAGAGATACATACAGAAGGAGAGAAAGCAAAGAAAGAATGGGAGGGAGATGGGGGCGGGGGAGTTTGCGCGCGCGCGCGTGTGTGTGTGTGTGTGTGTGTGAGGAGTAGAGAGAGACAGAGCGCGCGACAGAGACTGTATCATTCTCTCCCTCCTCCCCTCCCCTCCAAACCAAGCAGCTCAGCACAACCGCGCGCTTTAATAATAACTGAAATGTAATATTGAATCAAAACTTTCAAATGTCCTGCAATAACTGTGCGGTTGTTGTTTTTTTTCCACATCTCGGAAGGCAATAATCTTCTCGCCAACACAACTTTCCAAAACTTGGTCCAGATTGCGCCTAAACAAATTCCCTCCACTTATAGGTACTCCGGAGGGTTAATGTACTTTGCATGTATGCGAGAGCGCGCACAAAGCAGACCAACATTTTGCACAGCAATTCAGCAAATACGGACAAAAAACACTTTTTGAAAATAAGTGTGGGCACGTAAGTTGTAACTAAAATACGCTATTGCTTCAGAAAATATAGGGCACCAGGTCACTCTCGTATACCGTCCCAAATCCCATAACGTTTTTTTGTTTTGTTTTGTTTTGTTTTGGAACTATTGTTGCACACTTGAGCGCAGAAAGAATAAACCGTGCTAATGTTGCACTAAGGGCAACGCGCGCGCTCGGTAACTATGCACCTATAACATCACAGATACATCATCACAAGCAGATGCGCGAGGCCAAAGTGAACCCACTGACTTGTTTACTATCAAAACAACACGTTTCCTGGTGTGCACTCTTCAGTGAGCCGCGAGTGGCTGTTTGTTTTATTTTTGCAAAAACAAGCGAGAACGCAAGTCGCGCGCACCGCCACTGTTAAACATACAGAACAATTAGAAGCTACTTAGGAGGCTCATCTCACGATGAAACACGGGACTGTTATTGGATCAAATGTGAATATATGCATCAAACCAGAGCGATAATCCGTGATATAATACTACCTACACCATGCTTCATTAAAACGCCGAAACCCAAATTGCACGAGACGCTGTTCGATAATAAAATGATGGACGTAAAACGGCACCAAAAAATCCTTTTCACAACTTAGTGAAAACGCAAAATTAGCCAAGTGCACCAGAGTCAATGCATCCCGTAGGCTGTAAGCAGGTATAACCGCATCAGGACCAAAAGGATGCGTGTAGGATCTCAAAAGTTGAATCCCTTCAAAGCATCTTTCCAAAATAAATAAATAAATAGATCTTATTCGCATCTTTACCTGCATGTCCAAAGAGCAGCAGGGTCCAGATGAGATCCCGTGTTTGAAGCATTGCAATCTCTCTCCGTGAGGAACGTGAATGATGATTGAGCTCGGTTAGTATTTTCAAGCCTTAGCGCGATGCTTCCCGACCGTTTCCCGGTTATTTGAATAAAGTGAGCAGAGTAAAGAAACGGGTCCGCTGAAAGAGAACGCGCTGAGCGGAATGAGAGCGAGTGGAGCGCGGTAGCCGCAGCACCTCCTTCACTGGATTCAATGCGCCTGTGCGCAGAGCGCGCGCGCCCCCTTTTCGCAGTATCAAGGAGCCTGGAAAGAAAGTAGTGCGCGCTCTCGCGTGCGGCAGATGGCGGCGGGTAATTCGGATTAGAAAATCCTCCTAGAGCTCCTAACTGGTCGTATACAAAGGTCACGCGTTAAGGTTGTTCTTTTTCTTTCCCCAGTTTATCTCAGACATCCAGAAACCGAATTACTTGCGAATTACAGAAGATATTTTGAGAATATACTCAGGAGAAAATTAAGTACCATGTAAACGTTTTTTCATAAAAGAAACATGCACATCTCTGCTACAAATGAGAGCTGACACTTTGTTTCTAGAAGTCTCAAAACTGCTGAGAGAACGCCATCATATCTGAAAACACGATCCATAATTGCTTATCCCAGGCACACTGGGTGTGAGGTGGGAATACATCCTTGACTGAATGCCAGTTCATCACACCACACACACACACACACACACACACACACACACACACACACACACACACACACAAACCCAAACACACAGTGGCATGTCTAGAACAACTGTAGAAGGGATACCCTGAAGGAGGAACAGAGGGAACCCAAGAGGGCATCAATAAATAATGAGCAGTCGCTGTCTGAGTATACGGTAATGCAGGAATTTCTATTAACATTATTTTAAAGGCCGAAAAAAAAGACTCATCTGACAGATCAGAGGCTACACACATCACATATGAGAAGTTCCTGGCATCATGTTTAATTAGTAACAGTAAAAAGAGCAAAACTGTGCAAAAATGGTCCTTTATTCAAATGCAAACAAAATCAGAGTCAAAAGTGTACTACTAAACAATGGCACTTATAACAACTTCAAATTAGCACTAGTGGTGGCGGCTACTGCAGAGTACTGGCATTTGTGTACAATAAGGGTGAGGCACGAGGGCAAGCCCAGGAAAGCACACAAGATCAGCCACAAAAATTTAGCCATAAATGGAGCTCCAAAATTTGCCATAAAGCTTTTAGGGGGGGCGGTGCCACCCCTGGAGCTGTGAGGTGGCAATGCCACCCAATGTACCAGCATGCCACCAAAAACCCAGATTCACTACACAAATTAAAAATGCCCCCAACACTTTGCATATTTTGACATGAATGGTTTATGTTTTACATAAGTGTTAAACACTTGCCTATCAGGAAATTAATTCCAACTCAGATTTTCTGATCAGATTTCTTAGAGATTTCTTTCAGCTGGCCTTTAATTAATTCCCCTTGAAAGCATTTAATAAAAAATAAATAAATAAATAAATAAATAAATAAAGGTGACATTTAAAACACAGTATAAGCGTGCTGAGTTGACAAGTGATTTCTAGGAAAGGGGGCTTTCTCCATTTTTAACCATCATTCTCATACAGTGTGTTGTCACTGATATGGACAAGATTAATTATTGCTAAAATTATTTTTGTCTTAAAGTATAAATCT
The DNA here is from genome assembly GCA_023630585.1 of Cranoglanis bouderius. Taxonomy (NCBI): domain Eukaryota; kingdom Metazoa; phylum Chordata; class Actinopteri; order Siluriformes; family Cranoglanididae; genus Cranoglanis; species Cranoglanis bouderius. Next base: position 19,010,217 of record CM042541.1, read on the forward strand.
TTAGGAGGAAAATCTGTTATACCGCTAATGTAGCTCAACAGGCAAGATATGGTCAGTGTCCAAATTTCACTACAATGATTTTGCACCAGAGTTATGAGGCTAAAAAAATCATGGAAATGTATAACCAACAATGTTATGCAAAGTGCAATGAATGGCAAGGCTAGGATCAGACCACTCTTTTGCCTAGTACACTATTATTTAATCTAAGGACTGGACATACAAAACACCCACTGATTAGTTTCAAGGTGAGAAAACATACACAAATATCCCCCAACAGAACTGTGATCATACTGTCTCAGTTCCACAATTGAAAAAATTATACTTGTTCTGATGCCTGTAGTGCTCTCTGGGACCAGATGGTTTTTCATCAAAACCAATTTAGTTTAGAACTGAATGTGCTTTTCAAGTATCTCACATGCATGCTTTCCAAGGGAGCTGGAAATAATGAAATAAATAATCAGATTGGAAGTAACACCAACTCCTACCATTATAAAGGCTGTAAAGGATAATGATAAAAAATCATCCACCTTGTAAAACTGCCATCTTAGTTCTCCATCTCCTTTGGCTTAACATCATCATGTGATATAATGTCTATTATCAGTAACCTTCAAAGAAAAAAGAAGTTAAAGAAAAAAAGTGCTGTTGATTGTCCTTAAAACTGTTTTTACCATAACATTGTTAAATTCTTGAATCTGATTGGTCAGAATGTGTTGATAAATCTTCTATAACAGCAGCTCATAGTAGTTCAGGCTATAATTTAAATACTATGTTGGTTCTATAGGAAGGAGAGGGACATGAGGTGGAAGGTGAGAAAGACATGATGTAGAAGAGTGGAGGGACATGGTGTGGAAAGGCAGAGGGACATGGTGTAGAAGGGGAGAGGTTCATGGTGTGGAAGTGGAGAGGAACATGATGCACAACGCAGAGGGACATGGTGTAGAAGGGGAGAGGGACATGATGTAGAAGGGCAGAGGGACGTGGTGTGGAAGGGGAGGGGGACACAATGTAGAAGGGCAGAGCGACATGCTGTGGAAGGGGAGAGGGACATGATGTAGAAGGACAGGGACATGATGTGGAATGGGAGAGGTTCATGGTGTGGAAGTGCAGAGGATCATGATGTAGAAGGGCAGAGGGACATGAAAAAAACTTATACACATACACGTGTATGGTGGATGATCTACATTATCTACAGCTAACAAGTTGTTATCTAACAAAGAAAACAATATAATAATTGATCTTGTGAAGTTTAATGTGAGGAGACATTTATTTAACATTTATGGAAGGAGTCTCCAGTGTTAGGGCTTTTGTAACAGTAAGTTTTCCATCACAGCAAAGTTTATCAAGGACAGAGGACTTGCAATATGACAAGCTGCATTTTTTTGTGATATAAACTGAAGGAAAAGGGAATGGATGGTGAGGGAATGGCTGTTTATAGCTGTGATCATTTACGTGATAACAGGAACTTACTAAATCTAATTATACACAGTTATAAAGCACAATGTGTCGTTCATTAACAAATTATAAAATCATTGGCAAATTGCTGTAGTATAAGAGTAATAAAAACTTTGGAATGTGCTGTTGTTGAAAAATAATCATCTTTGAGGCAGTAAGACTAACTCTTCATCTCATCTGGCTACTTCATGTCACCCCATCATTGATTATTTTCCTATAATAGTATGCAGCATCATGGTTTATACCTAAATTAACCATGTGAAATAGTCCATTACTATGCCATTAGTAGTTTGGTGTGGGTCTTCTTTATGTGTACTGAGATTTTTTTTTTTTTTAGTCTGCAGTAGGATTCATTATATCCTTCAAATGGGCTTTATAGCATTTCAGTGCAATTTAATTACATTTTTTCCAATTTTATATATATATATATATATATATATATATATATATATATATATATATATATATATATATATATATATATATATATATATTATATATAAATTTTATACATTCATATATTTTTCCAAAGCTGAGTAGGCTTTCTAAGCTTGAAAATAGACAGTTGAATGTTGCTATACTCTCAACCCGTCATCTGTTGAACCTACCATCTAGTCCTGAGAAATTCTTTAAAATTTGACCACTGGCTATTTTGTTAGGCTTGCATATTCTGTATTAGATTCTCCTTATTCATATTTTATGGTGTAAGGTTAACACTCAGTGCCAGCAGGATGAAGAAGTGATTGAGTTTTCATACATATGCATATACAGACGATTGATCATTTAAAAGAAAAACCAACATAAACTAAAGGTCACCATGATCATTTCAGAACAGTTTCTCTGCACATTGGCACAGATTCTACAAGTCTCTGGAACTGTACTGGAGGAGTGAACAGCATTCTTCCAAAAGACAATCCCTCAGCTGGTGTTTTGATGATGGCGATGTCTCAGATGTTACTCCAAAACCTCTCTTAGGTGTTCAGTTAGGGTTGAGATCTGATGAGTGTGAGAGCATATGATTATGTCACAGCGTACGATTCACATAATTTTCATCCCCATCGAATTGTTCAGCGAGCCCTTATGCCCTGTGGTTAGGGGAGGAGTCACCCTGGAAGAGACCACTCCCATTAGGATAGAATATAAATGTTTTATCATAGGATAAAAGTGATTAGGCAGAAGAATTTCATATTGATTTGAAGTCACACTTCCCTCTAAGGGGACAAGTGAAGTCAAACCAATCTAGCAAAATAAATAAATGCCCTCCACAGCATAACAGAGCCACCAATTTTCCCTTCAATTTTCCACCTGTCTGTACATATACAGTACATATCACTTGATCTTCAATTTTAGAGAAATAAACTGTTTGTTTAAGGGAATTGAAGAAAAATGAAGCCCACTGCTTTGGTACCTAGAATATAATATGGCTGCTGTTTCACAGCATTCGTTGAACATCATTAATTATAGCCACATCAGGATCTGGGGATTGTATTGGAATCCCATCCATCCATCTATCCTATTTCTATACCGCTCATCCTATACAGGGTCACAGGGAGCTCAGAGCCTATCCCAGGAGACTCAGGGGATGAGGCAGGGAACACCCTGGATGGGGTACCAACCCATCACAGGACACACATACATTCACAATTTGGAAATGCCAATCAGCCTACAACGTATGTCTTTGGACTAGGGGAGGAAATCTGAGTACGCAGAGGAAACCCCCGAATCATGGGGAGAACATGCAAACCTGGAGGTGTGAGGCAAACGTGCTAACCATTAAGCCACCATTGGAATTGTATGTTGCTATTCATCAGAAATATGACAGCACCAGAAATATTTATTCATTCACCAACATGTGGTGACTCCTGAAACAAATAGGTTTGAATGGTAATTAAAGATTGTGGTATTAAAATCTGAAAAACAAGATGACACTAAAACAATCCACAAAATGCAATAATACTAACATGGCTATTTTGACCTTGAACAGAATTATTTTAAAGTAATTTATTTCTTTATGGAAACCGAAGTTCTGTTTTTGGAATGCAGAAGTATCCTGAGCTCAAGATCAAACCAGGGACCCTGGAGTTGTGAGGCAGCAATGCTACCCATCATATCACCCAGTGCTGAAATCGAATAAGTTTAACTTTTTTAAAAAATCTGTTTGATAGTTTAATTCAGTTTCCAAAGATAATACACACACATACAAATGTACCATGCAAGAATAAGAAATAACACCCAGTGTGTTGTAATGACATACCACAATCTGTATGTGCCTGCATGAGAGAATTCATGATCAAGATTAATTGGCTGTTGTTTTGCCTTTTTACTATACAGTGGAAAACAGAATATTCTTCCACGCTCCTCCAAGCCTGTGATCGGTTTATTTAATGTACTGACAAAGTGTAGCCGGTATGTCTGAGTGTGACAGTGTATACAATATGTATGATGGGCAAAGCTGAAATATTTGTATAGCCATGTATAGATAATAATGTGACAAAAAGAAAAAAGAAACCAGTTTAGGTGCTTTTAATATGCTGCTAGAACAGGATTGACTATTATTCTGTAAGAAGTAAATCAGAGGAAGCACTGTTGTGATAAATGTCTGAAGTCTAAGTCTAGCAAAAATACTCTGTACTGTCACTGATGCATGTCTGTACAGCAATAGTCTGGTCAAAATAATAGTAATAATTACACAATTTCTCACATAGCTCAAATGTAGTACATCAGCCAAGACATATTTGGTGTCAGAAGTTTGCTTCTTTATTCTTTCACAGGAGCTACAGTGCTAGCAGGAAGTTGCTAACAGGAAGATTAGAGAAGGGAAGGAATGCCAATAGCTAAAAGAAAACTTAGCTACTTGTTTAGCTATAATTAAATCATCACACATCTTAAACCATGGTTGTATTGCAACCAGACTTCTTAATGTGGTTTCTGACACTGGAGGACATGCTATTATTTATATAATAGAACAAGGGACACCACAGAGCAAAAAACAATCATAGCTCTACCTTGAAGCTGAAATGCTTAGCACATCAGACTGAGCTAGGAAATGAACCCTTCAAGTGCCTTCGATTTTCTTCCACGCACCTCCAAGCCTGTGATAGGTTTATTTAATGTACTGACAAAGTTTAAAGTCAGCTTTAAACTGCTTGTTCAGTTGATGAATATAATGACACTGTGCAAATACAAAATGTCTATTGTAAAGTGCAACTTCACCAACAGTTTGGATAATTGTTGGATAATAAGAAAATCTGTTTTCTGTAAAAATATGAATGTGTAAATATGTTGCAATAAACCCACACCACGGTTAGACAGTTAAACAAGAAAAATGCTGCATTGCATGAAGTTCCTAAAATGGATGACAGAAATAACAGAACATAAACATGTAAAACTATTGACTCTAAAGGCTGAAATATATTGACCAGCTACAATCTAATTTGCTCACTGGTTTGTGTTCAAGTGTTTTTGGTCGTTAAAAAAATGGATGGCATGAGAAAACATCTTTTGTTTGTACTTATTTTTTAGTAACATCGATGACAATAAGCAGTTACTATTTAAATCTTATCATCAGAGTATCTGTAGATATTGGGGTAGACGATTATAATTTTCCATACCGTTCCACCTTGGATTTTGTGTGTTCCACAAGGTTTTCAAGGCATATTAAAAAAAAAAATTAATTACTATTTCACAGAAGAAGTGAAAACTTCTCCTGCTTTTACCCTAACAAAAAAAATCTCATCTTGAAGATCATTAATATTAGATTTTGAGCATTGACTTTTAATCTCTCAATTCCTCTTTAAGTATGTACTGTAGTTATACAGAATAGGTAATAAATGAATAGAGAATTCAGGAGATACATATATGTATTAGTAAGATCAGCCTCATAAGCCCACAACATACTACATGATGCTCAAGCCATTTTCCACCAAAACTGCTATTTCATATAAAATTTGGTCCTGAATTCCATTTCTGGATTCATGTATAATTGACTATATTCTTATTTTTCCATGCTTAATGTGAATTTCTATATAAAAGAGAGTCTCTGATGCCTGTGTTATCAGTAACTAGCCGCCTACATGTCATAAGAGATGATTTTTCTTAAAACTTATCAGAACCTGGTTATCAGAGGTTTAATGTGACATCTGGGTCACTGTGTCAGACAGCAAGGAGACAGTTAACTCCTGATTAAAATGCAAATAAACACCACACAATGAGATACCTTAACTGTTAATTGTATGGTGAGTAATATATTTGATTTATGTAATTTTATAATATAGTTTCTCATTTCTCATTTGGAGAAATGGATACACATGGGGGCATTTTCACAGCCTCTGGAGGTCAAGGCTGAGGTGTTTACACTTGAGAGCAGATAGAAGAGAGAGAAGAAAAAGGTCTGGCACAAGTGTTGAAGTGTGAAATTTTTTTTCAAATTTTTTTCCCCTCAGTGTTTTGTTTTGTTTTTCTATCAATTTTAACAATGTATTATAATTTTTTAATTTTATTTGAGAAGTTCTTTGAATAAATCATTGTGATTTATTCAAAACATGTGAATATCTTATTTAGCTTCTGAAGGGCAGTACTAAATGAAAAAAAATAAGATCTTTAAACAAAATAATAACAATTTACACTGATCATTCTGTTCAAAAGTTTACACCCCACTGGCTCTTAATGTATCGTGTTGCCTACTTAAGTGTCAGTGAATGTTTGCACCTTTTGTAATAGTTGTGTATGAGTCCCTCAGTTGTCCTCAGTGTGAAGAGATGGATCTCAATATTATATAGTCACTGTTGGAAAGGGGTCAAATATGCAGAAGATGCTGGAAACGCAAATAATGTGCAGGACCTGGAGGATTTTTCTGAAGAACAGTGGGCAGTTTAACTGCTCAGGACATACAAGGGACTCATGAACAACTATTACAAGACAGTCGTTGATCATCCAGGTAACAACACACAGTATTAAGAATCAAGGGTATGTAAACTTTTGAACTGGTTAATTTGTGTAAATTCAGTTAGTATTGTGTCCTGTGGATTATATGTAAACATCTGTTATGTGAAATAACTTATTCAGGACAGTACTAAATAAAAAACAAAAGGTGATTTTAATTATCCCTCTTTTTTGAATTAACATTTTATTAACATTTTGCAGATTCTGCAAGCGGTATGTAAATTTATAAGCACAGCTGTGTATGTGGGCATTCCCCCAAACTGTTGCCACAAAGTTTGAAGCACACAACTGTCTAGAATGTCTTTGTATGCTGTATTTCCTTTCACTGGAATTAAAACCTGTTCCATAAAGACAGGGTTTGACAAGGCTGGTGTGGAAGAACTTGAGTGGCCTGCACAGAGCCCTGACTCAACCCCACTGAACACGATGAATTGATGAATTGGAATGAATTGGTTCCAGTGATGAATTGGAACGCTGACTATCCACAACGCCTTCTCGTCCAGCATCAGTGCCCAAACTCACAAATGTTCTTTTGACTAAGTGAGCACAAATCACCACAGTCACAATCTAGTGGAAAGCCTTCCCAGAAGAGGGGATGCTGTTACAGCAGCAAAGAGGGGACCAACTTTAGAATAGGATGTTCAACAAGTACATACAGGTGTCAAATGTCCACATACCTTTATCCATATAGTGTACATTAGAAACACATCAGTACATCTAAAAAAAAAGAAAATCAGCACATTAAACAGGACTTTTGAGACGTTACCAATTTTTCCAATGTTATAGAAGCCACAACTGACAATTAGAATGATTGTATACAGTTTAACTGCACACTTTTATACAAAGTAGCATATTCTGTAGCCTACACCACTGTCTTTACAGCCGTATTAATGCTGCCCAGGCTGTTTACCTGTTATCACAATAATTATTTTTTAAAAATTTCCTTTATTAACACATTATCTTCATTACTGAACTTGCTCTGTTGTTGACCATTGATTATTTTCACCACTTCACATCAGCTTTTAATTTTCTGTTTCATGGAGATTGAATTAGTAGGTGGTTTCAGGGCTTTTTTGTGTGATGAACTAGAGCCTTAGTAAATTGATCATTAATTTTAGATGCACTGCAAGTGCATTATGTGGTCAGATCAAGTTGCTTTTTGCACTGTAGCTCCTTATGTAGAGTACATCTGGCCCTGGATCTCTTAGAAATGAGAAATGCATAATTTATAGTTCATTTATCATTCATTCATATTTAGTAACCACTTTTCCTGGTCAGGCTCACAGGGGATCCAGAGCCTATCCTGGAAACACTGGGCATGAAGTGGGAAAACACCCTGGAAGGGGGCATCAGTCCATCACAGGGCACTATGCACACATACATTCACACCTATGTATGTATGTGCAATTTACATGCAAGTCCCCAATCTATATACTGTCATTTTTTTGGGAGGTGGGAGAAAACGAGGGAATCTGGAGGAAACCCAAACAGACACGTGGAAAACTCCATACAGACAGCAACCTAACCTAAGCTCACCCTTCCTTTTTTTGCATTCATAATATGCAAATGCAAAAATGGTACAGGGTCTAGACATATAACTCAATGAAGATAAATGCACAAAAATATATCATAAACTGCAATAGCATGAAATATGCACCTTGGTCACATTTCAACTTAATTTTCATGATTAATTTACCCATTTCATTTTAATCACAATATCAAAGCTCTGGGAGTGAGCTCAATTCCAAATCAAATAAATTAAATGTAATAAATATAGCAAGTAATAACAAGCAGTTGTCCCACAGCTACATTATATTTATATTTGTATTGCATTTTTGTATTTTTTCCTTAGGAGAAGTCAAGGCTGATTTACCTTAAAGTGGTACACACAGAAGTTTAGACGTTCTTACCTGGTAATATTCCTGAGCACAGTGCTCAAAAATACATATATATACTGAACAAAATTATAAACGCAACACTTTTGTTTTTGCCCCCATTTTTCATGAGCTGAACTCAAAGATCTAAAACTTTTTCTATGTACACAAAAGGCCTATTTCTCTCAAATATTGTCACAAATCTGTCTAAATCTGTGTTAGTGAGCACTTCTCCTTTGCCGAGATAATCCATCCACCTCACAGGTGTGGCATATCAAGATGCTGATTAGACAGCATGATTATTGCACAGGTGTGCCTTAGGCTGGCCACAATAAAAGGCCACTCTAAAATGTGCAGTTTTATCACACAGCACAATGCCACAGATGTCACAAGTTTTGAGGGAGCGTGCAATTGGCATGCTGACTGCAGGAATGTCCACCAGAGCTGTTGCCCGTGAATTGAATGTTCATTTCTCTACCATAAGCCGTCTCCAAAGGCGTTTTAGAGAATTTGGCAGTACATCCAACCGGCCTCACAACCGCAGACCACGTGTAACCACACCAGCCCAGGACCTCCACATCCAGCATCTTCACCTCCAAGATTGTCTGAGACCAGCCACCCGGACAGCTGCTGCAACAATTGGTTTGCATAACTAAAGAATTTCTGCACAAACTGTCAGAAACCGTCTCAGGGAAGCTCATCTGCATGCTCGTCGTCCTCATCGGGGGCTCAACCTGACTGCAGTTTGTCGTCGTAACCGACTTGAGTGGGAAAATGCTCACATTCGATGGCGTCTGGCACTTTGGAGAGGTGTTCTCTTCACGGATGAATCCCGGTTTTCACTGTACAGGGCAGATGGCAGACAATGTGTATGGCATCGTGTGGGTGAGCGGTTTGCTGATGTCAACATTGTGGATCGAGTGGCTCATGGTGGCGGTGGGGTTATGGTATGAACAGGCGTATGTTATGGACAACGAACACAGGTGCATTTTATTGATGGCATTTTGAATGCACAGAGATACCATGACGAGATCCTGAGGCCCATTGTTGTGCCATTCATCCATGACCATCACCTCATGTTGCAGCATGATAATGCACGGCCCCATGTTGCAAGGATCTGTACATAATTCCTGGAAGCTGAAAACATCCCAGTTCTTGCATGGCCAGCATACTCACCGGACATGTCACCCATTGAGCATGTTTGGGATGCTTTGGATCGGCGTATACGACAGCGTGTTCCAGTTCCCGCTAATATCCAGCAACTTCTCACAGCCATTGAAGAGGAGTGGACCAACATTCCACAGGCCACAATCAAGAACCTGATCAACTCTATGCGAAGGAGATGTGTTGCAATGCGTGAGGCAAATGGTGGTCACACCAGATACTGACTGGTTTTCGGACCCCCCCGGACCCCTCAATACAGTAAAACTGCACATTTTAGAGTGGCCTTTTATTGTGGCCAGCCTAAGCCACACCTGTGCAATAATCATGCTGTCTAATCAGCATCTTGACATGCCACACCTGTGAGGTGGATGGATTATCTCGGCAAAGGAGAAGTGCTCACTAACACAGATTTAGACAGATTTGTGAACAATATTTGAGAGAAATAGGCCTTTTGTGTACATAGAAAAAGTCTTAGATCTTTGAGTTCAGCTCATGAAAAATGGGGGCAAAAACAAAAGTGTTACGTTTATAATTTTGTTCAGTATATATATTTAAAAAAACAAACAAAAAAAAACACCTGCACCTTTTCATATGATTATGAAAATATGTGTGATCATTCACAGTACAGTAGGAAAAGAGTGCATGAAGTCAAGGCTCTACAGTCTGGTTTTCATTTCATCCATGCAACATAAAGACGCGACTGATAAAAAAAAAAAAATTGAATATGAAAAGAGCATGAAACATTTCCTTCCTGTCTTCTGAGATGTTGAATGTACCCAGAGCCATGTCTCAGAAAGCCTCAAATACATGCATGAAGCTCTAAGCTAATGACGTTCACACTGTGACAGACTTGCGCACGACTCCTTTAAGCGTCTCAAAGCCAAGCAATTACTCTGCAAAACTGAGCATTGATGATTTTTCCCAATTAAGTCTCATTTTATGGGAAAATGGCACACAAGCCGGTTCCTCAAATTAAGCACTTTATAAACTAATTACCTGTCAGATGGATATCAGCACAGAGGGTGTGTAAGTAAAGTTTCCAAAAAATCTAATGGCAATAAGTGTTGAAGTGGCTATCAGCAATCCAGTGGGCACTGGACAAAAGAAAACAGCAATAATAAGCTTTCACTGTGCCGATAAGTAACCGTCTGTGACAGCATGGTAATTAGAATGAATTATGGGAGGAGACAAAAGGGCAGCAATTGCTCGCCTGCAACAGTGTGGTTTGCTAAAATCAGAACCATCTGATGCCATTTCCTTGCCAATCATATGCATGTGTCAGTTTTCCTCAGGCCCCACCCACATGTCTACAGATATTACTTGAAAACGTAGCTCTCTGCTTTCTCTCCCATCCATATGAAAACAGTAGTTTGGGTCAAAACAAAGCTTTTGAAAAACCTGTGCATGCCCATTGTGGTGTTATGCCTGTTACAAATGGGCTGGGGTTCTGCTTATCATGGCTGCTAGCCAGCAATTAATTAATGACCAGTAATTTCTTGTTTGGTAATGTGTTTGAAATTTTATTTCACTTTGTTTTATTATAACACCCTCATACTGAGCCACCAGAACATGCTGTACTGTTCCTGAATCCAGCTTTTTGACAGAACATTTGAAATTTTGGATAAGACCTAGACTAATACCACATAACTACTGCATGTATTACATACTTTACGACACTAATAGTACTATGAAGCATACAACTGAGATACAGTGAGGGAAAAAAGTATTTGATCCCCTGCTGATTTTGTACGTTTGGCCACTGACAAAGAAATGATCAGTCTATAATTTTAATGGTAGGTGTATTTTAACAGTGAGAGACAGAATAACAACAAAAAAATTCAGAAAAACGCATTTAAAAAAAGTTATAAATTGATTTGCATTTTAATGAGTGAAATAAGTATTTGACCCCTTCGACTTAGAACTTGGCGGCAAAACCCTTGTTGGCAATCACAGAGGTCAGACGTTTCTTGTAGTTGGCCACCAGGTTTGCACACATCTTAGGAGGGATTTTGTCCCACTCCTCTTTGCAGATCTTCTCCAAGTCATTAAGGTATTGAGGCTGACATTTGGAAACTCGAACCTTCAGCTCCCTCCACAGATTTGCTATGGGATTAAGGTCTGGAGACTGGCTAGGCCACTCCAGGACCTTAATGTGCTTCTTCTTGAGCCACTCCTTTGTTGCCTTGGCTGTGTGTTTTGGGTTATTGTCATGCTGGAATACCCATCCACGACCCATTTTCAATGCCCTAGCTGAGGGAAGGAGGTTCTCACCCAAGATTTGACGGTGCATGGCCCAGTCCATTGTCCCTTTGATGCGGTGCAGTTGTCCTGTCCCCTTAGCAGAAAAACACCCCCAAAGCATAATGTTTCCACCTCCATGTTTGGCAGTGGCGATGGTGTTCTTGGGGTCATAGGCAGCATTCCTCCTCCTCCAAACATGGCGAGTTGAGTTGATGCCAAAGAGCTCGATTTTGGTTTCATCTGACCATAAAAGTTTCACCTAGTTCTCCTCTGAATCATTCAGATGTTCATTGGCAAACTTCGGATGGGCCTGTACATGTGCTTTCTTGAGCAGGGGGACCTTGCGGGCGCTGCAGGATTTCAGTCTTTCACGGCGTAGTGTGTTGCCAGTTGTTTTCTTAGTAACTCCACGAGGTGAGATCTTGCCAATAATCGCACCAACTGTTGTCACCTTCTCACCAAGCTGCTTGGCGACGGTCTTGTAGCACATTCCAGCCTTGTGTAGGTCTACAATCTTGTCCCTGACATCCTTGGACAGCTCTTTGGTCTTGGCCATGCTGGAGAGTTTGGAATCTGATTGATTGATTGCTTCTGTGGACGGGTGTCTTTTATACAGGTAACAAACTGAGATTAGGAGCACTCCCTTTAAGAGAGTGCTCCTAATCTCAGCTCGTTACCTGTGTAAAAGACACCTGGGAGCCAGAAATCTTGCTGATTAATAGGGGATCAAATACTTATTTCACTCATTAAAATCAAGCAAATCAATTTATAACGTTTTTGAAATGCGTTTTTCTGGATTTTTTTGTTATTATTCTGTCTCTCACTGTTAAAATACACCTACCATTAAAATTATAGACTGATCATTTCTTTGTCAGTGGGCAAACATACAAAATCAGCAGGGGATCAAATAATTTTTTCCCTCACTGTATGTTTCATAATTATGACATGAACATATAATTATTTTGTAATTTATCTGAGTAATTAACGCTTATTAATGAGTGAATTAAAAAAGAGACATTGGGAAAATGTGAAAAATGAAAGCAGGAGCTGTGAGGAACAGTATGGGCTTGTGAACAGGAGAGAAATGAATCACCTATAGTGAATGTAATTTGCAGGAAGAACTATCCTGGACTGGGAATGGGCCTTTTTACATAACCCATAAATTAACTCTCGATCTCTGGTTCAGTTCGGTCTCTGGCGCCTTTGCTTCTCAGTAAGCAGGAAATTAAATTTGGGGCCATCTGACAGATTGGTGTTCCATTCTGAACAAAGGAAATGTATTACACCGAGCTTGATGTGAATTTTACTGTTAATGCTATCTCCAAACGAGAATGAAGATCACAGAAGAAAGTATCATGAATTTCTTGTGAGCTGCAAAAAAAAAAAAAAAAAAAAGATACTCCTCTGGAGCACAGGAAACAAAAATCCCAGCAGCAAATTGCAAGTCACAATCAAATATACATAGAAATAAAAATGTAGACATATCCTAAAGTATTGTGATATGATATTTTTGTCATATCGCCCAGCCCCATTCTGAATTGCTCTTGTTCCTCTTATACCACTCAATTTGCCAACAAGTACATTATTTTATCAACTGAGAAATGACAAATCATACAGTATTTTGATCCTTTTATAGTTACATTTAATGTAATTAACATGAACTAAACAAGGGGATCATTTACGGTATAGCAGTTATAAACAGTCATTCTCTCACCAGCATCTTTTTTATTCTCTCATGAAACTAATAAGATAAAAAAGCACACCTTGTCAGATTACAGAGAAACCAGAAATTGCTAAGGAAAACTTAAATGAATATCTTTACTTCTGGCTATAACATATTGCTGATACTGGAGACTCCTTCCATAAATGTTAAATAAATGTCTCCTTACAGAAAGCCATGTGTGCACGATTATGCCCTGCGATGGGTTGGTACCCCATCCAGGGAGTCCCCCACCTTGTGCCCTGAGTCTGTCATAGCATAGAAGAACCATCTTTGGTTTCCTAACCATTTTTGATAAATGGAATTTTTGTTGTTGCACTTTGAACTGAAAAAAAAAAAAAATCCTGTCATAAATATTACCATTGTTTGGAATGATTCTTTGGGTGGAAAATGATTACTCACTTTATTATGGATACAAAAATCACAACAGTATAAAGAACCATGGACTGAAAGGTTCACCTAAAATGGTTTTTCTATGGCATCGATTTACTAAACCTTTTCAGGTGCTTTTATTTTTTTAAGTGTGTACATTTGAATTATAGTTTCAGTTAGCTAGATTAGTTAGATTCAAGAAAGGTCAGAGCACAAAGCATTTGGTTTATAAAATGATAAACCGCTGAAGGGTTGTGAGCGTCAGTGTAGTGGAACAGTAGCTTTAAGCATTATGAGGCAGCTCTAAGCAGCTGGTCCTTGTCAAGGAGCTGTCAGGACCCAGAGAAAGGCAGGAGATGCTTGACACTCCCCCATTCCACATCCTCTTCCAGATGTCTCAGGTTCCGTGTCCCAGCGGTCCCCTTCATCAGAGAGGAGTGTAATCCCAGCCGGAGTGCAGAGCACATCTATACACGCCAAGGAGCTGACTCCACAGTCTGTCTGTAGTGGAGGGTTATTTCACTCCACTTTGTTCCAGAGCAAATTACTGTATGGTTTCCTCATGTCCCTTATTGGAAGTTATATTGAATTTCCTTCCATTTTCCCCCAAAGTACAATCAGGACGTGTGATTCCTTTTATGTCACAAAGCTGAAATTTTCTTTTAAGCATATGTTGATTGTAACATGTCGAATCTTTTTATCTTGATGGTTAACAATGCTCTCAGAAGGTCCTGCAAGATTTACCACCACATGTGTAATAAAATATACCCCAAATAAGTGGATGTGTAACTTAGATTGAGTTTTCCTACAATCACATATGGCAAGCATGAGATTTTTTTTGGGCTGTGCAATAAAGGCAACCCTCAAGTAAGGCAGTTATAATCAAGATACCTCAATATCTCAAGATCTCATTTTAGCACACTATATGGTTTAGTCTTGGCGTGTGAGGCCTGTGGTGATCACGCATTATCAGCCATGATTGACAGATTCTATATTACTTTTTAATGTGTGATTTTTAGGGGTTTTCACCACGTTTTTCCTATCATTTGAGTTATTGGCAATTCCCACCCATTGGCTAGTTCTTTCCAGTCAAATGACTGCTACTCACCTTTTTCAAATCGCTGCTCATGCTATGTAACAAGGCAGCTAAATATCCTTGGATTAGAATTTGAACTACCAGGCTAACAGATGCTCACATCTGGCTAGGGGACAGAGAGACATGACATACCTCTCAACCAGAGAGCATGGTTTATGCTCTATTGGACTCCCAGCCACAGATTTTGTATGTATTCAAATGTATTTTTGCTATACATTTGATTTATTCCCTTTGCTTAGCACTAATAAAACACTGCTTACCTTAGACAGGTTAATTAGGGGTTCCTTTGACAGCTAATAGCTCTTCCTTCTATATAGAAGCTTTACAGAATCCCCAAGAGTGCTAATGACCTTTATTGAACCTTTAACAATTCCCCCAGAATGCTAACTACCTGCTTCCTCATACATGAGCTAACAGACAACCACCTTTTAAAAACATTTAAGGATTCATTAAACAGTTATAGATACTTAGGGCTCTAATTGGAACTCTTTCTGAAAAGGTAACTCAGCTGTACAGTTCTTCATAAGCTTTATCAGTTCCCTTAGAGGGACAACCAAAGAATTCTTACACGTTCTTGATTTAATAATTTCCTTAACAACTTTTCTCACAATTTTCTTCATTATACATCTCCACTGCTGAAGAAAAAGGTTTCTCAGGGGGTTCTTTGGATAGTTAAGGGCTCTCAGGGCTCTGATTGGAAGTCTTTCTAAAAGGGAAACACTAGAACCTTTAACAGTTTCTCAAAATGCTAATCACCCTCTTCCTCATACATGAGATAACAGATGACCACCATTTTGTGTACTGTAAAGATACGCAGAATAGTAGATTCTTAGGGCTTTAATCAGAATACTTTCTGAAAAGGAAAAACTCAGTTGTGAAGTTCTACATAAACCTTTATCAATTTCCCTTAGAGGAACAACCAAAGAATTCTTAATGTTGTTTTAAAAAAAAATATTATCATTAACCCTCCTTCAAGAAAGGGTTTTACATTCAGAAACTTCCAAGTAGAACCCTTCTAAGAAGCAAAGAACCTTTAACTATCCAAAGAACCCTTGAGGAAATTTTTCTTAGCAGTGAAACTGTATAGCTCAGATTTTTCCTACATGATATGGATTAATACCTGCTTATGGTGCTAGAAGAAACTAAGGTTTTTTTTTTTTTTTTTGTCTATTTAATGAACTGCTCAAAATTTTCAATAAAAAAACCCCGCAAAAGTTCACAAGACAAACACTTAAAAGCATGACTAAAATTCCATTGTGTAAAATAAATTGAAAACAACAACAACAACAAACAAAGAAAAAAATCTGTTCCCAAATTTTACCTGTTTCTATGGTCACAGTCTTTAAAATCAGACATAAAGATAGTTTGTCTTCCTTGACTTACAATCATAAATGTGTTATTGGTTCAAATATACATTTTGTTTCAGGATTTTGCACAATTAACATTTAACACACACAAGTAAAATATGTCTGATACTAGTGCAGGCTACACTGTGAAAACAAAGAACATGCATTGCTGGCTTTACTGAAAATGAAGGAAGTGAATAATGGAAAGAAAATAAGCATTTTGCCATAATGGTAACAGCCTGACATACAGCTATTCAGTATTTAGTTAAAAACAGTAGCTCTTTTACCCCTGACCATTAGCCAGATCACCTGGACATTTAATTAATTAATTAATTAATTCTAGTGTCGTTCTAGTGTAGACAAAGTCGGTGGTTGAAATTAGCAGAAAAGGAACTAAATTGCACATAATTTGAGTACATTGTTTGCTACCTTGACTTTGCACTCTGTAGACTGAGTGAAGTTTTTATAGATGGAGTGTAGATCTGTCACATTCCTGCTGCACAGAGATGGATCTGAACTGAATGAACTGGGCTGCAAGGGATGAGGTTTAACAAATAACAAACATTCTGAGTTCAACTCTCAGGCAGACTGCAATAAACAAATAAACCTTAAACTTACTCAGTTAGAAATGCATTAACGTCTGACTATATACAGTATATGATAAGTTTGTGTCTCTTTAAGTCTGCCGTTTCTATCCACACTTGCCCAATGCACAGTGACATCACTACAAATGCTCAGTGCAGCTAAGCTTTCTTTTTCCCCCCTGGAGTACCTCAATATCTCTCTCTTCAAAAGATTCCCTCTGTTTGATGATGCTGTTAAGATACAGAAATGTATATGCCAGTCAAAGGTTTTTTTTTAACACTTGGAGTTTCTTGTGTTGTTTTTACAGTCTATACCACAGCACAGTTGCATTCTTGAATCAGACTGGTCAGAAGTAGTTCCAGGCAGCAAGACAAATCACAGGTCTATGTTAATGCACTCCTTCTAATATGTCATTGTTTCTGATAGTACCAGCTCATTCACAGGGTTTGTGTAGTGGATCTTTCATATAATCTAAGGATAATAATAAACAAATTTAAAAGACGAGCTGATATTTAACAAAGAAAATTGCATCATTCTTGATATAGTGAAGTTTTCTGTAAGAAGACATGTATTTAACACATGGAAGTTTTCCACCAGTTTTCCACTGTTTAGGACAGAGGACTTTATGCTTTCTGGTTTCTCTGTAAAGTGACAAACTACATTTTTATATTATTAACTTCAAGAAAGAGAAAAAAAGAGAGGCTGGTGAGGGAATGACCCTATTTATATCTGCTTTACATACACCAATCAGCCATAACATTAAAACCACAGGTGAAGTGAATAACATTGATTATCTCATTACAATGGCACATGTCAGTGGGTGGGATACAGTGGGTATAGAAAAGAATCACCCCCCTTTAAAATAATCACATTTTGTTGCTTTTCAGCCTGAAATGAAGACGGACACAGTTTTTGTTTTATCCAGCTGTATTTACTCAGTGCAACTTATAACATCCAAGTGAAAGATATAACACCGACCTGTCAGAAAAAAAATTAAAAAACAGAATCACTGAGTTGGAAAAAGGATCACCCCCATGCATTAATTTGCCTTATTTTTTAAATTACAGCCTTTAGTCAGTTGTGATATGTCTCTACTAACTTTGCACATCTAGACTTTGCAATATTTGCCCACTCTTCTTTGTAGAACTGTTCAGTTAAGTTTGATGGTGACCGTTTGTGGACTGCAGTCTTCAAGTCATTCCACAGATTTTCAATGGGGTTTAAGTCTGGGCTCTGACTAGGCCATGCAAGGACATTCACCTTTTTCTCCTTCAAGTCAGTTTTGCTGTGTGCTTTGGGTCATTGTCATGTTGGAAGGTAAACCTTCTTCCCATTGACAACTTTCTGGCAGAGGGCAGCAGATTTTCCTCAAGAATTTGACGGTATTTTGCTCCATCCATGTTCCTTCTATTCTGACAAGTGCTCCAGTCCCTGCTGCAGAGAAACACCCCCATAACAGGATATTACCACCTCCATGTTTTACTGTAGGAATGGTGTTATTTGGATGGTGAGCTGTATTGGACTTCCGCCAGACATATCATTTGGTGTTGAGGCCAAATAATTCAATTTCAGTCTCATCTGACCATAACACCTTTTTCCATGTGGCCTCAGAATCTTCAAGGTGCGTTTTGGCAAAGCTCAGTCGTGGGTGGATTTTTTCTTTCACCCCTCCCATACAAGCCACATTTGTGGAGAATTTGTGATATTGTTGTCACATGCACACAATGACCACTCTTTGTCATAAATTCCTGCAACTGCTTCAGAGTTGCTGTAGGCCTCTTGGTAGCCTCTCTGACCAGTTTCCACCTGGCTCTTTCATCCAGTTTGGAGTGACGTCCTGATCCAGAGAGGGTCTGTGTTGTACCAAATACCTTCCACTTCTTAATAATAGACTTCACTGTGCTTCTAGGCATTGATAAAGCCTTTGAAATTTTTTGTATCCATCTCCTGACTTGTGCCTGTCCACAACTTTATCCCAGAGATCTTTTGACAGTTCCTTGCCACCCATAGTTGATTGTTTGCTTCAGTTGCACTACAAAATGCTCCAGGAAAGCTCTTTTGATGCTGAGCTAATCAAAATGACCACGGCTGATCACAGTTGAAAGTCAAATGGCTTTGTGTGTCATTGAGAAGGTGATTAGCCACACCTTATTGAATTTACAAGTCATTTTTAGGAGGGGGGTGATCCTTTTTCCAACTCAGTGATTCTGTTTTTTTTAATTAAAAAAAAAAAAAAAAAATTCTGACATGTTGGTGTTATATCTTTCATTCAGATGTTATAAGTTGCACTGAGTAAATACAGCTGGATAAAACAAAAACAGTCAGTTGGTTATGTAACACAAACGGGGACTGGATGCAAACGCAGGGGAAAGTCACTTTAATGAGAAAAACCAAAAGTATAAGGACAGGGGGAAACGCAAAGAACCATAAGTATTGGGACAGGGGAAAAACGTAACTCCAAGACAGGGTCAAAACAAATGATAATCCTCATGACAAAACACAGGCTTTGGTTTACAAAAATACTTGGGCAATAATCCACAGAATCACCAGGAAGTAGATCCACAAAGGTAAGGTTATATTCCACAATAGAACGAGGCAGTAATCCAAACAATCGCGAGGCTGGAGTCCATGGTCCAGAAGAGTGCAAACGCACGGCACATTCATTCACATACTTTCATTTAATACTCCGTGAGGAAGCGGAAACGGGAAGAGGTTTAAATAAGGAGGGTAATCAGAAACAAACGAGATTAACACAAAACACCTGAAACTCATAATTAAACAATAACCAGAAAACCTATCAATGAACGGGGCGGAGACATGACGTAAACGAGGATGAGGGAAACTCTAACACAATTCTTGAAGTTGATGTGTTGGAAGAAGGGAAAATGGTTCAAGCATAAGGATCTGTGCGACTTTGAAAAGGGCCAAATTGTGATGGCTAGACGACTGGGTCAGAGCATCTCCAAAACAGCAGGTCTTGTGGGGTGTTCCCGATTTGCAGTGGTTAGTACCTACCAAAAGTGGTCCAAGGAAGACAACCAATGAACCGGTGACAGGGTCATGGGTGCCCAAGGCTCACATGCGTGGGAAGCAAAGGCTAGCCCATCTGGTCCGAGCCCACAGAAGAGCTACTGTAGCACAAATTGCTGAAAAAGTTAATGCTGGCTATGATAGAAAAGTGACAGAACACACAGTGCATCACAACTTGCTGAGTATGGGGCTGCATAGCCACAGACCAGTCAGAGTGCCCTTGTTGACCCTTGTCTACCACCAAAAATACCTACAATGGGCATGTGAGCATCAACAATACTTTGAGGAACATGACAGAGTTCAAGGTGTTGACAAACAAGTTTGTTCCATGGAGGCCCCAGCTTGCAACTTACAGGACTTAAAGGATCTGCTGCTAACATCTTGGTGCCACATACCACAGCACACCTTCAGAGGTCTTGTGGAGTCCATGCCTCGACGGGTCAGAGCTGTTTTGGTGGCGCAAGGGGGACTTACACAATATTAGGTAGGTGGATTAATGTTATGGCGGATCAGTGTAAGTGACAACAGTAACTCTGCTTCATGTCAGGCCGAAGAAAATGATAAAGGATTTCCAATAGACTTTTAAAAATCACATATTGTGCTTATTTGGGGAATTTAAGGAGTGTATGTCCCTTTATGGTACAATATTATTTATGTTTGTTTCATGGAGGTTTCTACTTTCCAATATTTCATTCATATTTTCTCTCAGATATTAGCTTCAAATATGGCCTGCAATCCTCTCTTTGACTATTTGACATTATTTTGCAAACAGTGTAGGCAGTGTTAGCTTTAGTGTCAAACCTAATCATTATTCATAGCAATTCTTATACAACACCACTCAGCATATGGAGCTTATCTACATTCTAAGATTGTGCCTTGCAAACACAAATGATTAAATACATTTGTGTATTCAATCCGCTTCATTTTTTTTCTCATTTGCTGAGTTCTATAAAATGAATGACACATAAAATGTCTATTGATCACCTGACATGCCCTCTTGACCCTCAGCCTTTTCCACAGTGAGCTTTTCTGGAGAAAGTCTTGTAGCTTTCAAAGCCTTCACTAAAAATGTGTATTAAAGGTTTAAAAGAGTTTTTAGACCTTTTAGATCAATTCAGTGTTGCACATCAATAAATGTTTCATTTATTTGCAGCACCCGTATTTGCCCTGATCTCCTTTCTTTCTTTCAAAAAAAACCTCCAGAATGAAATTAATTCAAAAGGATTTGATTAAAAGGATTTGATCAGAATGAGAGAAAACAGCCTGGCATTCCAATGAATTGGGAAATTAAGAAATTAAGAGAGGTTGGTGTTCATGACACCTGCATAAGTGCTACATGACAACTGACATAACCTTTTATAAAGGCATATTCCAACAGGCGTCATTTGTCATAACGTTTGTTCTTGTCAAATTTGAGGTTGATGTAAGGAAACATAGGTTATGTGACAGTTTTTCTGCTTACATTTTGTTATGGCACTTCTCAGGTTGATGTATTTTCATGACAACTGACATAAATCTACATAACCATTTAAAAAGCTTATCTGAATATGCCATAGCTGAAATAAAAAAAAGGCTTTGACAGGCTGATGCTGATGATGTACTGACACAAATCAACATAAACTGACATAAAAAAACGCATATTTTGATGTCGACATTGACAAGGTTGAGGTATAACATTTACTGACATTACAATGTCATGGCAACTGACTTTTTTCTGAGTTACAAAATGGTCATGTGGCATGAATAATATGAACACCCAAATGACCTAATTTTACAATTAGAGAAATGATGTCATGCATTGCCTTAGGTTTTCATAAAAATCTTATAAGCAGAAATAATAATGCACTTTAATTAAGAGCCAGAGGAAATGCACATAACTCTGTTACAGTGTAGTGAATGTAAATGTTAATTCCATCATTTGGCAAACTATGGTACATAATCACTGTTACATAACTCTGATATACAAGATATACATAAGTTAGGATGTTCAGTGTCATACCACAGTGTTTTGTCACTTGACTCAGGATCAGTGACAACTGGTCATGATGTTTAATGGGAAAATTCTACTATCTATCAGTAATTCTGCTTTACTACTATGAAACCGTTATTGTTGTGCCTTATAGCACAAGGTCTCATTGTATGCATGAAACTATAACACATATACACAGGAAGACATTCACTGTAAGACAGATGGGCAACAACATCCGTGATCTTGTAGTCCACTGTTGTTTCAAGTCTGTAAACATGCCGTCTCTCTTCTAAATAGTAAGCACGATAAACAGAAAAGCTGCAATTGCCATTAGTCATCTCTTTCATTCAAACCACAAGGCTCAGTACTTGGTCCTCTTCTGTTCGCCCTCCATACTCGATCTCTTGGTGAGGTCATATCCTCAGATGGGTTTTCATACCACTGCTATGTGGATGACACTCAACTCATCCTCTCCTTCCCTCCGTCAGATGCTCATGTTTCCATTCACATCTGATCATGGATGGCAGCTCATCATCTGAAATTTAATCTCAGCAAAAGTGAACTGCTGTACATCCCAGGTGATTCATCCTCATGTCAGGATCTTGCGATCTCCCTGGACAACCGTCTGATCTCACATTTGGTCACTGTACGCAACCGTGTGGTAACCAGGGACAATCAACTGTCCTTTTCCTGTCTGTTCTGACGTGCAACATCATATCAGTTGCTCCTTTACAACATCAGAAGGATGTTCGTCCATTTCTATCCACACAGGATTCATCCATTCTACTGCTTCCCGAAATACTTAAATTAGCACAAATAATAAAATTTGCACAAAAAAAAATTAGCACAAAATTAAATTAGCACAAAAAATAAAACAATTGTGGTGTCTGTGTGCTTTTCTTACTATATTACCTCCCCAACAGAGTTCTTAGCCTGATGGTATTCTTAGTCCGTGACCTAGTGAACCAGTATCAGGATGTATTTATTGATAGAAACTTCAGAGCACTTCTGTAAGTTGCTCTGGTTAAGGGCATCTGCCAAATGCCATAAATGTAAATGTAAATTTAAACCACACAATATTTGCAGTTCTGAGGGTTTTACCATTGTGTAATTTGTACAGTGATTTATTAATGTTTGCTTGTAAGTCTACATACTTACAATCCACCTTGCTCATGTTTATTACCCACTACTGTATTTCACAAGTGTCTTCTCAATCACTGATGATGTGATATGCATGATGTGTCTATGGAGTGTTTCACTCTGTGTATCATCTGACACTGAAAGACTGGATGAATCTACAGTCTGGACATGAATGAAACCAGCCCCAGCCTCTACTTCATACTATTCTGTGTATTTTTACTTACAAACTAAAAAATATTACACAACAATTTGTTGCCAAAAATTGAACTATAATGTAGCCCTGCTAGCCCATTGCAACATCAAAATTTCACAAACCAATTTTTATATCAGCTAAGACATATCGAAATAAGTCTTTATAAATAAATATATAGATCTGTCAGCTGTCATGAATGGTATGTTAAGGTGCCATATGGTCCTGTGAACACTACCCTTAAGTGTTCACCCTCACTTTGAACACTACACTTAAGTAATATTTTGCATCGTCCATTTACAGCACAGAGTGTGCAATTATTCTTTCGCTCTACACACATTCTCAGAATAGCTTTGAATAGAAGTGTTATTTTAATGCTATGATTTTCTCATCATACACTAATTGTTAACAGTATTTACATTTTCAAAAATGACAAGTTGGCATGGCCATCAACATGCAGACTTAAACACAAATTGGCACACCTGTGAGAGAGAGAGAAAAATCACATAATTACTCCATAATATTGTGCAATTATGCATATAATATAATTAGACATATTTAAAGAAGCAGCCTACCTGCTATTTCCCATCACAAATAAATGGAGTAGAAGTTAAGATACTGATATACTTTTATATTCTCTGTAATATTGCTTTATATAATAAATGACTATTAGGCCTAAACGTCATCTGCACAAGCAGATTTAATTTTGGAGGAAATAGTATAAGGTTTGTAAGAAAGTAGCAGCCAGACATGAATTTAGAAAATATAGGAAATATGATTGTGTGATAACTGTATGATCTTTAGGGCAGAATTATTGATATGGTAAAGTTTTGTGTGAGATGATGTTTATTTAGCATTTTGTATCTGTCAGAGGTAAAGATAGCGGTAACGGAAGCAAATAAGAGAGGCTGGTGAGGGAACGGCTTTTTATAGCTGCTATGGCATAAGTGATAACAGGAATTAGAATTTATAGTCCACTACTCTAAATTTACAGTAAATTATTGTAAAACTCGCAGAAGAGTGCATTTACTGAAAATACTTTTGGCTGATGCTTTTATCCAAAGCAATGCTCATTTGCCTGGTGCTTTTATCCAAAGCAAATTAAAACTGAGGCAGGATACAACATATAAAAATATAAAATAGCCAGTAAAATAACAAGCATAGAAATGATCCACTAGTTTGCAAATGTCGGCACAAATCTTCCCACATAAAACATTATATATCCCATAATACACTGCATTTTCTGGTATTTTACTGTAAGCCAATGTACTACAATCTTGTTAAATAATGAAATGTGTCAATTTACAGCAATGTTACACAGTACAGTGAATATGTGTAAAACTGAAGCTGAACACAAAAAATATAGAAATGAGTATGTATTCTGTTCATAAGGTAGGTATAAATGAAAACCTTTTCACCTGCTCAGAGGTTCAGATGTATTACAGATCCCTACACTAATATTGGCACCCTTGGTAAATATGATTAAGAAGGCTGTGAAAAATTGTCTATTGTTTAACCTTTTGATCTTTTGTTAAAAAAAAAAATCACAAAAATACTCTGCTCTCATGGATATCAAACAATTGCAAACACAACACAGGTTTATATATCTTTGTTAATTATAGATGTGCAACAATTATTGGCACCCTTTTAGTCAATACCACTTTTAGTCAATGTGCTACCTCCCTTTGCCAAGATAACAGCTCTGAGTCTTCTCCTGTAATGCCTGATGAGGTTGGAGAATACGTGGCAAGTGATCTGAGATCATTCCTCCATACAGAATCTCTCCAGATCCTTCAAATTTTGATGTCCATGTTGCTGGACTCTCCTCTTCAGTTCACCCTACAGGTTTTCTATGGGTTCTAAGTCTAAGTCAGGGGACTGGGATGGACATGGCAGGACCTTGATTTTGTGGTCAGTAAACCATTTTTGGGTTGATTTTGATCACTGTCCTGCTGGAAGATCCAACCATTTATGTCCATCAAATATAAAGTAAGTGTGCATTGATTAACAGAAAGTGTTTTAAAATAGTGTACTGCAGAGGTTGTATAGGCTTTTACATCAAAAATCAACGAAATATGTTATTTGGCCAGTGGTACACAAACATTTGTATACAACTTGGATTTAATTGGTTAAAACACACACACACACACACACACACACACACACACACACACACACACACACACAGGTTTTAACCAAAACTGAGGATAACATACTTGTTTTTATGTTATGGAAATATTTTATGTACTTTGTAATCTTGCCTAGGATTTCTGCAAAGGTCATGAAGCCAATTTAACAAACATGATCAGTCTGAAGAAAAAAATCAAACCAAAATTTGCTAGTTTTACTTTCTAGCTGACCATCAGTTATCATGATTGATAGCTGACAATGTTGACAAAGCTGGTTAAATAGCATATCAGATTTCAAGATGGGTGACAGTGTGGGTCAGTTGCAACAGTGTAAACAAAGTAACAAAAGAGATTTTATAGTCAGTCTGCCTAAAGATGCCTAAAACCTTTTTAGCTAATTCTGATGTCCTCATACAGTGAAGGTCACGTTTTGATCAAGTTGTTGGATAGATAAATTTTGTAGTGAAAAAGATATGAGCCTAATGAATTCAGTTTGCAATGAAATACCAAAATGTCAAAAGGTCCACAATGATCCTGTCTCGTGGCTTGAATGAAATCGTAAAAATCATAAAAGTTTTGAGAGTACTCAGACTTCAAAATGCTAGAACTTTACTTGTGATTGAGATGCAAGACAGAAAAAAAAAATCTGTAGTAGAAGTAGAAAATGTCAGAATTTCACAACGTGAAAGGTTTTCCCAGGCGCCCACACATATTTCTATGTGTGTAAAGCATCTCACAGATAACACGTACCATTCACAGAGACATCATCATTCTCCTGATAGTTGCAGCTGTTATTCAATCGACATTCACATCTATTACCAGCATTGCTAGGCATGGAGATTTGGTAAAATGTTTCCCCTGAATCCTTCCTTCCTGTGATGTTCATTCTGTGTGAGGGAAATGGTATGAAAGAGGGAAAATGACATTTGGAATCTAGCCTAAGGACAAAATGCAGGCGGAAAGGCAGGCACCAAAATGGAGTTGTATAAGAATAATAGTGTTATATGAATATGTCAGGATTTCTATATGCCATAAAACAACTGCATTAATTGCCATTACTCATCATCTTAAGGACTATTTCAGAATTTAACTGTTACATGGATTAAGGAGTGGGAGTAAAAATAAAGTTCAACCTGCAAATATTGTCCAAACCACATTAAGCTGACTCAGCATATCTTGTTAGGGGAGAGTGGGGTAAGTTGTCACATTTGTCACTTTTTTGTAAATCTTATGCGTAACATTCTTAAGCTCGAGTTGGTAGGCTCGAGCTGGCTCTCGGCAGTGGACAGGGGTCAGCATGGGCACTCTGACCGGTCTGCAGCTACATAGCCACAAATACCGCAAGCTGCGATGCACTGTGTGTTCTGACACCTTTCTATCATAGCCAGTATTAACTTTTCAGGCTATTTGTGCTACAGCAGCTCTTCTGTGGGATTGGACAAGACAGGCTAGCCTTCACTCCCCAAACACATCATTGAGCCTTGGACGCCCATGACCCTGTCACCGGTTCACTGGTTGTCCTTCCTTGGACCACTTTTGGTAGGTACTAACCACTGCAAATTGGGAACACTCTACAAGAACTGTCATTGTGGAGATGCTCTGATCCAGTCGACTAGCTATCACAGTTTGGCTCTTGTCAAAGTCACTCCGATCCTTATGCTTGCCCATTTTCCCTTCTTCCAACACATCAACTTCGAGAACTGACTGCTCATTTGCTGCTTAATGTATCCCACCCCTTGAGAGGTGCCATTGTAACAAGATAATCAATGTTATTCACATCACCTGTCAGCGGTTTTAATGTCATGGCATATCACATAAACAACAGCTGATATGCTCAAGTCTGTGAGCATCATTCTTGTAGAAGGAAAGAAACCATTTTTCAAGAAAGTGAAATCTTTTTTTGTTAATTTGTTTACACTGTTACAACTGACCCACACTGTCAACCATCTTGAAATATGGTATGCTAGCTAACCAGCTTAGCATTGTCAACTATCAATCATGATAACTGATGGTCAACTAGACAGTAAAACTATCCCATTTCGGTTTCATTTGCATACAAAAGAAACACAGTTTATAATGTTCTCCATGCTGGAAAAAATTGATCTAAGCAGGGTCAAGGTCACAGCAAGGTCAAATGTCTGATTTTTTTTCTTCAATAGCTTTCTTCCTATTTGAAGTATATTTAAAGGGGATTTCATTCATACACATTAATAATAAGTAGGAC
This sequence comes from Cranoglanis bouderius, assembly GCA_023630585.1. Taxonomy (NCBI): domain Eukaryota; kingdom Metazoa; phylum Chordata; class Actinopteri; order Siluriformes; family Cranoglanididae; genus Cranoglanis; species Cranoglanis bouderius. The sequence goes on from CM042541.1 coordinate 19,037,690, forward strand.
TAGACTTGGCCGTGGAGGCATCCTCGTTGTCGAGTTGTATTTGTTTCAGTTTAGATGAGGAAAGTTACTTTCATACCTTTGAAATCTGACTTATACAATAGAATCTTCAGAGCCATGCAGTGTTAGTGTCATCACAAAGCTTGTTGCTGACTGAGTGATCGATTGTGTTACAACTGAACCCACTCTCCCCTATTTTTCGGTACCCTTATATTCGATTGCACTTGGCGCTTGCAGAAAAAAGTCCCCATATTTGTACTTCTGAAAAAGCCACAATAAGTAATTAGCACTTAAATGCACTTCTTAAGGTGATATGGATGCGCATAAATTCAAAGCACAATGTGATCAAGTGGAAGTGTGTGCAGTAAAATAGTCAATTTGTTAAAAAATATGGCCAGGTGGAACTTTCATGTTGCTTGATGCTGCAGTCGTTAATTAGTGCCTTTGTCTAAAATTTCACATGCAGTTAAGAAGACAGATGTGCCATAAACATTTCTCAGGAGGTTTTTTTAAAATCTCATTGTCTGTTTGACAGCCTTATGAGATTCTTTGGATTCAAAATTCTGGATGAGACTGTTTTTCAAATCAAGAATATATATATATATATATATATATATATATATATATATATATATATATATATATATATATATATATATATATATATATATATATATATTTTTTTTTTTTTAATCAGCAAAAATATTACCATATCACCATGCAGAGTATTCCCCAGGAAGTCCCCGAGGGACTCCATGGGCCTTGCTCAGCATATCATTATTCTTTTTTCGTGTTGTCCTTTGGCTGTGCACCACACACACTTCCTTAATTCCCTAAAGGAACACATTGGTGAAGTGATGAGACAGTAGGCTACGTTCTGCCTGTCATCATCTTCACTATAAAATCTCCAAAGCCTTGCTGGCTGACATTTGCTATAAACATCCGGCTTCCTCCATGATCATGGGGGATGGTGATGAAATAGAGAGTTGCACAGCATGTAAACGTGTGTGTGTGTGTGTGTGTGTAGGTGTGAGACAGTCGACTGCTGCAGAAGCAGAGTATACTATAGGTATCTTCTTTACTGAGAAGTTACTGAAAGTGTTTATGGGTGGATATGACTGGAACAGACAAAGTGATTCAAGGTTAGGGTGAGGATATGTGGATTTCTGGAATGGGATTGAGGTTTGTTTGCTTACGTGGGTGTTCTGGCAGCTCAGGCAGAATCTGACAGCTGCTTTGTCAATCCAAAAAAGGGCAGAGATACTGATACACAGAAGTAGCTTTCTGTGTCAGCATTTATTGCACTTGGGAGAGATCATCAATCAGGTCTTTGTCAATTAGTGTTTAACCCTCAAGGAAAATCCACCCAAAATATTGAGTTTTTGAGACTTTTAAAACTTCTTCCATGAAAATTGACATTGGTCTATTTTTACTCTGGTTAACGGTTTCCTGCATTACCTACAAATCCCAGTGGAATTTATACTGCATTTCGTGGTGAAGTTGCAACTTGTAATTCCCCACCTTCAATCGGTGAAAACGCCCCCTCAAACTGAAATTTCAGCTCACCAACTTGGCGTAGTCTTCTCAACTACGAGTTCCTTCCTCATTTACGGAGTGACGTCAAATCAACATGGCTGCACACACTGTGAACAGAGTAAAATCCCCATTCTCTACTTTTAAATAAAATTGATCAGTATTGTCTTTAGATGAGTTCATATACAGACACAGTACTTTTTTGTAGAGATGTCCATTACCTGCAAAAGAACAGAAGCAAATGTGACAGACAAAGTCTCCAGAAGAACTGTGGCAGGTTCTTGAAGATACAGTACATAGAAAACTTACAATGTTCTTATAAATCTGTATGAAGTGCACCTGAGACTACTGATTAATATTTAAAGACAAATGGTTATCACACCAGATATTGATTTGGTTGTAGTTCATTGTTGTTTACTGCTCTTTGAAACAAAATTTAAATGTAGAAACCATGTAATTTCATGATCTTTTGAAGGCATCTTTGCTTTACAGCATTTCTTCACATGTGCCTAAGACTTTTGCACAGTACTGTATTTATGTTTTTGTATTTTTTTTTGTTTTTTTTTTTAAAGAAAGACACTAAGTTCCTGATTTAATAAAATCACAAATAATGCGTATTTGCACATACATAAAGTTGTAGGTGATGTGCAAAAATTGAAAGAGTAATTGCAAAAGGACATCAAATGCAAACTTGGGAGGAGACAATATGTAAATTGTGTTCTCTAAGGGGCTTGTGCATAACTTAAAATGAAACTTGCCACACAGCAGTAACTGTATACAAGCTTTAATTTAAGGGTATGTTAGTGCATCTCTGGTGAACTTTACAAGAAACAGAGAAACATGTAATCCATAGTCTGTTTAATTTCTGGAACTCAAAGTTAATTGGATGCCTGCTTGCTCAGGAAATGCAACGATCCAAAATGTCGAAACTGAGTTGATTCCAGGTGTGATGTCTGCCTTTGGAGTCTTGCTGCTTTCTCTTATCATGAGGATCAAAGAAGTGTCAATGACAGTGAAGCTAACCATGATGAGACCAAGAAACAAAAATAAACCTGAAAATGACTGCATTACAGGTATGGCATTAGAAAAGAAGTCTAGCACATGGTGATGTCTACACTGCACAGAAATTACATATTAGCAAGGAAACACCTTAAATAGTGTCAAATTTACCTTGTATTTCCTAATATATTATATAATAATAAACCAAATAAAAGACTATGATACTTCCATCCATCCATACATCCATTTTCTATGCCGCTTATCCTTGCTGGGTCGCGGGGAACCTGGAGCCCATCCCAGGGAGCATTGGGCACAGGCGGGGGACACCCTGGACAGGGTGCCAGTCCATCACAGGGCACAATCACACACACATTCACACACTATGGACACTTTTGAACCTGCCAATCAGCCTACAGTGTATGTCTTTGGACTGGTAGAGGAAACCAGAGTACCCGAAGGAAACCCCCGAAGCACAGGGAGAACATGCAAACTCTGCACACACATGGTCATGGCAGGAATCAAACCTTCGACCCTGGAAGTGTGAGGAAAACGTGCTAACCACTAAGCCTATTGGCAGAGATTTTTTGCTTCTTTCCAGAAATAAATGCTTAAAATGCTGAAAATTACACCGCCCCGCATCAGATTTGCTGAATAGGATCTGATAGTTGTTTCTTACTAATACTTAGATGCTGAGTCCAGATATGCTGTTAGTTTTGCTCTAGAACATCACAACTTTTCACAAAGCCTGATGTCCAGTGTAGAGCTTTCTTGCCTAAGATGGACCATAAATGTTAGAGCTATTGCCAGATACACTGCCACCAACACAGGAAACACTATGTTTATGTACAATAGGTGAGCAACATTTATCACTTTTCTTCTGATTAGCTCTTATATGAATGCTAGGCACACTTACATGCACACAAAACTCCTGATTTCAGGGATTTATAATGACCAGTGAAAGACGGAAATGCAAGCATAGCCCAGATGATTTCTGCTACATCTGTGGGTGTTTTGCAACATCCAAACAACGGCAGAAAATTACAGACTTTGTAAAAAAAAACGCATATTCTGCATATTCTTCATTTGGAATGAAGCTGGGTGACCAGGACAAACCATGGTAGATGGAATGTGAACATGAGGGCTGACTACTGCTGGTGCCTTCAGAGAGATTGTCAAGAAGTCACCCATTCCAGAAAATCCCTCAAAAGGAAATTCACTCCTTAAGCACTCTGCATATTATTATAATGTTCGTCTTTTGAAATAGCTTTATTTAGAGATTTTCACAAACATTTCACAGACTATTTGTCTACTGTTCATGTTGTAAACAAGTGTTATGTTTTGTGTCCCTATTGTTGTAATTAATAAATAATAATAGTGAAATTTGACAGCTTCTACCAATTTAAATAAAACCCTGAAAGCAATATAAATTTAGCAAAATTATTAAAAAGTTCATTCTTATTTTGTGGGAAAACAGTACATGATAGGGAATTTTCAGTGGCATATTTGAACTCAGCATGACCAAAATAGGTAAAAACAAGTGTGATTTGCAAAACAGCATAAACTTTTTTTCTAGATGCAGGGCGGTGTTATCTATCAATAGAACAAGACTATTTTAAGCTTGAACTTGATAGTTAACAAAGTCTAGAAATACACTATATGGCCAAAAGTATGTGGACACCTGACCACTTAACATCCTATTCCAAAACAATGGACCTGTGCAGCTATAATAGCCTCTGCTATTCTAAGAAGGCTTTGCACTAGATTTTGGAGCATGACTGTGGGGATTTGTGCTTATCCAGCAAGAAGGTCTGGTGTGAAGTTCCAGTTCATCCCCAAGGTGTTCAGTAGTGTTGAGGCCACTTGAATTCTTCCACTCCAGCCTTGGTAAACCATATCTTTATGGAGCTTGCTTTCTGCACAGGGGCATCATGCTGGAACAGGTTTGGGCCTCTTAGTTCCAGTGAAGGGAAATCTTCATGCTACAGCATACAGACAATTGTGTGTTTCCAAGTTTGTGGACAGTTTAGGGAAGAACCACATATAGGTTTGATGGTCAGGTGTCCACATGCTTTTGTACATATGGTGTAGGTTTAATAAGGTTATATTTGGTTTATATTATAAAATATTAGATATATTTGATTATATTCATGATATTTTCACTTGCTTCCTGTTTATGACCACTACACTGCATAAACAGCAGAAGCAAGTCTTTCTGAGGCAAAAACCTAATAGTGTTATTAAGGATCATGTTCACTTGTTGATATTAAAGGAGTGTGACTCATCACCATGTGATGGTGATTCCACAAATAGAATACCATTCAGCTCTTGGAAAAAATTAAAAGTTATACATTTTTTAAAATCATGTTTCATCATTGAATCAAAGAATACATTCAGAAAAAAAGGTGTTAGCCCATCTCAGACAACAATATATCTCTCTTTATTTTCATTTTTTTTTGTCTCTTCGCTGACAATGGCTGCACTTGAGTTTTTTTGTTTTGTTTTGTTTTTTTAGCACAAAACATTTTCAAGTTAACTTGCATTCATGCTAATGGATTGAGGACATTGAGGACTTTCTAAAGTTTTATATTATTCTTTTAAGGATAAAAACTTTTTTTATTTTCATATAAGCTATAATTTGGGTAATAGAATTGAGCAGGTTATGTCACCATATTGAAAATAACAACAAAAAAAAGTTTTTCTTGAGGAAATTAGGATGATAGATATAAAAATGACTAATGGGAGAGAATGTTTCAAGCATATGATGTTAAATGGATTCACACATTAATGCAAAAATGGTTTCTGAAGTATTTTAATGATTATATTTCAAAGGCAAGTGTAGTTATACATTGCTGGGGCAGGCAAAAATGTTGTTTGCTTTAGATGTTTTATTACTGTTTTCAGTTATTTATCTGATACATACACAGGGTTTTGTGAAGGACATGTTTAAAATGTCTTTTCCCTTACTTTACATACACATTTGTAAATTTAATATAGCTTGAAATGCTAAATTCAGGTAACCTCATGGTAACTGTTTAAGTTCAAATCCATTATGTTAGAGGCTACATTTATTAGTAGCATGAAAGTGCATGGGAGCTTTTATTGGCGCATTTCAAATATTTTGGTCATAGTCCATAGCAGGACAGAGGTCAGAACACAATCAGACATACATGGCAAATCCATCCATCTATTTTCTGTACCACTTATCCTACACAGGGTCACGGGGCAGCCTGGAGCCTATCCCAGGGAACTTCGGGCACAAGTCGGGGCCACCCTGGACAGGGTACCAACCCATCGCAGGGCACAATCACACACATTACGTGGCAAATCCATAATCATTAATACAAAGACACAAGTATAAATCAAAAGCAGGACGTACACAAGAGCACAAGAAACAAGACACTAGAAAAACCCAAGAAACTAAGGCTGAGAATTGAAGGTGATAAATCAGAACAAGGCAGACTAAAGTAATGAGGATAAATTAGGAACAGCTGAAAACAATCAACAAAAGAACAATAGTTAGGTCAGAGCAGAGACAAGATTAACACTTGCAATAAAACTGAAACAAAGATATAGTTGCCATGGGAACTGAAATGCAAATCATGAAGGCTGATATTGTGACAATACTATAATTTATAGTAATGATTATCCCTATACTCACATATAATGTGTGTAAAAAAAGTATTACTTACTTTCATTTCAGACCACCAGGGCAGTTTCCTTCAGAAGTAGTAGAATTTCCTTCGTTTCCTTTCCATGTACTAATAGCCATTAATACCCAAAGTCATCACCTTGTGACCTTCTCCTCACATGTGCAGCCTATAAACCACCTCTGATACATCGCACTGATCCTCTTTCCTATTCTCATCTCATTGAAAAATTGAATATGTGGATTCTTGGTCCGGGAGCATGGTGGCTTAGTGGTTAGCACGTTTTTCCCACACCTCCCGCTTCCTCCCTGTGTGTGTGGAGTTTGCATGTTCTCCCCATGCTTCAGGGGTTTCCTCTGGGTACTCTGGTTTCCTCCCCCAGTCCAAAGACATGTGTTGTAGGCTGATTGGCATATCTAAATTGTCCACAGTGTGTGAATGGGTGTGTGAGTGTGTGTGCGATTGTGCCCTGTGATAGGCTGGCACTCTGTCCAGGGTGTCCCCTGCCTCATGCCCCGAGTCCCCTGGGATAGGCTCCAGGTTCCCCGCCACCCTGTGTAGGACAAGCAGTACAGAAAATGGATGGATGGATGGATAGAATACACCAACACTTAAAAATACGACAAAATTACAATTGTAAAAATAAAACATTGGATTTTAATAAATAACAACTAACAAAAGCAATTAAACATTGTCACAATTAAGTCGAATTGTACAATCATCACAAGAATTAAGAATCATCACAAAGGCAGATGTCTGAAAACCTGAAACACTATTAGGAATATAAAACATCACTGCAACCCACTGAGGAGTCAATGCTAACACAGGCACTAATTGGCTATTCCTAATTATCTCCATTATTTCTCAATGGACAGCAAATCCATGAGCAAATGTAGCTAGACTCCCTCCAGCTACTGCACTACTTTGATAGATTTCATTTCTGTTTTTTCTATGCTAAGTTTCTAGTTCATTTACCTGCTTTCTGAAGTTCATGGCTCATGCTCTTAGCACAGACATATCCATTTGCTGGACTTTAAATTTGTTAAATGTGATTGGTTTATTTCACACTCAATATGTGTTTATGTTGGTGGTTAAGCAGACATGTAAGTTGCTAGATATCTGATCTTGTATGATCTACCCATATACCATATATATTTCATTTTGGTGATGAAATGGGACTACTCTATATTACTACTACTACTACTACTACTACTACTTCTATGATACAGAACTTAAATACAAAAATATTAATGATTATTCAACTAAAAACTAAATTTCACAAAACTATCAAAAGTAATATAAAACAAGTAGAACTCATAGCAGCAATGTAGAAATGTTGACACATTTGTATGCCTTAATATATACTTCAAACAGGAAAGAAGCTATTGAAGAAAATTGATTTCAGACATTTGACCTTGACCCTGTTTGGATCAATTCCAAAAATGTAAACAGTTCATCTTCTGTTTACAATGCTAATTCCACATAAATCCTACAAACATTCAACCAATCATTCTTGAGTTATCACACTAAAGAAAATCTCAGATTTTCAAATGGAAAACACACAAACATAATGCCCCTACCATCTTGTGGGGAAGGTAAGAATTCCAGGTATGCTATTTATTTATTTATTTATTTATTTATTTTTTGCTCCCAGAGATCCTTGGACTTTCTCTAGGAGACCCTCAGGGTTTGCCTCTGGTCAAATGCATATTACAGCACCAATAGTGCTTATGTCAATACTTTTCCAGACCTGAACATTTTTCACTATATATTTTTCAGTATCACAATTTTGCTACATTTCATCTTAGATTAACTTACAGTCATCTATTAAAACATATGTTTTATCACAAATCAGCTTAAACCACTGATGGATTAGACTTGACAATTTATTTTTACGTCATAGTTGTAACCAAATACAAATAAATAATTCGGAATGAACAGATAATGTTTTATATACTGTAGATTCAAATACAGATAATAATAGGAGATTGCCAGAAAGGTTCACAGAGACTAGAACTATGCATTTGATCCTGTGGAATGCTCTGAAAATTTTGTTCGCGTAGGAGGTTTTTACTTTCATGCAGGTGCAATCAAGCAACTGAGGGACAAACAAAGACCACTTTCAGCATCCTTAGTAACTGCCTGGTCAGGATCATGGTGGTTTAAATTAGGCTTCTCATTTGTTTATATTTTGGAAAATAAAATCAACTAAATTTGTTAGAAAATATGGCAGTCAGGTACAAACAAATATAATATCTGTGTGAGCAGGATTAAAAAAAAAAAAAAAACAGTCCTGCACATGTCTAGTTGAGACCAACTTGAGTGGTATAGCTGAAGTTGAGGAAATATTACCACGCCCACTTCTAGTTTCAATCCAAATACATATACAGTTGTTTGGCACTCTAAACTGATCCAGATCCCGATAGTGTCATTGTGCCACACCCCTTGTTCCCAGTAATCTTTGGACCTTTTCTAGGCCTAGGAGACCCTCAGGGTTCACCACTGGTCAAAACACATTAGGTAGAGATCTTGGTACTTGTTTCCTATTCCTAAATTCTAACACCACTGACAAGACTTCTGTTAGATGGATGAGGTTCTGACATGCTACTTGTTAAAGTCAAAGGATCTGTTGTTCTTAATGAAGCGTTCAAGTATCTGATGCTGGTGTGCCATTATATAAGAACATTACATTAATTATAATAATATTACAACATGTTAAACATTGTATATCATGTCAAGCAGTACCATATGGAAAAGCATCCAGTTAAACAGTGTTTTTAATCTTTTTCCTCTTGATGGATTAGCTGCCATAACTACAGAACTATCTAATAAATTGATACATGACAAAGTAGTCAGAGCAAGTAAAAATTAATGGGGGGAAAAAAGGGTTTTCAACGAGATGTTAAAAAAAATACCCTGTTGAAAACCGGTGGTCAGAAATGAAGAGGGAAGTCCACATGCACAAACTGAAGAATATAAAGGAGAATAAAATGTTATGCATGGAGGTACATGTGTCTCCGATCTTGTTAGACAGTACAGGAAAAGACTTAGGGTCATTACTCTCTCCAGTATATTAATTGTAACTGTGCAGATAATTTGCCAACCACTGTTTTGTAGAAAACAACGCAGAAATTCCCCCAGCGCACACAATTTTCACACACTCATTCACACCTAGGAGTAATTTAGTATAGCCAATCTACCTACAAGCATGTTTTTGGTAGGTGGTAGGAAACCGAAGACCCCAGAGGAACCCAAATTGACATGGGGAGAATGTGCAAAGGAACTGCACATGGACAGTAACCTGATCTCAGGATCAATCCAGGGACCCTAGAGTTGTGAGGCAGCCACCGTGCCTTGTAGAAAAATTGCTGCTTGGAAAATATATTTAAAAAAAAGATTTAGATAAAGCTATGCATGTTTCTGTTCAAATATCACTTATTACACATGGTATTATTTTTTCTAAGGTGGCAATAATTCTGGAGGACGCTGTATACAGCTGAAGTTGTCATGTATTTTATTGTGGTTATCCTACAGACTTTTTTTCACAAGCATAATTGTTCTAAAAGGTACCATATATCTGCAATTTTTCACATATCTGGAGGGCTTACATAAAAAATCACCTCATTATTTCCTTTAGTAGTGATCATGAGATTTATAAAAATGTAATTCTGCTTTCACAGCCTTCCTTGATTATGCTGAGTTCAATCAACAGCCTGCTTTAAAAGATAAGTGGTTGCAATTGTGGGGGGATATTTATGTCTCGTCACTGCTGAGCTCACTGAGTGGCTGAGATTACAATATATACAAAGGCATTAGCAGAACTATGCATATTTGTGATGAGTTGTGAAGCCAGTGGCAACTTTTGTCACAGTATTACATGAGAAAGGGATTAAAAAGGACACTTAATTAACAAAGGCCACTCGGGGCATTTAAATTGTGCATTTTTTAAAATTATTGTGAAGTGGCATATGAGTGGTTTTTATTCAGTATGCAAACCTCTTATAGCTGTGAAGCATTAAACATGTTATTTCATGCTTTCTACAGAATTCAGCTATTTTTCCAGAACCTAATTAACTGAATATATGTTTCACATGGAAAAAAGGTATCTAGTTGACAAAAATCTTGATGTAAAAAGAAACATCAGGATTCGAAACACTGTAGTGGTGTCGGATATTCAGAACTTCTCTGAAAGGGCCTCAGAATATGAAAATAGAAAGTTAAACATTAAAATATGGTACCTTGCATACCGGAGAACTGGGATCCTGTGGGGTACAGCAAAAAAAAGTTGAGCAAGAGGGAGGTTTTACTTTCACATAGATGTGAGTGAGTGATCAACTCCACAGGACAAAGGAAGACCATTCTTGTTAACATGAATGTGCGGTGATGCACAATACATTTACAGCATTTATTCATTCATCCATAGTAGCTGCCTGTTTAGTGTCGATGTGGTTTAACTTAGGCTACTAGTTTGTTTATATTTGGGGAAATTTCACCAACTAAATTTGGTAGAAAGGGAAGGTACAAACATAACTGTATACCTGGCCTTGATAGGTACACAATTGTGTGTGTGTGTGTGTGTGTGTGTGTGTGTGTGTGTGTGTGTGTGTGTGTGTGTGTGTTTTCCAATGTTTCCAGGGCACTGTGGTAGGGCTCATATTTAAATATAACAAACAACAACAAAAAACCTTACAGTTTAGGCCACACCTAATTTGGGTTTAAATTCGAATATTTGCATTGTATTGTGTTACACCCTTACATCCTTCCTTTTCCTTGTGAAAAATTTCCAACCCATTTCAAGACTTTTTTTTCTTTAAACTTTCTGGATTTTCTATGTTCAGGACAAAGAATCCTCACAAATACTTTCTTGATTTTTTTTTGCCAAGAACATTTTTACAGTAATTAAAATACAGCTGATTAAAAAGAATTTATCCAATTTATCCTTCTTCTTCTTCTTCTTTTTTTTTTTTGATAAACCAATAATTAACACTTTCACCTGCCATTGTTGCACGGCACTTTTGTTGCAGGTCTGTCATGTGATAATGAAAGGTGCCCACACCTAACTGATTTTCCACACTTTCTCTCATTCTCTTTTATGCCTGTGTTAATCCGTTGCTTCCTGTTTGTTGTCATGTGTAGATCATATCTTGAGTGATAAACTTTGCAGGAATATATGCATTCTAATTACTTCCACATCTACCATGAATCAGTCTAATTATCCAGCTGTGTCGTTGGTCTGCTTGTGCCCTCAGATCAGACACATAACTCATTCACAGTTAGACAAAATAGGGATTAATATAGTACAATATTGATTTACACAATTTGCCAATAATGAAGGGGAAATGTCTTTATCGAAAATGACAAACTGTAATTTAAAAAATGCGAACTAGAAAGTAATAGTTAACTCAAAAATAAAATAAGGAATAAAACACTTCAGGGCATGCTGTGATAGGAAAATAATCATTGATGGGGTGGTGTGATGCGGTCCAAGGTGAAGCAGAAGAAGATTTCTTCCTAACAGCATACCTCAAAGTGATTTATTCCCCCTTATATCACAGCAATAATTGCACTGTTTATTAATTAAAGAATGCCACATCATATTTTTTATTCATCTATAGTTGCATTTAATATTCCTATTAATATAACATTTAATATCCGTGGGAAAAATTAGACCCTGTTCTGAACATCTATAAGCATCTATAACCTCTTTTTTCTAATGTGAACTTATCCAGACAAAAAAAATGAAGAAATTGATTTTTTAAAAATCTATTCAGAAGATTTACAAAAGCTGTTACAAAATGCTGATACTGGAGACTCCTTCCAAAAAAGTTAAACAAACATCGTCTCACCAAAAAATGTCACCATATCAATAATTACACACGTGCATTAATATCAACCTGTGTGTTTCCTTGCATCTGCATTACCATCCAAGTTGCTATTATAGAAACATTTTCTGACCAATCAGTATTGAGAAATGAACAATACCACGGTATAAATATAAATTATCTAGACCCCTGATCTCAAACCAAGACAAATCCAAACTTTTAGCATTTAAATATTGCTTTTAAAACTTGTTAAGCAACAAGGTAAGGTAAGGAGGACACATTTGTAGTTAAATTGTTAAACCAACTGAGAAAGCATTGTGTGAAACTGCACAAAGTAAACTCATTAAGAGTTGAGAGCTACTGTCCAAACTGCCATTTCATTAATCATTTAATGCATTACACAAAATCCACTGATGATAGATTGGGCACCAGTAGTAAACGGTTTTGACAGAACTCTGGAAATTACATTTTTCGCTGCTGACAAGGATCGACCAACCCTGGATTTTATTCTGTTTTCTTTCCCCCAAATTATTTTCTGTCAATAGAAATTCTTTGATTACACAGATTTTTATAACACTCCATGGATTTATCTGTAGACGCCTGGCTGATGCAACTAAAGTAGCTCTGTTTTGGTGGGAAAGCTGACAGAACTACTGTATTGAAAATATTCTTCTTCTGAGACCTTCTTTATGCCTGTAAGGAGCATAGCAGATTAATATATCATTGTATTGATCAGAATTTGGGAGTGAAGTAAGATAGCACATGCCTTACAGCTAAAACGTTAACAGTAACAGGCTTGCCAGAAGAGTAATTCAGAAAAAATGCAGGGATCAGTTTTGGCAAAGGTCAGGAAAGGGCAATTGCTGTCTCCTAGCAAGCAAACAATTTTTCTGATGACACACACAGACACTGCTCCTGTAGGCTATTAGATTAGACTCAGACCTGTTTGGTCGCCCAGTGACCAGATGAGAATTCATAAAGAGCTTTGCATGCTTCAGCCATGGGCTATGTGCTTATCTTGGGTTCAGTCATTGCTGCTCCTCAAACTACACTTGCATGTGTTCCTTATAGGAGGTGTGAAGCCTACTGACAGCTAGGAGACAGTTTACGGACATAATGGATTGGCCAATAATTAAACATTGCTTTAGTATTAGCAAAACAAATTTAGCAAAATCTAATTTAACCATAAAAAACATGCAAAAACAGAATCATATGTGACAATTACATGCAAATGTCAATGTAAATTCTGAAAACTTTATAAAATTTTTATTTACTTGGGCTGTAGTACAAAAGTAACATCATCATTTATGCAGGGAAAGTGTTCGTAGTAGCTGCGTGTTGTTTACGTAACTGAGGCAACCAGATTTTCCATGAGTAGACGTGTCTGAGATGGCTTTTCTCCATTTAATTAATACTTAAATTTTAAATGTAAATACATTGTACCGCTTATCCTACACAGGTTCGCGGGGAGCCTGGAGCCTATCCCAGGAGACTCGGGGCACAAGGCAGGGGACACCCTGGACAGGGTGCCAACCCATCACAGGGCATAATCGCACACACATTCACGCACTACAGACAATTTGGAAATGCCAATCAGCCTACAATGCATGTCTTTGGACTGGTGGAGGAAACCGGAGTACCTGGAGGAAACCCCCGAAGTCCATGCAAACCCCCGAAGTACATGCAAACTCCGCTCACAAGGGCGGAGGTGGGAATCGAACCCCCAACCCTGGAGGTGCGATTTATTCATTTTAAAATTAATAATTCAGGAATAGTAAATGCAGGCTGAAGAAGAAAACTTTTTTTCCTTTGCTAACAAATGTAATACAATTTGGAAATCAACAATTACAAAAAACAAGAACGACTATGAATGAGAAGATGGAAAAGACTGATCTAGAGACCTGAGTCTAGTGCATTGCTAATGTATTGCTGCATGAATAGTATTAGCAGTAATTATCACAATCACTGAAAATTTACTTTTATTTAATAATACAGCTTCCACCCGCATTATTCAGCTGCATATAAAATAGCACTTGATCTAGAACATATTATTTTGCATTTCATTTTTCTATGTCATGCTCTGACAGTTAATTGTGCACACAACTTAATGAAGCCAGTAGAAGCCACTAAATTGAGGCCATGACATCATAATGCATGCATGGTAGCATGGTATGTAGGCTATTTTATGCTTTTTCACTATTTTGAATTGTCGATTTGATAAAATAATGCCAACGTTTTAGTTCATCCAATGCACTCCTGTAAAGAAAATGTAGCCTTGGTTTGAAGGATAATTCTATTATTTAACCATCAAAAAATGAATGTTGCTCTCAGAGCAGCATGCATCAACCAGTCATACAACCTTGTATTAAAATTAGAGTTTTGTTCATTCATTTTCATTTTTTCTGTGGGGTTACCTGCCATCAAATTCTCTAAACCCTTTTTAAATTTTTTTTAAAATAAATAAATAAGCAAGTAAGTAAATATATATATAAATAGGTTGAGTAAGATATTATTTTCCCTCTTAGAATAGTTTTCCCAGTTCCCCATAGTAATTTTGGTGATGTTTCTGGAAAGTTATTTATTTTAAAGAAGAATGCCCTTTCTCTTTTGACATAGCTACCAAATTCCAGCTCTTTAAATAGTGTGTTAATGTGCCATGTGGAGGTTTTTTTTTTTTTTTGTAAGTTGTTTCTATTCCAGGTGAGAGAGAGAGAGAGAGAGAGAGAGAGAGAGAGGAGTGTGGTCACTGATAGTAATGGAATGGATTTGTGTATTTGAGATATGTGGTATAACTGATCTACTAATTAAAAAATTATGTGGAATGTAAACAGTGAGCTGGTGAGCGGTAGCTCACTTTTTTATGTTAACAAATATTATCATTATTTGGAGGCACAAGATCATTATAAGCTACCATTAGCTAATGATATTTAATTTATAATGCTAGAGTACCTCATAAGATGTAGCCTCATGTTATGTTAGCTATATACCTTTTTTTTAATCATAGCTAACCAATGGGGATCCCACTATGGCTGTATACAGATAGGGGTAGCCACATTATGCCACATTACAATGCCTAAGACACTGGTCTAACCCTGCCACCCCATAAAAGGTCTGGATACACCGCTGCTTATAAACTGCTAGATACAGTATGTTTCTATAAAATACACGTTTTTGAATAGTAGACTGCATTCTCCCTGAAAGGTCACATAAAACACACATAAACACTGTCTCACTAATGCCAAGTAGTTAATGAGAAACATTCATAACACTGAAATTCCCCAAAGGGTTTCTCATCATAGTAAGGATAAACAGGAATCTCAAGAGACTCTCTTGAAACATAAGCCTCACACGTTCTTCATTTAAACTCCAAACTTCTACTGTTCTAGTGAAGTCTAGTAAAGGTTTAGTTTAGTTTTTTTTTTCTTTCTTTTTTTTTGCATTGTCTTAATTATAGTTTGTCAGCAGGTGTTTTATTCTAGCTGATTGTTTGCTACTAATGCATGAAGTGAAGTCTCTCTCTCTCTCTCTCTCTCTCTCTCTCTCACACACACACACACACACACACACACACACACACACACACACACACACACACACACACACACACATATATATATATATATATATATATATATATATATATATATGTATATATATATATATGCATACACACACACACACACACACTTCAATACTTATCAGAATTGTAAATTAAAACAGCTGTCATTCCAAGCAGAAATGACACAATTATAGCCATCTCAGCACGGCTAAGAGACATGCAATTATAAGAGCCAACTGAGAGATCTAACTGAGATTAACCCTGACCCTAGGATTATTTACTTTTCTAAAACTTTTCTGTAAAATACTAACATGTGAGTAAAGAATGTCAAACAGAGAGATTGTATTTACATTACATTACTTCATGGACCTCTTGCGAACCCCAGACCCCATTTTGAGAGCCTATAGTAACTAACTGTCCAAATAATAGTTTAACTACTGCAATCACAGTACACTCTTAGTAAAATGGGTTCCTCACTGGTTCTTTGGATACAGGTTGCCCAACTCTATAATTTTATAACTTTATCATTTTCCTAATTTTTTTTGAGTGATTACCTCTATGTATTGGAATTGCATAAAAAAAAAAAATAAATAAAAAAAAACCACACACACACAACAAATTTTGGTTATACAGCTGTTAATGGAACTCTAATATCTCGGCTCAGAATGGCCCTAGCTCCGTGGAACACAATCTGATCTCTATAGCACATTACAAGGTACTTGGACATACAGTATATAAACATTTTGCACATTTTTGTTTTTTAGACATAGAATTTAAGTCCAAATGTAATGATTTAGGGTCAATTTATAATGGGAAAGGTTCGAGTCTCAGTCTTATTTTTGTTTAGGGGTACACAGGCAAGTATAGTGTGCATGCAGAACATTTTAGGTTTAAGACAATGGGGGCAAGAACGTGCAATTTTTTAAAATTCCCCTCAATTTGGGTTGAATATCTCTGGTGGGGGACCAGATACGAACCTGAAATGTTCACAGAAATAAGTCCTCTACAGTAGCATTCTACTGTTAAAAAAAATAAATAAATAAATTTAAAAAATTGAGTTTGGAGTTGGAGGTAAACTCTGCAGGACAGTGGACCTCAAGGGCCAGATCTGAAGAACCAGCCTGATCTATCATGTTGGTACAGGTGTGCAGTTGATATGTGTGAATACCTTTTATCCAAATATGGAATTACAGTGTTCAGTTGGGTGTTTTACAAATGAACAGGGTCATAAACAGAGCTGTGGTGTTGGTTCCCTGTGATAAAAGCAGTAAGTGACTTCTGAGCTGTAGTACCTTACTGCTTTTATCACAGGAGATGGCCGTTGTAGTTAAACCAAGTAAAAAAAAAAGAAGAAAAAAAAAAAAAGAAGAAGAAAAAAAAAACCTGGTGGTTTTGCAATGCCAATACATAGAGGAAACCACTCAAAAAAAGAAAAAAAAATTAATAACATGTCCTGTACAGTCCATGAACAGTCCATGTGTAAAAAATGTGTGATGACATTTGATGTAATTATTCACGTGACATTCGTGTGAATTTTGTGTAAGGGCTAAGCTGAAACTGATCATTAATATTTACCAAAATCTTTTATCCAGATCATTGAAATACAAACTCTGAACTGGCTTGGCATAAGAATACAGTGAATTTAATAGTCCTCTTCCCACAAGCAAACACTGGGAGGAAATTATTAAAAACCCAAGATAAGTTTATTTCAATTTCATGTTTATTCCTGAAATATTTGCTGAAATACCACTATCAGAGGCACATGCAGCTGAAGAAATAAAGTCTAACCTACCTAAATAAAGTCAGTTTTGTTGCTTCAACGAGACCCAGTTCATGTTTATTTATTGTAGTGGCTGCACATCCTCTCTAACGTTCAGGCACATTGAATGTGTTTATAATCCAGCCCTGATAAATCTTCTGTAAACTTCTGGGAGGTTATGAGATTAATGTATGAATCAGGTACCTCATTTAAACAGAGCAAAAAAAAAGAGCAAACTTTCAAGGTATAGCAAGAAAAAACGGTAAAAGAAAAGATGTGAAGATTCAATTAATCACTATAAGTATTATATGTAAAGGAAGGAATTACAATTGTTGTAAAGAATGAATACTAATTAATGTATAATTGTGGTTGACCTTGAGAATGGTGTAGTAGGGGAAACATAATCGAGTGCTTTTTATCCAGGGTTAAGCAATATGTTGTGTTCTTTACCAAAGTGCTATTGAATTCTCCAATCTGATTGGTAAGGTGTTGATTTATTTTCTATATCAGCAGCTTTGACAATAGTTCCTGCTGTAATTCAAATGAGTTATGTTTATGATTTTATGTTTATGAGGAAATGAGGTTTATATTACTGCGCTTGTTCTAATATGGTATAATTTTTATAGTAACAGCTCATTCACAGGGATTTGTACGACAGATGTACATCAGATAATCTAAGGCCAATAAAATACCTTTATTTAACATTTATGGAATGTTAAATCACAGGAAAGTCTGTAGAATGGAGGCTGTTTTCTCTGTAACCTGACAAGCTGTTTTTTTCTTTCTTGGTATTAACTACAAGAGAGAGAGGGGGGAAAAAGTCTGGTGAGCGAAAAATCCTTCTGTGAGGGAATGTGAAACCAGGAACTAACTTGTACCTCCTGAACATTCCACAACTTTAAATGTAACTATAAATGGATAAACAGTATGCTCTGTTTGCAAAATTATCAACTTCAGGGCATTAACAGTAACTCCACTTTGTGTCTGGGTGTATCACACCACCCTCTCATTGATTATTTTCACATAACTTCACCGGCATAAGTGTTTTACTCCTTACTTATACACTGAAATTTGAAATGATTAACATCAATGTGTATAGACAATTTTCCTCTGACACAATGAACTTGAGTGTGATGCAGGATGATTTACAAGAACAGCTGTAAAACTGTGAATGTGCTTGGAAAGGCACTTATGAGAAAAAAAAACAGGGTCCAATGCAATCAGCCCTTTAACCTCTAGTTTAATACAGGAGATTGGTAAGACCAGACCTTGGCCCTATATCAGTATTGGCTCATCTTTCTTTACTGGTTAAATAAATCATCAGACATGTCAGTTACAGTGAAGGCAGGACTGGGCTGACTAAAGTGAAATGAAGAGGCAGCCAGTTCTGTCAAAGGTTCTTATGCTAGATTTGAAATCCATTTTTCATTCCTTTAATTTTTATTTATTTATTTATTTTTTGCAATAAGTATACAAAGCTTGCTCACATCTTACTCTTGACAAGTTCTGTCTTCAGTATTTTTTTTATTTTTATGACATGCATGCGCACTGAGACTCTACATGAAGTTCAATTTCCATATAAAGCAAGTGAATATACATTCCTTTAAAAAAAAGGATTTTATATATATATATATATATATATATATATATATATATATATATATATATATATATATATATATATATATATATATATATATATATATATCAGGTCTCAAATATCTTCTTACAGTGTTATAGTGCATGCTTTTCTCATATTTTTACCTCCTTGCAATTTTGAAATTCGGTAATACGATTCTAAGACGCTTTAAAAATAGTATACAGTATACAGTGACAGCAGTAACTTGAAAATGTAATTGTTAGGGTTGAGCAATGCATTATATCATCTTATCAGTGGCATAAAATGATGACAGATTAAATGATCTACTCATTCACGTTCATTACACTTGTGACTGTATTTCACATATGCCTTTTCAATGACCAATGATGACGTGTTCTGGATGTGTCCGCAAAGCTTGTAAAAAAATATTAGCTCAAATGGAGATCAAATCTAGAGGGTGTTCCACTCTGTGTAATCACCTGACACAACTGTCACTGATAGGCTGCATGAATCTACAGTTTGCGTTAGAAAGACGTCAGCCCCAGCCACAATTCTTCATACCATTCTGTGTATTTTTCTTACAATCGTTGGTGGTGTTGTTGCTCTTGGTTCCACAAAAGTCCAAAAGAATCAGCTTTAGGACATTTGTTAACAGCAAATAATCTGGTATGGATGCCAAAAGTGAAAAATTATATTGATGTATATATATATATACAGTACTGTGCAAAAGTCTTCGGCACCCTATTTTTTATAGTACAAACTTTGTTATTGATTTTTTATTTTATGACTTCTATATTATCAAGTCAGTACAAAAACATGTTAGAGTTTCAAACATTAGTTTTCCAGCACAAAATTTTATGTTACAAAAAATGTTTATCAGTAAAGCCAGCAGCATATTACATAAGAGACCACATAATGAAGTGTATGATAAAGTGTAAAATAATAATTTTTGCTGCAAAAATAAGAAGCAAGTGTGACAGTCTGAAAACTGAAAAAAACTGAAAACTGAACAGTCAAAGTCTCCAGAAGAACTGTGGCTGGTTCTGCAAGATGCTCAGTAAAACTTACCAGCTAATTTCCTTATAAAAACTGCACAAATTGTACCTGAGCAAAGGTTGTAACACCAAATATTGACTTGTTGTTTCATTTATTACTGTTTACTGCTCTTTATAGTATTTTTTAAAATGTAGAAACATTTAATTTCATTATTTTTGAAGCCATCTCTACAGCATGTACATAAATCAATTTCAGATTCCATATACTGTAGATAAATGTAGATTCTAAATTTGTATATAGATGTAGTGTGTTGCTTCAAATCAAATAAATTAATTTGATTATTTCATTCTATATAATCTAATTGGACAGCTGTGCTTGACTACAAAAAATCCCCATCCAGGGCTCATGAGTTGAACAATAGAAAAGTGTTCACCTCTATCATTGGGAGATTGTGAGTTCGAATCCTGACAATGCTACAGCCATTCCTGGCGATAAGCCAAGGGAGCAAAATTGTCTGTACTCTCTGGCTGGGCAGAATAGCATACGCTCTCTCCACTATCAATCAGAGCAGCACTAGCCAATGCTGGATGTCTGTGAGGTCATGTATGTAGAAGAGCTCTTTCCTCTGAGTGTGTTACACTGCTACACTACAACATTTTTTCATGACCTTCTTATTCTACAGTCCTGAAAAGAAGAAGGTAGTGTATGTGAAATCTGAAGAATGGGCCAAGCAATATGGTAGGTTAAGAATAGATAATGTGTGTCAGGAAAAATGGGAGGCAAGAATTACTGTACAACTGGGCAGCATGGTGGCGAGAGTGACTAACATTGCTGTCTCACAGTTCCAGGGTTCCTGATTAGATCCTGAGCTCAGGTTACTGTCTGTGTGGAGTTTCTCTTGTTCTCCTCATGTTTTTGTAGGTTTACTGTTGGAGTGCTTTGAGCTTTCTGGTTTCTCGGTAACACGATGATCTGTGGTTTTTGTGTGTAATATTACCTTCAAGAGGAAGAACAAAAGAGAGGCTGGTGAGGGACTGACTGTATATAGCTGCTATAACGTAAGTGATAACATAAACTAACTTGTTTTGGTGATCTTCTACAACATGTAGCCAATTACCCATGTTTTTCACTGGAGCTGCTGTGTAAGGGATAAAGGTAAGAAAGGGATGTTTTTAACCTCCAGTTTAACGTCTTGTGAACTTGTCTCAGCACCACTAGAGTGTAATCAATTTTATACTAACGAACAATTTCATGTTCAATCTTAAGGTCACACCTCCTATATGAAACTAAGTGCTGAAGAAGAAAGTGTTTTCATCACTGCTAAGTCAATGCAAGCAATAGCAGGAACTAACTTGCTTTGTGGATGTTCCACAACATTAAACATAACTATAAATGGATAAAAAGTATGACGTGAAACAAAAATCAACTGTGGGGTGCTTTGTCTCAGGTTGCATCACATCACACTGTTATTTCCTATAAGAGTATGGCCCATTGTGTTTTATTCCTCACAAAGAATGCTATTTTTGTGGACAGCAGGATTTGTCTAGTTTTAGCTGAAATACTGAAAATAGGCCTGAAGCATGGTTTTTATGTGACAAAGACATTTTGGATACAGTTATTTTCACCTAAAATTCATACAATATTCATCCAACTGTTATATACACATTGACAAAGTGCTTTAATATTTGAATGTCTGAATGAACACCTAGTAAGAAAAATATATATAACAGATTTATGTTATTAAATTTTGTAGAAGCTTTATGCATTACATTCAAAATGCATGCTGCAAGGCTATGGAAGAAGTTATAAACACAAAAATAAGGTATTTCCTTCAATTGAAAGACTCATGCAATGTCAATGTTAAACTTTTTTGTCAAGCTGTAAGAAAGTTTATTCAAGCACAGTGCAGAATTTAAAAGTATCTCGGAGAGGATCTCAGTTGTTTGAAAGAGTGCTGTGTTTTGATCTCTAGGGCTCATTTCGAACAGAATGAGGGAAGATAAATTGCGCAGATGATCCTCATTTGTTATTATCGTTCTAATCCCCATGCTCCAGCCTCACCTTTGAATCACAAATTAATTTACAATTTAGGATGCAGACTCCGTGCTCAGCATAAAACACTGAGGGAAAAAAACAGAAGACAGTATTTATGCAGTGTTTTATCATCCCTGAAATCTTCATTGTAGCGCCGTGTTAACATCAAGGAACCTTCTAGTGCAACTATAACTGTGGGATAAATAGCCCATTTGTTACACTGTTGTATTTAGCAAGATGACTCATTCATTATTAATTATTCTGTTTTTCTCCAACGTACCACATATATAACTGATTAATGACTAAAATAGAACTCAGACTGGGACAACTCTGAATTAGAGCATTGCTTTACATGCTCAAATATACAGAAAGGTTTAAACCCTCACAAAGCAATTTTTAATGACCAGATATTATCACTTAAAAGCACTCACTCAACTGATTTCCTGAAGCTGTATCATTAAATCAGAGTCAGATATATAAGCAGACAATGCATTCTCACAACTCAATCTTGACGAGTGCTGTCTTTAGGGTTTTTTAAATTTCTTTTTTTTATGTAGATGTGATGGTAATTGCTATGTGTGACATGCGTGCACACTGATACTCTACATGAAATCCAATTTCTATATAATGCAGGTGAATATAGTATTTTCCTTTTAAAAACAAATATAAGGTCTCATATACACTCACCAAACACTTTATTAGGAACAGCTGTATACCTACTCATCCTACTCAGCCAATCATGTGGCAGCAGTGCAATGTATAAAATCATGCAAATACGGGCCAGTAGCTTTGGGTAATGTTCACATAAGAATGGGGAAAAAATGTGATCTCTGTGATTTTGACCATGGCATGATTGTTCGTTCCAGATGGGCTGGTTTGAGTATTTCTATAACTACAAGAATTTGGCATCAACAGCATGAATCCATGGGCCCAATCTACCTTGGGTCAACAGTCCGGCTGGTAGAGGTGGGAAAATGTTTTCTTGGAACAGTTTGGGCCCATTAATACCAATCAGTCATAGCTTGAATGCCACAGGCTGTGTGAGTGTTGTTGCTCACCAAGTGCATCTCTTCATGGCCACAATTTACCCATCTTCTTATGGCTATTTCCAGAATGATAATGCACCATGTCACAAATCAGAAGTCATCTCAAACTGGTTTTATGAACATGACAACGAGTTCAATGTTCTTCAGTGGCCTTCCAGTCACTTGATCTGAATCCAATAGAACACCTTTGGGATGTGGTAGAACGGGAGATTCATCAAAGCATCAAAGTGCACCCAAAAAATCTGCAATAATTGCATGATGCAATCATGTCCACATGGACCAGAATCTCAAAGGAATGTTTCCATCTTTCAATCCATGTTTACATCTTGTGGAATCCATTCCACGAAGAATTGAGGCTGTTTTAAAAGCAAAGGGAGGCCCTACCCAGTATTAGTATAGTGTACCTAATAATAAAGTGCTCAGTGAGTGTATCTGTACATTCAACAGCCACTTTATTAGGAACACCTGTAAACCTGGCACAGTCACATCCAAAGAAATGCCGTAGAGCAAAGATGCCTTCAAAATAATGATATTAAATGTTTCTACATAAACATTAAATGAAACAAAGTAAATATTTTGTGTGACAAAAAAATAAAAATAAAAATAAAAATAGTCTCTAAAAATAAGTCTCTAAAAATAGTCTCTGGTACAATTTGTGCAGTTTTATAAGGAAATGAGCTGGTAAGTTTCATCTTGCACAACCAGCCACAGTTCTTCTGGAGACTTTGACTTTCGCACTTGCTTCTTAATTCTGCAGCAAAACCCAGAAGCCTTCATTGTGTTTTTTGTCTCAAAAGTGGTCTCTTACATAATATGCTGCTTTCTTTAATGACATGCAAACATTTTCCTGTAACATTTAATTTTGTGTTAGAAAACTAATGTTTGGGAATATAAAATGTTTTTTTGTACTGACTTCATAATTTAGAAGTCATAAAATAAAAAATCTATAACGAAGTTTGTACTAAAAAAACAGGGTGCCTAAAACTTTTATACAGTACTATATTATCCAATCAGCTAATCATGGGGCAGCAATGCAATGCATATAATTATGGAGATACAGGTCAAGAGCTTCAGAAATGAGGGGAAAATGTGATCACAGTGACTTTGACTGAGGCATAGTTGTTGGTGCCCAGTGGGCTGGTTTGAATATTTCAGAAATTGGATTTTCATGTGCAACAGTCTCTTTACACAGAATGGTGTGAAAAACAAAAAACATCAAGTGAGCAGCAATCCTGGACCCAACCTGCATTGTTTTAAAAGTACAGGCCGGTGGTGGTGCTGTAATGTTGTGGGGAATATTGTCTTGGCACACATTGGGATACCAGTCGATCATTGTTTGGATGCCACTGCCAATCTGAGTATTCAAGAAGCAATTTACCAGTTTTGCAATGGCGACTTCCAGCATGTCACAGTCATCTCAAATGGGAGTTTCACAGCATGAATGTACAGCTGACAAAATCTGCAGCAATTATGTAATGTAATCATGTCAACATGGACCAGAATCTCAAAATCTTTCTAGCAACAATCAATGCCATGAAGAATTGAGGCTGTTCTGAGTTCAAAGGGGAACCCTAGCAAGTCTTATTATAGTGTTCCTAATGAAGTGGCCAGTGAGCATATGATCTAAAGAAATTAATTCCTAAAGAGTTTTTTTTTCATGAAGTGTGTATATTAATGGTATATAAAGTAAGTCTGAAGGCATTCACTTAGCCATAAATAAAGGTCAGCTAATTCCACTGTAACTGTAATATAACTCAGTTTTATCCAGTCAGTTATGGTGTTGGAGTTTCTAAATGCCACCCACTGGCTTTCTCTCTGCTTGAATTTGTATGCTGTGCAAAACTTTTAATGACATTAAGTCATTATTCAGTAACCAAATAACCAAATAATAAACTTTAAAAAGTCTTGACATCACACGAAAAGCTAAGATTTACTGTGGATAAATACAGCATTGACACTTTTAATAATGTAACACAGGTTTTCAGAGTCCATACAGACATACTTGGGCTATAAGTAAAATTTACCCTATTTTTCCCCTCTAACCCAAATAGTTGTTGACTATTTTTGGTGTTTATAGGTGCAACAATAGGTTTTTTTTGTTTTGTTTTTTTACAAGTGTATTATGAAGTTTTTATAACAGTGTGCAAGTGTAAAGACAAGTGCAATACAGCCGTTGCCAAAAGTTTTGAGAATGACACTGTTACGACCCGTAGGGTGAAAGGGATGAGCAGGATGCAATTGCAGGGGAAAATGTTCAGTTTATTAGGTACGGTAAACAAAACAAAACATAAAGGACTTCGCTCAACATAATAATAAACATAAATGTACTTAAACTCATTAACGATAGATTAACACTTGAAAGGTGATCTGGAAATCACGGAACAAATTGCAAGGTAAAATTTTAATACACAAGAATATACTTTCCTAACGCTCGAAGGGTGATCTGGAAATCACGGAACAAATCGCAAGGTTAAACTTTAATACACTGGAATCTACTTTCCTAACGCTTGGAGGGTGATCTGGAAATCACCGGAACAAAGTGCACGGAATCTAAGCCATAATAATACTCCGCCCCGAAGCGGAGATGGAGTGGCGTATTTAAGCACATACTAATTCACACACACAATTAAAGACACCTGGACATGATAATTACATTCGACAGAGAACCAATGAAGAAACGGGGCAAAGACATGACACAAAACAAAAACAAAAGCACATGGGGAAACACAGCAGGCGGAGACATGACGTGACTATGACAACACCAAGCACATGGCAAAAGTAAACAAAACATGAGTCCATGAATGAATTGCGCTGGAATGCGGAAGCACGCCACTCGTCACACTTTGCAGTGTAACGAGGGCTGGAGAAGAAGAAACCCCCCCCCCCCCCCCAAGGCGCGGCTCCCGAAGCGCCGCAAGTTCTATCCACTTTGGTGGACCTGGGCCCCTGGGCAGGATCCTAACCTCTGCCCTCCAGGACCTGAGGCTGGTTATGTCCAGTGTCCCGTAACCCGAGCAGAACGTGTCGGGTTTTCCTTGAGAACTTGGACGAGAACTTGGACAAGAACTTGGATGAGAACTTGGTCTGGATCTCGGAGCTGCGCGTGACCTGGTGCTGGGCCTGGATCTCGGAGCTACGCGTGACCTGGTGCTGGGCCTGGATCTCGGAGCTGCGCGTGACCTGGTGCTTGACCCGGAGCTCGACCTCGAACCAGGATCGGAGTCTTCTCTGGAACCAGGATCGGAGTCTGCTCTGGAACCAGGATCGGAGTCTGCTCTGGAACCAGGATCGGAGTCTGCTCTGGAACCAGGATCGGAGTCTGCTCTGGCACCTGGATCAGAGACAGACTTGGAAACAGGCTTCGAGACAGACTTGGAAACAGGCTTCGAGACAGACTTGGAAACAGGCTTCGAGACAGACTTGGAAACAGACTTCGTGACAGACTTCGAGACAGACTTCGAGACAGACGTGGAAACAGACGTGGAAACAGACGTGGAAACAGACTTCGAGACAGACGTGGAAACAGACTTCGAGAAAGACGTGGAAACAGACTTCGAGAAAGACGTGGAAACAGACTTCGAGAAAGACGTGGAAACAGACTTCGAGAAAGACGTGGAGACAGGCTTCGAGACTGGACAGAGATCTAGGTTAGACCCAAAACCATAGACAAAATCCAAAACTTGGTTGGAGACAGCATTGGAGATTGGGCTAGGGACAGAGGAAGGGACAGAGGAAGGGACAGAGGAGGAGACAGGGATGGAGACAGAGGAGGAAGCTGGGTTAGAAGTGGAGCTGGGAGTTAAATCAGCCTCTGAACTGAGAAGGAGAGCAAACACCCATCCAGAAATCAAACCTATCTAGCTAGCATCAAAATCAGGCACTGGACTTGGAACGGAACTCGGAACTGGGCTAGGAACATGGTCGGAACCTGGACTTGGACTTGGAACTGGACTAGGAACTAGACTGGAACTGGGAACAGGATTGGGAGCAGGACTGGGAACAGGACTGGGAACCTGACTGGGAGCAGGACTGGGAGCAGGACTGGGAGCAGGACTGGGAGCCAGACTGGGAACTGGCTCAGAGATTGGCCTTGGAATAGGGCAAAAATCTGGACATAGACTTGGACATGGACCTGGACATGGACTAGGATTAGGGAAGGAACCCGGACTGGGATTAGAGCAGGAACCTGGACATGGACTGGGATTAGGGCAGGAACCTGGACATGGACTTGGATTAGGGCAGGAACCTGGACATGGACTTGGACCTGGACTAGGATTAGGGTAGGAACCTGGACATGGACTTAGACATGGACTAGCTTGGGAAGAGGTCATCCCATGGACCTCAGACATGGACAGGGCAGGAGTGGAGGTTTCTTCTCGAACCTCTGGTGTAAGCAGGCCAGGAGAGGAGGTTTCCTCTTGAATCTCTGGCTGCTGCTTGGGGCTGGAGGTCGCATTGTTAACCTCCCTGAGCAGCTCCGCTGTGGAGACCTTCTGCTGTGCCTCAGGCTGGAGCTCTGGGCTGGAGGTCGCCACGTTAACCTCCCTGAGCAGCTCCGCTGTGGAGACCTTCTGCTGGGCCTCCGGCTGGAGCTCGGGGCTGGAGGTTGCCACGTTAACCTCCAGGAGCAGCTCCCTTGAGAAGACCTCCTGCTGGAGCTTGGGGCTGGAGGTTGCCACGTTAACCTCCAGGAGCAGCTCCCTTGAGAAGACCTCCTGCTGGGCCTCCTGCTGGAGCTCAGGGCTGGAGGTCACCACGTTAACCTCCAGGAGCAGCTCCGTGGAGGAGACTTCCTGCTGGGTCTCCGGCTGGAGCTCTGAGGGAGCCCTCCTGTGGAGCCACTTATGCACCCGCCAGCTGCCCTTGAAGCAGCCTTGGGAGCAGAAGTAGCTGCTCCTGGCTCCCTGGTTCCTGCAGGTGGGACACTGCAGGATGGCTGGTCGGGTGCATCCCTCGGTGGCACACTCCTGGGTTTGGGGACGAGAGGCATAGGCCGCCACGTTAGCCCGTTTACTCTCGTAGTATTCCAGGAATGTTTTACTAGGTCGGTCGCCCAGACGATCCTTCCCTAAACATGTCCTGAGGTTGGGTTGGAAGTCTGGGCTTCCGAACACCTGGACCAGTAGATCCACAAAGCCCGAAACTGTTTGGAGCAGCGGGGATCTACTGGTAAGGTGAAGCTTCGCCCATTGGCGAGCGGAGCTGACCAGACGAGAGAGGAGGAACCGCAACCACCCTTCTTCGTCGGGTTTGGGGTCCTCCAAGCTCAAAAAATAAAGTTGTGCCTGCAATATGGAGCATTGTGGCCAAGTGGAAAAACCATCATATTCATCGGGAGGATAGATGAAAGTCCACTGAGGAAAAAACACAGAGTTAATAGCGGGCATTTTAATTGTAGCGTGGCAGGGCGTGGTGTGGCGTGGCGTCGCTTTCCCCGCTGCATCCATTGTTGATGATGAGCAGGATGCAATTGCAGGGGAAAATGTTCAGTTTATTAGGTACGGTAAACAAAACAAAACATAAAGGACTTCGCTCAACATAATAATAAACATAAATGTACTTAAACTCATTAACGATAGATTAACGCTCGAAAGGTGATCTGGAAATCACGGAACAAATCGCAAGGTTAAATTTTAATACACAAGAATCTACTTTCCTAACGCTCGGAGGGTGATCTGGAAATCACCGGAACAAAGTGCATGGAATCTAAGCCATAATAATACTCCGCCCCGAAGCGGAGACGGAGTGGCGTATTTAAGCACATACTAATTCACACACACAATTAAAGACATCTGGATATGATAATTACATTCGACAGAGAACCAATGAAGAAACGGGGCAAAGACATGACACAAAACAAAAACAAAAGCACATGGGGAAACACAGGAGGCGGAGACATGATGTGACTATGACAACACCAAGCACATGGCAAAAGTAAACAAAACATGAGTCCATGAATGAATTGCGCTGGAATGCGGAAGCACGCCACTCGTCACACTTTGCAGTGTAACGAGGGCTGGAGAAGAAGAAACCTAACAGACACAAATATTAATTTTCACAAAGTCTACTGCTTCAATGTTTTTAGATCTTCTTGTCAGATGTTACTAACTGTTACTGAAGTATAATCACAAGCATTTCATAAGTGTCAATGGCTTTTATTGACAATTACATGTAGTTTATGTAAAGAGTCAATATTTGCAGTGTTGACCCTTCTTTTTCAAGACCTCTGCAATTCGCCCTGGCATGCTGTCAATCAACTTCTGGGCCACATCCTGACTGATGGCAGCCCATTCTTGCATAATCAATGCTTGGAGTTTATCAGAGTTTGTGGGTTTTTGTTTGTCCACCCGCCTCTTGAGGATTGACCACAAATTCTCAATGGGATTAAGGTCTGGGGAGTTTCCTGGCCATGGACCCAAAATGTCGATGTTTTGTTCCCCGAGTCACTTCGTTATCACTTTTGCCTTGTGGCAAGGTGCCCCATCATGCTGGAAAAGGCATTGTTCGTCACCAAACTGTTCTTGGATGGTTGCAAGAAGTTGCTCTCTGAGGATGTTTTTGTACCATTCTTTATTCATGGCTGTGTTCTTAAGCAAAATGAGCCCACTCCCTTGGCTGAGAAGCAACCCCACACATGAGTGGTCTCAGGATGCTTTACTGTTGGCATGACACAGCACTGATGGTAGCGCTCACCTTCCAGATGCCCCAAACAATTGAAAAGGGGATTCATCAGAGAAAATGACATTACCCCAGTCCTCAGCAGTCCAATCCCTGTACTTTTTGCAGAATAGCAGTCTGTCCCTGATGTTTTTCCTGGAGAGAAGTGGCTTCTTTGCTGCCCTTCTTGACACCAGGCCATCCTCCAAAAGTCTTCGCCTTGCGGTGCATGCAGACACACTCACACCTGCCTGCTGCCATTCCTGAGCAAGCTCTGCACTGGTGGTGCCTCGATCCTGCAGTTGAATCAACTTTAGGAGACGGTCCTGGCGCTTGCTGGACTTTCTTGGGCGCCCTGAAGCCTTCTTCACAACAGTTGAACCTCTCTCCTTGAAGGTCTTGATGATCCGATAAATGGGTGATTTAGGTGTAATCTTACTAGCAGCAATACCCTTGCCTGTGAATCCCTTTTTGTGCAAAGCAATGATGGCTGCATGTGTTTCCTTGCAGGTAACCATAGTTAACAGAGGAAGAACAATAATTTCAAGCACCACCCTCCTTTTAAAGCTTCCAGTCTGTTATTCTAACTCAATCAGCATGACAGAGTGATCTCCAGCCTTGTCCTCGTTAACACTCTCACCTGTGTTAATGAGAGAATCACTGACATGATGTCAGCTGGTCCTTTTGTGGAAGGGCTGAAATGCAGTGGACATGTTTTTTTGGGATTAAGTTCATTTTCATGGCAAAGAGGGACTTTGAAATTAATTGCAATTCATCTAATCACTCTTCATAACATTCTGGAGTATATGCAAATTGCCATCATAAAAACTGAGGCAGCAGACTTTATAAAAATTAATATTTGTGTCATTCTCAAAACTTTTGGCCACGGCTGTACATTGTATTGTACTTGCTGATTTTACAATTCATAAACATTCTGGCATTTTAGAAAGTCTTCAGCACAGCAGAAAGCTAGTATTAAGTAACATCAGATAATACCCAATGTTGTATTTTATGTCTGTCAATATTTCTTACATAATTACAAGGTTCCACTTTGTAATTGTCTCAGAATTTTAATAACATAAATTTGAAGTAGCCTTAAAAAGTAGGCCTTGATGAGCTGTATATACAGTATAAATTAAAGAGCAATAAATAAATAAATAAATAAAGAGTTTTGCTAGCTCAAATGTCAAAACATTGATGTCCCCTATCTCAACAATGGCTCTTCACCCTGATACAACCTTAAAAGACTAAGAACACAATGTGTCTTTTTGGATAAATTAATGAAACCTCAAACATGATTTACTTAGATGAACCACATTGAGAACCTCAGTAAAGGTTTAATCTGGACTGGAGGCGATATTCTGAGTTTTATAGTCTCAGAGGGAAGAGTCAAGAGTCCACATTGGGCTTTTTGCCTCTTTGCTGCCTTCAGCACAAATGCACCTGGACTGATTTAGCAGCTCTTTAGTATGAGAAGCTTATCGTCTGTGCAAATCGTTTAAGTCACCACAGTAGTATTGGAGCCATGGCCACCAAAATAATTAAAAACCATCTAGAGGGGATCGGGCCCAATGAGAATGAAATGTATGACTCTACAATGAAATGTCACACTATCAACTCCTTCTTTTATTATTTAGTGACTCATTAAGTGAGATGTTGGCATTTGCAAAGGTTTATGAAAAAGCAGCAAATTTTAGTGTGGCAACTTGGTGTATCCCATACACTTGCTTGCTTGAATAATAGGTGAATATCTTCTACACATTTCACTAAATAGATATCAGAGGTGTTTCCTCAGATATACAATATCAGAACCTGTCA
Organism: Cranoglanis bouderius; assembly: GCA_023630585.1. Lineage (NCBI taxonomy): Eukaryota > Metazoa > Chordata > Actinopteri > Siluriformes > Cranoglanididae > Cranoglanis > Cranoglanis bouderius. The sequence continues at coordinate 19,069,157 of CM042541.1, forward strand.
ACATTGAAGCAAGTTGTCACTTCACAAAATACAATAAATTATCCATTAGGACTGGTGTATTGCTTCCATAACCTTATGTCTCATTACATTATCTTCAAAAGAAATGGATGAAAATACATATCTGGTTTAGGTGATTCATTATGGAATTTTCATATTAAAGTTTATTGGATCTATTATAGATGCTTACAGAGAGACTGAGAGAGAGAGAGAGAGAGAGAATGTTTAGAAGCTTTACAGTCTTCATAGATGAAACCAGACTCCCAAAGTATTGCCAATCCTAGAGCTTGTGGTGTTTATTTCTAGCCCTGGTTCCTTACACTGAAAGTGCCAGAGAGATGATTGAATTTAGGACACATCCACTTATGTGTTTTCTTTGAGAGTGCACATGTGTGGACGAGTGCTTGTTCATGAGTGTGTAACAGGTGCTGCCATTATGAGCATGTTGTACGCTTACTCTCAGGCACCACACAGCAGCACACACTCTCCTGTCCAAGTGCAGCAGGTGCATTCTCCCAGGTCTCCCATAGACATCCCACAGCCTAATGGCGGACATGAACAGCATCCAAACACAGAGACAGATGTGTCTACTCTCCATCCCCCAAACCATTAGGACGCTTTTAGCTGCAGTGCACGCTCACTTTCTTCGATTATGACATTAAGTGGTTTTGTACAGCTGGGGTTTGCAGTCATTTGAATCAGCTATAGCTTTATAAAAAATGCAGATACCTCAACACTTGTATTACTCTGACTGAGGAAGAAATGTTTTGCTATATATTTTCATCATGAGCTAGTACCTAATTATCATCTCATCCACAGGCCATTTAAAGATGAAAACACTCCCCGGGGAATTAAAGTTATGTTGACGTGTGTTTAGCATAATCAGGGATATGTACCACAGTGGCAAAGCATTAGCATTCATGTGCGTTGGTGTAAACTTAGGAAAGGCTAGCATTCTAGATTTACTGCTTTGCATGGCTTAGCCTTAGGCAAAGCTTTCAAATATTAGGTTTATGGCCTAATCATGCTTGTAGCTCGCTTAAAGTGGGCTGTGTCATGTGCTTATGAGTTAACAAGAGCTAATTGCATTACACAAAGGCACAAAGCAGTCTGTAAATGCAGTTCATCAAAATAAAACATGAATGTTCTTGATTTATGAATGTATTTATTTTCAGTTTATATTATCATTTTTTTTCAAGTAAATATAATGTGTGCATTTACCACAAAAAAAAAATTACCTCTCTGATTATCTCTGATGTGTGCCATGAAAGTTATTGTTTGGCCAGTTTTTTTTTTTTTTTTTTTTTTTTTTTACAAATATAATATAATATACATAAAGGTCATTTGCCTTGCACCACCGGGGTTGGGGGTTCAATTGCCACCTCTGCCCTGTGTGTGTGGAGTTTCCATGTTCTTCCCGTGCTTCGAGGGTTTCTTACACTAGTCCAAGGACATGCATTATTAGGCATGTTGTCATTCATTAATTAAAAAAATAATAATTTTTAAGTTTGCACATCAATGTATTGTAAGCATACTCCAAGGTTTTTTTTTTTGCCCTACTTAACTGTATAGTGTGATGTCATAATGCATTAAAACCCACACAAATTCCTATAATTCACTTGTCATGATTTGTGTTTCACTACATAGTTTGTGTGAAATAGTATGTTTGTTCGATTTTTCTGAGACATTGCAAACATATTATGCACTGTGATGGCTACTGACTTTCATTGCAATAAGTAAGCAATACCTTTTATTTTATGCTGTACTTTTGCACAAGCACAGCACGAATGACATAAGTTTGATTAAATTCCCTTTTATATTGAGGCTGACTACACAGATTTACTTTAAAAACATCCTATAACTATTCAGACTCACAGCCTGTATAACATTACAGAGAGAGAAACTATTGACTGACCCTGAAGAAAATCAACAAACCAGACTGATAACGAAGAAGCAATGCTCAGTATTGGACCATTGACAGAAATTGGGATACAGCAAACAACGCGGCTCTTGTTGGTTGGTCTATAAATCTGTTTTGTGTGATTGCTTTTCTGGATCAATACCCAGTGATGTAATCTTCATGAATGGAGTCATATCCGAGATGGCAAAGTTGATGCAAACATGGCCGTCCTGCAGAATTAGAGAATTTGACAACACCACCCCAATATTTTCTGTCTCATGCTGTTACTCTATTTGTGTAAAACTTGATCCATGCTGAGGTAATGTATAACATACAAACTCCACACTGACTAGATTAGAGTGTACTTTGAGTGATGTATTATAGATTTTACTATTTGCTATAGGCTACAAGAAATGTGCTCTGGAAAGAAAATAGATTAGTAAGGAATAAATCATTTATATATTTGAGTCTGAACGTGTGCGTACTCTCGGGATAAACGTGCTCAACATAAGACAGGTATGAAGACAACCTGCTGGCCGAGTACTGAAAACTACTGATGTGACGTTTGTGGCTGTATCTGCGCGTCAATGATCGGTCTATACTTGCATAGACGAACTCATCTGTGATGGCTCAGGCCATAGGATATCCTTCCTGGCAGCTCAAACCAATCTGGCCATTTTCCTCTGACCTCTCTCATCAACAATGCATTTCCACCCACAGAACTGTCACTCACGGGTGTTTTGTTTTTTTCACCACTTTGTGTAAACTGTAGAGACTGTTGTGTGTGAAAATCCCAGGAGATCAGCAGTTTCTGAAATACTCAAACCAGCCCATCTGGCACCAACAACCATGCCACGGTTAACGTCACAGAGATCACACTTTTTCTTCATTCTGATGTTTGATGTGAACATTAACTGAAGCTCTTGACCTGTATCTGCATAATTTTTTTGTGCATTGCGCTGCTGCCACATGATTGGCTGATTAGATAACTGCATGAATCTGCAGTACAAGTGTACAGGTGTTCCTAATAAAGTGGATGGTGAGTGTATAATCTTTGGAAGATTGTCTTAATATTGAACTATGTTGCATTAATTATTCATTTGGATGGTTAAGTAACCGTTTGTAGGTGATTCATATGAGTACTTGTGTATTTCCTGTGCAGCAAGACCTCTTCCTGCTTTTTTCACCATTTTTTCACTGTACATGATTAAAGCTATTTGAATATAATAACATTATAACAAAATAATTGGTACTGCTTATAAATGTGTTGAGACAAAATATGACTTGTTTACTGTTTTGCTGCCTTAGATTTATGGTTTAGTTTATGCACTGTAAAATTTAACTGCCCAAAAACATTGGTTTATATTTAATTCAGTTTAATTCTTGTGGATTGGTATCTGAATTATAAGCCATATTTAAATAAAGAAAAGAATGAAGAATAATACACAACAATGAATTATTAACTCGGGTGCTAAAATGTTATATGCATAAACCTGCACTCTGGAATATTTTCAATGCACACCTTGACTGTGAGAAATAGATTGATTTATTTTTCTTTTTTTTTCAGTATTTGCAAAATAGTGAATATTGTTAGAGTAGAGTAATATCTCTGAGGTGAGTTCAATAATTAAATAGAGGCTGTTGGATGTGCATGCAAAATCATTTTATTTGCCCTTATCCTAGAATCATGGCAGGGGTCAAAACACAGGCGGATACAGTTAGTGTAGGCAAATCCATAATCTAATATGAGGAACTGAGGTTAACAAGGAAATGAAGCTAAGAGGCAGAGGCACTCAAACATAGATAGATATCTAGTGCACATGGATATCACATTACATAGAAACTTCACTAGAAGTGCTTTTGCAGTATATACTTTAAATATATATATATATATATATATATATATATATATATATATATATATATATATATATATATATATATATATATATATATATATATATATATATAATGCCTTCATTTCATATAATTGTGTATGTGACAAATAAAATCTTAAATCTAGCTAGATATTAGCCTGCATAAATGGCTAATCAGCAGATTGTATGAGGGTAAACAAATATGACCTTTAGCTATATGTTATGAAAAACACACAGTAGTTAACTTTACATTTCATTTCAGTGTAAATTTATTTTGAACGTTCCATTTGTTAACCAACTTACAGTCATTTCTTACATTTACATTTACTCATTTGGCTTATTTCTCATTACAGTGGAGTTGGATATGAACCTTGCTCAAGGGCACAAAACAGCAAATAGCATCTTGAGATTTGAACTGAACATGCCATGTATTATGGCAATCCCTTAGACTTTATTAAGTGTGTATAAAGAAGCATTTTGATAGAATGGGTTGTGTACAGTATATTGGGACATTTAGTAAATGGCTGATGTTTCAATAAGGACACTGATAAAATGGCTGATGTTTCAGTCGGAATTCTATCAGTTGGGACAAGGCCTACCTTTATGTACTAGACGATTTTGATGATTAAAACATTTATGTCTACAGCATTTGGCAGACACCCTTATCCAGAGCAGTTGAGGGTTAAGGACCTTGCTCAAGGGCCCAGCCTCGCAGCTTGGCAGTGCTGGGATTTGAATTTACAACCTTCCAATCAGACATCTAGTGTCTTAAACACTGAGCTACCACTGCCCTAAACCATTCAGACATATAAATACCCAAAGGGGTATTATCTGGCTATTAATTGCATATACTGTATTTATGGCATTCTGAGAAAACCCACCAGAAACCCATCTGTTTTGGGCCAAAATTGGGTTTTACTGCCTATAACCATGATTCTCAAGATGGGGTCTGTGGAGCTTATCCAGGGCTCCATGGTTTTTATATTTAGTTTCAGCTGTGGAAATCTCAACCCATCATTATTGAAGTTATTGTTCAGTTCTCATAGTTATTCACCTGTTTGTCTTGTCACTTGAACGGAATGGGTTGGATTTAATCCTCAATAACTCAAAAGCAAGTAGCTTAAAAATAATGTATAAATATTGAAAATTGAAATAAAAAAAAAAATTAGATGCTTATTATTTAATATTTTATTTAAATAGAAAAATATGATTGTACACATTTAAGTAACATTTATAATATACATTTTTACTGGGTGGAATTTATTTTTGCATTTAAAGGGGTCCCTGGTTACCAGAATCTTTACAACCCCAATTCCAAAAAAGTTGGGATCCTGTGTAAAATGTAAATGTTAGAGAACCTCTTTCGCTACGCAGCTCGCGAAGGCTGGCGAGCCGCTTACTTCCGCATTCCCCGAGAGTATGAATGAATCGCTTGCAGAGAATACGGAAGTGCGATGCCGGCTGACCTCAGTGACAGCTCGGAGAGGGGAATGCGGAAGTAAGCGCTCGCCAGCCTTCACAAGCTGTGTAGCGAAAGAGGTTCTCTAACAGTAAATAAAAACAGCAAATCTCATAAACCCATATGTTATTCACAATAAAACACAGAAAACATATCAAATGTTCAAACTGAGTAAATGTAGAATTTTAAGGAAACAATAAGGTAATTTTGAATTTGATGGCCGCAACACGTCTCAAAAAATTTGGGACAGGGGCAACAAAAGACTGGAAAAGTAAGTGTTACTACAAAGAAACAGCTGGAGGTTAATTGGCAACAGGTCAGTAACATGATTGGGTATAAAAGAGTATCTTAGAGAGGCGGAGTCTTTCAGAAGAAAATATGGGCAGAGGTTCACCAATCTGCAAAAAACTGCATCTACAATTTGTGGAACAATTTCAGAATAATGTTCCTCAACGTAAAATTGCGAAGACTATGAATATCTCATCATCTCATAAACTCATCTTATAATATCATCAAAAGATTCCAAGAATCTGGATAAATCTCTGTGCGCATGGGACAAGGGTGAAAATCAATATTGCATGCCCCTCGGGCCCTCAGGAGGCACTGCATTAAAAACAGGCATGATTCTCTAATGGAAATCACTGCATGGGCTCAGAAACACCTCCAGAACTCATTGTCTGTGAACACAGTTCGCCTTGCCATCCACAAATGCTGGTTAAAGCTCTATCATGCAAAGAAGAAGCCATATATTAACATGATCCAGAAACGCCACGGTCTTCTCTGGGCCAAAGCTCATTTAAAATGGACTGAGGCAAATTGGAAAACTGGTCTGTGGTCAGACGAATCGAAATTTGAAATTCGTCTTGGAAACCATGGACACCGTGTCCTCCGGACTAAAGAGGACTAAAGAGGAGAGGGACCATCCGGTTTTTTATCAGCACTCAGTTCAAAAGCCTGCATCTCTGATGGTATGGGGATGCATTAATGCCTATGGAATGGGCAGCTTGCACATCTGGAAAGGCACCATCAACGTTGAAAGGTATATACAGGTTTATATGTTTCCATCCATATTCCATCCCATCTTTACTTCTGAGAAACTCTGCCTTTCTAAGATACTCTTTTTATACCCAATCATGTTACTGACCTGTTGGAAATTAACCTAATTAGTTGCAAAATGTTCCACCAGCTGTTTCTTTTTAGTAACACTTACTTTTCCAGCCTTTTGTTGTCCCTGTCCCAACTTTTTTTTAAGACGTGTTGCGGCCATCAAATAAAAAATTACCTTATTTTTTTCCTTAAAATGGTACATTTCCTCAGTTTAAACATTTGATATGTTTTCTATGTTCTATTGTGATTAACATATGGGTTTATGAGATTTGCAAATCATTGCACACATTTTACACAGTGTCCCAAATTTTTTGGAATTGGGGTTGTATGTGTCGCAGTGAAATGGACCTAAGTCTAATCAATTCAGTTTGTAATCATATACCAACTGTCAAAATGTCCGTGATGCTCCTGCACCGAATGAAATATTTACATGCAATTTTCTTCCTTTTCACTTCTTGGAGTAAACAGACTTTGCTAGAACTTTACTTGTGAGACTTGAGATACATGCCTAAGAGAAACATAAGTTCAGGTCTGAGTCAAATGAGACACAACAGGACTAAGGTGCTATTAATAAGCAGAGGGCAAGGCAGAGCTAGAGCAGGACATTCATGACAATTTTAGCTAGCTACCACGGATTTGCATTACATCTTTATCAAGGTACATGAATCTTTGAGTCACTCATGATTAATTTATATATGAGAATGTAATGTTGTTGTCAGGGAGCACAAATTCCTATTGGGGTATGCCTTGTTGTCCAATATGTATGGAAATCTGTGATGATGACATGCTGAATATAAAATAGAAACACAGAAGCCTTTAAGGCTACTTGGGATTGGAGTCTTATCAGTTGTGACTAAACCCTTAAAAGCATGCATTTTTCTCAGCTGTTCATATATAACTGTTCACTGTTAGCAACCTGGCACTTTAATATCAATTAACAAACAGTCTTATACAACAGTGCAAAATAATCAAAGCATAGTATTGCTATTAATCAAATAATAATAATATACAATGATTAAAAGTTTATATTTTAAACATATTTACACCACAGAGCAATTTGATTTGTCAGAAGGTGTTGTATAATTTTCCATAACAGCAGCTCAGGTTTATATTAATGTGCTCATTCTAATATGTTATAATTTCTATATTAAAAACTAATTCACAGGGACTTTGAGCATTCTTTGAGTAACTTTCATAGCCTTTCCTACTGTTAGATACATCTATAAAACTTCCAGACTACAGCAAGTAAATCTGAGTAGGGGTAAGAAGCAGCTAAATGCTAAACCATCCTTCTTTATTTAACAGACCAACTATCAAATATTCATAAGATACATTATAACATGTAGTCTGAGTATCAGTGGTGTCATATGATCTCTTGGGTAGTAAAGACAGAAAATGCTCTCTAAGCCAATGCTACTGTGTAACTATGATTCCGACTTATATATAATAAAATACGCTTTTGATTCCTGTAACCAGAGGCCCCGAGACCAAGGAATGGCTTCAGATATGAAAGAACCAATGATTGTGCATATGGGTAGATGTTGTAACTGGGAGTCAAAAGTGGAGCCAAAATGACTCGAGGTCCTCTAGGGGCTGGCTGCAGTATAACACTAACCCCATTTCCATAAAAGTTGGGATTTTTTCTAAAATGCAATAAAAACAAAAATCTGTGATTTGTCAAAATTTTATTAACTGACAAAAGTACAAAGAAAAGATATTCAATGTTTTCACTGACCAACTTAATTGTATTTTTCAATTATAAACAAATTTAGAATTTGATGCCTTCAGCGCACTCAAAAAAATTTGGGACAGAGGCATGTTTACCACTGTGTTACATCACCGTTTTAATTATACTTTTTAATCGTTTGGAACATGAGGATACTAAATGTTGCAATTTTGCAAGTGGAATTTTTGCCCATTCTTGCTTGATACAAGACTTCAGCTGCTCGACAGTCCTTAGTCGCCATTGTCTGATTCTCCTTTTCATGATGCACCATGGGAGACAGATTTGGACTGCTGGCAGGCAGAAATGGGAAGCCAGTCGAGCACACTCACTCTGTGTCTACGAAACCACGCTGTTGTAGCACGTGCAGAATGAGGCCTATCATTGTCCTGCTGAAATAACCATGGACTTCATGGGAAAAGATGTTGCCTTGATGGCAGCATATGTCTCTCTAAAATCCCAATATACGCCTCCGCGTCAATGGTACCTTCACACATATGCAAGTCTCCCCTCTTGCCTTGGGCGCTAAGACCATCACAGATGCTGACTTTTGCACCTTTCACTTATAACAGTCTGGTTGGTCTTTTTCATCTTTGGCACGGAGAATTCGACGTCAGTTTTTCCTGAAAACAAGCTGAACCGTGGACTCATCTGACCACGAAAGTCAGATGAGCCCAGAGAACTCAGCAGTGTTTCTGCATAGAGTTGATGTGTGGCTTCCTCCTTGCGTAATAGAGTTTCGGGTTGCATTTCTGGATGCAGCGGCAAACTGTGTTAAGTGACAACGGTTTTCCTGAGCCCATGTGGTTATATTTATCACAGTAGCATGATGATTTCTCAGTCAATGCCGCCTGAGGGCTTGAAGGTCACGCACATTCAACAGTGGTTTCCAGCCTTGCCCTGAGATTTCTCCCGATTCCCTGAGTCTTTTCACAATATTATGCACTGTAGATGGTGAAAGACCTAAATTCCTTGTAATCTTGCATTGAGCAATGTTCTTTTTGAACTGACTGACAATTCTCTCACAAATGGCTTTGGCATAAAGTGGTGAGCCATGACCCATCCTTGCTTGCAAAGACTGAGCTTTTAGTGGATGCTCCTTTTATGCCCAGTCCTGATACCCTCCCCTGTTACCCATTAACCTGATCTTCCAAAATGGTGTTACTTGAATATTCTATAAACTTTTCAGTCTTATTTTGCCTCTGTCCCAACATTTTTTTGAGTGTGTTAAAGGTATCAAATTCTAAATTTGTTTATATTTACAAAATACAATTAAGTTGGTCAGTGAAAACATTGAATATCTTTTCTTTGTACTTTTGTCAGTTAATTAAAGTTTCAAGACACTTGACAAATCACAGATTTTCGTTTTTATTGCATTGTAGAAAAAATCCTGACTTTTATGGAAATGGGGTTAGTATTTAACTCCGCACGTTCCCATGCTAGTCGATGGGACGATTGGCAAACATCCACTTTAAATTACCTCGGTTGAGTTCAGTTGACCTTTATATCCCCCCAGTATTTTTCCTTATGATAAATGTGTTTTAAAGTTATTTGGTGATTTAAAAAAGAAAGATCATATTTGATAAGGTTTTTGACATTTTTGGACATGACTGTCGAGCCTCACTTTCCAAAATGCACCTTTAGGTCTTGACAGTTCTGTAGCAAAGACATGTCTTGTGCTTCTGTAAATTGTCTTAACAAACCCTCAGCAGGTATTTCTTTGCTACTTCTTAGAGGTGGACCATATTCCTCATTTTAATGTCTAAGTAAACTCTGTTTACTGTACTGACATTATAACTAGAAAATCAGTGTGAGTGAATGACGTGATGGTATAAACCAAAGCAACTAACTCTAGCTACATTTCATAATAATTGCGATTGAGTATATGACCTTAGCAAATACTCTTGGTAATGGTTAGCCAATCACACATTCAAAGATCTTTTTTTTTTTTTTAAAGATCTCCACCGACAGAACAAGTGGAGCATTGTCTTTTATAGTGCCCGAGCTAGATGAAAATCATGGAAAGCAGAGAGGCTTTTTTCTCCCCCTCAAAAAAAAAGGCTGTGTTGAGTGTAAATTTTGACTCCTGTGGCAGTGGTTAAGGCTCTGATTACTGGGTTACTGATCAGAAAGTTGGGCCAAGCTGCCACTGTTAGGCCCTTAACTGTCTCTGACGGTCACTGTGCTGTAATGTATATCTGACAAATAAAGACTTTTTCTTCCTCTCCTGTTTACCAGTATATTTTCAATTGGTACCTTACAGTAGCTACTTATTCTAATATTATAGCTCTGATATCTTTTCCTATAAGTGTTAAGATTAAAAAAAGCAAAAAAACAAAACAAAAAATATATATATATGGCCTATTACACACTGCAGTAACACTTTGAGTTAGCTGATGCACCATCTTAAGTTGCACTTCAGATGTCTCACATGAAAACAACTCCCATTTTGACCCAAAAAAAGGCTTCAAAACCACACAATATTCAAATCACAATGCAATGAAATGAAATTATAGTATGTTACATACAGTACAGCTAGCAGTCATATTTGTTTCACATCTCTAAACTCTCTAATAGACTTGTAGCTTAAGGTTTAAAAGGTTTTGATGGTTTTCTTAGCTTATTTGTACTAGCATGAGGATATGTGAGTTTTTGAATGGAAGCTACGAATCAGTTCTGTAAATTTTCTCTGGATAAAGGGCATCTTCCAAATGTCATAAATGTAAATGGACTGCTAACAAAATTAATATGGCAAAAGGCCATATTAAACCTAGCTAAATAGGCAGGAACAGTGAAACATTTTAATTACTTAAATCATATATATATATATATATATATATATATATATATATATGTATGTGTCACATATATAATCACACACATATATATATATATATGTGTGTGTGTGTGTGTGTGTGTGTGTGTGTGTGTGTGTGTGTGTGTGTGTGTGTGTGTGTTTTCTTTAGATACAAAACAAAAGCTATAAGCTACAGTATGTTCCCACAAGCTTATATGTTCTTACTGATTAATTCTAAATTTCAGTTCTCTCTGTCCAAATGACCACTGACAACTGTGCAGGTCGGTGTAAAGAACAGGCCTGTGTTTCTGGGAGTAATGTTTTTGCTAAGTTACATTGTAAGAACAAACACGTATAGCCACGAGACTGGAGAAGCACTCCTGTAGGAGTCGGAGAGGTTCCTGTAGTGTTAGCAACTACTTTAATGAATAAGTAATGCCTCCTGACGATGAACACTTTAAATGACCTCAGGAAAGCTAGCAGTGTTCTGAAGCTTAGGTGTTGGCTGGACAAATATGTCCGCAATATCAGGATGTGTATTTACAGTATATTGTTAAATTGTAAACTGTTAAATTGTATATATATATATATATATATATATATATATATATATATATATATATATATATATATATATATATATATATATATATATATATATATAGTTGAATACTTTTGTAGTAGTTCATCAAAACTGAAGCATTTTTGAACATTTTTGTAGCATTGTGCCATGATGATTCACTGAGAGGTAAGGATGAGCAGAGTCAAACCATGCCAGCAAAATAAAACAAATGCCCCCATAGAAAAACAGAACCACTGTTTTTTACTTTAATATGCCACATATCTTTAGCTCACATACATGATTTAAATATGATAGTTATTCAAATCTAGTATATTTCAAAGTTTCTTTCTTCTTATTTTTATGCCTGGGTGATTTTCTATATATATGCAAATGGCCAAATAATTACAGACACAGTCCCCCACATTTACTGGCTCCCTTGTCACATGTAATCTTCTACCAGAACACATTCCAGCCCATGTAGAAAATGTGACACTAAACTCACGTTTGATGAAAAGATTTATGCCTTCGGAAATTTGCTTGTCATGCTGCTCAGATTTTGACATACAGTCAGTTCTGCACCGTTTTTGAATCAGGCTGCTGAGAATAAGAATTGCTTACTAAACCACTTTTGGCAAATTAAAGTCCTGCTGCACTGAAATGTTTGGGATGGTGTTTATTTATTCAGAGTTCAGTTTGGCATCATGCTGTGCAGTTTGTCTTTTTTGTCCTTTTTGTCCTCTCCTGAGCGTATCTCCAGCTCAGCTGCACACCGCTCATTTGGCATGTTGAGGTAGAGGGGCATAGAGGCTTAGATAATTGGCCCAGTATGGCTCAAACCTCCAGAGGTGGGTTTTCAGAGGCACTGTTGTGCTGTAACCATGGGCAGCACCTTGGAGCAAGAGCTACAGCATGTTCATAGTAAACAAAGCAGGCTGAGTGTCCTCTGATAACTCTGATGCCAGCTTACTGTATTTCAGTCCTTCTCTGCCTAAAAAAGGTACACAGTAAATAAATGAACTGTATCTCAATCAGATGTGAAGAACAGACCTGTATTCTTGGGAATAATGTTCTCAAACCCACAAAGACATGACAGTGGAGAACACTAAGTGTTTGAGTGATGCTGCTTAGTCATCTTTACTTGTAGATAGCAGATGGGCAAATTCTGTTCCAATTGTGGTTATGTTTAATAACTAATGGCAATGGCAAGTCTATTGTAGGTCAAATTGGCTCAACCTAAGCTTTGGTCGATATCATGTTTGAGATATGCCTCATCAAGGTTGAGTTGTGGCTTCCAAATTTGTATGAGTGCATCCCCATCATTGTGGGGCAGATTACCTGGTAGGTGTAGACCACCATTGGGCCATCACTCATTTGCCATCAAACAAGGAGCTTCTAGATTCAGTAGCTCTTCAAATATTCAACGCATAAGTTTAATTAAGGAATAAGGTGTGCTATTTTAAGAAAATGATCAAAGACAAGGTGGTTTCCTGATGAAACTTGGGGAAAATAACCTTTGACATCAGACAGATTTTAGTGCACTGAGCCCAAGGTATTATAAAGTTAAAATTAACTAAAATTGTAGAGAAAATGTCCAGTGTGATGCTTGATATTTGTGCTGCAGTGCTTTTGGGGATCTCAGTAGTGTTGAGCACTGTTTGTTTGAAATGAAAATACTTCAAACTTTATCCACCATCACTGTTTTGGTGCAATGTATTCTGGGTCTTTCTTTTGTTCTTGTTGGCAAGTCACCAACTGATGCATCCTTGATAACTGGTCCAGACCAAGAACACTTGTGTATTTTAACCATTTTTCATGCTTGCATTCCCCAGTATTGGAATTGAAATTGAGAGTGAAAGGCAATACCAAACAAGTATACAAGAATTTACAGATTAGACCAAACAATCATGTTAAGAAAACCCTATTGGAACAGTCTTCGTATTTTGCATAGTCTACATTTGAGTAAACTGGCCAATTGGTAAAGCCCAAAGCTTCTAAACATACAGTGCTGTGAAAAAGTATTTGCCCTCATCCTGATTTCGAGAAATTGAGCATGAACTGCCTGTTTAAGATCCTGCCACATCATCTCAATTGGTTCAAGTCAGAACTTTGACTAGGCCACTCCAAAACTTTAATTTTGCTTCTTTTCTTTTTTTTTTAGACTTACTCCTATGCTTTGGATCACTGTCTTGCTGTGAATTCCAGTTGAGTTTGAGTTTCAACTTATGGACTGAAGACCAGACATTCTCCTTTAGGATTTTCTGGTAGAGAGCAGAATTCATGTTTCCCTCAATTACTGCAAGTTGCCCAGGCCCTGAAGCAGCAAAGCATCCCCACACCATCACACTTCCACCACCGTGCTTGACCGTAGGTATGATGTTCTTTTTGTGGAATTCGGTGTTTGGTTTAACTGGACCCCCATCTTCCAAACAGTTCCACTTTCGACTCATCAATCCATAGAACATTCTCCCAAAGGGTTTGAGGATCATCAAGGTGTGTTTTGGCAAAATTCAGACCCGCTTTAATGTGCTTCTGGGTTAGCAGTGATTTTCACCTTGCCACACTTCCATGGATGCCATTTTTGCCCAGTGTCTTTCTGATAGTGGAGTCATGAACAATGACCTTTATTGATGCAAGAGAGGCCTGTAGTTCCTTCGATGTTGTCCTTGGTTCTTTTGTGACTTCTTGGATGAGTTGTTGCTGTGATCTTGGAGGAATTTTGAAAGGTCGGCCACTTCTGGGAAGGTTCACTACTGTGCTGAGTTTTTTTTCCCTTTGGAGATAATGGTTCTCACTGTGGTCCTTTGGAGTCCCAGAGCCTTTGAAATAGCTTTGTAACCCCAGACTGATGTATTTCAATCACCTTCTTCCTCATAATTTCTGGAATTTCTTTCAACTTTGGCATAGTGTGTTACTAGGTAAGACCTTTTAACCTATTTCATGCTGTTGAAAAAGTTCTATTTAAATGGTGATTTGATTGAACAAGGTTTGCAGCAATCAGGCCTGATTGCGTCTAGTCCAGCTGAACCCCATTATGAATGCATTTTCATAGATTTGGGGAATTAGTAACTACAGGGACAAATACATTTTTACGCAGGTCCAGTTGGTATTGGATAACTTTTTTTGCTTCAATACAGTATACAACAGTATCATTTAAAAACTGTATTTTGTGTTCATGTGGGTTGCCTTTGTTTTGTTTGGGGGGGCAGTGGTGGCTCAACAGTTGAGGCTCTGCGTTACTGATCAGAAGATTTGGGGTTCAAGCCCCAGCACTGCCAAGCTGCCCCTGTTGGGCCCTTGAGCAAGGCCCTTAACCCTCCCTGCTCCAGGGGCGCTGTATCATGGCTGACCCTGCGCTCTGACCCCAACTTCCTAACAAGCTGGGATATACGAAGAAAAGAATTTCACTGTGCTGTAATGTATATGTGACAAAAAAAAGGCTTCTTCTTTTCTCTTAGATTTTGTTTTAATTTCTGAAACAATTTAGTATGAGATATACACAAAAACAGAAGAAATCAGGATGGGACAAATACTTTTTCACAGCACTTTATACTCTCATCAACGTTCACTCATATTTTTTGTTGTTGTTGTTTACATTGAAACCACAGATGTATGAATTTTAACTACACTTATGAATTTATTTGAATCTTAAAAGGAATGGTGGGAAAAACCAATAAGCATACATAGTGTAATCCCAGTCCCAAGCCTTATTAGTGAGATATACAGATCTATACTTATGATTATCAACTTATCATGCTTTTTATTATCACATCCCAAGCATGGATTTGCAGCTGCGTCCCAATTCAATACTGTAACCTTTATGTGCCGCACACATTAGCCCTGCTGGCACAGCAAGATTGCAAAGCCGATGCCACAAGCAACTTTAATGAATAAGTAATGCCTCGTGATAATTATGAGCACTTTAAATAACCTCCAGAAGGGTAACACTGATCTAAGTCTGAGGTGTTATTTCAGTAAACACGCCAGATATAAAATATATTAGAATCAATATAGTTAAAATGTGCACACTGTATTGTTAAACAGGTTTGTATGCAGATTTTATTCTGAGACACTGACAACCTGGATGATAAAACAGCAATTAAGAAATGGCAGTACCTACCGTGGTTTTCTATTTGATACTAATTAGCATGGTAGTTTTTCAGGACTATTTAGTATAGCGGGACAATGTTTTAAATCTTGAAGATGCTTTGTAACTCATCAAACTTATCATCTTCAACTTATCCCCTTGTGCCCTAACATTACCCCCAAACTATTCCCATGTGCCCTATCCCCATCAAGCCCTTACCCACCCCATCTCCATGTGCCCCAAACCCTTACTCACCTCATACCCATATCCCCATGTGTTGCAAACCCTTATGCACCCCATCCCTGTCTGCCCCTTCATTAACTCCATCCCATCCACAAATTCCTTAACACTACCCCACCCCATATCCCAGTGTGCCTCAAACCCTTATGCACCCCATCCCTGCCTGTCCCATCTTTATCCCCATCCACATTTTCCTTAAGCCAGGGGACTTCAGTCTTATCGTAAAGGTCCAGTGTGGCTGCAGGCTTTCATTCCAGCCAGATAGGTGGCACACTTGAGTTGATTGGAGACCAAGGTGAACTAATTAAACATGGATAAGATTGAAGACCCCGGCCTTAAGCCCTTACCCACCCCACACCCATGTGCCTCAAACCCTTACCCACCCATCCACATGTGCCTCAACCCCTTACCATCCCATACTCATGTGCTCCAACACTACCCCAACCCATCCTTGTGTGCCTCAACACATTACTACCCCATCTTCATATACCCCCACACATCATCCACCCATCTCCATGTACCCCATCACCACTCCATTTTTGTGTGGCCCTATACTTTCTTCACCAAATCCTTATTTTCCCAGACACTGTCCCACCCCATCTTCATGTGTCTTGAACATTTATACACCCCATCCCCATGTACCCCAAAATTATGCCCATCACATCCCCCCTGTGCCTCAACACCAACCCACCCCATCCCCATATGCTCCAACACATAACCACCCCATCACCATGTGGTCCAATAGTGTCCTCATCAAATCCCTATTTGCAATCCCCATATACCACAACACATATCTCTATCCCTATGTGGCTGAATACTGTCCTCACCAAATATCTTTTGCCCTGACACCATCCTACCCAATCCCCCTGTGCCTCACACCTCACCCACCACATTTCTATGTACTTCAGCCTATCTGCATGTGACCCATCATTATCACACCCCATCACCCATGTGCCCCAACATCATCTCCAACCCTACCCATGTACCTCAAACCCTTACCCATCCCATCCCCATGTGCCCCAACCCCATCCTGTCATCTGATCCCTGCAGTCCAGAGTTTATTTTGTAAATAACTATATCTGTGACAGAAAATGTTAAGCTCGTAATTGTATGTGCAGTAGATGTCAGCAAGAGAGCTGGTAGCACTATAATTCAAAGTAATCAGTAGTGATTCAGTCTGGACCTTAAAAACTGAGGACAAAACTCTCATTCTTTGTAGAGGATCCACTTAGATGGAGAGTACTTATTATTTATGACTCATACTGGGCAAACTATACTAGTTGCAAAGGTTTGAGTTATATTGCAATTTAATAGGTAAAACTTTACTTAAGGCCAACATTTACCAACATTTACATTTACATTTAAAGCCTAATGATAACTGACATGAACCAACATTAATATTTATACTGTCTAATTCTAATTGGAGCCAGTGGTCATATAGATTGATTTCATAAATGTTTTAATGTCATGCTGATGTAACACCTGAGTCAAGTGATATAATTATTTTTTTTGGTTGGGGGTGGGGGTGGAGGGGGGTTGTGTTATGATACTTCCAGGGTTGATTACACTTTAGCATCATACCAAATGACTTTCATAATGGCTCACTGTACTTCTCATATGTCACAGCCACATAATGTTGATGTTTTTTTGGTTGTTTGTTTTTGGGTTTTTATAAAACGCTCTGTAGTGCCCCCTGAACTCAGCACTTAGTGGTAGCATCAGTACAAAAGCTTGCCATATAACACTTTCACATCATGGAGGTTATAGCAGTTACTGTATAACATCCATTTATTAACCTAGAAGGTTATAACACCCTAATGGTCAGTAATTTACACAGCATTATGTGTTATTTCTACATATCTTATGAATACCTATGGTAATGCAGTAACGCCTTAATGATATAAGTCATGAGTTGTTTGTTTTTCTGACTGTTCTGTATATTAGAGAGAGTTTGGTTTTAATCATCATTATGTAACTGAAATACCAGAAGTACACTGACCTACAAAGTCAGTTGTAATGATATTTGTCAGCATATGTGAGCTATAAATGTGTTATAATGCAACCTTGTGTGAACAAAAATCTATGTTCATCATTTCTTTTAGCTATTGCTTGTTGAGCAAGGCATCACAAATGTACAAAAGTTTTTTTTTTCATGAAGAAAATGTGTGATTAAGCATGTTAAAGTGTGAGAAAGGTATCATTATTCTTTCTCATCATCCATACAGAAAAAGTGTTAGAAAGACTGCCAGAATTTCACTGTCAGAATTGCCACTGTCTATCAGGTACAGAAAAAAGAAAGAAAATAAGGTGACTTCAGTGTGACATGAGGGAACAAAATGCATGTTTCTATCATCTCTCTAAGGCTCTCTAAGAACCTTAAAAATCCAGTGAAGTTTTGCTGACTGCTTTAAAAACATGGCAAAGCACTTGGGTCTCACTTGCTAGTTGCTACTATTGTTATGCTAATAAGAAAAAAAAAAGATGTGGGCTAGCTTGTTAGCTATAGCAGCTAAATAACATGAGCATCCATGTCCTTTAGATAGTTAATATAATACAGTATGTTAGCAAGTTTGCTATCATCTTGAGCATCCCATAGTAGTTTAACTGGCTACTGTAGCTAGCTACTGAAGGTTGTGTTAATCAGCATGGCTTTAAGTTTTGCTATTTGCTAATTCACAGTTCGGTAGCAGCACAGCAAATTCTGTTTAGGGACGTGCAGAAAATATGTATACACATTTGGACGATGTATGTGGTACAGACAGCCAGACCCTCAGGCAAAATTTTGCTTGCACTAGAACAATAATACAGTTTATAGGAGAACAGTTTAAAATAACTAATGTAAAGAAGTGCTGAATTCCTTTCTCTATAATAGTCACAATAAAAAAATAAAAAATAAATAAAAGTCCCTTCAGTGCATTTCTAAAGCTGAGTATTGATCTCAGGAGAGTCTATAGGCCAGTAATCTAATATCGTATGTGCCATTAAATGTGTTATGTAATGATTCCTCTATTATTTGTAGTCATTACACTCAACAGTGGTGCCAAGCTATGGGTATGCCTGTTATGCATATTCTAGGTTTTTCCTATTCTAACACTCCTATGTCAATCAAGGAAAGGTCTGTTAATTGTTTGATGGTTGGATCAGATGTATTAAAGAAGAAAAAAAATGTGCAGAGGAGGCTTATGATATCAGGGTTGGAAACTACTGACTCATGAAAAAGTGGCAGACAAAGACAAAGAATTCTTCTGCAGAAGTTTGCTGCCATCTATTGCTCACTAGGTCCCACCAGGTATATTTTTCATCTTAGCTTATATTTCAGGTAGAATCAGTTTATCATTATTTCTTTTCATGAACCAAGGGCTTTAAGTCAATGGCAGAGAAAAGAAATTAACTCTGTCCTTCTCCCCATTATCATTAAAATGGAACATCTTAACTATTCATGCATGCAGTGTTAATATAATATCAAATAAGATTGCAAAGGGTCAGAAGGAGCTGGGAAGTGTTTGTAAAATTTCCACCCCATGGATTTTTGGGAGTGGTGCCCAGTCTGATTAGTAAAGCCGCACTTGTGATGCCAAAGCTGTAATGAATGGAAAAAAGCACAGGAATTTTGACGCTCGAGTAATATTTTTTAAAAGCGTGCTGTGTTGAAAACATCTCCACCTAATGGTCATTATAGAGTACTGCAGGATGTGTAATTAACTGCAGGATCACAGTTAAGTGCTTTAAAAGGTGTATATATATATATATATATATATATATATATATATATATATATAAGGCACTTAAGGGGGGCACTTAAAAAATAAAATAAAATAAGTAAAAATAATTATTACTTTAATGTACAGTACATAACCAAATGTATTTTTTTTTTACAATATTTGAACACGTACTTGTCTGTTGTGTTTTTAAATATTTTAATGATTTCCTCACAGTTAATTGGAATATCACACTTGATTGAGCGTAGCAGTAGGGCAGAGAGCCTCTCTTCATTATATAGACTTCTAAGTCTGGATTTCATAAGTTTTAACTTTGAAAATGACCTTTCAACTGTAAATGTGGAGACAGGTAATGTAGCATATATTTTGTATATATATATATATATATATATATATATATATATATATATATATATATATATATATATATATATATATATATATATATATATATATATATATATATATATAAAATAAATGAGAAAGAGAGGGGAAACAGTCTGAATCCCATTGTCTTTTAGGTGCTTGAGCATTTCCTGGACATTGCTTTGGGGAAGGAGTAGGATGCATGAAACACTTTAAGTTCTGTGAAGACCTGGGAGATGATAATATTACTAAATATTATTTATTTTACCAAACAAAACAGTGAGAATGAAGAAGGTAATCATGTTGCATTCATGTTCAATTTTGTTGATGTTGCAAACTTTATGTTTGTAGCTATTATATGGATGCAAGTGCTAGCTAATATGAAATCAAAGATACGAATGTCTTACACGTTAGAGAGTTAGATTTCATTTCACTTAGATGCATTTCTCCAAAACATAGCTTACCATAAAATTGAAAACTTAAGCTCTGCCCACCACTCCACCTCCACCTAATGCTTCCACCAAAAACCTCATTATCATGCACCTTTGAACTATTCATTACAAGTTTGTTAATAATATTTTATTTTGTATTTATTGTTATTGTTAGTGGTAATGGTAGAAACATATTGTTATTTATAATAATAATAATAATAATAATAATAATAATAATAATAATAATAATAATAATAATAATAATAACACCTCTGTGCATGCCACTGGAGTGATATGCCTCAATTATATAACAAAATTTTCAGCAGAAATAAACCTGTGAAGGCTGGAATTACTGGACCAGGCAATGGAGAATGAATCTCATTTAAAAAGGGAATAATTATGGCTGAGAACAAAGTAGGCTATTGAACAAACCAGATGCAAAAACATTACAGTAATAGAATCCCATATTTTTTTGTTAAAAAAGAAGAAAAAAAAATCAAAAATTCTTTGCTTCCCAGTTTTTGAAAAATATGCTTGATTGCAAATTGATAGAAGGAATAGGGAACACAAAGAGGACACATATTCAATGTCTGTCATTGATTATTTATTTCAGTGTAGCACAAATTATAACACATCTTAAAGCTGTGATATATACTGTAACTTTTGAGGATTTATGTATTTGGGGATTTGTCAAAAATACAGTATGTTATTGCTGGAAACTTCCAAAAGAACATTTTGTCACTTGTTCTACCATATACAGTTTAATCTCATGGTTGTAATTGGTTAGGTAAAACACATTCAAGGTGTTGGTGTGATGATTGTTGACGTACGAGTGTTTTTTAACATTAGTACACCAGATGATTTTTTACTCAATTCACTAAACAATGTAACTTCTTTACGGTTTAACAAAAATAATTGTGCTGCAGCTTTACGATGTTTTTCTCTATTTATTGTTCTTATGAACAACCATGTTGGCCGTCATCATGAATGAATTTAGGAGAATGTCCTTCTGTTATAATGTAATGTCTTATGCATTATTGATCACGTCTGTTCACTCAGTACACTGCTTCTCAAAGTGAGAATTATGCAGCTACAAAGCACTGCTTAATGTACAGTACAGTTACTTTTTGCATAAATTGACTTACAAATAAGAGCATTAACATCTGAATGGCTGTTAGTGAATTCAGAGACCTCATTCCTAATGAGGGTGTGTGTGTGTGTGTGTGTGTGTTTGTCCTTGTATGCATAATCCATATGCATAAATATATAAATATAAACAATAAAGAGTTACATTTGGAGGGGGAAAAATGTAAATTCTGGATCACATTTGAATTGCCGCTTAAACGAGAACTCTGCACTAAAACACGTTAAATATTTTTATATTGAAATATTTGTGATGTGCTTAGTGGTTCTCATGCTTATTTCTTGGTTAATGCTGTACTTTTGTTATTTCCATGAGAAGTAATTGGTTACCTGCCCTGCTTAGACTTGTTTAGAGTTAATCTAACTGCTGAAGCAATGGTCTGCAAAGAACTTACAAAGCATGTACCAGATCACATTATTGAAAGGTCAGGTACATCGATCAGGGGAGGGGTACAAAAGAATTTCCAAAACAATAGATGTACCATGGAATACCAAGAAGGCCATCGTCAACAAGTGGAGGAAAAGGGACACCACAGTGACACTACTAAGAAGTCCCTCAAAAATAGACAAAAGGACAAGATAAAAACTTATCAAGGAGGCTGCTAAGAGACTTACAGCAACATTAAAGGAGCTGCAGGAATATCTGGTAAGTACTGGTCACTCCCTGCATGTGACAACAATATCTTGTATTCCTCACATGTCTGGGCTATGGGGTAGGGTGGCTAGACAGAAACCTTTTCTCATGAAAGTAAATAAGTAAATAAAAACATCCAAGCCTGCCTAAATCACCCCAAACAATGTGGCAAAATGTGCTACGGTCTGATGACACCAAGGTAGAACTTTTTGTGTATAATTCTAAAAGATATGTTTGGCACAAAAACATAGCAGATTATCACCCAAAGAACACCATATCCACAGTGAAGCATGGTGGTGGAAGCATCATGCTATGGGGTTACATCTCTTCAGCTGGGACTGGGACTCTAGTCTAGTCTAGATAGAAGCAATCGTGGAACTGCAGGCCTCTGTTAGGCAGCTGAAGATGAAGAAAAATTTCACCTTCCAGCACGATAATGATCCAAAGCACAAATCCAAGTCAAGGAATGGCTTCAGATTAAGAGGATCAATGTTTTGCAATGGCCCACTCAGAGCCCAGATCTAAATCCTATCAAAAAACTGTGGAATGACATGAAGAGTCATGTGTGTGCCCAGGAGATTGCAATTGAAGAGATCTGGAGCATTTTTTGCACGGAACAGTGGAATAAAATTCCCAAATCACGATGTGTTAATTTGGTAATGTCTCACATGTTTCATTAGAGGTATCAACAAAATTAAACACTCTTCTCAGATCTTAAGGTCATCAAGTTACAACAAGCATGCTAACGTACAGCGTATCCAAAAAGTCAGGAACAAATGAGAGTAAAACTTCATATACTTAATTTTGTATTTATTATTTACAATATATGCTCCGCATGATCACCTGTATGCTCTATGGATTTGAGGATTGTATGTTTTTTGCGGATTTTGCTCAGCATATTCAGATCGACATATTTGCTGAACATATTCCCATTGGTTCCTGAGTTTTTGGACACCCTGTGTAATTGGAGTAATGCACAGTTTACTTTTTATATACTATCAAGTCTAAATATATTTGAAGTACATTTGATATGCTAGTTTACTACTGTTGGTGCTTTTTGTATGCTGTAAGTACACTTGAAGAGAAATACACTAGGTACCAGGTATTCTGAATTCCAACTATTATTGTAGTTGTAAATGTAGTAATACAGGTATAAAAGTATTTGAGTATACTAAATGCAACCTGAGTCTACTGATGTACATGCTGTAATTCCATCCATCCATCCATTATTCGTACCGCTTATCCTACACAGGGTCACTGGGGAGCCTGGAGCCTATCCCAGGGAACTCAGGGGACTCCCTGGACAAGTCCCTGCCAATCAGCCTACAGCGCATGTCTTTGGACTGGGGGAGGTAACTCGAGAACCTGGAGGAAACCCCTGAAGCACAGGGAGAATATGCAAACTCCATGCTCACAGGGCAGAGGCAGGATTAAAACCCCTACCCCGAGGTGCAAACGTGCTGACCACTAAGCCACCTGATGTACATAATTCCATAATTCAAGGTGGGCTTTTTTCTTAAAGGTGATCTTTTGTTTGGATATATTTGTCCTGTTTAATTTTTCTTTATGTTGGGAATTAGTTGAAGCTGCAATAGAAGGAGAGAAAAAGATGAAAAAAATATGTTTTTGGGAGGGAAGCAGATGTATCTGTGTTTGCACAAATAAAGAAAGCAACGTTTTGAGAAAGATCATGTTCATGGAATTAATTCACCCACTCACGCTATGCTATGCCTACTCTAATATGATAAGAAAGTTTCGGTCAAATATTTCAAACTGTATTTTGAGATAAGCTTTCAATTATGTGGCAGCATGGTTGTGCATAGGTTAGTGTTGCTGTCTCACATCTCCAGGGTCCCTGGTTTGAACCCTGAGCTCAGGCTCCTGTCTGTTTGTAGTTTCTCTGCACTGAGTTTTGCATTTTCTTCTCAGGGTCACTTGGGTTTCCTCTGGGTTCTCCAATTTTCTTCCACCTTCAAAAAAATTTAGTAGGTGAATTGACTAAGATAAATTGCCCCTAGGTGTGAATGAGTGTGTGAATTTGTCTGTGCTTGGTGCCCTGCAATGGACTGCCATCCCATCCAGAGTGTATTCCCATCTCTGGATCCACAGTGATCCTGACCAGGTTAACTTTCAGTACCATTTCACTCAAATATCTTGATTTTCACTGTCAGCAGTAAACCATTCAACAACAGACAGAAAAAAAAATGTTTGTTTTTTTTGCAATTTATATTGCAAAATATTAATTTGCAATTAATATCCACTGACAGAATATATCCAATTGAGGTTATTCCTAGCTCCACTTGTTTTTCAGTTATGGATTAAACTCATTCAAATCAATTCCAATCAAATTAGGTAATAATTACTCAATAATAAATATAATACCTTAGATAATTTGATTTGATGTGGTTTTATATCTTTATATCCACAAAAAGATAGGAACACCTGGCAGTTTGACCTTGTGGGGCCATTTCGCTGGTTCACATGAGGGAAACTTTTATTTAAAAGACTCAAAAGGTTTCATTTTGTTTACTTAGGTTAAGGTTAGGGTTATATTTAAATACAACCCCAATTCCAAAAAAGTTGGGATGCTGTGTTAAATGTACATAAAAACAGAGTGCAATGATTTGCAAATCTCATAAACCCATATGTTATTCACAATATAACATAGAAAACATAAAATGTTTAAACTGAGGAAATGTACCATTTTTAGAAGAAAAAAAAGGTCATTTTGAATTTGATGCAACAAAAGGCTGAAAAAGTAAGTGTTACTAAAAAGAAACAGCTGGAGGAACATTTTGCAACTAATTAGGTTAATTCGCAACAAGTCAGTAACATGATTGGGTATAAAAAGCATATCTTGCAGAGGTAGAGTCTCTCAGAAGTAAAGATGGGATGGAATCTGGATGGAAGCATATGTTGCTCTAAAACCTGTATATACATTTCAGCATTGATGGTGCCTTTCCAGATGTGCAAGCTGCCCTTTCCATAGGTACTAATGCACCCCCATACCATCAGAGATGCAGGCTTTTGAACTGAGCGCTGACAAAAAGCCCTTCTCCTGGTCCCTCTCCTCTTTAGTCCTCTTTAGTTTAGACGTCCATGGTTTCCAAAAAGAATTTCAAACTTCAATTCGTCTGACCACAGAACAGTTTTCCACGTTGCCTCAGGCCATTTTAAATGAGCTTTGGCTTCTTCTTTGCATGATAGAGTTTTAACCAGCATTTGTGGATGGCATGGCAAACTGTATTCACCGAGTTCTGGAGGTGTTTCTGAGCCCATGCAGTGATTTCCATTAGAGAATCATGCCTGTTTTTAATGCAGTGCCTCCCGAGGGCCCGAAGATCATGGGCATGCAATATTGATTTTCACCCTTGTCCCTTGTGCACAGAGATTTCTCCAGGTTCTCAGAATCCTTTAATGATATTATGTACTGTGGATGATGAGATATTCATAGTCTTCGCTATTTTACGTTGAGGAACATTATTCTGAAATTGTTCCACAAATTTTAGACGCAGTTTTTCGCATATTGGTGAACCTCTGCCCTTCTTTACTTCTGAAAAACTCTGCCTCTCTAATATACTTTATACCCAATCATGTTACTGACCTGTTGCCAATTAACCTCCAGCTGTTTCTTTTTAGTAACACTTACTTTTCCAGCCTTTTGACGTCCCCGTCCCAACTTTTTTTGAGATGTGTTGCTGCCATCAAATTCAAAATTACCTTATTTGTTTTTCTTAAAATGGTACATTTACTCAGTTTGAACATTTGATATGTTTTCTATGTTCTATTGTGAATAACATATGGGTTTATGAGATTTGCAAATCATTGCACTCTGTTTTTATTTACATTTTACACAGCATCCCAACTTTTTTGGAATTGGGGTTGTAGATTTAATTAGCTGCATTGATAATTTTGTCAATGGAGGATCTTCAGAAGGATAGTAAGACAAACGTGTGTGTGTATGTGTGTGTGTGCGTGTGTGTGTGTGTGTGTGTGTTTGTGTGTGAGAGAGAGAGAGAAAGAGAGAGAGATAGAAAGAAGACCATGATATATAAGACATGCAATTGTAAATGACATGCTGTGTTAAAAAATAATTTAAAATATTTAGCTGTCCTTTGAAAACACACCGTACAGCAGATTGTGATAAAAGAGGGCTAAGAAAAGGCATATTATATATGTTCATTACTGTGCCAGAGGATTTATGTATATTGTTCAGTTATGGCAGCACTGGACAGAATTTTGCTTAGGGCTCCAGAAAGGCTAAGACCGACAGTGCATGTTGGCTTAAAGACATTCCCCAAAGACAAATTAATTTATTCTGCAGTTGTTTATAACTGACAGAAATGAATTGTTTTCTTTATTAATAAATGATCGCTGTTGGCCTAAAGCAATGGAGAATAACAAATGATACCTGTTTAGTTATTTTTTAAAGAGCCCCAGTCTTAAAGCAAAACAAGACATTTTAACATTCTGGTGTAACGTCTGAACGTATCAAACTGATTTCTGAATCTAGCCTGGATCTAGCAAAGAAATTTCTCTGTGTCTTTGAGCCTTGAATCCTTATCGGTAACCCCCCTCCGGTCTTCACCAGATGCCATGGGAATGCGACACGACCCCCCGTCTTCAGACACACACACACACACACACACACACACACACACACACACACACACACACACACACAAAGCACACACACACACAATGGGAGAATCTCTTTTCAATGTAACATGTAATTATATGTAATTATTCGATGTCCAAATAGTGTGATGTTTTCATGTTTGCATATATTGTGTGTTTATGTAACATAACTATAATGATTTTAGATAGTTTTAACTTAGGATATTATTTTAAATGTCTGTAACCATGTTTTACTTGTAATATTCTTTACAAGTCCATCGAATTTGGTATGTGGTTAATCATCTTGCGATACCCTGATTGATTATGCATATCATCTTGCAATGGGATACATTATTTCATGCTTTTTCTTAATTTCACACATAATACTGTTTAAACCGGCTCCTCCCTGGACATGCAAATTCGGGTCTGAGACCAGACAAAGAGAGTTCATCATGCCAACAAATCCAACTTCCTGATTGGCCCATAGCCCAAAGAGGCGTGTGTGTTGGTGTTGTCTTTAAAACAACACCACGCTTTGAAAGCTCTGCACTCTCTCTTCACTCACACTCTTCAACTTCACTTCTACACTCTTTCCGGTTTCTCTCCCCCGGGGCCACGTGCCCCGGGAAGAGGAAGCCAGGATCTCTCCCTCCCGGACAAAAGATGCAACCGCCTCACGGCCCACACCTTTTCAAACGGCACGACGAACCAGCGAACTCTACACGACCTCGCTTCAAAACGAAGCCATGCAAGTATAGTTAATGGATCTATATCTGCGTTTAAGATTGTACCCCTGTTTACAGCAGATTTAAGTTCGTTGCTGGTTTTCAAAAAGGCTAATTAGTTGTGTTTTTGTCTGCCATTCCCTTTTATTTCATTACTTTCTCTCTATCCCTTTTCTTTCCTTGTATATAGATGTACATATGTATGTTTTGCTTAGAGTTAGTCGTGTGTATTCATAGTTACATCTAGTTATAAAAAAACTTTAATACCCCACGCTTGATTTTCTCTGTTTTGGTCACATGATGAGCCAATTCTACGCTGCATAAGGTCTCGTTACCCGCTCTAATTTTTAATAACAAACTTCGTGGTTAATCCTTCCTGGCCAGAAGGATAAACTCCCTCTTTAGAGTTCATAATTCCAAACTAGACTACAGCTGATCCTAAAAGCTGATCTAGACCACATATATAGTCATAATTAATTATAATCCGTTGTAGTTAATTATCTATATGTATATGTGCACATATACGAATTCCCTTTCATGGCTGATGTATATTTATAACTGGTCACAACACGCGTTGATTAGATATATAGATATATTTCACGCCATTCAAGCTAATTCCTTATATAAATTGGAGAATACATTTAAACGTGTTAAACATCTTTTAATTTGTTACATAAATTGTAACTGGTGGATAATATTTTTAAACGTTGCAGATCCATCCGATTTACTACACATGCTGGTAGATAATGTGGGCATGCTTTAAAACTCGTCTCCTTTAAAAAGGTGCTTCGAATCCAAGCGTGCATTTCTGTTTCGTTTCTCATGTTTAAAGTTGATCCATTACATTATTCTGGTGGAAAAGAATAATGCTAGTAATGATTGATTCGTTACACTGGGCATATTCACTCTAAGAGATTTTGCACCAGTTTATTTGCATACACAACATGCATTATAATCTTTTATTACTGCTTTGCATATCTTGAGACATATAACTGTAATTAAGTAGTAAGCTGGTTGAAAAGATAACATACACCTGCATGACAATACATCTTTTATTATAATTGTGCATGATTTATGAGAGTAATTGGAGATTACTGAAAAAATGCCTATATAAGCATAAGAACCTCAACATTTACAGTATATCACAGTTAGAAACAGAAAAACAGGTGCCATTTCACTATTTGTATTATTGACTCATTTTACAAATGTACAAATATTTTAAGAGAGGAATAAAAGTGGATTATTTAACAATCCTAAAATTATATTACCACTTGAGTCCATAAATGGGGATACAGTATATGTATACTATGACCCTGGGGTAATTTAATGCTAGCATTTTTTAAAATGATGTTTTTCTTAACTTTTTGGAGGCGGGGCTTCATGTACATGAAGTTGGATACAGTGATGGTTGTTCATGATATTAAGTGGTGATTAGGGCTGAAACAAGGAAAACGATGACACTGTTAGGGTTTAGCAATGCAAGAATACCAAACAAGGTTTCATTTAAGTGTCTCTAGTCCATAATGCCCAACTGGGTCCATGCTGTGTGTTTCCTCTGAATATCAAACATCCACCCATCCATTTTCTGTACCGCTTATCCTACACAGGATCATGAGGGAGCCTGGAGCCTATCCCTGGGAACTCAGGGCACGAGGCGGGGGACATCCTGGATGGGGTGCCAACCCATCACAGGGCACAATCACACACACATTCACACACTACGGACAATTTGGAAATGCCAATCAGCCTACATCGCATGTCTTTGGACTAGGGGAGGAAACCAGAGTACCCAGAGGAAACCCCCGAATCATGGGTAGAACATGCAAACTCCACGCAGGGTGGAGGCAGGATTTGAACCCCCAACCCCAGAGATGCGAGACAAACATAAACAGAAAAATCTGTAACCAAAAAACTGTCCTATAAAGGCAGAGAAATAAGGGGTGGTAGAGTAAATAATTCACCTGATTCTTGTTCATTACACCTGCGACTGCATTTTACATGCACCTTCTCAACTACTGCTGATGGCGTGTTCCGGATGTGTCAATGAAGTGAGCTGAACAGTATCGCCCCAAATGGAGATCTAATATACTGTAACGGGTGTTTCACTCTGTGGTACAACTGTTTCGTCTTCCTGCCATTGACTGTGTTGTCGAACTTGCTTCCACAAAAATCCAAAATAACCCATTTAAAGACTTTTGTTAACAGCAAATAACCTGATATGGACACATGGTAGCACTGCTTCACTGAAAGGTCTAATGATTTTTTTTTTTTTTTAGTGGGAAAGTGAAGTCATCATGAGGTAGTGCATTAGCAACAAGGGACATTATGTTTATTGCTTAAATAATTGACCCAATGGTTCAGTTTCTAAGTAGTTACTACTTAAGTAGAAATGTGTTATTAATGTACTAACAAGCGCAGAGGAGTGCCATCTGTCTCTGGGAAATTTCCATGACTGCTATCTTATTGCTGTTTAGGAAATTGGCGAAGGTGATATATGAGATCTGTGAAGAGTGCTTCTTTTTTTTTTATCAGCTCCTCTATTTTGGCAGTTAATAATTCTGGATGAGTCCATGTATCCCAGTCCTCTGTGTGTACAGTGACAACATGGTCATTTTTTCTTGGCATTAACAAAAAGATTTTTTAAAAATAATAATAAAAAATGTACACATATGCATTTGAGTTACAGGATGATGATGGACTAGTTTCAGGATAGTTGTACAGTGACTAAAACAAACAACCTTCTCTTGCATGGTCTTATTTTTATTTATTCTTTTGGCTTTTATGCTTTTACCCAAAGCGACTTACAAGTAAAGCAGAATCCAATGCAAGAACAGAATATTTGAAAGATAAATTTACACAATTTCCCACTCATCCATTAGACAGTTATTTGGTGCCTGACGCTTGTTTCTTTATTTTTCGCACAGGACAGAGGTGGGAAGCACGTACAGTTATTGTGTTCATGTACTTAAGTCTGTCTTTGTTATCTCTATTTTACTTATGTCTTACATTTCAAAAGAAAATCTCCATCTTCTACTCACAACAAATATTTTTTCTACTCAGAAAAAAAATATTTGTAAAGCCATACATTGATTGACAGTTTTAGCACCAGAAAGTTTCAAATGACAGCTTCACTTTTCTCTAGTGAGAAAAAGATAATCTCATCAATGTAATCTACTGCTCGTTACATACACTTTGTATTTATCTGGGCAGTTTGTATTGTGACTAGGCCATCCCAGGCCTAGTCGGGATGCCTATGGCCATGGCCACCCCAGTCTCCTGACTTGAAATCCATAGAAAACCTCTGGGGTGAACTGAAGAGGAGAGTCCACCAGCGTGGACCTCAAAATTGGAAGGATCTGGAGAGATTCTGTATGGAGGAATGGTCTTAGATCCCTTGCCATGTATTCTCCAACCTCATCAGGCATTATAGGAGAAGACTCAGAGCTGTTATCTTGGCAAAGGGAGGTAGCACAAAGTATTGACTAAAAGGGCGCCAATAATTGTTGCACACCTATATTTAACAAAGATTTGTTTTTATAAACCTGTGTTTTGTTTGCAATTGTTTGATATCCATGAGAGCAGAGTATTTTTGTGAATTTTCTGAACAAAAGATCAAAAGGTTAAACAATAAAGAAATTTTTTCACAGCCTTCTTTGCTTATATTTACCAAGGGTGCCAATATTAGTGGAGGGTACTTTATATAAATATACAAGATACAATACAAAAAAGTACATTTTCAAATAGAAATAAAAACCAACATTTTAAATATTTTACTTACATTTTTTTTATATTAGTCACCTTGGTCTTAACTGCAGGGTGTTTAATTAATGTTGACCAGATCTCAGGACATTTTAGTCATTATTTCTCTCTGAAGGTACATACTGTGCTTTGCATATGTTGCCATTTTAATGTCTTTATTACACAGACTTAAAAATCACAGTTATTAGCCTACCTCAGTGTCATTTGCATGTATTAGGGCTTTGGGCACTGACAATGTGTATTAATCTAACCCCACAATTACAACAGGAGAGATAAGTACTCCATTTAACTGTGTTAATTCAGGAACCGTTTGTGTAATCTAGTGACTTTTGCTACAAAATCATTTAGATGGCTTAGTCTGTTATTCAAAAGTTTCTAATTTAATTAGAAATGGGAACTAGACCATGCCTTGTAACATAAAAGTGAATTCTTTAAGTTCTGGAATTAGGCTTGTGGGATTGAGCTAAATATTCTCTAATATTACACTAAATGACTAAACTAGTAATGTGTTTGCGTGAGACATGGTACGAATGATTACCGTTGTCCTAAACTATGCGTGTTGATTTTTTCATGCATGTGCAGTTCAATGCTAAAAAAAAGAAGAAGAAAAACACCTGAAATCCCTTCATGTGTGATGTCCAGTTTAGCAGGCCTGCTGATTTTAATATTTGAGGTGTAACTACTTAAGAGAACGTTATGCTCAGCAACAATCAGATCATCCAGTAGATGGCTGCATTGCACAAGGATGAGACAGTCGCACGCATATTTTTGAGGGTGTTATATAAAGCCTCATAGCACACAGTATTGATATGGGAGTGTATTGTACATCTAAATAGTATTGCATTGCTAAAATTGATTTGAGCTTTCCCCACCTTTTTTTATGGAAATTAAATCCATCAATTCTTTGCCTCCATGTACAGCACTACTTGTACAAGTCTATATGGATGGAGCATTGTATATTTTGTAGGAGATAATGTGGGTAAATGTAGGTATGTTGTTGTTGTTGTTGTTGTTGTTGTTGTTTTTTAATAGGTATGATTTTAAAAAAAAATCAGAATTCTTTTAAACAGGGCACCAGTCCAATGGACAAAAAAGATAGTCAGAATTAGATAATGATGGATACATCAATAAGATAAGAAATAGTAGTAATTTGCCTAATCTCTGTAGAAAATGTAATATTTGGTTGCTCAAATTACTTAGATTGTGAAGAGTGGAACACACACAAGTAAAACATAAAGTTTAATTATAGAGAGAAAATATATAAGAATGGAAAATATATAGCCTACAAATGCACTGAATATAACTGATAGATAAGACAACTGGATAACTATCTGAATGAACAGCAGCAAAGGCGTAGGTTGGGTGGATATTATGAAATATTTTATGACAGTTCCAAATGCCTATTCGTGGGTGGTTAACATAACACATACAGCACGACAGAATATATATGCATCAAATAACACTGTTTCACACAATAATTGTGTTATAATGATGTTCATTAAAGGCCAATAAAGTCATCTGTCCATATGGATGAACAATGGACTCTTTTCTCTGTTGTGGTCAGGGAAGTGCTTCTGTTCCCTGAAGGCCAACACAGAGAGAATGAGGAGGAGCTTCTTCCCACAGACCATTCAGGTCTTGAACCAGGACAACACCTAGGACTAGACTTTGGATTTGTTTGCACAACACTCACACCATCCACCTTCCTGTTAATATACCTGTATTACCTTGTATTTATAAATATTTATTGTATATGTTAGTTATTTCACTGCAACTACCTTAGCCTGATATTGCACAGCACTGTATTGCACATATCTGCACTTTATTCCACATATACAGTAGTTCATACTTTTTCTGCCATCTATCTTTTATATTCTTTATATTATATTTTTATATTTTTCTTTATCTACTTGTACGCAAGTAAATTCTGGTTTATGTAAATTCTGTCTTTAGGTCATCGGACAGTCGTCCATATTTAAGCGCCCCAGACATCAAACGAAACTGCCCCTTAGTTTGTTTAATCACACTTTATTCACTACTAGCTGCTATGGTGAGAAAAAGGATTAACCAATCAGGATTGTGAAAGCTACTAGCTTGGTAGCTACACTCTGAGGTCAGGGATATCGATGTGACAGTCAGTGAAGTACAAGTCGACTGCAGGAGGAGAAAACAAAGCATAGATCTGGTTTTATAAGGTACAGTTTCACTTCTCCCTATTACTAGCAAGCTATTTTAATCATTTTCAGTTGAACTGTACTAAAGGCATTTTATTTCCTATGTCTATTAATGCTATTAAAATGGTGAGATAGGTTGACGGTAGATTGTCTCTTAAATAATTAATTTTGTCTAACATCCAGTTAAAATGCATGAATGTGTCACACTTAGCAATTTAATTGTACAGATCACACAGTGATTTTATTTAGCACATTTACTCATCCCCACCTAAAATTGATTCTTGGCTGCACCACTGAACTGGTTATTAAGATACCTTAAAGCAACAGTGGATCTACTTAGCAAACTGATTATAGCTAAACTACGTTTTCAACATTAAAGAATGCATAAATATTAGTACTGAGAAATTATGCTTAAGTGGAAGAATGGATAATGTGTCAAAATCTTACTCAATTAAAAAAATTACTTAAGCGAAAGTAAAAAAAAAAAAAGTTTAATATACTCAAGTATTAAAAAGAAAAAAGTAAATGTTTTTAATTGATTGAATTAAGTTAATGCCATGATTTCAAGTGAAAAGTAACTTGAGAAGGTGCATGTGAAATGCAGTTGCAGGTATAATGAACATGAACAAGGTGAATTATTTACTCAACCACCCCTTATTTCTCTGCCTTTGGGGGACAGTTTTTTGGTTACAGACTTTTTTGTTTATCCTGTTTGGTATTCAGGGGGCTTAGTGGTGAGCACAAGGTTTGGGTTTCATTCCTGTCTCCACCCTGTGCGCGTGGAGTTTGCATGTTCTCTCCGTGCTAGGGGGGTTTCCTCTGCGTACTCCGGTTTCCTCCCCCAGTCCAAAGACAGGTGTTGTAGGCTGATTGGCATCTCTAAATTGTCTGTTGTGTGTGAATGGGTGTGTGAGTGTGTGTGTGCGATTGTGCCCTGCAATGTACAGGTTGTCACCCACCTTAGGCTCCAGGCTCCCCATGACCCTGTGTAGGATAAGCGGTATGGAAAATGGATATATGGATAGAAGATGATTTTAATTTTAAAGCAAGTACACCATTTTTCCTGAAAACATCATTCAGTCTTTGTAATTTTGCTGGTAATATGCATGACTAATTCTATATAGACTGACAATAAATTACTCAGAAGTAAAATATCATGTACATGTTAATAACCAATATTTACAATTAGCTAGTATTCTATTTGCTGCCTAGCCAATTTACAGTATGTTAGCTACTAGAATCGATGCTAGTCTAACCTGGCATTAGCAAAGAAAACAGGCTAACTTAGTTAAATATATCTAGTTAATATTAGCAAATTAGCAAACATACAGTACCTCAGCATGCTTTTTCAAATTAGATGGATGATGGTCTGTAATGTTATTTGTAGTGGAAACCATTAGAATTTCTGTGGTGGTTTTTATTGGGATTTTGTTTCAGCAGGATGAACAGCTCTAGCACTAACTACACTGTGTAGCATGAGAAGGTCACCAGAGATGACAAATTGGCATGATTTTTGAAACACTAGTTTCTTTTCTACATTGATTAACTTGATTGGATGCAAAATGGAATAACTGGATGCTAAAGTTAGCTCTTTTGATTGTTATACAGTGCTGTGCAAAAGTTTTAGGCACCCTATTTTTTTTTAGTACAAATTTTTTATAGACTTCTACATTGTCAAGTCAGTAACATTT
The DNA here is from genome assembly GCA_023630585.1 of Cranoglanis bouderius. Classification (NCBI taxonomy): domain Eukaryota; kingdom Metazoa; phylum Chordata; class Actinopteri; order Siluriformes; family Cranoglanididae; genus Cranoglanis; species Cranoglanis bouderius. The sequence continues at coordinate 19,104,162 of CM042541.1, forward strand.
TAGATTCCCAAACATTAGTTTTCTAGCACAAAATTTAATGTTACAGAAAATTTTTTGTATGTCATTAAAGAAAGCAGCATATTACGTAAGAGACACTCTTCAGACAAAAAACACAATGAAGGCTGCTGGGTTTTGCTGCAAAAATAAGAAGCGAGTGCGAAAGTCAAAGTCTCCAGAAGAACTGTGGCTGGTTCTGCAAGATGCTCAATAAAACTTACCAGCTCATTTCCTTATAAACCTGCACAAATTGTACCGGAGACTACTATTTTTATTTTAATGTAAAAATTTTTGTCATACCAAATATTTACTTTGCTTCATTTACTACTGTTTACTGCTCTTTATGGTATTTTTTTAAATGTAGAAATGTATTTTCATTATTTTGAAGGCATCTTAGCTCTACAGTATTTCTTTGCATGCGCCTAAAATATTTGCACAGTATTTTATAGTGTATAGTCATTGGATGGATGAGAGAAAAAGAAACCTACATGATTTACAATGAGTAATTTGAAGGTCTAAATAAAAATGTAAGGACTAAAAAGTTAAGTTTGCAAGTTTTTTTTTTTTTAATTCCAATAAAACTTAAGTAAAGTATAAATATACAAAAATGAAAAACTCAATTATAGTAACAAAGTACAATTACTCAATTATTTTCCAGCCCTGAATGTATGTAGAAAAGCTTTATAGTTAAGTTCTGTTCTGATATTGGCTCCTTGTATGGTGACCTGCATGGTCCCAATCAGTGAACTGGCTTCACTTGAGTCAGCCAAGGCACCAATGGAGATCACAGAAAGAAGGACTCTTATGACTCAGTGTTGCATAGTTCACTGTCTAGCTGTGGCATGAGCCAGCCTCTCTGGAGATCACAAAGAAAGTTTTATGAATCTGTATGGACAGATTTCAATTGGAATCGTATTGATGGTCCATCCATAGCTTCAGTTGAGACAGCTTCACCAGAGATCATAGAAAACTCAATGTATACAATTCTTCAGTGGAGATCACACAGAAAGTTTTAGATTCTCAAGTTATTATAATATATAATGAAATTAAATGTTTTACATTTTAAACAAATACCGTAAAGAGCAGTAAGCAGTAGTAAATGAAACAAAGTCAATATTTGGTGTGACAAAAAAATAAAAATAAAAATAGTAGTTTCAAGTACAAGTGCAGTTTTATAAGGAAATGAGCAGGTAAGTTTTATTGAGCATCTTGCAGAACCAGCCAGAGTTCTTCTGGAGATTTTGACTTTCGCACTTGCTTCTTATTTTTGCAGCAAAACCCAGCAGCCTTCATTGTGTTTTTTGTCTGGAAAGTGGTCTCTTAAATAATATGCTGCTTTCTTTAATGACATACAAACATTTGTCTGTAACATTTAATTTTGTGCTAGAAAACTAATGTTTGGGAATCTAAACTGTTTTTTTTTTTGTACTGACTTGATAATGTAGAAGTTATAAAATAAAAAATCTATAACAAAGTTTGTACTAAAAAAATAGGGTGCCTAAAACATTTGCACAGTACTGTACATGAAATTAAATTGTTGTCCATTCACAGAACATACTCCAAAGATCCAACCAAAGCATTTTTAATACCAGATCATTAGATAGATTTATTAGATAGGCTCGTGGCCCTGGCTCTTCCAAAAACTGACTGACTGGTGGTTTGTGTAAATTGCTGACCATCTTGAAACTGGTGGAAGGTCTCAAGGATTACTTTATTGCTCCACCATGCTGGGTGGCTCCAGGTACCATCAGCTATCTGGCAGATAACTTTAAGTAACTTCGAAGGTGAAAGGTGTCAGGGATTTATTTTAGGTCAGTTTATCTTGATCCATGATAATTAGTCATCAGAAAGTGTCTTTTAGTGCTTTAGTACCAGAAGCCTTCTGACCCTGTGTGTGGAGTTCTTGATTTCTTGGTGTGGTTTATGGGTGGATTGCCGAAAGCATACATGTACCTGAGGGACTGTATCACTGGCAAAGCTCCTACAGTCTCTTCCATATTACTATATTGAAGGAGGCGTTCTGTGGTAAAATATTTTGGTTGTCAAATTTTACAGTACCAGTTATCACAAGCTACAGAGAATAGACAGGAATATACTTAGATAATGTACGTGATGTTTAGTATGAAGGGTGAAGAGCCATTTTGAGATTTGAGGTATAAATATTTTGAGATTCTAACTAGGAAAACTCTAAGGTTGAATAAGTGAGATCTGGTTATGGTATAACAAAGAAAGTTCACAAGCCAACTAAGTCTTTTCATAGATTTAATTTTCCTGTAGGTATTCTCTAAAATATTTAATTTTCAGAGAGAGAAAGTGAGACAGAGACAGAACTAAAGTCCAAAAGTCTGGTAGCTGACCTTCAACAGTGATTACACCGAAAGTTTCAGATTATTAAAGTTTTTTTTTATACTGCTAACAAGCATTAAAAAAAAAAAAAACTTTATACATCTCTCTGCACAAACACAGATTAGCAGATGAATTCATTTCATTACCATTACCAAAAAAAAAAGAGAGAGAAAAAAAGGGGGAAAAAAACAAAAATTTTCCAAACATAACAGAAAAAAAAGACTTTACACTTCTGCTTTGTGGTTAAGTAAATAAAGAATAAAACACTTGCTGGGTCTAGCTATAGGAAGACAGTCAACAACAGGGTGGTGTGATGCAACCAATGTAAAGAGGAGTCATTGTTCCCAACCTGTTTTCCTATAACAGCACATCCCAAAGGGTTTTTTTATCTTTCTTATATCACAGAAATTTGCCAGTGATAACAATTTTAAACTAATGAGGTAATACTGAGGCTTAAATTCTGCAAGTTCATAATTTGAGATGTGTGTGTGTGTGTGTGTGTGTGTGTGTGTGTGTGTGTGTGTGTGTGTGTGTGTGTGTGTGTGTGTGTGTGTATGTGTGTGTTTAATCCTGCTTGTACGGTAATTATTTTTGTTTAATATTTTCTAACAAATTTAGTTGGCCCTATTTCCAAAAATATGAACAAACTAGTAACCTGATGTAACCAACATGACCATGACCAGGCATTTACCAAGGATAAATGAATGAATGCTCTAAATGCATCACATGTTACTGAATGCAGTCTTTCCTTATAAAACACCACAAAAGCTTAAGTATATCTTCCATTGATGGAGTCATTGTGGTTACTCTAATAATACAAAGATCATAATATGTCACTTTTATTGTGTCATTTCTACAATGATAGCCTAACAGGTTGGACTGGAATTGCTTTGTCCCAATTAATGCAGGTCATGATCCACTGTCTTTGTTTTACATTATTGCATTGTATCCGAATTGAAAAATGTCATGCAGGTGGAATTCTGTGGTTGATGAGCAAACTCCACGCTTCATTAACTGTATGATATACATCCCTCAGCTGATAAACATCCCTTAATGCCACTGTCTAACAATGAGGAATGGTGTGATTTGATATGCGTGTGTGTGTGTGTGTGTGTGTGTGTGTGCTTGACTCTTGTATCCAGCATGTATCAGTGCAGAATTTTACAGTATGGTCATGACCTTTTGAACATGCTTTGAGATGATATCTGTGCGTGCAATGCAAAAATGAAGGTTACACGTTTATCACTTGTTCCTTTGTGCTAAAGACATGCTACCTGCACTGTAGTGGAAAAGACTTTAAAGACATTTCATGTAAGTGCAATAACGGTGCTGAATTTAGCATTTTAGCAAATAGTCTCACTTGTTTTCCATGCTTTAATACTACTGCAAACAGTTTTTCTATTATAAATTTCAAAGCAGATAACCTCCTCCACAGTTTATAATGGTCTCCAAGGGAACTGAGTGTATCTGCTTCCAAAATAAAAATAGATTCTGAACATGTTAATCTTCAGTACTTTTTTCCCACAGGATTTTATTGATATTTGTCACCCCCGATGTTCAAAATAAGCCCTAGAACGAGCTTTTCTCTTACTGTTTAGAGAGATTTTTTCCCTGTTTTTAACCCCAAGCCTATATTTTGGTTAATTTTGTCCTTTATATTTTGGTTAACACTTCAGTATAGGGGGTCAGACATTAGATCTTATACCACAGCAGTACTGAATTCTTGATACTGATTGATCAGTAGATGTTGACTGCTTTGTAACGGGCAGTAAGTTTTCTCGCACAGGAAAGTCTTCAGGGCTGAGGGCTTTGCACTTAGCACTTTCTGCTTTCTGGGTAACATGAAAAGCTGTGTTTTTTTGTCTTATAACCTCAAGCGAGAGAAAAGAGGTCGGTGATGGAATGACTGTTTATAGCTTATATACCATAAGTGACATCAGGACAAAACTGTTTGCAGACGTTCCACAACATTAAATATCACTATAAATGGACAAAAAGTATGATGTGTCATTCTTAAATGAGTGAAATGTAACTCTTGGCAAATTGCTGTGGTATAAAGGGAATAAAACACTTAGCAAAGTACTGTTATTGGAAAATAATCAACTTTGTGGTGGTAAAATAACTCCTTTTCATGCCTGGGTGCATCACACTTCCATGCTGTTGATTATTTTCCTATAACAGCACATTGCCGAGTGTTTTTTTTTTTTCCTTTACTTTATTCATAGCTAAAAGGTCTGTACTAAATACAGCAATTATTTTGCTAGTTAATAGCTGATTAGTGATTTATTTCGTGTTCTTATATAGCTATGTGAATATCCTGTTTACATATCATTTGCTTCATTTTAGTAATGTCCGTAATGCCTCCTATTTTAGTACCCAAAACCTGTCAGGCATTTTCACTAATAGAGTTTGTCTGCCGTGGTATCTAACATCTTTTTGCCAGACCGAAGTAATTTGGCCCAGTAATTTGGAGTTTGCAGAGTAAATAGAGCTCTGTACTGAACACATACAAGTCAGAGCAGTCATTCATGATTTATTATCTCTTTCTATGTCTTGTGTTGTGAAAGTGGATTGAGACTACAATTACAATAATTTTACTCATCATTATTCAACCTGCACAGTTTTCTAGAAACAGTAGTCATTAAGAATGTAGCACCTACAATGTAAGGTAAATCCTGCATATGAAACAATAATATGCTTGTTGCCAATTAAGTGCTGTATTCAATATTTTTCTGTCCACAGATCATAAGATCGTGGCTTTAGTAAATACATCTTTAAACAATTTTTTTTTTTTTAACTTAGCTCTAGCAGCATTAAGCGTATGCAGCATGGAGAAAATTCTCATCAAGGTCAGCCTACTTAGCATTTTGTTTACCCCATTGGTGACACAAAAGGATGCCACATGGCATAAAAATTTAATGCAAAGATCATAAAGTTCATACACAATATTGTTTAGTGAAAAATGCAAAGATAAAGTGGAGGTGTTTCAACATTCCCCAGGGTTTTGGTCAGATTAATATCCACCATGTTGCCGGAAACGTGCTATTACCAAAATAGTACTCTCAAACAACCTTGTTTAAGGACATCAACAAAACAATATATGGTCAATTGATTGTTTGTTTTGAATAAGCACTGCTGGTCCTTCTGTATGCTAGGGATGTGACCAAATATGAATACATTATTCAGATTAAAGAGATAACGTGTACTGTGTTCTAAATAGATACAGATAAAAATAGGAGGCGCACTATTTCTTTCTGCACAATGCATTTACAATATCCTTAGGGTTAGAATACTCAGGCTTGATACAATTTCGATTTTTAAGGCAATAATTCAATATTTGATGATATCGCTGAATCTGCTACAATATGATAAAAAACAATTCGATTTAGTCACCTTCATGTGACCAACTCTGTTCAGTACCTGGGGTGGGCCTACCATTAATTGGTGAATTATGGCATAGAGAAGGATTATTTTAAGTTATTTTATTATAGTTACAGGCGAATCACCTTGCTAGCCTATTTACACATCAGTATAAAATCTGATAGTATCGATCTGTAATTGATACTAATTGATTTGTTTGTTACTTTGAGACATTTCAATTGTTGCCTTTTAAATCAATGCATTGATCCAAATCATCCAATTGTCACACCGCTATCAGTAACTGCCTGGTCAGGGTTATGGTGGTTTAAATTAGCTAATTATTTATTATTTTCTTTTATTAATTTATTTTTGTTTTTTGTTTTTTTGGGAAATAGAACCAACAACCATACAACCAAAAATAAAACCTGCCTGAGCAGGATTAAAAACCAGTCCAACACATATATCTACAGATACTGATACAGAGATTTGGAACACTAAATAGATACACTAAATGTTACATTCCTGCTATACGCTAACTAAATAAAATAACTACAGTGAGGGAAAATCTGCTGCTGATTTTGATCCCCTGCTGATTTTGTACGTTTGCCCACTGACAAAGAAATGATCAGTCTATAATTTTAATGGTAGGTGTATTTTAACAGTGAGAGACAGAATAACAACAAAAAAATCCAGAAAAATGCATTTCAAAATAATTATAAATTGATTTGCATTTTAATGAGTGAAATAAGTATTTGATCCCCTGTCAATCAGCAAGATTTCTGGCTCTCAGGTGTCTTTTACACAGTTAACGAGCTGAGATTAGGAGCACTCTCTTAAAGGGAGTGCTCCTAATCTCAGCTTGTTACCTGTATAAAAGACACCTGTCCACAGAAGCAATCAATCAATCAGATGCCAAACTCTCCACCATGGCCAAGACCAAAGAGCTGTGCAAGGATGTCAGGGACAAGATTGTAGACCTACACAAGGCTGGAATGGGCTACAAGACCATCGCCAAGCAGCTTGGTGAGAAGGTGACAACAGTTGGTGCGATTATTCACAAATGGAAGAAACACAAAATAACTGTCAGTCTCCCTCGGTCTGGGGCTCCATGCAAGATCTCACCTCGTGGAGTTTCAATGATCATGAGAACGGTGAGGAATCAGCCTAGAACTACACGGGAGGATCTTGTTAATGATCTCAAGGCAGCTGGGACCATAGTCACCAAGAAAACAATTGGTAACACACTACACCGTGAAGGACTGAAATCCTGCAGTGCCTGCAAGGTCCCCCTGCTCAAGAAAGCACATGTACAGACCCGTCTGAAGTTTGCCTGAATGATTCAGAGGAGAACTGGATGAAAGTGTTGTGGTCAGATGAGACCAAAATCGAGCTCTTTGGCATCAACTCAACTCGCCGTGTTTGGAGGAGGAGGAATGCTGCCTATGATCCCAAGAACACCATCTCCACCGTCAAACATGGAGGTGGGAACATTATGCTTTGGGGGTGTTTTTCTGCTAAGGGGACAGGACAACTGCACTGCATCAAAGGGACAATGGATGGGGCCATGTACCGTCAAATCTTGGGTGAGAACCTCCTTCCCTCAGCCAGGGCATTGACAGTGGGTCGTGGATGGGTATTCCAGCATGACAATGACCCAAAACACACAGCACATTAAGGTACTGGAGTGGCCTAGCCAGTCTCCAGACCTTAATCCCATAGAAAATCTATGGAGGGAGCTGAAGGTTCGAGTTGCCGAACATCAGCCTCAAGACCTTAATGACTTGGAGAGGATCTGCAAAGAGGAGTGGGACAAAATACCTCCTGAGATGTGTGCAAGCCTGGTGGCTAACTACAAGAAACGTCTGACCTCTGTGATTGCCAACAAGGGTTTTGCCACCAAGTACTAAGTTGAAGGGGTCAAATACTTATTTCACTCATTAAAATGCAAATCAATTTATAACTTTTTTAAAATGCATTATTCTGGATTTTTTTGTTGTTATTCTGTCTCTCAATGTTAAAATACACCTACCATTAAAATTATAGACTGATAATTTCTTTGTCAGTGGGCAAACGTACAAAATCAGCATGGGATCAAATACTTTTTTCCTCCACTGTATATATAACTAAATAAAATTTTCACAGGGGTATAAATATGAGGTAACACATAGGCCAAATTCCCTTAGTCATTCATAACAATGGGTAAGACCAATGAATATAGCTGTGATGTGTGGCAAAAGGTTGTTGAGCTTCACAAAATGGGAAGTGGCTATAAGAAAATAGCATTGAATAGTATTGAAAATGCCCATTTCTACCATCAGGGTAATGGAAGTTCCAGACAACTGGAAATGTTATGAATCAACCTGGAATTGGATGTGTGTCTATATTGTCTCAATGCACTGTGAAGAGGATGGTTCGAGTGGCCACAAAAATCTCAGCTGGAGAATTGTAGAAGTTAGTTGCGTCTTGGGGTCAGAAAGTCTCCAAAACTACAATCCAAAGTCACCTACATCACCACAAGTTGTTTGGAAGAGTTTCAAGAAAAAAGCCTCTACTCTCATCCAAAAACAAACTCAAGCACCTTCAGTTTGCCAGACACTACTGGAACTTGGGATCGGGTTCTATGGTCAGATGAAACCAAAATAGAGCTTTTGGCAATAAACACCAGAGGTGGTTTTGGCACACAGAGAGAGGTATCCATATGGAAAAGTACCTCATGCCCACAGTTAAATATGGTGGTGGCTCTTTAATGTTTTGAGGCTGTTTTTCTGCCAGAGGACCTGGACATTTTGTTAGGATACAAAATCATAGACTCTATCAAATATCAACAGATATTAAATGAAAACCTGACTGCCTCTGCCAGAAAGATTGAAATGTGCCATGGTTGGATCTTCCAGTAGGACAATGATCTAAAACATACATCAAAATTAACACAAAAATGGTTTACTGACCACAAAATCAAGGTCCTGCCATGGCCATCCCAGTCCCCTGACTTGAAACCCATAGAAAACCTGTGGGGTGAACTAAAGAGGAGAGTCCACCAGCGTGGACCTCAAAATTTGAAGGATCTGGAGAGATTCTGTATGGAGGAATGGTCTCAGATCCCTTGCCATGTATTCTCCAACCTCATCAGGCATTATAGGAGAAGACAGTTATCAGAGCAGTTATCTTGGCAAAGGGGGGTAGCACAAAGTATTGACTAAAAGAGTGCCAATAATTGTTGCACACCTATATTTAACAAAGATTTTTTTATAAACATGTATTTTGTTTGCAATTGTTTGATATCCATGAGAGCAGAGTTTTTTTGTGATTTATTTAAACAAAAGATCAAAAGTGTTACGATTCCCCCTCGCGCTGATCGCCGAAGCGTGCGAGCAGCACACTTCCGCAGTCAGTGACTTTCGTTTTGTTTACTTCGCCACATGTGTCTTTGTTTTGGTTCATGTCTTGTCTCCACCCCTGTGTTTTCATTGGTTCTGTCCTAATGTGTCCTAACATGTTTCAGGTGTCTTGTGTTAACCCCCATGTTTCCTTGACTCTCTGTGAAGTATTTACCCAGTTACGTTGTTTCTGTCAATACCAAGCCTTGATTCTCTGGACTGTTTATTCTGTTTTTTTGATCATTGCTCTGTTCTCGACTTTGGATTATTGCCTTGCCCTCTGGATACTGTTTGCTGTTCGCATGACCCTGGACTTCTGTTTCTGCCTTAGCCTAGCGATTTAACCTTGCCTGTTCCGATATTTTCGGAGTCTCTAATAAAGTGACATTTTCCCTGCACTTGCATCCTGCTCTGATTCTGTGGGCTAACAAAAAGGTTAAACAATAAAGACAGTTCTTCACAGAATTCTTTGCTCATATTTACCAAGGGTGCCAATCTTAGCCCAGCAGTCATCTCCACCTATGATCATCTCCATAGTTCATTTCAGTTCATTGTTAACAGGTTGAAATGCAAGCTAGAGCTCTGTTGGTCCTCATATGGAAATCTGATATTTAGCCACATACAGTATGTCCTCAGAAGTTTTTATTTTTGCTGAAGAGATTCCACAACACATGCCACAACATTAAATGTAACTATAAACAGATTTTAAAAATTATGACGTTCCTCTTTATTAAATACAAAATTATAATTGTTGGCAAATTGTGGTGGTATAAGAATAACAAAACACTTCAGGATGTTCTGTTATAGGAAAATAATCAACTTCATGTGGTAACTAACTCTGCTTTGGTGGCCAAATCACACCAACATGTTGTTGATTATTTTCCTATAACAGCACACCCCCAATAAAACAATGTTTTATTCCTTAATGAAGGATTGTGAACTTTAACTCATTAATGCATTTAAGCATTTTCTTCTTTTCAGTTTAACATTAAATTTACTTCTTTTCATTTGTAATCTTACAATTCAGAAGAATTTGTTCTTTTCTGAGTGTATTCATTCAATCCTCTCAAGTATATTACTGCTGAAAGAATACTCTTGTTGTTCTCACTATACAGTATTTACCCAAAATTGATTTTCTGTCTTTAATTCTATCCTCGCATCCTCACTGCTTGGTACATGGTCACATTGCACTCTTTCAAGCATATTCAACAGAAAAGTATCAAGTACGAAATGAATATTTTATATACTAAAAGTCTTTAAATGATTAATAGAGGTAGCAGGGTTTAGGTGGCACCATGCCAAAGGCTGAGTCCTGCAGTGGTGATGCAGGGGTGAGTGTCTGAAGACAGCAGTGAGTTTTGGATGGATCGTCAGGTGTGAGAACATCAGCATAGCCAAGCGGAACAGGTGGTGGGTCTGCGAAGGTGGAATCCAATTTGGCGCAAAGACCTGCAGCAGAGATTAAAGCTGAAAGCAAGAGGACACTGACAGCATGACAGCGAGGACCTCTCGACATGAGTCACTGGCAAACTTCAGATAAGAACGGAGAATTTTAGAGTTTGCACAGATTTCAGTGTAAAAAAATATGAGGATTATTAATGGTTATATCACAGTGTTGTTGAATTCTTGAATCTGATTGGTCAGAAAGTGTTTTCTATAACAGCAGCTCTGACAGTAGTTCAGATGCAAGGCAAATCACAGGGTTGTATAAATGCACTCAATTATAATACATTGTAATACTATAATATTATAATACTTGTATGGTAGATGCTCACATAAACTGATGTGTAGTTATTAATATTGCTGTGGTATAAGAAGAATGAAACACTTTGTGACGTGCTGTTATTGGAAAATAATCATAATAATAATTCTGCTTCATGTTAGCATGCATTACCACCCCAATGTTTCTTTCTTTAGTCTTACACTGGAGCTGCAAAGCTGATGTAGCTAAACTACCTGATCTCATGAGACATTCGTACAAATTTGTACAAGCAAGATTAATTTGGCTGGGTTTTTTATTTTTATTTTATTTTTATATGACTGTCATAAGAAAAGGTTTTTTCATATTTTCATATGAGTTGAGTTACAAACTTGTGAGACTATAGTGAGCTTACAATAAATACTGTACATACAGTTTTTTTTTAATTTTACCCTCTGTACACCACCGAAATGGATTTGAAATGAAAATCATGATGTGATTGAATTGTAGACTTTAAGCCTAAATTCAAGGGATTTAACAAAAATATTGCATTATAGGAATTACAGCCATTTTTGCAGAGTCCCTCCATTTTCACAGGCTCAAAAGTAATTGGACAAATTAATATAATTACAAATATAAATATTATTTTTAATAATTATACTTTGCAGTCAATGACTGCCTGAAGTCAGATACCCACTGACACCACCAAGTACTGAGATGCTTTGAAAGGCCTTTACTGCAGTCGCCTTCAGTTCCTGCTTGTTTGTGGGTCTTTCTGTCTTCAGTTTTGTCTTCAGTAAGTGAAAAGCATTCTCAGTTGAGTTTAGGTCAGGTAACTGACTCAGCCAATAAAGTACATTCAATTTCTTTGCCTTAAAAGGCTCTTAGGTTGCTTTCATGGTATGTTTTGGGTCATTATCCATCTGTACCGTGAAGCACCATCCTATCAGTTTTGCAGCATTTGAATAAATCTGAGCAGAAAGTATAGCTCTACACACTTCAGAATTTATCTACTGCTACTTCTATCAGCAGTCATATCATCAATAAACACCAGTGACCCAGTTCCACTGGCAGCCATACATGCCCATACCATAACACTACCTCCACCATGTTTGACAGATGTTGTGGTACGCTTTGGATCATGAGCCCTTCTTTTCCTTCTCCATACTCTTCTTCTCCCATCATTCTGGTCCAAGTTAATCTTGATTTTATCTGTCCAAAGAATCTTGTTCCAGAACTGGGCAGGCTTTTTTAAATGTTTTCTAGTAAAGTCTAATCTGGCCTTACCGGTGGTTTGCATATTGAGGTAAACCCTCTGTATTTACATATATGCAGGCATCTCTTGATTGTAAACTTTGACAATGATACGCCTACCTCCTTGAGGGAAGAATTCTGCAATCATCCTCTTTAGTTGTCTTCCGTTGTCTTCCAGGCCTTTTGGTTTTGCTGAGCTCGCCAGTGCATTCCTTCTTTTTAAGAATGTACCAAATTTTTAATTTGGCCACTCCTAAAGTTTCCGCTATCTCTCTGATATGTCTGTTTTGTTTTTTCAGCCTAATGATGGCCTCCTTCACTTGCATCGACACCTCTTCGGACCGAAGGTCGGTCCAAAAGAGATATCAAGAGTGCCTATGAACAGCTACCAAATGCAAATTCAACTTCAGATCTTTTATCTCTTTAATTTGTCAAGAAATAACGAGGAAACAGGCCACAATTGGCCATGAAACTGCTTATCAGTCAATTGTCCAATTACTTTTGAGCCTGTGAAGTGGAGGGACTATGTAAAAATATGGCTCTAATTCCTAAATGGTTAATGCAATATTTTTGTTAAACCCCTTGAATTAAAGCTGAAAGTCTACACTTCAATCACGTGTTGATTGCTTCATTTCAAATCTATTGTGACAGTGTACAGAGTCAAAATTACAAAAATTGTGTCGCTGTCCAAATACTTATGGACCGATTGTATGTATATATTATTTTCTTATTTGTATCACTTCCAGCTTTCTGGTACAACTGCCAATGGGCCAAAAAAAAAAAATTATTCCGATCCACCCACATAATGTTACAACATTCAGCTGCATGGTGAAGTTTTGTTCATGTTTATGGATTTCAGCATGTTGCACTGTTTCCTAAACCACATCAGCAAATCGGGGCAGATAATTGAGATTTTTTGTTTGAGTGAGACAGACTTCCAATATTAGCTCCAGTACATTACAACAAACATGACTTTGTCAGCAGACTGCATTTGGAGTAGTCATTTTGGAAAATTGGGTAACTTTGATTTGTGTGTGTATGTTAAATGTTGCCTGTTATTTGCCAAAAAAAATAAATAAATAACTGTCAACACAAGTCTTAAAGTAATCAGAGGGGAAGTGAATAAGTAAATCTATAATTGGGAACAAAGTTAGTTGCCGTTTCAGGAGCAGATGGCTTCATTAACATTTGGAAGGAAGCTATAAGCAAATGCATGGATGAGGTTTCTCACTTCTGATGCACTTGAAATTATGTTTTGGAAAAAAGGGAGACTCAGATGGTAGATATAGGCTTCTTTTTAGTGTCCATGTTTATGCTTTTTAATTATTTTTATGTATTTGATTTTTTTGTGTGTGTGTGTCAATGTGAAGTAGAGAGAGAAGTGTTAGTCGTATGGTAATTAAGAAAATTTAAAGAAGTAAATATGTGAAACTTGAATTGTATGCATTTTTCACCATGTATCCATAGTTTTATCTTTGATGGAACTGCCAGATGCCTTTTTTCTAAGAGTGCTTTCACATATGTAGCATTTAGACAGTTTGAATCAAACCCTGGTATGCTTTCCCCCTTGGTGCGGTTGGTTTTGGGCCAGTAAGAACACAGAAATCACACTCAGAGGTGGACCAAAACAGTCGTCTGAGTGAGGTGGTCTTGGTCCACTTCCAAGTGAACTTTAGTGCAGTGAGAAAGTGATTCGATTCTGAATCACCCAACTGCAGGAAGTGAAATAAACGTGTTGTATATTTTTGGTTGCAGCATTTTTTTTGTAGATGTGAGTTGCTAAACTGAGCCATGAGGTGCAAAGTGAGCCAAAGGACAGAGCTGTAGTGTTGCAGAAATGCCATGTGTTCTGGATATTTGGTCCAACAAACAAAAATAAACGCTGGATACGTTACAAATAATGTTTTAAACCTGGCATTTATATAATTCTCAAATTATTTATTTAGTGCTGGCTCTGTGTTCTCCGTGCTTGGGTGATTTCAGTGATTACGTACACTTTGAAACGGCTTGTTTATCTTTTATCTGTTCCTGAATTTCTGGCCAATGATATGAGTTTAAGTTTTCATTCTTACACTCCCCACTTTTTGAACCAAAAGTATTCATTTAGCTCAGATTTGGACTCAGCAGAGAATATATACTGTATATAGGTATATAAGATGTTGGGTTACCACTCAGAAGGTCGTGAGTTCAAACCTCAGCACCACCAAGCTGCCACTGTTGGGCACTTGAGCAAGGCACTCAACTGCTCAGATGTATAAATGGGAAAAGGAAAAAAATAAATAAAATGTAAGTCACTCTGGATAAGGGCATCTGCCAAATACCATAAATGTAAACAGACTAAAATGAATCTGTTAATAAACTTTTTTTTTTTTTACTTTTTAAAAGGTTAACAATAATAATTCTTACATCTTATGCTTACAGTAAAACCTGACGTTTTAAAACCAACCTTAGTTACATACCTGCCCAAGTGTAAATATAGCTAATTCTGACTTCTTTTTCCCTTTGCTACAGGGAAAGCTTTCCAAATTCTCACAGAAACAGAGAGAAGAAATACAAACAAGACTTCCCAATGTACTTCCTCATTCCTCGGTAAGGCTAATCTTTCACTCACTGCACTGATTGATTGCTTCAATGCTGCCGGTACTAGAGAGTAGAAATATATCATATGAATGTTTGGCATGCTATTATTCCACTTTATCATAATATGTACTTCTGGCTTGCCATAACTCATACACAGGGCCTGGTAGCAACGCAGCTAGGAATAGAAGCCATGACAACTTCCCTACGCATGATAAATGTTTGAATAAGCCTTAACAACTTTCTCCCATTTTGGCAAAATGTTTCGGAATGCTCAGAAGAGAGAAAACAGCTTTTTCATAATTCTCGTGCTTGCTTTCGATGTGGATCGTGAAATGATTTCATTTTGCCATTGATGACAAACCTCCAGTTCAACATTGACTTCATTGTAACAGAATGATTTTCCCAGTGGACCTTACTGGATGAACATCAGAGGAAAGTAAGTGCACACAAAGTAAGAACACTACACACTTTGAGCAGTCTTGAGGAAAGATGTTAAAAAGAGAACATATTACAGCATTATTCAGGCATTCCTGACCTGGTAGTGAGAATCAACAACTTTTCAACATATCTTTAACTGGCCTTGAGTTTAATTTTTGCCTTGAGACCTGTGTGGGAATAAAAAAAAAATAGCCTAATGCTCAATAAAACCAGTCCGAGGCCAAAATGTAAAATCCAATCCCAAACCAAGTCCAAAGTCATAACTACGATTGGCAAACTTTTAACTGTGCAAACATTGTATGATACATTTTAATAAAGAAATATTAAAACCATGCTTTTTTTTTCTAAACATTGTGGTCGTAAAATGGTTTTATATTATTAAATAGGGCCTACAGTATGTCATAAGTATAAAATATTAATTAATTTTTGAGTCTTCTCTATTTTAATGTAAAGATGGAGACAAGGTGTCCGTCACTCCCCAGTTATCCAGTTTTCCTGCTTGCTCATTAATAAGCCACGCCTCACATGTTATAAATTCCATGCATTATCATTCACAGAGACTTATATGGCAGACGTTCAGGATAATTTAAAGCTAATAATAAACATATATTTTTTAAAAGTGTGTTGTTATTTAACAAAGCCATATAATTGTTCATATGGTGAAGCTTTCTGTAAGGAGATATTTATTAACATCTATGGAAGGAGTCTCAAGTGTTAGTGCTTTGTAACAGTCAGTAATTTTGCTGACACCGGACAGTCTTCATAAAAGAGGGGTTTGTGCTTGTCTTATTAAATTCAAATGAGACAAAAAAGAGAGGGTGGAGAAATAATATGTCTTCTGGATGTTCCAAAATGTTAACTGTAACTTTAATAGGTGAAAACTATGATGCATTGTTTGTAAGTAAATTACAATTTGGAATCATTGACAAAGTGCTGTGGGATAAGAGAAATAAAGCATTTTGATATTTGCTGTTATAGAAAAACAATCAACTTCATGGTGGAAACAGTAACACAGGGTGCTATCAGCAACTCCACTACAGAGTGGTAATAGTGACTCATACTTCATGGTGATTATTTTCCTAAAACAGCATTCCACGAAGTGTTGCATTCCTTCCATAAACAGTATAGTGTAATTAAAACTGGTATGTTAGCGTCATTTCGGCTGTTATACTGTATATTGAGTAATCAAAACCAATTCAATTAGAAAGCTATCTAACATTGAGGGAAACTATTGTTTGATGTCATATGATAAAGTTTGTAATTGGCTGATGTAATTTAAGCTCCTCCCTTGTTGGCTGAAGGATGTCTCTCAAAATAAAGACCTGTACATTTTTACTTTAGAACTTCAGAAGCAGGTACTCGATGGATTTTGTGAAATTTCTCATCATCCACGTACCATTCACTGTTACTACAGGTATTCACAAAATAACCATTGTTGTGTATAAGGTTGGAGTATTGGAGCACCTCTTTGTGACACCGGCTCTCTGTCAGTCTACAGCTGTAAACCGAGTGAATCTTGTCTGCTGCAGAGTGTCAGATACCCTTCTTAATGCACAGGTCGGGAGTGCAGTGACACTGCTCAGCACCCACAATGTCAACCTGTCCGCTTTTGTGTCCATCATTGCATGCTTTCTCACGGAAATTGAAATCCGGGAAAAAAAGAACACTTCTTGCCAGGCACACGGCTAATCCATGTCCGTTCCAGTTCCTGCTAAAATGTCAAGAGCCAGCACTGGAGTATCCAAGCAGAATTGTACATTCATCAACCAGGGCTGCATGGGATGTTTTGACACACAAACACAACAACACAGGGATGGTTTTCCCCCCAATGTTTTTACAGTGTTCTCTCATTCTCGTGCTCCTCGGCTTTGATTTTATTTGACGACGAGAATGTGAGAATCATAAGTACATGAGGCAATACAAAAAGAAGGACAAGGATCCTTAATAAGAGAGATCTAAATAATGGAGGCTGATCATGTTTGCAATGCAGATATTAATATTGACCTGTATTTCAGCGATTGAGGGACCTCTGAAAAGGTCATGAATTAAGGGTGGATTATAATGAAGAGTTGGGATTTTGTAGATAAACTAATAATAAGAAATGATCCAGGTACTGGATGCTGTGCTTGCCAAGGGAAATGTTCAGGTTGCCCTGAAAATGCCTCTTATCTGTTTATGATAACTGGCAGGGTTCCCCATCATTCAGAAATCAATGCTAAACCATTAATAACTCAGCAAGAAGGGTCTAGGGAACGATGGCCATTAATGGCAATATGTTATATTGTCATATGGTCAAAACGTGACTTTGTGATAAAGGTCTTGACATACTGTATGTGTGTACACACACAGGAAGGTATCCTGGTGTTTAACACCACCTGGTTGTAAGTTACAGCTTGCATGTTCTCCCCATGTCTTGGGGGTTGTTCTCCCCATGTCTTGGGGGTTTCCTCCAGGTACTCTGGTTTCCTCCCCCAGTACAAAGACATGCATTGTAGGCTGATTGGCATTTCCAAATTTTCCAGTGTGTGAATGTGTGTGACAGGGTGTCCCCCACCTTGTGCTCCGAGTTCCCTGGGGTAGGCTCCAGGCTCCCCCGTGTCCCTGTGTAGGATAAGCAGTATGGAAAATGGATGGATGGATGGAAGATACAGCTTTACCTCTGACTGACACTGGAGACTCCTTCCAAAAATTATACATAAACCGAAAAATCTCCTAACAGACAATTTCACAAATATCGACAATTATATGTTTTACTTTGTTAACAAAATTTTTTAAATTTGTTTTTTATTTTATTACTGTAGACACAATAATATATCGTAATGAGCACATTAATACAAACCTGTCATTTGCCTTATAACTGTCACAATTGTCAGAGCTGCCGTTATAGAAAATTAATCAACACCTTCTGACCAATGATATATAAGAATTCAGCAGTGCTGTGATATAATATGCATTTACCAGATATCACAGAGGTTGTAATAGCATATCATTTAGCAGAGAAATTTTACTACATACCATACACTGCACTGGATTTTGTTATATTGCATTTTAAATGGACTTAACACAGCCATAGATGCTGACTCACATTATTATTTTCTAATATTATCTTGCATATGCACAGATCAGTGCACCTCTTGATTAAGGATCGCCATAATAACAATCCATTTAAAAAAAAGAAACCCATGGATCACCCTAACATGCTGCTGTTTTTAAAGTTAATGCCTAGATCTCTGCTTATGTACGCTTGTTGCATTTTAGAAACGTTCCATCATCTGCACTATTTCTAGATATTTCTTTTCTGTTTATAAGATAAAGGATTATCTTATAGGGGTGAGGAAACCATTGCTGAGTGGAATAATACTGTGAATTGAACAGCTTATTTAAAGTTCAAAAGTTCACAGCAGCAGTTAGTTGTCATTTTTAAATAACTTATGAATAATTTATTAACACTTATTTTAATGAGTAGACCTTTAATGTAAACTAATGTTACAGTCAAGGTTATATAGTTGTTAATGTTGTATAAATTTAGTTCATTAAAATAATAGTTAGATCACACGAGGTACTATTATTAAATAATTTGAGAGTTATTTTTGCATTATACCACAACTATCTGATTGTTCAGAAGGTTTTGATTCATTTTCTGTAACAGCTACTCTGGTGATAGTTCTGCTTGCAAGCCAAATCACAGGTTTATAGAAAAGCACTTGTTTTAATGCGTTATCGTTTCTATAGTAACAGCTTTCACAGGGACATAATACACTCCACATACGTAAATGGTGATAACAGGAACTGTTTCATGAGCGTTCCACAACATTAAATATAACTGTAAACAGCTAAAGTACAGTATGACATGTTCTTTAATAAATAAAAAATTGAGACCAGGTTTATTGGGTTATTAGCTTTCTAAAGGGGATCTGCTTTGATTGCTTCTTTGATAGGGAAATCCTCAGTTGCAGGGTTGTACATACACTGAAGAATCATTTAGTGTTGGAGACTTAACCTTTTCTTTTTTCTAAGAGTGTAGTTTAGAGTTTGTTTAGAATTGTGATATGTAAAATTATATATATATATATATATATATATATATATATATATATATATATATATATATATATATATATATATATATATATATATATATATATATATATATATATATGTGAAATACTTAATTATCCTATTATTACTGACCTCAATCAAAATTTGGTAAAAAGGCAATTATTCATAGTTTTATCATTTTATCAGTTTTTGTTACATTTTTGTTTTTGTTAAGTTTCCCTTGTGTGCATTGTCAGTTCACTGGGCCTGCAGTGTGAAATATCCAATGAGGACGTTGGAATTGTTAGAATTTAGCTATGTGCACTTGGCAGAAAGCCTATTGGCTGGTGGGAAGCGATTTCTACAAGTATATAATGCTTATCCACTCACTGACATTATACCTTTATACTTTTTTTTTAATACTAACTTATCTACAGACTGTAATCACAGCAAATCTGAACATGCCTTTAGTCAGAAACATGTTTTACGCCAGGCAATAATATTATGAAAATTACAAAAAAAAATGACAAGTAGCCTAACTAGGTTTTTTTTTTTTTTCAAGGCTTTCAGATTAAAAAACCTAACATTACTCCAGTTACTGGTTAGAAATGATGTTTTTCTCCCTCAAACTCTCCTGTTTATGCCAAATCCAAGCAATCTTCAGTATACAGCATGTGATGAATTCACAAGTACTAAGTTCTGGAAAACCGCCAAAACATATTAATGTACTTTGGTCTCTACTTGAAGAAAGTACAGCCAAAGTTTCAAAATGTTTAACTGGCATAATAAAAGATATTAATAACAAGCAATATAATCAATAGAACAGAACTGTGATTATTTCCTGTACAATGTCAATGTGAACAGAGATTGATTTGCCAAGGCAAGAGACATAGATTAGGCTTATGTTTAATTGCTGCAGGTGACATTCTTTCTTTTAATTTTGCAGCGAGCTTGTTTTTCAAAGTCGATTAGTTATAAATGTAGTAGTAGGCGGATTGGCTTTTAGTGGAATTGGAATGAAATCCTTAAATGTGATTTTCTTTTTTCCTTTTTCACTTTTGGCAGTAAGCAGACTTTATTATGCTAGAGCCTTCAGGTTTCTGAACTATGTATAGTAGAAATGTTGAAATTTGACCATATGAAGTGTTTTCACATGCTTCCACACATTCTGAGGTTCAAAGATCAGTGTTATACAGAACAAAAGTTCTGTAGAACAAAAGATTATTCACCTTAAAAGTGAAAAGTGACAAGACACTTGCAGTCCTCTACTTTTTAATTTAGAAAGTTTGTACTTGAAAAAGTATATAAAAGTCTTACAGCAGCACATTATTAAACACATCAGTTTTAATATTAAAGCACGGAACATGCTGGATTATTTTGGATATATGCAAAATGTGGAAAAATGAAACGGATGGACGTGTGACCGTTATATATTAATGTGCATTTGTCTGCAGGCTCAGTGAAGTTCTGAAAAGATGGTTTAATATCCTGTTGAATAATGTGAAGCCCAGTTGTAACCTAATCTCCATCACAGCTCTGACTGTCTATCCAAAAGAAGCTGTAAAGTCATTTGAGCATCTCTTTCCTCTGTAAATAAAAAGGTCACCATTGAAATTGCCATTAAGGCAAGTAATTGCATCCTGTGCCTGGGGAAAACAACAAGAAGTTGATAATCACACAGTAAATTTACCATGATAAACTTTTTAAAGGGTCACTGGAAAAGACCATCAACATTTATATGAGCAATCACGATGAAAGAGAGGCAGAAGCTGTCTTTCTCTCACAAATGCGATGATATGCTTGGCATCTTTGGACACTTAATAAGCATTCATAATTGCTTGTTTTCTTTCCATCTGCACAAAATTCCATGCTTTTCAGCTGCATTTGTTATCTATATCTGAAGCACAATAACAAGAAGCTTTTTTGCTCCTCTGTGGTTGAGGTTATTTCATTGTTTGTGAGTTGCAGGTTTATTTTCCACATTTTCTTGAAATTTAGTTAATAATTTATCCAAGGTAAAACCCATTTTCTGTCATATTAAAGCATGAAGAGACGTGCTCAAGCTACACAGTCATTGAGAATAATCACAACCATTTAACCAACTACAATTAGTTAAATTGGAACGAAACGCATAATGCAACTCACTGCTTGTGAAATACTATATCACTGCATTCTTTAAATGTAAAATACACTAAAAAAATAAGTGGCTAAACCATGCTTGGGATGATTCATGCTTATGCTTTTTTATTATAAACTTTGTTAAGAGGGTTGTTATTGTCATTCCTCTATAGAACTTGTATATACAGTGGTGTAATGTGTAGAAGCAGGAAACATGTGTAAACTCAGCATGTGTTTTATTAAGGGTAAGGGTCAAAGTCAAAGTCCATAACTGGGGTCACAGTACAGGCAGATAGCATAACATATGAGGATAATTGATAATCAAAACACAAAAAGAGGTGAGGGTCCAATCCAGGAAGCATTACAAGAACCAAAGAACAAGGAACACGGGAAACTAAAACTTGGGCTTAATAAGGCCAAGCACAATCATACTTTACAAGAAAGAACAGAAACAACAGAGCAGAAATAACCAAACTGAACAACGTGAGACATGGAACAGGTGAACACATTAGGGTATTATGATAAGGGTAGAGATGGGTGTTTTGAGTAGTCATATCATGCAAACTATAGAGGAAAACAGGCCGATAGAACCCCTCTGGTTTGTGAACGCACACTTCATGCACTTCATGAACATTTAACAAACAGACAATTGTCCACAGACAATCACAGTCGCACATTTCTAAATATTCTAAGCGGTGGGAGATTTTTTAATCTTATAAACAAATTTTACAAACAAATTTTATTTTATAAACAAAACAGTTTATGAAAAGTTTGATTTTGCACAAGGTCAGAGGGACTACACACACAAGCAGACTTTTAGCTGATGAATTCCCAGTTGTAGGGCTCTAGCACTAGCACACAGGTGAGGTTATATATAAACAGAGAAAACAGAATAGATTGATGTCTTACCTACTTCTGCTTGATGCACTATGCCGGGATTAGTTAAATTGGAATGAAATTGGGTGTTAAATAAATATCTGGCCGAATCTGACAGTGACAAATGAGGCAGCGTTTGTAAATACAGGTTGGCTGCACACAGTGAATGCACTTGATTGCACACAGAGAATGCACTGTTTGTAATATTTCTGCCATCACTGTCACCGTTAACAGCATACAATTGTACATTTTGTGTACACTCAGAAAAATGATGGTCATTAGTCTTGAGCGGTGAAAAACGTTTTCAGCCATATACAAAACGCAATATATAGAGTGTCTGTATGTTCCATTATACTTTATTTTACAGACATTTCATTTCATCATTCAGTTCTGAAGGGCTTCTGACAATTGGAGGACACATGTGCCAGGTTTTTGCTTTCTTCAGAAAGTTAGCTTTCTGGCCAGGATCATAGAAGATCTGGAGTTTATCCGAGCAGCACTCGGAGTTGAGGCTGGAATACACCCTGGATGGGGCATCAGCCCATCACAGGGAACCATGAACACACATTTACACCTACAGGGCAATTTTAGTATAGCTAATCCACCTAACAGAATGTTTTTGAGAGGTGGGAGGAAACCAGAGAACCTGGAGGAAACCCACACTGACACTGGGAGTACATGCAAAACTTCATACTGTTGATTGAGCTGAGGATCAAACCAGGGACTCTGGAGATGTGACTGGAGCCCCATTTGGTTTATATCTGGTTTATTTCCTGATAAGTTTTTAACCACATGCTGTCACACTTACCAACTTCCTGGGTTGTACAGTACATTGTTTCCAGTTGTTTTAAGTAATGTTCATTGCATCAACAATCACAAGTTTGCTTGATATTGTAATTTCATCAAAGGCAACCAATTTGTTGTTCATGGACCATGTCAGGTATAGTCTTAGCCCCTGATGCTCCACCCACAACTCATAGAGCACCTGGTACACTTAGCTGGCCACCAGCTTCAGAATCGTCAAGGTTGTAATCAGATCTCTGAGTATACACACCTCCATAATCCAGTTCCTTATGGGAAAACCAACTTTTTTGAACAATGTGAAACAATGAGTAAGATATAGTTGCAAGTGGGGGGAAAAATTCACAGCATAATGAGATTAAAAGTTATTCTGGAGTTTTGTTTGAGATGGTTAGAGGCAAGAAAACATGGTTGACTGGTTGCGTTAGTGAAACAGCCTTTCCTCTGAAAGTAGGTGGTTCTTGGCCATGTTCAGTGACAACTAGGATTCTGGCCTGTGAGACTAGGTGTGTTAGGATTTAATACACCAGGAGGGAATTGTGGCTTGGAGAAATGAATGTTTTCACACTTGTATCATCTGGCTAAAATCCATCTCAGATCTCCTGAAATTTTCTGCAGTTATTCCGTTGGAGAAATTGGTTTGCCCCTATATTTAGACTGTTGCTGCTGTGCTGTTCTTTGAGTGAGAATTTTAAGCTTTTTTTCCTATGAATCTAAAGACATCAGGCTAACGAGCTAATGTCAGTTTGTCAGCGTTTCTTTCCGTCAAGAAACTAAAAGACAAATAGTGTGTCCTGATGTCTGGTGCATTGTTTGTGCTACTGTTTGATATATAGATCACTTTTTTCTGTCAGTTTTGATAGTGAGGTTAAGAATGACAATTTAGATAGTATTTCTTAGCCTTTTGGTTATGATAGGGTGTACACTAACCAATCAGAGGGTCTAATATATAATGCATGAACACCAGAGCTGCTTTTATCAGCTCTGTTAGGGTAAAAACAGTTAGACTTAGTGTTTTGTGACTGACAGGAGAAATGTAGTCTGGTTGGTTCTGTGATTATATAGGCTGTCTACAAGTGATGTACAAAGCACAAAGCTGTTATTACTCAGGAAAAAATCTGATTTATCTCTGTCTTAAATGTATATTGGGTGCATTTTTATCTGCATTTTATGTACTGTAAATAATCCCTACTTGGATATATACTTAATACTCAAGACACATAACATAACCAAGTGTAAATGAGGTCTAAAGGACTGCTATTTTAAATTCATGGTTAGTCTGATGAAATGGAAGAGCTGATGTTGTGTCTTAGACCCTGTTTACATTGAATATAATCCAGAAAAAGATTCAAAAGAGAGATTCTCTAATGTTTCATGTATGACATCCACATTCATCGATCATTTATTTAAGGCTAATCCAACACCCAATCCAACATGGCTGACAGTTTCACCTAATCCAACTTGTCTACACAAAAAAAAAGGTCTAATTGATTAGTGCATGACCTCACAAATGCTCTCGTGGCTAAATGGGCAAATCCACAAAGTCATACTCCAAAATCTAGTGGAAAGCCTTCCCAGAAGAGTGGAGGTTTTTATAACAGTAAATCTGGATTGAGATGCTTAAAAAGCACATATGAATGTGATGGATCCCTTTAATTAACGTAATTTAACTAAAATCAAGTAATTTAAAATTGCGTGACATTTTAGTCTGTAATAAAACCAATTTTTTTATGTTTTGTAATAATTTATGTGTTCTTTCTAGTGTCAATTATTAGCCATTATTAGACTTTAAGTTTAGTGTCTTTTTAGATGTACTCAAATTAAGGGCAGTGATTGAGAGATGATGGAGCCACTTCAGAATGGTGTGATGTTGCAGAAGGTAGCTGTAACAAACTTTAAAGTCGGGCAAGGAGGAGGAGGGAACCAGCTGAACATCAACATTAATAATAAACAGAAGGTAAACCACAACAGAAACACACAATGAAACACAAAGTGCACGTGCACACGTCTGTCTGTCTGTCTGTCTGTCTGTCTGTCTCTCTCTCTCTCTCTCTCTCTCTCTCTCTCTCTCTCTCTCTCTCTCTCTCTCTCTCTCTCTCTCTCTCTCTCTCACTGATTAGCCAAATCAGTGCCAGGTGTGCATCCTCACAACCTGACTTCTCCCTGCTCCTCGCTACAGTAGCTTTGACTGGCTACTCAAAATTGCGAACTATGTTTGTGTGTGAGTGTGTGTGTAGAATCCTGTATCGGACTGGGATAAACCCATCCAGAGTGTACTTATGCATTGTGCAGCTCCAGGTATACAGTACTGTTACAAAAGTACAAAAGTACAGTACAAAAGTTTTAGGCACATGCAAAGCAGTGCTGTAGAGCAAAGATGCCTTCAAAATAATTAAATTAAATGTTTCTATCTAAAAAACAAACAAAAAAACACACAGTAAAGAGCAGTAAACAGTAGTAAATGAAACAAAGTAAATATTTTGTGTGACAAAAAAAATAAAAACAAAAATAAAAATAGTAGTCTCCGGTACAATTTAAGGAAATGAGCTGGTAAGTTTTATTGAGCATCTTGCAGAACCAGCCACAGTTCTTCTGGAGACTTTGACTTTTGCACTCGCTTCTTATTTTTGCAGCAAAACCCAGCAGCCTTCATTGTGTTTTTTGTCTGAAAAGTGTCTCTTACGTAATATGCTGCTTTCTTTAATGACATACAAACATTTTTCTGTAACATTTAATTTCATGCTAGAAAACTTATGTTTGTGAATCTAAAATGTTTTTTGTACTGACTTGATAATGTAGAAGTCATAAAATAAATACTGATAAAAATAAATAAATAAATAAATAAATAAAGGCCTACAGCTGGAGCACCTGAAGCATGTTTAAAAGATGACTGTATATACTGTATATTCTGATTGGGATATTGATGTGAATGCAGTTCTTTTATTATGTATTGACAAAAAAAGTGGTCAGAATCAGTGATTCTCTGATTGATGGTTCTGTCATGCAACATGGGAAAGATCCTGTACATTGGGAACTGGCTCAGAGCAAAAAAATAAAAAATGTATAGAAAACTTTAAAAACAAACTTGTAGACCACTAGTAACTGGAAGTCTTGGTGAAGATCACGGGTTATGCTTGAGAGCTGAACTTCTGTCAGGGGTAATATAATATAGCAGAGATCTATAACTACTGTAATAATAATAACAACTTTATTCATATATGTAACATAGCCAGAGGCAAGTAAATGTACTTGCATAGTCTCTTTACTTTACTGAGTCCATGGGCAGCGATCAAGGCAAGGTGGTGACAGGCAAATCCATATTCATTATCCGAACAGACAGAACCAGAAAACACGATAGTACGACTTGGAGAAGTAAAAGACAGAACTGCAAAAACTAAGTAAGCACTAGGCAGTTGTATCCATTCAAACTTAAGTTCAGTCATAAACCAAGGTAAAAAAATATTTTTTTAATTATTGCTACACAGAATTTAGGTTGCACCATAGACACTTAAAGTCCCTTATAAGTGCATAAAATGATCATAGATCTCAATTTTGTCATATGGTGTGATGTTTGCACCATCTTCAGTCAATCAGTAACATGATCCAACATCAACAGTAAACACTGCCTACAGTACACGATCTTTACACTCATGTATTACATATGTTACCTATTTACTTTTAACCTATGGTATTTATGTGTATGATTTTTCTTTGATTGAATTAAATAATAAAAGAAGGAGAGAAAAAGTACAGCATATTATGATGATTCTGGGATGCTGTGAGTCACCCTGGCAGTCCTGTAATAGTAAATTCTCTGCACTGTGTCAAGGGTGTCAAGTACTCATACATAATACACCAGTTCAGATACATGAAATGTCATTACATCCAAACTTTAGGCACAAAAGAAGTCCAACCACATGGTGACAGACAAGAGCCAGCAACCAGTCAGAGGAGGGGGTGAGAAAGAATTCAATATAATGAATAAGAGGACAATTGGATTTAATCGTGATGGAGTTTTAGCTTTTTTTTTCTTACTGAATGAATAATACATTTATGTGTTTTCTAATTTGGTGAAAAGCTAGAGAAAGTCATCATTGTGGAATTTGTATCATAGTTTGTAAATTATAAAAATATATAATTATTTATAAAATATATAGTTAGTCATTTATAGTGTGTAAATTCTAAAATAGTGGTGATTTATATTCACAATAGGCTATGACTGTAGTTCAACTGGTGCTACTGGGTCTAGCTAGGTCTTTGCTGCTACCAACCATGGGAAAGCAAAGGACTAACACATGCTTCCCCTGCCACATAAAAAGCCTCTGCATCTTCTCCAAATGTTACCCATACAATGCTTGAAGAAGAGCACTAACCGCATTATTCCATACACATGAGCTAGTAGAAACTAATTCCTGCAATTGGCTAGCATTGCGCTACAGGAAAGAGAGGATGGCTGTGCTTCTTACCAGAGAGCTGGGCCAATTATACTCTCTAAGATTTGCGGCAACAGATGGCGGTGGCATAGAACTTAAAATCTTTTAAGTGAACTAAGCCCAAAAAAACCCTCATTCGAGCCATTTATTACCGCATGAAAATAAAAAGAATCGGTGTCATCAAAGCAGCCAGCAGTGGTAGTCCTTTGTATTTCCTATGTTCATTTTCTCTCTCACTTCTCAGGGTTGTTTAGGCGGTGGCATTCTTCTCACATTATGAAGTCCTTTTCTGTCTAAAAATATAGAAAATGCCACAGAGATCCAGCATTAGTCTATTTGATCTCATTCAATGCCTAGAGGACTGGCAATTTATTGCTCATATATACACTCACAGGCACTAGCATGCGTTTAGTTGACACATTTATCTTGGAAAATGGCATTTATCAAAACAACTTGGCAAATTATTGAACTTCGGCCGTTGAAAAATGAGAAACAAGTCATAGCTGTATGTGTGAATATAGCAACTGACTGCAATAACAAGAGGCAGGAGCCAACAAACAGCTCTGCAGGGCCTGCTCAGTCTGGCAGCTCCTTCCAGTATATTCACACATTTGTATCCATGCACCATTTGTGTTATTTTGTGTTATTTTTCTAATTTTCTTTTTGCAGTTTCAGAAACACCAAGATCATACATCAGTAAGTAGCACAGATTTTATTTCACTTGGTACAGCTTCTTGTGTTCAATTTAATACGATTTTTTTAAGCTCCATTCACTTCCATCTAATCTGAACATGCCATTTTACATATGTCATTTATCACCCAGTTTTGTTCAATATATAACTGTATAATTATTTTTACTACATACATGCATTCATCAAGTGTTGAATATTCTAGCCCTTAGACATGTTAAAATAAATAAACATATATATGAAAAATATGAGCCTATTAGTGCTGTGAACTAACGTATTTGGTTCCTATGGTTACAACACATGGGTGGAAAACTGCAGGATTTGCAGTTTTAAAACAGGGCTAATGCTTTTTCTAGGATCCATTACAAGACCAGTAATGAGACAGACTGGTTAGCGATGAGCTAAATCACTAATTAAGTCATTAACAAGACAGGAATACTAACTGCATGATGAGACAGCAACCTCGGGCTTCCACAGAGAAACTCAATCTTATTTGACCAGCAGTGTTAGCATAAATACGTTCCACACAATCCGACTATAAAGCTGACAGAGATTATGGGGGGAAAAAAACCTTCCATATTTAAAAACCTAAAAGACATTGTATGTTGTTTCATGCAAATGAAATCGAATGGCATGGCAGTTAATTAGGATGAATGAAGATATGTTCCTGGGGTGTCCATGAACACACACTGGTCATGTTAGCCAGCCTTTTTCTGCATAACTCATTTCCTGTCATTGGATTAGGTATGCAAGTTCTGATATTTCCAAAAGAATCTGAGATCATTTGCCATATTCAGCAATACAAATACATGAAAATTGGTGCCACACATTTTCCCCGATCAAGAATTTTCCAATCAGCATCATGGCCACTCCAGGAACAGCCAATAATTCTGCCAATATATACTTTGGCATACAGTCTCGTCTGAAAGTATTGGAACGGCAAGGCCAGTTCTTTTGCTTTTGCTATTCACTGAAGACATTTGGTTTTGAGATGAATATGAGACAATAGATCAGAATTTCAGCTTTCATTTCCTCATATTTACATCTAGATGTGTTAAACAACGTAGAACATGGCACCTATGGTGACACATCCCCCAATTCGTAGCTGAGCAAAAGCACTGGAACAGATAGTCTTAAAGTAAGTTAAAGTAAATAACACTTAATCTTTGGTTGCATCTCCTTTGCTTGCAATAACTGCATCAAGTCGTTGACCCACTGACATCACCAAACTGTTGCATTTTTCTTTTGTGATGCTTTTCTAGGTTTACAGCTTCTTTCAGTACTATGGGTTTTTTTTTGGGGGGGGGTTCCACTTCAGTCTCCTTTTCAGGAGGTGAAATACATGTTCAAATGGGTTAAGGCAGGGGTTCGGGAACCTTTTTTCACCAAAGAGCCATTTTTTTCCATTTTTGGTTAATGCATTTTTTTTTTCAAAAGTGCCATTACAAAAGCTAATATTTCACTATTATAAAAACATGTTTTTTAAAATAACATTTTAATAACAATAACTTTGTTTTTGAGTTGTCTATGGACCTAAATAAACAAATATGCAACAAACAATAGGTAACATTGCAATATGGAAATAATTGTGCAGGGCTTTCATTTTGAGGTTGAGTTTCCACTTGTGCAGCATAAAACCTCTTCTGTGTGTGTGTGTGTGTGTGTGTGTGTGTGTGTGTGTGTGTGTGTGTGTGTGTGTGTGTGTGTGTACACTCATCTGGTGCCAGAGAAAAATAATCTGCCAAAGTTATATCCATGCTCTTTTCCCTATCTATCTCAGGTGCCATCATGTCATGCACTGTTCGGACTGACAGGGGCACACCATTTATTTTCTGAATGATTTTCTCCTTGTTTGGGGAATCCACAGACAATTCAGTTGCCATACTCAACATGCATGACTTTACATATCCTCCATCAGTAAAATGTTTTCCTTGTCTTACAATCTCCAGTGAGCCAGCAAACATGGGAGCATTCAGGCTTCCAGCTTCACCACCTCCAAAAACTAGCTACAGTAGGTAGCTGCTTGAATCTGAGCACAAGAGGTTACCATAGAAACGTACATGGTTTGCCGTTGATTGATGTCGTGACACTTGCATACATGCACTGGCTGGAACAACTTGAAATATATTATTGTAAACTGACTTTTCATTAACTTCGGTAGGCTGTACAACAAAGGAATTGTAATTGACTTTGCGTTTTGTGCAAGAAACTGATCTCTAGTGATGTGTCTAAGATTTTAACGATCATATGTTGGTGAAGGGTGAGACACCTGGCGAACCACATAATTTTTGTCAGCCACGTGTTGCTCGTGAGCCATAGGTTCCCGACCACTGGGTTAAGGACTGTTGATTGACTTGGCCAGTCTAAAACCTTCCACTTTCTACCCCTGATGAAGTCCTTTTTTGGTGTTGGCAGTGTGTTTTGGGTCAATGTCTTGTTACATGATGAAGTTTTTTTCCAGTTAGATTGGATGCATTTCTCTGTAAATTGGCATACAAAATGTTTCTGTAGACTTCTGAACTCATTCTACTGCTACCATAATAAGTTACATCATCAATAAAGATTTGTGAGCCTGTTCCAGAAGCAGCCATGCCAGCCCAAGCCATGAGCCACTACCTCTATTGTGCTTGACCTATGAGCTTGTAGTGCCTTCCACTAATAGCGGTAGCTCAGTGGTTAAGACATTGGACATTGAAATATGGGCAAAGAAGGCTGTGAAAAATTGTCTTTTGATATTTTATTTAAAAAATTCAAAAATACTCTGCTCTCATGGATATCAAACAATTGCAACAAAACACAGGTTTATAATATATATATATATATATATATATATATATATATATATATATATATATATATATATATATATATATATATCTTTGTTAAATATAGGTGTGCAACAATTATTGGCACCCCTATGAATTCATATGAGAAAAATATATTTGAAGTATATTCCCATTGATATTTTATCTTTTTTTAGTACACCTGGGCACTGTATGACTAGGAAAACTAGGAATTATGAGTTTGGAAATTTAAGATGCAGAACTATAAGCATAACCAGCTAGTAAGATAGAGATAGAGACATATTGACTATTTGCAGGTTTTTCAGGGCAGGACCTAAGCAGGGACGTGTGAAAGTACAAGGCAAAGCAGAAATAAAGAAACTTGAATATAAATAGAAGACCTTGATGGCCTGGAATCTTATTCAGTGTATATTATTGGCTCCCAATCCACCCTGAACAGGATAAAGCGGTTATTGTAGATGAATGAATGAAATGATTGAATGTAAACAGAAGGCCTTTGTGGCTTAGTCTCAAATGGAACAATTGCACTCTAAGGGTCCTCATTTGTTTATGCCTATGAAGTCAGCTCCCATTTTTCATTTTGGGATTCAAAGAGTTGCTCACATGGACTATGGACCTCTATGCATCCTTGAGCAAGTGCTTTCTGAGTGCTGTACCCATGCACTGATGTGGGCTTGACAGACTTCCTGCACCCAAAAGCCCTTCCAATGTTGTCTAGGACCTATGATAGCAGATGGCCCATTAATAGCAGGGAGAAACATGCAACAGCATCAACCTGTCTAGCAGACAAAAGCACACACCTTCAGAGCTTACTACCAGTTGTCTTTGTTTACTGTATTCTTAATTATATTTTTTGTGTTTGTACGCCAGAATTAGCGTTGCTGGCTCATAGCTCCAGGGTTCCCAGTTTGATCAGTCCTGACCTTGTGTTCTCTCTGGTTTAACTCAAACCTCCTAAAAAGGAGCCAGTACATGTTTTTTCTTGAAATCTCTAATACCCTCTCTGCCAATTGGGGCAGATCTAAGGTGTGGCAGGGATGGTAGGTCGCTTCCCCCACCCACATTCATACATTTGCCAACTCACTTCTACATAACACACAACAGAATGAAAACAATAGTTTAAAAAAAAAATGGAACAATTACACTGGACCCCTCATTCTTTCTGCAGCTCATGCCATGCCCCTGCTTCAATTCATGCATTAGCATAATTTATCATGCTTTTAATATCTCATTAAAAGCATGATAAAATAGCCTACATCCCTTGTACACATTATGATGTCATGATCTCAGTTTAGTACCTAATGGCTTCATTAAATTGTTAAATTGTATGCACAATTACCTGTCACCATGTTTTATATATATATATATATATATATATATATATATATATATATATATATATATATATATATATATATATATATATTTAATTTTAATGCAAAATAATAGGATGTGCTGGATCAAGTGCTATTTTATGCAAAGTATAAATAATGATGGTGGAATGCATATTGTTAAATTAAACCAAATTTACAGTGATCAATGTGATAACTACTACTAGAACTTTTCATGTAGCAATATATTAGTAATATATTAGACTCTTATTAGATATTTATTTATCACATCTATCAAATCTAGCAAATCGCAGGGGCGTGAACTACATGCAGGTGATTTGGATAATCTGAATGAGCTGCCAAGAAAATTGACTTAAGTATATGCCTAGCCTGACTGTGACTTTCTCCACATGAATATTGACGTAACGATTCATTCATTTTATGTGTGATTTTCGATTTTTTTCATATGTACAGCATATTTTTCAGTGTGATTCCTTTAAATAATTAATTAATTTTTACTTGTGATTACATAGTTTGTTGAATTCATGTTTACAATTTCAGGGCATAATATTGTGCACATTCACATGTATTTTGCTCACATAATCACATGTGAACTGTAACTGATTTGTTATAAGGGGACATACTAACCTCAAATTAGATGTAAGAATATGACTAAAATATATTTTAGAGATGTTGTTATGTGATCTGACTGTGGAGTGTGGCATAGCAACTGGCTTAAAGTAAATAAATCTTAATGCAAATTTATTATCAAGCAGCAATTATAGTACTTGGAAGAACATTAGAAAAAATGTGCTTGATTTGCAAATTTTAAAAGTCTAACATATTTCAAGTTGTTTTCTCTATACAGTACATAATGGTGGTTATAATGTATTTTGTTTTCCAGAAATTATGCAATGATTCCAAATTAAAAAAAATAAATAAATAAAATTATTTGGTCCACATGGATGTTGGACAGAGTTGATTCAAGGAGGTAGAGGATAACAAAAAAGCCAGCTGGTATAATCCAACAAAAAATGATGATGAAATGGAGTGAAATTCCATTTGGACCAGAATGTAATACTGCATGTAGTCTATGGATGGTGGATGAAGCCTTTTTTCCCAGCTCTGTGGACTGACCAAATGGCCGAAGGGCATCTGTCGCTAAGCCATTACCTTCAGCTCACAAAATTGGATATACAGCAAATCACTGAAAGACATTTCTTTTTCCCCCATCCGTTTTCGTTTATTTACAATACTTTGAAAAATATCTAATAATTCGACATTGTTTGTTGTACAGCTAGTGGTGGGACTCCATCTTTTCTCAACCTGAAAGAGAAACCTGTCCATATCACAATGATTTTTGTACACTGCTATTTAGTTCAACATGGGAGCACATTTGCGGGTGGCATTAGAATTTAGTGAGAAGACTGTGTTGCTGTGTGCCATGGCTCTGGCAGTTCGTTTGTGAATCAGACACCAGTGAAAGTGATTTTTCTTTACTCATGTCTTGTTCACATGAAAGCTGAAAATAGTGGACTATAAGCCAAAATTGGGGCCAAATGTCACAAATGTAGTGACAACAAACCTGACGTGTTCAGGAGAGGGAGGACTTCACATCAAGGCAAACTTTTTCTAATAATGGGCCATATTCAGAGTTCATGTGAGACTAAATGAATCATCTGGGGGGGGGGGGGGTAATTACATGTGAAAATGAATGAATCATGTGGGGGAAGAATAAATGAGTGAGAATAAATTTTAAAAAAAGAAAAAAAGAACAAATATTTATTTAAAATTATAATACATTAATATTGTAGAGGAAAATGTGTGATTATTCACACGTGACTTTTTGGTAAGGGCACGTTCATTTTGCTGCTTGTCTTATGGGCATGTCTCACGATAGAAAATGCAAATAAAGACAGAAAAATAAATGGAATAAACAGTATGCAGGGGTCGATAGACATTGGCATTGCTGGATTGTGGCATGAGAGAAATGCTGAAAGGAATTAAGAGTTTTTTATATTTTTTTTGGAGGAGCTTGTGAGGAGCTACATAAGAATGATTCAGTGTGATTTTAGCACAAGAATTTAGCACAAGAGGGTTTAGATCTATTGACTAGAAAGAGGATATTATGAAGTTGTGCAGGTTTAACTAATGCTGCCTCACTTTTCTCTCCAGGGGAGATGGAGAGTCAACATTTCTCCAGACTCAAGCTTCACTAATGTAATTTCAAATTTGGAAGCTTAACCATCCAAGCCAACTTTCTCAGCCTTGGGATTACAGGGAATTGAATATGAGGTGATTTTGCCAGTCCTCCTCCACCATAACAACTTTAGACAGTGAGAAACAAAGTATACCATATCTGATTAAACTGAGAGTAGATGTTAGGGTTTCCCCTCGCACTGTTCGCCGAGGCAGGCGAGCAGCGCACTTCCGCATTCACGGACTCTTGTTTTGTTTACTTCGCAACGTGCATCTATGTTTTGGTTCATGTCTTGTCTCCGCTACTGTATGTTCATTGGTTATGTTATTATGTGTTTCAGGTGTTTTGTGTTTGAGTCTCGTTTTGTTTATGTATTTGAAGCCCTTTGTTTCTTCACGTCTTCACGAAGTATTAGTCTAGTAACTTAGTTTCTGTGTCTCGTACCAAGCCTCGTTTCTACGAACTGTTTATTCTGGATTTTGGATCTTTACCTCAACTCTGGATTTTGGCCTTGCCCTTGTCTGGATATCGTTTGCCTGTTTTTTCGACCTTGCTTCTGCCTTGAGTTTTCCCCTGTTCCTTTACTTTTGGTTCTGTTCCTAATAAAGTGACTTTTCCCCAGCGCTTGCATCCAGCTCCCATTTCTGTGACGTAACAGAACACTTCACCTAACCATGGATGCAGCGGGGAAACGGAGGGCACGCTGCGCCGAATTTTTTGTACCCGCGTTTGATTCAGTTTCGTTTCCCCAGTGGACATTTGTTTATCCCCCCAAGGCCTACAACGGTTTTTCGGTTTACCCACAATGTTTTTTGTTACAATCCCAAATTTATTTCCTTAGTTTGGAGGACCCTAAGCCTGATGAGAAGCAGTGGTTGGAGTTCCTCCTATCACGCTTAGTCGGCTCAGCTCTCCAGTGGGCGGAGCTTCACCTCGCAAGTGGATCAAACAAGCTGAGTACTGTTTCTAGCTTTGTGGAACTGTTGATCACGGTGTTCGGGAGTCCTGACTTTGCACCCGACCTAAAGAATTTCTTGGGGAGGGACCGCCTGTCTGATCGGCCAAGCCGGCCTTTCATGTCACAAAATGAGAGGGAGCTGGCCAATGTGGAGGCCAACACCTCTCAGCCTCTGACTCAGGAGTGCGCGAACGAGGGCTGCATCAGACAGGCCAAACTTCGGCGTGCCAGCCCAGAGCTCCAGCCGGAGACCCAGAAGATGGTCTCCTCAGCGGAGCTCCAACTGGAGGTCAACCTGGCGACCTCCAGCCCAGAGCTCCAGCTGGAGACCCAGAAGATGGTCTCCTCAGCAGAGCTCCAACTGGAGGTCAACCTGGCGTCCTCCAGCCCAGAGCTCCAGCCGGAGACCCAGCAGATGGTCTCCTCAGCGGAGCTCCAACTGGAGGTCAACCTGGCGACCTCCTGCCCAGAGCTCCAGCTGGAGACCCAGCAGATGGTCTCCTCAGTGGAGCTCCAACCGGAGGTCAATGTGGTGACCTCCGCTCAAGCCCTGTTCCTGCCGGAGGTCCACGAGTAGACCTCCGCTCAAGCCACATTCCTGCCGGAGGTCCACGAGGAGACGTCCGCTCAAGCCGCATTCCTGCCGGAGGTCCGCGGGATGACCTCCGCTCAAGTCACGTTCCTGCCGGAGGTCCACGGGATGACGTCCGCTCAAGTCACGTTCCTGCCGGAGGTCCGCGGGATGACCTCCGTTCAAGCCACGTTCCTGCCAGAGGTCCACGGGATGACCTCTGCTCAAGCCACGTTCCTGCCGGAGATCTGCGGGATGACCTCCGTTCAAGCCACGTTCCTGTCACAGGTCCGCGGGATGACCTCCGCTCAAGCCACGTTCCTGCCGGAGATCCGCGGGATGACCTCCGCTCAAGCCACGTTCATGCCGGAGGTCCACGGGATGACCTCCTCTCCAGAGCTCCAGTCGGGGGGCAACGAGGTGACCTCCTCTCCTGAGCCAAGCCCAAGTTCATGCCCAAGTTTATGCTCAGGTTCATGCCCCAGTCCATGCCCCGGTTCATGTCCAAGTTCATGCCCCAGTCCATGCCCCAGTTCATGCCCGGGGCCGACCAGGCGGCCCCCAAGGGCAAGTTCCAGTCCAAGTTCCAGTCCAGGCTCCAGTCCAGGCTCCAGTCCAGGCTCCAGTCCAGGTTCCAGTCCAAGTTCCAGTCCAAGTTCCTTCCCTGGGCCGACCAGGTGGCCCCCAAGTCCAAGTTCCCATCCAAGTTCCCATCCAAGTTCCCATCCAAGTTCCCGTCCAAGTCTCTGCCTGGGGCTGACCAGGCGGCCCCCAAGTCCAAGCTCCCGTCCAAGTTCCCGTCCAAGTTCCCGTCCGGGGCTGACCAGGCCCAAGTTCATACCAGAGAGCGACGAGACGGCCAACCATGCTCCGCTCACGCCAGAGGCCGACGGGATGGCCCACCACACTCCAGTCACGCCTGGGGCCGACGGGACGGCCCATCACGCTAAGCTCAAGCCAGTGGCCGACCGGGCAGCCCCCAGGGCCAAGTTCACGCCAGAGGCTGATGAAACGGCCAACCACGCTCCGCTCATGCCTGAGAACCATGGACTATGACTGCCTCGGCATCTGGGGGGCAGAGATTGCTATCCTGCCCAGGGGCCCAGGCCCGCCAGAGGGGTCAAGACTTTGGTGCTTCGGGAGAAGCGCCTTTGGTGGGGGGCTCTGTTAGGGTTTCCCCTCGCGCTGTTTGCCGAGGCGGGCGAGCAGCGCACTTCCGCATTCACAGACTCTTGTTTTGTTTACTTCGCCACGTGCATCTATGTTTTGGTTCATGTCTTGTCTCCACCCCTGTATGTTCATTGGTTATGTTATTATGTGTTTCAGGTGTTTTGTGTTTGAGTCTCGTTTTGTTTATGTATTTGAAGCCCTTTGTTTCTTTGCGTCTTCGCGAAGTATTAGCCTAGTACCTTAGTTTCTGTGTCTCGTACCAAGCCTCGTTTCTACGGACTGTTTATTCTGGATTTTGGATCTTTACCTCGACTCTGGATTTTGGATTATCGCCTTGCCCTTGTCTGGATATCGTTTGCCTGTTTTTTCGACCTTGCTTCTGCCTTGAGTTTTCCCCTGCTCCTTTACCTTTGGTTCTGTTACTAAGAAAGTGACTTTTCCCCAGCGCTTGCATCCAGCTCCCGTTTCTGTGACATAACAGTAGAGAAACAGTGGGGTTTATTAATACGTGTATATATAAGTAGTTGTTTTTCAAGAGTATATAGACTTAGGTTTAAGATTAATAATTAATAAATAAATAAATAACGTTATTTAGCAAAGAAAAATATATAATCATTGATATGTTGAAGTTTTCTGTGAGGAGACATTTATTTAGAATTTTTTGGAAGGAGTCTCTAGTGTCAGTGCTTTGTAACAAGTAAAGTATTTCTGGTTTCTTAGTAACATGACAAGCTGCATTTTTTTTTTTCTTCATATCTTCAAAAGTGAGAGGAAAGAGAGGCTTGTGAAGGAACAACTGTTTGTAGCATCTACAATGTAGTAGCGGGCACTGTATGTAATGTGAACTAAATCTTTTAATAAAGTTTGATTAAAAAACGGAAGCTCTGGGTACACAGGGCAGATGCGGGATTCAAACCCCCAACCCCGGAGGTGCAAGGCAAACGTGCTAACCAAAATGGAAATGAGGATAAATTGATTCCATTTCACCTTGTAGCCTGACTAATTTTAAATATTACGCTTAATCACAAATGGCAATACCATTCTCATTCTAAGTACAAATCAATGTGGACAAAATATAGGCATAGGGCTACGGTAAACAAAATTAATGCTATTATCAGTTTTTATTAAAACACACACTGGTATACATACAGTATATTCAGGTTAGTGCAAAAGTTTGCATTATCCATGGTTGTTGGATGAAACAAAATGTTCCTCTCTTTTACAATTTATCAACAAAAAATTCATGGATCCTGAAACAAAACAATAATTCAAAATGGAACACAAGTGACATTATGTTCTTCATTTGTTTCTAAGTGTATGTGATTTTTTTTTGCACTTAAATGTAGGTATATATATATATATACTTAACAGCTGCAGATATCTGATAACTGTTGGACGAATGCTTTTTTCATTCTAAACGTTTCTCAATTTTATGTACAGTGGGGGAAAAAAGTATTTGATCCCCTGCTGATTTTGTACGTGTGCCCACTGACAAAGAAATTATCAGTCTATAATTTTAATGGTAGGTGTATTTTAACAGTAAGAGACAGAATAACAACAAAAAAATCCAGAAAAACACATTTCAAAAAAGTTATAAATTGATTTGCATTTTAATGAAGGAAATAAGTATTTGATCCCCTATCAATGAGCAAGATTTCTGGCTCCCAGGTGTCTTTTACACAGGTAACGAGCTGAGATTAGGAGCACTCTCTTAAAGGGAGTGCTCCTAATCTCAGTTTGTTACCTGTAAAAAGACACCTGTCCACAGAAGCAATCAATCAATCAGATTCCAAACTCTCCACTATGGCCAAGACCAATGAGCTGTCCAAGGATGTCAGGGACAAGATTGTAGACCTACACAAGGCTGGAATGGGCTACAAGACCATCGCCAAGCAGCTTGGTGAGAAGGTGACAACAGTTGGTGCAATTATTCACAAATGGACGAAACTGTCAGTCTCCCTCAGTCTGGGGCTCCATGATCTCACCTCATGGAGTTTCAATGATCATGAGAACGGTGAGGAATCAGCCCAGAACTACACAGGAGGATCTTGTTAATGATCTCAAGGCAGCTGGGACCATAGTCACCAAGAAAACAATTGGTAACACACTACGCCGTGAAGGACTGAAATCCTGCAGCGCCCGCAAGCACCCCCTGCTCAAGAAAGCACATGTACAGGCCCGTCTGAAGTTTGCCTGAATGATTCAGAGGAGAACTGGGTGAAAGTGTTGTGGTCAGGTGTGGTCAGATCTCTTTGGCATCAACTCAACTCGCCGTGTTTGGAGGAGGAGGAATGCTCCTCCAACACCAGCCCCACCGTCAAACATGGAGGTGGGAACATTATGCTTTGGGGGTGTTTTTCTGCTAAGGGGACAGGACAACTGCACCGCATCACAGGGACGATGGACGGGGCCATGTACCGTCAAATCTTGGGTGAGAACCTCCTTCCCTCAGCCAGGGCATTGAAAATGACCTTAATGACTTGGAGAGGATCTGCAAAGAGGAGTGGGACAAAATCCCTCCTGAGATGTGCGCAAACCTGGTGGCCAACTACAAGAAACATCTGACCTCTGTGATTGCCAACAA
Source organism: Cranoglanis bouderius (assembly GCA_023630585.1). NCBI lineage: Eukaryota > Metazoa > Chordata > Actinopteri > Siluriformes > Cranoglanididae > Cranoglanis > Cranoglanis bouderius. The sequence goes on from CM042541.1 coordinate 19,143,786, forward strand.
GGGTTTTGCCACCAAGTACTAAGTCGAAGGGGTCAAATACTTATTTCCCTCATTAAAATGCAAATCAATTTATTACTTTTTTGAAATGGTTTTTCTAGATTTTTTTTTTTTTGTTATTCTGTTTCTCACTGTTAAAATACACCTACCATTAAAATCATAGACTGATAATTTCTTTGTCAGTGGGCAAACGTACAAAATCAGCAGGGGATCAAATACTTTTTTCCCCCACTGTACAAACTGTTTTCATACAACCTCTCAGGGAGTATGGACCAATAACCTCAATGTCAGAATGAATTCTTATTATATCGTGTCAAGGAGTCTTGCTGAGTGTCTGGAATGTCACAGAGAGGGTCAATATTTTCAATTAGGCTGTGCTAACAATAGAAAACAAGCCAAACATTGGTGCCAATGAATACAGTGGCCCTTACTGTGTGTGGCAAGTCTCCAAATTCGCTGGCTGGGAATTGATTGAAACTTTCCTTTACATTACCACACAGGCTGATGATAGCACTTTCTGAGTTGCCTGAGAGCAGGTTTCAGACACACACAGACACATCTGACCTTCGCTCCATAGGAGTTCATCAGGAGTGCAACACATTACCAGCTTGCCTGGTATTTAACCAATCTGTGCATTACTTAAATGAAATTAAAGTGTTATTCTATGAAGATACACCCATGGGGGTCACACTTAAACTTGCATATTAAAGAGGGAATGTTTGTGGGTTTTGTTTTGTTTTGTTTTGTTTTGTTTTGTTTTGTTTTGTTTTGTTTTGTTTTGTTTTGTTTGCTGGTGGATTGGCAACTCTACATTGCTGCTAGGTGCCCTGGTAGAAGTCATTTTATATTATATGTTCATTATAGATAGTAATCAGTGCATAATGCGATTAGCACTGAACTTTGGGGAATGTTCTAAAAAGATATTTGGACAGATTATTAGACATTTGGGCATGTTTCCCATCCAAAAAAGCTCTGGAAGTCTCAATAAACATGAAATAATAAATGGGTCCAATTTAAAATCTTTCAGAGGCATGTTTCCATGTCACTGGTTGTAGACGTTGAAGTGAATGCATTGGCAATACCGTTTAATGTAGGTTAATGAGTTTTGATGTAAACACGAGAATCATTTTTGATTGTGTCTATGAAGCTTAAAACATGAAACTTTCTCTGAATGTGTAGCTACAAAATCTCATGAACAATTTGTAAGTTGATGAGTCAGCGATGGTGATATGGTTGGAATTGCGTTCTAATTCAAGAAAAAGTATGACTACAAACCTTACCTAACCTTAACCTAAACTTTCATGTCTTTTCCTATAACTTGATTTGCGTAAATCATTATGAATTTGCCAGCAAACATACATTACTGCTTAATAGTTATTACAGAAACTCATCTATTGAAAGACATCCTATCTATTTATCCAACAGTCTACACTGATGTCTCATTCAAAAGGTTTTAAACCGTACACCATCTCTCTTACTGTAATTCCAAGCTATATATTTGTTGGCTCAATTTTTTTTCTCTTAGAAAACACTCCAAGATTCAGAAAAAGTTCCACTGACCTTTTCCCTTTTGCATTAATGATGAACTCCCAATATCCATGGTATAGTTTACTTTTAATTTGCCCTTGCAACACTCCTTTTGTATCAATATTTCAAATCTGGTGGGGCCTTTGATCAATACATTCTTCGGCAATACCACGGGCCAAGATGAAACTTTGATCAGCTTGTCTAAATAATGCGTGCAGGCACAAAGAGCACAAATTTACTGCTTGAAGCAAGAACATAATTGTCTGGTTACTTGCTGAATATTGGCCGGGCATATTATCATGAAATTTTCCCATAAGAAACATCTATATTTATCATAGAGTGCACCAGATTGACAGTTGATGCATTGTGATTACAGTGCTCATGAGAATAGCACAGTCCAGAGAATGAATGATGCCTCTGGCTGAGATCAGTACATGTCTAGGAAGGAGAATTTCCATTTATTTTTTCCCCATTATAAACTGTGATATTATGAAATGGCCATCATTCAAACATACAGTATTTATGAGCATATTAGCTCTACTATAAACCTGTCCAAGTGTAGCATGAAAAAAATTGCACACATTAATGTTAATGGGAATGTACTCGCTTCAATTTGTAAATGGTGTGCTTGGTGCACATGGGTTTCGTATTTTAGATGGAATTTTTGGTTCAAGTGCCAAAGCTAGCCGAGTTGTGCTGAAGCAGGGCACAGAGACCAGTTGGTGCTACTGTTACATCAGTTGTGGAACTTTGTTCCAGGAAGCATGGAAACACAGTAGATAACATTGCCTTAATTAAATATTTCATTGTGATGAGGGAAAAGTTGAAAGTAAATCATAACCATTAAGATCTATTTCGGTTTCATTGTCTAAAAGATGGACGGAATATGTGAATGTGGTTAAATGGCATAATTTAACTGTTAGATGGTGCTGTTATAAATGCTTCCACACTTCGAAGTAAGCAATTAGACAGTCATTGACATTAGCACCACCTACACCTTGGTAGTTCTGCCCATGTGTAATATACAGTACCACAGTCAGAAATATGATGATATAAACAGGAGGATTTACTGAACGTTATGAAGCACCAAGCTTCTTCCTGGAGGTCTACCTTAAGTAAAGAGTTTGGGGTTTAATACATGGCAATAGTCAGGGATCAATCTAATCAATTAGCTAGTACCACGCAGCCCCCCTGTCTTTCAAAAACAAAAACAAAAACAAAAAAAAAAATGTAAGGTTCATTTTTGGCATCCACATCAGATTATTTATTATTAACCAATGTCTTAAGGTGGAATAGTTTGGATTCACCACCAACAGTTGGTGAAAAATGCACGGAATTGTATGAAGAAGCACTGTTGGGTCTGATTTCTTTCAAGTCCAGACTGTAGATTCAGGCAACCTATCAGTTACAGTCATGTCAAGCGATTACACAGAGCGATAACACTTTACAATAACAGTACATGAATAATCATGCACTAATACCTGAATTAATACTTACTTAAATATGAACTAATGATTAGTTAAGGCATGTACTAATCATGAACTAATGAAGAGCTAACCTTAACCATGCGTTCATGTGTGAATAACGACCACCTTAATTGGTTGAGAATGTGCATCTGACATACAGTTACAGGTATAATGAACATGAATGAGGTGGAATATTTACTCGATCATCCTTTTTTTTCCCAAAATTATTTTGGAGCTGAACTTAAAGTAGAAAGCATTGTCCAATCAATGTACAAATGACACAAAAGGACAGACGGTAGAACAGCAAGTTTAGTGGTTTTTTGTTTGTTTGAATATAAGGGTTACAACTTTTTTTTGTTTGTTTTTCAGAAGAAAGATTGCATGAGCCCAGTGGACCATAACAGACCCTTAAAAAATCCTGAGATTCTGAATGCAGCTGCCTATGTTAAAGTTTGTGTGTATATGTGTGTGTGTGTGTGTGTGTGTGTGTGTGTGTGTGTGTGTAATAGTTTCATCATTCTTGTTATGCCATTGAGGAGACCTTGTGATATAATGCATTGTTCAACACTAATGGTTTCATTTTCAAGCTACTGATAGTTATTAGATTTTAGCATCCCATCTAATATCCCCACCAGTCATCTGGGTATAGTTATTGGTTAAGAGATACATGGTAATAATTAGTTTATGGTAAGTGGTTACCATTGATTTAGTGGGTGTGTGTTTCATCTGCTAATGTGTTTGATTAGTTCTCTCTCTGTAACTCAGCTCTCGAGGGATATTCCAGATGACTGAGGCTGCTGCTGAGATGACCTGTTTCTCATAGCCAACAGTGACTCGGAAATAAATGAGTCACTCTTCTGTACCACGTACCCAAGTCCCCCTCAACACACACACACACACACACACACACACACACACACACACACACACACACACACACACACACACACAGTCACACACATGCACACTGTTATCAAAAATGCCATGTGCTCTTGGAATATGACAGGGACTGAGCACTATTTGTTATTCTTTTGACACTCAATATAACATCACATGCATTGCTACGGAGAAAGATTTAGAATCAATATCCAGCACCATTTGTTGCTGTCCTACATTAGTCTGGACAGAGAGTGAAGCTCAAGTCCCTAAACCGGCTTAAGGCTGTCTGTTTAAGTGCAATAAGCACCACATTTAAGATCTATAGGTTATATAGGTTTATTTATTATGCATTGAATTTGACTTACTATGCCACTGGCAGGAAGGGTTAAAGAAATGAAACTTACATAATTCACATTGCATTTATGTCTAAATTCTCATATATATATATATATATATATATATATATATATGGTGGCAGTTAAGGCTCTGGGTTACTGAACAGAAGGTCGGGGGTTCAAGCCCCGGCACCGCCAAGCTGCCACTGCTGGGCCCTTGAGCAACCCTCTAACCCTCTCTGCTCCAGGGGTGCCACATCATGGCTGACCCTGCACCCCAACCTCCTAACAAGCTGGGATATGCAAAGAAAAGAATTTCGCTGTGCTGTAATGTATATGTGACAAATAAAGGCTTCTTCTATATATATGATGCTATGATGCTGGATGCATCACAAAGACACTTGATCTAACCATTTGATTTCTTGTAATATATCTAAAGACACTGCTGCTTAATCTAGTAGAAAAGATACATAACAGTGCGTGTGTTTTTATTTCGGTTGAAGAATGAGGACCCCGTAGCTACCAAAATATAATAACTGCATTACTATATGATTTATTATATTTCACACAGTTCACAAAATGTGCTGTTCTTCATTTGAAGTGTTCAGTACAGAAGGTCAGAAAGACCATCTGTTATTATTTAATTTTTTTTCAGTCCCCTTATCACAAGATCTTATTTTTCCATTATCTTAAGAAGAAAAAGTTGTTCTCTTGAGATCGAGTTATTTTTTGTTGTCATCTTCGAAATAACAAAGAATTACTGTACAGAGATAATAAAATGAATGATTTCTGACTAGATGTGGAGTAAAAAAAGATGGTGTCTGACTAGCTGTGGACTAAACCACACAAAAACATTGGTTTCTGACTACACATGGACCAAACCACCAAGAAACGTTAGTTCCTGACTACACATGGACCAAACCACCCAGAAACATTCATTTCTGACTACACATGGACTAAACCACCCAGAAACATTGGCTTCAGTCTACATGTGGACCAAACCTTCAACAAGCATTGGCTTCTGACTACACATAGACAAAACCACCAAGAAACATTGGCTATGGCCTGCATGTTAACCAGACTTCTCTAAAATATTGCTTTTCTATTTTACTAGCTATGGACTTAACTACCCAGAAACTTTGTTTTCTGGCCACATGTGGACCAAACCACCCAGAAACATTTGGATCAAACCACCAAGAAATGTTACTTCCCGCTTTAAGTTGGTGCTAAGGAGGTGCATCACAGTGAGCCAGGCGAAGTCGCACGGTCCAGCAGTGGTCGGTGGTGGTGACGACATGTCCGGAGCTTTCCCGTGGGTGGCGGTGATGAGAGTTCTCGACGTGGCACAGGAGGGGAGTGTTGCTGTCATCATCTCATCATCATCATTTGGTCTCTGTAATAAAGATAGAGAAAAAGATCAGCAAATTTATGGAGACAGAAACTGCTCATCTCGCTGTGGCCATGGTGGCCTTTTATACTCTCATGTGTTCTCTGTGAAGGTGAGGAGCCGCCGCAGTCATTATTGGCCACCAGCCGTACTCTATTGCTCCGCCCCGCCCCATGGCCACGTGCATAGTCCACAACAGTGGTGCTGAAGTGGTGCTGTCCCTTCAGCACCCGGGGTGACAGACATGTGAGGAGCATGCAGTGGTTTGTGCACATGGGCTGGAGACAGATTGGTGGATGAAAATGAAGTAAATCACATTCTATTACCTTTACAGCCACCAGATCTCAACCTAGTTGTGTACCTGTGGGAGATTTTGGAGTGATGTTTTAGACAGCACTCTCCACCACCATCATCAAAACACCAACTGGAGGAATATCTTTTGGAAGAATGGTGTTTATCTTTCCAGTACAGTTCCAGAGACTTGTATAATCTGTGCCAAGGCTCACTGAAGCTGTACTGCTGGCTCATGATGACTCAGCACCTTAGTAACACACTTTATGTTGGTTTTTCTTTCCCTTTAATTTGTCAACCTTCTGCATATATATTGAATTAGATACAGATACAAATTTCTGTTATGGCTCTTTAGCATGGAGTTAAGCATCAAAAGATGACATATCTTCCAGAGCATTGAAACATTTATAACAAAAGCAAAGGATCTGAGGTAGCAAATCAGATACAGATAGCAAATGTATAATGACTGGAAGAACCCTATAAATGCTAATTGTTACTTAATCACAACAATAATGCAGAGACTTCAAGCTGCAATCTTTACAAAAGTTTGAAATTTTTTTTTTTTTTTTTTTATACATGGTGATGGATAGAATAATGCTTCACTTGAGTATAAAGCTATTTCTAGCATTTGTCCTTGGAATGATTGAATATATAACCAGTGTCCCTCAGAGGGAGCGAAACTATTCATCTACAAAAGTGTCAGTGAATGTAATCATATCAAATGTGCCTATGCAGCCAGCTGCAATAAATAAATAAATAAATAAATAATAATAAATAATTAGCTAAATAAATAAAATACACACAGAAAAATACACAAATATATGATTATTGATTAATTGATTAATTGCGTGAAATAAAATGTAAGGAATAAAACACTTCGGTTGTGCTGTTATAGGAATAATCAACAGTGGGGTGGTGTGGTGCAGCCCAACATGAAGCGGAGTTACTGTTACCATTAAATACCGGTTATGGTGCCTTATTATATTATAGAAAGACACATCATGATTTTATCCATTTAAAGATTCATTTAATGCTGTAGAACAATACAACATTATTATCACTTATGTTACAGCAACTATAAACATTCATTCCCTGAACAGCCTCTCTTTTTCCCTCTTGAAGCTAATAAGAAAAAAGCATTTTGTAATATTACAGAGAAACCACAAAGTAATCTACCCTAAAGATGTTCTTGTGTTGGAAAAATTAAGTTACAGCTTTACTTGTTACAAAACACTGACACCAGAGACTTCTCCCAAAATTGCTAAATAAACATCTCCAGAAAAATATACCATCAACAATTTCACACTGTTTGTGTGGAGCGTCAGTCATACAAGTCCCATGTTACTATAGAAACATTAAAATAGTAGAACGAGTGCTTTAATATAAACCTTACAGCTGGAAATATTGTCAGAGCTGCTTTTATCAAAAATGAATCAACACCTTCTGACCAATCAGAATCATGCATTCAACAGTGCTGTCAGGACCATTATGTGCTTTAAGAAACTCTTCACCAATGACTGCTTTTGAAACAGAATTTTTTAATAAAATATTAAAGCTATAATTTGTAATTAGATGGGATGTGACCATCAATTTGAAATCAAAGCTTCAAGAACACAGTTAACTTCACTGCAGTCAGAAGAGAAACCATTTTCATAATTTGCATAACACATAAAAAGGGCCACTCCATGGCCTTAAGCTATGATTTTGATTGCTAATAATTAACATCAGCCTTTAGTATACATAAATGTAGTAATCTGCTCCCATGCACGTACGTCTTTGGAGCAAATTACAATACGAAAAGGCTGAATTTATTTTGCCTAATTTACTCGTGTGGGAAGGAAATTAAGAATAGCAACCTAGCTAATTTACGGACCTTTAACTTCTAATTTCAAAGTCTCCAAAGAGAATTCAAGACTTGCAATACACAATTTGGCATCACTTTTCCAAAACAAAAACTGGTGTAGATATGAATACGAATAAAAACCTGGCAGTGAAAGAAAAAAAAAGAAAAAAAAAAGGGTGAAATATAATAGAGAAATATCAACCTGATAAAAAAGCAGAAAATTGCTTTAACTCCAGGGGCTACTGATGCTTTGTAAATAAAGTTAAATTTAATTTAAACACTGCAGGAAACACTTTTTGACAGTATGAAAAAACAACCCAAAGATGTGTGTGCTGTCTGAATCATTCAAAAAGTAAAATTACCCCATCGTTAAAACCTTCTGTGCTGTAATTGTAGTATTGATTCATACATTGTGACTTTTATGTCATTTTTATATGAAAAAGCTCTTGCACGCGTTTTCACTTAATTCACAGTAATAGAGAGACAGAGAGAGATGACTGAGGCAACGTTTTGCTCTTCTAATAGAAAACTCTGCTTGAAGCTGTTTTGTTGCCGTTGTTAGTTTTCTCCATGCTAATCACATTTCTCACATGAAACAAATGCTAGTAAGTTAAAGGAAAAATACACCCTGAATTCTTTGCATATTAATCTTTATAATTAACATGTGATCTTCGGTTGCGTCCAAGATTTATTTTGTAATGAAATCCATCTTTCATCGACATATAGGTCTATTTTCACTTTAGTTAATGATTTTCCCACAATGCCGCTTGACTACCTGCTGAGAGTGTTGTCGTTGTGGGTTTAGCTTTCTAAAGAGAGCAATGCAGCAGCACTTTAGTCCTTTAGTCTGTTCAGCTCTCTCACCTCCTCATCTGTACACTCTGTTTCAACAGATGAGCTTTCAAAAGTTCAACTTTCATGCTAATATCACCATCAAAACACCATTATTCTCACCGGGAGTGTATCTATGTTCCCAGGGTCCTATTTTCCCAGGGTTCTATGTTCCCCAGATTTACATGACACATAATTTACATTTACATTTATGGCATTTGGCAGATGCCCTTAGCCAGAGCAACTTACAGAAGTGCATCCTGATACTGGTTCACTAGGTCACAGACTAACAATACAATCAGTCTAAAAACTCTTTTGGGGAGGCAGTATAGTAAGAAAAACACATGGACAAACAATTGTTTTTTTAACATATGAAAAAAGGGTCCTAGGTTCCCCAGTTCCCAGGGTCCTATGTTCCCCAGCTCTAATTAGCACATAATGGGAACCTGCAAAACATTTTCCTAGCTCTGTATTCGCTTAATATTACATGGGTTATTGTGGGAACTCGTCAAAGGGGTTTTCTTTTCCCCAGCACTGCCGTATGGCTCTCAATATAATAGGCGTAGACTTGAGGGAACTAAACAAATGGTTGGAGGCATGGAATCACAAAAGCTCATAGCTTCCTTAGGTGAAAACTAGCCTAGTATGTTTTTGAATCTAACTCTCATGACATCATGACTTATGTATCAAATTTATCCAGTTTGTTTTTGACTCCAAATATCTAGTGTAGTTTTTCTGCATTTATTTTAATTAAGTTCATTTTGAACACCATTTTTTATTGTTAGCTGTGATATTGTTACATTATATGACATAAATCTGGGGAACATAGGACCCTGGGAACATACAGTAGGACCCTGGGAACAGAGGACCCTGGTAACATAGAATGACCCTATCTCACCATCTCTGAGATAACAAGCCAAGCCGAGTTTCTACCACAACTCAAAGCAGCTGTCTTGCATTGCATTCTGGAACTTTGAGTCCAACATTTGCTGTCATCACTATTTTTACAGTTGCAATCAAAATGATTCAACCCACATTGCAAATCAGGTTTATTGTCATAATTGACAGACTTTTAGCTGTTTGTAATGAACAAATCAAACAAAAGTAATTGAAATAGCTCAACACAAACAATGCTTCAAGTGGTTTCCCCAAAATCAACTGAAAACACAATTCATAATGACTTCTCAAGTCTCAAAATTATTCAACGTCTTCATGGTAAACAATTTTAGTACTTAGTAGAGCACAATTTTGCTGTTATGACCTGTTGCAAACGAGATGCATAGCCAGACACCAGCTTCTGGCAGCGTTCCTGAGGAATCTTAGCCCATTCCTCATGAGCAATGGCTTCCAGTTCAGTAATATTCTTGGGTTTGCATGCTGCAACCGCCTTCTTCAAATCCCACCAGAGATTTTCTATGGAGTTCAAGTCAGGTAACTGATGGCCACTGTAGAATCTTCCAGGACTTCTTCTGCAACCAAGCCTTGGTGGAATTTGACATATGCTTCCAACAGGATCATTGTCCTGTTGGAAGGTCCAGTGACGCCCAAGCTTCAGCTTCCTCACAGACGGCATGATGTTTTCTCCTAGGATTTCTTGATACTTCACTGAATCCATCTTGCCTTCCACACGCTGCAGGTTTCCAGTGCCAGAGGATGCAAAGCAGCCCCAGAGCATCACTGAGCCACCACCATGCTTGACTGTGGACAGAGTGTTCTTTTCAACGTATGCTTCATTCTTCTTCCTCCAGACATACCGCTGATCCATCATGCCAAAAAGTTCCACAGAACAGAATCCCAAAACTTCTGTGGCTTATTTGTGATTTTGAGCATATTGGAGCCGACTTTTCTAGGTAGTGTAACCACTGTTCCCTTGAAGTTGCAAACTATGCTTCCAATGGTGTCTCTAGGAACATTCAGTGCATTTACTATCTTTTTGTATCCTGTTCCTTGTTTGTGAAGGGCAATGACCTCTTCTCTTAACTTTTTGGACCATTCTTTTGACCTAGCCATATTTCTAACATGCAGTCAAACATGACACTCAACAAACCCCTAGCCAGTACAAGTATTTCATGTGTTCCAGCTCAAGCACACCTGGTGCAATGCAGCCCTTGATTAGTTGCATCAAGTGTGCTTGAGACAACTCCTGTTTTGCATATTTGTGCTGTTGTTAGAGATTCTATTCAGGAGGTTGAATAATTTTGAAACTGGAGAAATCATTATAGGTTGCATGGTCAGTTGAATTTGGGGAAACCACTTGAAGCATTCGTTGTGTTGAACTATTTCAATTGCTTTTGTTTGATTTGTTCATTGCAAACAGCTGAAAGTCTGTCAATTTTGACAATAAACCTGATTTGCAATGGGGGTTGAATAATTTTGATTCCAACTGTATATTAGATTTCTCTTTTGTTTCTCTGTTATTCTGTTATTCTGTGACTGGTATCACTATGTTTGAGATTATTTTCTCCTGTTAAACTCCATTGTAACTGCACTAGCAATGTCCAACTACGAGGTCAGAGCAGCAGACAAAACTAACTTTTCACAACTTAGCACCAGAATTGCTAAGCACATCACGAATATTTCACTATAAATGTATTAAATGTGTTTCAGAGTGGAGTTTTTCTTTAAGATCAGCATATCTAAGCTAAGTTGATACATTGCCTTGGTAGGTCAGCTAGAAAGAAGTGTGGAAGAGTTCTCTCGGCTCTGCAGAACGCCCACTAAACAGTCGCCTGAAGACTGCAGCTCTGTGTTATGGACTGTGAAGCTAATGTTCATCTGCCACCCAGGCCCAGTCAGCAGAGTTTAATGAGCCATACTGCATTAAAGCACTCCACTCAAGTGTGCCTCTCAAATTCTGTCTTATTATAAAAGAAAATTTATTTCCTTTGGTCCCTCTTGCTGTTCCGGCTGTGATTATTTCAAATCATTTCTCAGGGGGCAAGTGAAGTTGAGGAGCATTCATCCAACAAATTTATCAAACAACAATATCTGCTGATTAAAGGTTCCAATGGCTATCGAAATCTGTTGTGGTTTCTGTCCATCCAATCACACAGTCTCTATTTGTGTCTTATGCAAAGTACCAAAGTGGCCATTTTAATGTAACCCCGCACTCAAAAATGATTACAAGTGGTTAATTTCACTCGCATGCTCTTTATTCAAATTACAAACACAATGCTTGTGTGTCCTCAAAAGTCTTTGTTTGTCTCAAATTACATTTTACCAATGTATACCTATAATAAATATGAAATTGTCATAAATTTGAATGTACATGTCTTAGGTTTTAAGGTTTACAGGCAATTCTGTCCTCTTGCCTTTTTGTAATACCGTAGTACACCATAGGTAAGACTATAGAGCTATGGTTCTCAGAGTGGGGTCCAGGGACCCTCAGGGGTCCATGAAGCATGATTTTTTTTTATGTTGTTAGTGATGGGAATTTTACCATTATCAATGTTATTATGTTTATTGTTGAGTTATTAGTCTATTTGACTTGAATTGAATGGGTTTAATTCAAACCTCAGTAACTCAAACACCAAGTAGGCCTATAAATAATCAGCTCAGATAATGGAAAGTTCAATAAATAAAAGCTTCAATAAATAGACAAAATAGGGTTATGAATATGCAAGCAAAATGTCAACACACTAATGTGTTGAAACATGTGGAAAGCCCGTACACAATTTATTTACCAAGATGATGTGGGTAATTTTGACCCATATAATTTCAAGTACAAATATAGCTGCACAAACTCAAAATAAACATGTATTTGAAACATGTAAATTTGACATTGTTTTGTCTGGGTTTGACTACACCTGCTCAGGGGATAAAAAGAGCTTTCCCAAACTACTTTCTTCAATACTGCAACAAACATTCTCAGATATGGATGCTCAAATCAGCTCCTGAAGACTGACAGGCAAAGAAGTCCGATCACTGCTTTTGGGCTGTAATAGAGGTTTCAGAAACAGAGGATACTTCAGAGACAGAGGCCAAGCTAGTAGACAATCCTGATTTTGTAATCTTTAGATGGAATTCAGAGGATGAATCTGCCACCATCTCTGTGCTAAAGGACAGAAATGACAGGACACAGCAACCATCCTCAGCAGGGCCATGAGAATCTAACAATGGTAAAATATTATGGCATTCTTCACCAAAACAAAGCCGCAACAGACTTCCAATATAATGAAAATGGTTCCAGGGCCTACATTATTTACACTTCCAAGATCCAGAGATGAACCAGGCCAGCTATAGTCCCAGCAGCTGCAGCTATACTCCAGAAGTTGGATTATCCATACCCACAGCCAACCAACTAGCACTGGATCTGGTGGATACAGTTGATGCCAAGAAGTGTAAAAGATCCTGGGTCTGCCCCCCTTGACAAGACAAAAAAAATACCACCACATGTACAAGGTGCAGGAAATAGATTTTCATAAAGCACTCACTTACAATGTGAAATATACTATATGGCCAAAAGTTATATACCCATATGTGGGTCTTCCCCAAACTGTTGCCACAAAGTCAGAAGCACACAATTGTCTAGAATGTCTTTGCATGCTGTTGCATTAAAATGTCCCTTCTTTGGAACTAAGGGGCCCAAACATGTTCCAGCATGACTATGCCCATGAAGACATGGTTTGCCAAGGTTGGAGTGGAAGTACTTGAGTGACCTGCACAGAGCCCTGACCTCAACCCCACTGAACACCTTTGGGCTGAACTGGAATGCCGGCTTCACCCCAGGTCTCCTCGCCCAACATCACTGCCTGGCCTCACTAATGCTCTTGTGGGTGAATGGGCACATCCCTACATTCATGCTCCAAAATCTTGTGGAAAGCCTTCCCAGCATAGTGGAGATTATTATAACAACAAAGGGGGAATAAATCTGGAATGGCATGTTTGAAAAGCTCATATGGGTGTGATGGTCAGGGGTCCACATACTTTTAGCCATGTAGTGTAATATCCATAGTACAGTATGTGCAACACAGGCCCAGTGATAGAAAATAGACAAATGATAGACAAAGCTCTTTGCATTACATTAATTAAAGAGTCTCATCAAAATGTCTGTTTGTAACAAAGAAAATATGTTTATTTATATTTTTTAAAATACTGTATTTCAAATAAAATGGTCAGTATTACTTCTTCAGACAAGCCATAATAATGTTTTGTTGTTTCTAAGTGCATTAAACTCTGTAGGTCAATATTTTCATCATAAATCAGAATTAATTAATGAGTCTAAAATTTTAATAGTTGGATTATGTTCAGAAGGGGTCTGTGAAATTTTTATTTATTTATTTATTTTTTTTACAATTAAACAAGTCTCTGGCTGCAAACAGTTTGAGAAACAGTGCTACAGGGTAACCATAATGTTGCCATTTTTAGTAGTTTCTTGGGCATTAATAAAACATTAAGTCATTTATTATTCAACTACTTTTAAAACATTCTAATAGTATTAAATTTTAATTGTTTAAACACCCTTTACTCCAAACAGTGTTAAATCTTCTGAGCTTGACCAAACTCTGACAGGCTTATATTATTAGACAATAAAGAAAACAGACTGATATCCTTACTTTTAAACGGGTGACAAATAAAATCTTTCATAAATGTGTATTTTTCTCCCCTGTAGGGGTTCGGCATTCAGAGATGAAAGGTAATATTTTCTGAAGTTACGTAATGCAGCCTAATACGGACCTTAACTTCAGGTCATATTTAATTTACGGCATTTTTAAAAGCTTCAAAGAAAGAAATAAACTTCACATTGCTTTGAATCTAAACGAAAGCAAAGCACTGCTCCAAAGCAAAGCTTCTACTGGTCATATAATCAACAACACCAGTCCAATTAAGCATTTTTGCTGAAAGGTGCAGACATTAGAAAATGCAAGATCCCCAGAGACCAGGAAGTGGCTTTTTATTACCCAAGTTCAAGAAAAGCACAGAAGTTCTAGTCAAATAGTAGCCTAATTGACTAGTAGAGCTGACACAACTATTTTAAATAATTGCATCTGGCCTTAATTAAAATGACTGGTGCAAAGCTTACCCTCTTCAAACTTAATAAAGCAATACAAAACTTCATATCTTCTAATTACATGACATTCATTAGGCTGAATCATGACAGTAGTGGTACTTTCTTTCTTTATTTTGTTTTCAGGAATGATTTTAGTAGTTTGTTGTAGGTTGTTAGTAACTTTTCATCATGGAAAGTAAAATATTTAGCTAGAAATTTGTCTTTTTTGGCTTGTCATAGTCTTAGAAACTCAGGCTTCTGGCATAACTTTTTCCTTCTCTGTTTAGCCATTTTAATAGCTCACAGATCTTTACTGCAATATCAAATTCATTAAACTTGTATTGGGATGTATTTTATTCTTTCATTTCAGGCTAAAGTCATCCACATGGATCGGGTCGAAATCAATTGTGTGCATTTTTTAGTCATTAATCTTTTTTTTAAATCAATTTTGCACTGAGTGATTTTTGAAGCCAACATTTGGCTTTGTTTAGGATGCAATCCTGAGCTGATATGAGGAACTAGCACAAAATGTTTCACATCCTTACAAGAAGACAGTCTAACAGTACGAACACATACAGTTTACAGACCATATAGTGTAATTAACTGAGGAATGCAAAATTGTTATACAATGTGTAGGATTATTGGTGTCCCTGAGGTGAAGACGAGGTCAAAGATGTGGCCTGGAGCTTTCTTATTAGTGACGTGTTCTTCTAGGTTCATTGAGAAAGGGTCTAGCTTAATAGACAAACTTTTCAATACTGTTGTTCCTCTTCATTTTGTATTTTGCATCTCAACTTATTTTATAGTTGAGAGTAATGCTCTTATTGTGGGGTTCATGGATGCCCAGGGGTCCAGTGGTTCGATTTTTTTGTTGTTGTTGTTACAGTGGTTGAAATCATACCCCGTCATCTTCAAAGTTATTATATTTATTATTCAGTTCTTACAGTTATTAGCCTGTTTATCTGGTCACTTGAATTAAATGAGTTTTATTCAAACCCCAAGAACTCAAAAACAAGTTATAAAACTATAAAGGCCTATGGATAACATCAACTTATGTAATTTTTTTTTATCAGAAGTTCAGAAATAATTAAAAATATAAATAATTTTTTTTTAAAAACTGTATGGTTCCAATAAATGACCAGAATATTATTACATGTCCACAGGCTCACTGAAAATGGATAATTGAAGATTGAAAAAATTCCACCTGGTCTTTTTCCAATCTTCAACTGCCTAGTTTGGGTGAGTCTGTGCCCATGGTAGCCTCAGATTCCCATGCTTGGAAGACAGGAGTGGAACCCAATCTGGTCTTCTGCTGTTGTCGCCCATCTGCATCATGGCTCAGCATACTGTGAATTCTGAGATGCTTCTCTGCTCACCACGGTTGTGGTTATACGAGTTTCCATAGCCTCCATTTCAGCACGAACCAGTCTGGCCATTCTCCTTTGACCTCTCTCATCAACAACACATTTCTGCCTGCAGAACTGCTGCTCACTGGATGTGTTTTTGTTTTTCACACCATTCTGAAAATCCCAGGAGATCAGTACTTTCTGAAATACTCAAATCAGCCTGACTGGCACCAACAATCATGCCATGGTCAGAATCACTGAGATCACATTTGTTTGATATGAATTTTAATTGAAGCTTGTGACCTGTATCTGCATAATTGTATGCATTGTGCAAGTGTACAGGTATCCCTATTAAAGTGGCCAGTTGCTTATTAAAGCTGGTTTTGAATTGTAATCTGTGAATCTGTTTTGAAGGTCAAAGAGGTTCAATCCTTTTTGCACAGTCAGAATGTAAGTTCCTGATAAATAACGATAAATGAACATATTTAAGAGGAGTTGTTGACATTGGACTAAGTGTAATGTGGTCTGTTACCTAAATGAGTTTGATACTCCTGGTCTAGATCAATACTCTAATTAAATTTACCTTAATATACAAATCATGTCATTAATACACTTATCGGCAAGGCATTTGGATGAGCAATATTAATCAAAATATGCACACATTTAAGAAAACCCCTCTTGTAAACATACTCAAGCATTATCGTCATGGGAAAAGATGCCACCTCACTTTCCTTTCGAAACATATGGCGTGTAAAGCAATTAACATATGTAACTGTAATACCTTCCATACTCCTGCAGTGCAGCAGGTGTCACTTTTTGATTAGATCATCTTCATTTATGATTTTAATTAAGTGTCCTACCTAAAGTAGGGTTCCAAAAGTCCTTGGGAGTGGCTGGAGGATTAAGCAGCTAAGGGGGAAACCAACACTGAGCGTGAGCCAAGGACAGAAATATGAGGGAGAAAAAAACAATAATTCAGAAAAACTGAGCTCATAAACAGTAGCAGTTGCTGAGCAACAAAGCTGCACAGTTGGTAGCCAATGTCCAAGAACCACAACTACCCCCCTCCACCTTCCCTTGTGTGAAAATGAGACAAATTCCCCACACAATCCTGGGCATTATAGACTTTCTTCACTCCCATATGACATACAGCAGAAGGTGGGGATGTTCCCAAGATACCCATCCTAACACTGTTTATGTGACTCGACTGTGTTTTGACATTCACCTACTCTACAGTTTGGATAATATATTCTCAAGGCTTGCCCTTAAGGATTATCCATTCATGACCCAAGTATGAGGATGGTGACAAGGACCAGGAAATGTGTGCATTTAGTTTGGACAAACAACAGTAAATGATTGACATGAGAATTGCACTGGCTCACAATGCCTCCGAGCGAACTATTTGATTTTCGGAAAGCACTGAGGAAGACATACACCAAATAATATATGATAGTAAATAAAGAGCTAAGAGATTGTATCTGACCACTGGCTATCAATGCATCATTGTGTATGGGTAAGTAGCCTGGTTTTGAAAGAGGTAGCTGCAGGATTGTACAGTATGACTGATATGCTACTTTGAGAAATTTTTCAATTCAGCAATGTTCACAAGTAAACTAGTATTTTTAGAGGTATTAAACAGTACGTACTGCCAAACTTACAATTTTATTTGATACTACTGGTTGACATAACATTTTAGAATAGCTTGCTATGTTCGTTAAAAGCATATTTTGCAGTCAAATGGAAACAAAAACTGGATATACTGTAGTTTTCTAAACATAAACCTGTTCAGTTTCTGTAGCAGATTTTCTGTTAAGGTTTAACTAGTCATGTGCATTTATGCATTTTTTACCTGAAGGCAGCTCACTGGACCAGAGACTACAGGGCTAAAGACATTAAGTCAGAAGAATTGTCATAATTGATGTCTTATTTATAGTCATGAACTAATCATTAACAGAAAAGCATTTAAAAGGTACATTGAGTCAGGTTAGTGGTGGCTTCTGTGGCCTTATTATTCTATAACAGTACATCCCATTGTTTTATTCCTCTTTAAACAGAGAAATTTGCCAATGATTGATTTTTTTTTTATTCATTAAAGAATGATAAGATGTACTTTTTGTCCATTTAGAGTTACATTTAATGTTGTGAAATATTCATGAAAAAAGTTAGTTATAGCAACTGTAAACAGTTGTTCCCTCATCAACCTCTCTTTTTTCTATCTCTTGAAGTTAATCAGACAAAAACTTACACTTTTCATGTTGCAGAAAAAAACACACAAAGCAAAAACTCCTCTGTCCTGAAAACTTTCCCATGTTGAAAAAGGAACAGCTTTACTTCTGACTGTTTTAAGGCAATGACACTGGAGAATCGTTCCAAAAATGCTAAATACATATGTAAATACATATATAAATGTAAATGTGTGATAATATGCTAGTGGGTGGGACTGGCTGAGATGGAAGATTTTACACTGAGTTACCAGTTATTGGTTATTCTGGCAGCCTAGTAGTATATTGGCCTAAATGCTGAGTATGTATGTATAAATACACTCTGTGACCACATTATTTGGTTTTCCTACCGTGTATCTACACTAAGTGGCCCATACAGTCACTGACTCTGGTCCATCTGTTCCTGTGCATTTACACTGACAGTATTTAACAGATGCCCTTATCTAGATTGATTTTAGAAGTGTTTTGTAGTCTATCAAAAACATATCCTCATGCTAGTTCACTATGTAAGGGACTAAGAACACCATAGAGCTAAACCCTATTGGGAAGGATAGTATAGTATGAAAAGAGAACACACAAGACAAAGGATTTTTTTTTCATTAGAAGTGTTAATTCAAGTACTTGGTGAAGAAGTATGTCTTTAGACTTTGAAGATAGCCAGTGGCTTAGCTATTCAGACAGACAGGGGAAGTTCATTCCACCACCTGGGTATCAGGACAGCAAAGAGTTTTGATTCATGTCTTCCTTGTACTTTGGAGAAATGGTGGGTCCAGTCCAGCCATGCTAGAGGCTCAAAGGGAGCATGGTGCAGAGTTGGGTGTGATAAGTACCTCAAGGTAGGAGGTACTTGGTCCTTGTCTGCTTTTGGCTTTTTAGGTAAACTTTGCCTGCAGGCAACTACAGAAAGCCAGGGGAGGGAACTCAGTGGTGAGGTGCTGTGGGTGAACTTGAGGAGGTTGAAAACAAGCAGTCCAGCTGCATTTGGATCAGATGCAAGGGTCAGATGGCATGTAGGGGCAGACCTCCAAGGACTGAGTTGCAGTAGTCCAGTCTCTAGATGACAAGGGACTGAACAAGCACCTGAGTGACCTCTGTAGATAGAATTGGCAGGTGAAACATGCTTGACTGAGTCAGGTTAGCAACGTGAGGTGAAAAAGATAATAGGAATGACACACACACAAACACACAAACACACACACACACACACACACACACACACACACACACACACACACACACACACTGCCACTGCCACTGACATGGCAGTGTGTGTTGCACTGGTATGAGTTCATCAGGTACCATAGCATTGACGAAGTGTTGCTAAGAAACAGTCCATCAACCACAAACACCCAGCTGACAGCAGTCCTCCAGGCTGACCACTGATGAACACAAAGAGGAACACAATTAATACAAACATACAAGGGGAAAATGAGCTGGAGTCTCTACCTTTACACCTCCATCACAAAGTAACAAGGTTGGTGTACCTAATAAAGTGGCTCAATAAGTGTACACAGTGCTTAAAAAACCCAACATTGCTGCTGCCACCTGATAATCCTTGTATCAGCATCACACAAAGTTCAAGATCTTCCAAGTTCAAGAATCACTATGGACACTACTTCTTACAATGGGAAACTGGACCATGTTTATTTATTATTTGCAGATACCTACTTTAGATTTCCCTTGTTATTGAACTCATTCAATATTTCTGCTGGGGTGAGGCTGAAATATAGTGTAATATTTCACAATAATCCACAGCATGATGGATTGTCCAAGCTTTCTCTGGCTATTTTCTCTGTGCAGTTTTATTTTTCGGTTCAGTTCAGGTCCATCCACAGAGTTGAGGCTTTGGCGGCTGACCTTATTCTGCTCTTAAACTGACTTCATGGTTTACAGGACACACGCGCTGCTGAGAATGTGTAATATCCTAGACCGAAACCACAGACAAACAGTTCACAATGGCCAGAAAATAAGGTATTTCTAAGAATTTTCTTGCTTTTCACACACGCAGTATTTTATTTTATTTTTTTTTAAATAATTCAGTATGGTTAGCCAGTATGGTCTGAGCAAAAATGAAAGTTAACAACAGCCCAAAGGCAGTGTGAAATTCCCTGCCACAGGTTCACCACTGATATAATGGAAAGAAACTCATGAAAAGGCTTTGCATTTGGTTCCACACTTTTGTAAACAAATATAGCCCCAGGGAAATTAAGTTTGTTTGAGGAAGTTGGGCATCTGGTGCTAGGTTTTAGTTGGGTGCTACATTAAGATGTCATTTCCAATATCAGTAATTTCAAAGATTTACTTCAATGTGGTTGCCTTAACCCAACTTTTTAAATTATTCTCATTTTGATGGCTAACAGATGTGGGAGCATGTCCATTAAATTAAAAAAAAACAAAAAACATAAGAATTGTGTTTTTTTTACAGCGACAATTATAGTTTTAAGACAATTAGAAGGGGAGTGCTGTTAGGAAAACAGGAAAGTCTGGGTTTGATACAGCTCAACACAAAGAAGGAGTTACTTTTACCACCCCAAAGTGGATCATTTTCACAGCACATCCTGAAGTGTTTTGTTCGTCTTATGCCACAGCGGTCTTCCAACCACTGACTGGTAGAAAGCACAAAACACTGGAGAATCCGTATATAAATGTTAAATAAATGCCTTCTTAAGCCCATTGCACACTACAGAAGTCACTATATGCAGCACACGTCTCTTTAGTCAATATTTCCTCCACACTTTCTTATATCATCAGCCACCTGAGTTTGGGTTACTGTCTGTGGAGTTTATGTGCATGTTTTCCCACGTCCATGTGAGGTTCTCTGCTTTCCTTACCCGTCTCAAAATCAAACTGGTAGGAGGAATGGTGATTCTAAATTGTCTCTAGGTGTGAGCGAGTTTGTGAATGTGTGTGTGTGTGTGTGTGTGTGTGTGTGTGGTGCCCTGTGATGTATTGGTGTCCCATCCCACCTCTGCCTGTTGGATAGATTCCCTGGATAGACTCCACGACCTTCAAATAAAGCAGTTACTGAAGATGAATGAATGAGTTTATGGACCATGAAACAACAGATCTGAGATCAGCACTGTAGCATGAAAGGTTTTAGCTGCCATATAAACTAGTAAACCCAGTATATTCACTTCAGCTCAAAAGACAGGACTCACCTACTCATAGAAGGTCTTCAATTGTACTGTAATTGTAAATGTAAATGTAAAAGAGTCAAGGTGTTACACCACCAGAAGTAAGCTGGACACAGTTGCGGTCAAAAACTTCGTCAGTTTATTCAGCACACATGTGAAAAGGACACAGGGCAAACAACAGGTTTATAGAAGGCTTCGAGTCTTCGCAGGATAACGTGATCAAGATTAAACACACTCTCAAAAGTGTTAGCGCTAGCAGTAAAAAAAAAAGGACACACACTTTACTACGGCAAAATCAAACGGAGAAAACAGCATCCAACAGAGAACCCATACAACAAAATAGCGGTGACTAAATAAAGTGTGCTAGCTATTTGCGCTAACAGAAAATCAAACACTTGTGCAAGCAAACCTATCACAGAGATGTGTAAAATAGAAAGAGGGCTTGAGATGAAGTCGGAGTCCAAGGTACTTAGCTTAGTTTCAAATGCCGTGAGAATCAGTCCAGAATGAAGTAGCTCAGTCGATTTGGAAGAAACAAACGATACTTCGCGTTAGCCCTGTAACACAAAAGTCCTTAAATAACGTGTTAGTGAAAATAGAAGACAGGTGCGCGGGATTAGAACGAGGGTGATTGTGACCGAGGTAGTGTGTGGGTGTTGTAGTCCCTGGCGGCCATGTTTGTAGGCCGCCGAGCTTGCTGGGAAGTGTAGTGTGGAGTGTGTGGATAAGAGTTCTGGGGATTGAAGTCGCGCTTCTTGCGCGACCTAACAGAGCCCCCCCCCAAAGGGCTCACTCCGGGAGCCTCTCCCTGCCTGGGACGACCTCTGGGTCTAGGTTTTGGGTATTCTGGATGGATGCGGTGAAATTCGTCCACCATTTCAGGGTCCAGCATGTCCTTGGCCGCCACCCAGCTCTGTTCCTCGGGCCCGTACCCCTCCCAGTCAATGAGGTACTGAAGTTTACCTTGACGTCGCCGGGATTTTAGAATCTGATGAATTTGATAGGCCGGTTGTCCGTCAACTTCCTGTGGGGGAGGTGGATTGGACGGGTTTTGAGAGGTGAGGATGCCTGTGTGGAAGGGTTTCAGGAGAGAAACGTGAAACGAGGGGGAAATGCGCCAGTGTTTGGGGATGGCTAGTCTGTAGGTTACCTCATTGATGGGCCTGCACAGAATTCCATAAAAAGAACATCATACCTACGATCAAGCATGGTGGTGGGAGTGTGATGATGTGGGGATGCTTTGATGCTTGAGGGAAACATGAATTTTGCTCTCTACCAGAAAATCCTAAAGGAGAATGTCTGGTCTTCAGTCCATAAATTGAAACTCGACAATGATCCAAAGCATAGTAAATCCTAGTCCTAGAAGTAAGTGAAAGACTGATCTCCAGTTATCAGGAGCATTTAGTTGCAGTTATTGCTGCTAAAGGTTGCACAACCAGATTTTAAGTTTAAGGGGGCAATTAGTTTTTCATATTGGTGATAGGTGTTGGATAACTTTATTTTGTTTCAATAAAAATAAAAAATAAAATAAAAACTGTATTGTGTGTTTACTCAGGTTGCCTTTGTTTTATGTTGTATTTCATTTGAAGATCTGATTTGTGATCTATTTAGTATGAGATAGACACAAAAACAGACAAAATCAGGATGGGGCAAATACTCTTTCACAGCACTGTATACAGCAAAGGGTGAACAACATCTGGAATAGGATGTTAAAAAAGCACATGGATGGATGTGATTGGTCATGTGTCCACACGCTTTTGGCCATATAGGGTATACGAAAATATGCAATGGCCAAGAAAAAATTTTAAACATTCGAAAACTATTTAATATTTTAACAGTATTCAGTATTGCTGATGAAGCTTTGCACATTCCTGGCATCTTCTCGACCAGTTTCACGAGGGAGGCTTTTCTTAAACTTCCCAAATAAGCCAAGGTCCTTTTTGTTTCTCATAAATTCTAGCAAATCATCAAACTTGTTTGGGGGAACAAATAAATTTTAAGTACTTGATAAAATTTTAACTATTATTAAAATGCATTTTGATTTAAAAATCATTTATAAATATATAAACAACTATTTATATTTGCTTAGAAAGAAATTTCAATCATTAGCCTTTAGCAAAATGTCAAAGACCATGAAAAATATATATCTGGTTATTAATAATAAAATAATAATAAAGTATATGTTCAGTTTAGGACAGTGCGCTTATTGTAGACAGGCAGAAATATAAAATATTGATTCTTCACATCATTTTAACTCCAACAAGCTTCTTCCTGAAGTGCAGGCATAGCAAATGAAGCCCTGTGTTTGTTTCTATCTGAAACAATGTGTAATGTATCCCATCTGCTTGCTTTAGCATTCTGAAAATCTCATTCAAATCATTTGTTTTTTGTTTCGCCCCTCTTGTGTTTGCCCTTGGATGAGTGACCTATTCGGCTGTGCTCCAAAAACACTGGCATCTTGTCCTGTCTCGTGACAGACAACATCAAGTTAATCTTACAGACTGCTCACCTCTGAACTCTCCATGTGATTAGGAGATTAGATTCAGCCACTGCTGTGATTGCATCCTCGAAGGTCACATCACTATGAGAGACACTTTCTTTGGTGCAGTCCTCCAATCCTGTGAGTGTTAGATGCACCACAGATTTGCTGATATCCGAACATTTTCATCTGGTATTGTTTCTTCAAGTACTTGTACAAAAAAAGTAATAGGCAGACATGAAAAATGAACTGAAAGTTGAAATGAACATCTGTGGAGTTAATAATGCAGAAATACTGGAATGTCACCACTGACAAAAGCCTGCTGACTGTGAAGTTGTTGGATTTGATTGGATGCATAAAATTAGCAAAAAGGGCATTTGACAGGAGCAACATGCGGATGCTTTCTATTTTTCTTTCAAGTATACTATATAAATAACTAGATATAGTGAAGTGTTAATGAACCAGTGATGTGTCAGCTCATGAGTTATACAAACAAAAATTAAAAGTAAAAGTGCCAAAGGTTCTTTAGAGCGATGACACAGAAGAACTATTGGATGTACCTATACTTTTGCCTGACTAAAAATTGGGTGGTCTGATACAAAAAGTTCTATGTTTTATATTGTTTAACACATCTAGATGTAAATACCAGGGGGAAAAATCTGAAATCCTAAACTCTCGTCTCATATCCATCTTTTGATCTCAGAGCAAATGTCTTTGGTGTACAGCACAAACAAATGAATTGGCCTTGCCGTTCCAATAGTTTCAGCGGGGACTGTATGTAAGACATTTGTTAACATGAACAAACCATAAACTTTAATGCATCAAAGCATTAATACCCAATCAGTAACATTAACAAAGTGACAAACATTTTTATTAATTGGTGGCGTGTTGGTGTTATGTGGGCCAATGTGAAGCAGACTTACTAGTGGCACCCTGAAGGTGATTATTTCCTATAACAGCACATAGAGACTCGCTTTTTTCTCATATAGCACAGAAATTTGCCACCACTTACATTTTTCATTTACTAAAGAACAACATATTGTACATTTAATCTGTTATTGTTGTGTTTTAATGTGTGTTTAATGCAGCAGTTCTTAACCTGGGGGTCGCAAAGGTTCCTCAGGTTTCCTAAGCCCTACTCAGCCATGACTGGACCGCCTCGCATCCTCTATCCTAGCCCACAATCCCACTGAGTGAGTAGTCCAAAACATTGAGGTTGTTTTATATTATATTATTTATATTATATTAATCTTTATCCAGATTGCTTGGGTTGGGGGGGGGTCGCAAAACAATGTCATTCTTAAAAGTAGGTCGCAAAAAAGTTAAGAACCGTTTGTTTAATGTGATCATTTGTGCTAATTCTTTCTTTTTTCTCTCTTGAAGTTAACATGACAAATATAATGCTGCTGAGAAATGCTGAGACTTTCCTGTACTGTACCTCCGACTGTTACTATGTACTGATACTGGAGACTCCTTCCAATATCTATTTATTAATAGTCATAAATTATGTAAAGCATCTGAAGTACCTGTGAATGAGATGTTATTATTGAAACAATGTGTTAGAACAAGCACATTAATATAAACCTGTGATTTGCCTTGTAGCTGGTACTAATGTCAGAGCTGAAAAGCAATCAACACCTTCTTCTAAAATGGTAATTGTCTGTCTAAAAACCACCCTTCAACTTTCATTATGAGTAAACAGGTTTCTGATCTTTTCAGGCCAAAAAGAAGGTCAAAATTCTGGTCTATGTTAATTATACATACATTACAACTGCAGGTGAGCGAAGTTAAAAAAAAAAAAAAAAAAAAAAATTATAATAACAAGCTTGTTGTGGAGGAGTAACAGCATTGCACAGATGACAAGTGTTCACACTGCAGGATTAACTAGAGTGGATTAACAGAAATCCACTGAACAAGCATTGTGCCAGTCAGTAGAACGTTTCAATAGATTTATCCCTCTCTTTGTTCTTAGTCAACCAACATATCCTATCGCCATTAGTTCTGAAGGTCAGCGACAAACCCTGTTTAGCTATGCAGCACAAGGTACAAAGTCCTTTGTTGTGGTTTGGGCGGAGGGGATTTGGGGGATTCTGAAGTGCTGATGAAAAGTCTAAGCGTTGTGGGATCCTTTGATAATTACATCATCAAAGGAAGGTTTCGAAATATGACGTGACTAATAATATATACGTGACATTTATTCTGAGACATCAGAGCAAAGTTAGACACCTCATTCATATTAATTACTCGCCACGATTTCAGATGAAGAGGTGAGGTTTAATATGTTAGCGTTCTGTACGCACTGACAATCCATAACCTTCTGGAAAGATTCATAGCTCATTTTTAACAGAGTAAATGTGTAAATAAATAGATAAATAGACCAAGCTGCAATGTATTTTGATAGTTACCAGACTGGTATATCTAATAGACCGGCAGCTCAGTGTATTTATGTACATATTGTTTGTAGGGCTGTAATGAGACGTCTTGACACGATGCTTCATGATGCAAAAATTTTACGATGTGCATTGTGGGAATGTGTGATTTACATCATGTATATGAGCATTTTGTTAATTATGCATCTAAGGCAATTGCATTGTCTGATCACCAGAGGTCCCAATCTGTGCAACCCATAAAATATATAGACAGCTCTGACCAATAGCTCTGGAACGCAACAACCGACATGCGCTATAGGTTATATACTTCAGTAGCTTTCAGACACCAGCCCCACGCCGCTTCAATCCAAGGTGCCTGAGAAAGAGGTAGCCGAACTTGGCCATTTTAGCCGACTTTGGAGCTCTATTTCCAGTAAAATGACGCCTCATGCATTACTACAGAGCTCATGACGTTTTAATCCATCATTTTCCCTGGGTCAGAGACTTTGTTTATTCAATAAAATTTTTGGAAGAATTTTATATATATATATATATATATATATATATATATATATATATATATATATATATATATATATATATATATATATATATATATATTAAGAATATACATTTATTCATTCATTTTTAAGATATGGAGAACCAGTAGTACATTTTGTTTACAATATTAAACCTCTGTTGAGCAATTTTTGTTATAAATTTTGTTTTATACAGACAAAGATGCCCATTGTTTTGCATTGTTTATTATACAGAAATAAAAAGGTGTCTTTTCAGTCATAATTTTTCTTCGTCAAAATTTTGTTCTAAATATTTTTAAGAATTTAACTGAATCATGAATTGTGAAGGCAGTATTGTGAATCGAATCAAATTGTGACCTGAGTGTATCGTTGCGCCCCTAGGTGTACGTAATAGGGGTGTAAAGCAATGCCGCAATCTGTATCTGCATTCGGGTTTAAACCTGATGTGGTCATGGACTAAACTGGAAGGGTAGAAATACCAACACTGTCAGCATGGTATGTGAATTGTGGCAATTCTGACAGTTCCTCAACCCCAGTTACATCACTCAAGTTCATAACTGAGCTCCACTAGCGATCCACTTCCATTCGTGCAGTTTGCACCTGCCTGCAATGTTTTCTAACAGAATTAGTTGGTTTTATTTCTCAAACAATAAACAAACTAGTAGCTTAATTTAAACCACAACAGCCCTGACCAGGTGGTTACTAAGAATCATATCTGTCTCTTGTAGACATGTAACAACTGTTACTCTTTCACTGTCCAGCATTTTTTTTTTTTTAGTTCTGGTTAGAAACGGTAGTAGCTATATATAGCTTCTAAAGCTAACTAGTTAAACACAAATTAAATAATCATTAAATAATTCACTAATCAGGGTGAAATTTAGTTATTTGGCTTACATGTTATATGCTAGACTTATACTAGCTTTGCTGGCAGATTAGCAAAGCAAACTAACTATACTAATTACATTTACTCACCAGAGGCACCAACAGTCTTTGCTACTTCTTTCCAAGCTTTATTTTTTCTTACTAATATCTCTATACATATTTAATGAGAGATTGTATATGACAGCATATGATATGATTATAAAACAATGGTTATAGTTTATTATTATTATTATTATTATTATTATTATTATTATTATTATTTATTTTATTATTTTATTATATATAGTAAATAGTAACTAAATGCAAGTAGGAACTGGGGAACTTAAAAAAAAAGGGCAGGAAACACGTGGCATAGGATTGGTCCGATGTTATAGTTCTGAAAATATAAAACAAACTAGTAGCCTAATTTAATTTCACCACAACCCTGACCAGGCAGTTACTAAGGATCATGTCTGATCACTCACTTGTACACTGTTACGACACATGGTGTGTAGTAGAACGAGGGAGTCAGGATTCAAGCGCAGGGGAAACGTCAGTTTATTAGAAACCGGAAGTTCAAAAGTGAAGGGACACACAAAACACCATCAAACATAATCTGTTCACAAAAAAGGGTAACAATAATCCAAACGAGAGTATACTTAGCCGAAGAGTCAGTAATCCAAAAAACACAGTAATCCACAAAAGGTAGTAAATCCAAAAAACACAGGGGAAAACACGCGAGGCTAGGGGGTGGGCTGGGAATCACGAAGAACGAGCTACGGGATAATTACGCAAGGCTAGGAGGTGGTCTGGGAACCACGGACAAAGAGCTAAGGAAACAAAAGACTGGTGAGGAGGTGGTTTGGGATCCACGGACTACGAGCTACGGATATATCCAGGTTAAGTTTAAACTAATCTAATCTAAACTAATACTCCGCCCCGAAGCGGAAACGGAGCGGCGTGTTTAAGCACACAGAAACCAAATGCACAATAAATGACACCTGAAACCAATGATTACACAGAATGAATCAGACGAACATGAACCAATACGAAATAAGGAGGCGGAGACATGACACGAACCAAAACATGAGCACATGGTAGAACACGGGAAGCGGAGACATGACACAAACCAAAACATATGCACACGGCAGAGGTAAACAAAACGTGAGTTCATGAATGACAGTCCAGAGGGTTTTTATGAATAGCCCTGGAACGCGCTCAGTGGAATGCGGAAGTATGCCACTCGCTAGCTTCGCAGTGAGAGCTAGGGAGCGGGAACCTAACATACACAGTAAAATCCCCAGTGTTGAATTAACACCCAGAGTGTTAATTTGTGTCCAATAGGACATACTGTATATAAACACTGAAGGGTGTAAATTCAGCACTCTGGGTGTTAAATCAACACTGGGTATTTTGTTGTGTCCCCTCATTAAAGTAAAAACCTCCTGTTCGTGCAATGTTTTTGTTGCGTCCTATGGGATCCCAGATCCGATAAACATCTCTTATCTCAACCAGATGTCCTGTGAACTTTTCTGCCAATCCTTATTTAAGAAAACAGATCTGTATTTGTATTTGTTTAGAACCCGATTTATGTTCGTTCCAAACTATGTATTCATATTCAGTTACATCCTTACTTACTTACTTACAGTTACATTTACATAGCGCTTTTCTAGACACTCAAAGCGCTTTACATAGTATGGGGGGAAATCTCCTCAAACATCCATAGGATGTATACGCAGATTCATAGCATTTCAGCACACCCTGTGGGGGATTTTAGAGTACGTGCACTGTAAAACAATACAGCATCCATTAGAAGGTGTTTTACAATTTGTCAGACAACACATAGCGTGTTGCTTAATGTGTTTGTCTTAGCTTAGTAATTAGTGATTGAACTATTTGAAATGTAGCCATGGTCGAAGATAACAACATTGACTGAGCTGTCAGTGTGAATGGGCTAATTGCTGCACTCTGCAAAACTTTCAGTTCCTCATGACATTCAAATAGCTATTTAGCTACGACTTTGTGCTCATGCTCACATATAATAAAATAAATCAGGCGATTTCTACTAGGACTAATGTCAACATGCCACACTGACACAGGATCTTCAATGAATGCATGCATTTAATTTAGATATAAATAATAAGAGGCACTGTAATGGTTCTTCCTAAGCATAATAGTCGTCTTACAGCGATGCTTTATCTGAAATAATGGTTGACCAAGACAGCAGAATTAGTCAGAACTACAATCAGATGAAATTACTTACGACTGACATTTATCTCATTTATACATCTGAGCAGTTGAGGGTTAAGGGCCTTGCTCAGGGGCCCAACAGGGGGCTGGGGTTTGAACTCATGACCTTCCGATCAGTAGCCCGATATCTTAACCACTGAGCTACCACTGCCCTTAATTACTCAATGTTTAATAATTTGTTGTATGCATGACTGCCAAGTGTGTTCACACTGGGAATAGGATTAAATGTAACACAACAAAAAGACTGTGATGATATACCGTATTTGACAAACAAATCAACTAGCAAGAGTTCTAGTAGGCAAAGAAAAAAAAAAGAAAAGAAAAACCAACCAAACAAAAAAAAAAATAGAATTTTACAATACATACCAAAGTATATTAAATGGCAACGCATGTCAATGCAAAATGCATTTTGTTTTTATATTAAAAAGCACATTCCAGCTTTTTGCATGCAGTAGCTGACTTCATGTAGATAAATTAGGGGTAACATTCGCTCGCTAGCTTTTTTCAGATATACACCAAGCAACAGTAAGAAATCAGCTAGGCAAAAGCTGGTGTTCATTTATTTTTACCAACCAAAGACAACACAGTCCGCTGGGTGAATATTATTCGCATTTTGTCTGACCGCTGTTTTAGCTGAGAAAGCAGAAAATGTACGTTTTCAACAACCACTGTTGTTGCTGAGAAATGGTAGTAGCTATATATTGCTGCTCAGTGTGAATTTTGGTTGTTTGATTTACATGTTACACGCTAGACTTCATTCTAGGTTTGTTGGCAGATTAGCAAAGAAACCTAACTGTACTAGCTACATGCACACACCAGAGGCACCAGCAAACTCTGCAAATTATTTTCAAGCTTTATTTTTCTTCCTAACGTCTCTATACACATTTAATGAAAGATTGTACATGACAGCAGAAAATGAAACTACGGTTATACAAACAGCAAATGAGAGCTAATTCCAGGTAGGAACAAGTTGTGAGTGCGGAACTGAAGAAAAGGTTGACCATACTTGCTACAGGAACCATACTTAATGTCATACTTAAATTGCATAGAATTGAGAAACTCTCAATTCAAATGTTGCCTTTCGCTTGCTAGTGGCAATTCAGGGTGACCTGTCAGGGTCAAGGTTCAAGGTTCTTTATTTGTCACATACATATTACTTACATGTGATGTAGTGAAATGTTATTTCTATAGGCCCGTTCACACCAAGGACGATAACTATAATGATAATGATAAAGATATAGTTCTGAAAATCGTTCTAATTATAAAAGAATAGCTGAATCCACAGCACAACTATAACGATAACAGCACAGAGAAACGATATCGTTGGAATCACTTTCAGAACGATTTTTTCCAGCTGATGAACGATAAAAACATTGACAGCCAATCAGAATCCATCCTGATTTAAAGAGCTCAAGCATTTAAAGTGGCCGGATGACATAACTGTAGCGCACACTTAAAATGATATTGTGCGTTGGTGTGGACACTAACATAGTTATCGTTATAGTTATCTTTATAGCTATCGTTCTTGGTGTGAACGGGCCTTAAGTTCCTCATCCCACAGTGCAAAAACGAACAGACCACTTATTCACCAAAGAAAGGGGAGGGGTTCACAGAAGCAATGACACGGGTTTCAGCGCTTCCTAATAGTTTTGAATGCAAATAAACCAGCCACACTTCAGTTCCAGCATTCGTTCCCATGCTCCTATAAAAAAAAGTACATTTGAGGTCATAAGTTGACATACGCCTTGCAGAATTTGCTAAATGTTAATGATCTTTTTTTTTTTTATTTGAATAAAAAAATAAGAGGGATCATAAAAATTGCATTTTGTTATTTATTAATTTTTTTATTTTATTTTTATTTCAAAAGTTTACATACGCTTGATTCTTAATACTGTGTGTTGCTACCTGGATGATCAACGACTGTTTTTATGTTTTGTGATAGTTGTTCATGAGTCCCTTGTATGTCCTGAGCAGTTAAACTGCCAGCTGTTCTTCAGAAAAATCCTCCAGGTCCTGCACATTGTTTGCTTTTCCAGCATCTTCTGCATATTTGACCCCTTCCCAACAGTGACTATATGGTTTTGAGATCCATCTTTTCACACTTAGGATAACTGAGTGACTCATACACAACTATTACAAAAGGTGGCTCTTAATGGCGCTTAATGCATCGTGTTGTCTTCTTGAGCATCAGTGAATGTTTGTGCTTTTTTTATAAATATGCAGAAGATGCTGGAAAAGCAAAGCATTTTTCTGAAGAACAGTGGGCAGTTTAACTGCTCAGGACAAACAATGGACTCATGAACAACTATCACAAAACATAAAAACAGTCGTTGATCATCCAGGTAACAACACACAATATTAAGAACCAAGCGTATGTAAACTTTTGAACTGGTTCATTTTTGTAAATTCAGAAATTATTGTGTCTTGTGGACTGTATGTAAACATCTGTTATGTGATATATCTCAGGGTAGCATGAAACAAAAGACAAAATGCAATTTTTATGATCCCTCTTTTTTTTTTTTTTTTTTTTTTTTAAATTATTAAAACTGCAAATTTTTATGACCTCAACGGTAATTACACACCTCCCAAAAGGTAAAAAAGACTGTTTATGGGAGATTTTTTTTTTTTTAATAATTCATGAATGTGCTATTAATAAAGACAAAATAACTTGCAGGAGATTTTTTAACAAAAAATACAGACAGTGGGATTACAAATCACTATATTATGCAGGGGTAGAAGAGTGAGGGCAAACAGTACTAAGTGTATTGAAAGGCTGTTCAGTGTATGTATATTGTGAATAGGATTCCCATGGTTAATACAGAACAGTCTTTATGATTACAGTAACAGTTCTTAAGTAGAAGTCTACAGTCTCTGTGCGAGATTATCCACTGAAGCAATAGTGAGTGTTGCGCATAAACAGTTCTTTCCTCTGTTTTTCTCATTTGTTTTCACCCTTGCCTGCTTTATTATATTGGATTTGGTACTGTCACTAAAGACTTCCTGCTTATGGATACCAAATCTTCTCCTGCTTCCAGTGTATTACCACTGGTTAATAAAATATTTATGCAATGCTAATGAAGGTATGATAGCCTGCTGTAGGTACCCTTCAAATAAAGTGTTGCTGAGAAATGTTACCTAAATAGATCAGCCTTTCTAACAAGGTACCATTAGCGATGCACTTGCAACTTCACAAGTGAGAAATAGGACCTGCTCAATGAGCGTGTGAAGGCACCATTACATCTATTTTCAGCCCAAGGGAGAAATGTTAACAGATCTCACTGCAGCATTGGGTTACATTTGAGTAGTAAGCATTTTTCCTGGGTTTTTTTTTTCTTTTTTAAAAGAAAGTCATATAATTCCCTTGCTTTGTCTTCGTCTTTTAATGCTTATAATTAGCTAGGATTTGAACAGAGTGAGATAAATCACTAATGAATGAAAAAAGAGAAAAATCTCAATGATTAATTAGTAGCTAGTGTTTTATGAGACCAATGAATTTGTCATTAGGTATATATAAAATCTGTGGAGCTCTTGCATGCAACCATTCCAAATATTCCGCATGCTAATTTATTAATACACCATACAAATCAATGGTTCTAAATGATCTTTCCTGTAAGAGATGCAATCAGTGCAGCAGAGAAACCAAGAGAAGTCTGGCTTACCATTTTTTTTAGCACTCTTGTACTATCAGAATGAAACATTTCTCCTTTCCAGTGGCGAGGCATGTCAACAGCAATTGGCGTAACATTAATGACATCTCTGTTTGCATTGTTAGATTTTGCTGTGGGAGCAATGTAGTGAGGAAACATAAGGAAAGAGAGCTCATCCATGATCTCGCAACTTCAGAACCCTGTTGAATGAATGTCATGTCTTGACATTTCAAATATCTTCTGGTTTTACCTCCTACAGTCTCAGAAGCACTTTGCTTGCACAGCTGAAGGAGTTTTGTCCATAATATCCTGTTTCCCAAGAAACATTGTGTACTACTGCTTACTGCTACTTTTTTACTACATCCATCCACTATTACATTATTACTGAAATGCGCTGTACTGTATATATATACACACAAGCATACATACACACTCACAGGAAAACACTTGTAACCCTTCTTATTCAAGTAAATATCAATTAGGTGCAGGTCAGGAGCTTCAGTTAAAGTTCACATCGAAGATCAGAATGGAGAATGAATGTGATCTAAGTGGCTTTAGCCATGACATGTATGTTGGTTCCAGATGGGATGGTTTGAGTATTTTAGAGTCTGCATACAGAATGCTGGGGGGGGGGGGGGGGAGCAGAAAAGCATCTCAGAATGAACAACATGGCAAACTTTGAGACAGCTGGGCTACAACAGCAGAAGACCACATCAGGATCCACTGTACTATGTATATAGTTTTTATTCAGTAGTGTTCTGTTAATTACTTATGTCACTAATGACATTAAATTATTGCAGAGGAATAATTGCTTCAAGCCACACACACACACACAATACACACACATACACACACCTACGTAAGCCTGACACACTGCCTTTATTTGTTTGCCTGTTTATACTGTGCTGTCAAATCATGCCTTTAACTGACAAAGTGATGTCCCTAAGGGTTCATAATAAAGAGAGAGTGGATGTGCGTGGCTGTCACTACCACACATCACTTCACTGTAAAACTATCAACCTATGCAAAAAGGTGTGACGCATGGAATGTTGTCTTTGTCACAAAGCTACCTCAGATAATCAGCAGGATGAGAAACTGACCAAATAGACAAAGCCGAGCAGATGTAGCTGAGCAGGAAATCTCATTTTAAATATTGAAACTGCTTGCACTACTCTGCCGATGGCTGTCGTTGCGCTGAATGTCGCTCAACTTCAATTACGCTGATTCGTAATAAGAACGAGCATCAGAACAGATCAATCATGTGCCATTCTAAATCAGCTCAAGCTCCAGCACTGGATGCTGTGATAATTTCATAACTGTCTTAATGATTTAGCTTGGCACTAAATGTGTTTTTCATGAATGGTGGCTTTGAGCTGCTAAAGCACAACAGCCAGCTGAGCAAACACAAAAGAAAACACTTCTAATGGATTCTGGCGGACATATTCAAGCTAAGAGGTTACGGTGATGCACCTTTTTCATAATCCACATTTTTGGCCAACTATTTTTGGCTGGCAACCTCAGCTTCAAGGAAACTGCACTCTCCCTAAGGGTACTAAACTGTAAATTTCCTTGTCACTGGGTTGGTATCCTCAAGGATACATCTTTTGTACCATTAGTGTGTATCTATTTCATGGTAAACATGAATATAGTTTATAGTTAATAATGATGTATGGTACATAATTGGACCTTAAGGAACAGTCTGGTACCTTTTAGAGCTTTTAGAGTAATTTAGAGGCTTGTACACTTGAGGATCTTACCCCAGTGAAGGAAAGTGAAGGTTCCCCTAGTGAAAGTACAATTTATGAGCCTTTTTCACTGAGAGTCAATTTTTGTGAGAACCTCTTGTATCACTGAATTAAAAGCAACAAAAACAATAAAGAATTAAATGGACACTGATGCAAGAGAGACATCAAGTGTCTGGGCTTCTGAGTGGCGAAGCAGAAAATCGTTTGCCCTATCATCCAGAGATTGCAAGTTCAAATTCCAATAATTACACAGTCTTCTGGGGCTGGGAGTCCAAGAGAGCAAAACTCTCTGTGCTTTGCTGGGTGGGAGTGATGGTGTGACTCCCAAGACCCCTGTCAATCACAGTGACACTAGCCAATCCTGGCTGCCTGTGAGCCCATGTATGTGGAAGAGGGCAGTTAACATTTTCATCTGAGTGTGTTATGGTGCCCTGTGACATAGCATGAGCAGCAGTTCAAAAAGATACGGTTGTGCTATGTGCTTCATGTGTCTCGGAGGAAGTACAGGCACCCTCTCTGGTTGGTAGCTGTCATATTATAGGAGAGAGCTGGTTGGTGGGTGGGAATTGGTCAAGACCAAATTAGGGAGGAAATTAGGGGGAAATTAAAAGAAGGAAAAAAATACATCAGTGTCTGTGCTGTAATTATCAACTACTCTCTCATGACTCCTCACCTCTACAGTGAAAGAAAGAAATTGAAAATGCTTAAACCTCAAGTCCAAGCATTTTATGGATCTTCCCAGCATTAATTCCACTTGATGGCTGCAATCAGAGTACACTCTCAGGGCACCACAACTCGCTCTCCTGTTCAGGATTAAGTGTAGTGCTCTACTGCTCAGCCGTGACACTCAACCCTGGCTGGACTGGTATGCTTGTAACTGCAGGGAGGCAGAGTGGAACGACCTGCTGGGATTGTATCTTTGGTGGGAATTAAATGTTTCTGTGCCTCTCCATGAGTCCATTATCTCTGTCACTTGCAAAACACACTGCATGAAGTTATGTCACAAAGAGGATGAACATCAGGAAATCGATTAGCATTTTTCTCTAATGGAGAGGACCAGCCTTGGAATACTATGTTGTCTTCTTTGCATGACAACAAGTAAAGTCAAGAGGGTCGATTTTGATGTATGTTAGACTATTAAATGGCATTGCATAGGTCCCTGAGCAGCAGTAGGTCAGCCAGACACTAAGGTGAACAACTCTTTTCATCTCAATATGAGCCCTGGATTTTCAATGATAGAAAGGGTCAGGAGTGTGTGTGTATATATTCCTCTTTCAGCTGCTCCCATTCAGGGTCACCACAGCACATCACCAGGCTGCATATTCTGATTCTGGCACAAGTTTTAAGCCAGATGCCCTTCCTGATGCACCCTTCCTCATTTTCTGGGTTTGGGACAGGCACTGAGAGTACACTGGCTCGTGCAACCCTCAAGTGGCTGGGGTTGGTTCACTGACCAGGAATCGAATCCAGGCCGCAGCAGCGAGAGCACTGCATTCTAGCCACTAGTGCACCAGGCACAACCTATGAAGCATTATACAGGTGCATCTCAATAAATTAGAATGTAATGGAAAAGTTCATTTATTTCAGTAATTCAACTCAAATTGTGAAACTCGTGTATTAAATAAATTCAATGCACACAGACTGAAGTAGTTTAAGTCTTTGGTTCTTTTAATTGTGATGATTTTGGCTCACATTTAACAAAAACCCACCAATTCACTATCTCAACAAATTAGAATATGGTGACATGCCAGTCAGCTAATCAACTCAAAACACCTGTTTCCTGAGCCTTCAAAATGGTCTCAGTTTGGTTCACTAGGTAAGCCACAAACATTCATTGCCAAAGAAGCTGGCTGTTCACAGAGTGCTGTATCCAAGCATGTTAACAGAAAGTTGAGTGGAAGGAAGAAGTGTGGAAGGAAAAGATGCACAACCAACCGAGAGAACCGCAGCCTTATGAGGATTGTCAAGCAAAATCGATTCAAGAATTTGAGTGAACTTCACAAGGAATGGACTGAGGCTGGGGTCAAGGCATCAAGAGCCAACCACACAGAGACGTGTCAAGGAATTTGGCTACAGTTGTCGTATTCCTCTTGTTAAGCCACTCCTGAACCACAGACAACGTCAGAGGCGTCTTACCTGGGCTAAGGAGAAGAAGAACCGGACTGTTGCCCAGTGGTCCAAAGTGCTCTTTTCAGATGAGAGCAAGTTTTGTATTTAATTTGGAAACCAAGGTCCTAGAGTCTGGAGGAAGGGTGGAGAAGCTCATAGCCCAGGTTGCTTGAAGTCCAGTGTTAAGTTTCCACAGTCTGTGATGATTTGGGGTGCAATGTCATCTGCTGGTGTTGGTCCATTGTGTTTTTTGAAAACTAAAGTCACTGCACCCGTTTACCAAGAAATTTTGGAGCACTTCATGCTTCCTTCTGCTGACCAGCTTTTTGAAGATGCTGATTTCATTTTCCAGCAGGATTTGGCACCTGCCCACACTGCCAAAAGCACCAAAAGTTGGTTAAATGACCATGGTGTTGGTGTGCTTGACTGGGCAGCAAACTCACCACACCTGAACCCCATAGAGAATCTATGGGGTATTGTCAAGAGGAAAATGAGAAACAAGAGACCAAAAAATGCAGATGAGCTGAAGGCCACTGTCAAAGAAACCTGGACTTGCATACCACCTCAGCAGTGCCACAAACTGATCACCTCCATGCCACGCCGAATTGAGGCAGTAATTAAAGCAAAAGGAGCCCCTACCAAGTATTGAGTACATGTACAGTAAATGAACATACTTTCCAGAAGGCCAACAATTCACTAAAAATGTTTTT
Organism: Cranoglanis bouderius; assembly: GCA_023630585.1. NCBI lineage: Eukaryota > Metazoa > Chordata > Actinopteri > Siluriformes > Cranoglanididae > Cranoglanis > Cranoglanis bouderius. The sequence goes on from CM042541.1 coordinate 19,181,742, forward strand.
TTTTATTGGTCTTATGAAGTATTCTAATTTGTTGAGATAGTGAATTGGTGTTTTTTTGTTAAATGTGAGCCAAAATCATCACAATTAAAAGAACCAAAGACTTAAACTACTTCAGTCTGTGTGCACTGAATTTATTTAATACACAAGTTTCACAATTTGAGTTGAATTACTAAAATAAGTGAATTTTCCACGACATTCTAATTTATTGAGATGCACCTGTATATCAGGAATAAAATATTTGGGCGAAGCTGTTATATGAAAATAATCAACAACAGGTTTTGTAATGAAGTCTGATGCCAAATGATATTACATTTACCACCCTTTTCTTTCATTATAGAAAAGATAAATTAGAATGAGCACATTAATATAAACCTGTAATTTGCCCGCCAGCCGGTACTACTATCTGCTGCTGGAAACCAAAAAGACCTTCTAACCAATCAGATTAAAGAATTCAATTGCCCTGTGGTATACTGTAAATACCTATATTCAACACAATCATAGCTGATGAGATGTGGATGCGTGACAGATGCGTGAAGGAAAACAAAAACAGCATAAACTGTGTTATGCCACAACTTGCCACCACAATAGCTTCAGTGTGCTTTGACATTGATTCTCTAAGAGTCTGGAACTGTATTAGCTTGATGCATACTATTCTTCCAAAAGATATTTCCTCAGATGGTGAGAGCGCAGATTAACACATGGCTCCAAAATCTCCCATAAGTTTTAAATAAAACTTTTTAAGTTTGGGTTGAGATCTGGTGACTGTGCAGGTCATAGCATATAATTTACATCGCTTTCATCCTTATCAAATCATTCAACAAGCCCTCATGCCAGTTGGATTTGGGGGGGGGGGGGTGGGGGGGGGGGTTGTCATAGTGGAAGGGACCACTCTGGTCAGGACAGAAATATTTCATCATGGAATGAAGATGATCAGCCAGAAGAACTTTGTATTGATTAGCTGTGACGCTTCACTCTAGGAAAAAAAATTAAGGCACCCCACAGCATAACAGAACAACTGTTTTTCTTCCTTTGATTTGTCACCCATCTATATACCATTCAATATATAAACTAATCGCCTGGGGTGAAATATACTAGATGCAGAAATATGTGTAATTTATCACTCTATACAGGACCAGTAAAAATGATGGATTGAAATTGATCTATACACAAATGATATATCATTTTTTTCAACACATTATTTGTGTAAATGATGGAAAGAACTGAAAATCAGCAATGTTTTGCTAAATGATTAAGCATTTTAGAGGAAAATAAAAACAGTTTGCATTACAATTTTAGTTAGTAATGCCCACTGTAACTTGGGAGCTGTATTTTGTGTATTTATGTATATATTCCACAGTATTGTTAATAATAAAGCTTTCTCTCAGGGGGCTGTCACACGCATGACCTCCCCATCACAGTGACAGTGGCACTGCCCTTTGCTTCACCTCACAAGTACACGGTACAAGAAGAGACCATGAACTACTAGCCTCCTGAGACAGTGGGTCAGTGAAACAGTGGGTCAGCTTGCATGATAATTTAGTTTTGTTGCTAATTCCAAAACAAGTCTTGGAATTTATTTCCTGCTACATATACAGTGCTGTGAAAAAGTATTTCTTCTGTTTTTGTGTACAGGTTCATCTAAAAAAAAAAATTAGAATATCGTGGAAAATTTATGAAGATTTTTTTTATATCTCATACTAAATATTTTTAGATCTTCAAACAAAGTACAACATAAAATATAGGCAACCTGAGTAAACACACAATACAGTATTTATTTATTTATTTATTTGTTTATTTATTTAAGCAAAAAAGTTATCCAACACCTATCACCCATGTGAAAAACTAATTGCCCCCTTAAACTTAAAATCTGGTTGTGCCACCGTTAGCAGTAATAACTGCAACCAAATGCTTCCAATAACTGGAGATCAGTCTTTCACTTATTTCTAGGACTAGGACTTACTCCTATGCTTTATTTCCTGTAGGCCCTTTGATGTTGTTCTTGGCTCTTTTGTGACTTCCTGGATGAGTAGCTGCTGTGCACTTGGAGGAATTTTGGAAGGTCGGCCACTTCTGGGAAGGTTCACTGCTGTGCCCAGTTTTTCCCCTTGGAGATAATGGCTCTCATTGTGGTTCTTTGGAGTCCCAGAGCCTCTGAAATAGCTTTGTAATCCTTCCCAGACTGATGTATTTCAATCACCTTCTTCCTCATCAATTCTGGAATTTCTTTCAATTTTGGCATAGTGTGTTACTGGGTAAGACCTTTTAACCAACTTCATGCTGTTGAAAAAGTTCTATTTAAGTGTTGATGTGATCGAACAGGGTTTGCAGGCAAAACTGTATTTTGTGTTTACTCAGGTTGCCTTTGTTTTATCTTAGATTTTGTTTTAATTTCTGAAACAATAATGTGAGATATACACAACAACAGAATAACTCAGGATGGGGCAAATACTTTTTCACAGCACTGTGCAAAAGTCTTAGGCAAAGAATGCTGTAGAGCAAAGATTCCTTAAAAATAATGAAATTAAATGTTTCTACATTTAAAAAAAAATACTGTAAAGAGCAGTAAACAGAAGTAAATGAATAAGTCAATATTTGGTGTGACAAAAATAAATAAATAAATAAAAATAATTTTATAAGGAAATGAGCTGGTAAGTTTTATTGAGCATCTTGCAGAACCAGCCACAGTTCTTCTAGAGACTTTGACTTTCACACTTGCTTCTTATTTTTACAGCAAAACCCAGCAGCCTTCACTGTGTTTTTTGTCTAAAAAAAATTGGCCTCTTACGTAATATGCTAATTTCTTTAATGACATACAAACATTTTTCTGTAACATTTAATTTTGTGCTAGAAAACTAATATTTGGGAATCTAAAATGTTTTTGTACTGACTTGATAATGTAGAAGTCATAAAATAAAAAACCTATAACAAAGTTTGTACTACAAAAAAATAGGGTGCCTAAAACTTTTGCACAGTACTATATATATTTCATTTATATGCCAGTCTGGATGTAATCCTGATTCTCAAAATGCATGAAATAACTGAGTGTAAATAGGGCTTACAATACTTGCACGCCGACTCATTGTCTATCTCAAAATGCAATCATTACAGAAATGTCCTGGTGTAGCCATAAAATAGGTTTAGGCAAGCACTGGGAGAATGAGACCTCTAAGGATTTTGTCTCTCAAGGGCATCAGCTGCATAAATCTGCCTGTTTTTTTTCTCCATATACATAGTGGCAGGGCTTGAATCCCTGAGCATCAAGTTGTGAAAGGTTCAAGCTTAATAAGAAAAAGATGGTATGTTTCTAGCAACCATGATGCAATTGCAGCAATGTTCCTCACTGATCAACAGTCCAAATTATTCCACATGACAGGGATGGCACTTTTTTATTTTAAATAGAGTAATACAAAATGCTAAGAGCCCATTCACTTACAAAGTCATTTTGTACATGGTAACACTAAATAATCATATATGCATGACTTTTAATCTAATTCCTCAATGAAAAAATAAATCAAATTTAGAAAAATTTCCACTTACCCCTCATAGTCAGTCAGCCAGTGAATGTTTTGTATCCAGTACTTGCTTCTTTATTTTTGTTTCTTTAGTCTCACTTCTAGTATTTGCTAGATAGTCTGGTATGTTTTGTTAATAAACATGACCAGTGGATAGTGTTGCACTTTCATGGTAAGATAAGCTGTGTGTGTTCTGTTTGTTTGCTTTTAGCTGAGAACCACTATTAAGATCCTGAGGCTTGTGGTCAGAAAAGTGCACTGCAAAAAATTATATCTTAGTAAGTAAAAATATCTTAAATAAACACAACTTCAAAATTATAGAAAATTCTCTTTATTTGATTGTTTTTAAACAAATGTAAGATTAATAAGCTTATTTCTACATACAGTATTTTACTCATTTCAAGCTTGAAATTGTCCTATTCTAGAGGCAGATCATTTTGATTATTTCAATAAGACAGAACAAGACAATTTTAAACATGAAATGAATACACATGTCTAAAAAATAATCTTATATTTGTTAGCTAATAATCTCATAATGAGAAATGTTAGATAACTTTTTTTCTTTATTCACTTGCTAAGATATCATTTTTTGCAATGTGTACAAAAGATATCAGATGCTCCGTGGCCTGTGGGCATAGTGACTAAGGCTGAGACTACTTTCTTACTGGCACTACAAGGCTAATAAAATATGGACAATAAAAAAAAATAAAATTAATAAATAAATAAAAAAAACTAAAAAATTAGCAAGCAAACACATGATGCATGTAACACATGCTTCTTGCAACTGCAATAACTGTTGGTGGTAAAAGTTTTAAATATGTTTAAACCTACTTTGATGTGAGCAGACCAATTTATAAGCAGAAATTATTGCTTGGACAAACAGTTCAGCTAATGAGTCCTGAGCCTGAAAAGATACATATAGTCGTGCTTAGAAAATCACACACGCAAGCAAGGATGAATGAAGTTAATTAATGCCACCATACAGCAGCATGTATAAAAACAAGCTAACAAGCAAACTTGTAAATTCACTAATAGGACTTAGAACAAAACATAACAGTGGTGGATGGCTTATCAGGCCCACTGATGACAAAGTCCATAGCTACCCATATAACTAACCCTCTGAAACAATCTGAATACACTTCAGGGAGTCGGAGCCCCGTTACCAAGGAGGCTATAAGCTAGAGGGGGGCTGTGTAGTGCTTGGGCAAGACCAGGCCTATAAAGGTTTAACCAGGACTATAAAGGCAGACACACGCACACTCATGCAACCGAAGACAATGGAAAAGAGAGTGCACATGGAAAGTATGGAAACACAGTCAGATGTTGGCAGGCTGGACTTCAGGGGACACAGTTAACTATGAACTCCTCCGGCCAGAGAACTGTCAGATTTGTGACAGAGAACTGTGGTCTGATGCCTCGTCTCTAGCAGCTGAAATGAATAAGCAGCAGGCCACTGTGATTTCCACAAAATGGCCTGTTATGACATTGATTGCCATCCTCATTAACTTGCAGCACCGAAAGCCTCAATGTCAAGCAACAGATTAATGATTTGTGTATTTGATAATAAATTGTTCCTTGGTTGACAGTGATAAATGCTTCAGCATGTGTTGGGCTCTGGACAGTCTCTGTTACACCTTTGTAATTTGTTACCGGTGTCACACACTTTGTTTGACTGGAGAAAAAAAAAAAAACAATAAGCGATGCTATGCGTCCTTAAATCAGGGCCTCAGACAAGAGGCTGTGTGTATCAGATACATTTTTGCTTTGTGCTCTTGTCACATCATTTGCTTTTCTTTTACATTTATTCTTGCACTGACATGAGCAGTGAACAGGAAAGCTCCATTGTGCCATATCATGTTTATCCCCACTCTTCAGGGGTGGAAATAAAGTGGAAATAGCTGTGCTGCATGGATAAAGGCATCAAGCATCAACTTCCTGAACAAATTCCAGTTCAGACTGGGATTTATCTCAGTTTGTGATTTATAAGGATAGGAAGCTGAGGATAGACTGCCCAATGTTTTGATATTTTCTCTGTAATTCCAGGATAAGGCAGCCTTTTACACAGACCCATAAAAATAGTTAAGGCATAGAATTTCAGAGGCAATTTCATTACTATCCTCTAGTGTATATGGACAGATTGTTTCTTCTTAAGTGCTCCATGGAGAGTGTAAAACTGTTTTATGGTCCTTTAATAAATTAAAAACGCATTGAATGGTAAATTTCACAAGTGTCTTCTTTTATTGCTTTTAGTACTCCCAAGACCTGAATAAACTGATGTGTCTAATGTTATTATAACACTGTACTATGTAAAGCATACAAGCCAATGTAATGTACACAGCATGCTGTCAAAATACCTTTGACAGTGTATTTTGCAATGAAATAATAGATACGAAATAATATATACTGCATAATATATTCTTTCATTTTTTGTGCCCATCTGAATTTTTGGAGCATCCAATTTTTGGAGTGATAACATAAATTTGTTGAGGCTCTACATTTGTAAATCATTTGTCGGTGAAATTTAACATATTTGTTAATCCTGTTGGCTCAGGAAAAAATGTATCCTAAGAGAGCTTGTGCAAATTGTGAGAGTTTATAAATTTACAAATAAGTAAGGAGTACATAGTAAGGAGACTGACTTCATATCATATAATTGGCAATGGGCTACTACAATTTTAAATACAAATTACACTGTCGAATTTAAATACTGTATTTGTTTCAATTTCCCACAGAAGTTTTATGAGACTATTGTGAAACCTGGTCATTTCATATTACTGCCATTACTTAAAGAAGTATTAAAGCTGAAAAAAAAAAAACAATAATAAGTCATTCAATTAAGACAAAAGAAATGCTGCTGTATAAGAGTCCATGCTACAATAGCTCAGTTGGCGTAAATTCGGGTCCGTTTGCATCTTCATATCTTCTCAGCATTTAGTGACCGATCTGGTATGTCTCAATCTGGTATACTCCCTACTGTGCTGTGTGCCATCATTGGGCATCTTTTAATTCACACCTTATTCACCTTTTTCTGTAATTTGTCTCCAGATTTTTTTAACATTATTTTTTTGTTGCCATTTTATCCTCTCTGTGAGCTTTTCCTTTTATGGAGTTTTGTGGGCATCACTAAATGCTAATGAGCTGTGGCTTGTATGTGCTTTGCACTTTACAGCTGATTGGCATTCTTCAACATACATACAAATGTGAGTACAAAGAAATCTGGCAAATATACAGTCCCCTCTGGGAGTATTGGAACTGCAAGGCCAATTTTTTTGTTCTTACTATAGAGCGAAGACATCAGCATTTGAGATCAAAAGATGAATATCATAAGGATTTACTTCAGTCTGGCCTAGGAAAAAATTACAGACAACGTTACTAAAAAAAAAAAGATAAATGTGGCCCATGGCATGGGCATACTCATTAGTCTATGGTATATTTTAATATATGACAAATATTTTGTTATGCAACAGTTTTTTTTTTTTTTAGTTTTTATACAATTGTTAGTTCCAGTCCACTAATTTGATTGGCATTCCAAGAGTGCTGATATTTAGTATAACTGCACTGATACATTTCACTGTTTGTATCTCTCCTCTTGTCTGTGTTTGCCACAAAAATTCCAATTCTAGCAATAGTTTGTTGCATTGAAGCCATTACTACAGTAGACTTAGCTACATCATCAGTGGACATGGAAAACAATGATTACCTCCAGCCTCATGCCTATGGCCGAATCACAGCTGTGCCAGTATTCAGTATAGCAGCGCTCTTGCTTGTGCGACACTGCTTAAATATATAAAGCTGCACACTGGGAAGGAACTTGCAGCCTGACAGAACAAAGCCCAAAAAACATACTCTACATTCACAGTATGTTTGTTTATTTGTACTGGATTCATGGCTCATTTTATGTATTATTTATGCCTAGCAGAAGAACTTCATTACCATATTCCCTAGAAATATGAATCTGGATTATAAATGGGGACCACATTTGTGATGGCACAGTTCTCATGGTCAGGTGTAAATTACTGAATATTACAGTGAGGTATGTTTGGATATTCAGGAACATATGTTTTCATATCCCTGCAAAATGCTGTTTGCTTATAAACACACACCACATGCACATGTGATAAACTGTTAATCCTGCCAGATCTATTAGACTCATATCAAACCCAATATAGTTCCATAGTGAAGTAGGTTCACAAAGCAACCGAGTTGTTAGAAACCCTCTATGTTGTGTAAATATTAATCAAATTCCCTGCTGTATTAATTCTTCGCATTGAATGCAGCAATGTATAAAATATGCTGTGAAAAAAAAATCCTGGCTGTGTTAATATCATGGGATAGAATGTGCACTGGAGTTTTGAAACCAAATAAAATATCCATTATTTGCCAACAAGAAAAAAAGACCTTAACGCAATCAATAAATAACACAGGGATGTCATTAGCTAAAGAAAACTTTGCAGAAGTCAGGAATTGATTCGACTGTACAAGATAGTAAAGGCTTGTGCTCTGATAGGTGCACTTGTTATCCTGAGCATGGCAGGCTGACTATCATTTTTTTATGAACAGGGATAAATAAATAAACTGTGTTTGCATGTTTGCTGTTGGCAACAGAGAAATACTTATTACCTGATTATCAAATCACCAAGCACAATCTCACACATAAACACTGAGACCTTCCAAGACACTGATGCAAATGATCAGCTCTTTCTCTCTAGTGTGTGTGTGTGTGTGTGTGTGTGTGTGTGTGTGTGGGTGTGTGTGTTTCTGGGTGTGCTAAATTTTTATCTATGTGGTCAAAGCTGTGATCCTCATGGAAAAAGTCTTAATTTAATTAGGTATCAGGCTTTATTTATTTGTTTGTTTGTGTAAATGTTTTAAATGTATTTAAAAAAGTATTCATTCATTCATTGAAAGTGCATTTAAATTTTAGTTTAATTAATTAACCGACATTTATTTCAAATGTATTTTAATGTTTATTTGTTTGGCTGTTCATTTGTTTGTTTGTTCAACGTATTAACTTAATTGATTTACGGTTAAGGTTTGCCATTACTGTATAATTTATAGGCACACACAAGTACACACTTATTTTTAGGCATCCATCCATTTCATTTTAATAATCTGTCTCCGCGGTAATAAAATTGTAAAGACGTTACTTTAATTATTAATACGCTGATGATCTGCTGTGGCGCCGGTCCACCATTTGACAGTGTTACATTTAGAAAATGGTTTAGTCCTAGTTTATATTGTGTGGTGTCATGTAAAAGCTGTTTACCTCTAACAGCTACATTTAATTAACAAAGCGTGGTGAAGGCATCATTAGAAGGCTCAACTACTGTGAATAGACTTCATGTAATATTTGTATGAGATCAAGTTGGGAGTTGACACATGTGAATGAGGAACAAGGTTTGTGTTAAGATGTCTGATTAAACGCCAGGCATCAAGTCAGTATCAAACCTGTGCCATGAATGTTAGTTATTCAGTGCGAATGTGCATGTAGGCCTTGTGTGAAGCAGACCATTTGGCAGCTACTGCATACGAGATACAGACTTGCGCCAAAATGAATCATCCAAGGAAGGACCTGGGCCTGAACTATTGCACACTTTAGATGAGAAATTTGGCATCTGGATAATTGTTGAAGATTAATGATTAGTCTTTGACCCTTTACAGAACAATTGAGCCAGCAATACTTGAACTGACACAGATTCAAAGTATCACCCTTTTGGCCAATAAATTTAAACCACTAAAGTCGATATCATTTTGCAAGGCATACAGAATTGACATCTCTGTTCAAAAAGATACTTACTTGCTTTCACTTCAGTCTCTCAGACATGGCATATCCTCATTTGAGACTACACTATGCATATAATTGGTGTCATTTAAAAAACGAATAAATTGATGTGATAAAACACATGCAGTGTCATAGATCAGTTCTCAGGATGATATGGACATGTATGGGATAATGTACATAAGATCTGCATGATAATAAATGATTTTCAGACCTTCCAGAACCTCGTGTCAGCTTGTAGCGTGAGTGTAGAACTGATGATAATCCAAAACATGGTGTTACACAGACGTTACTCCACTTCCTCACCTGCAAGCCGACTGTAAAGAAAGCAAACTAAATGTCTGAACTTTGCTAGTCTGATTTTTTTTTACTCAATGCAAGCAATTCTACAGTCAAATGCACAAGACTACACTGGGAAAGTAATGGACCATTAACACTTTGCATGATGTGAGATGAGATGAAAGTGTGCATGAGACTGTTTTTTTAATCCCATTCCTTACCTGCTCCAGAAGGAAGTGCTCCCACAGGTATTTTTGTTGTCCTTGAAAGACACAGTACATTCGGAGCCATGGGTTGTACGTCACTGCCCAATCCCACTAGCTAGATTAGATTCAGATCAGCGGCACATGCCAGTTCACAGAGGCCAATCCACACTCATATTTGAATGCTACTGGGGCTAGAGTTTAACATGGCGGAAAAACCTCCTAGACCCTGCTGTAGACATTTCATCCTTGAATCGTCATTATAAGGAGCTTCTATGCTGTGCTCTTATAGTCCCCTCTGAAACTATTGGAACGGCAAGGCCAATTCATTTGTTTTTTCCTGTAGACTGAAGACATTTGGGTGTCAAAATCAAAAGATGAATATGAGAAGAGAGTTTAGAATTTCAGCTTTTATTTTCTGGCTTTTTATGTAGATGTGTCAAACAATGTAGAACATAGCACATTTTGTATCAATACAGACCACCCAATTTGTAGGTGATTAAAAATACTGGAAGATGGGGCTGTTCCTTGTTACCCGGGAGTGTACTGTACAATAAATAGCTCTGAACATCTACTCTTGGTTTTAGCTTTCAGTTTCACCTGTGAAGACTGCATTTGTTATTGAAAAGAATAAGCCAACATGAAGATCAGAGAGCTGTCCATGGGAGAAAAGCAAGCCATTCTGAAACTGAGAAAGGAGGGAAAATCAATCAGAGGCATTGCACAAGCATTGGGCATAGAGAATATATCAATTTGGAATGTCCTGAAAAGGAAAGAAACCACTGGTGTACTGCGTAACAGACACTGAATGGGTCGGCCAAGGAAAACAAGAACACCAGATGACAGAAACTTTGTGAGAGTTGTGAAGAAAAACCCAAAAACAACAGTCAGTGACATCACCAACAACCTCCACAGGGCAGGGGTGAAGGTACCACAATCCACCATTCGAAGAAGACTTTGAGAGCAGAAATATACAGGCCATACCACAAGATGAAAACCACTCATCAGCAGTAAGAATAGGAAGGCCAGATTGTAATTTGCAAAGAAATACAGAGATGAGCCATTAAAGTTCTGGAGCCAAGATTAACCTCTACCAAGTGATGGAAAGGCCAATACATACAAGCTCATCTGTGAAACATGATGGAGGTAGTGTCATAGCTTGGGCTTGCATGGCTGCTTCTGGAACAGTCTCACTAATCTTTATTGATAATGTAACTCATGATCCTTTGCTTGCATCTTTTGATCTCAAACTCAAATGTCTTTCATATACAACACAATTAAAAAATTAATTGGCCTTGCCATTCGAATAGTTTCAGAGGGGACTGTAGTTTCAGAATCAACAATTTCAGCTGAACCGCCTGCTCTTCCACATGAGTGCATTTTATGAACACCCTTAAATACTGTTATATGATATTCAGATTTTTTCGTTTGCACATTTATTGCATCAATATATTTGTTGTTGTTAACCTTAAAAAAAAAAAAAATTGAACATGGAAATTTCATTTCTAGCCTGTGTATGGGTGCTAATTGAAGTATGACTGTTAATTGAAGTGGTCTTTGCTGCACAAATAAAACAGCCAAAAAATAGCTGTCCTGAAACAGCTTTTGCTTTATCTATGGTAAAGACGACTAGGTGACTACTTTTCCATTATTTATTTTACTGGCTGACTAGTAAAACTTAGTAATCATGTAACTCCTACCAATTACATGGAGTCCTCATCAGGGCCTAAGATCCATTGTGATCACTATGGCTGGCAAATATAAATGGTCCTTTAAAAGGTTCTCTGTATAATTAAGAGATGTTAGCTTTCTAAAGGGGTTCCCTTCCTGAGAGGGAGGCACTGTGTGGTAGTGGGATGGTTCTAGATTTGACATACAGTGTACGCTTGGATTGAATTACAGCTCACATTTAAGTCTCTTATAATAAAAGCAGCTACCAGATAAATAAATAAATGTAAATGGATGCATGCATATAGGATTCTGACAGATGTTTCCATGTGTGTGTGTATTATTTATGAATAATGTCTGTTTTTACACCTAGATAAAATATCAGGTGCAGATTTGTGTCTCTGCTTTACTGTGTGGGAGGAGGAGTTGCACTCTTATACCAGTCCTTATTTGAAATGAATTCAAATGATTTGCTAATCCTCAGTGATAAACATGTAATCCTCAGAGAGTTAGGATGACACATAGGCTTTGAGAACATTGTGCTGTCGGTGTACTCTCTGGTTAAAATATTGCAACTGTGATGTACCGTGATATATGTGGTTGTCTTGTAGCTTCCTTTTATTAGAGAGTGTAGGATCACTCTCTACACTTTCTGATACAAGATACATAAATCCCCAGGAAACATACATTTTTTAAAATTGCATTCTAATGTTCTAATGTCATGTGGATACAATGGGCCGTATTCAGAGTTGGTAACTTAAGTCCTAAAGTTACATCAATAGTTGCACAGGGAAAGTTTCTCATATTCAGAGTCGGTTTACGCGTGTGCTTAAGTCTGTGTTCTTGGTGTGTAGTTGCATGTAGTTCATGCCTTCAAGGTTGCCAGATTTTTCTTGAGTAGAAGTGTCAGAGACAGGGTGCGGCAGCGGAGGCGTGGTTGAGTGTCGTGGTTGAGTGGACGGAGAAGAGGCAGGTCGAACGTGTGATGATTCTCACCTGTGTCTTATTACTGCCAGACTACTTTTTTGTGTCTCTTTGTGCTTTCAATGACTCCCGTAACCGGTGAGAGAGAGCGTGATATATCTGGAAGAGCTTGCAAGACATGCATACACACACACACACACACCCATACATATGCCATAGAGCATGAACTTGTTGGAGCTAAAGCCACAAGTTTATGTTGTGTTGTCCTGGTTTGTTGAGTTTTTTAAATGTGCTGAAAAGCACGGACCAAATAAACGTGAGCCCGGAGCTCGGATAAAATCTTCCTCCACACCCTCACGCACCGGGGTTCTACAGTGGTGCCGAAACCCGGGATTGGGGAAGACTCGGACGCCAATTTAACAATCTCTTAGCTTATAAAAGAGCACTTGATCCAGCACATGCATAGTAAGTGAGTCACAAAAATAAAACAAGATGCATTTTGTGTTGCACAAATATGTTTAAAATGCATAAACATGCTCGCTTATCATTTATTCGTAGAATCAGTTGTATTTATTTGTGGCTCGCTTCTTGTGCGTTTATGCATCACATAGCACATGTTTAAACAGCTTGCAGCCAATTATGCATTTCGGAAACATTTCTCAGTTTTTGTGCAGTTAAATCCATGAATGTGTGTTGTTTTTCACTGGCTCTCCATCTCTATTTAAACCTCTCTGTTTATTTATACACTGCTTTACATTATAAAATATACAAAATAAAATGATAGAGAACCTAATATATTTAACAAAGCAGTATTATAACTGACACTTTAAGGTAATGTTTTTTACACTGTATAATAATCTAACATATTTTTAGGACCAGTAAGGACAAAAACACAGCAGCAATTTAAAGGTAGCCTAATTAGCTGAAAAAAAGAGGACCTGCAGTGCTTATAAAGATTAAGCTGTTTGGTTGAGCATATTTCTGCTGTGATTGGTCAATTGAACTGCATGAATTTGGTCAATTCAGTTGGTCAATTGAACTTCATGAACTGGTGTGAGAAATGTTCAAAAATCCACAAATGAATGTGGGAGGTTAAAACATGTGCTAAGTGATGCATAAATGCAAATTAAGTGATCCACAAATAAAATTATAAGTGAGAAAGTTTGTGCATTTCAAGCATATTTGCACATCTCAACATATTTATTTGTGGATCTCATTTATATTTTTGTGGATCACTTAAGATTTAATTGTTGAGCTCGTGTTACTTTTGTGGAATTTGTGTTATTTCTATGCAGATTATGCAACAAAACTCTCCCTGTAGGCACAGCAGGCTGAAATTCTCGGAAATTCCAGCATTATCTTTATTAATAGGTCCACCAGTGTAGTTTTTGGATGGGTCTGATCAGCAAGGTCAGCTGTTGACCTGTAAAGTTTTATAATATTTCTGCTGGATGTTTAATATAAACCACAAGTTTGATATCAGTCATACATATTTAATGTTGTACACTATGTTCTATGATATAATACCAAAGTGTATCATTTTCATTGTAATAAAAAAAAAATGATGCTTTTGCATTTACTGCAGAAAGCCAAGCCAAGTCAAACCAATTCTTTCCTGCTCTACCTGCGGGAAAGGTTTTTGATCCTTACCTACCCTTAACCTATCACTTCATCTGGTTACTTGTTCGTTCACCAGGCTAATAAGATTTACTGACATAGGCCTTTAGCTCTCTTGTCAGTGTATGTTTGTGTAAGCTGTGAGGTCTCTGGCCTATTGATCTTGCATATTGATTGAACCTTCTGCTAATTTCTGATGAGAAAATCCTTATACTTATCCAACTCACGTTTAGATTTTGCTATTGACTTACATAACTACCGGGAGTATTCTCCTAATAAACTTTTTAACAAGCCAATTGGGGAAAAATGTATTGGCAAAGAATACTGATACGACTTGACTTGATAACTGATACCTTCAAACATTGCATGGCCTATAAAATTTGTAGTTGAGACCTGTATAAACATCTCTTTAATTCCTCTTCATCTCAAGACAATCAAAGCAATTGCCCTGTGAGCCACTGTAGTGAATTAGCATAATGAGCCTCCGAGGGTTGAGCTACTTGCATTACCTTATCAATTTGCAACGGTGGCTCCAACCGCGAGTCAATTTCAAAAATTGCCCAATTAATTTACTTAGAAAGTCAACATAATTATGTTGATGAGAAATCCCTTGTTTTACATTTGGCCAGGAGGGGGTAAGTGCAGAATAGGTAAATACTTTATATGTTTGAACTTAAGGAGAGATGTTCCTGCAATACCAAGGCATACATACACGTAAGATTTTATTTTCTTGCATATTAATGACTTGTTTTCATGGGTACACCCCCTATTCTGGGAGCTGTTCTTTATTTTGGGTTTATTTAGGTTTTCTTCTTCTTGTATAGTGCCATATTTCTGTTAGCCAAAAAGACATGTGTCAAACATGAGTCACGTGTGTTTGTCTACTGAGTTGAATAATTTTAGCTGATTCAAATCATCTGGTAATGAGCAATTGAATAATCTGTGTTTGGCCAAAGGAAATCTTCATTGATCATTGGTGAACACAACTTAACACTACAAAATATAAAGTATTGTTAAATTATTCAAATATTGCACTGTGTAGAGATAAACAGTATAATCATATATGAATGGACACATCACCGAGATTACAGTCACCCACGTTATTTAGACTGAAAAAAAAAGAGGATTAAAGTGTCTACTTGGAATAAAGAGAGAAAGCACAGGCTAGAAATAACCAATAGAGGCGCTCTATCTATTTATTCAAAGTGGTGTGGGCTGAATCACAAAGGAATCGATTCCTCATTTAAAAGAATCGATACATGAGCATCAACGACTGTTTAAAAGAAAACGATTTCTAAAGTGCTGTTGTGCTTGACTAGATTTTTAAATAACAAAGATAACTTATAAGATATATTAAAATATTTTATGATATGGATGAATTATGAAGTTTTAATGTGGATTTTGTAATAGATAGGTATCACCATAAACATTATAATTGAAAACATGTTATAAAATGAATGTGTGAGTGTAAATGTCAATAATATAGCCTAGACTATATCAAGTGCAAAAGCACAGTGTATGATATGCCATGACATTTTTTCTTGCACAAATATAATGACTGGTCAGAAGATGTCAATTCATTTTCTATAACAGCAGCTCTGACAGTAGATCTGGCTGTAAATCATAGGATAGGTTTGTATAAATGCACTCGTAAGTTTACATGAAAAGCTGCATTTTTTTTGTCTTCAACTTCAAGAGTAAGAATGTGTGTGTGTGTGTGTGTGTGTGTGTGAGAGAGAGAGAGAGAGAGAGAGAGAGAGAGAGAGAGAGAGAGAGAGAGAGAGGATACAGTAGTAAGGGAATGACTATTTATATCTGCTATAACATAAATAATAAAAGGAACTTGTCTCAGTGATGATTCACAACATTAACAACAAATGGTTAAAAAGCACAACGTGTTGTTCAATATGAAATGAAACGTTGTAATCGCTGTGGTATAAGAGGAATAAAACGTTTCTTAATGTGCTGTTATATGATATATTATTAGCCAGTTTTGTGTGGCAGTGGTAGCTCATTGGTTAAGACATTGGGCTACTGATTGGAAGGTTGTGAGTTCAATTCCCAGCCCTACCAAGCTGCCACTGTTGGGCCCTTGAGCAAGGCCCTTAACCCTCAACTACTCAGATGTATAAATGTAAGTTGCTCTGGATAAGAGCATCTGCCATATGCTGTAAATGTAATGTAAATGCATCACACCACCTTCTTGTGGATTATTTTCCTATAAAAACACACTCCCAGGTGTTCTCCTTAAGTTTAGTATATACAATGTGTCTATGATGTATGCAGCATGTAAAGTGACATGGTTTATTTTTGGATTTAAAACAATAGCAGCAATCAAAGCAAATAAAACATTCGCATTCATCAACCCAATTGAATCAAACGAGTTGGTTCGAACGAGCCGATTCAGTAAAGCGAGTCGCGATTACCATCGCTAATGCAAATTGCTATTGTGCGTCACCATTGTTTTCTCTCACAGGACCAACGGTCAGTCAGGCCAAAGGAGAGACATACAAGTATCATACACTTTGACTGAACAAGCGTTAAGAGAAGTTTATGAAACTATTTATCCAAACTCGCCTTCACTTCAATTAAGCGCTTCCCCTGTATGGTTTTGTTGTGTAAGGTAATATGGCACATGCGCCACTCATTGCACTATACTGCAACAGTAAAGAGGACAGATACTGGTGTTCAAAACAAGGAGTTTTTTGTGAGGCTGTGAGAAACGCAGATTGTGAATGTGCCGTTGTTCCCTCCCTCCTCCCCCATCTCTCTCTCTCTCTCTCTCTCTCTCTCTCTCTCTCTGAAGGTGAAGCGACTCCAAACTCACAGCGGCGTTAGTAAAGAAGAAGCAGGTGTCCAACATGGCGAACGCGGCCAGCGGAGCTCTTGCAAGTCTCCTGCTTTTATCCACGATTGCAGCGGCTGTTCTTCAAGGTATACTCTCACCCTTTACATGCATTTTTTTTTTTTTTTTGGCGTTGTCTTTTGCGGATTCTCTAAACACAATCTCAGCGACAAACAAGCAGCGGGGGCGTGAAACACAGCGCGCGCATAAACACTGCCTGGATGCACCATATGGATTGTCATGATGAGGGGAGAAAAAAAGTAACTTAACGATAAAGAGTTGACGAAACAATGTTGTTTTCTTTCTGCATTTTGCGTTCGCTTTGGTTATTGTGGCTTGTTCTTGAATTCAAAGCGGGCAGTATGTGGTTTGGCGTGGAAGTGTTGTTTTTTTTTTTTATTATTATTATTGTAGCCTGTCTGCATGTTGGAGAAGTGAGAAAAAGAGAGAAAGACTCGTGGCATGGAGTTCGCGCTCGGGTTTCTTTACTTCCTTCTAATGCAACATTATTCTCTCTCCGTTTTAAAGCCCGTGCGTGTGATGCGAGCGATGATGAATTGAGGAAGAAATAAATAAACAAATGCGTTGCGTTTGGATGATGGATGGCAGCCTTGGGTTAAATGGGTGATGTGGGAATGGAAAGCGGTCGTGCTATGCGGCACGATCGGAACCGACACGAACTGAAATGGTCCGATGGCGCAGTTGATGCTGTGCTGGCTGGCTCTGTTGGATTTTTAGCAGTGGTGTGGTGAAACGGCGTGGTTTAGAAACGTAGAAATCCAAAGTTAGGCGAATATGCAGATATGCGTTGATTGTGATGGCGCGAGCGTCAACCTGCTTTATGGTGGCTACACTGGAATTACTGTCAGATTTGCTGCCTGTATGGATTTACTTGAAGCTTATAGGCTAGTCATGTCACCAATCTGTGTTTTTACACCCCCCCCCCCATTCTCTATAGCGGTCTTCTTTTCTATTACTTTAACTGCTTAAAAAGCAAAAAAAAAGAATACGCTACTTTATGGAAGTTCGCGTGCAATGTGTAATCCCGTGATGATTCAGTTACAGTGTGACACTGAACCATGAAGGCTTTTAAAATACGCTGTTATTGGACTCCTGGGAGGCAGTTTTTGCGCTTCCCACACTTCGGTCATCGCTGGAAATGAAAAATATAACTGGGAGAAAACAAAGCTGTGACAGTATGAGATAATGTTGTAGGCCACTTCGTGTTCTCCAGTAATCGAGTAGCAGCTCTTTTCCGAGGAGCGCATCGAGTCTGTGGCATTTTTCCAAAGCGTGTATGAAATCAATGAAACAGTATGTGTGTGTGTGTGTGTGTGTGTGTGTGTGTGTGTAAGAGGGAGAGAGAGAAAGAGAGAAAAAGAGAGAAAAGTGCTTACCTGAGTTCATTACGTGTGTTTTAAACGATGTTGTCTTCACCCAAAGCAGATGAAGAGATAAAGCCCGCATACTCGTGTTTTCTGTGAGAAAGTCTTATATAAACGGTTATTTTATTTTGACGAGTTAAAACGTCGCCGCTGGTTCTTTATTCCGTCTCCAACACGATACAAGTCGCAAGTTTGAATCCTGTACAACACATACCCTATGTTATAATTAAAAGAAAAGAAAAGAAACCACTATTCTTGTAGTTATTTCAGAGCTATATCCAGTCAGGATAGTTTAACCGTTAGCTAATTGCTAACGTCTTCATGTGGCGCGAGCTGTGAAGGACAAGGCGTCCGACGTAGCCAGTCAGGTCTTCTCACCTTACCGATTATCGTCGATTATAATGGACTGTTTGAAGTTGTTTATTCGTTATAACTTATAAAAGTTTTTTTTATTTCTATCCGAATTCTAAACAACACGGCCCTGTTAAGTTTTATAAACACCATAATATTGGCTGTGTTGTGTTCATTTAGCAAAGCGCATGCAGCTTTTAGGTGTCAGCAGTAATTTCTGGTTTTATGAAGACAGTAGGCCATCACAGTTGGAAACAGACATCGCAGGCAATTAAAAGACCATTAGTCGGTTTGCTCTCACTCAGGGTAATCGGCTGTGGAGAGAAAAATAAATGGTTTAATGCATGCACGAATTAAACCTGGCTGATTTACTCACAGTATTCACAGGTTTGTTAGCAAAACTCACAGCAGAAGTTTGGATTGGTGGTAGGCAGTGATGGAGTTGTTGGGTAAAAAAAAAAATAAATAAAATAATTAGAATTGCAAATTGTCCACGTCACCTGCATCTGAGTTGACTTTGCACTGGAATTACGACTTCCGTGTGGATAACAAGGACCAAAAACTTCCCTGCAAATCGCATGCTGAAACCATCGCACATGCCTCTGTTAATTAATTGCAAAGGGACTCACTTATGAGACATAGAAATGTGCACAAGTGCATCACATGGCTGAAATCAGTATTTCTGGGATCTCTTGATTGGACTTGCTAAAAGTTTTCACATCAAATGCAGCTGTTCAGCCAAGATTTTGGTTTTCTACATCTTAGGTTTGCACAGGAATAATCTGTGCAGCAATTTAGTACTTTAGTTGTAGGACCACCAATTAGCACAGAAATCACAACATAAAACTCAAACCATATCGAGTTGTTAATTAATTGGAAAATGGCTTGCAAATGTGTCATCTGTTACTGCGTGACTTCTAAAAAAAAATTACTTGATTGATTCATATATTTAAAAATGTAAATTCAGATTTTATTCTGCGAGTTTATGAACATGTTCATGCAAAATGGTACTATTATCTGTCTGACTGAAATGTTTGATAATGTTTTTTTTTTTTGCATGATGCTAACAGGTTGTTGTAAGTTTCAATTTCTATGAATTGTCATTAAGGGTACGTTTTTGTTTTGTTTTTTTGACGAGTATGTCTCAGCTATGCAACTACATTTTGTCTAACAGGAAAATTGTTGAAGTCTGATTTTCTCCCTGAACCATTCCTTTAGTGCTATTGTTTAGTCCCCCATGGTGATTTTCTTAAAAGTCATTTGCATATGAAAGACATAGACTTCGCTGTTTAAAAGCTCTCATTGAACAATAGAGCCAACTCCCTGTTTCAGGAAGAATCTTAGAATGGTGGTCACTGAGGAATGTGCTGAGATGTGGACACAGAGCCAAGATTAAGACCAGTGTTGGATAACAGTACATTGTCAACAGGGACTCTACCTTGGGGAATGGGAGCCAGTGGTCGGGGTAAGCTTTTTTAGTTAGGGCTAGGCTTAATCTGCAGCTAGGGAACTGCCCTGTGTGTGTGTAGAACTTATTTAAGGCTTGCACATGTTCCTATGGCAAATGAAATGAAAATAGTTTAAGCAGGTTGCTGTTATTAGACGTTTCTTCCCCTTTGAAGTGTGTAGTATTTGTTTTGCTCCACTTAGCTGTCAAACTAATACCATACAGAGTGAAAATGAAAAATGGCTGGGGGAGCTGCAAATCCACATAAGAATATTTTGGGGATTACAGCTGGAGTCTGCCATGCCTGCCTTGCTTGTGATTGGTTGCGTTCCTTCAGAAATGTAAGAGAGGAGATTCTTTATTTTTTTCATACTATTATGGCTAAATATAATATTATTTTAATAAATTTTATACTCTACAGTCCATCAGTAATAAAATAAAGGCAGAACACCACTTTAGACAGTTGTCTTATTGTTTCTTTGGGCTTCTGCAATGATGTAGTTTAATTAGATTGTCTTTCTGAATAATATTAAGCTTTATTGGGTAGAAAAGATAATGAGTACAAATAGCAATAGAATAATAGATTTGTGGGGGGGAAAAGCTTATTTTTTTTAAAGAATAGATAAGAAATGGGATGATTAGGACTTGAGCAGACTCGTCAAGAATTGACCATTATGCTCCAAAGAGACCTCAGTGACCTTCAGCTCTGTCGAAAAAAAAGGTGTATTTAAATTGTTGTGCCACACGCCCCAGTACCACTGGCCTTGAAACTACTGTTAAGCAATTATAGGAAATTAATTCAGCCACTAAAAGGTGAAAATGCATGAGACTTTCCTATGCAGCGTTAACCGATATTGAAACATGTTGAAGTGTTTTATTGGTACTTTCAGCTCATATTTGAGGCACATTAATAAAACCGTGTCAGTTTCTCAAGTCTCAATCAATGCGTTGCCACCTGTACTGGCCACGTCCTGCCAGATTAGGAAACGTGATGGATTGAGCCTTAGCAAAGTACATTTATTTCAATCAGTGAGCCATTTAAATGGAAAGTCATTTGCACTTCACCTATTTACAAGTACACATGATCAGTCATTACCAGAAATGCACCTTCCCCGTTTGCTGGAAATTGGAACCATCTTATTAACGGATGGTTTAAATCAGTTCTGCAGGTAGTTAATGAACTGAGGAATTGAATTCTGAAATGCAGCGGCAGGAGCAGTACAGCCGCCCACCTAACGCCCCTGCTGGAGAGCAGCGTGGTGCTGTAGTTTACCATACATCACATTACTGTTCACACTTCCTGACTTCTCATTACAGGACATTATAAGGGAGCATTACATTTACATGCCATGTTTTTTTTTTCTCTTTTCTATTAAAGTCAGTCATATTTTACTTGGCACTGGAAAACACTTTCTGGGAAGGCCATATGTATAATAATCTATGAATACATTTATAATATGTTATACTGTATTATTATTCCATACCACTGTTGAATTCTTGAATCTGATTGGTCAGAAAGTTGTTGATTAATTTGATTGACAGTAGTGCTGACTGTAAATCAAATCAAAGGTTTAGATTAATGCACTCATTTTAATTCGTTAGCATTTCTAAATCTAAAAGTAATAAACAGATTGTGAAAAAGCATTTGTAATGAATCAATCATTACTAGCATTATTCTTTTCCACCAGAATAATGTAATGGATCAACTTTAAACATTAAAAACGAAACAGAAATGCACGCTTGGATTCAACGCACCTTTTTAAAGGAGACGAGTTTTAAAGCGTGCCCACATTATTTACCAGAATGTGTAGTAAATCGGATGAATCTGCAACGTCTAAAAATATTCTCCACCAGTTACAATTCATGTAACGAATTAAAAGATGTTTAACACGTTTAAAAGTATTCTCCAATTTATATAAGGAATTAGCTCGAATGGTGTGAAATATATCTATATATCTAATCAACACGTGTTGTGACCAGTTATAAATATACATCAGCCATGAAAGGGAATTCGTGTATGTGCACATATACATATAGATAATTAACTACAACGGATTATAATTAATTATGACTATATATGTGGTCTAGATCAGCTTTTAGGGTTAGCTGTAGTCTAGTTTGGAATTATGAACTCTAAAGAGGGAGTTTATCCTTCTGGCCAGGAAGGATTAACCACGAAGTTTGTTATTAAAAATTAGAGCGGGTAACGAGACCTTATGCAGCATAGAATTGACTCATCACGTGACAAAACAGAGAAAATCAAGCATGGGATAATACATTTTAATAACTAGATGTAACTATGAATACACACGACTAACTCTAAGCAAAACACATATGTACATCTATATACAAGGAAAGAAAAGGTATAGAGAGAAAGTAATGAAATAAAAGGGAATGGCAGACAAAAACACAACTAATTAGCCTTTTTCAAAACCAGCAACGAACTTAAATCTCCTGTAAACAGGGGTACAATCTTAAACGCAGATATAGATCCATTAACTATACTTGCATGGCTTCGTTTTGAAAGTTCGCGCGAGGTCGTGTAGAGTTCGCTGGTTCGTCGTGCCGTTTGAAAAGGTGTGGGTCGTGAGGCGGTTGCATCTTTTGTCCGGGAGAGGGAGATCCTGGCTTCCTCTTCCCGGGGCACGTGGCCCTGGGGGAGAGAAACCGGAAGGAGTGTAGAACTGAAGTTGAAGTGAAGAAGAGTAAGTGTGCTGGAAGAGAGACTGAAGAAGTTTCAAAGCGTGGTGTTGTTTTAAAGACAACACTAACACACACGCCTCTTTGGGCTATGGGCCAATCAGGAAGTTGGATTTGTTGGCGGGATGAACTCTCTTTGTCTGGTCTCAGACCTGGATTTGCATGTCCAGGGAGGAGCCTGTTTAAACCGTATTACGTGTGAAATTAAGAAAAAGCATGAAACAATGTATCCCATTGCAATATGATATGCATAATCAATCAGGGTATCGCAAGATGATTAACCACATACCAAATTCGATGGACTTATAAAGAATATTACAAGTAAAACATGGTTACAGACATTTAAAATCATATCCTAAGTTAAGCTATCTAAAATCATTATAGTTATGTTACATAAACACACAATATATGCAAACACGAAAACATCACACTATTTGGACATCGAATAATTACATATAATTACATGTTACATTGAAAAGAGATTCTCCCATTGTGTGTGTGTGTGCTTTGTGTGTGTGTGTGTGTCTGAAGAGGGGGGGGGTCGTGTCGCATTCCGATGGCATCTGGTGAAGACCGGAGGGGGGTTACCGATAAGGATTCAAGGCACAAAGACACAGAGAAACTTTTTTGCTAGATCCAGGCTGATTCAGAAATCAGTTTGATACGTTCAGACGTTACATATTGTTATTTAAGAAAGAAAAGCATACAGTCGCTGATATGGTGAAGTTTTCTGGAATGAGAAGGTTAGTTAGCACTACATTTACTCAATTTAAATTCAGTAAATTAAAGAAAACAAATAAAAATTAGCAGTTTCTGATAGCCTCTCTTAAAAAGAAGAGAAAAAATGTAAATAAAATTGAAAAATGTCTCATAATGCTCTATTCAATGTGGAACTGGATATTTTTTCTTTTATATATTTGTGATATAATGTGTTATAAACACTATTTGCATGCATCATGTTAACAATTCGTAATGCAAAATAAACATAGCTATAAAGTGCAGTGCAATTTCATACATAATTCTAACACTATCTGTAATGCATTGTAATACGATATCAATATGTTTATAGCTGATCTTTTATAGAAAGTGTTACCGCAAGTTTTCTGGTCAGTGATAATACAATACACACTGATGACAGTTTGCATAAGAGTAAAATATTTTGAGGACCCTGTTTTACCCTGAATGGCTGTTTCACTTCAAGGGACAAAAGACTGTGTCATTTATTTTATACATGTACCACATTAAACTCTTTAAGGATGAAATAAATTAGTAATAAATAATAGCATTTAGTTGAGTCAGCAGTTTGTGAAATGGCTTGAGGTTGGCGTTAAGAGGGTAGGACACTCTTTGGAGAGGATCTGATGAGGAGGTTTAGTTGAAATTATGTATGATTCCAAATAAAAAGCACAAAAATAAGTCATGAAGCTGAATTATTTGAATCAAGCTATGCGCTGCTCTTACAAACATGATTATATGATCATATAGCAATGGGCTCAGCATGAGGGAAAAAGTCATTTTGCAAATGGAGCCATTCATCTTTGAACTGGATAAACATGGATTGTGCAGTCGCTGATAAGCTCCAGTACTCATATCATTTCTTGTAGTACATTAAAAAGTTGACTATGCAAAAGAAAATATTCAAGTTGCACAAAACCATTAGCCTATTCTACTAAAGGCTTTGCTAGTCCAGTGTATTTCTGAGTATTATAATACCATGCAAATAAGCATGCAAATAAAAATGGTTTGGATATGGAGGTTATTAAAGGCATTGAAAGGATTTGATGGGTTAGGAGATAAGGTTTCCTTTGGATTAGTTACACTTTCATTCGACTATAAGGAGATAATTAAATTTAAGTCAGAGCTATTATTATTGTTATTATTATTTGGTTATAATTCTTTATAACACAGTGCTGTTGAAGTCTTGATTCTGATTGGTCAGATTGGCATTTATTAAGTTCCTTTAACCGCAGCTCTCTGTGTGTTCAAGTCCTCCTGGGAAGTTCGTATTTACGAGTTGGGAAGTCGTAATTACGACGTCAGGTGCGTTAATGTCACTTGCTGGTCGGCGCAAGATGGCGGTATACCTTCTCTTAATTAGCAAAAAAAAAACAAAAAAAAACAGCAAGGTTTTTTTTAAACTCTACTTCTAGAAAATGAACAAAGAATGCACATCAGTTGTGTTTTGCTTTTTTCAAGTCAAGTCAAGTAGGTTTTTATTGTCATTCATCTATATAGCGTGTATACATTGGAACAAAATGACGTCTTTTTCAGGACCATGGTGCAACACAGAACAGTACGCAAGACTACATAAAGTCCAGATACACAACAGTGTGAGACAAGTGCAAAACAATAAGTACACAAAACAAAACAATAAATACACATGACAGTAAATACACAGGACAATAAATACACAGAACATTGACTGTAAACTCTAAACATAGACCGTAAACTATAAGCTATTGTGTAATGTAGCAGTATAGATATAGCAGTAATACTGGCAGCAAAAAAGTGAGTTCCATAGTAAAGCGACTACTTTTTTATTTTTATGTTTTTAATCAATTTATGAAGCCGATGTACACTTTATTGTTATATATTATATCATAATTGTACAATTGCTATCATATTTTGTGCAGGAAATTAGCCTAGTTAGTTAACTAACTTAATTCGTTTTATTGTAAATAAAAAGGCCTGGCATTAACACATAATAACTGAAATCAGCTTCTGAAACGAGTGAACATTCGATTTCAACAAATTTACCATCAACTACAGACATTGCATCCATTGATACCAGATGTTTTCTTACTGACATGCCCCCAACACGGAAACTCAAAGATCAAAGAAAATCCAGAGTTTTCTGTTAATAATTACAACTTTGTGGTGCCGTTCATATGTGCTCAACTTGTAAATACGATCTTTCTGACATGACATATTAATGTTAATGAGCTTGTAAGCTGTAGTACCAGTTTACAGAGGGACTTGTTTGGTCCATACAAACAAATTAAAAATGTGTAATTGTTGATATGGTGAAGTCTTATGTAAGGAGACGTTTATTTAGCAATTTTGGAGACTTGGTTTAATCTATCGAATATTCACTAGGCTGTTTCTTAAGCAATGTTTAATATTTGTATGGTTTGTAGCTTAAAAAGATAATCTAAGCCAGAAGTGCACAAGATCTGCATTCAGATATTAACCCTTTCATGCATAGTGTCCACACTCATGGACAGTCAATGTACAGCCATGGCCAAAAGTTTTGAGAATAACACAAATATTAATTTTTACAAAGTCTGCTGCCTCAGTTTTTATGATGGCAATTTGCATATACTCCAGAATGTTATGAAGAGTGATCAGATGAATTGCAATTAATTTCAAAGTCCCTCTTTGCCATGAAAATGAACTTAATCCCAAAAAAAACATGTCCACTGCATTTCAGCCCTTCCACAAAAGGACCAGCTGACATCATGTCAGTGATTCTCTCGTTAACACAGGTGAGAGGACAAGGCTGGAGATCACTCTGCCATGCTGATTGAGCTAGAATAACAGACTGGAAGCTTTAAAAGGAGGGTTGTGCTTGAAATGATTGTTCTTCCTCTGTTAACTATGGTTACCTGCAAGGAAACACGTGCAGCCATCATTGCTTTGCACAAAAAGGGATTCACAGGCAAGGATATTGCTGCTAGTAAGATTGCACCTAAATCAACCATTTATCGGATCATCAAGACCTTCAAGGAGAGAGGTTCAACTGTTGTGAAGAAGGCCTCAGGGTGCCCAAGAAAGTCCAGCAAGCGGCAGGACCATCTCCTAAAGTTGATTCCGCTGCGGGATCGGGGCACCACCAGTGCAGAGCTTGCTCAGGAATGGCAGCAGGCAGGTGTGAGTGCGTTTGCATGCACAGTAAGGCGAAGACTTTTGGAGGATGGCCTGGTGTCAAGAAGGGCAGCAAAGAAGCCACTTCTCTCCAGGAAAAACATCAGGGACAGACTGCTATTCTGCAAAAAGTACAGGGATTGGACTGCTGAGGACTGGGGTAATGTCATTTTCTCTGATGAATCCCCTTTCCGATTGTTTGGGGCATCTGGAAAAAAGCTTGTCCGGAGAAGAAAAGGTGAGCGCTACCATCAGTCCTGTGTCATGCCAACAGTAAAGCATCCTGAGACCACTCATGTGTGGGGTTGCTTCTCAGCCAAGGGAGTGGGCTTACTCACAATTTTGCCTAAGAACACAGCCATGAATAAAGAATGGTACAAAAACATCCTCAGAGAGCAACTTCTCCCAAACATCCAAGAAGAGTTTGGTGATGAACAGTGCCTTTTCCAGCATGATGGAGCACCTTGCCACAAGGCAAAAGTGATAACGAAGTGGCTCGGGGAACAAAACATCAACATTTTGGGTCCATGGCCAGGAAACTCCCCAGACCTTAATCCCATTGAGAATTTGTGGTCAATCCTCAAGAGGCGGGTGAACAAAAAAAACCCCACAAACTCTGACAAACTCCAAGCATTGATTATGCAAGAATGGGCTGCCAACAGTCAGGATGTGGCCCAGAAGTTGATTGACAGCATGCCAGGGCGAATTGCAGAGGTCTTGAAAAAGAAGGGTCAACACTGCAAATATTGACTCTTTGCATAAACTTCATGTAATTGTTAATAAAAGCCATTGACACTTATGAAATGCTTGTGATTATACTTCAGTAACAGTTAGTAACATCTGACAAAAAGATCTAAAAACACTGAAGCAGTAGACTTTGTGAAAATTAATATTTGTGTCATTCTCAAAACTTTTGGCCACGGCTGTATGCTCTTTTGTATATTTTATGAAATTATAAGATGTAAATCACCTCCAAATCACTTTAGATCCTTACAGTAATGTAACGAAATATCTGTAGCTCTCTAGACTTTTGGTTGTTCTCAATCTTTGCTAATTTAATATAATAATAATATAAAATAATAATTAATAATATAAAATTAAAACATTAAATAACAAAAGAATTAGAAAAATGTTTTTGTGTCAGAGTTCACTGAACATCGTAGATTTTTAAAAATTACCTTGCTGAAAAAAAAAAAAAAACAATAGAAATCCTAATAGAATTTGTAATGGTTTTAAAGGTTATAATGGGAATTTTATTGTAATGTAATGGTCCCTGTGGGTCTCTAATGGTAATGTGTTGCCTTCTATTGGTGGCATGTTATGTCTAGTGGATACCATTAAGGACCTAGTTCCTTAATACGTCCTACTACATAATGGAAACCATTTGGTCAATGGTTTTAATGGTTAACAGCTGATGGTTTGTAGTGGAAACCATTAGAAATTCTGCGATGGTTTCTATTGTTATTTTAGCAGGGTATTTTTTTTTTGGGAGGGGGTGGAATTTTTTGATACCTCTTTACATGCAACAGATGTTCTGAAATGATATTTTTTTTAAGTGTTAGTCGTCATTACATATTTAAGACCTGAATGTTAAAAGTTTGAACATTGGAAGATTTATTTATTTATCATTATTATTATTTCAGGCATACTGTTTTAGCCTTTTTAAACTCATGGACAATCAGTTTACTTCTTAATATTTGATATTTAAGAATGCAGATATGCGTATAAGTAATTTATGCCTGAAAGAGTTAAAGCCAGTTTTTGGGTAAAATCCTATATTGCAGTTTGTTTACCAGATTTTCTTCTGTTTAAATCTGATGTTAAAGATTTGGCCCTACGCAACTGTCAGTGGCCATGAGAGAAATGTCTAACCGATACCTTTTTCCTTGCTAAATCACTTTTGATAACAGAAGCTGGAGATGGAAAATAGAATTGCACTCGTATCGTAGATGATAACACATTTGAGATTCATTTTTTAAATGGAGGTTGTAGGCTCACAATGACTAAAAAGTGATTATCTTTCAGAGTGGGATATTAACTTTTTAATATCAGGTGCACATGAGTGTTCAGTCTAGATTTGCTCATTTAGCACATCAGGGTTTAGATCAGGGGTTTCTTTGCTAGCTTAGTGTTACTGATACAGTATTTAAAGGGACTAAGACTTTTGGCAAGTCTTATTTTATATAGAAAGCAGATATTTGCTCTGTCTGTCCAACCTAGCTTAAATAAAATAAATGTCCCTGATAAAGGAAAATAGGTCATGTTGTCATCTCTCATGTCTGTCAAAAATGCAGCGTGGCAAACTCACACGGATGATCTTCACCGCTCGTCTAAACAGCACCACAGGAATTCGCTGTTCTAGAAATGTCATCCCTCAGGTCACCAATAGATTAAAAATAGCCACTGAGTTTGACGGCTGCGTACACTGTATGCCCTTGGGGGACATTCGTCTTGTGTTGTGGCGTTATCAGAGCCATGTTAGGATTGCATTTACTGATTAGTGAAGCATTAGGCATTTCTGTGAGGCACACAGACTCGAAAGCTGATCTGGAATGGAAAACTACTGGCTGTCATTTTGAAACCTTCACAAGTCCAGTGTGAGGCTTTTTGCCTCAATTTCTTTTTCATGAAAAATTCATTTAGAAATCACAAGGTATCTTCATAAGGACTTCATGACACATGTATGAGCAATGAATAACTTATATATAGAATAGTGTTTGATAATGAGCACAGCATGATGAAATTAGATGCTATCTTTAATATGAAAGTATTAAATAAGGAATAAGGCACTTGAGGGTGTGCTTTTATAGAAAAATAATCAATTATGGGGTGTGATGTGGCCTGGTACAGAGCAGATATAATCATCCTGAAGTTGATTATTTTCCTATTCCTTTTATACCACACTAATTTGGTTACAGTTTTTATTTATTAAAGAACAATTTGTCAGAGTTTCTTTTTAATCCATTTATTAGTCCCTCTAGGATTTTGTGATCGCAAAAATTAGCACAAAATCAAGCAAACTCCACAATATTCGAAGGAGCTTGCAATTTTTCAAAATTACCGCATCACAGCGCCATCACAGTGCGCATTTAGCCAAAGCCCTCTTTGATTCAAGTGTGTCAACTATGAGTACAGCTAAAAGGTCTCATCTACTAACAAACATCACTGCAAAAGACAGTGCAAAACAATTTCGTGCAATTTCAATTTTGCCAGTTCAAGTAGTTTTCTGGAAAAAAGAAAAAAAAAAAACACAAAAAACTTTGCAAGTTGCATCACAAATTTTGAAAAAAGCCGCAGCAAAATCAAGCATTATTGGCTGCAACAATCACAAAAAAAAAACCCTCCCAGAAATCTTGTACTGATTTATAATTACGCTATATATTGTGGAATTCATTCATTCATTCATTCATTTCTTCATCTTCATTAAGAGCTTTATCATGGTTATTATTGTTGTGGATCTGAAACCTAACCGAACACTGGGCGCAAGGTGAGAGAATTCACCCCGGATGGAACGACAGTTCATCACAGGGCGCGCACACACACACACACACACACACACACATTCACACGCTCATTTACACCTAGGGGCAGTTTAGCATAGCTAATTGTCCTGCCGGCATGTTTTTGTACTGTGGGAGGAAATTGGAAAACCCACACAGACACAAAACTCCCTTCACAAATGTTAGATAAAATATCTTTACAGAAACATTCACCAGAGCAACGATTCTATTTTTCTTTGTTAAATGATGACAGTTTTAACCTTTTTTCATTAGGTTTAGATTACAGGAAGCATCTGCTGTACAAGTCCCTGTGAATTAGCTGTTACTATAGAAACAATATCGAGCACATTAATATAAACCTGTGATTTGTTTTACAGCCAGAACTAGTGTCTATACATTTTTTCTAAGATATCCAGGTTATCCTATTGCAATGTTGAACTCTACTATTACACACAGATTGAGTGCTAAAAACTATATTTGTACCAGTTGTTTATTTCCCCTTCTTTTCCTTGTTAAATATGTTGGTTTGTGGATAATGAATGGCATTAAACCTCAGTTGTTGTTTTTAAATGTGTCACTGCTGCTTTCCAGGTGCCTTGTATTGTGTTGTGTCTTTTTGAAATATTACCCAGCTGTAGTTTGAGCAATACCACCGAGGGCCGAACTGAAATTAATGGACAAGGCAAGCTGGGAAATGAGGTCACGGGTGTCTGGCAAACCGTGTATGCTTTTTAAGTGTTGAGGGAACAAGCTGTGATGACATGTTTGTGCCATCGCATGAAGTAGGAGGAGTTGCTTTTTTGTGTGCTGTGTACGTGGAGGATGGGAACACAAACACAGATTTATTTCTGCAGCTAAGCTAGCCTTGATGATGCGTTCCTGAAAGTCTAGTGAATATGACTAAATGACTAAATCACCCGCATTCAGACAAGTGGAAATTCAGTGGACTAATGAAAGGATTTGTTTCGAACGAAACCTTTTATCTTAAACAAGTGTCACAAGCGATACACGATTGTGCCTGCATGCATTATTTTGCATAAAAGCGCCCCAAGCACTCTTTCCCACTTAGTTCTACTTAGCTCTCTGACAGCCGTACCTTAATGCCGCGGCAACAAATAATCAGCTGTGAAATATAGAAACCGATGATGCGTTATAGAGGCTTCTTCGGTGCTCGGTAAAAAAAAAAAAAGAAAAGGAAAAAAAAGCCATAGGCAAATTGTTTTCTTGTCTCGGCGTAGCGTTGAGTTAATCCGCCTCTATGATGGTTTGCATCATGACTGTCTCTGTGGAGACGACATCATGCTGTAAAAGCTCTCCAGGCTTAAGACCTTATTTATGTAAATATGACTACTTCAAGTAGTAAACTTGCTTTTTTTTTTTTTTTGCTTTATTGTTATGTAATCCTTCTTATTTTCAGCATTCTGTACACTATGTGGCTTAACACATTTGAAACTCTCTTTAAAGCTTTCCTGCCTGAGTGGAATAGATCAGTTTCTGAATAGTACAGATAAAATATATATTTTACATCCAACCATCCATTTTCTGTACCGCATGTCCTACATAGGGTCGCTGGGGATACTGGAGCCTATCCCAGGGAACTCGGGGCACAAGGCGGGGAACACCCTGGATGAGCTGCCAACCCATCGCAGGGCACTATCGCACACACATTCACACACTACGGACAATTTGGGAAGGCCAATCAGCATACAACGTATCTTTGGACTGGGGAGGAAACCAGAGTCCCCAGAGGAAACCCCCGAAGCACGGGGAGAACAGGGAAACTCTGTGCACACAGGGCACACACACTTTGCATAAGCCACCATGTCCCCCATTTTTTAAAACATATATGTTATAAACAATCAAGACAAGGTGGCGAGATGCGGTACAACACAAAGCAGAGTTACTGTTACCACCCTGACGTGGATTATTTTCAAAAAACAGCACATACTGTAGTGTTTTATTCCCACTTATAAGACAGAACCTTGCCCAATGATTGTAATTTTTATTAATAATTTATTAATGAATGACCCATTGTGCTTTTTTTAAAAAAAATTTTTTGTAATTACATTTAATGTTACGGAAACAAGTTCGTTTCTATTATCACTTATGTTATAGCACTCGTTCCCTCACCAGACTTTCTTTTTTTTCCCTCTCTCTCTTGAAGTTAGAGTTTCTCTGTCATGTTACAGAGAAACTGGAAAAGCAAAGCCCTCTGTCCTTTCCTGTGTAGGAAAACATAGTATTACATAGTGCTGACACTGGAGACTCCTTCCATAAATGTTTAATCATATCAGCGATTATACATTTTTCTTTGTTCAATTACATCTCTTTTTTTTTGTCCATTTATTATTAGACGTAGATTATGTAGATCATCTGCTAAACTAGTCCCTGGGAGTGAGCTGTTGTTTTCTAAACGATTTAGTATTGAAACAAGCACATGAATATAAGCGTGAGATTTGTCTCACAGCTGAACTGCTGTCAGAGCTGCTGGACAAGATTGGACAATTTAACAGCACTGTGGTATCAAGTGATATTAAACACAGCATGGTTATTTATGTCCAGTATCAGTCCAGCTTTTAGTAATTTCTCAGAACGTGAGCAAAATGATCTAAATGTAATATATTTAATTTAAGCAAGGAAAAAATTCTGTTCACCTATCACATACTGTATAATTGCAAAGAAAAATAACAATTTTGTTAATTAGCAAAATAAATGGAATTATTATATAAAAAATACTGAGTGTGATAATGCAAGTAAAGCAATTTACAATGTTGCTGGTTCACGTTCTTCAACTTCTTCAGCATAAAGCTATATTATAAAGCTAAAATTAAAAATGATAAATCTATAAAGATATACTGATATACACTGATAATCATTAATCTCTTATACTTTACATTTCCAAAGTCTATGGTCTATTATTCTATGGGAAATGCAAACAAAAAAAAATAATTCTTAAAAGATGTTTAGACATTACATTAACATTAAACCCACTGACAGGTGAAGTGGCAATCATTACAATGGCATCTGTCAAGGGGTGGGATATATTAGGCAGCAAGTGAATGGTCAGTTCCCGAAGTTGATGTGTTGGAAGCAGGAAAAATGGGCATGCGTAAGGATATGAGCAACTTTGACAAGGGCCAAATTGTGATGGCTAGATGACTGGATCAGAGCATCTCCAAAAGGGCAGGTCTTGTGGGGTGTTCCCAGTGTTCTGATGGGAAACCTTGAGTCCTGGCATTCTTGTGAATGTTACTTTGACATGTACCACCTAAGTCTACACCATTGTTGTAGACCAAGTACACCCCTTCATGGCAACGGTATTCCCTAATGGCCTCTTTCAGCAGGATATTGTGCCCTGCCACACTGCAAAAACTGTTCAGGAATCGTTTGAGGAACATGACAGAGAGTTCAAGGTGTTGACTTGATCTCAGTCTAATTGAGCGTCTGTGGAAAGTGCTGGAAAAACAAGTCTGATCCATGGAGGCCCCACCTCAAAACTTGCCAGATACCACAGCACACCTTCAGAGACCCGCCTTGGCAGGTCAGAGCAGTTTTGGTGGCACAAGAGGGACCTACACAATAATAGGCAGGTGGTTTTAAAGGTGGTTTATGGCTGATTGGTGTATACGGTATTATACAGTACAATACGTGATATGAACTTTCACATGAAGTTTTTTATTTACACGTTAAAAACCATGATCTTTGTATTCTAGGAATCTTACAATAAAATCAATAGAATATGTGCACAAATAAGGCAAATAATAGTTAAAAGTGACCCAACAACCCCTAGTAAAAGGCTGAATATATTTGTTCTGTTATATATCTCTCTTCGGCCCCCAACTGTGCAGAGACCAGACATATTTGGGCTTTAGACATGAGCTGGGGTGCATGAGCCATCTGGATTTCTTTCTTTCTTTTTTTTTTCCAGGTCATGTGGCATTACCCCAGCACAGTAACAAGACAGAAGGCACAGATAGGATGGCTCTGCTTTCTGGGTCAAGTAAAGAGGAAATTGCTGTAGCATTGCGGGATTAAAGTTCAGGACACAGTGTGTGAAAACCATGCAGAATGAACATAAAGCAGATAGAGGTGAATGAGCAGAAAAACGAAATGAATTTCAGATGATATATCCGGATATATTTTTGGCAGGCATTGTAGTGTAGGTCTACGGTTATGCTGTATCATGTATAGCATTCATGTAGATATTGGCATAGTAGCAAAGTGTATTGAGCAGTTGTGAGGGGAAAAAATGGTGGATGGGATAAAGCGATAACTTTGCTTGATATTGAAATCACAATTATATTCTATGTTATTCAATATTTAGGTACAAACTAGTTTCATTGTTCGTTTAACATTTGATCAGTTTTATTCAACAAAAAATAAAACTAGCCTTTTCTGTGTACATCGTATATTCGAAGTGTGTATTTCTTTACAGGGATACATCTTTGATTTAATATGTGCTTCTTAGTCACATTAACTGAGTATAGCCTTTCAATGTGGAAATAATGAATTATCAGAAGGAATAAATTCATATGCAACCACAGTATGTCAAAAAAAGACAAGTACAACATATAGTTAAGGAAGTAATGCGCTAGAGTCAATACAAATCGATCCCCAATTAGCTAGCTTCCAAAGTGTACAAAAATCTCGATAATTAGGCTAAATTAACTGATTAGGCTTCTACAACATTCATCAAGCCATTTCGTGCTATTTTGGTGTTGTGGATTTATTTATTTATTTATTTTTGTCCTTTTGTCTTAGCCTATTAGCAAGCAACAAAGAGATCATTAAAGTTACTAAGGGTGCATCTCAATCAGCTCCCTAGGTTGTCAAACAGTATATTGTGTACACGAGTTCGGGCACTGGTAAGGACCCTGGCTCACTACACATTGGGCAACATGACTATGTACTCACGTTGTAAAACGTCACCACTGGCATTTATCAACAACAAGCAGGACCGATATCTTTCTGACATTAAATTGTACATATAAATCTGTTAGCTTAATCACACGTGTTTCTGTCATGGTACTTCTAGCAGGATCGTAGGCTAGCTAGTGGATTTTTTAAAATCATGAAACACTTAAAAGTTTTTAGACTTAAACAAAGTGCATATAGAAAGTCAAATAAAGATAAAAATCCCTAACGTAAGTAATCATTTGAGAGCTACACCAATGATAACAAGCTACATTTGTAGACGAAGTTGGCTGAGAGTTCGTCCGCCATTTTTTTCGAGCTGAGAAGCTTCAGAAAAGATGACGTCATTTCCAGTAACGGAACATAGTGAGCATCAATGTTTTTTTTAGGGAGCGAGCGTTCCAATTCACTGGAAATATATTGCGATTGAGACAGCCCTTAAAATGGCCGACTCCCTGATCAGTATCCTGACTACTGAACTAGGGAGCTTTCTTCAGTTCCTCACTCCAAACTAGTTCCTGGAATTAGTTTCCAGTGGAAATGGGGAAAAAATGGAAATAAAACTTTTTTCTAACGCTTTTATCTTATCTGACCTTTCGTTAAATGTGTAGAGATGCTATAAAGACAAAATAACGCTTGGAAAGCAGTAGCAGAAATTCACTGGTGCCTCAGGTGAGTTTAAATAGCTAATACAGTTAGGTTGCTTTGCTAATCTGTGAACAACGCTAATTTTCACACTGATTAATGCTTCATTTTAACTGTGTTTAACTAGTTAGCTTTAGAAGCTATATACAGGAACTAAAAAAAAAAAAACGCTTAACATGCCTAACTACAAGTGTTAAGATTGATCTGTTGCTTGCTAATATGAATGTAGGGCTAACCATCAACCTGCACAGAGAAAATTAGCCATTTGGCTTAATCTGACTCATTTACATCATAAACAATAATAAATAAATACATTTAATATGTATTGTCTTAAATAAATAAATAAATAAATAAATAAATAAGAATAAAAAAAAGAAACATTTGCATAAAATAGAGATTATACTCTGATTATAACAAGCAGTTGTGCCACAGTGAGTCTGATTGGATATTAGCCGTTATGCTGTTATCTAGGTTTTTTTTGTGTGCTTTTTTTATTCATTTTTTTTAATCATTTGTTGGATCAGCAGAGAGCAGCATGTGTGTGTGTGTGTGTGTGTGTAGTAAGGGTTCTGCACGGTGGTGAGGTTGAAATTAGTTAATTTGGAACATTTTTTGTGGAGCAGTAATGAAATAAACATTGTTTATTCCTAAGGTAATTGTGCTTTATGGGAAACTTTCTGTTAGTGAGAATGTTAGTCAACTCTGTGTGACCTCAGATTATGTCATTATATATTTTATACTTTATGTTCCTTGTTTAATTGGACCCAGTTTTTCTTTCTTTTTTTCCCTTTCTGCTGCTTTGCTAGTGCCTTGTGTTTACTCTTAGAATATGTAAAACCCTTAAGAGTTCTTTGATTGTCCCTCTGTAGAGCTCTATAGCAGAATGTGGTACCAGAACGTGTTCCAAGTAGAGCCCTTTCAGGGGGGTATATGTACCTTGCACCAAGGCCTTGGAAAACACTGTTTTGTTCAACTGTATACTTGCACATAGCTAGAATCATGATAAAACTCTCTGCTCTCTAAATAACTTTAATTATCTAATTACTGAATAATTAAAAACCTTTAAGAATTTATAAATATCAAAACACTGTTTTTTTTTCTTTTCGTAATACCTAGAACCTGTCAGGCATTTCAAATTTCAGTAAACTGTTTTGGTAAACTCTCAAACCCTCTTAAAGTGTTCCTTGGTTGTCCCTCTGGGGGTACCCTTTAAGGTTATCTGTAGAACTCCACAACAGCATGTTTGTCTATCAGAAAGTGTTGCATGTAAAGCTCTTTTTTGGAGGCTGTAAAAGGCTTTGGAGAGCAGTATTTCATCCTGCTGTCTTCATGTACATAGCTAGATTGGCAATAAAGCTGTCTACTCTCTAAGAACCTTTAATTATCCAGTTACCCAAGAACTCCTCAAGAACCTTGAAGAGTTTACCAAGACAGTTTTTAAGGAAATCTGAAACTCTCCAAGAACCTTTAATTATCCAATTACCCAAGAAGCCTTTAAGAAAGTGTTGCATGTAGAGCTGTGTTAGGAGGCTATAAATAGACGGTGTCCCCAAAGTCTCCATACATAAGGGAATATGTTTGCCAGCACCACGTTGGTTGTGCCTTCGTCAGTGGATGTTCGTGGACATTTACTTCTTGGTTGGTCCGCAACACTTCCAGTCTTTTTGAAATTGTCAATAAGTTTGGCAACAGTGTCATGTGTGATGTAGTTGCCTGTTAAAGTTAAAGTGCAAGATGCTAAATAAAACTTACCAGCTAATTTCCTTATAAAATTGCACAAATTGTATCAGAGACTACTATTTTAATTTTTTTGTCACACCAAATATTGATTTTGTTTCATTTACTACTGTTTACTGTTCTTTACGGTATTGTTTGAAGGCATCTTTGCTCTACAGCATTTCTTTGCATGCGCCTAAAACTTTTGCACAGTGCTATATATATATATCTCTATATCTATCTATCTATCTATCTATATCTATATCTATATATATATATATATATATATATATATATATATATGATGTTATATGTTCAGTTGGGTCCGACTCTCAGCGAGTCTGTGGGTCATCTCTCGACATGCTTTCCGGTCTTGGACATTCCCTTTTAGCTGTTCTACGCCTAGGCCAGTGTCCATTGTGATGGTGTCGAGCCAGCGCATTCTTTGGCGGCCTCGTCTTCACGTTCCTCTGACCATTCCAAGCATCGTTGCTTTCTCCAATGAACCTGATCGCATCACATGGCCAAAGTAAGTGAGCCGGAGTCTGGTGGTCTTTCCCTCAAGCGACATTTCTGGCTTGATGCGCTCCAGAACCTCTTTGTTGGTGACTCTTGTTGTCCATGGTATCCGTAATATATATAAGAACCTTTAATTATTACACCGGAACTCTTCAAGAGCCAGTGTTTACCAAGATAGTTTAGTGAAATTGAAAACTTTAATTATTCAGAACCTTTAAATATTCAATTACCCAAGAACCCTTTAAGAACGTTCAAGAGTTAACCACGGCAGTTTAGTAAAAATTTGAAACTCTCTAAGAACCTGTAGTTACACTATTATCCAATATCGAATCCAATCATCCAAGAACACTTTAAGAACCTATACAAATTTATAAATATTAAAATTCTATTTTCTTATTAATAAGAAGAATCTGCCAGGCATTTCACATTTTGCTATACTGTCTTGGTAAACACTTAAAGGTTATTAAAGGGTTCTTTGGATGTCCTTTAAGGTTCTATGTAGAATTCTACACCATGCTACTCAACAGTATTCTCAACATTCTACTGCATGCTTGTACATAGCAGAAATGACAATGAAAATAAAGATCTCTACTCTCTAAGAACCCATAATTATCCAATTACCCAAGAACCCTTTAAGAATGTTTACTATTTTTGTTCTTCAAACCCTCAATTGTTCTAACAGCACTCACACAGTGAATTTTGAGCAATATAACCCACTCCTTTGTGAGAGCTCATCTAGCATTTAGCCATAAGTGAAGTCTCGGCACTTCAGCCTTTCTCTTTTTTTTTCCCTTCCCAACCATCTTTAACCTTTTCACACTGTGTTGTAACCACAAAGCCTGAACCCGAGACTGAGCCGGCAGGTAGACTGAATCTCTCAACAGATCCCTAAAATACTTCCTACCTCTCACAGCAATCCCTCTTAAATTTATCTTGAAAAAAATCTCTTTTTTTCGATTGGCTGTGTCATCCCTGTTCATCCCTGTTTCATGGTACACTGAAGACTGAGAGACGCACAGCAGGATTGAGAGTGAAAAGGCTTAATTTTGCCTCCCTTCTTTCAGGATCCAAAGCTTTGAAATTTTTTTTTTTTTGGTTTTTTTTTTTTTGGACAAAGACTTTCTGTTCGAAAAAGGCACCAGTACTATTGTGTGTGTATACAAGAGTATTTCTCATGTTCTCAGAATTGGAAGTCCAACTTTTTGACTCCTGAAAAAAAAAAGACTCAAGATGGAAACGTGTCCAATCATCCAGGTTTCCATGGCAACCGAATATCCCAGCGGGCTTTGTGGCATCACCAAAAGTGCCATGCAGCTCGCCGTCTATGATATATATGTCTATTTCCAGTTTCTGAATGGCTCCCCTGCCGTTATATCAGTCACACTAATAGATAATTCATGCTCTGATGCCCTCGTCTGCACAGCCGCAATCGCAAGAGAGCCGACACCCAACCTTTCCCCTGGCCCTGCGAAGTGGTGTTTTTCGTTTTTCATTTTAATCAAACTTTCAGGGCTACGATACAATCAAGACACTTGGAAACAACGATATCATGGTGCAGCTTAGATATTGATCACAATCAGCTGTGAAAAGGAAAGCATGTAATTTTTCCATTTTTTTTCTCCCAATAATAGGACTGGATTGGCAAAACTCAACTCATTCAGACAGTTGAAAAGAGCATGGGTTCTTATTTAGCAATCTT
Source organism: Cranoglanis bouderius (assembly GCA_023630585.1). Taxonomy (NCBI): domain Eukaryota; kingdom Metazoa; phylum Chordata; class Actinopteri; order Siluriformes; family Cranoglanididae; genus Cranoglanis; species Cranoglanis bouderius. The sequence continues at coordinate 19,221,309 of CM042541.1, forward strand.
TCGTCCGTAGGAAACACGCTAAAAAACAGTGCTCAGAGCTTTCCGGGTTTTTTCTTTTTGCATCGTAGCCCCATTCATTTGGAAAAGAGCGAAACACAATTAGAACACTTAGTATCTGTGCCTTACTGCTTCAGTGGCATGTGCCCACATCATTGTGCTTCTATTTGGACATAATTGGCATAATTAAATCTAATGACTTCCTTTTATAATGCTACAGCTCTATAAGTGGCATGATAAAGTGCTAAGAGTGCTGCGTCCATGCCGAGCCTAATGGGACGTGATCGGAGTTCATAGCAGTGTTGGCTAAGCGTAGCAGTGCTATCGTGCTAGAAATGTCACCGTCGTGCTTGACGGAATCCTAAATTTTACACCTTGTATTGATAATTGACCTCATAAGAGGATGTTTCCATTAAAAGACAAATACTAGGCACCTCTCTCTGAGCTAGATACACAAAGGGTGCTGCTCCATGCAGTCCTCTAGACTGTTTATGCAGCATGTTTGTAGAGGCAGAGAGAGGGCGAGCTGATGTGGCGATATAAAGCCATCCGATGCAAACAGTGGCAGGCTATTACTCTTCCATGCTGTTTGCTGCATACTGCTGTATTATCGGCAAATACCTCCTCCGAAAGCATAGCGTGCATCAGCAGTCCTCGCGATCAGGGCCGTTAAACATGGATAAATATATTTTAAAGGTTCACAGCGAACAGGAAAACCTATCAGCAGCACCATAATTAGATGTGTTTCCACTCTAAATGCAGCTGTTGGGTAAGAAATAAAACACAACACGGTGTGCTGTTACAGGAAAATAATCAATGGCTGTGTGGTGTCAAGACCGGTTACTGTTACCACCTCAAAGTTGATTATTCTCCAGTAACAGCGTGTCTGGAAGACTTTTATTCCATACATACCACAGCAGTTTACCAACAACAAATACAATTTTTTTCAATTAAAAAATTGACACATCATACTTGTTATCCATATATAGCTGCATTTGATGCTGCGGAATGTCTGCGCAACGCTGTCAATCGTGAAGACTTTTCAGTGTTGGAAAACGTAAAGTTTGTTACTTTTACAAAGCACTAACACTGAAGACTCCTTCCATCTATCCATTTTCTGTACCGCTTATCCTACACAGGGTCGCGGGGAGCCTGGAGCCTATCCCAGGGAACTTGAGGCACAAGTCGGGGAACACCCTGGGTGGGGTGCCAATCCATCGCAGGGCACAATCACACACACATTCACACACTATGGACAATTTGGAAATGTCAATCAGCCTACAACACATGTCTTTGGACCAGGGATGAAACCGGAGTACCCGGAAGAAACCTCCGAAGCACAGAACATGAAAACTCTGTGTACACAGGGCAGAGATGGGATTTGATCCCCCAACACCGGAGATGCGAGGCAAACATCCGAACCACTAAGCCACCGTGCCCCTCATGGAGACCCTGTTCGAAAAATGCTAAATAAATATCCTTATAGAAAACTTCACCACATCAACAACACACATTTTAAACAATTCATATGGAGCAAAGTCCCATGCAAGTCCCTGTGTAAAAGTGGTTACTGTAGAAACAATAATGTATTGGAACAATTTGCACTCAAGTTTCCATTATTGAACAATAACTTTAGTTCCAAATAATAGACTTTATGTTAAAACAATAATGAATTCAGAAATGACTCTCATGATGATCATACCCATAAGTTGCTCATAAGTTCCTGTTTACACAACTGCACTTTTTGACTATATAGTGCACAGTTATAGAAGGGAATTATTTATAATCTGGTGTTACCCAGATGAGGGTGGGTTCCTTTTTGAGTCTGGTTCCTTTCAAGGTTTGTTCCTCATGTTGTCTCAGGGAATTTTTCCTTGCCACCGTCGCCTCTGGCTTGCTCATTAGGGATACATTTTTATAATTGAAAATCCATATCCAGAATTTATATATTTCTGAGCTGCTTTATGACAATGTCCACTGTTAAAAATGCTATACAAATAAAATTGAATTTAATTGATTTATTAGAAGGAGCATATTGATATAAATGCTGTAGCAGGAACTACTGTCAGAGAGTCTGCTATAGAAAATGAATCGCACCTTCTGACTAATCAGAATCGAGAAAAGTAATGCAAAAAAACAACAACAACAGAATGACCATACTGGGATTATAGTGATCCCTGAATGGAGAGCAAAAATGTCATTTTGATGTTGTTTAAATAGTGTTAATTCAAAGCATCAAAGTTCTCTGGCCTTGTGTTTGAGACGTCTCTCCAGTAATTCAAAATGAATACCTAGCTAATGCGTTGTAGTTTGTGCCAACTAATAAAATACATTAAAGCTTCACTTTTTTGCCCAGTACATCACTGCTGTGATAATATGCATTCACACTGAAAATGATTTTATGGATCATTAAAGTCAACCACTTAGCACACTCTTTGTTAATTGTTATATAATGCTAAATAATGCATGCTGCTTATGTATTCTCAACAGATGGGGACTGGGGAGAGGAACACGAGTGCAGGAAAAGGAAATAGAAGGCAGAAAGTAAACCTTTTCAGAGTCATCAGAGGCAAAGTTTTATAGATTTGTGAGATTGTGAGGTAATGAGCAAATTATCCTGGCCCGCTTGGTGCATGTCTTCTCTCCGGTTGAAATCCGTTGAAGAAACAGAAGTCTGATATTTTTTTCTCGGGATTAGTGAAGCATGTTGCTAAGTGATATTAATGAGGGCCTGGGTAATTTAGTGACTTCAGCAAAGGGGCATCTGTTCCTTTAACGAATAGGAACCATTTGCAGAATGCCTGAGACTTAGCGTGTATCACTTGTATAAAACTTTCTGAAGGCTTAATGATGCTTCAGATCAAAAGCTTCAGACTTGTATAGGATATTTCACACAGATGTCCCAGGGAATATGGTGTAAAATATTAAAAATGTTTGTATAATACCCAGAGGTATCAAATCATACATTTATTAGCTAACTCCTTGGGTAAAAGAAAGCTCCAGTGCTGCCTAGTAGTGTTGTCACGGTACCATAAACATATCTTACAATACTATACCAGCTGTAGTATCATGATACCAAGTAGTGTCATGATACCACACAATATTGTGTTAATTCATAATTCAAATCTACAAAATGAACCAAATTTACAGAAATACGTAGATATAAATGAAACCAGACAAACCGAATTTTCCTCTGAATACTTTATTAATGAGAATGAATAACTGGCTATTGGAGAAACTCAAGAACAATCATACAGTTGGCAAGCAACAAATTCCATGTGCCACATATTTCATCTGTTGTTCCCTAGAGCAATGGAATCATTAAAATGGAAATGGTCCTCAGAGTACTAAGAATGAACACATTCATAAATAGAAGAATTTGGAAATTAACTCCAAAAAAAATCATAAAATTGGGAACGTTAGCTCGCTTACAAGCAAACACAGTAAATTTTCTTATTTACACACAGCAGTTAGTGTAAAGTTGGAATGCTTACTAGCAAACACGGCTAATTTTAGTAGGCTACTTACACACAGCGGTTAGCATAATCTTAGCTCGCTTCAGCTAATTTTAGTCTTTATACACAGCGGTTAGCGTAACTTTAGCTCGCTTACAAGCAAACAGGAAATCTTTAAAGGTTAAGGTAAAGAATTTAGGTTAAATGAAGTGTCACTAAATTTTATTCTAAAAAGCAGTGAGATATGTTGTTTTAGCGAAAATAGCATTAACTGCCACACATACAACATTTCCTATGGTGCGTTCAAGTCATGTCGGAAAGATGGTATTTACGAGTTGCACACACATGAACGCCACCACAAAGTCATATTTACGACTCTGGATTTTCTTCGAGCTCAGAGTTTCTGAGTTGAGAGAACATGGTGGAATCAATGGATGGTAACTTTGTTGAAATTGAATGTTTCCTTACCTCAGAAGCTGATTTCAGTTATGTGTTTGGTATATTCAGTAAGTTATTGGACTACAAGCAAATTGCTGAACATGTCTTTGTCAGGCTTTTTTATTTACAATATACAAGCTAATGACCTGCAGAAAATACGATAGCATTGTACAATTACGATATAATATGTAACGCTAAAGTTTACAGTGGCTTCATAAATTGATTAAAAACATAAAAAAGCAAAACACACCTGATGTGCATTCTTTGTTCTTCATTTTATAGAAGTAGAGTTAAAAAAAACTTGCTGTATTTTTTGTAGTTAATTAAGAGAAGATACACGGCCATCTTTATGTCATAATTACGAACAATTACAAATAATTAAAACTTGTAAATACGAAGTTCCCAGGAGGACTTGAACGCACCCTTAGGGTACTTCAGTATAGACGATACTACCGTTTAAAAAATACAGTGGCATCGGCAGTATTTTGAAGCTTTAGTATTGTGATACTACCATCGTACCGTATACCGTAGAACTCTACTGCCTAGTCCAAATGTTTTGGTTGCCCAGAAACCTACAGTAATTGACTAGATTTTAACAAATGGACACTGAGATAATGTAATAACGTATGACGAGCTTGTTAATACAGACTAGGGGAAACATATGAGTATGTGATCACATAGATCCAAGGGCGTAGGTTTGATTTTGACATTGGTGGGGACGTAAAAGTCTGCAGAGAGACACCCCCAAATTCTGGTTAAGTACATGTTGACATTGGAAATCCCAATTAATGAATGCTTTGCACTGCATGTTGAGTCCACACAATCAACATCAGTGTAATTAGAAAGCCATCATCGGGGCTTTAATGAGTATTTCATAATTGTCTAAAGGAGTGACCTTTCGGAGTGCTGTCATGGTCACCATAAACAGGATGGTTAAAGCTGTTATATAACTACTGAGGTAGTTGTTATATTTTCTGCCTTTGTCAAATCGCAGCGTGTTTATTTATGTGTCCTTGCTGTCTTTTTGTGGCAGCCTGAATGAGCATATTGTCTTCATTCTTGAAAATAATTACCTTCTATTTGTCCAGAGAGAGGACTTGGGTTATGCAACCAGAAATGATTTGTTGTGGCTAAGAGATGTTTCCAATAGCCATCTTTTTATTTTTTTATTTTGTGTGTGTGTAGACAGAAGATGTAGAACCACACATTAAAGCTGTAATGCTTTTGAAATACCATATAGTTTTTTGTATTAAGAAAAGATATTTGGACATACTAGTATTTATTATAGATTTTTTTTTCTAGGTAATTGCTCTGAGAAGGCAAGGAAGCATCTTTCATGCTTATCTCTTTGCCCTTTAGCCAGAAGCAGACGAATTGTTTATGTTGGGATAGATTTCCGGTGTAGTTTAACTTCACCCATGCTTTCTGCATGGGCCGGTGTAAAAGTGTGTTCAAAGCACCGGGGGGCTCAGGGACGTTTCAGGAGATTAAAGGTGTACGGTGTAAAAGAACCCGATCGATGCCTTCTCCCTGCCAAGACATTGACCACCTATCGATCTGTAGGCAACAGCCGGGCTGGTGATGCAACAGCTCTCTTGTAACAGATACCCTGGCCATCACATATAACTTTGGTGAACTCGAATAGCTTGATTGTTTGACGCTTGGTTGTTATTACCTTCAGTTATTAAGCAATATTTTGACAAAAGAGCTCATCTCATGTCTGCCATATGCATGACAAGCATGCTTCATCATCAATGAGTGTTGGAGAGCATTAATTTTATGGAAAGCTCCTCATTAAATCAAATATCGGATGATCCGAGCGCTTTGATGCTCATTGTTTACAGCTGTAATTTTACAGATGCAATAATGAAATGCAATCACGTCCACTATGCCTGCTTCCGTCGTGATCCCTCTTAGCAGCGGGGCCACAAAAGCCCACACTCGTCTGATATTTACCCACAAACATGGCACACAGTGTCGGCCCACGTTGTCATTAGCCCCTGTCTTTCCCCATGAGCCAGGGCAGGTGCTAATCAGCATGCTAATTGTAACATTGTGTTGTTGCGTGATCTGCCGAGATGAAAGGCAGGCTGTATGGCGAAGGAGCCAGAAGAGGGGGGACGAGGTCCAGCAGGGAGGCCGCGGCCGCTCTGTCTCATCATGACGTCTGGCATTTGCGCTCATTACCACGATTATGTCTTCCAGCTCTCAGCATTCAACACAGAGCAGAGCTGCACGCGAGCTTACAACCGCCAGCGAGTGCTTTAGCACAGATTGCTTGTCGATTGGCTCTCCAGAACATCTCCAATCCAGGTCTGGCTTTATTCCTTGCTCTTGAAGAGCTTCTCTGATGCAACCCCCTGGAAAAGGCATTGTTATGGTGTTGTTCTTACTTTACGTGTGTTACTAGAGGACATTTTAATCAAACTTGTCAGATTACTTTGACATAAGAAGGAAAGGAGCTTAGCAAACGTAAAGTATAAGCTTCACACTAATTTGCTTTTTTTGTTCTCACTGGCATGGCATCATGAGTTTAGTGAATTGCCAGCTTCTTCTTTTTTCCTTTCTGCACTATGTCCTCCACTTGTATTGTCGGTTTTGAATGGGCTGTGTATAATAGACTACATAGTACAGAGTGATGTGCATTCATGAAACGTGACCATTGAGAAGCCACAATGATTTCCCAGGCAAGTTCACACCTTCACAATGGCTGGGATAAGAAGTAGGGGGACAACAGGAAGAATCGACATGTGAGGGAGGTTTGTAATCTCAGAATAGCTTATACCTCACTATTGTATGAAGCAAACTACCTCTGGCTTTATAATTCTAACATGATTCATGCACAGTAGTCATACACTTCAGTTCAGTGTGTTGAGTTATTAAGCTGACTTTGCATATATGCTCTTTTAGAAAGAAACCTCTTTAGTTTGTTCCTCTTTTGGAACGTTGAACATTTCTAGGTAGAACCCTTTCAGAGAGCGTTCCAAGGGTGTACTCACACAAGGCGATCTGTACTGTGCACGAGCAGGTTTGTCCACCAAAGTCCTGTTCGTTTGACTAGTCCAAAGACCCCCAAAGTCCAGTTCGCTGAAGATGATGTGACTCTTCCGTTCGAGAATATTTGGGTTTATAACTGGTGTGGTTCTCACCTTATTGATGAACAGGAATTGTGTCGGTGAGTAAAGCTGCAAATTCGTCAGCTGCCTCCGTAAACATCTTCTGATACGTGCAGCACGATTAAGTGAAAATTGCTGTGCCCCAAATGACTCCAAATAAACCACAAAGTAAGCAACGTTACAATGATGGACTCCGTTGTTCTGTGTGAGAACACTTTTCTTCTTGTTTTCTTCAAAACAAAAAGTCGCATCGTAATGACATAAGCGTGCTCAGGCCTGGATCATTAAGTGCAATGTGAGTGCAGGCCAGAGGGGGAGTGGGGAGGGGGTACAATCGTGCTTGGGTACGGTACAAGGTAACCGGGCCTAGTGTGAGTACACCCTATATTAAACATATTTCCAGAAACAAGGATTCCTCACTGCTCAAGTCACCCTTGAGAAATCCTTTCATTTCACACAAGTTAAACTCTCTATGTCCTACAACCTGTTAGAGTCAGTATAGGGTCAGTATACTTAAATTTATTTATTTGCATTTACCGTACCGGAAATGTCATACTGACAACTGTTTTTCAGAAAAAGTCCTGGTCAAGATGCTAGTTTAAGCCTCTTGCTTATGCTAGCATAATGTCCAGATTCTGGATTTTGTAATAGGCTTCACACCAAGGAGGACATTAAACCAATGGACAAGCAATGGCAATACTTGGAAAAAGGTTGGATGGTTTCAGAAACTGCTGATCTCCTAGGGTTTTCACACACAACAGTCTTTAGAGTTTACACCGAATGGTGCGAAAAAAAAAAAAAAAATCTGTAAATGGTGGTCCTGCGGGAGGAAACGTTTTGTTGATGAGAGAAGTCAGAGGAGAGTGGCCAGATTGGTTTAAACTGACAGGAAGGCTAACTCTAAGGTTAACTCAAATAACCACTCTTTACATCCATGGTGAGCAGAAAAGCATCACAAAATGCACAGCACATTTGAACTGAGAAACGATAGTGATATGTCATATCCGATACAATACTAATACAGAAGCTCTGATAGTGGTAGTAGTGTTGGTTTAGGACATCCCTAGGCATGAAGTAGGATTAGGAACAATTATAGAACACATTATGTGTGAGTTTGTCTTGGTTAATGTACAATATACAACATACATACAGCATACAATATACAAAAAAAACCTGTATTAGCATGTCTTGGTTAAATGTTAACTTTTCCTTTTTGTACTTTAAATTTTAAAAGTGAAAACTTGTGAAAAATCTCATCCTTTAACAGTAATAACTGCAACCAAATGCTTCCGAGAACTGGAGATCAGTCTTTCACCTATTTCTAGGACTAGGACTTACTCCTATGCTTTGGATCATTGTCTTGCTGCATAATCCAGTTGCGCCTGGGTTTCAACTCACGGACTGAAGACCGGACATTCTTCTTTAGGATTTTCTGGTAGAGAGCAGAATTTATGTTTCCCCCAATTATTGCAAGTTGCCCAGGCCCTGAAGCAGCAAAGCATCCCCACACCATCACACTTCCACCACCATGCTTGACCGTAGGAATGATGTTCTTTTTATGGAATTCTGTGTTTGATTTACGCCAGATGTAACGGGACCCCTGTCTTCCAAACAGTTCCACTTTTGACTCATCAGTCCACAGAACATTCAAAAGGTTTGAAGATCATCAAGGTGTGTTTTGACAAAATTTAAACGAGTCTTAATGTTCTTCTGGGTTAGCAGTGGTTTTTGCCTCACCACTCTTCCATGCCATTTTTGCCCAGTGTCTTTCTGATAGTGGCATCATGAACAGTGACCTTTACTGATGCAAGAGAGGCCTGTATTTACTCTAATGTTGTCCGTGACTTGCTGGATGAGTAGTTGCTGTGCTCTTGGAGGAATTTTCGGGAAGGTTCACTACTGTGACGAGTTTTTCCATTCCTTTGAAAGCCTTTGAAATAGCTTTGTAACCCTTCCCAGACTGATGTATTTCAATCATTTTCTTCGTCATCATTTCTGTTGAAAAAGTTCTTAGATAACTTTTTTGCTTCAATAAATAACATTATCATTAAAAAAAAAACAACAACTGTATTTTGTGTTTACTCAGGTTGCCTTTGATTTTATCTTAGATTTGGTTTTAATTTCTGAAACAATTTAGTATGAGATACACACAAAAACAGAGAACTCAGGATGGGGCCAATACTTTTTCACAGCACTGTACATGGACAAACACTGTATTATCAGTTCCTTCAGGATTTTGCAATTTTGCGATCGCAGAAATTGACGCAAAATCAAGCAAACGCCACAAAATTCGGAGGAGCTTGCAATTTTTCAAAATTACCGCATATTTTCCATAGATTTTCGATAGACGTGTCATGTGACATCATCACAATGCACATTCAGCCAAAGCCCTCTTCAATTCACGTGTGTCGAACATGAGTACAGCTAAAAGGTCTTGTTTATCAACAAACATCACTGTGAAAGACCGTGCAATTGGAATTTCTCCAATTCAAGTAGTTTTCCACAAAAAAAGCACAAAAAAACTTTTGATTTTTTTTTTTTTTTTTTTTTGAAAAAAAGTCGCAGCAAAATCAAACATTTTTGGCTGCAACAATCACAAAAACACTCAGCGAAATCCTGTACGGACTGACATATCATATCACATAGCCATATCATAGATCTTTTCAAAACAAAAAGTGCAAGCTGACAGATACTAGACATGTCATATAGTGTCAGAGTGTAATTTCATTCTTGTCTAATGCGAATTATCTCTGAATGCATGAATTCATGCGAATTCATATCATCATCACTGAGTTCCATGCCCTTTTAGATCTGAATGGTGATTCAAATGTTTTAACTTTCATGGCTTTTCATCCATAAAATGTAGTCCAAACCAGAAATGAAGACAGAAATGTCAGCTCGAGCCTTTATACTGCATGTGGTTTTATTCAAAAATTCTCGCAGGCCACATACTAATGATTTATCCATCGACTGGTTGACCTCAAACTGAAACATATTCTTTTCTAGTAATTCATTAACCGCAAAGTGAGAACCGGAGACGTAACTACATGTAATTTTCAATTCCCCACAGATTTAATCAGACATAAAGTGAACAGGCGCACATCTTTTAGATACTCCTGACTATTCAGTGCCAACGCAGTTTTAAACCTTTGTGTCGATTACTCTTACGGATGATCAAAGCTTCACATCTGCTGTTGGATTATTGTCATTCTGTCTCATTAAAAATCGCGAGCATGTCAGTAGCAGCCGAGAGTGAATGTAAATTGTATCAACACAATGAGGACACATTTTCATACATGAAACAAGTCTTTACAATGTTAGAACGAAACAAATATGAATACTTGCTATGCCGTTTTATTGTTTGTTTTTTTTTACCAGATAAAAGTGAATTTGATTAATATGTGCATCAGTGTGGATAAAAGTCACTCATTTTTTATGGTTATTCATCTGAATAATCTATGAAAGCACCTTTAGAATACATGTTGAGTGTAGTGTTGATGTCTGCAAGCTCCTGATTATTTCTAGTCGTAAAAAATGTACCGAAAGTACCAAATATAATGTATAACCCGTCAGCGTGTAGCGAATTTTTGACTGACGTATTACTCATAGTGATATGATAAACGGCGACACTGGATAACAAATGGTGAATAAACCAAATAAATGAGCTTTAATCAAACCAGTGCGTTTATTTTTGCACCATTCATCAAGGCACTTGCTTTTCGGGCATGCCATTCATCAATCCAACAGTTGCATTTTTTTTTACGTGTTTCATTATTCATCCCCTGCTACCTGAGAGTGTAATTTTTTTTTTTTTTTTTTAAACGAATACAGCTCTGAAACATGGAATTGTGAAGTGTCAGGTGAACAGCAGGAGAAATGGGAAGTGGATGATTATTATTTTTGCCGGTGACTATATTTATAAATGGTTTTAGGCAACATAGGATTGTCCAAGCTGGACAAAATGAAAAGGCTGTGACTGGCACCTGGTAATTTGAGGGTGAGACCTCCTGGTCAGAATAAAAAGCTGAAAAAATGACAGCATCCTCCGTAGCCAGCAGTGGGTCTGTTTTTTTTTCCCCCCAAGCCCAGACCACACCACACTCCCAGCGGTGCTCATGCATGGGGAGAGAGATAGACAGAGAGAGAGAGAGGGAGAGAAAGAGAAAGAAGAGGCTCGAATTCTGCTTGAATTAGCGATGCTCCTCATTCATCCCTGAGAGTACTGAAATCACGGATGTGCTACGGAGATAGGATTACGGCCAAAGGAGTCCAAAGCCAATCCTCCGAGGCCCCATGGTCACGCAGACAAAGACACAGCCATAGACATATAGGTAGAAATACAAATGACAGCACTTCATTTACTCACTGCTGAGCTCATATTTGAAGTGAAATGTGTGGAGTTACGCAACAGCAGCTGTCGCCTCGCATCAGGAAGCTCTGCGTCCCCTTTAAAAAGGAGCCTCGGCCTGCCTTTACTTTCCAGCCACCACCATCTATCCATGCAGATTCACCAACAACAGCGTTGGAACACCCACCTGCACATCCTGACTGGACAAGACAGTCAGGATTTTGAGTTATTTAATGCTTAACGAAACACCGATCACTGATCCACACTGACAGAGCCGATTCCTGCCACCACGCCAGAGTGCCTTCTAATTTACTTTCAATGCAGTGTAGTCCATCCTCTGAATAAAGGTGCCGGTTAATTGGCACCACGAAACAAATAAAGTGGTTGATTATTTAAAATCGATCAAAGTAGTCCCAAGGTATCAAGTGGCATTGTCTGACTTCTTTTTTTTTTTTTCTTTTTTTTTTTTTTCCAACTCAACAAGCAGTAGAGCTCTAACACTAGGCTTGTGTAGATATTGATTTTTTCCCTGATCGCAATTTACCATTAAAAAGTCTCGGTTAAAGATTTAATCATCCAGAACAGATAAACGATGACAGACATTAAAATAAAACCTAAAGCGAGTGGCACTGTTGAATGTCATTAGGTTTACATGTTTTTTTTTTTTGGGGGGGGGGGGAGGGGGATGACTATTACTCACACAAGCCGAGGGAATTACATCCTTTGTGTAGTCTTGTTATCTCTGGCTGCTTCTATCACAGTTTGTGGAGTTGACAATGAAACCCGTGATGGGTTGTGAGTGGAGAGTAGGTTGGGAACTGCTTGCTGGCAGTGCCAGTTGCAAAAACTTACCTGGATGGTGGATTTGTAGGTGATTCCAAAGATTCACAGTATTACTACAATTAAATAGAGTAAATGCAAGAGATAAATGGCTTGCATAATTAATATAATATTGTGTATAATCTATAACCAGAGTAAATATCATGGCAGTGTAAGATCGTGTAGGAGCAATTAAATTGTTATACTGCACAAGCCTAGCTAATTTTGCTCTGTTAATGCAAGCTTCATGTTTATGGAAGCAGTACAAGGTCAAACAACATTAAAATAAAGTGGAATATGTGCACCCAATGTCCGAAATAGCAGGGACCTTGCTAGCTGGTGCTTTGTACTTTGCAGATTAGAAGCACCATCATTCCAACAGTGTGCTTCCTCTAGAATGGGCTAAAGGAGGCATAGAGAAATATTTTGTACTTCCTAAAGCAATTTTAGCACTGTATTTCTATCCCAAAGCAACAGACTTCTGCGCTCCTCTGAAACGGCTTCCAAAAACCATAGTGCTGTTGTAATTCTGACTAAAGCTCTAATTACATTTTTGGGCTCGATTAACAGAAGTCATAATTATACTACCTTTATTATGCAAATTAATGGGCTGATTTCAAAGAATTAATTACCCCTGTCCAAAGTTTGATTAGTAAATGGGTGTTTTCTGGTTCTGGCAATTTTTATTGCGCCGTTTTTGAAAAGACAAAAGGAGTTACGACTAAAAGATACTAAAAAGGAATCTCTTGAAACCTAAATGGCACAGATTGCGTTCTGTCTAATCAATACATGACACTTCATAATCAAAAAAGTAAAGCTCATTTCCAAAAGAAATGAAAAAAAAAGCTGAAAAAAAAAACCCTCCCGTTTTTCTTAGCACTTGAGTGCCTTTAATTGGAGTCCTTCACGTCAATTATCTGATAATTGCGACATAATTTAAAAGTCTTTGTTGCTTTTAACCTCCACGCAAAAACGAGCGAAAGTAGCAGAGTGAAGTCATTCGTGTTTAAGACAAAAGGCGAACCCAATACTTCCTGCTTATTCTACAGACAAAAGCCTCCAGCAAATGAAATGCAAGAGCAGGCAGGGCACAATAGGCCACCTGAATGAGTCGGAATGAGTTTGACGAACAAAACAGACGAGGATGAAAAAGGACACCATTTAAAAGACCTGCTGGATTAGTAGCCGATGGACATGGCCCAATTCCGAGACCTAAATGAGAACTCTCAGGCCAATCAAACTCAATCAAACTGAACCCTTGTCTTCCACCAGTGGTCACACTCAAACAGAAACATATTCTTTTCTTGAAGCTCATTACCACAGAATGAGAAGTGCAGAGATATCCATGTGTATTTTTCTCTTGTCACAGATACAATCAGATGTAAAGCGAAAAAGGTCGTCTGGTTCAAAATAGCAGGTATTCACAGTTTAAAGAGAAAACTGCGAAGATTGTGTGGGCTAGATACTTTATGTAGCCAACACTGTAATTGCTCATTTGTTCTATTTTAAAGTATGTTATTATAATGCAAATAAAATATAATGCAATGCTATTATGTTCTTAAACCATGCCTCATAAAAAGCAATCTTTTTCAATCAAACTACATAACAGACAACTGACAAATTCACAACTACAAATCAGAAGCAAGGCTATTTTTGAGATCAGCTAGCTGGTCATTTGATAATTAGAAAATCATTTTCTAGATCATTTCTTTTTGAAATGTTTTTCATCATTTATGTGCATGGGGCAGATTGTTGTATTGAAATAGCTGCTGATATTACTGGAATATATTGTAGAGTCACACTACTAAAGACATTGTTGCTGGTTTTGTCTAATAAAATGAAGTTTAAAATGAATTCAATGAATTTCTTCATACCCAACAGTTCAGCATTACACTGCCAGTCAGAAGGGGTTTTTAATATACATTTTTTAAAAATTAAAATGTATCTACTATTAAACAAGTGCATCATCACATTACATATTTGGTGAAGCAGAAACTATAAGACTGCAAGCTATTGTAAGTCTTTTGTGGAGTAAGATTTGTCTTGTAGTCTTAATACAAATATACACTGATCAGCCATAACATTAAAACCACTGACAGGTGACGTGAATAACATTGATTATCTCTTTACAGTGGCACCTGTCAAGGGGTGGGATATATTAAGCAGCAAGTGAACAGTCAGTTTTTGTTGATGTTTTGGAAGCAGGAAGCTTCCAAAAACTAAAAAAAAAAAATGTTTTAGAAGCAAGTTGATGTTTTGGAAGCAGGAAAAATGGGCAAGCATAAGGATCTGAGCGGTCAAAATGTGATGGCTAGATGACAGGTCTTGTGGGGTGTTCCTGGTATGCAGTGGTTTGTATCTACCAAAAGTAGTCCAAGTAAGGACAACCGGTGAACCGGCGACAGGGTCACGGGCGCCCAAGGCTTATTGATGCACGTGGGGAGAGAAGGCTAGCCCAGCTGGTCCAATCCCACAGAAAAGCTACTGTAGCACAAATTGATGAAAAGGTTAATGCTGGCTATGACAGTGCATCACAGCTTGCTGCAGACTAGTCAGAGAGCCCATGCTGACCCCTGCCCATCGCCGAAAGGACCTACAATGGGCACGCGAGCATCAGAACTGGACAATAGAGCAATGGAAGAAGGTGGCCTGGTCTGATGAATCACGCTTTGTTTTACGTCATGTGGACGGCCGGATGTGTGTGAATCACTTCTCTGGGGAATAGATGGCACCAGGATACAATATGTGAAGTAGGCAAGCCGTAATATTGTTGTGCATACACAATATTAGGTGAGTGGTTTTAATTTTATGGCTGACCGGTGTATGTGTATGTGCTATAAGGGCCTAATTAGAGTGAGCAAAAATCTGCCTTTCCTAATGTTTAATTTCCCCAAAATAATTCCCCAAATATCTATTTGTCTATCTGTCTGTCTGTTTTTTGTCTGTCTGTCTAAGTTGGAGCTTATCTTGTTTATGTGGAAACGTCCGACTGACACCCATCTGCTCTAATCTCCTCTGAATTTTGAGTCATGGCTGAGTAGAAAACAAAATAAACAATCTAAGCGTGAAAGAGGAAGACTGATGCTACTTTGGTGGTACAGTGAGTGAAGGGGATTGCACGTCAAGTATGTTTCAATTGTATATTTATAACTTGCTGATATTTACATGATTCTAATGTGTTAGTCTGATCTGATCCACCATGACCCTGAGCAGGATAAAGCACACACTGAAGATGAATGAATGAATGTGTTACTGTTCCTAATCCTGCCTTACGGTAGGATGGAGCTGTTACTGACTTGATCTAGATGTATTGGAATGGATTTTATATATATATATATATATATATATATATATATATATATATATATATATATATATATATATATATACGTATGTCAGTGCATAATGGTGTCACGAGTAGTCATGGCTTATGACTGGACAATTACTCCAACATTGACTTTTGCAAAATCCAGATTAAAATGCGTTTCCATCTATTACTGTCAACCCGATCATTTTTTACCCAATCAAGTTCCTTACTCCAGTGGTTCTCATCCTTTTTTTCTTAACCCTTTTTATTTGCACTCGCCCTAAACCACAAAAAATCACCTCTGTTTCTCCATGCAGTGGATATGGACTGCACTTAAAACCCTTTGCGTAAATCCATTATTGTTGTAAACATGTTACACTGCTACCACTGCTGCCTCACTTAACTTTACAGCTTGTAACCTTGTCATATACGACGGCTATGAAACGCACAAAAGAACATGGAATTGCTGATCATAACTAAACGAAACAGCTATCTATTTCTGGGTAAGCAGCAAAGCAGTGTGCAGCTTTAGTTACATATATTTTTGGCTCAGCGTGCCACCTTTCCTAGCTGCCACTTTCTCTTTTAGCTTAAGGACAACATGATAAATGCTGAAAAAGAGATTTCCTGGAAAAGTCATTTTGTAATAATATTTTGCTTTTACAAAATGCTTTGCTTTTTGCTTGTCACTACTGGCTTGTGTGCTTTTAAATGGTCGATTAATATCATGAAGCCATGAAATATTTATACTAGGTTAATCATGCCATGAAAATTTCAAACTGTATGCATTACAACTGTATATAATCAAAGTTTATTAGTAATGAAAAAATGCATAGTGACCAAGCAAAGCAGTAGAGATTGCAGAGAGTTGTTTGGAGTATTAAACAGGTGTCATAATTTGATTATTAAACACCACATAGAGCTCTGGTGTTTGTTTCATTTTTTTTAATTTTTTTAAAGGAAAACTGGAATCTTTATTTATGGTTCATCTTTTGAGGATTATATTACCTCTCCAGTGGGGTGGCCAGTGGGTCTGCAGCCTTTTATTGCAACCAAGCTGGATTCCTCGTAGTCAATTGATGGCCAAGAGGAACTGATTAAATAGGTGGAATCAGGTGTGGCTCCTGATTGGTTGGATGGAAAACCTGCAGCCACACCGGCCCTTTGTGGATAAGATTGGACACCCCTGGTCAATGATACACCACTTAATGTGGTGTAAATAATTACCCCTACCAAATAGAGTCCACCAGCCTGTGCTTTGTGTCTTTTTTTATTTTTCAGACATAAGAGCACTGCCTGTCATGTTTAAATAGATCAAGTAAATTGCTCCTGCATGTTGTTTTGCTATGTTGCTCTTCATTATTCTTGTGAAGTTTTGATTTGCCAATGCATAAACTCACACAAAGTCCACAATATGGATGTATTAACCAATAAGTGCCCCAATGCAGCTAACCTGTCATCTGTGTTCTAATTGGCTTACTTTCAAAGAACATCATCCCTCTAACAAACAGGAAGTTCCCTTCAGTTCTGAAAAAAAAACAAAAAACACCCTGAGTATTTTCTTTGTTAATGCTCAGACGCTACAGCACATGAATCAAACAGGAACATTTAAGATGTGTAGTTGTGATTGATCATGCCTCGTGCCTCAAGGCTTCCTTCTATTGTGCATCTTTTTACGATGGCATTACAACTCCAAAGCACCTCTGATACTCCACATAATGTATGGTCAATAATGATGGCCTGAAGTTCAGGAAATGGTACATTGGCCTTGTCTTTGATTTTCTCCTGTTATATAAGAGCAGCGAGACAAAACTGCTCTGTAAGGATATGTATAATTAAAGTCTAAGGACAAGCCACTTTACGTTCTTACCCATGCTATTAATATTTCATGCCTCCATCTCCTCATGCATGGGGAATTCTGTATCCCTGAAATAAATGCAAGGGAAATGGGCTCTCTGGAGGCCTGATGATGATATTTAAAGCCTGGTTAGTCTGACCCCTTTAAACTTAAGGACACTTTACGATGGGGTCAGAGTGAAGAGAAAACTATTTATCCTAGCCTCTGGTTTATTTATCTGTTGTTTTTTTTTTCTGGTATATTTCTCTATTTCATAATCCACTTTTCAAAGTGCATACTTCTCATAACCAGCTGTAATTAGGAGGGAGCATGTCCACACAGCCACATATTGGTACCATTGATGTACTGTCATATTACAACCTTCATGGTTAATAACTGAAATGCTTGCTTAATTTTTTAATGCTTACTTAGTTAATGATGGGACATGATGTTTGTGACTCATTTTTCTTCATTGTGAGTCATCATCCTTTTCATTTTACTGAGATTTTTTTTTTGTCTGCACTTATGTAGCACTTTTTTAACTTCTTCAAAGGGCTTTACACTGTTTTCTCATTCACACACACTTTCAGTGTGGGTTCAATGTCTTGCCCAAGGACACTTCAGCATGTGGAGCCAGGAATCAAACCACCAACTCTACGATTAGTGGACAACCCACTCTCCACCTGAGTCACAGTCACCATTATAGCTTGATTTTGTATACCATCATGTGTACATATGTATGCAGGGGTGGACAAATCAGTAGCCCAGACACCCAGGACCAAGAAGATTACCAGATGATTACATTTATGGCATTTGGCAGACACCCTTATCCAGAGCGA
The DNA here is from genome assembly GCA_023630585.1 of Cranoglanis bouderius. Lineage (NCBI taxonomy): Eukaryota > Metazoa > Chordata > Actinopteri > Siluriformes > Cranoglanididae > Cranoglanis > Cranoglanis bouderius. The sequence continues at coordinate 19,239,465 of CM042541.1, forward strand.
CTTACATTTTTATTCCATTTACACATTTGAGGGTTAAGGGTCTTGCTCAAGGGCCCAACAGTGGTGGTTTGGTGGTGCTGGGATTTGAACTCACGACCTTCCGATCAGTAGTCCAACACCTTAACCAGAGACCTACCATTGCCCTACATGGCTAGGTGTGTGGGTTTTTTTTTTTTTTTTTTTTTTTTGTTTTGTTTAACTCATCCTAGTTGCCTGGTTCAGTGGGCTAGCAGCTACCAGCGTTGTTTCTTCTATTATTCAACACCAGAGAATGAAAAAACCCTACTCCTTACTGGTTTGTCAAAACGAATATCTTTATTTGGTCTGTTTAATTAAACAGAATGTGCTTCACTGTGTTGCGACACACTTCAATGCTGTAGCTGTAACTATAACGCATGCTACTCCTTCTGAATCATACTACCAGCTGCAATACACACATTGGCTTTTACTCAGTGTACTAATTAATTTGCATGGATGACATGAATCTTTTCTGAATCAGAAATGCAGGTATGTGGAAACACTGACACCCAGTTCATAACCAAATGTTGGCTAACAACTTGCTGACATTTTGCTGAAGGTGCAAATACAATGTTCTACATCAGACAAAAGAATTCTACACTTGTTTGTATCCGTATGAATGCACATAACTATCTAACTAACAGGCCATACTTTGGCCTTGGAGCTTCCACTTACCTGGTGGGATAGCTAATTCATTTGTCCACTCAGGTATGTCTTCCTTCTGTTTGTGAAGAAAGTACATATGTAACATTCTCAGGCATGCCTTCTGAGACATCTAAGGCAAATAAATGCTTACGCCAAGTGTAATTAAAACAAGGGTTTGTGGTTGGTCTTGATGGTATACTGTGAAAGTGGACAGCTTGGTCCTATATAAACATTTTAATTAGCCTGCCAGCCTAAATTTATCATCTTCAAACCCAGTCGAGAGACTGCAACCTAAGCAATAACACCGTCGTATTGATCGCTGACCATAGTGTAGCCGTCTTAGAATCGTTAATGGGTTCCAACAGTAAACCCAGATCATAAAGATAAGCCGCCTAATCTTTTGCCGATTACCCTCTGTTTTATAGTTCTCTGTTAATGTTAATGAGAGCAGAAGGTCCAGTCTACACACTTCTAATCGCTCTAACGTTGGAACCTGAACAGTTAGGGGTAGGAAATTTATTATAGGGCGAACAAAATGGTCAAAGACTGCCGAGCAGCTGAGACTCACCTGCCTGGCACTCTATACTTAACACATAGGCAAGAGCATTACCACTTGAGATTTTATCTTCCAATAAAATGCTTTCAGCAATGTGATTGAAATCATAATTAGTGCTCAAATGCTAGTTGTTCTTGTTGCACGACAGATAGGTATTTTCACCTCAGGACTTGGCTGCAAAAGGCGACTTAATTTTGGACGTACAGAATGTCGATTGTTTAGATATTACACACTGGCAGCTAAAAGGACTGTACATCATTACACGCACCCCAGGAATGCTTGTGCACCTGCCTGGTAGGACTTCTCACTTGTTAACATGATTGCTTCAACAGATCAATAGCAATTTTGTTGTGGGTCACATTCTCAATGACAGTAATGTACACGCCGAAATGCAACACCTCTTATTCCCCCAACGTTAAATTGGAAAATCTGTCTCCCAGAATCAGCTGCTGGTTCTGTTAACTGTCTGTGGAATGTGATTAAGTCAACTATCGGGAGCTGGTTAGGGCATCGATGCTAGTTTACCTTCACTGCAAACATCTCCCCGCATTGTTATGGTCTAGTAGCAGTTCTAGGGGAGGTCCAGGGGTGGCCAGTGCCTCAAAACGACTAGGTGAGACCCCTCTTTGGTCCAAATAAATTAGGGATTTGAAATAGCAAGATCTGAAATTGTATTAGATTGAGCAATATTGCAAGAAAATGGAGGTACTATTTTACAAAATTACATCTGAACTCACTGATTCAGTTTGGTGGCAGTTTTTGGAATCCTAAACCTAGTTAGCAATTTGTAGCAATTCCAATGATTGAGATGTTTGTGAGTTGGTGGCTGGGTCTGAAACCAGACTTTTTGCTTATTCTGTCTCATGAGAGAGTGTCTTAGAAACAAACACTTTGTTACAGAACAACACACAAGGAAACTGTTTGACACAGACTTTGAAGGCTGCATTACATCACATATGCTGATGTTTGCTAACTCCAAAACTCTGTTAGACTAGACAGCTACACAGCTTTAGAGTCCCTGGTTCAGTCCTGATCTTGGGTAACTGTCTGTGCAGGTTCTTCACGTTTCTGCATGGGGTTCCTCCACGTTCATGGTTTCCTCCAACCTCTCAAAAACATGCTGGTAGGTGAAGGTCTGGCCCTAGGTGTGAATAGATGTGTGGGATCGGTCCCGAATCCACCACCCCTGACCAGGATAAACCGCTTACTGAAGATTAATGACTATCATAAAAATGGCCGGAAAACATTATTTGTCACTAAAGTAGTTGAACAACTGCACACAATATAACTCCTGGGATATGTAGGACAACAAGGATACATGTATGCTGCCTTCAGATGAAGGCAGTATTCTATGCAAATAATGCAAATGACTCAACACCATCCTGCTTCCGTATACAGCTTGAGTTGACAGCATTTGTTTTAGACACACTGCAGATAGTACATACTAGGGCTGCAACTAACGATTATTTTGATATTCAATTAATCTGTCGATTATTTATTCGATTAATCGAGTAGTTGGATTAAAAGGCCAATTTTTATTTTCTGTATTTTTTGACAAAACATGTTATTTCACATTCTGCTCAATGTTGTCCTTGAAGGCTATGAAAAAGTTATTAAATATATCTATGTGGGTTATGCTATACACAAAGGATTTTTTTAAAATATATGATTATATGAATATATGATTGTCCGCAAGCTTTAAAGCAGAAGTTAAATAACTATATTAAAAATGCTAAAAAAAAGAAAAACAAAAGCACAAACTAACTGGTAAGAGGTTGAATGTTCTGCAGTAACACACGTTCACTCATTTGAACACTAACATGTTTACACATGTTTACACTAACACTGTATTCTGTAAATGTATGACACTTCTTATATTTATATGCAATTACATGTTATAACTCAATTACAGTTACTGCTCTCATAAAAAACACAGTTACTTTTGTTTCTAAATATAGCTAAATGTGTCATCAAACAACATATTTGATGCATGTGTGGACTCGAGCTCATTCAGTGAAGTTTAACGAGACTCACTTGCTGTCAGGACGAGCCTTTATGTAAAATGGAAATACTGGTGTGAATTTCTAACATTTACAGATAAGGATATAAACTTTAAAATGTTATTTCTGCGCTGAAGAAAACATGTCTGGAACACATTAAACAGCACACGCATCTGTCGCAGCATCTGACACGGCAAGCCACGTTAATAGACCTACGAGTTAGTTTGAAGCGCTTAATATAAAACATTCTCATGTTTTGGACAACCTGGATCATGCACTTTTCCCGCAGCAGCTCACTCTGTGACCTCTCCTGTTTTTCAGATGTGTTTTATTCATAGAAATGCGTTTTTCACCATTGTGAAGTGACGTCACTGACGGGGGTTATCCACAGTGACATCACAGACGATAATGAAATTCGTTGTCGCTTATTTTAATGATCGATTATTATCGATTTTATCGATTAGTTGCAGCCCTAGTACAGTGGCTATAGAAAAGAATCACCCCCTTTAAAATAATCACATTTTGTTGCTTTTCAGCCTGAAATGAAGACGGATACAGTTTTTGTTTTATCCAGCTGTATTTACTCAGTGCAACTTATAACATCCAAGTGAAAGATATAACACCAACATGTAAAAAAAAAATGTTTAAAAAAACACACAAAAAAAACCTGAACCACTGAGTTGGAAAAAGGATCACTCCCTTGCTTTAATTTGCCTTATTTTTTTAATTACAGCCTTTAGTCTGTTGGTATATGTCTCTACTAACTTTGCACATCTAGACTTTGCAATATTTGCCCACTCTTCTTTGCAGAACTGCTCAAGTTCTGTTAAATTTGATGGTGACCTTTTGTGGATCGCAGTCTTTAAGTCATTCCACAGATTTGCAATGGGGTTTAAGTCTGAGCTCTGACTAGGGCATGCAAGGACATTCACCTTTTTCTCCTTCAGCCACTGGAGAGGGGGATGATCCTTTTTCCAACTCGATGATTCTGTTTTTTTGTTGTTGTTTTTTTTTTTTTTTTTTTTTTTAATTTTAATTTTTTTCTGACATGTTGGTGTTATATCTTTCACTTGGATGTTATAAGTTGCAAAATAAGTTGAGTAAATACAGCTGGATAAAACAAAAACTGTGTCCGTCTTCATTTCAGGCTGAAAAGCAACAAAATTTGATTATTTTAAATGGGGGTGATTCTTTTCTATACACACTGTACATACACATCTAGTGTGCAAATTACATCTTAACAATGTGCCCAAATTATGTCTTGATATCATATGCAGGTGGGTTGCTAATTGGGAAAATGTCAGCAAAGTCTTTTGGATCATGGTTCATTCATATTCTTAGCATAATTTTTGTAGCTTTAGACAAGTTGGAATAGCTGACCATGGTCTTCAACTACAGTGGTCAGCAACTAGAAATAACATACTGTATGCTAAACTCTTTTACTACCAGTAGCATACGTGATTTACACTATTGGAGCGTTGGTGTAGGGATTTGCCCCTTCAACCACAAGAGCATTAGTCAGGTCAGGCACTGATATTGGGTGAGGAGGCCTGGGGCGAAGTCAGCATTTAAGTTCATCCTAAAGGCATTCAGTGGGGTTGAGGTCAGGGCTCTGTGCAGGCCACAGGAGTTCTTCTACTCCAGCTTTAGCAAACCATGTCTTCATATAGCTAACTTTGTGCACAGGGGCATTGTCATGATGGAGCAGGTTTGGGCCCCGTAGTTCCAGTGAAGGGAAATACAAAGACATTCTATACAATTGTGTGCTTCCAACTTTGTGGCGACAGTTTGGGGAAGAACCACATATGGGTGTGGTCAGGTGTCCACAAACCTTTGGCCACATAGTGTGGGCTAAGTAAAGAATTAAACATGACTGTATGTGCTGTTACCATCCCAAAGTTGATTCTTTTTCAAAACCAGCACATCCCAAAGTGTTTTTTTCCTCATATACCACAGTAGTTTGTCAATGGTTGCAACTTATTTTTTACTAATGAAACAATGACACATTATATTTTTTTAATTCATTTATGGTTACATTTAATATTGTGGAATGTTCGCCAAACAAGTTAGGTCTTCTCGTGCCAGAAAACGTTCCTGTGTCGGAAAATATAATATATATATAAGTTAGAGCTTTGTAATCTCTGTTACAAAGCGCTAAACCTGGAGACTCCTTCCATTAATGCTAAATGAGCATCTCTTCACAGAAGTCCCTGTGTAATGTGTTACTATAGAAATGCTAACATATTGAATGAGAACATTAAATTGGCATGCTGGATCTACTGTCAGAGCTTCTATTATAGAAAATTAATCAACAAGCCAATCAGAATTGAGCTTTTCTCAATCAGAATTGAGCTTTCAACGGCACTGTGAAGTAATAAGAAAATAAAGATTTCAGTGTAAACCTTCCCTTAATGTTGATTCAAATGCAAGCAAAAGAAAGTGTTTGGTTCATGCAGTGCAAACCACACTTCCCTTGAAGATGTTAAAATACACCAGAAATTATTTTATCACCACGTTTTTTTGCATTCGTGAGCGAAGAAGTAGAAGTTTATACATGCATGTGCAAGGCACACTGTTTATTTTCACCTTTCCTGATAATAAAAAAAAAAAAGATTGTGTGGGTGTTATTATGCATGCCTGCTGGTATATCAGCTTTTTGCTTGTGTACAAATAGAGAAGTCTTGAAAAAAGCTCTTTTCCCCAGCTTTTAAATATTCACTAAGGTTTGTCATCAAAGGGCTCGGCTAGTCTGACATCTCACTTCTCTATCCAAGGCAGAATCAAGGATGGGAATGAGAATCTGTCGGATACTGCCGGTGGCAAAATGGGATGCACAGGCCATCCTCTCTCTCTCTCTCTCTCTCTCTCTCTCTCTCTCTCTCTCTCTCTCTCTTTTTCTTTTGATCAGCAGGCCTCTTCTAAGCCTGATGCCAGAGTGCATTTTAGACAATGGACCTAAAGATGATCAAATTGGTATTAAGACTGGAGGAGAGGAGAAGGACAGCGCATAGAGCAGAAGAGACAGCATCGTGCTGGCGTGGCTAGAAAACAAGGAGGATAATTGATCATGTGGGAGAGCCTTGTTCCCCCCATTACTGCAACACTGGGTGCGCTCATGTCCAAGCACAAGACGCAGGACAGAAAAGCACTGTGGGAGTTCGCTGTGCCCTTGCCCTGGAATTGCATGAGCCCTAACATCCATCCCTTCTATACCATGAGTGATAATCCTCTAACTCATGGAGGACGAGTGTCGTTGCTATGGAGAGACCACGTCGTTGTCCTGTGTCTTTGTTCTCATTTGTGGTTAGGCACAAAAGGGCAGTATGATGGATGCAGCCATAAATGCGCACAGTACAAACACATGCGGCATTAAGTACTGTTTAAAAGGCCATACCGATGCTTTGGAGGTTTGTTTACCTTCCATTAGGATGTTGTGGCTCTCTAGCAGCAGTCCATTCTCCCATCAGTTACCCACAAGGCTTAGTGAGACCTTCAACCACAACGTTTTAGTGCATGCGTTCTGTTACAGTGTTGACAAACTGCACATAATGCTGTTTTTTTCAGGGCAGAAAGCCTTGCTAATTTAATTACATTTACTTCAATTTGACAGCTGTAATGGGTTAAGTTAGGAGCAAAGGCTTAGGTCAACACCACGACAAAGGATAATTAATGCATCTGAGTCAGAGAATACAAATGATATCCCATGGTGATGAAGTAAGGAATGAAACACAACAAAATAATTTAAAAAAAAACAACTTGCAGCGGTGTCACCGTTACCATCATGAAGTTGATTCTTTTCCTATAACAGCAAGTCCTGAAGTGTTTTATTCCTTTTATAGTATAGGAATTTGCCAATTTAGTTTTAGTTAAATTTAATGGTGTGGAACATCTAGGAAACATTGTTTCATTCTTTCCTATCACTTGCATTATAAACAGATATAAAAAGTCATTCCCTCATTTTCCCCTGAGGTTAATAATGGCGGAGAGCAGTTCTGACACTGGAGACTCCTTCCATATATGTTAAATAAATACAGAATTTATTTTACAGAATTTAGTTTCTTCACCATATCAACGATTATTCATATTTCGTTGTTAAATAACAGCATGCTTTTTTTTTTTTTTTATCACAAGGAGCCATACAAATCCTTGTGTAAATTGTTACTATGGAAATGATAATGTATTAGAACAAGCACATTAATAATATAAACCTATCAGAGCCATGCTTGGAGAGTTCAATATCGCAGATGTGTATGTCTTTCTTAACTCCTGTGACAAGCTGTTACAACTTGCTTATAAGAGAGTAGAAGCTAACATATTTTTTAAAGGGAAAGCAATCTCAGCGTGTCAGGATAACCTTGAGCACTACAGGAGAGAGAGTATTTAGCAGCTTTTTCACCTATCACCTCATCAATAAGAAGGTACCCATCTCTACTAAGTGTAAAAAAAAAAAAAAAAAAAATTCTATTCAAAACGTGTTTCTCTATAATTGCAACTTTTTCCTCAACTTTCTCCCCTTGTGCTTTGATCTATCATAATACCAACACGGGTACCATTTGGGACTCTCTTCCAGAGGTTATAGGCATCAAAGATTAATAGCGCTTACAACCGGTTGCAGCAGAGAGCTTCGTTCACTGGTAATTAAGGGCAGAAGGAGTTAAGTGAAGGTTCTGACAGTTTCAAACTGCTAGGCAACATTCTGAAAGACCAAAAGAAAACAAAAATGTGGATTGTTTTGGCGCTCCACATATTTTTAATATCTAGTGGCCTTTTATGGCGTGAAAAAAATGCAACAGGAAATGTGATCTAACACCTTACAAGCCAACGATACAAATCCTTATTCTGTACATGCCAACGGATTATTTATTCGCGGGAGGATTTTACATTGTGATACAACAAAAGGTCCGTTTCAATAGCCGTTTCCTTTGGGAAACTTATTGCACTTGTTTTCACATTCCATCCATATTAAAAGCATGACAGATGGATTTTTGTTTCCCTTTGTCGCAAGACTCAATCTTTCGCATTTTAACCACTTTTCCACTTATCTCGCACACTGGCGTAATTTGCTTTCCATTACTTTTCCTCAACCGCTTTTTTTTTTTGTTTTGTTTGCCTCCCCGCTGATGTCTGAATTCATATCTCCAGCCATTGTCGCTTTCCCTCTGTATTCCACACCATGCAACAATACGTGGTATTATTCCCACCATTATATGCATGCAATACTCTCAATTAAAGCATAACTCAGCACTTGCCACTCGTATGCAGACTCTTAATGCCACCGCTTGTCCATTATCCGGCTTTGTCAGCAAGAGTGGGATTTATCAGGCGTCCAGTCCTGCAGCTGCATCCACAGACATCATTCTGGCTCACATCAGAGACAGGAGATTAGGATACAGCAAATGGAAGGCGCCATTTAGGCTACAACATGCCCTCGTTCTTGTCACTCTGTAATGTCATTATAGATTTTGGCGTTCCATTTTTTCCGTACCACTTCACAGATCTTTGTTACTTTCAACAGTGAATGGTATTAAAATTTTGAACTCCCCAGAAAAGGCATTAACATATCTTTATCAGATTTCACAGATCTTGAGCGTGTGCGCCTGGATTCTGCCGATGTTGATCAGTACATTACAGTTACTCACTTTCAGTCTGATCGTAGTGTTTAGGATTGGAAAAAAGCAAAAGTCGAGGATTTATTTTTCCTGACTCAAAACCTCTAAAATTACATACAAGCCCAAAGTCAGCAGCAGGGCATTGTTGGTCCTAACACCTGCCTTTATTTATTTATTTATGTATTTTTTAACACACCGAAAAGTGTCATGCTAACTTTGCAGGAAAACTGCACGCTGGCACATTCGCTCGTCGCACGGCCTTGAGGATCAGCGGGTCCAAACCTGCAGCCTCAGAGGCGCGCTCATTTTCATTCTGCCACGTTCTGATGGAAACCTGCGCATTAAGATGCGAGGTAATGGTGTCTGTAGAGCACGGCATAATATACTCATTGCAAACAAAGCTCTGGAGTGATGAGCCAAGCACTTTAACTGTTTACAGAGAATGGAGGGGAAAAACAGCAACAGCAGGTTGTTTTTTTTTTTTTGTGTGCACTTCTGCCGATTTCTCGGGGACTTTTGGAGGCATGCCAATCAAAGCAGATCAGCGCAACAGCGCCGAACAAACAGGCTACAGTGGAACCCAGTGAAGATGAATGAGTTTACATATCTGGTGCAGGTTATTTATCTACAGGGCTGGCAAAGGTCCCACAGTCCTCTAAGAGCTGTAGGCCCGTTTAACCTTGAGAGCAAGCTGGAACGATGCTATACTGCAGGGAGAAAAATTCAGCCGGAAATCACAGAGGCAGCAGAGAGCCTTTACACGAATAAGAAGGAGTGTTGGTGGGAAAAAGGCTTTTTTTGTTTAAAAGTGTCGAAAATGACAGTAAAATTACAGTATAATGGTACACTCTTTTTAATAATAGCTGTTGGCTTTGTGTCCAAAGCTGCATATATTATAATGTATGCCTCTGCCTAATGGACCTTTATGTCTTATTTGCCTTGCTGTGAACGTTGAAGACACCATATTAGGATTCTTTTTTCATCTCTTTGATAGATAATTTTTTAAAATGTGGTAGGCATGCATATTTTTTTACTTACAGTACTGATATCGGCTATTACACCACAGTGCTGTTGAGTTCTCAGATATGATTGGTCAGAAGGCGTTTATTGATTTTTTTTTATTAATTGACAGTATTTCTGGCTCGCAGGTTCATATTAATGCACTTTTTCTAAAACATTATTGTTTCTGTAATAACAGCTATGCAACTGTTACATTTTGTAACAGTCAGTTAACAGTTTTCCACCACTGGGAAGTCTTCACGACAGAGGACTGGCAGATAAATGCTTTGTTAAGAGCATCTGTGCTTTCCAGTTTCTCTGTAACCAACTGTTTATTTCTGCAATAATGTAAGTGATTGTATAATAATGTAATGTAAGTGAACAGAAACTAACGTGTTTCATGGACATTCCACAACATTCAATGTATCTATAAGCAGAAGTACAATGTGCCGTTTTTAAATCACTTTTAAAAAAATGTTTTATTTCGTTGTCAAATTGCGGTGGTATTAGTGGAATAAGACACTTCTGGACATGCTTTTACTGGAAAACCGTCAGCTTTGGAATGGGAATGGATCACCTTGTTGTATTTTATTTTTTACAAACTAATCCCTGATTCTATAAACTTGCAAACACTAATTTAATGGTCCAGTTTGCTGTTATTTTCATTCAGCTAATGTAAGATGATGGAAGATGGAAATAATGATCCTAACTAAGTGACTTTTTGTGTCAATTAACTGTCAATTAGTCAGTGGATCTTGAATATAAATATTGAATATTAAATGTGATCTGATGCTTATTTAACATTTTAGGCCAAGATTGGTTCAAATACTGGACATATATAGATAAGTGACAAATTAAAGGAAAAACTGGTGCATCAGTTATGTTGTAGGGGGCATTTATTTATGTTGCTGATATGGTTTGGCTTCACTCATCCCGTGACTGAGTACTTTATCTTCTGACTGAGTACCTTTATCTTGTGATGAAACATTTCAATCCTGGTAGGAGTGGTCTCATCCATGATGACTCCGCCCCCATCAACAGGGAAAATTGGTTCACTGGTTTGAGGAAGATGAACATGATGCAAATCATATACTTTGGTCTTGGCAGTCAGCAGCTCTCAACCCATTTGTACACCTGTGGGAAGTTTTGGAGTGATGTGTTAGACAGCACTGACCACCACCATCATCAAAACACCAACTGAGGGAATATCATTTGGAAGAACGACGTTCATCTTTCCAGAGACAAGGTACCAGGGTGCATTGAAGCTGTTCTGGTGGCTCACGGTGGCACAACACCTAACTATGTTGGGTTTTCCTTTAATTTGTCACCCATCTGGGCTGGATATTAGAATGGCACTTCCCTGGTACGAAGATGGAGTCTGTTCTTTAGAACGATTAACATAATTGACTAATAACTCGGTCATCTCCAGGCTTAGAATGTTGGCACATGAAAACACAGACGAAAAGCTCCTACTTAAGTTTACTGGAGCTGTTTAGCTTGCTAATCCCCTCCTTGCCCATTTGAATGAGAATACCTTGAGAGTGCAGCGATGGCTGAACATTCCGTGCTTCCGCTGTAGAAAAGCCGAAAAGCTTCACAAACAAAGCATAAATCAGGAAGTTTGTCAGAGCAAGGCAGGAGAAATAAATCAAAGCAGTAAGCGTATGGCTGAAGTTTCGCACCACAACACGAGCTCCTCATCTCAACAGCGCAGCATGACTTATAGCCAGGAGGAGAAGAAATTACAGTTATCACTTAAAGATACTGTAGGAAAAAAAATGTAAATGAAGCGCTGTTAGGAGAAATGTCACTTTCTCTCGGCAGGCGTCGTGCGTGAGGGTGCTGTTAATGTGTTTTTACGGGGGTGTAGAAGTGGCTGGGGGTCGGGTGCTGAGGGGAGGATGAGACGGCAGTTGGATGGCATATCAAGGGCAAAAAAATAACTGTGAGTGACTTTTAATAGGCTTGCTCCATCCTGTTCAAGCCATAGCCACTGTTCTATATTCCCCTTGCCTGGAAAATGGGGTTATCTTAGTCATGGTAATTGGTTGGCTGCCATGGATGGGGGATAATTTGTAGAAGCTCATTCAGGCTCTCTCCCTTGCATTTATCTGTCTAGGATGCAGGGGCCTATACGGAGAGGAAGTATAGCATTTCCATAAAGAAGCCGCGAAAAAGTGCAAGAGAGTCCACAGCCTTCATCAGATAGCGAAGAAATGAAGGATCAGTCCAATAGCGAATATGATTCCGTTTTTAACCCCTGAGCAGCCTTTTCCCCAGAGCCGTCTGTCCTGGAAAGTGACCCTGCTTCCTTTCTAAATGGCTTGATGGAGGGTTTTAACACTCTGAAACTCTCCCCCCCCTCCATTTTCAGTTTCTATTAATGAGTACAGGAAACGGTGGGCTCTTTTCCTGCTGTCGCCTTGGTGGCACTCGAATGGAATGAGGGCTCCAATAATGCTGCCATGCATATTTACAGCATATTATGTGAAACTTCACACTGCTACATGATGAGATGGATTAAGTGGAGGTTTGAAGTAGTTTTTAGAAATGCTGTCTGCTGTTCAGTTTTATAAGGTAACTCAGGGTGGCCATTTTGTTGTGACTTTTTATGTTATTTTTTATTATTATTATTATTTTTTATAAAAGCTATGATCCATTGGTCAATAATGGAACCTAACCGAGTGCATTTTAATATAGTAGTGATATAATATTCGCTGGTGTACATGTACGAGCCCATTTATTTGAATCACTAGGGATTCAGTCATAAAATAGGCTGATGTTGGGCAACAAGGCAGTATATAGTATGGGAGCTTGTGCTGTCACAGTGTGTAGGCTGGTTATAAGTGTGCAGGAGCTGATGGATGTGAGAAGACAGGCCATTCTGCACTGGGACACTGGCTCCAGGATTCACAGATACACGCCTCAGTCCAACCCGCCCTATTACTTACTTTTCATTGCATTCATTCTCTCTGCCTGCTTTTTTTCCCCTCCCTCAATACAGTTCAAATCATTAACCATTACTTACAAGAGCAGATTTAGCTGCAGAAGTACAGGAAAAATATTGTAAAAAAAAACAAAAAAACCAAACAACTAATCACAACTAATTTAAGAATTATTGATTTGGGTTGTATATTTATGTTAATTCATTTGGTAGGGGCTTTTATCGAATGCCATTTAGAAGTCGGAGTGTTAAAGGCATTTCCACAGCATAATAACATAGTCTAAAAATATCACCAAATCACAGCATTATTAAGCAACCATTTAAAAACACACAAGACGGTGATGAAACATGAGGCAAAAATGACCACATTAGTCAGTATTTATCAGTATTTATCACATTGTCATTAAAAGTTGAAAGACAGAGTGGCTGCGAGGAAAGATTGAGGCAAAGTAAAGTCTAACTAGCATTACATAGGCAATGTCCTTTTTTAAAAAAATAAATAAATAAATAAACAATCAGTATTGCCAAGATTATGTGAGATAATATCTAAAGGTAAATGGTGCACTTGTGTGTGTGTGTGTGTGTGTGTGTGTGTGTGTGTGTGTGTGTGTGTATATATATATATATATATATATATATATATATATATATATATATATATATATAGGACACTATTTTCTGCATTTATAAAGCTTTGGTTTATCGCATTTTGGTATAAAGCATGGTTTCCATGTAATGTCTTCAGTGCAGAGCTGTAGGTTCATCTGCGGAATAGCTGTATTTTATGAAAAACTAGCATGATAGGAGAGGCAGCAGAGATAGCAATATAACGTGTTTGCAACAGTGGCAGATTACAGAGATGAAGGGTTTTCAGTACAGGCATGTCCTCTTCCCGGTGAAATGGAGGGTGCTGTAGTCTGATTTAGGGGGAGTCCAGGGATTGTTGGGAAATCCAGCCTACATTTTGGGGAGTCATAGCTGGACACCACTAGAGAACCACTTGAGAAAGGAACTTGATCAAGTTTATAGATGGTAATAGAGAGAAATGCATTTTATGTGTTTTTTTTTTTTTTAAAGTCAGTGATGAGGTTACCATCTGATCAAACACCATGACTAACCATGACACTGTAACAGCCCTATTTTGAAGTGAGGCAAAATCACAGGGCAGTAGAAGGTTAAAGGTGGTTCTCAATGTCAGGATAGCGCCAATAGAAACGTGGGACACCATATGTCCATGTCATGCACCAAGTCATGTGATCATGAACCCCTGATCCACGTTTATGCACAATGAGCACTATTGTACAAGTCACGTTTGTATAGCACTCTTTGTGTAGTGTCTGTTGTGAGTAGTGTCATTATATGTTGTCGTATCCATGTTCATGTATATTTTATGCTTGTCTAGTTTATGTTTGTTATGTAGTCCTAGTCTTTGTTCATGTGTGTATCACTTTAAATAAAATACTCCTCACTTGCATTCATCTCCACCCAAAACTGTGACACTCAAGGGCCCAGTGGAGGCAGGGATTTGAACTAAAATCCTTCCGGTCACATCACATATACAGTAGTTGTGCAGTGGGAGGGCTGTTTCCTTCTCTACTGGTTTCTGTATACTTTTCTCTCTTCGGACTTGTATTGAGCTCTTTGTGGGGACCAAACATTTCAAGGAATATACAGGTCAAGCTGTAAGACCCCTAGGCAAAGTTTTGCTCCAGTGGCAGCTGTACCCTCATTTACAAGGGGTAGTTTCCCTTCCCAAGCTTTGCTTTGCACAGTATAACCACCCACCCCAATCGCTGCTATTAATATCACTACACAAATACACAATGCACAAGTGGCTCCAGAGAATCTTTTAAACGAGTTTGAATATAGACACTGCAAATGTCTGTCAATTATCATATTCAATATTAAGTTTTATAATTCGCTATAAATGAAAACAAACACAGTCGACTTGGCAGATAAATTAGTCATTAAGAGCATCTGGTATGCGCAAGAGGGTGGCTGACTGCTACCTGTTATAACTGCTGGAACTCCTCAGGTGAAGGCAATTGTGCAGATGGTATCTGGAAATATTTCATCCAGTTATCTAAAAGGATAATATACAAATCCAATTAAATTCAGCTCAACCCAAATTATTATAATAATGCTATTGGCATTGCTAATTTCTGGATCAGATTAGTAATTCACTCTCTTGCAACATTTACATTTGTAAAATGATATGGCTGGACAAAAACCCAGAGCATTTGATTAAATCATTAATATTTAAACATTAATTTCATATTGACCCAATAATTAAATAGTATGCTTTTAAATTATGGAGATTAAACTCTTATGTGAAAAATACATTATTAGTTTTCCAACGCTAACATTTTAGAGTTACATTTATTGTTGCGGAACATCCGTGAAACAAGTTAGTACTTGATATCACTTATGTTATCTGTTTATTTGGAGTGTTCGCCTTAGAAATCCATGTGCAAGTTGTTACTGTAGAAACAATAATGTATTAGAACAAGTGCGTTAATACAGACATGTAATTTTGTCTTGCAGCAGTCTGTTTTAAAAAATTTAAAACCTAATGACCAATCAGGATCAAGAATTCAACTATGTTGTGGTTTAAAACGTTAGTAAAGCTGTACAGCTACATTAGTAAATCTATGCCAACCTGCAGCTTAGATTGTAACAATTCAACTAGCATTAGTGCTAGCTAAGTTATCATAGAATAACTTAATAACTTGTGCCTGTCATGTCAAACTTACTCCTAAATACAGTTGATCCTTGCTTAACTAGCTAGCAAAAAAAAAAACAAAACAAAACAAAAAAAACAAACAAACAGTGGGAAGGTTGGGTGGTTAATGTTTGCTTTTTAAAATGATTATTTACTCTAAGAGCTGCTGACAAATTTCAGATTTGTGTGGAAGCTAGGCTATGTGATGAACTTAGCATGACCTGACTAGCAGACTAGCTGGTCCAGTGACAGAATAACATTACTTTGGCAACTGAAACCAATAAAACGAGAAATATGAAATATCCATATCTCTTTTTTGGGGTTGTGTCCTCCGTGTTCTATTCACTGTGACAGCTAAAGTTATAGTTAGCTTTCATGTAGGTATAGCATTATTTAGCAACACAAGGCATATTCTGTAGAAAGGGGGCAGAAATTATCCCATCTTTTTTCCTGATTAAATCTCAAAGCAATCTATTATTTCTGTTTTGCTTGATCTCTTTTTCACTAAAAGGAGTGTTCACATCAAATTTCAGACCTGGCCCAGTCATAATCTGATCAATAAAGGGGTTTAAATCATTTTGTTTTTAATCTGTCCTTTCATAACATTCGCATAGAAGATCGATAACGGTCGCACAAGAAATCTCATGATTTACACAGCAGTTCTTCAATTCATATACACGTGCAGTCCATAGCCATGCAGTTTTTCCCCCCCTCATTTCAACACTTATTTCACCACAAAGGATGTGTAGATTACACATTTCTCTTCTTGAATGCTGCATACGTTATTTGAAGCGATCGTTACACCCTGGGGGAGTGCAGGGGGACACCCTGGATGGGGTGCCAACTCATCGTAGGGCACAATCGCACACAGACCCATTCACACTCCTATACACTCAGTACGGAGAATTTGGAAATGCCAGTCAGCCCACAACACATGTCTTTGGACTGTTGGAGGAAACCGGAGTACCCGCAGGAAACCCCCAAGGCAAGGGGGGGAACATGCAGGCTCTGCGCGCAGGGTTCAAACCTCCAACCCTGGGGGTGCGAGGCAAACGTGCTAACCACTAATCCACCATGTCCCCCCAGTGGACAGAATATTTTTCAAATAATTTTGAGAGACATTGGGAACAAGGTCAAACGATCCCCAGCGCATGTGATTTTCTATGATGGGGTCAATTCCGAATTAAAATAAAAGTGGAACCCGTAGGAGCGTTACTCCTCCGTCGGCTAACGTTCGGCTTACACTGGTGTTCCTTAAGCCCGGATTAACTGATAATCCAAAATCCTTCCCAGATAATACAACAAGCTGGTTATGAGTTAAATTTCCTGTGTAATTCAGTGTCAGTGAATCCATCGTGAAACAGCAAGGCGTGTTGCTAATGTTACACAGGTGGACCAGCGAACTGGGAGAAAGCATTGTTTTCGGTATTGTGGGATTGTTTTCTGCGCACTTTATTTCAGAAAGTACTTTCTGAAATAAAATCATTCTAACTGAAAATTAACATCTAACAGCATAGTGATTGCTTATACAATTACTTTATTGTAGTTTCTATCGAACTGAACAATCATTTAAAAAAAAGAAAAGACAGTGTTATAGATAGTACAAAACTGTGTCTGTGTGTGTTGTGTCGTGTGTTTGGATAGATTACCTCATATTGGGTCAGGCAGGTATACAGTATATTGTATTGTTAAATCATTACCTTTTTTTTTTCTCCTAACAACATGAGCAGTTTGTCAATAATGGGAATATACATGACTAAATCTGGCCTAAATAATCTGACATTTTAGCTAGCATTTTCCACCTAAATCTTTGAAATTTTCACACTCTGTCAGAAAGCACAAGTTTCTCTTGACAGCTCGGTGATTTCTTACATCAGCCTGTTTCTAAGGCCAGGTTGAGCTCAGTGAGGCTGTACTTTGTCAGTGTGGTTCAGGGGTAGCTGATACTTTTTATATTAGTCAGGGACTCTGCAGCAATGTGCTGTCACACAGGGATAGAAAACACTGCTCATAGAATATTACTTTTCCTTTTGTGTTTGTGTTTCAACAGGTCCTGCAGTTTTGTTTAATTATTTTTTATTATAGACTACTTTTGATTTGTTGATGACCTTCTCTCTCCTCTTCAGGTCATTGTGATTTTTTCTTTTTCGTGATTTTTTACTCCCAAACGTGGATGCACTTGGATAGGAACTTTTTTTTTAACCAAATGGTGTGTGTGTTTGTGTCTGTATGTGGGTGTGGAAGTAGTGAACTTTCGTGGCCAGGGGTGTCGTAGTCAGAGGTGGGACTAAGGAGGTCTGAACTGGTGGGCGGAGACTAAGCATGTGTAAACAGTTAATCATTCTGAGGTGGGCGGAGCCTTAACGAGCCTCAAGAGTTGATCAGGCAGAGGCTCTGTTCACACATTAACATCCGTCTAAATAGCCATTTTGAATGTGTCTCCAGTGATGACTAGCGATTGAATTTCCATTTATTACGTCTTCTGCTGCATTTGTTTTCAGGCAGAAATGTCGCACAAATCTCATGTACCTGTATGGGCTGTTTCAAACATTTCGATCATGTCATCTCTTAACGAACCTTATAAATGAATGACTTAGTGGTTAGCACGTTTGCCTTACCTCTCCGGGTTGGGGGTTCAAATCCCACCTCACCCTGTGTGCATGGAGTTTGTGTATCCTCCCCGTGCTTCGGGGGTTTCCTCCAGGTACTCCATTTTCCTCCCCCCAGTCCAAAGACATGCACTGTAGGCTGATTGGCATTTCTGGATTGTCCATAGTGTCCATGCGATGGGTTGGCATCCCATCCTGGGTGTCCCCTGCCTTGTGCCCCGAGTTCCCTGCTCCCCCGCGACCCTGTGTAGGAGAAGTGGTATGGAAAATGGATGGATGGATAATGAGTGGGAGATCAAACAAGTTTTCAGCCCAAATGGACATAAGTCATTTTGTGTCACTGGCGTTCCAGCCACGGGCATTGCCTTTATGAATTTCAGCACGATTTCCAAACAGTCTTGCAGTGATTATGTATTTTCCAGCTAGGAAATTGACACAGTCAATTAGGTGGTCCTTCCTTGCTGTCCAGGACACATCAGGCCATTCGCTCTACAAATGTCATGGCGTCATGCGTCCCATACCACGTCCAAAAGGTGGTTTGAGTGACGCGTTGGACCCTGTTCGCACCTGTACTTACTGTAGCACTATCCACTTACTGTTGGATCACCCAGGATGCATGTTAATGCCAGGTGTGAACAGAGCCTCTGAGGTGGGCGGAGACTCAAGAAGCCATTTCTTTAGATCCAGGTTGGCATAAATGCTTCGTGCCACTTTAGCCACTCTGTTGCTAGGGAGACGCCCTGCTCCCACAGCGCTGCATCTTACAGCCTTAAGGCAGAGCAATGGACAGCAGCAAGAGAGAGGATGAAAGAAACCTTGATCAACTGGTAGTCAGATCCGTCTTATGCACGCTCTGTTTTTTAATGCCGTGACTCATTCAGAGAGTTCTTACACTCCGCGTGCAGGCATTAGAAATATTCAGTTCTGCTGTTGACATGTTGTTTTCGAGACAAACGATCCTTGAACATATACTAAGCCTGTAGTTCTGCAAAACAAGAATCTTCTGATCTGAGAGGATGTCATACTTAAAGTTTTGTGAACTGTTTGAATGCTGGGATGGATCAGAATTGACTCAATTGAAGCTTGGATTCTCAGGGGTATGACACTGACATCAGAAGAGAGAATTAAAAAATATATATACTAGTATTATTATTAGATTCAGGGTCTTGTTTGCAACTGACTGTTTTGCAGGCTGTATAGGTTAGCAGTCAGTTGGTAAATTCTATGACTGGAAACTTGTGTGTGGCCATAAATCAGGCTTGTCCGATCTGTTTAAAACACATATAGATAACGTGTGTGCATGTGTGGACGCATATACCATGCCGCTGTGTCAGCAGCCTGAACAGTCTAGCCCTTGTTCCTGGACCGTCACTCCAGTTATTCATAGAACGCATCAATGATTTATTGAATAACAAATCTTGAATAATGGGAGTCCAATCCATCACCTTGTCTAGAGACCCCTTGCAGCTGTAAAGCTCATCATCTGATTTATTTCATTTGTTAGATTTTTAAATTAAATTTGCAATTGGATTAAATTAGTTCTAAAAAAAGGAGCACGGTAATATAAATTTATTTCGGCAACAGTAACATTCTATTGGCGTCAAATAAAATATATATATGCGCACAACGTTATTTTTGTTAACCTGCAGAAATAAGAAATCGGCCTGGTCTTAAACTGTTGAGAATTAATTTTTGTTTTAATACCCTCTGGAGTCCATGCAATCCTCCTGAACTGGTGCGTGCACCGCCGTGGAGGACAATCACATTGGAATTAGGAAAGCTGATTACGACGTTGTTTTATTTCCCGCGTTCTTGGATAAATCCTTAAAACTTGATGGTGCATGTGAATGTTATGTGCCTAGTGATGTGGAGAAAAAAAAAAAGCATATCATCCTTTATGTGGAGTGCAAATGCAATGTGGATTATTAATATTATTTTCTAATTGGGTCCCAAAAGCACAGGGAAATAAGTGGCTTAGTTTAAAGCATTATCATGCCACAGAAAGTTTTGACAAACGCTGAAAGCTTTAATTTAAAAAGCTCTGCATATTGAGCTTGCTTTTGAAAGAAGCCGCAGCCTAGAACTTTAAATGACAGTCTTTCGTTCACCAATTTGAGTGCTAAGTGGTGAAAAAAAAAAGCCAGCCTCCATTCCCCATTCAATTCCCACTCCTCTTCCCACGACCAGTGCAACTCTAAGGCTCTTCCTATTATGACAATGCCACACCATCCATATTCATGTTCTACTGAAACACATCATTATTTTGAACAAAGCAGGTTGAACATGTTTTTAGAGATTAATCAGTCGGGGTTTATTTATTATTTGCATTGAGGGCTACCCAGAGATCATATTAATATAAATATTATGCATACCAGGCAAAAGGCAGGGGCTCAAGCCTGCCTCGGGGGTCTGAATTTGCAAGTTCATGCACATATAAAAGAGTTAAGGCAAACTACCTTGAAGAGAATATAGCATGCTTTCAATTTGGTTTTGTTTATACCACTGGATATTAAATGTTAAGCTTGATTTTGCTGTGTATAAGCATTAACGAAAATATCAGAGAGAGAAAAAAGCTATTCTAGGGGGTACATTTCTGTCTCCCATACATGCAGTCAAAATGTGCCCATAAAGGTGCATTTATATTTCATAAGTAAGGAATAAAACATGATGGGACATGCTGTTTAAGGAAAATAATCAGCAGGGTGGTGCCCAACAGAAAGCATAGTTACCCGCATAACCTTGAAGTTCATTTTTCCCTGTGACAGTTTGTCCCAAAGTGTTATTCGTCTTATACAATAGCAATTTGCCAATTATTGTTTTAATGTATTAAACAATGACATGTATTTGTCATCCATTTATAGTTACATTTAATATTTTCGAAGGTCCATAATAGAGTGTTTGAGCAGTTTGAGTATGGTCATTTTAGATGACCATCTTAAGGAAATCAAAATTGAAGTTTTGTGGCTTTCAGTATGAATATGTTAGCCTTAAGGTTATCTGCGAGCTAGTGTGCTCCAAAACAACGACAAAATTCGCATTTAGAAGAGATATGGGTTCAAAATTTACAGTCTCTCTCTACCACCACTACGGAGCAACATTTTTGATGACATCATTCTGCACTTCAGCTTCTCATCAGATTTTCTGTCCAATCAAATGCTCTCTAGAATCGGAAGTGTCCCGCCCCCAACATTATAAAAATCACCTTGCCGAAGTTGCTGCTGTTGAGCGAGAGAAATCATATCGGCAAGCATGGGTTATAAATGTGTCTTTGGCTGTTTGAACATGCAAGTTTTTTTCAGTTTTCCAGCTGTAAGTTGGTTAAGAAGGAAATGGCTTGAATTCATTCACTTTATTGCTCGGGCTCACGTCCATTGAACTAAGTGTCAAGTACGGATTAGCCCGGGATGTGAGGTAAGCTAAACGCTGTTGGCTATTTAAAAGGGTGAGGAGCCACTTGATATTTCCCGCCCTGACAGCCTGGAAATTACGTCAACACATCGAATACCTCCAGGTGTTTCAAGACACCTTATGGGGACTTTAAGTGAAGTGCTGTAATGAAGAATAACTGTTTTTAAAGCTTTAAGGTGTTCAAGATTTTATAAAGATTATATAAAGACTTTTATATAACTCGAAAATAGCATCCTTTCTTTCATCAGTTACATATATGCCTTAATTCTTTAATGATATAAATATTTGCATGGAAAATATTGGTTAATCTTTAAAAAAAAAAAAAAAAAAAAAAAGTATAAAACAATGGGCCTCATTGATCAGTCTTGTAGTCAAGTTGTGTGTAAACGAACTAAACAAGAAGTCAACTATCACTTGTGTAATCAGTTGAAAAAAAAATCATGATCACGATTAAAATATGGCTAACTATTCACTGCTAGTGTGTATAAATGTGTGTATGCTGGTTTGTTTATATTAAGGCACTCAGTCATCTGTACATTGTGCTGATTTTCAGTGTCCCTGCTTAGGGCTCATTACCCAAGGTAGCTGGGTATATCTCAGCATAGTTATCACCATGATGAAATTGTGTTAGATAGTGCATCTTTATGGATGTGCTTCAGTTATCAGATCACACAGTGCAAAGAATGCTAAAGAATGTGTGCTATTATATAGTGAAATCTAGGGTTTTTGCATGGATTGGGTTCACTTTGGAAGAGCCATTGTAAAGCAATACATACAAAGTTCTTCAGAGTGATCACCTTCACCCTATGATGAAATATTTCTATCTTGATTGTCAGTGGTCTCATCCAGGATGACCCAGGCCACATCCACAAGGCATGAGGGCTCAGTCGGTGGTTTGCTGAGGATGAGAATAATGTAAATCATATGCTATGGCCTTCATAGACCCCATATCTCAAGAGTGTCCAATCCTCTCTGCAAAGGCCCAGTGTGGGTGCAGGTTTTCACTCCAACCAAGCAGAAGCCACACCTGAGTCTACTGAAAGACAAGACCAACTGATTAAACAGGTGGAGTCAGGTGTGGCTCCTGCTTGGTTGGAATGAAAACCTGCGCCCACACCGGCCCTTTCCGGATAAGACTGGATACCCCTGCCATATCTCAACCCAACTGACACCAATGGGGACTTTTTGAGGGATGTGTTCATATAGATGGTGCAATCCAATATCATTAGAACACCAGTTGAGGGAATATCTATTGTAAGAAGGATGTGTCCATCCTTCCAGGAAAGTTCCAGAGACTGTAAAATCTATGCAAGATATTCTTTATGCTGTTTTTTCTTTTATTCGTCATTCATCAGTAAACATTTCTTCATCAGTAAATGTTTAACAAGCGTTTTTGAGCAAAATAACTTGATACGTGTTTTTGGGTTTTATCTTTCCTCTCATGTTTTTTTCAGTGAATTGATTGATAAGAAAAAAAAAGCACATTTGTCTTTGTAAGAAAAGCCACAAAAGTTGAAAGTCACTCCCAGCTGGTTAGATTTTGTAGGATGCGGATAAACTGTCAGGCTGCTTCACCACGATTATTTTACCCATGGGAGCTCTCGGTTGGCGCTGTATAGAAATGGAGGGCCGATCAGAGATTTGCAGCGCAGTAGGACTGTGCAATAGATTTCCAGCATGCTTTGTGCTTGCCTTCGAGCCTGAATCCACAGCGCTCTCCGCAGTAGCTTCAGCTTTAATACTGGCCAGAGCGTTTAATTACATGAGGGTTGCACGAGCTCCCGTAATTGGAAGTCCTGTCCTAATTTGGTCCGCCGAGAACTTAGTTATCGCTCAGCTTTTTGCTGTTAACTGGACCTGGATATGGCTTGTAACTTAAACAAGTTAGAAAAGCAGGAGAGAGGCTGAATCGTTTTAACACACCCTCTTGCAAGAGCAAAACAGTCAATACATGCCCTCTGGCTTGCTTGCGGTGGTACGTGTGTGACGTCAGCAAACCCTTTATTTTGTATAGACCTGTCATATTTGTAATTCTGCAACACTTTGTGTGCCATTATAATACATACTCATGTAAGGGCTTGTAATTAAACCAGTTGAGAAGGTAAGCAGTGAGCTGTGATCACTCTGCCAGATGCTGTTTGGTTTGAAATGATGCTAATACTGGGTGCATGGAGAATACCAGAAATTCCACTGTTTTGTGAACATATGGGTAAATAATTAGGAATTTTGTCTACAGAAAAGGAAGCTGAAATTGCTTCACAGAATAT
Organism: Cranoglanis bouderius; assembly: GCA_023630585.1. Lineage (NCBI taxonomy): Eukaryota > Metazoa > Chordata > Actinopteri > Siluriformes > Cranoglanididae > Cranoglanis > Cranoglanis bouderius. Next base: position 19,263,242 of record CM042541.1, read on the forward strand.
GTTTACATGCAGTGATCTGAATGAATTAATTCCGGTTGCAGATTCCCAATGAACTCTTTATATGGATCCTAAACTGGACCAGGAGCACAAGGAGCTCATGACTCAAACGCACCTGCACAGAACAGTAGTCCAGATTCGGATAGCAGGAGAAATCAGACCTAAACCATTACGTGGCTATTCTTCTTTTTCTGGATTATTTTATTTATTAAAAGGATTACCAACCTTGTTCGATCAGATAGGAATTTCATTACGACTCATTCTTTTTTTTTTTTTTTTTTAGATTGAGCTGTTAGTCAGATTATTCGGCTGCACTAAAATGCAGCTACTGAAGGACAAGAATTAAACTGATCCTGATGGACCAGGATGCACTCAACATAGGTTTTCTGACAAGTGACAAGTTTGATGGAACAGGAGAGTTGGAAAATAGTTTACCTGCTGCACTTTGGTCAATCTTTTGGGATTAATTAGATTGTGGAAACCTTTTTCTCTCTCCCATGTATTCATTACTATTTTGCTGTCACACTGTGTTTGATTTTTGATTTGTTGATGGGCACATGCACATATTTTTATTTATAATTTCTTTTTTCTTTTAAAATCCGGTTGTGCCACCTTTAGTAGCAATAACTGCAACCAAATGCTTCTGATAACCGGAGATCGGTCTTTCACTTACTCCTAGGACTAGGACTTAGTCCTTTGCTTTGGATCATTGTCTTGCTGCATAATCAAGTTGAGCTTGAGTTTCAACTTACAGACTGAAGACCGGACAGTCTTTTTTTTTTTTTTAGGATTTTCTGGTAGAGAGTAGAATTCATGTTTCCCTCAATTATTGCAAGTTGGCCAGGCCCTGAAGCAGCAAAGCATCCCCACACCATCACACTCCCACCACCATGCTTGACCGTAGGTATGATGTTCTTTTTGTGGAATTCTGTGTTTGGTTTACGCCAGATATAATGGGACCCCTGTCTTCCAAACAGTTCCACTTTCGACTCATCAATCCACAGAATATCCTCCCAAAAGATTTGAGGATCATCAAGGTGTGTTTTGACAAAATTCAGATGAGCCTTAATGTTCTTCTGGGTTAGCAGTGGTTTTCGCCTCACCACACTTCCATGGATGCCATTTTTGCTCAGTGTCTTTCTGATAGTGGAGTAATGAACAGTGACCTTTATTGATGCAAGAGAAGCCTGTAGGTCCTTTTGATGTTGTCCTTGGCTCTTTTGTGACTTCCTAGATGAGTAGCTGCTGTGCTGTGCACTTCTGGGAAGGTTCACTACAGTGCAGAGTTTTTCCATTTGGAGATAATGGCTCTGTGGTTCTTTGGAGTCCCAGAGGATTTGAAATAGCTTTGTAATCCTTCCCAGACTGATATATTTCAGTCACTTTCTTCCTCATCATTTCCGGAATTTCTTTCAACTTTGGCATTGTGTGTTACTGGGTAAGACCTTTTAACCAACTTCATGCCGTTGAAAAAGTTCTGTTTAAGTGTTGATTTGATTGAACAGGGTTTGCAGTAATCAGGCCTTATTCCAGCTGAACCCCATTATGCATCATGCAGTTTCATAGATTTCAGGAATTAGTAACTACGTGGTCAAATACATTTTCACACAGGCCCAGTTGGTATTGGATAACTTTTTTGCTCCAATAAATAGCGTTATCATTTAAAAAACATATCTTGTATTTACTAAGGTTGTCTTTGTTTTATCTTAGATAAAGATTTTTTTTTTTTACAAACTAAGATAAAATAAAAGTTCAGTTTCCATGTCATGTTGTCCTTAAGGTGGTTTGCATTCACAATAACCAAAGCATTTGAGGTAACTTTGACACCCCCACCCCCCTCCCCAGTGCTCTAAAGCTCAGCATCTTCAGCCTGATGGATTGGAATGAGTAGTAACAGATGCATGAAGGGAGCCCACAGAGGATAACGTGTTGGATTAAGTGTCCAGAGGCATTGGATTTACTCTGAATGACTGCACTGAGAGCCGTGAAGCCATGTCGCCAGTCAGGCAGTTTTTATAGACTGTCCCCTAGGCTACACTGTCCTGGATCTGTGAGGAGACAATGCAATATTTCTACTGCAAGCCACAAGTTCTAGGTTAAGCTTCACAGGAAGGCATATGGCAGTGGTTTGTTTGTGAAAGGCTTGTGCTACAGCAATGTCAAAGTTGCATCAAACCAGCTGCTCAACATACAGCACAATATCACAACAAATGATTCATCCACAGTATGGTTTGGAAACTCAGCCTTGGATGGCACCAAGACTTGTTAAAACCGCCCCCAAAAAATCATGTATATCATCGCCTGTAGGTGTTAGGATAGCAAAAAGAAAAAAAAGGGGAAAAAAACACATTCTATTTTCCTCAATTATATGATTTCTCCAGAGTTAGTGTTTGGAAAGTGGTGCACAAAAGCACAGACCTGCCTTCGCCTCCGCTGCACTATTAATCATCAGTCAAATAACTTCCATTAGATTTGAGGGGGGAGAAAAAACATTTAGCTCTGAGGTTTTGCTATGCAACGGCGGTGTGGCATGCGCCTATAAGCGATAAGCTGAGGGGAGAAATGAGCATGGCAGCACAACTTGTAAGAATGATGAATGGGGAATAATCCGCATCCGGGCCTGGCCATTTCCATCATGGCACGTTTTCTTTGGAGACACATTTACCTGTCAGAAAGCTCCTTACTGAAATGCAGTAACGGGCATTATTTCTGTGCAGAGGGTACAGCAGCGTAGGGGTGGAGGGAAAGCTGCACTTTAGCTGATTGGCGCAGATTGTGCTAAATGGACCTGCGGTAATTCTCAGCAAAAGGAAATAGATCACCCTTCTTGAGTCTGAGGTTTTTAATGATACTGGGTCTTTGAAAAAGGCGCTACCCTTTAGAACAAAGTCATCGCTCTTTGCTCACTTTCGTGTAGGTTATAATGGGGTCTGAGCTGGGTTGAGTGTCTATGGTCTATGGGCTCTAATAGAGATTAACATTAAACACTGGGATGCAGATATGCCTCGCTGGAGTGCAAGCGTGCAATGTTTCTGCAGAGGCGGCCTGTGGGGACATGGTCCAAGCCGATTAGACGGCTGTCTCCATCTCTTAGCGTTAAACTAGGGAGTGGGTTAGACAGAAAACAGCCTGGTACAGTCCTGCTCCAGCTGTCCACTGGCATTTACAGCCACAAGATGATACTCAAAGCCTGCAGCTAAAAGTGTTTTTTATGTCTCACAAGCTTATTATTATATTGCTGAAAGTGTTACATTCATACTTTACATTCTGTATGGTGCTACATGCAGTACAATACAGGGATGCTGTATACAGGGATAAAGAAACATATAATATAACGTATAATATAAACAACAAGTGTAACATAAAGTAGGTACATTAATTCCAGTGTAATTTGTTTAATTTGATCAACAATTATGCATTGTGGATTTCTGGAGCAAAGAACTTTTCAGCTTCAGTTCAACTTAATGAATTTTGACACAAATTCAGATCATTGATCAATACCACAGCTGCTTTCGCTACATTGACACGTTCCAGCTTTACCCAAACTAATAGGGAACATTATAAGAAAATTCAGTAGGTATTCAAGGGATTAGATGGCAATGTTTTAGAAATGACATTAGAAATGTACCATAATGTGCTTAAATGTCCTACTGTAATGAAGGCTTCCCAGTTAGATAAAACATTACTTTAGTTTTAATGTTCCTACAACTAAACATGTTACAGCAATGTTGTGGGAACGTGCTAAATAAAACATTCTCAGAATGGCCAGAAACACATTGGAACAAACAAAACATTCTTCATTCATTCTGCTTTCCTTTTGGGAGTTGTGGTGGCTACAGGCTGAGAAGGTCAGTTCAAACTTTTCTGTCCCTGGCCACAGATTCCAGCTCCTCCTAGGAGCCAGACATTCCCAAGCCAGCTGTGGGATATGTTGTCCAGTGGGTGTTGGGTCTGCCTTGGGGTCTCTGTCCAGTGGGATGTGCCTGATACAGCTCTAGCAGGGGCATCCTTGTAAGACCACCTCAGCTGGCTCCTCTCAATTCAGAGGACTAGCAATTCTACTCTGAAGCTACTCCTGGATTGTTGAGCACCTCACCCCATTATGGACAATAAGCCCAGCAATTCTGCCAAGGAACCTCATGTTTGCTGCCTTTGCTTGTGACCTTATTCCACAGCTTATGGCCATAGGTCAGGATAGGGATGTAGCTTCGTCCAAAAACTGAGGTCATTCTTCAACACCACAGGCCAGTACAGTGACTGTAACATTGCTGCCGCTGACCCAATGCATGTAAATTTTACAGTCTCAACTTTCATCTCTCATGAATAAGATCCCAAGATACTTAAACTCCTCCACAAGGGGCAAAGGGGCATTCCGCTCTTTTTCGGCCTTGGACTTGGAAGCCAAATATTCAAGTGTGTGCCAGACGTCCATTTCAGATGGTGCCAATAAAAGCTCAGATATTCTGTCCACCTAAAGCTGTTAGCTGGGAAATTATTCCTTAAAAAATAGAATCAGCATAGTAGGGAATCAGGCTGGAGAACTGATTAGATGATATACCTTAATGATACACTATATGGCCTAACGTTTATGGACACCTGACCATCACACTCATATGTGGGTGTATAGAATACACAATTGTATAGAATGTCTTCATATGCTGTAGCATTACAATTTCCTTCACTGGAATTAAGAGGCCCAAACATGTTCTAGCATGACAGTGTCCCTGTGCGCAAAGCGAGCTCCATGAATACATGGTTTGCCACAGTTAGTGTGGAAGAACTTGAGTGGCCTGCAAAAAATGCCCTGACCTCAACCTCACTGAACACTGGACAATTGGAATGATTTGGAACACTGACTATGCACCAGGCCTTCTCACCCGACATCTGTGCCTGAACTCACCAATGCTCTTGTGGCTGAATGAGCACAAATCCCCACAGCCACACTCCAAAATCTAGCAGAAACCCTTCCAGAAGAGTGGAGGTAATTATAACAGCAAAGGGGGGACTCAGTCTAGAATGGGATGTTCAAAAAGCATATATGAGTGTGATGGTTAGGTGTCCACAAACTTCTGGCCATACAGTGTATCTTTCACTTCTGTGTTTTTTTTTCTACTTTTGTGGCAAGCCAGGAAAATTGCACATACTGTAGATAGTGCAGTAGTTAAAGCATTGGGCTCCTGGGAACTGATTGGAAAGTCTTGATTTCAAATCCCAGCACCACCAAACTGCCACTCTTGGGCCCTTGAACAAGGCCCTCAATCCTCAGCTGTTGCACTGTATCTTGTCTCAATTGTAAGTTAATTTGTGTAAACGTGTCAGCCAAATAAAATAAATGTAAATGAAGTTACTAAAGATAACTTATTGATGGTGCAACCAGAATTGCACCTTTAACTTGACCTAAGCTGAAAAGTCTTTTTTTGTGAAAAAGGTCTAGTTTTGATCACACTTTATTTTGCAAGTAGACATTAACTGCAAGTTTCTAATAAACTCTAATAAAATCACTAGCTTTTCCTGAGATGCCAGTGAAGCAACATTTTCCAAACCCAGATGTGAGGGTTCCCCATGACATTAACTTTCTCAGCTTCCAAAACCCCTAAACCCGTTATACAGTGTTCTTAATGGCATGGTTTAGATGTGTTGGAAGGTGAGAATGAAAATGAAGACTGGGTTGGGGAAACACTGGTTCAGAGTGACAGAAAGTAGTGATTTTATGAAATTTTAGGCAGCGTAATCATTTCTAAATTCACGCCAGTTGTGCGGTTTCAGTAGCTGAAGTCCTGAGCGACTGCCAGTAAATGGGGTTTCGGAGCGTGCAAGATAGTTTCCTCTGCCTCTTCCTTCCCTCACAATCTCTTTTCAGATGCATTAGAGCAGAGAGGAACAGAGTGTGTCTTGTCTGTGGAGGTGTTGGCGTGCTGCCGTGTTGTGCCTCACGTTCTGTTCTGATTTCCTGCTCTTTACGCCATGCGGGTGGTTCCTTCCAGCAGAGATAATGAGAAGTGAATGCATTAACCTTGTTTTCATTTACTCCCCATAGATACCATTCAGGCTACTGTCACCACTCCGTTTGAAACGTAGCCCCTGTTCGTCCTTCTCCAGCATCTCAGCTGTCTTGTGACCTTGCCGGCACTGGTTTCAGGGGACAGGCTGTGAGTTTGCTCTGGACTCTTGGGCTTATCTTAAGTTTATCCTAAGGATAAAATGGCAAAAAAAACAAAAAAAAAAACAGAGAGGAATTTGTTCTCAGATGGGAATTTTGCTTGGGTATTAGCACATTTTGTTCAGTAATTTCATTCAGTTAATCTTCCTGATAACTTTGGAATGCTCATCTGGAGAACGATTATCATCAGAAGTTAATAAGAAAATATGTTTTACACCTTGAAATTAAATCAGCCACTATCTGAGTTTCCATTTTGTTTTTGATGTTCATATGAGTTTACTCTGTTCATGATTTGGTGCTCTATGGCAAATATAATCCTTACACAACATAATATATTATGTGCTCGTTCTAATTTTAAATGGATTAAAAACATGCGGTTATTTAGCAAAGAAGAACGTGTGTAATTGTTGTTAGTGTCATGCTATCTGTAAGGAGACGTTTATTTAACATTTTTGGAATGAGTCTTAAGTTGACTGGAGTGGGGGTCTTCAGGATAGGTGTTTCTTGGTAACATGACACGCTGTGTTTTTTTTATATTATCAAATTCTAGAGAAAAAAGAGAGGCTGGTGAGTAGGGATGGGCGATATTTTATCGTTCGCGATATACTGGTAGAAATTCTCCCCACAATAAGAATTAGTCTTCCCACGATAATAACAATAAAGCCTAGTTGATGACGTATTTCTGTGTGAGCCGGTCTGTGACACATTTCACAGCTCACGCGCAGAGAGAAAACAAGTATGGCGGAAGGCGGACGTAAAGCTCAGGAGGAGTTTATCGCTAAATGAGGAGCCTGGTGTTTGAATTTTTACTTTTTTTTTTATTCTTTTATGTAATTGGTATATTTTAGGAGCCTATCTGATGATGGGTAAGTTTACTTTTAGATCAGTGTTTGTGTTTCTGAGGCTCTCAAGACTGCATGCAGCTATAACTTGTAGCCAAAAACACTGGTGACTGGTACTATATTTATATCGTCACTGATATCATTATCGCAATAAATACCAGAAAATATTGTGATATAGTTTTAAGTCCATATCGCCCATCCCTACTAGTGAGGGAACGAGGGTTTATAGCTGCTATAACATAATTGATAACAAGAACTAACTAGTTTTGTGGATGATCCACAACATTAAACATAACTTTAAACAGATGAAAAGTATGACATGTTCTTTAGTTGATAAGAAATTGTAATTGTTCGCAGATTGCTATGATATAAAAGGAATGGAACACTTTGAGATGTAATGTTATAGGATAATATCAATTTCTAGGTAGTAACAGTAACTCATGTTGATTCCATCACACCACCCTGTCATTGATTATTTCTCTATAGCAACCTGTCGCAGGTGTTTTATTCCTTACATATATACGACCCAAGTTCAAGCTATGCAAGTACAAAACGAGAAAATACATGCGTCCATAAACTTTACTGAATGTCTGGCTCTTCACATCTGCAGAAATCCCACCATTAAATCTGTATGAATGTAGGCCTACGACCCAAGAAAGTGGCCTTTTTAAATTCTGTTTCATGCATGCCTAAAATGGGACCCGGTGCGAATGAAAAAGCTTCGGAGCCTGCAGTGTGTGTACTAGAAACCTGTACCTTTGACACTCAGTGTTCAGTCTTGCCTCACTAACTGACCTTTTTCACAAATCCTTGGCACTGAAGAAGCATACTTGGCAAAGCCTGCCACTGCAGTTCAGTCCCTCTCTCTTTTTAATGTGCCCCTTTAATCAATCAGCACTTTCCTCAGGTATATGCGAAACGACCTTTATGCAATTTACTGAAGCTCAGACGTGAGACAGCTCTGTGCAGCAACTTCCACTCTCTCTTCCGCCTCTCTTCGCAACCTTCAGCATGGCACTGCAGTCCCAAAGCTACGTTCACACACTGGATCATTTTCTTTCAGTACAGCGTTTACTTTAATGACCCGTTCACATTTAGGTGTTTTTACAGAGTCGGTTAAAAAATGATGCACTGAATTTATTCAAATGTGTTTTTCATAAAAATAACACGATCGAAGTGGAACTAAGTTAAACAGTCTGACATGTACTTGGATTTGCTGTGTAATGTTCAGAGGTGGGACGTAACAAACTGTAATTACTTTGTTACTGTACCTAAGTCTGGTTTTTAATTATATTTACCTGAGTAAATCTTTGACCTAATACTTTTGACTTTTTCTCCCTACATTTCAAAAGAAAAATCTCTACTTTCTCCTCACTGCATTTTCAACACCACTACTTGTCTCTATAATCATATTTGTAAAGTCATAAAGTGACATTTTATCATCACTTAGCTTTAAGGATTCGATCTAAATTTCTAACAAACAAAAATGAGACTTAATAGCTACCAGTGTTAGCTATCTGTTGCTAAGTACACTTTCTGTTTATATTGTAACTATTAGCATTGAGCTAGTTTGAATCATCATCATCTGTTGTAATCCTCTGTATCATCTGTTGTTAGCTTTAGCTAATGTTTTTGCGTTGTTCATGGTTCCTTAGTGAAAGAGGCATTAATTTACCATCAGAAACTAAAATGAGTGTGTGGTTTGAGGCAGACGTCTTTTTCTTTTGTGAATCTTTCTTGTACTTTGACTTTTGTTCTTTAATTGGTCATGGTATATTGCCTTAGCACACTTCCCTCACTAACATTCGCTAACTCTAGACAGCTAGCTGACACAGTAACTATGGATGAACTCATTGATTTCAAGCCAGCATGTCTTTGCTATGTTTCTGCTAACAGTTAGCTAGTTAGGACAGTGGGCTAATGTCATTTGTCAGCTCATATCAGCATTTAGCCAACTACATTATTGGAAAACTGGCTAAAGCTTATCAGTTATACCCCAATGGTTACTTCATATGGATATAAATAGTCAGCTATATAAGGAAATTTAGTTGAGTAAAAGTCGCCATTTGCTTTTGAAAAATGTACTGAAGTAAACAAGTTTACAAGCTGTTATACTTGAGCAAAGTAGAAATATTTCCCAAATGTTGTTAAGTGCAGTAATCAATATAATTGGATTATATAAACAGGTGGACAAGCATGGTTTTATAAAATCTTATAGAATTGTATTGTAACAGTTTGGAATAGGTTTATATCAACAGCAACTAAAGGGAAATCAAAGTCAACCAAAACGTCTGCTTCCTACAAGCCTAATTATCTCGACTGCTATTGTCTGAAGAGGCTGAGCTACAGAGGCGGTCTGTCAGCGGTTATTGTGTGACACGGTGATTTGTAAACGTCCGTGAGGGAGCGACCCTGCTGCACCTCAGGAGACAGCTACTGGAGGTCACAAGATGGCCTGAGCAACGGCAGCAGACTGAAGGCAAGTTAGAGCCCTTAACAAAAGCCATGTTCCATCTGTTGTTCATCGGCGTGTTTAAAAAGTGAAGAAGAGGTGACCGTCTCTTTGACAGGAAAGGAAGTGGGGGCGTGTGTATCGGCAGCGCCAGGCTGGGCATCTGGCACTCCTCTGGGACAGCTGTTCCCTCAACCTGCCCTAGGGTGCTGGATTATTTATACCTCCCTACACACTCTTATTTATTAATGGCGTATTTGCTTATGCAGAGTGGTGTAGCGTGGTGTGGTGCGGCGCGGCGAGGGCCCCTCAAGCGGCAGCCGCAGTATAGCGTCATGTGTACAGATAAGTGGGGGATGTCACATGGGTTTGAAATGAAACACTTCTTAGCAATAATGGCAGTGTCGCAGATTGTTAGGGACCAAATGCCACACTCTATCCAGCCTGGGATATAAAGGGAAACATGAGCTAACAAATGTAGCAGAGTCGGTTTCTCTCTGTCTCTGTTCATTCCTCTTCAAGGCTAAATTGTAGTTGTTACTTTGTGCATTCGCAGGAGTGGACAAATCAGTAGCTAAGCAGATTTGGTTTCTGGTCAAATTCGTTTTTCTTATTTGTAGTTGCCTGGCAGACAAATAGCTTCACCAAAGAAAATTCTACTTCCTGTTGATTTTTGCTAAGCAAATTCTTAATTGTTATTGTATATTTAAACGTAATGCGCTTCACGGTGGTGTGACACACCTCAATGCTGTAACTCTAGCGCACGCTACTTTGTCTGAAACACGCTTCCATATATGCATTACATATATCGACTGAAATATATTTTATATACAGTATAATAAAGGACAAGGACAGAACATGATATCTCAGTCTTAACCTTGGCCAGTGATTTGCTGACTTTTTGATGCAAACATGTATGGAATTAAATTTGTGCCAAAAGTATTGAACATAACTTTTCAAGAAACAAACAAAAATATACAATGAGAAAGAATAAAAACACTCTGGAACTAAAAACAGTGAACTCAGTGGCAAAAATTGAACATGGTCTTCAAATAAGCATCATTCTTTGTTAACAGTTTTCTAAGCTTCCTTTTCGCTAATCATGGTTTATGAATGCGCTGCCAGAGTTTTCATTTACGCTTTCAAACTTTTCATTTAAGCGCCGCAATTCAGAATCACCATTCTTGCACAAACCTCTTGTGTGGGTGGGGCTTAACAGCGCTTTACTCTCATTGACTAGTGAGATTTGGATCATCAGCTCCCTGACATGGAAGTAGGGACTTCAGTGTCGTGAATTTTGGAGAGCGTTTTCTGTATAGTTATAGTGTTTGCACTTTGTATTGGAAATTACTTAGTCAGTATATTAGTTCGTTATTAATATTTGAGCTTTGGGTAGTCTCATACAACTATTTCTTTGCTCTCAGGAGTGGCACGGAGCATCGTTGTCGTCATCCTCCTCCTCCTCAGCTGGACACTCAAGCCGTCGATCCAAATCTCACTAGCCAATGATAGTAAAGTGCTGTGAAGCCCGCCCACACGTGATATTTGTGCCAGAATGCCGAACGTAAACTTTCGGTGCATAAACGAAAACTTTGAAAGCGTAAACGGAAACTCGTAAACTAAGCTTAGAAAACTGTTAACAAAGAATGCTGTTTATTTGAAGACCACGTTAAGTTTTTGCCACTGAGTTCATTGCTTCAGTTTCAGAGTGTTTTTCTTCTTTCTCATTGTATATTTTTGTTAATTTCTTGAAAAGTTACGTTCAGTACTTTTGGCACAAATTTAATTCCATAAACATGAAGTGCCAATTAGAAACATTGTTAGACTAGGAGAATACTCATATACTTGTTATATTCACTTATTAAGTCTGTATTAATGTACTTAAATCATTAATTAGCTTGCCATATGTTATTATAATACGTTACCTACCACTTTTTGTTTTTTCAGCATAGTCAATTCGATTTCTGGGTAGGCCTGGGCGATATGACAGTGTAATATCAATATCGTGATAAATTATGTTACAATACACTTTTATAACATATCGTTTGATAAAAAAAAAAAAAAATTGCAAACTGACTCAAATCAGATTACTGGTTGTTAAAATTGTGTACTTAATCTTTAAAATTGTTTGAAAATGTTAATTTGTTATTTTAAAATTTTAGATTTAGATGTTAGATTTAGATGTTAGATTTTGTAAAAAATGAAAAGTAAAAATGTTTTTTAATTAAAAATATAGCTAAATGTATTTTTGCAGATAATAAAGTATTGAACAGTTATTTTTAAAATTATATATATATTTTGAACACTACTAATGTGTTGCTGGCAGTTTGTTAGCAAACATACAGTATATAGTGATGCATATTGCGTATCATGGAAATGTCTTATATTTAAAATATCTTATATAAGATATTTTTTGTCATATCGCCCACCCCTTTTTTCTGTGGAACCCAAACATGGGACTGGGCAGCACACTAGAACTGGCTAATAAATGTATGATTCACCCATCCTTGATTCGTTATTTGGATAAAGGCCCATTTTGTCCCCCCTGTTTCTTAACCACACACACCAGCAGCAGCAACAACCTCTTCTCAAGGTGATGGTGCAAATAAACTGAGCAGAAACTGGCTTCAGTTCAGACCGTATCCTTGTAGCTCGAACATGAGGTGAAAGCAACATAAATGTGTATTTTAATGGCTTATGTGGCCGTGGACTTGGACACACTCAAGGATTTGCTGAATATATCCAAAATTGGATGTGTATAAAGCCTGAATTGAATTTTAGTGCTGGTAATGACCCTAGATATTTATTCTGCGACTTAGTTTCTTTGAGATTTGTCTGGAGTCAAGCTTAACGCTCGCATGTACGTAGATCTATCAGTTCAATTTGTTTTTCTTTGCTCATTTTTTGGGGCGGTATTTGCCAAGTGGGTAATTAAGTTCTTATTATTCTAAGTCTGCTTTTGCAGTTAAGTCCATGTTGCTGTAAGCAAGTAGACAGAAAGTGAAAATAAATGACTAAATTAATTGGGTTGGACGTCAGGAAATGTGGCTGGTGTTCAACTGACAATTGTACTGTATTCTGACATGAAAATCTCAATTTAATCGCCCTTTGGATTGTAATGAATTGCTGCAAGATGTCCTTGTTTATGGTCAGTGAATGTTTCATGGACCAGAATATTAAACTTAATTTGTATAAAGTCTTTGTCATTAATCTTTCCATGTTTTGTTGGTTTTTAGGACAGAACGATGGCATTGTTTCCAAATCAGCGCACGATGTAACAGAACCGTGGGAAATGTAAATGGAAAAGAAAAAGAAAAAAAAGAAAAAGTCTCACTGCATTGACTACTGCAGAATATCGTGCATAAGTGCATAATTTTGGCTGAAGTCACTCATTTACACATGTAGAAAGTGAGTTTCATTTAGTTAATGGGAACATTATAACCTTGTTCTGCGCAATTAACTCTTTTAAACGCTTAATTCAGACTGCTGTACTGAAATCGAAGCTCATACCCCTGAGTAATTTGCATCATTTTATTTATTTCATTTTTTTTTTCTTTTGACAGAGTGTGTATATAGATTGTCTGGCTTTGGTTTTTAATCCTGTATCACTCTGAAGGACTTGCGTCAGCCACTTTCCTTCTGTTGCACAACAGTAAACATCGTTTGGAAGAGTGAAGGTGGTGAAGTTGAAGTAGCTGTTGGAGATTTGGCGTGGCTCAGCGATAGCTTGCTAACAGCAAGCACCTTTTTTTTCTCTCTCTCTCTTCTTCTCCTTCTCCGCTCACCCCCTGAAGTTTGTTAGCTCAGCTAATGGCAGAGCCAACAAAAGGCCCGATCGCTGTTGAGGTGGAGAGGCTCGAAGCTGGATGTTTACTGATTTGAACCCAGATGTCATGCCAGCATGCTAACAGCACCACTCACTTCAGGGAGAGGTTCAGGTTTACTTTTCATTTAGCAGAAGCTCTCTAAAGCGTAATCTCCTTTTAAGCATGAATAGCTCCTGAAAATCACCTGAAATGCGTAACCAATGTAGCTCAAGCTGTCCAAATCTACGCGCAGGCATATGGCTGCCATATGCGACGGTCTTGTGAGCATACAAACTGCAAAAGGAGGTTCCCCCCACCCCCACCCCTCCTTTGTTTATTTCAAAAGGTAACCCATTTGCTTTTCATGTAAATTTATGGTTATTTCTGTCTCTCTTTCCCTTTCTTTCTCTTCCCTCTCTCACTGTCTCTCTCTAGGTAAGTGCTGGGGATGTTTGGCGCTTTATCTTGTCCTGACTGGAGCTTTGGACTCTACACATGCTTCTGAGAAATCGGTCCCGAGGTGATTCATTGTCAGGAGGGAGCACAGGTTTTTAAAAATACCCCTGACTTCACCGCATTACAGGAAACGAAACTGCTGTCAAAGCTCAGCAGCCTCTCTCTCTCTCTCTCTCTCTCTCTCTCTCTCCCTCTCTCTCTTCCTTGCCGTCTTCCCAAAAGGGAACAGAGAAGCTGTGCATGCTCGTATGGATCATTTTAATGTTCAACAAGCTCTTACGCATGAAAAATTTATTGAGAGGCTGAAATGGAGGACTTGACTCACTGAGCGAATTTGGAGATTGAGGAACACACATGAGCGAGAGCGCAGGAAGTCTCCAAGTGATATAAAGTCAACAAACGCACCTGAATTTATTGCACACTCCTCACGGCTACAAAGCGATGCTATTGCGTTGTGACTTAAAATCCAAAGACAAGTTATTTGTCTTGAGACTCTTATCATAACTGACCATACATAATAGAGGTGTTAGCTGAAAAATGTACTTTTTTTTTCCTCTCCCAAAAGAGGAATACAAAATTAATGAGCTGAGAAATTGGTTTCCTTGAACGGCGTCAAGGTAAGAAAGGTAGGGAAAGTAGGAAAGGTACAATCTGTAATGCTCACTGTACCATCGCAACGATCAAAACACTGTTCAACAAGCTTGAATGAGGCATTCAACCTGTCAGGATGGCGGTCTTTAAATCCTTTAGATCAGTGAATGATTGACCAAAAACACAATGCGACTGGAAATTATATGTTCAGTTAGTTATTTGGCAACACACTCTGACCGTTCTCTTGATTATTCACTTGGAAATGTCAGTGTCTTAGGCTGGCATTATCACAAATTTAGCTAGCAATAGTTTTATTTACTATTCTGTAACTGTTCCTGATTTTATGAGCTATGCTGATATAGGATTTGGAGTTGTTTTACACAAAGTTTTAGCAAATCCTTACCTTCTAGCTACGTGTTTGGGGTGAGTAACACTTGCTTTCAAGAGCTGTTCATCTAGCCACATAAACAACATGATAGTGCTGCTGAGCATCCAAGAGAGCTTACCACGTTTTTCCACTTTTTGATATTATACAATTATTTGATCTGACATTCACTACTGATCTTCAGAGGTAGACCAAAATTTGCCAACATTGCTAGCAAGAAAAACAGACCACAAAAAGCATTAAAATATATGTTGGAGGCTTCACGCCAGAAGCACAAATGATAAACACCATAAACAATAAACACATTCTACCCTGCACTTTTACTCACCAAAGAGACTGGCTCATGAATTCACAGGTCAGAGTTCACCTAGATAAAGTTGGCACCGAAGCAACAGTAAGCTCCACCAGGAGCAAATGCCCCTCACGTCCTGTGTGAAATTGACATTTCCATCATGCAAATTTTTATTCCTGTTTGGTTTGATCGCCGCTTTACCCGATAAAGCCGTAGCTTTCCGGTTTCCCCAGTATCATCGCAGCAAGGGGTCAGAACTCAGTCTTTGAATTAAATTGTAGCACCTCTGAAATCTGATTCCGACACCCAGCAGTCCCTCCAGGATTTCGTGATTTTCCAATCGCAAAAAAAGAACGCAGAATCAAGCAAGCGCCGCAATATTCGGATGAGCTTGCAATTCTTCAAAATTACAGCAGATTTTCCGTAGATTTGGGCAAAGATGCGTCATGTGACATCATCACGACGCGCATTCAGCCAAAGCCCTCTTCAATTCATGTGCGTCGAACATGAGTACAGCTAAAAGGTCTTGTTTACCAGCAAAGACCGTGCAAAACAATTTCGTGCAAATGCGATTTTGCCAATCCATGTAGTTTTCCACAAAAAAAACGCAAAAAAACTCTGTAAGTTGCATCGCAAATTTTGAAAGAAAAAAAAAAAAGCCGCAGCAAAATCAAGCATTTTTGGCTGCAACAATCACAAAAAAACTCTTGTATGGACTGCCGTGCAGTAACCGAACTGACTCTCTGTACGCTTCTGTTATTGATTTATGCGAAAGGCATGATAGTGAGGTGCTTTAAGACAAGTTGCGTCAGATTACTGCCTATGTCATGGCAGTCAACATAAAATCTAAAATATATCAGTGGTTCCAATTAGAAAATGCGTCAAATCCGATCCATTGTTTCAGGCAAGTATTGGCACTGATATTATTCTATATACCAAGTATCAGAGCAAGATGTCATTATTGTGTAAATGGATGGAATAGAGGAAGATGTCCTTTCCACACAGACAGCAGGGTTAAGTATGCTCTTTTGGACTTTCTGGTCATTGACAGATAAAAAAAAATATATTAGAGGGTTGCGTGACTCGGCAGAATTTTATATTTGAGTGTTGATTGAAATAAGTTGAACATTAGTACAACTTTCTTAAAAATTCATTTAAGGTTATCAGAATTATTCTCAAGCATGAGATCACTATGAGATCAAAGTGGCACTTCACACATATAAGCAGGCTTTTCTGGAAGTCATCTCCCTGACCTGTTTTCTTCCAGTACTTTCATCATCTACTTCCGCTCGGTTGTTTAATACCCTTCAGTGTCGTGGCTAAGTCACTGATGCTAAAACAAGGCCTCCTATTTTTATGTCTTTCTCCACAAAGGCTCTTTTTTTCAAAGAAGAGAAAGAGATATGTTTATGCCAAAAAGATCAATCATCCAGGAACATTGTTTCTCCTGACTTTTGAAGTGGTAGTGTTTTGGGGATGAATGCTAAAGCAACTCCCATCCAGCCGCTTTGCCATCTGACGCAATGGGATGCAACACGATTGTTTCCTTTTAAACTTTTGTTTCTAATATCAGTGACAACCCAACAACTCGTCTTCATGTGGCTTGTTGTTAGTTCTTAGCTTGTCCATGTGAAAACAAGGGATTAATCGCTACCAATTAAGAAAGAAAAGTCCCAAATTAGCTAAGGACCATGGCAGCTAAGTCAGCCAGGAGACTCTAAGCTCTTTGTTGCGTAGGTGTGAATCTTCTGGACAGAGTTTCCTAATGAAAGCCATGGTCGTCTTTGCAGTGGCTCATTCACGATATGCCATACTTCCTATTGAGCAGTAGTGGCTGTGATTTGAAGAGCCCATGAAAAGAACTGTATGTTCGTGAATCTCGAGGGAAAGCAGTTGAATGTGCTTTTGTTTGGTCTTTCCAGATGCCCCCTGAGTCACATCCTCCATTAAACCACGTCTCAATGGGATATTATGCACGTTCTTGCGGAAGGCTGTCAAAACCTACTGTCTTATCAAACTCTGGTAATGTCCACAGAACCGAGCGTGCAAAGAAACTCAATGCGGATGTCACGCATATACATTTAATCATTCAGCAGATACTGTAAAAGCAGAACCTGGAAGCTGAACCGATATATTGCACAAAGCGTCAAAAAGGACTCATAACCTACAAGACTTATAGTCTTATAGTGGCTTGATAAAGTGCAAGTCTAACTCGGGGTGAAGAAACTTTAGAATAAGCAAGGACTTTTTTCTTTTCTTGCAACTGCTGAATGATGGACTGATTAAAAGAACCTTTACCACAGTGTAAAGCGGTGGCCACACTAGACTTTCAGCATGCAGAATTTCTTTGGAGACGGCTGCAACCGGATATGACATCACACACCAATAGTGTAAAGTATACCATCTGTTCCTGTATGCAGTGTATTCCTGTATTCTTTCTTTTCTTTTAAAGCTGTGTTGTATAAAACGGGATGGTGCAACACCGCTATAATCGGTGCTTCCAATCCATCCTGGATTTTCTGAAGAGGTCCCGCCGTGACGTATCGATCTTCTACTGGTCACACGTCTTCACGTGACACGAATTCGCAGGTCAGAGTTCACCAACCTTGAACTTTGGAATGCAGCGAAATGTGAAACTTCTTCGCTTGAGGCTTGCTAGGGTTGTAAATGGCAAGTTTCCTGACGATACGGTCTAATATAGATTCTTTTAGCCGGGGATTCGATATTTGCCGATACCTCAATGACTTCCATGATGCGATTTCGATTCGAACGATTCAAGGGCCTGCGAATGATATTAAATGATGTGTGTATTTCACACAATCAGTAACATTTCTATTAATTCACAGATGCAACCAGAATATATTTTGTTTGAATTTATAAATCAATTTATTGAGCTTCTTTCACTATGAAATGCTACATATTTCAGTGCAAATAAGGACTCGTGATGAACTTAAACTTTGACTATTGAATTATAAAGCTTTGACATCTTCACACTCAACAGAACAAAGCCGAAAATCGATGTTTACGCATTGCATCGATACATCGGATCATTGGTTATATGATCGATACATCTATCCATATTGATGGATCGTTACACCCCTGAAGCTTGTGTTTCCGGTCTCCAGCATTCGCATGCGTATGAATGGACGTCAATGGAAATTTCGTATGCTGACATTTTAGTGTGACCACTGCTTAAAGCTGCTTTTGTTATGGTTACACTGTATCCGTTTTATATAACCAGTAAAATGGCGGCACAGAGATTTTTACTCAACAATATCGCAATAATATCACGTTATCCCGAAAACTAGACACCACCACGTCTCTTTGTTAGGAATCCATTCTTGCTTTTTCTCGGCTATAAATGGAGCAGTTTGACGTAGCAGCACCGAAGATGCTTCGACTGTTGAGTTTACGGTTAATGACCGGGTCATGACGTGCTACCAGTTTTCGATGCCAGGTCCTATTTCCGACAGAATGTGTGAAGTGATATACTTTCAGTTGCCCAGTGTTGATGTCAGTGTCTCGAGGCTGTATTGTTAAGTGTTGTTTATATTGGATGATGCAAGAATAAACATATTAAACATACACCTTCGTTAACTAACAGGGTTTTTTTTTATTGCTAATGCCCACAAGACTACATTATACTGCAAGGAGAGGCTTTTATTATGTATGTTATTTATTCTGTATTTTTTTATGCATCACTATAGAGTACATGCGCAATAAAACATGATGGGCCATTTGTGATTTGTGAGCTAGTCATCAGTTAAATCAAGCACACTGAAACTGAAAACTGTACATTACTTTAATGCTGGCACACTGTTATGCAAGCTTGACATTTATTGCCTGTCAAATGAGCAAATGTACTTAAAATCTAACACACACTCACGCACACACACATACACAGCATTGCTTTTAGCTCTGATCAGTGGGTGTTTGGTTGTGCTGTGTTTAAGTAGTCACGCTGCATCATCTTACTGCAGAGTAGGTTTGGTTGGGATACTGATACTGGAAAGGTATCATGGTACCACATTGCTTAAATAATAATAGATGCAGTGCTAATTAACCTGCTGGTGAAGTCGCTGTACGCATGTTCATGTGAAGCGACATGTTATTGCGCATCATTATGAGAGGGCCGTTTTAATTCACAATTCTCGGCATATTTTAACATTTTTAAAGCAAGGAAGTTGGTCCTTGTAAGTTCCACAGTATGATCAGATCCCTCCGTGATATAATCAAATCCCTCTAAATCCTGCTAATCTCACTCTTAACACTGATCTAGTAACCCAATAATATTAGTCATGCATGAAGTAAGGGATTAAATATCTTAGGGAATGTTGTTTTAGGTATTTATTTATTTAGCACAGTTGAACACTCGAATCTGATTGGACAGAAGCTTTGCGTTGTTTTTGTATAACTGCGTAGCTCAGAGAGTAGTTCCGACAGTAGTTTTATATTCATTTATATTAAATAATATATTTATATTGTGTTGTTTCTATAGGAACAGTTAATTCACAGCCATTTGTATGGCAGTCACGCCATGTAATCTAAGACTTATATTAAACAGATTTTAAAAAGCGTGTTGTTGTTCAAGTAAAATGATGAAGTTGATGATGAGACATTTATTTAACATTTATGGAAGGAGTCTCGGGTGATAGCGCTTTGTAACAGTCATGCTGCTTTGCAAAGTTTCCCAGCACGTGAAAGTCTTCAGGACAGAGGCGTTTACACTGCATTGAGGGAACGACTCATATTTATCGTCAAGTTAGGAACTAACTTGTCTCACGAACGTTCCGCGACATTAAAGCTTAACTATAAACCATTAAATGCACGGCTTGTCGTTCAATAAAAAGCATTGTGATCGCTGGTAAATTGCTGTGGTACAGTATAAGCAATTTTTGTGACAAAAAACATCACCGCCCATCACGCTACCATGAAACGGGAAAAGTGCAAAGTCTTTTGTTCTGAAAACTTTACCTAGTCGAGAAACTAGAACTCTAACTGTTACAAAGCGCTGACACTGGAGACTCCCTCTAAAATGTTACGTACACGTCTCCTCACAGAAAACGTCTATAGAATTGATAACGTATCAGAACGAGTTATTAATATATGTAAACAATCAATTGATTTACAGATGGCATGACTGTCAGGATTGTTGCTATAGAAAATTAATCAACCCCATTCTGACCAATCTGATTTGAGAACATAACAGTGCTGCGGTTGGTCGTTATTTTTGGTCTATTAATGCTATATTGAACATCTGTTAAGTAAGGGATGTGTGAATTACCTGCATCTGTGCCGTGTCTCTACTAACAATGAAGCTGTGAGTTTAACTACTGTATGCAGCTGTAACTGTATGTTATTATGGTTACAGTTGTTTATAGGCAGCGCATTAATTTAGAACGGTGATTAAACTGACTGGAACTACCTGTGCATTATACGGTTTGAACGCACACCTTCCAGCCAGTCAGAGTCCAGTATTCAGACAGACCATGTAATAATGCTAATTAAGGCAGTAAATGATGTTAGTTTAGGATATCTTAATGCAAAGTGTTACTGGTTTTATTTGCAGTTGTTATGCATGGTAATTAATCATGATACCATAGTGCCGTCATCCAGGTCGAAGTTTTGGAGAGAGAGATTTTGTGCACAGGGCTTATAGTAGGATAGGAGAGCAACCACCTGGATGCTGTGGGGGAGCGGAAAGGTGAGGTGCACCTGTGTGTGTTTTTTGGAACAGGAGGGTGGGGAGGGGGTCAACAGGATCAGGCAGCCTTGTTTCTTCCTGTTCACTGAGTGATGGGTGGAGCTTGCCAGTCTAGTTCAGCGCACCTGGCAGCCGCAGCAGCTACGGTTCGCCTGACCGAACATCCGAGAAAAGCGTAACATGCTCCAGTTGTTGCCAGTTGTCTTCAACTCACACAGATTCGCTGTGACATGCTGCTTTTTCCCCAAGTGCAAAACAAAATAAAAGGCAGATCGTCAGCGAGCCCCGTTCCTGACTAGAAGTCCGTCCACTTCTCTCCTGACCCCGGCTCCAGAGCACATTTCAATCAAGCTCATGAGCTCCTTAATTATTTTTAAGCTCTTCCTGAGGGCTGACACGTTGGCAGGGGTCAAACTGTGTGGCCAGGTGAAAATAAACCAGCCATATTGCGCTCTCCTCCATCGCTCCCTTCTGCCGCCTGCTCCATGGGGCCAGTAAATGGAGATTTGGGACACCCCTGCAGCTCGAGCCACCTGTGCTACTCCACCATCAAGGTGTGCAGTGGTATTCCACACTGACTCAGCAAGGGGGGGCGTTATATAACTGCAAACCCAGCCAGCCCGATCAAATATCACGCGCCACTACATCTCCAACCCCCAGCCCGGCTTCCTTAAAATAGGTCGGTCTGGAGGGAGCCCTTCTTCTTTAATGATATCAGAGGCTGAAAATGAATGCTGCTTTTAAGTTCAGTATCCATAAGGGGTGGATTTCAGAAGGCAAGCACCGCGTCTCAGGTCGAGTTGTGGTGCAGTTATATTGCGGTTCGACTCTTTACGATGAACACGGTGGAAGGGCCGCTGCGTTTCTGGAACACATCCCAGCACACCCAATGGTTCCTTTTATGGCCAGGCAAGGATAATAAACCATGACAAAAAAGAGACCAGTAAGGTGAACATGTTAAGCTACTGACTTAACAAGGAGCCTGAAAGGAATTCCTCTGTTAACAGGCTGTAAAATGGATCAAGCTGGTCATTATCAATTTGGGACTTTTTTCATTATCAGGTTGGGATTTGGGGACTTAAAATAATTAAGAATGGACACTGCTAATGGTCTCCACTGCTCAGACTTTCCCCTGCCATTCTTATTGTCCTCTGTAATACACATAAAAGCGCCTAAAATAAAAGCGTCATTACTCATCTAGTTAAATCTTCAGATGAAAGTTATAATTAGAAAGAGTATAAACTCTGGCATTTACTTAAAAAATTTAAAAAATAAACGTATGAGAAAGATTCAAAGAAATCTACCTCAAATCACACACTGATCTTTAGTTACTGACAGTAAATTAGTGTCTCTTTCACTAAGGACTAAAGAAACATGGGGAAAATTAGCAACAGCTTTATTTCTGATCTCTTGAATGTTATCTAGAATGTTAGCATGATAGCTAGTTTTATCAAAGTTAATGCTAATAGATTGCTAATATTTGAGAGAAAAAACAAAGCTGCTGTACTTTAGCCTTAGCTAATGTATTCCCACATTCTTTGGTCAACGAGGCACATTAATAACTAAAACCAGTGTGTGATTTGAGGCTAACTAACAACAGGGTCATTCCTATGTTCCCAGGGTCCTATGTTCCCCAGATTTCTATGGCATGTAATGAACACATGACAGAGGATATTAATTAATAAATCTGGGAAACATAGGACCATTTTTCATGTGTTGATTATGTGCCATATAAATCTGGGGAACATAGGACCCTGGGAGCATAGATACGCTCCCCTAACAGCAGTTTAACTGCTAATCTCTGAAATGTTAGCTAGCATTACGGTAACATGGCAAAACAAACTGGCCAAATGCTAATAGCTTTGAGATCGATTGATTACAGTGATGAATATTTGTCACAGTCTGTTAAAGTTTATATTCATTGGGAAATTAGAGCGCCTTGAAGCTGTCTGAGGCTTAAAAGTTACAGAGAAAGTAGAGATTTTGCGTTTGAAGTACAGATGCTTAAAAACCAGACTTAAGTACAGTCACTAAGTAAATGAACTTCGTTGCTTCCCACATCTGTGCTCTAGTGACAGCATTTCCGTACTGTCCATCATATATATGTGCCATAATTGTTATGATATATTTAGTCGTTCGTTAAATGTAGCCTCTGTGGCTGTGTATGTTTACTCAGATCGAGACAGCTCTATTGCGGATTTTCTTCAGTGTGGCTGTTTCACCCTGTCAATCTCCTGACAGAAGAATAATAATTCTTGTACGTCTGCCGTTCCCCACACTGCCCCCCCCCCCCCCCGACACTTCTCATTCCCTGGCTGTTGCATAATTAGCTAAAAGTACATTTAGCCCACATTTGAGCTAGCGCAGTCTTGCACAGCGGCGTGGTCAGAGGCCGCACCTTGCTCAAGGTAATCTACTAGACTCGATCTGCGGAAGGCCTGACCGGACGTCAGTGATAAACGCTATGAGCTTCAGGGACAGTGGCTATTTCTGACCTGGCAGGCTTGACCTGTTTTCTCCTGTCTTCATTTATATTCCTGCAGCAGTCTTTCATCACTGTCTTCCAGAGCAAAATTTAACCTCCTGATATATTGACCTGACTCTTATGGCACCCTAAAGGGGGTTTGTCTGCCAGTATCCACTTTTATAGAACACAGAGATCACACAGAATCATTTAGTGTGTACATGGGATAACAACCAATGAATGTGTTGGGAATACAATTTTAGACCTCCTTTTCAGCAGAACAACAAGCTGTGTTTAAGTGCACCAGCCTCCCGGGTAGGTGATTGACGAGATGAAGTCGACAGATTAAGAGCAGTCTTAAAATAATAAGCTGTTCATTTGTAATTGGTCTAGGGAGTTGTTTTTGCATGTATAGGCTTGTTTTAATCAGAGTCCTGTCAGTCAAAACACCACAGTAAATAGGTTACTGATGGACTTATTGTGATATGACACCTACAGCACAGTGTAGCTGCTCATGTCTTAGGTTGACGTTACCTCGAAGAAGAACCTTATATAATCCTATGGATTTAAAAATTCAAGCACGAACTTGGCAAAAACAGTGGCTTGCTAATGACAAATGAACCTAACATCTTTCACTACTGGATATCAAGGGATGAATCCATACCAATACTAGTATCGGGTATCGGTTGGATACTATGCTTATTTGCTTGTACTTGTTAAAAAATACCAGATTCAATAGCATGTAATACTATGCGACATGAGCCTAGTGTATGTAGACTGTAAACTGTGCTCTGTGTAAATATCAAGAGGAGGTACTACAACATCGTCCCACAATACAAGTAACCTGGTAAAACATCATATGGCTTTTAAACAGTACATTTAATATCACGCAAAGCAGTTTCAGCAAGCATGGTCAATAAAAAGGAGAGTAGAAATGTATTCACAATAGTGGAACAGTGAAGTTAGTGTGCAGAGAAACCGTAGCATGTGAGAGAACATCAGAAATGTTTGCTTTTTCCAAATCTCTCACTACACTTGTGAGTGTAGATTGTGAGGTAATGTACAGTTCATGGGACATTGTGCACATTTTTCATGTCCACAGCCACCGAATACTGCTCTCTGAGATCACCCTTGCGTATGGAAGTATTTTGCGGACAATTTTCAAAAGCAATTGCAAACTGTATTTGCAATTGTGTTTCCTATTAGTGGACGCATAAATTGTGACATAATGCAAATGAAAATGCAAACCGTTTGCATTTTCGTTTACACGAACGTACAGTGTCTGCCAGATTTTAAATGGAAACGCAAAGTCCATTTGCAACTGCATTTCCTGTGTGTAAAAAAAAACCAATAGACGATAATATTGGTAGAATCTTACGCAGTTGCCCAGGTCATGCAATTTTTAGACAGTCCCTTACTGACTCCATTACTATAAAGCGCGGATGAGCTGCGTTTCATACTTGTGATCTCTATTAAAGATACAGTTTAAATGCCATAACATCTTAAACATCAGCATGAGGAGGTCATTTCTAGCAGAATATCTCCAACCAGGCAACCAACATAAACAGAGCTAAAAAAAAAAAATGTTAAATGATGCAACATGACGGACTGATTAATAAGTGACTGACTGATTAATAAGTGGCGCAATGGTAAAAAAGTGTTCACCCTATCATTGGGAGATTTCAAGTTTGAATCTTGGCGATGTTATCTGAATAGCTCTCCATGCACAGGACTACAAGAGAGTAGAAAAGATGACATTTATCTCTCCCTGGTGGATCCGAGTGACACTAACCAACTGTAGGCGTCTGTTGGCTCATGTATACTAAAGAGGACAGTTATCCTCCAAGGGCACTCAATTATTCTATGGTCTTGTGGTAGGTTGCTTCACTTGTCTCAGAGGAAGCGTGTGTTACCCCGAATTTACAGCAGATTTTTTTTTTTTTAGTAACCACAAATTCAAATGCAGCCATCCATTCAGGCCACACTACACGGCATGACAACGCACTTCAGTTTTGTCAAGAAAATTCAGCCCTGTTGTACAACCATGTCCTGGCCTAAGTTGGGCCAGCTCAATAAAACATGGCATGGGACAGTGAATAAACAGAATGCATCTTTTTCTGGTTACTACAAGCATCACTACTGTTAAAAAAATGCATTTTCTATGGTACAACAGTTTGACATCTTTGTAAATCCATGTATAATTTTTAATAATGTTCATATTGAATAGAAAGTATGATTTCAGTGGACGTCTATGGAGTTACACTTTGGTCATGCGTGCAGTGAAGAAGAAAAATAGAAACAACATGTAATATAAGGGTAGGGTAATGCTGGGGCTCAAGCTGGTATGGACTGAAATGCTGGTTAAAATGAACACGAAATTGCCAGAATCTTCAGAAATATGCCCAGTCTGAACAGGCCTCTAGCTTCTGCCCTTCCTGGTTTGTATGTTTTGTGCAATAGGGGAGAACTAGCATGGGAAGTATAATTTGGGGGAAAATCAGTGCCTAACATTATTTTATTTAGATTTGTATTGATTGTGTAGGTTTTCACTGAGATCTTCAGTACTTTTACCACCTGAATATAAACAGGTGAATGGACCCTTTAAATAACGACCAAATGCTCCCATTTGCTCTTGTTTACTTTTAGCCCTACCTTTTTGACAGATGCTGTTAATACGCAATTTGCTCTTTGCTTACAGCTTTAGCTGCTAGACCTGGTTTTGCTGGTGTGTGTTATTAGCTGCCATAATGACCTATAAATTTAATATGAGGCCTCTTGACAAGCGTCCTGGTTCATGGTCTTCTCCACAGGGAATAACCACTGGTTGCTGTTAATGTTTATTGCACTCTCATAATGGCGTAGTGAGCACTGCCGTGTTCTTGTGGTCCAGGCACAAATATTTTATAGAGTTGTTTGTTATGTGGCTCATTCGATATACAAGAAAACGGTCACTTTCCATTTCCACTTTCCATGGCAGAGCTTTTGATTGACATGTATTTTGTTCCACTGCAAATTAGAACACCGTTACTTGTGGAGAAATAATGAAGAACATGTGCTGTAGAAGGTTTCATCAGCCGGTATTTTCTCATCCTGAGCTTTTGCAGTGTTGTAGTGCAATGCTGTAGTTAAAGCAAACAAACTATACACCAAAATACAACGCAGCATCAAGATTTTATTGATCTTTTTGGGGGGATGCATTATGAAATGTTTGATTTCTAGGATTGCAAACAGCTCTTAAAAGAGGAAAATGCTGACATTTGCTGTCAAGACTCCCCCGGTTCTTATTAGCTCTTGTGTGTTGTATTGATAGCGTGCCACGTCCCAGCAGAGGCCCTTTGGAGATAGTGAGCTCTGGCAGCAGTGGGTCTGGACTTCTCTCCAGTGGTTAATGGACTGTTGTCAAACACCAGGCCGATCAGTTAGACAGGGGGCTGTAAATCCCTCCCTCACGCTGAAGTGCATGGTGTGCCACTAGGGGGGTCTGGGCCCTTCTGTTTGTGGGGCAATTAGCACGGAAGCAGCTGAGCGTAAAAGCCGGCCACCGGAGGCCTCCTCGCTCACTCTGCTCTGTTTGGCCACCAGGAGTCTTTCCCCATCACTGCCTGTGCATCTCTGTTATGCCTCACAGATGGAGAGCGGGCACCCCAATGCACCACAGTCTGGTTCAATTTGGACTCATATGAGCGCAAGCTCTGTGGCTAATTGAACGGCCATGTAATGGCAACTTGCTAGAGCAGATTACGTGGCCAGCGTGCTATTGGTGTTCCGTTTCAGTTCCCTTCATTGTCACCATAGCCAGGCATAAGGGTCTGAGTTCCCCAAAGTGTTTCATTGGACAGCTGGTCCAGGTTTATCAGCCACTTTAGGCTTGTCACCCAATACAACATAGATTGACCACCATATGTGTGTGTTCATTTAAGAAATTGAAACAAAAATCATGGATAAACATGAGCTCTTGATTGGCAAGAGGTAAAGGAACCACCGCTAGAGCACCCTATGGCTGTGATTAAATCCCACGCAGCCATTTGCTATCCATTGTAAGAGAAGCAGTCATTTTTAAATCGTATCACCAAAGCATGTAATCATAGGTCCTTTTCACCACATGCACCTGATCTTCTTCAGAATCCATGCACGCTTGTAGTATTGTGCTTCCATCCCTTTGATTGCTCGCTCCCCCAGATGGTCTTTGAAAGTTCATATCTGTCAGTCAGTCTATTAGGCACCCCTTGGTTCTGTAATGACTCCCACTGTTCTGTGATGCAGGGATGGTGATGGCAGGTCTGATAGCGGCAGCGCTTCATCTAGCCAGACACAAAAGGCATTTGACTTCCATTGTGCTGGTCCGGGGTCCGCTCTGTCTATACTGTGGCAACAAAAAGTAATGTTTATTCGTACAGAAAATTATAGTTATCCTTTTGTAAGAGGACGTGTGGGGGTAGTAGTTGTTTGTATTGGACACCTGGCCAGAATTTCAACATGGACAAATGGCCAGTAGTCTTGCCATTTAATGTAAATGCTGTTAACAAAATTTAATCAAAGAATCAACCAAGAATGCTCCAACAGTCTGCGATATAGCCACATCATATTTTATTCGTTTATCGTTACATTTAATATTGTGGAACATCCATGAAACAGTTAGTTCCTGTTATCACTTACATTAAAGCAGCTACATGAAGTTGGTCCCTCATCAGCCTTTTTTTTCTCTCTCTCTCTCGAAGTTGATAACTTCCCGACAAACTAGAAAGCAGTTCTGAAGACTTTCCTGTGGTGGAAAACCGAATCATATTGGATCGGGTCTGAATCAGATTGTATCAGGGCTGAACCGAATTGAATCGGATAAGTCGTGAATTGAAGCATATCAAATCGTTACATCTGAAAGAGGCAGATTCACACACCTATTTGAAACCCGTAATCCTCGGAGTGGCTGTGTTGTATTGCTCAATCTGTAACTATTAGGCATGGCATCTGTGTTTATGGCTAGTAAAGTACATGGAGCCTATGTATAGACATACTGCCTGGTAAAATTGCAGTGGTAAGATATAAGATTAACTGGTGGTACCCCACTACAAAAACTCTAATCTGGGGCAATACCCTGGCAACAATCTCTTTCTCAGTTAATCGTAAGGCCCTTTCAGCTTGGGCCTTGGAAAAATGTGAGATTTAGTGGAAGAAGTAAATGTTCCGAAAGCCTGGGCGATTCAGAGAAGCTCATTCCGGTTAATGGAAAGAGGCGAGTGTGAGAGATGCGCTTTCACAGATGCACAGGCTGTTTTATTATTGATAGGATTATGACTCCGTGACTATAAGGTAGACCCATTAGCGTGCTCGGAAAGCCCATGAGACAGCAGCCTTGCTGCAGATTGAGTGAAACACTATCGGCTTGGAGTTCCAGATGCCAGACCTGGTGTCATTATTAATTACCGCCACTAAAAGGGTCAATCAGCCGTGAACTCTGCTGTTCTGACTTTTGACTGAAGCTAGCATGGACTGTCATGTAGCAGAGGTGGTGATTTGAAAAAAACAACAACAAAAAACTAAAAAACAAAGAAATCTTGATTTTCACTGTTTCTTTCCAAACTATAATAATAAACCAATTTAAAGGTAGCCCTGCCAAAGACAGCTTATCTCTTCTCACATCTGCAGCTCCTTTTATTTTCTGTTTTTCCTTCTTTATACAACTTTGATTAGTGACTTATTATTGCCAAGATTATGTTTCTACTGAGGTTATTCTCTTATCTGCTTTTATCAGTGGAAACAATGGATTTGCTCTTCATTTAATAACTTCTGAAGCATTTGCAATGAGCAGGAAATGAAGAATTCATATGATTTGTATTTCTTTTCTTTTTTTTTTACACTGGCTTGTTCTAGCTTGGCCTGCACTGTTCAGCGAATCAGCCAGATGGTTCTGTTTCCACATTTAGCTTATTATCAAAGTCAGTGTGAAGAACTGGCAAGAAGCTCACCACCCACTGTAGAGGCCGTTAGAGCTCAAGCTCTACACCGATCAACAAAAGCCCCATGATCACTACCATGATGAAATAAATGCCAGGAAAAGGCATTTATTTCAGGAGACCCTCTGTGATTGACATGGGGCTGTGGCTCAAGGGGTTTTTTGGTACCCCATGCCATCATGTTAATGTGTACAACTGGGTCATGCTGACTGCAAGGAAGAGGCCTTGAAATATTGGCTAAAATGGGTCAAGTCCTTTCCTCCATATCCATTTAGAACAGCACGGCCAGGAGTCATCCATCTTCCTCAGTAAAACATGTCAATACAAGTGTCTGGCAGTTTCTCTTAATACACTTTACAGAGTCTGACATTTTTACTCAGCTTGCAGTGATCTGACATTTTTGGATTTTTGTTTGTTGTGCTGTGATTTGTTTCTGACTTTCTCTATTTTATGTACATCATAAGATTTGTTTTTGATTTGATAACCATGTCAGAATTTTTATAAGTAAAGGCCTATTCAGATTAGATGAGTTTTACATGTAGAAGTGGGGTAATATAACTGTTACTGAAGTATCTCTGGGATTTTAGTGCTGTCCGAATATGTCATGTCAGTCTTTTTTTCTTTTTTTTTTCTTTTTTAATCTGTTTTAAAAATCTATTTTAAATCTATTAAATAACCCCAGGTAGTATACAGAATTATGTGGACACCTGGCCATCGCACCCATATTTGGGCATTCCTCACACTGTTACCACAATGTTGGAGGCATACAGTTGTCTAGAATGTTTTTGTATGTTGTAGAATTGCAGTTTTCCTTCACTGGCACTAAGTGGCCCAACATGTTCCAGCAGAACAATGCCCTTGTGCACAAAGTAAGGCCCATGAAGACATGGTTTTCCAAGGTTGGTGCTGAAGAACTCAAATGACCTGCACAGATCCCTGACCTCAACCACCTTTGAACACCTTTGGGATGAATTGGAACACTGACTGCATGCCAGGCCTCCTTATCCTACATCACTGCTTGACCTCACATGTGGCTGAATGAGCACAAATCCCCACAGCCACGTTCCAAAATCTAGTGGAAATCCTTCCCTAGAAGAGTGAAGGTTATTATAGGAGCATCATATTAATCATATTAATACCCATGGTTTGGAATCAGATGCTCAACAAGAACATGTGTGATGGTCAAGTGTTCACATACTTTTGGCCATATTGTGTATATCCTGTCTGAATTTACGTTTCAGCCAAGATTCCATTATATCCAGTTGGAAAGGAGCTTTTGCACTTTTTCTTTAGTATAAAGACACTCTATTTTCTATTGTCTCCTGCCAAAACCAAAAGGAAAGCAAGTACAAGCCTAAGTTTAAAATGCAGAACAATAAAATATAGACAGTGTTTACAAGGGCTAGTCAGTGAAGGGACACTTCCAAGGTTTTTTTTTTTAGGTAAGTTATTTACTTTGTACCACAGGTATAACCTACATTCCTTGTATGGCCATGTGACCTACTAATGCTCAGGCACATCTTATGCAGCCACAAGCTCTACAACAAGCACTTATATTAAAGCATTCAAAACAATCGTGGGTCAGGTGGTGCAACAGAAAAGCATTAACCCTATTGTTGGGAGATTGTGAGTTCAAATCATGACAATACCATGGCCATTCTTGAATGGGAGAAAAGCTAGCAAAACTAACCATGCTCTCTGGGTGGGAGGGATGGCATGCTCTCTCACCCTTGTCATTCACAGTGACACTGACCAAACATGTGCGTCTGTGAGCTCATGCATGTGGAAGAGGGCAGATAGCCCTTTCCTCCATGTGTGTTAGGCTGCCCTGTGATGCAGCATGAGCAGCAGTTTGAAAAGATGCACTTGGCTGCCTTCACATATCTTGGAGAAGGCGTGTTAACCTTCACCATCAACAGTTAGTAGGTCGGACCTCTCAGGTGACCAAACTGGGGGGATCTTGTTATTTATATATTTATTTATTTATTTATTTAAATTATTAGTGTGACAACCATGCATACATCAGGAAGACACTCCCATCTCTGTGTTTTATAAGGACATTTTTTATCCTGTGCAAATCGATTATAATTACTACAGATATCTTCTTGCTATGTTATTTAACAGACATACTGTATGTCCAGAAATCCAGTCTAAACATTACGTAACACAGACCCTTTCACGCGCTCTCCCCACGGCTTTTGTTTCACTGTATCTTCACCAAGCTCCAAGAACACTTGGTTAATCATATGTTTCGAAACATATGCATCACAAATGCATGTTAAGTGCAGCCCCAAGCCTTCCATTTTTCTGCATGACCTCCATCTATTACTCGCATGTGAAAATGGCCTGGGTAAGATAGTGAATGCAAATGCAAAACAGTGCTCTTTGAGTCTGCCAGGAAAAGTAGACCTTTTGCGTTTCTCATCCGCCAGCGCAAGTCTGCGCGGCTCCAAATGTCTCTAAATCATCATATCTTTTGTGTGCATCCAACAGAATAATTCTGTGATGGCATTTGAGCCATTTGCTATGCACTGCCTCTTTTTCAGTGCAGTCTTGCCTGCTGCTCCATCGTGCACTGAGATCCTCCGTGCCTCTGTTCTTTCTTAAAGCCACTATTAGGCATGGCTGATAGATCATTAAATGTTTGTCTTCACTACAGTGTTACTTGTTTTTTTCCCCAGTTTTCCCCATTTCGTACTCTCCTTTTTCCTCATTTCAGTGTGTGTGTGTGTGTGTGTGTGTGTGTGTTGGGGGGGGGGGGGGGGGTTGTCTCATCTTTAACTGTCTGCAGGTATAGCAGGCTTAATGAATTCCCCGATAGACCATAAAGATGATTGATGGGAGAGACACTTAAGCCTGCAATGATTCCGGGATGAAGAGGGAGCCATGATGATGCGTGAACTGCACCGAGCTCATTTACTTGCCATTCTAGCAACTGCTTTCTTGCAGATGGGACAGGATTCTGTGTTTAAATGCCTCGTTTGCAGGCACATCAGTACGCACCTGATTGTAATGCATCATGATCAGTTTCGGCAGACTTAGGTGAGAGATTATTGCTGTCAGGTTCTTTCTATTTGCCAATATAATAAACACACTTCAGACATCTGACAGGTGCGTGGGACTGACATCGTCTGTAGTTCATTGCATAAAGCGTGAACACTAATCTTTGTCATTCAAAGTATGGAATTTTTAATTGCTACCTCAATCCATGCGTTATTTCTGT
Organism: Cranoglanis bouderius; assembly: GCA_023630585.1. Classification (NCBI taxonomy): domain Eukaryota; kingdom Metazoa; phylum Chordata; class Actinopteri; order Siluriformes; family Cranoglanididae; genus Cranoglanis; species Cranoglanis bouderius. The sequence goes on from CM042541.1 coordinate 19,295,565, forward strand.
AAGAGTTCTATAAGCCATCATGTTTCTTCATTTTTTTTTTTTTTTTTGCTACTTTCTTCGCCATTTTGCAAAATGTTTTCTGTCACGTTGTTCCATAAATGAGTTAATTACAGCTGGGATGTGTCGCAGACAGTGAGAGATGACAGGAGGCCTCCGATGATGGCTGATGGGTTTCTGTGCCTGTTTATTTTATCATCAACGCGTGTTATTAATTCCTTAGGCATTGAAGCTTGCTGTAATTCTTTAATGACAGTGCCATACCACATGCTGGCAGTAAACAGATTTTGTTAAAGGTTCTCAAGTGGCTAAACACCATGCCACCTGAAATCCTGGGAAGGACCTGTGTGTTTCAAACCACAGTTTCTTTTGTGCATCAGTTATGGTTCTATCCTGAGGGACCATGCATCATTCATTAATCTGTCAAAAAAAAGTGCTTCAGTCTTTCCAAGTGTGTCAAAGAAGCACATTCATCCAATTCCATGGGCCAAAATTAAAGAAATAACACCATGTTTCTTGAAGGGCCACAGATGTTCTTATTTAAGCATAGCAAATTCCAGTGTCGATCTTTAAATCTGTCTTGGATTTATTCATGCAACCCACATGAAAGAATCTTAGGGATTTCAGCTTACTTCTCATAAAACCGTTTCAAGCAACTGTTCAAGGACCGAGACACTGCGAGTTAGAAAAGTCATCTGGATTCAGGGCTCTTTTCAAACAAATTTAAGACATAATCAGCAGCTTGTACATATTTTTACACTTGTACCAGCCATCAGGGTTAACCTTTTGATCATTGCCACCGATCCTGGAGAAACTGCCAAGAGCAACGCTAGTTTGCCTTCGTTAACCGGCCGCGTTGTGTTGATCCAGCATTGTTCGCAAGGACGAGTCGGAACAGAAATTGCCGGCTTTCCCTTAAATCCAGAGGGGATGTGAGCTGTTTACCTTGAATCTTGAGCAGTTAAGCTTGTTTTCTCCTTGTCTGCCTCTCTGTGGGTCTATTGGGCCATGCTGAAAGGAGGCTGGAGGTTGGCTCATAAGCTGACGCTGATGGTTCAGTGCGGCTGACAGGCTGACAGCGCCGTGAGCCCTGCAGTGCCCCTGCCCACATTCCTTTGGCATCTCGGCTGATGCATCCTCTAAGCGCATAAACACACTCCAAATCTGAAGAATCTCCCTTTTTTTTTAAACTGGGGTAGCTAAGTACTATTTAGTTTTATGTGTAGAGGGAGCACTTGACATCCCTGTATCAAAGGCAGCCTTACTGTGGACCCTTGGGAAAAATGAGTCGTGTCTCTCCTCCTGTGTGACCAAGGCAGAGATCCTGCGACTACTATTTAAGTCTGTCTTACCTACAAATCCCTGAAAGTCCCTTGTGCAAAGCCAGAGAATAACTAAGGGACAAGAACTTGTCCAATCAAATCTGTTTTATGAGGCATGACTAAAGGCTTGGTCTATTCAGCTGAAAGAAGGTAGTAAAAAAAAAAAAAACTGCACATTTACTTTTATTAAGTTTCCGAGTGTGTAATCCAGACTGTAGCTACTTCTACCAGCCTTTTAAACCAGAGACATAAGAGCACTTTCAAACAGCAAGCTAAATATGAAGTTATGTTTACAACGATTTACAACAAGGTTTACAACGAGATACAGATCAAACAAATGCTGAGTCTGATCGAGGCGGTTGTTCGTTAAGTCCTTACCATGTTGAGCCTGAGTGTCACACCACACACTTGAGGCCAGAGTGGGTTTTGGCCACGTAGCTTACTTGCTGCGATAATAGAAAGTCCTCAGGCAGGAGAGCGAGAGAGGAAAAATGAAGAGCTATCCATCAACGGCACAATCGGAGGCCGGGATCCTCCGTTAAGATTAGGGCTGTTTAGAAAGATGGATGGCCATTGTCACTGCTCAGCATCATCCCAAAAGGCTTAAATAAAATCCAGAGATTCTCAGCAGTGGCGTAAATTACCTCTGTAATATCTGCAATAAGGCCAGGCTAAGCCGAGTTCAGGGCTGATTAAGGTGGCAGTTCCCTGTGTTATTATTACAGATTGTAAACATTATCCAGCCCTAACCTCCACTTGTGTGTTTGGTGGAATTTGGTGGATGAGGCGGTGCTTCCATCTGTAAATAGGGGTTGCCATTTGTAAGATTGATTTCACTGGATATGATTTGGCTGCCCATAACACAATGAAATGGTCCTATAGGGTACATTATTTTGAGTTGAGTAAGAAAGAAAATATCAGTACAATGTATGGATATTTAGAGTCAGATCATAAATACACCATTAGGGAAGTTGATCTCTGTTCTTATTCTTTGCTCTCTGCACAAATAGAAGAAATGCTGGGGGGAAAAAATCAAAAAGGCTGCTCTGATTTCTTTGAAAAGCTGGCCTTGGTGGAATACTTCTTGTCAGTCTCTGTCCCTGGTTAAGTCTTTTTTTTTCATAGTAGCATGCTGGTACTGCTGGAATATCTCTAAGATTCATGCTGAGAGTCTGAAACTAGTTTGAATGCTCTGCTACTGAAAAGTGTAGAAGCTGGCGGGAGTCCCTTGCTTAGTACACCACACATTCAGCCAGCCCTCCTGAAGCCAACAGTCAATTTGGTCAATAGCTGCTTTTAATTCCTTTCCTGCATGCTTTGGCAGGAGGGACCAGTGAGGCAGACCTGATGATTAGTGAAACCTCAGAGGACTGGTGCCGTCATCCACGTTAACTGTATGTGAGCTCAAGTGCAAATATACCGTAGCCTGCTTTAAACCCAGCATTGATCATGCTCAGGCAAGGGAAAATAGGGGGCTCGTAAATCAAACAGTCTATTGGAAACCCTTCCACAACACCGAGTACAGTGTTATGGAAGGGTTTGCTTACATATCAAACCCTTCCACAACATTGTACTCGGTGACAATGAAAAGAAACGAAACTAGGCTATGTGCTTAAAAGCCAGCGAGTTCAGCTTGTGCTTCTGAGGTCTATTAAGAAAGCAAAGACTAATGTCAGCGTAGAGAGCAGCAGGGGAGGGCAGGCTCTGGACTAACACCCGTGGTCTGGCAGAAACACCAGCCCCTGTCAGGAGAGCACAGCCAATTTGGAGGCTTGGTAAGGGCTAGGGATTAAGGCTGAGCGCTGAATAGCCAGCCTCATGGCAGACAGTATCTGTCAACGCTGCATGTCAAAAAGCAGGGCCAGTTTTATTTCAAACGAGAATCAATGCCATTCTAACGGACACAATTAGTTCCACAGCTGTGTCAGAGGGCTTCAAATTACTGGTGACCTTTTCTGTCCCTCTACACAATAGCCTAATTACTCATTAGCTGGAGTGTCCCCAATTTTATAGGAAGAACCCATAGCATGTGGCTTTCATCTATCTCAAGGGGAGGCTATTGTCGATTCTTAGCATTCTCTGAAGCTTTATTACGTTTATGTCAGTGATAGATTGATGAGAAGCTACAGCCGAGTGCATCATCTCTCCTTAACCTCAAAATGACCACTATTTCTTTGTCTTCTGGTTTAATTTCCTGGTCAGTGTAACCCGTGATTAATGCTTACACCATGGCCTGATTTCATTTCTGTACATATATTTGGATCTGCCATCTGCTTCTCTTTAAGGGCAGCGCCTTGATTATAATGAGTGGGTTTAATTGTTCCTGGTTATTAAATGGTGGCAGAGAGGCTGAATGACGATTCATGCTCAGAAAAAGCCAAACATTATTTGAGGACACCAATTGGGCGTTGTTCCGGCACTAAAGGAAATGTCTGAAGACAGAATTGGTTTCAGATAATTGTTTCTGCTTCATTTATCATATTTTCGCTTTAAAACTCCTGCTATGTTATGATTTATAATTAGCTACACATTAGCCTGACTGGCAGTCCCTGCACAAAATTTAAACGTTTTCTGGACCATTCATTTCTTTTCCATGTACTCATATTCATTTATCATTCTTTATGTTGAAATTTCTTTCATGACAAGTTTTCTGATAGGCTTTTACCATCAATCCTTGTCATTCCTCAGAGATCTTTAGTTTCTCTGTTAATGTCACTTTTGTGCTTATAGTCCTACTGTATTTCTGTAAAACTACTACAAACAAAAGAGGATAGGCTCCTCTTTTTGAGGCCTGGTTCCAAACGCTCTAATGGGTTTTTCTCGTTTTTTTTTTAATTATTTTTTTTATGGGTTTTTCCATTATGGGTCTAGTGTAGGGTTGTTATGTTGTCACGGTTTCACAATTAGTCACAATGTACAGTACTGTGCAAAAGTTTTAGGCACATGCTGTAGAGAAAAGTCTTCAAAACAATGAAATTCAATGTTTCTACATAAAAATAAATAAATACATAAATACAGAGCAGTAAACAATAAATGTAAATGAAAGTAAATGAAACAAAATGAATATTTGGTGTGACAAAAAAAATAAAAATATAAATAGTAGTCTCCAGTACAATTTGTGCAGTTTTATAAGGAAATGAGCTGGTAAGTTTTATTGAGCATCTTGCAGAACCAGCCACAGTTCTTCTGGAGACTTTGACTGTCGCACTCGCTTCTTATTTTTGCAGCAAAACCCAGCAGCCTTCATAGTGTTTTTTTTTTTTGTCTGAAAAAGTGTCTCTTACGTAATATGCTGCTTCCTTTAATGACATACAAACATTTTTCTGTAACATTTAATTTTGTGCTAGAAAACTAATGGTTGGGAATCTTAAATGTATTTTGTACGGACTTGATAATGTAGAAGTCATAAAATAAAATATCTATAAAAAAGTTTGTACTAAAAAAATAGGGTGCCTAAAACTTTTGCACAGTACTGTATGTTCAGATGGTTACCTCACCATTGACATTTTTAAAATACCATTTAAAATCTGTTACTGCCTACCCATTCATTGTTTTGTCCAACCAAGTTCCTTACTCAGCTGTAGTCATGCTTTGTGCACTTCGGGAAAGCCTGGCCAACGTATTGGCTCTTTGGAATATTTGTGTGCATGTGCATTATGACTTGCAAGTGGGCACAGAAAAATGCTGTTCATTCTTTCAGCTTCATTAAACACATCCTACAACAAAAATCGGTCTGACCCTCAGAAGATGAATCAGTAAGGAACGATGGTGAAGTGTGTGGAATTTATTAACAGCCATTTGCTTCCAACGAACACAATAAAACGCGGGCTAACGGAGGGAAAGAAAAGAGGAGAGACACCACTCACTATTGTGCTTGTGTCTACTGCATGCAAAGCAAATGTTTTTCATTAAAATACCCATAATGCAGTGTACCTAACCATAACCCGAATAATATCCGCTGCTGTAAATCTCTTTTTCAGCTTATAACATATTGACAATGTAAGAGCTGTTATGACAAAAAAAGCTGGTCTAAAAAATCTTTCTAAGAAAAGACAATTAATTGATTTGATATTGTGTTTCTTTTTGTTTTTTGTTTTTTTTATATAATAAATGTTGCTTTTAATTTTCACCACACCTAATTCTGTGATAGCGTGGAACTGTGATATTTTTAGACTAGGTTATGATACCGTGAGAATGTCTGATCAAAAACACCTAGCCTAGACCTAGATTTATTAAAACTATGTTGTATTGATTATTGCTTCAAGTGCTGTATTGTGATAAAGAAAGGAAAATGGTCCATGACTAAAGGATTTCTGTCAAAAGTAATGTGGAATAGATTCTCAGATTTTCTCTTTTCAATGTCAAGGCCATTCACATACAGTGCATTCTCAGCTTTGTCAGTTTAATAGCTTCACATACTATCAACTGCTTCGCCAAATTGGCAAGGTTTTGATCATTCATTTTCTTATAAGAATGTAGAAATCATCTATTTAAGACATCATTTCCCAGGAAATGTTTTTATCTTGCAGGTCTGCCCTGTTGACTTGAACCTAACCCTTAACTGATCCTCATGTCTTTTTGCTTATCAGAAATGTAAGCCATACACATAAGCTTATACACATATAATGTTTATAATTGTTGTCTGTATGCTAACTGGTTTTCCTGGTAGGTTGGACTAGCAAAGCCTGTCTTTAATTATTACCCATACCCACCCTGGCTTATTAATGTCACCGAGAGGCGTGAGAGGCTTATCAGGAATTAGGGAATTGATCTTAAATTAGGGATGGCTGCTGCACATTGCCCTTGACCCTCCTTCTCATGGCTTGTTCCAGCAGATCCACTGGTGTTTTGCCGACCAAAACGACCAATTAAGATCCGAATCGTCCTGAGGCCCATTTAAAGCAAGATAGCGCCTATTTATCTTGTGTGGCTTGAGTCTGTCAGCAGGATAAGTTGAGCTAATCTCTCAGCCCCCACTGTGACCAGGGGAGCATCTCAGGTGCCACGGCCTGTCTCTCATGGAACGTTTTTCTCCTCCCAGACAAACGCAGGAGCGAAATAATGTGCTCCCATCACAAAGCGGGAGGAGATTACCACCTCTCACAAGTCTCTACTGTAGCTGCCCACGTGTGCATCTGCTCCCGCCTTCAACCTCCTGCAGTCAGGCTGCTCGGTGTGAAGCAGCCCCGCTGAGCGGAAGTGCTCTCAGGACAATACTCCACTAGACTATGAATTTAGCGGATCCTGAACGACAATGGGCCTCTACATCGGCGAGCAAAGAGTAAGAATGCACCGTTCGTGGATGATATTATCTCCCTTTAATAAGAAGATGAAACAGAGAATGTACAGAATACACAATGTGATATTGCTATTATAGGAAAATGATCAACAATCATCTGAAGTGTTTATTCCTGTAACACCAGAGCAGTTTGTCAAAGCTAAAACATTTTATTCATTAAAAACCAGTCATACTTTTTTGCCGTTTACAGGTACCTTTAACGTTGTGAAGCATCCGGGAAACGTTACTTCCTGTTATCGCTTATTGTATAGCAATGTTCCCTCACCAGGTTCTCTTTATTCACTCTATTGAATGTGAAAGCTACCTCCGATTGTTACAAATTCACTTACACTGGAGACGAAAATAATATAAACCTAAGCATCTCCTCAAAGAAAACTTCAGGATTTGACCAATTACAGTCTTTCCTTAATCCATTAATGTAGAGCGTCCACCATGCAAGTCCCTGTGTAAGTTGTTACTATAGAAACGATAATGTATTAGAACAAGAACATTAATATAACATTAATATAATATAACTGTGATTTGCCTTGTAGCCGTAACAGCGGTCACAGCTGCTGTTACAGAAAATTAAACAACGAGTTCCTGACCAATCGGATTTGCAAATTCCACAGTGCAGTGGTAAAAAGAGCAAATGACTCATTTGAGCTAATGTTATGCAACCTTGATAACGTGTTGCGCGAGGTTTTCACCACAGCACGCGTGCAATAGTTTCTCTCATGCAGATTGCTTCGATGAGTTAATAATCTGGATCAGCCTGGACCGATCTGCAAGGTCCTGCATTCACCGCCTTCAGCCGCTCGAGGAACCTTGACGGCATTGGCGTCGACTTAGCGTGCTTGAGATGCAGTAATGATAATTGGCATGGAGCACCTATCATGGGTCAGTGTCTGTGATCCCGCTTGCGGATGACTGGCATGGACGAGAGTAGTTAAGTGTTAGAAAGATTGATCGGCTTCTGAAAGAGAAGTGAAGATTTTTTTTTTTTTCTTCCACTTTTCAGTCCAGTGCTGTGAAGCTAATTCTAATGTAAATGCCAGTCAAATCGAGCCTGGTCTGCCTATGCAGCCTGACAGCTTATGCATTCTGGAGTTTTTACAGACAAATTTTGTGTCTAGACTTGGCCCCCGTGGGGCAATTTTCTAGCCACCATTGGCTACTACTTAATGCCATTGTATGGCTCAGATATCACGTAAACATGATCAAGTTTGAAGGGCATAGACCTTTTCTTTTTTTTTTGCTTATGTGAAGCTGCCGTCCATTTAAATGGTCTGAAAAGTTCTATTAGAATACCTATAGCTTAAATTTTTGTGCTAGTCTGGCCAGCCTGCAAATGAACTGTGATGAAATATGAAACGAGACTATAGTTTACCATCAAGAATATTCTTTATTAAACAAAATGGATCCATTTTTGCTCACACTATTGCTCCTGGTTTTCGTTTTTATCCTCTTCATTGACTGAACTGAGAATTTGTGCGAAACACATTAACAAGCTAAAAATGCAACAACAAATTCAGAAATATGACAGCAGGTCACCCCGCTTCTGCCCTGTGTGCATGGAGTTTACATGTTCTCCTTGTGCTTCGGGGGTTTCCTCCAGGTACTCCGGTGTCTTCACCCAGTCCAAAGACATGCATTGTAGGCTGATTGGTATTTCCAAAATGTCCGTAGTGTATGAATGTGTGTGCGATAGTGCCCTGCGATGGGTTGGCACCTTGTTCAGGGTGTCCCCTGCCTCATGCCCAGAGTCCCCTGCCTCATGCCCAGAGTCCCCTGGGATAGGCTCCAGGCTCCCTGCGACCCTGTGTAGGATAAGCAGTACAGAAAATGTATGGATTGATGTATGTACAGCAAGTCAGACAACACAACAACAAAACCAAATACATCACAACAAAATTGGAAAGATGACCTCAAAATACATTCTCTCAAAACGGAAAGCAGTCTGTACAGGATTCCGAGTTGTTTTTTTTTTTTTTCTTGGTGATTGTCACAGTCAAAAATGTTTGATTTCGCTGCGGCTTTTTTTTTCAAAATTTGCGATGTGACTTGCAGTTGCACAATTTCACAGTGATGAAATGAGAACTTTTAGCTGTACTCATGTTCGACGCACGTGAATTGAAGAGGATTTTGGCTGAACACGCGTTGCGATGACGTCACACGACGCATCTTGGCCCAAATCTGCGGTAATTTTGAAAAAAATATTTTTGTGTTTATTATTTTTTAAATTATTGTTGTGTTTGCTTGATTTTTGCGTTAATTTCTGCGATCGCAAAAAACGCGAAATCCTGAAGGGACTGGGAAAGGGTAGGTCCTTATTGAACATCACATGCTTGTTGCTGATTGCCTATAGCACATGTCAGGAAATGGAGGGCCAAGAGGATATTTGAGCCTAAATGAATCATTTATTTTTTTATCAAGGACATTCATATAATGTTACTTTAGATATATTGTCAAATTTGTAGAGCATTAATATGATTACTGTAACGAATCAATCATTACTAGCATTATTCTTTTCCACCAGAATAATGTAATGGATCAACTTTAAACATGAAAAACGAAACAGAAGCGCACGCTTGGATTCGAAGCACCTTTTTAAAGGAGACGAGTTTTAAAGCGTGCCCGCATTATCTACCAGAATGTGTAGTAACTCGGATGAATCTGCAACATTTAAAAATATTCTCCACCAGTTACAGTTTATGTAACGAATTAAAAAAAAATGTTTAACACATTTAAATGTATTCTCCAATTTATATAAGGAATTAGCTCGAATGGCGTGAAATATATCTATATATCTAATCAACGCGTGTTGTGACCAGTTATAAATATACATCAGCCATAAAAGGGAATTCATGTATGTGCACATATACATATAGATAATTATACTACAATGGATTATAATTAATTACGACTATGTATGTGGTCTAGATCAGCTTTTAGGATCAGCTGTAGTCTAGTTTAGATTTATGAACTCTAAAGAGGGAGTTTATATCCTTCTGGCCAGGAAGAATTAACACACGAAGTTTGTTATTAAAGATTAGAGCAGGTAAGCGAGATCTTATGCAGCGTTTAATTGACTCATCACGTGACAAAACAGAGAAAATCAAGTATGGGATAATAGATTTTAATAACTAGATGTAACTATGGATACACACGACTAACTCTAAGCAAAACATACATATGTACATCTATATACAAGGAAAGAAAAGGTATAGAGAGAAAGTAATGAAATAAGAGGGAAGCAGACAAAAGCACAACTAATTACCCCTTTTCAAAACCAGCAACGAACTTAAATCTCCTGTAAACAGGGGTACAATCTTAAACGCAGATATAGGTCATTAACTATACTTGCATGGCTTCGTTTTGAAAGTTCGCGCGAGGTCGTGTAGAGTTCGCTAGTTCGTCGTGCCATTTTGCAAAAGGCGTGGGCCGTGACACGGTTGCGTCCTTTGTCCGGGAGAGGGAGATCCTGGCTTCCTCTTCCCGGGGCATGTGGCCCCGAGGGAGAGAGAAACCGGAAGAGTGTAGAAGTGAAGTTGAAGAGTGACGAAGAGAGACCGACTTTCAAAGCGTGGTGTTGTTTTAAAGACAACACCAACACACACGCCTCTTTGGGCTATGGGCCAATCAGGAAGTTTGATTTGCATGTCCAGGGAGGAGCCGGTTTATACCATATTATAAATGAAATTACGAGAAAGCATGAAATAATGTATTCCATTGCAATATGATATGCATAATCAATCGGGGTATCTCGAGACGATTAACTACATACCAAATTCGATGGACTTGTAAAGAATATTACAAATAAAACCTGGTTACAGACATTTAAAATGATATCCTAAAGTAAAACTATCTAAAATCATTAAGGGTAGGTTACAGGAACGCACAATATATGCAAACACGAAAACATCACACTATTTGGACATCGAATAATTACATATAATTACATGTTACATTGAAAAGAGAGAGATTTCTCCATTGTGTGTGTAAGGTAAGCTTGTGTGTGTGTGTGTGTGTGTGTGTGTGTAGGTAGCTTGTGTGTGTGTGTGTGTGTGTGTGTGTGTGTGTGTGTGTGTTTGTGTGTGTGTACCAAGGGGGGAAGTTTGATCGTTAGCATTCCAAAGGTATCTGGTCAAACTGGGGCCAGAGTGGTCATTAAACAGCTCAATAGAAACAAAAGAAACTTCTGTGCTAAGCCCAGGTTGATTCAGAAATCAGTTTGATACCATCAGACGTTACAGTACGCGAAACACTGAAAACCTACCTAAAGGAATAAAAAATTATGTGTTTGCGAATTTGCTTTTGTTTGTGGTTTTGCTGTTGCGTTTTTGATTTTGTTGTTGTGTTTTCTGTCGCTGCTATGTTTTTGGTTTTGATAATGTGTTTTGCACTTACAGGCCACTATAGATTGCTTATTATGCCCACTGGACAAGTAAAAGTTCATTTCTTAATGGTTCATCGTTTCTGTTCATCTTTATTTATCACTTTGGTTAAGCCACCGTAACATTTATGCTCAAATTGGCTATTTTTAATAGCTATGCGTTTTAAAAGTCACAGCTCATTTATCAAGGATTCATAATCCATAAGGAATCAATGCTAATCCCACGGAAATTTTTCTGAGGTTCCTTTGTGAGGCTTTGATGGATCTTGAACTCTAAACGAAATAATATATATATATATATATATATATATATTTTGCTCCCATCAGAACAGAACAAATGTTTTCTGCCACTGACATCTTCAAATACTCAGTGCCTCCTCAAAGAAGGATGTTCCTCCACTCCCCTTAAGGCCATGACTGTGTTGAGAGAAGGAGATGTAATAGCTGTTGAGAGAGGGCGAGATGGAGAAAAATGAAGATGACGGGATCCCTCCGCTCTCACCCCTGACCCGTCTCTTCAGCAGTACGTTTCAGACGAGTATCAGAATGCGCAGCTGTCACATGCAAATTTGGCAAAGTGCTGACCTTCTGCCACCCAGCATGGGAGCACAGCTGCAGTAATATCTGCTCAGCACCTTCTCCAGATGCCGGCACAGTTAAGTCAATGACGTGACATTGTCCTTAGCACCTCCTGTAATTTATAGCGATACTTCCCAGCTTCTTCATTACATCCTGTTTGTACAATGGAGACAAATTTCAAACTCACTGATGTCAGATTAATGCATGGATAATATATAGAGCTTTTTTTTTTTTTTTTTTTTTGGTCACATGCTCACTCACATTAATCCGAACGCTTGTCAGCATCCTGTCACATAATGTCGGATGTTTGCAGCTGCTTATTCAAAATGGGGGGTTCGTTTTTTGACATGAGGTGACGGGGAAATTTGAATAGCGAAATTAAATAATGCCGGAATTATTATTATTATTCATACTCTCTCCTGGGCCTGAGGCAGATTGATTTTCATAATCAACTGCTGTAAATTAAATTTTTTTTAAAAAAAGAAGTGGCAGAAAAAAAAAAAATCAAGGCTTAGGCAAACTAAAATAAATGTTGTTTATTTGGGCTTTGCCTGTTGCTGGGTACTCACGATTGTCTCTATAATTCCAAGCCAATTGATTTTTTCCGCCCTTCCTCTTTGAAGGGAGCTGCGTAATTTGTGTCTGGCTGCTTCAAGCTTCTATGGCCTCTAGCTTAAAAAAGTCAAATTGCCTGTCTTAAGGATTACTCTGTGAGTGAGAAATGAAGAGGTGAAGAGGATGCTCAGGTAAGACGGTAGGTTTGTGAAGTCGCACCTTTCCTCAGGGTGGATCATTGAAGAGGATGAGGTGGGTCTTAAAATGCCATGGGTGCTCTGAGGGCAGATTAAATGTGACTCTGAGAGGACAACCCTGACAAGACCAATTAATAATTAAAATAGTTTTCGCTTTAATGAGCCGTTCAATTACCAAGCCGTCTCTCTGGACTGCGGTTTATGGTCTTACTTGCGTGTCATGCTCTTGCCATGGCTGGGAGAGATGTCATCATTTTGAGGCGATGAAGTCTCCATTAACCTTGTCCCCACTACACTGGCCCGTGATGGAGTGCTTAAACACAGCTCTCACCTCTAACTTCCAAAACCGAACCCAAACCTTTTAGTGGAATTACGCAATAAGGCAGTAGTAAAGGTCGTGTCAGTTATATTTTGTTATTTTCTTTTATAGCAGTTTAATATTGGAAGTAAATTTAATATTGACATTCTTATCACAGTTCACTTAAGAAGAGAGCTGACCTTTGAGTGTTATGCAAATCAGCACCTATGAAACGCTGGGCACAGTTTGTCAGTTCTGATATTTAGCCCGAGATGGAAAGGGAAGTGTTAGGAAGCAGCATGATTTGCCCTTTGCAAGAACTCGCTTTAACAAAGACATTCTCTTGCAGATGTTTATTCAAAGACCACATGCTGTACAGCTGTACGACGCCCAGCCTCTCGAAAAAGCCGCCGCTCGTTCTTATCAAAGCAGGCGCCTGAATGGGGTATTTGACTAGCTAAGCTCGTAAGACCTTGCGTCTGATGAAGTAATCATAACGACTGAGTATAAAAGCTCCCCTCCTCTCGTTGACATCTGTCATGGCTTGATGTGTGCTGACGACGTGCCCTGGAAATAACTCGGTCCCTCCTCTTGGTTTGATTGCCGCTTAAGTCAAATTGATAGGACGACGTCTAGAGAGTGGAATCGTATCGCCGTTGTTGGGGCTGTAAGCATCGTAATAAAATGGGGATGATTTTAATTAGAGCAGCAACTAGTGGCACGGCATAGGCCCCTGCAGTGCAGGCTGAGACTCTGTTAGAAGTCGTTTTATTAATTGGGTGATTTATCTCACGAGCTGTTTGCTTATCTCTCAAGCGATTACCATGAAAACAAAGGCCACGGTGTATTCAGTGTCTCACTGTGGACTGAGTTGCCTGTTTATTACACTCTCAGAAATACGGGTACTTTTTCTTGTCGCTGGGGTGGTATCCTTTTGTATCTTAATTATATATCTCTTTCCTAGAAAGGTGCATGTAGTGTACCTATACGCTTTACTCTAAGAACTAACTTATTTATTTGTTTGTTTGTCTATGGCCAGTCATTTGCTCCAGTAGCCCGACCGAAACACTGCCTTCCACTGAGCTCCATAATAAACCATATTTCTACCATATTTCTGTAGAAACTGGCCCAGAAATCATAAAATAAATCTTTTTTATTTATAGAGCCGCTGCTCCTTATAGAGCCCACGCAGACCATGCACTGTGCACAGGGCAGCATAGCTCTGCTGGGGCTGCAAAGAAAAAAAAAAAAAATCACTTAATTTTAGAAATATTAATTTAGATTTGTTCTTGAATGAACATTCTCTATCATTATTAAAAGAAAATCCTAATGGAAAATCATACAGGTGTTATAATGAAATGCAGCATAAAGGACCCCAAGCAAACGCAAAAAATAAAGTAAATCAGAATAAATATTGTTAGGTGGCTAATGACTGTGTTTACATACACATCAAATTCCATTTAAGGTCTATATTCGGGTTGCAGCTATATTCCGAATACGTCATTTATATGTGTACACGCATTGGAATATTCCTGTGTAGGTGGTTGTTTTAAGTACGCCGATCTACACGTGCAGTTTTCCTTTCCTGCTGTTATTTCCCGGGAGATTCAAGATGCTGCCGTTGCTACCCACCATTCTTTGCGGACCGAGCATGCACATATATCTGCTTTCAGTGGATTTTCTAAATGAGGTGTTTACATGCAACAAATTTCAGATTAAAACAGGCATATTCCAGGGGTGGGAATCAGAATTTGGGGAGCCAGAATATTGTCTTATTGAATTTGAATCGGGCAATCGGATTGCAGAGTTTACATGACTGAATACTAATTAGAATATTGGCAAATATCGATATGCATGTAAATGTAGTCATTGTTGCTGACTCTAAACATTAGTTCCTTCATTTGGGAAAGACATCACTGTTTCGAAAGCTTGCCAGAAATTTTCACAGGACGTCTGGTTGAGACCAGTTATGAACTCAACAGATGTAACTAAGTTTGAGGGACTGGAGAAGTAAAGGATTTAAATGAAATTTCTGGCGGGGGAAAAAAAAGAAATCTGAAAATTGCTATTTGTTTTATTTATTTATATATATATATATATATATATATATATATATATATATATATATATATATATATATATATATATATATATAGTGAATGAACGTGTCTTCTTTTTCCAGCTGATCCTCTAACGTTTCATTTTTAATAAATGAATAAATAAATAAATAATACAGATCGATACATAAATACTGCCATTGTCTTACACCCCTAACACAGTGCTAAAGAATAGTTTATGCCAGAAGTGTCACCTCAGAACGCTCGGACAATTAGGTTTCAAATTTCAGTAAAATTGGTCGTTAAAAGCTTTCTTCTAAAATCTCCACAGATTTGGATTGGCTATATCCCCCAGGAGTGTCTCTTTATGAGATAGTTGGACACTATCAGATTTAGCTGAGTTGGTCCAGTGCTGAGGGCCATCTGTGCTGCAGCTCGAGCTCTGAGAGCATTTCAGCTGAGTGCGAACACCCCTGCACTCCACCATATGCACAGTCTCCCCCTTCTCCTCCACCCACCACTCATTCCCCTTCCATAAGCCAGACTGTTTGTTTACACTCTTATTGAAAAGGGGTTGCTTTGAAACATTTTTATATATATGTGTGTGTGTATGTGTGTATGTGTGTGTGTGTATTTCCTCTTAGTCAACTATGAGCCAGAAGCTCTTTGGCGTGGTGTCTGCAGAGAGATATTTCAAACTGGGTCAGATGGAGGAGCACACATTAATTTATTTTTAATGTACCCATTGGGAGTGGTGCAGTGATCTATGAATAATTCTGCGGCCACATTGTACCCTTGGATTTGTATGTGCATTACAGTATGTAGGCTTTGAATATTAAATTGGCAATATGCAATCCTCTCAGAATATTATGCGCTGAATCACTGGTTTATTAGGAACTGGTATCTGATACCTAATAAACTCAGTGTATGTGAAAAATTAAGAACAACAACAAAAAAAAACAAACAATATACACAGGGCTGCCAGCTTATTAGGCACTCCAGTGGTGTACGAAATAAACTGGTGACTCACTGTTTGCATTCTGGATTTGTACTTCCCAAACACATTTATGTCTCATCCTTGCTTCAGTGGAGAATCTCGCCTCAATACTTTAGATTTGGTACCTAAGAATTCTGTACTGTAGTGTAGTGTACTGTACTATACTGTAATCATAAAGACCTTTTTAGGTCTAAAGCTGACTAAGTTGAGCTTGCAAAATACGATGTTCCCAGCGACCAATTACTGATCACCATTGTTCCCAGCGACCAATCACTGATCACTGTTGTTCCCAGCGACCAATCACTGATCACCATTATTCCCAGCGACCAATCACCGATCGCCATTGTTTCCAACAACACATCACTGAGCACCATTGTTCCCAATGACTAATCACTGAGCACCATTGTTCCCAATAACCCATCACTGATCACCATTGTTTGCCCTGCCTGTGCACTTCTTTGTTCTTCATTTTAAACTCTCTTTTTAGTAATATTTATAAGTTATACTGTAAAAGCGAGCTATTTGACAGTTAACTGTTCTCTTATTTTTTTTATTTTTTTTTTACTGCTCACTACCACAGCTTCATTTTGTCTGCATTATTGATAGAAATATTAGTTTTTTTAAGCACATTAATAGTTTGTATATGGTGACATATAGACCTCTTTTTTTCTATAAGAAGTAAGTCATTTATAATGTTCTGTTCTGATAAAAACTCCTTCATGTTACACATTTTGATGTGGAAATGATCATGACTATGCCATGAATATGCAAATTAATTCTATGATGTCATCTAACCATTTCTGACTACTTTTTGAGCATGCATTATCTACATTTCCCTGAAAAGTGCTAGCAACACTGATGTAGTTGTAGAAGAGTTGAAGATGAGTCTGGTTCCTCTCAAGATTTCTTCCTCATGGGAATTTTTCCTTGACTTTTTTTGATGGTGGTTTGTTCATTAGGGATCTAAATGTACATCTGCATGTCTGTAAAGCTGCTTTGTGGTGATGTCAACTGTAAAAAGCATTGTTTAAATAAAGTTGAATAGAATTCTCATCAATAAACAAACATTTTCCCTCAGATGTGCATGTGTGTGTGTGTGTGTGTGTGTGCGTGTGTGCGCGCGTGCGTGTGTTTGTGTGTGTGTGTGTGTATGACACTGGCAATTGTGATTCATTGACTCGCCTTAGCTTGCATAAAGTGGCACCAACTTGGTAGTGGAGTGCATTAAAGTGGCATCGCGTCACTAGTCAATAGCATGAATTATTTATGGCAGAAGTGGGAGAAAGCCTTGTTCCGCATCATCTCCATCCTGTTCCGCTAATTAGCATTTGGAGAGCTGTGTGACTTTGTCACAGACTTGTACCCTTTTTGGGTTGAGAGATGTGCGTTTATAAAGCCTCTGCCAGTGTGTGTGTGTGTGTGTGTGTGTGTGTGTGTGTGTGTGTGTGTGTGTGTGTGTGTGCATGTGTGTCTCCCTTTGTGATGTTCAGCGATATTATAAAGGTAAGAAGGGCAGCGGGCAACTCATTCAGTTGCATCCCCATCATTTATTGGCTGGATGGCTCCAGGGACTAGCTTGGTCTGATTGACTGTCTTTAAAGCTCTCGCAGGATTAGCCAATAATAGTTTTGCGCCATAAAGCTGACCCGTCTGCTCTCTGTCTCCGCATCTTGGTGATGTCACGGCCCATTGAGACTACCACTGCAACAGGAAGAGATTTTCATTTTTCTTTGTTTGTTGTTTATTACGTCCAGTCAAACTGATAATTTAACATTGGTACATAATATTTAACATATTGGTATATATAAAACTGATTTCAGATTGATACTCTCTATCGATAAAGGGTCATATTTAAACAAACTAACGAACAAAATGTTATCCAGGGATGTACAGTGGATTTTATTAAAAAAGTTTTTGTTTAGCTATTTCACATAAATTGGCTGAATGATTGTAATGATCATAATTACGATACTGAGCAAAATAATCAGCGATCATCCTTGCCACTATCATGCAACCCTTCATCCTTTCTTCTTAGCTTTTGGCGAACTTAATTTGCTAATTGCTTTTCATCCATCTTGAGCCATTCGCTACAGTCTCAATGCCCTCTGACACCAACCTAAGCCGTTTCAGATGCAAGGCATTCCTAATCTTCCGAAGCATTGTGTACTACAAGAGAGCTGCTTTATTTCCTCACAAACAAGGTCATAGCATGAGATTGCTACAGCTCGCCACACACTCTTTCATAGTGGGATATATCTTCTTCCTTGGGAAACCGTGCGCTAGCTCTGCTGCTCTTTTGGCCTGGATAAATGAAATCCCGTTCAGTCTTGATTCGGGGGGAAAGCTGGAGCTGCCGGAATAAATGAACCCTGATAATTCAATCCCTCCAGCCTCTGTTGTGCGCTTCCTGCCCCCTGGCCTGTGCATTAGCGCCTGTTCCTTGCAACCTGTTCCTGATGTCAGCCTTGATTGCTCTACCTACTTAGAGCTTAGCATATTTCCCAGTGTCTTGTTTAACACTTGCTTGTTTAAACTATGTCCTGTGAGGGTGTTCCTCTTGGTTAGGCTTGGTTATGATTAACAGGAGCTAGATGGTAGCTACTCTTTAATTTTCCCATCTAAAACCTGTGTTCAGTTACTATTTAAGCCTTATTCCAGTCCAGCCACGAGAGCTCATGGCTGATGGTGTCCTTGATTGTGCAATCGGAGCAGCTCTTAAGCCGTAGTCAGACAGATTGGACAGAGAGGTGAACGGCATGTGCTTGTTTGCCGAGCTCTGCTGATGGCGACTGTCTTCTGATGCATTGATTTTTGGTGGGTGCCAGAAATCAGTGGAATGGGTTAAGAGTTTTCTCTGAGGCACCTCTTTCTGAGAGAGCTGTAAAAAAGATGTGGTCAATGGAGTTCAGGCAGCCTGAAGTCCCAGTGGCTGGATGAATCATCCACAACCAATTCCATCCACTGCCTGCTATAGATGAGTCTGGTACATTTTTTGAAAGCGTATTGACCCAGTTTATAGCTGGTCACTTCATGCATCTAGAGTCTGGAGTGTATCCTGATAAGAACCAATTTTTTTTTTTTCCAAATCTATGTTGCCAATTCATAACTACGAGCTGGGTTCTACATGTTGCAGAAAGGTGCTTCCTCCTGTACATGGGAAATCCAATGCATCTTTTTCAGACAGCTAGGAGAGAAATCGCCATCTGTACCGGCAAGCCATCATCTGGATTTAAACTTGCTTTGCTTTAAACTGTCTTACTATGACTTGGTGAACACCAGGAGTTGTCAGCTAGTGGACCGCAGTCCTGAAGTGGACCCAGGAAATTATTTCAGTGGATCGAAAAATACTGTAGCAGAACCCATCGATATAAGAAAAATGCTTGTAGTTCAGCTGTTCCAGTTTTTTAAACATGAACCACCCCAGGTTCTGTATCATATACTTTGTTGTGGCTTGTATGCCGCTGAAGGCAGCTCATTTATTTCACTATATTATAATACTAATATAATAATAATATAACTATATTATAAATAAAGGTTGCTAAAAATCTCCTGCGACCCCATCTATATCTCCTCTGCCTCACGTGGGGTTACGACCCCATGGTTGAGAACCTAAGCACTAGTCAGAAGTGTTAATATGAATCATGTACCGTGAAGCATTTAAAATGAAGGTGTCTTATTTGTAACCATGAACTAATCACTAATGGTTAGGCATTACATGGTAACTGTTGTCACCATTCAGTCCTGTAAGTTCCATATTTGGGCATTGACTGCCATTTGAGAGCTCCTCGATAAGAGTTTAAAGTGTTTGCAGCACTTGCAGAAATTCAGTTACAATTCAGGAATATATACTGTAAACTAGCCCAAAAAATGCTTTTGTTTCCATTGAATTTAAAAAGTGGAGGTCATTGAGTACACACATTTTGACATAAAGGGGTTTGGTGTCCAATGTGGCTTGGAGCAATTGGGTTTCAATCTGTTTTAAATGCATCTTGGGTCCATTTTTATGCGTATAGTCTCTAGCTGGGTACAATCCTAATATCTAAGATGCATGAAACGACCACGTGTAAACGGGATCGTTGATTACTAATTGTAACATGCACTGTTGCATGAAAGCTCATCAAGCTTGTGTTCTAATCGCCTCTCTCTTTATCTCTCTCTCTCTCTGTAGGTAAGCATTTCCTCCTGTGTTTGCGAGATATTTGTCAGTTTGGTTTGGTTTTTCCTGCTACCGCTGCTCTCAGCACTGGTCTACTGGAAGACTGAACAGACTGATTAAGGTGATGTAACACACTGCTCAACACTTATTGCATGGCAGAGAGGAGCCCGTGCCCTTAGGCCTTGCCGAGTCAGCAAGCTGTCTGCCATTACGCCTCTGATAAACGCACAATAGGAGCAGCCGTGCAAACTGCTTATGGCTAACACACTCACACACACACACACACACACACACACACCATACTTGCTCATATCACACCCTCAAACTGACAAAGGAAACGGGAAATTTTGTTTTCCGCTCCAGGGTCGTCTTAATTCATACTCACTAATTCATAAATTTCAGGTTCCGATCCCCAGCTTTAGGTTATCATATTCCCGTCATTGTCGTATCGCTTGACAAATGCCAAAGGCATGACCAGGCTGCGTTCTGATGCTCGGCCATCTTTGCATAATTGATATTTTGCTACCTGAACCAGGGAGAGCCATCTTCCCACCTCCACTGATAAATGGAAGCTCATTAAAGTGCCGGAGGCTGCAAAACCAGATGGTGCTGATTGTGGATGCGGGAGGCAAATGATTGTTCCTACCATTACTGAAGCGATCACGTCTCTACCCACTGCCCGGGACTTTAATGGAAGCACTTTGGCAGAGGTAGAGATTGAGCCCAACTAAACTCAATTAACTCTATCCATTTACCTCTTAGAAAACTCACCAGGATTTCCAATTCAGCCCATGCATCTTCACGTGTTATCTGAATGCCAAAGGAAGTACTCTAGAAAAACAAGAACAACAACAAAGGAGACATCCAGCCAGCTCTGATGTGCAGACATCTCTAGAAAATAATCCTGGCACCAAATGAAAAGTTACCAACATGCAGTAGTGAGGCTTCCTTCCCTTTTCTAACCTGTACGTAGAGTTATTGGAAATGTCCTGGATACCTTTCTATATATCCCTTAAGTCAGTTTGGTAGTACATGGTTTTGTTGGGCTCAGAACAGCGCTAGTCCCTGATCCATCCCTGCTCCTCGTCGATCGCTCCCTCCTGCACTAGTGAAAAGGCTGATGGAGGAATATTTTCTTTATGCCTGCTGGGAGGCAAGCGAATGAAAAGGTTCGTTTGAAGTTATTGGTTTAAAGTGGAGCTGCTCACAGCCAAACGTGTGTTTGCACAAGGCTGGGGAAAATATTTCTTTACTTTGAAATGGTGACTCACTGCTGTTTATTGCTCATTTAAAGTCCAGTATATACACAAAATGGGAATGGAGTTATTGGCATTTTTAATATGCTAAATATGAAATGAAATATGACGGGGTGTGCTGTTCTGATGCCTGTCACCGTTAACACATTTAAGTCGATTCGTTTTCCATAACAGCACATCCTAAAGTTTTGTATTTCTTTTTCCAGTCCCTCCAAGATTTCGCGATTTTGTGAGCGCAGTAATTAACGCGAAATCAAACAAACTCCGCAATATTCGGAGGAGCTTGCAGTTTTTCAAAATTACCGAATATTTTCAGCAGATTTTGGCCAAGACGCATCATGTGACGTCATCGCAACGCGCATTCAGCCGAAACCCCCTTTGATTCATGTGCCTCGAACATGAGTACAGCTAAAAGGCCTCATTTACCAACAAACATCACTGCGAAAGACGGTGCAAAACAATTTCATGCAATTGCAATTTCGCCAATTCAAGTAGTTTTTTTCCGGAAAAAAAAAAGCATCGCAAAAAGCTACAACAAAATCAAGTATTTTTGGCCGCAACAATCACAAAATAACTCCGTGAAATCCTGTACAGATTTCTGACAGAGCTGCTGTTTAAAGAAAATCGGTCAACACCTTCTGACCAATCAGAATCAAGAATTCAACAGCACTGTGGTGTAGCTGTGTATCTTCGCCAAAGATTCTTTTCTTATTGACCCGAAATCAGAGACATTTTGGTTTCTTTGAGAAGCCTTTATTTTGTCTGTGATAGTGTGTGTGTGTGTGTGTGTGTGTGTGTGTGTGTGTGTGTGTGTGATCAAATATCTACCAGACATTTATGCAGCAGTATCTTTAAAGTGCAAACATACACATATAAAAACCAATGCCACATAATGAAATTTTATAGCTTTGCTGTGCCTTTAACCAAGTATTCACACCAGCTGGAATATCAATAGACGATGGTAGTGGGGAGAGTTGAAGTTGGGCCAGCTGTAACCACGCAGTTCATTTAAAAAACATGAGAAAGTGGAACAGTGAACAAACAGCATGTATGACTTTTATTTTGCTTCCTCGTGTTGATGTAATGAGCATAATCACCATACAAACACCAGGCCTGTCACAATTATGAAAATATGGCTGACTATTAAGTGTTGACTTTATGCCACTCTCATTGAGCAGTAGAGTAATAATGCACATACACAGCCCTTTTGTCCACAATTTTACACTGTACAAAATCACAAATAATAGCCTAAGCATATGAAACATATTACAGAATGACACACATTTCACAAATAAGCTATGACATATTAAAAACTAGAATGTACTCTAGAATAGGCATAGGTGATATGGCATTATAATACACTTCATTACAGGGATTTAAAAAAAAAAAAAAAAAAAATATATATATATATATATATATATATATATATATATATATATATATATATATATATATATAAATGCAGCACTTTATTAGCAAACAAAAGTATTCTGATCTACAATGGGGTCCAAAAGCCTGGGACCACATTGAAAATCTGGGAATCCCCCCCCCCTTTAAAATAAACGAATATATGAAATATATACATGAAAAATAATCAAAAGGTCTTAGAATGTTGAAATATTTAAAACAAAGAAAGTAAATGTTCAATATTTAATATTCAAGATTCTGCATTATTTCTAGGAACCTATTTAAATGTAAGCAAGTTTGTGATGTTGATCATGTTCACTGCAAATTTGCACAAAAGGTCAGATTTTCCTCATGCCTAATCTCTTCTATTGAAGGCGATATATGCTGTAGATGACACTCCGATGGATTTGATCTAAAATGGATCGTAAGGTTTTGCACAGACTTGTGGAGTCCATGCCAGCTCGAGTGCACACTGTCATTAAAGCAAAAAAGGGGACGTACCAAATACTAAGAAACTCTGAAATTCATGTAAATATTTAAACATTTCTCTCAAGCTGTCAATAATTTAATTTGTAGTGAAAATTGTTGTATTAAAATTAGAAAAGATTGCAAAATAGAAGCATTTTAACTAGTGGTCTCAGACTTTTAATGTGTATATATGATCTATATATTGTACAAACCTTTTAAGTTTGTGACATTTTGGTTTTGGGTTCCTTAACATTTTACACTTTCCCTTAAATAACTGTCTAATTCTTTTTCCTGCATTAATGAAGACGAATAATCCATGAACTTCAGCAGTAATAAACCATTGTTAGCACACACACGGGAGGGCTGGATGCAGGTGCGGAGGAAAATCGTCAATTTATTAGGAATATATTCAAAACAGGGGCAAAACGCAACACAATGGCAGGGTCAAAAACAGTCCAGGTCAAAAGGCATGGTAAACAGTTTCCACAGAGGCAAGGCAATAATCCAATAACGAGAAAACCAGAACAATGATCAAAAGCCAGGGTAGACAGTCCGTAGAAATGGCTTGGTAAGCGTATGTGCAAAAGGGGCGTACAAATACTTGGCCCCGAGGCGAAGAAACAAAAAGCTTAAATAACAGGAATGAAACAAGGCTGAAGGTAAAACACCTGAAACTCATAATGAAACATAAAGCAGAGAACCAATGAACAAACAGGGGCGGAGACATGACATGGACCAAAACAAAGAACCAATAAGCATACAGGGGCGGAGACATGACATAAACCAGAACAAAGAAACACGTGGCGAAGTAAACAAAGCGAGAGTCTGTGAATGGGAAATGCGCTACTCGCTGGCCTCAGCGAGCAGCGCGAGGGGAGAACCCTAACAACCATAAACAATGCTAAGAAAGTTTTAACAAAACTTAAACGAAATACACCTGTTTATTTATTCCGTGACTCATAAATTAGCATACGGTAAATTCCACCATCTTGCTAAATGTTGACAAGTTACTGAACTTCTGAAGTCAAGGTATAAATACTGATATGAATATTGATTAATGCATGTGATGATTATTGGCTTATTTGTTTTATTATTTAAGAATCAATTGAAGTGTGAGCGTTAATGTTTGGTAATGTTACTGATGGTGTATTAATGCTGAATTTCATTAGCTCTGTTTCCATCCAAGTTGCGAATGTAACTTAGGTGAAAAATTGGAATATCGCCTAAAACATTTGCGAATAAAGCACCGTTTCCATCCCGTGTGTTTAAGAGAACAAAATCGCCACTTCTGCGGAAACTTTCCGCCGTTTTTACTTTCCGGAGCCAATTATCCAATCACGTGATTTTTTGAGGCAAAGTCACATGACTTTTTTGATGCGCATCGAGGAATTTATTTGGTAAATGTGTTTCCATCGTAGTTTATGCACATGTCTACTTATCAAATAAAAAAAAATGATCTGCCTCAATTGAGATCGTAAGTTTTTTTATGCGCAATTTTAGAGATTTCATTCACATCTGGTGTTTCCATCCAGTGTTTTTTTTATGTGATATCCCAAAATAAAAATACGTGGCTGGAAACATAGCTATTGTTTGTTCGTGTTAACTTATTGTAATGTCACTTCCCTCTTCTATAGTATTTACTAGTTCTGAGAAATCGTTCTAAATGTTGTACATGTTGTCTTGTACAGCAAGTAGTGATAGCAAACTAAACTAAATATTACAGTGCTTCATGACAAGGCAGTTATAAATAGTTAATAGATCAGGTATCCTGGGATTTAATGATATCAGTACACACGCATTGTTATATGGAAATGTTTGTGGGATTGAACGGTTAATCCTGATCACTTCCAATAACCTCAGTCGTCTTAAGTAATTGCAGAAGGTGATTATGTAATGATTGCGACAGATGACTAACGCTTTGCAGCTATGTGAAGCACAGTCAGCGTGTGTGCGATATGAACGGGTTTCTATAAGCTTCATAAGCATGGTAAAGGGAAAACATGTAGCAGGTTTCCGTGAGTAAAATGTCTTCAGGAACACCTTGTGAACTGATCTTAAAGGAAATAGGGATAGCGGTGCAAATTTGTCGGTTGGTGTTGTGTTTTCATTATTCCCCTGAGAAGATAGCAGTTATTTTTCACGCTAATGTCACATGCAGACATTGCTACCGCGGTTACCATGACTGAAATTTGACCTCTCTAAATTCTCAAACATAACTTGATAACAGTCAAGTTTCCCTGTTAGGTCCTTACTCACCATTTTGTAGTGATGATCACTGAGAAATCCAAAGTAGAAGTAGTAGAGACAGCAAATGTTGGATTCAAAGTCAGCGATCACAATGGTGTTGACGGTTGTATTAGCATGAAGGTTGAAGCTTTGGAACCTGATCTGTCCAAGTGTAAAGATGAGGAGGTCAGCGAGCTGGACAGACTAAAGGACTAAAGCACCGCTGCGTCTCTTCAAGTAGAGATAAAGTGAGGGCTAAATCCCATTGTTGCTACTATGAGCAGGTAATCAAGCGGCATTATGGGTAATGTAGAAAAACCGTTAACAAAAATACAAGTAGCCCAACAGGTCGATGAAAGGATTTTAAACTCCATATGAATCTCCATATTTATGCAAAATGATTTTGTTCAGCAACAAGACAGGCTAATATACTCTTCCATAGAAGCCCACAGTCTGTATTTGGAAGCATTAAGGATGTTGCCTCTGAGCTAATTAGTGAGTTAAAACAATTGGTAGAGACTTGTTCTTTTTTTGGGTGCTGACATAGGACCTCTCCTCATCTAGGCAATTAGCATCTTCATTCGCATCCAGCTCCAGCGCCTCAGGCCTCTCCTTACTTCTGGAGACACTCGGGCCTCTGCCTAACAAGCAATTACGCTTCAGAAGGGGACTCGTAGCCAGTGCACGGTTCTGAAATTGCATTGTGGAAGTCTTGTCCTTTTTCTCAGTGTTCGCTAATGCTTCCCATGCCCATCTGTGGGTAATAGAAATGTTCAGTGAATCTGCCTCGAGTGCTTCAGTGAAGGGCCTCTTTCTCAAACACATATGAGAATTGTGTAGCTGGTAAAAAGGGCCATTCAGATGGGAGCTAGCAGTGCGTATGGGAATGCATTTAAAGGCAGCTGGTACAGTGTGAGTGCGCAAAAATACCGTATGTGTGTGTGGGCAGTATAGTAGGTGCTAAGTTCCTGATCTTTCACGCTCTGGGGAAACTTTGGACACTCTAACTGTGTGCATTCTGTGGGTGAATGAGAGAGACTATGTTTTTTTTTTTTTTTTTTTTTTTTTTTTTTGCTGTTTTTTTTTTTGTTGTTTTTTTTTTTGTCCAATGAGAGAACAGATACCATTGATGGTGAAGAATAGATGGGTGAAGGATGGGATTTGGGTCTGGTGAACAGCGTTATGGGATTTCCAATACATCTTATGATGCGTTCCTGGCGCCTTGTAAGTGGGAAGTTCTTATGATGTCATTTCACACCTAGGCAAGTTCGATGTGTGAAGTGGGGGAAAAAAAAACATTGATGCCTCCAGGAAAGCATGTGTTTTGTTTGCTCTGTCAGAGCATGCAAGGTGTATGAAAAACCTACCAACAAACATCACTGTGGACGAAAACAATTTCGTGCAATTGCAATTCAAGTGGTTTTCCGCAAAAAAGCATAAAAATCTCTGCATATTGCAGCGCAAATTTTGAAGAAGAAAAAAAATGCAGCAAAATCAAGCATTTTTGGCCGCAATGGTCACAAAAAATCTCAACGAAATCCTGTATGGACTGCTTAACCACACTTTTACAGTTACAGGCCTGAGTGGCTTTTGGTACTGTGTTACTGTAGTGAACTTCAAACATTCATACCATTTAAGTTCTGTGTCTGTATATTAATCGATATAAAGCCAATAATGCTATAAACTAATTTAAAAGTAGAGAAAAAGTATGTTACACAGTTCACAGTGCCCGTGGCCATGCTGATTTGACGGCACTCCGTAAACGGGAAAGAAACTAGTAGTTGACGAGGCTACCCCATGTTGACGAGTTAAAATTTCAAGCTGAGGGGGCATTTTCTGTGGCTTTTACTGGTTGGAGGCAGGGAATTACAAGTTGCAACATCTCCTCGAACGCAGCATTAGTGGGGACCGAATGTCCCCCAGAAGGATAGGAGTATCTAACATTTTTGACCTTATGGGGACATGTGACTGGTCGCCCTTTTTTATTTTACAAAAAACAACCTGTAAGATATTTTATTTTAAAAAGTAAAAGAGTTTCCGTTCGATTACTGAGGTGAAGGTGAGTTAGATTTATGTACAGGACCTCTTTAATTAGCTTCATTAATAATTATGTCAATATGAGGTCCTCACAAGGATAGTGAGACAGACCTGAGCGTGTGTGTGTGTTGTGTGCGGGTGTGATTATAAATTTTGTGCTGAGCCTCTCAGCTTTGTGTGAATATGTGTGCCGTAATCGATCGGGGGCGTCGCTGTGCTTAATAGGATATCTGCGGACAGAAAGCAGGGCAGCACTACAGATCAACTCACTGCTCTTTTCAATCAAGCCATGGAGGCACTAGATCACGGATTAAGGTGCCACATGGCACTCCATTTCAGCCCGTTCTGTTTTCCCATCTCATCAGAGTGCAAACTGAGCATCGGCATGCCGCGACATGCTGCCGCTGATGGTCCGAGACTTTTAATCACTGCCGCTGACCTCACTCATCAATAATATATTAAAAAGAAGCTTTGTAGCTCCATAGCTCAGAAGTGCATCCAGTATATAGCGCTCGGTTTCTCTCTCTCTCTCTCCCCCCACATCAATCGTGCAGCCCATCACCTACCGTATCGCTCGACCTCCACTCAGCCTGCATTTCTGCTGCGTTGCGACAGCAGGCCCTGCTTACCTAAGCACCTCGGTTGAAAATGATTCCCCTGAATCTCTTCCAGCAACTGGAAGAGAGTCAATAAATTACAATGAGCGAGTGGGTTAAAAGCAAGACATAGCGTTAGTGATTGTGTACTTCATTCAAGGCTGAAGATTACATTAAAACGGAACAGAAAGCATAAAACAGCTTAGATGTACTTCGTGTCGTCGTCCGCTTATATCTTTGAGAGTCTGAGCTAGCTCAAGCACGAGAGAGAAGAAGACTGCTTGCGTGTGGGTGTGTGTTTGTGTGCCCGGATTTGGCGAGAGATATTGTCATGAGAGCAATTGAGAGACAAATGGAGAAGTGCTAAGGGGCTCTGCTGCAGTCCCGCGGAACCGCGCTCCATGCCTGTCGTGTTGGAAAGTCAAACCTGAGGCGTCGTTAATAGATCCCCGATGATCCTCTCTGTAAATTATTGTGTTAAGAACAAAACCCAGAACATTTAGAGAGTCAAAGTCTAAAAGTAACGCTCTGCCGCCTTCGTTCTCAGCCAGCTCCTAGGCGAAAATGTTTCGTACCTCTTTGTTCTGAAAATCCCTCAAGATTACTTCACAATGTATTTTCCCTTCCTCTCGCGCTCTCTTTTACTGTCTTTGTGCCGCCATTATTACCATGAATTATGCTTGTGCCTTTTAACAGGCTTTCGGAGGACAGCTCAACAAGAGTACTTACCCCAAGCGCTCGGGACTAATGGCCAAGTGCTTGACCTCGCTGAAAATATGATGAAATATGAAAGCGAACGAGTTCATAAAGCATGCCAGGGGTGAATGGGTTGGGCGAGATCGCTACTGTATTGCTGTCGTATGATTTAATTGGGTGTGATATATATATATATATATATATATATATAAAATAGGTAACTCAATCCAGTAGATAACTGATCCCTGCATTAACTGGGTTGGTGGCAAACGCTTTACAATGTGTTATGGGTCACAGGTTGAATGTAGGAATGGATGTTTTTTTTTCTCTGTCTATTAATATCATATGCACTGTAAATGATCATTTCTGTTTAAATTTCATGTAGGGAAATGTGAACACAGCAGACAGCAGGGTTTGCACAAGATGCTTGAAGTGTTTGCAGCATCTTGAATTCAGCCAATCTTAAAATTTGCTTTTAGAAATGTAAGTATGAAAAGCCTGGGAAACGGTCCTTATTGCCGAGAAGTGCTTGAGAGGTGCTTTAAAAAAGTAGTTTAATATATGACTTGTCATCTTAAAATAAGTTTAGTCATTTAGACCGTAATTATCCCCCACTACCACTGAACAGTACTTAAACCTACTGTATGTCGACCTAGCAGTAGAACATGACACTGACCACTGTGCTAGATTTTATTTATTTATTTATTGATTTTTGTCATTTTAATCCAGCCTAAATGGAAATCAAGGCACTGTTTTGTGGATGACATCTCAAGTAATTAGTGGTAAGGCCTTGAAAGTGGTGGACTCTCATTTTTGAAACAGATACTTATTACAAAATTTAAAATTAAAGAAACACTTAAACGGTGCATAAGTTGTGGCTGATAAGAATAAAAACTGTATCTACTGTTTTATGGAAACGGGTGCCACGTACAGTAATATATTTTAAGTGAGTCAGATCATACAACTCAGCTCACCGACGTTTTCGGCTCCCAAACATCTCATAGCCATTTATTCCTTTAAATGGAAAAAAGTTTGCGATATTATGACCAATCGTTGTTCTTCTTTGCCTAAACTATAGCTAAAATTGTTTCAAGAAATCTCACTCTGCCTTACTCTAATTAACAAAATGACATTACTTTGCATTTCATTGTATAAACTCTATTAATATTTGATGCACTACAAATATGCCTTACTGATTTTACAAATACAGCAAGAAGCATCTCTGCATTAATGCTATTGTGCCTACTGTGTTTGTGCTTCATTAATAAGATCATCTTCATCAAGCAGTGAAGCGGATCCTCCCTGTCATACTGCCTTATGCACACAGCTGATAATCTCACCATTCACGCTAATGAACATGTATGTGAGTCAGCTCTGAAGGTTCACCTAAAATAACAGCTGGAATAAAGAACCGAAGAATGACTAGGATTAGTATTTAGGACTGACATAGTTTATACATGAGATTATGTTATCTTGGTTTTGCCATGGCATTTGTTTAGTGTTTTGGTGTAGAGACACTGTGGGAGGTATAAGTGACGCTTGACTGCGGTCAGGAATTGACCAACTTGACTGATACTGATGTACAGTATGTGAGAAACTCTTTTACCATGCATTTCCCCCTACTACTGTGTGTTTATCCCATCTACTGCCATAAGATTTGCTAATAGTTCTTACTCACATGCAGTCCAACAAATGGACAGTTGAGGAGCCAGAAAAATGAAGACGAATCTCTAGCCAAAGAGATTTATCGGGATCCTGGGATAAAGGAAGTAAGACATCGCCAGCGATTCTCAAGTTCCAATTTTCCAGTATGGCTTCTCCAATGATCGTTCAGCAAATGGTGTATTGTTTTATATGCTCATGATAATTGGCCTGTGTCAACATTTGTTGCCAAAGTGGGTGAAGTATCTTGGAGGCAACAGGATTTGGACTCAAGCTGGGAGGGGGTGGAGATTCATTTCAGACCATGGATTGGAGATTTGGAGGTAGTTAGACTTTGAAGGCTCTGCAGTCTGAAGCGCAACCCTCCACCATTAATGGCCTGCAGTCAGCCAGTCTACCTCCAAATGAGAATTTTGAATAATCTCATACCCTAGATGCTGGAAGATAAGAAGAACGTTTCCGTGATGGTTCCAAGTGCATGGACAAAGCATATCAATCAAGTGATGATGGGAGCATTGGCATAGTGATGAACCTCCATTGTCTGGGAATAATGATGGCGCAGAGTTAGATCCTAATCAGGGGAAAATGCATGAGATGATGCAGTGAGGCCTCGCTGTGAGAAGGCTTAGATGGAAAGTATTGGCTGAATATTCTGAACATCCACACCTTAGTCTCATATATATATATATATATATATATATATATATATATATATATATATATATATATATATATATATATATATATATATATATATATATAATGTACATACACACACACACACACACACACACACACACACAAATATATATATATATATATATATATATATATATATATATATATATATATATATATATATATATATACTGAACAAAATTATAAACGCAACACTTTTGTTTTTGCCCCCATTTTTCATGAGCTGAACTCAAAGATCTAAGACTTTTTCTATGTACACAAAAGGCCTATTTCTCGCAAATATTGTTCACAAATCTGTCTAAATCTGTGTTAGTGAGCACTTCTCCTTTGCCGAGATAATCCATCCACCTCACAGGTGTGGCATATCAAGATGCTGATTAGACAGCATGATTATTGCACAGGTGTGCCTTAGGCTGGCCACAATAAAAGGCCACTCTAAAATGTGCAGTTTTACTGTATTGGGGGGTCCGGGGGGGTCCGAAAACCAGTCAGTATCTGGTGTGACCACCATTTGCCTCATGCAGTGCAACACATCTCCTTCACATAGAGTTGATCGGGTTGTTGATTGTGGCCTGTGGAATGTTGGTCCACTCCTCTTCAATAGCTGTGCGAAGTTGCTGGATATCGTCGTATACGCCGATCCAGAGCATCCCAAACATGCTCAATGGGTGATATGCCATCAATAAAATGCACCTGTGTTCGTTGTCCATAACATACGCCTGCCCATACCATAACCCCACCGCCACCATGGGCCACACGATCCACAATGTTGACATCAGCAAACCGCTCACCCACACGACACCATACACGCTGTCTGCCATCTGCCCTGTACAGTGAAAACCGGGATTCATCCATGAAGAGAACACCTCTCCAAAGTGCCAGACGCCATCGAATGTGAGCATTTGCCCACTCAAGTCGGTTACAATGACGAACTGCAGTCAGACTCCGATGAGGACGACGAGCATGCAGATGAGCTTCCCTGAGACGGTTTCTGATAGTTTGTGCAGAAATTCTTTGGTTATACAAACCGATTGTTGCAGCAGCTGTCCGGGTGGCTGGTCTCAGACGATCTTACAGGTGAAGATGCTGGATGTGGAGGTCCTGGGCTGGTGTGGTTACACGTGGTCTGCGGTTGTGAGGTCAGTTGGATGTACTGCCAAATTCCCTGAAATGCCTTTGGAGACGGCTTATGGTAGAGAAATGAACATTCAATTCATGGGCAACAGCTCTGGTGGACATTCCTGCAGTCAGCATGCCAATTGCACGCTCCCTCAAAACTTGTGACATCTGTGGCATTGTGCTGTGTGATAAAACTGCACATTTTAGAGTGGCCTTTTATTGTGGCCAGCCTAAGGCACACCTGTGCAATAATCATGCTGTCTAATCAGCATCTTGATATGCCACACCTGTGAGGTGGATGGATTATCTCGGCAAAGGAGAAGTGCTCACTAACACAGATTTAGACAGATTTGTGAACAATATTTGCGAGAAATAGGCCTTTTGTGTACATAGAAAAAGTCTTAGATCTTTGAGTTCAGCTCATGAAAAATGGGGGCAAAAACAAAAGTGTTGCGATTATAATTTTGTTCAGTATATATATATATATGTGTGTGTGTGTGTGTGTGTGTGTGTGTGTGTGTGTGTGTGTGTGTGTGTGCTGGGTTGGTCATAAAGAAAGATAGCTAGTCTGCAAATTTAAGCAAAGATTTTATTGTTCTCATTCAGACCTTGTTTGACTTCTTATATCAGGAATGCAATCCATTGATTTGCTTCAACATGGACTGACTGCAGATATGAAGGTGGGGAGTAAAGCAGTAATGGAGAGTAGCCTGTTTATTCCAGCCATGCAATAGGTCGCACACAAAGGCCACATAAATCAGTAAACAGATCATGTTCCCTGTAATTAGCCTCGATGGGACTTTGCACTGTGTATAAATGGCTGAGTGTATGGGGGGTAGCAGGTTTGTAGAGAGAAAAAGAGCAGAGAAAAAAGCCTTTAGGGGGTCCAGACTGTAAAATATTGACACAGGTTACATCAACACAGTGGTTTGATATGAAGTGTGATGTAGATGTTCTAAAAAAAACCTCTGCTAATTACACAAGGACTGACTCATAAGTGTAAAGACTAACTCCTCCATAGCAGCCCTGGTGAGCTGCCAGCAAAACCAGAGATTTGGCCAGAATATCGAATAATTCCCACAATTTTGACTTGTGGGAAATATCCAAATAAAGCTGATCAGCCAAAGCACATTTAGTGTCTGAGGGTTCTTTAATTTGGTGTTTGACCCGGAGGGCTAAAGTTCTAACAAATAAATCAGATTAGAGCTGCCAGTTTAGCATTGTGCAAATTACATATCTAAATCATCATGATACAACGATTTCTGTCTGTGATTGATAGACAAGAAAGGGGAAAAAAGACAAGTTAACAGCTAGTCAATAAAGTTAAAGTACAGCTATTCCAACCATGCTTATTTACAAGTTTGCCTGGATTATGTTTTAAGTAAAGAATACAACACAACCGGCCATGCTGTTATAGGAAAATAATAATAATAATAGTAATTCCTCCTGTACAACAGCGATTTGCCAATTATTACAGTGGTTATTAATTTATTAATGAATGATGTCATGCTTTTTAACCATTTATAGTTATAGTTAATCTTATAGTACATCTAAGATGAGTTAGTTCCTGTTATCACTTATGTTATAACAAACATAAACAGTAGTTCCCTCTCTTTTTTCTCTCTTTTGACAAGACAAAAAAAAAATCTAGCTTGACATGTTTTCGAGAAATTGGAAAGCACAAAGTCTTCTGTCCTGAAGGCTAACCGTTGCAAAGCACTGACACTGGAGACTCCTTTCATAAATGTTTATAAATAAATAAACGTCTCCACACAGAACACTTCACCATATCAAAGATTAAAGATATTTCTTTGTTAAATATCAATCAGTTTATTATTAGACCTAGATTACGTATTCGCCATACAAGTCCCCGTGGATGAGCTGATACTCACCATCATCATCATCTTCATCATCATCATCATCTTTAGAATTATAGCCAGAACTATTGTTGGAGCTGCCGTTATAAACAATTAATCAACACCTTCTGACCAATCAGAGTTCAGAATCCAACAATGCTCTGGTATAAGGTACAATATTTTATGTCAGTATCAAGGATAATATGGCAAAAAAAATACAATTTTAATGTTTGAAGACATTCTTATGATACACAATATGCATTAGGATATTTAACTTGGCTAAGCACCAAAAAAAGCCATTGAGGCTTAGTATGAAAGCGTTACGATATTTTTTATGTTGTTAGGTTTTTATTGAGAAAAACAAATGGCGTAAAGTGAAACTATTGTTACAAGAGTACGTTTTAATGTCCAGTCACGTGTTACTTGTTACGATGAGTAACGATTGAGCTTTAAAAGTACTGACAACTGAAGATATCGATATCATCAGTTCAATTCAAACACTCGTCAAAAGATGGTGTGATTTCAGCGTACATGCTTATACAAACTGCTTATCCGATTCTAGCCCATTTTGTAGCCAATTCTCTTACCACTGGGGGTTATAATGTTAAAAAAAGAAACAGATTCTACAGGTCTGTCAGGAGCCACTTCATAAATGTAAACACTGGAATAAGTGAGCGAGTTACAAGCAAGTTTATGAGGTGCTTCATGTCAGCAGTATTTGCATGACTGTAAGACGAGGCAGTAAAAATACCTTCACCTTGTGCCTCTGTGTCATAGGAGACACTTAGTCTATTAAAAGCACAAACACACATAGAAAGAGTGGGAGAGAGATAGACATCTAGAGATATGCCATTTTTATCCCAATTCTTTGATTTTTAGTGTCACTGGTAAAGTCACTGATGGTCCTAGTACCCTGTATTTGAAATTTCAGCATCTGTGTAAACATATTTATTTTTCAATGACAGTGTCAAAGCGTTCTCATTATGGAGGTGTTGTGACAATGATTATCACCACAGATAAATGCTTACAAAACAACCAGCAAAACACTCTATGGACAGACATGGCATTTTCATCACTTTAGCTGAAATGGAGAAATCATTAGGGCTCTGTATCTCCTTCCGAGACGACGTGATGTGCAGCTCGATACATTTAAAGCAGCCACTGATTTAACGTGATACGAGCTATTTGGATGCAAAATAATGATTGTTAAAAAGGTGTTTCAAAGTGGAAGGCCACGCCTTCTGTACTTGGACTAAAGACATAGGAGCCACATGCCTTTCTTGGAGACTGACAAGCATAGAGGCCACACCTCTTTAACATGGACTAACAGGTAAGAGGCCATATCTTCTTTGACATGCATAGAGGCCATGCCTCCTTCATAAGGACTGAAAGGATTACAGGCCACGCCTCCTTCACAAGGACTGACAGGATTGCAGGCCACACCTCCTTCACAAGGACTGACAGGATTGCAGGCCACACCTCCTTCACAAGGACTGACAGGATTGCAGGCCACACCTCCTTCATAAGGGCTGACAGGATTACAGGCCACACCTCCTTCATAAGGGCTGACAGGATTACAGGCCACAGCTCCTTCATAAGGGCTGACAGGATTACAGGCCACACCTCCTTCATAAGGGCTGACAGGATTACAGGCCACAGCTCCTTCATTAGGACTCGCAGGATTACAGGCCACGCGTCCTTCATTAGGACTGACATGATTACAGGCCACACCTCCTTCATTAGGACTGACAGGATTACAGGCCACACCTCCTTCACAAGGACTGACAGGATTGCAGGCCACACCTCCTTCATAAGGGCTGACAGGATTACAGGCCACAGCTCCTTCACAAGGACTGACAGGATTACAGGCCACACCTCCTTCATTAGGACTGACAGGATTATAGGCCACACCTCCCTCATTAGGACTGACAGAATTATAGGCCACACCTCCTTCATTAGGACTGACAGGATTATAGGCCACACCTCCTTCATTAGGACTGACAGGCACAGAGGCCATACCATCTTTATAGGGACTGATAAGATTACAAAGATTAGAATTGTAATAAAGAAGAGATGCGCACGCGGTATCAGACCTTACCAATACAGAGACAACAGGATTTAGTTCCATCATGATTGTCTCCCATCCTTTCCTCAATACATCCTTTCCTCAATATACTTTCCTCCTGTTTTGAATCTGTTAATGTTTAAACCCATAAAATAAGACTTCCTCTGTGCTGACCTTGTGCTCTAAGCTTAACAATCTGGCATTGGCAGTGACCCGCTGCCGATCTTGTTTTTTTGTTACATCCTCCCACACTTCACTTCCTCTTTCTCCATCCTCACACAAAAGATTCAGTGCCGATGAACTCAGACGGCAAACACAATTCAACCTCTACAACTATTTGAACACTGTATTTAAGTGTTTGAAGAACTATAAAAGCTAAAGACTAACATTTGAGCAAAGCGGCAGACCTTCTGTTGGAAAATTGCTGCTTGCTGTAGATTTACTTGTATAATGTGGGTGTAAAGACTGTCCTTATGTCCTAATTGAGACCTGCACGAATTACGAATGTGCTTGAGTTCTCTGAATATCTGCAGTTCCGTCGACTTATTTTTACTTAGCGTTTAATAGCATTTGAAAATTAAAGGTTAAACAGTGTCATTGTCAAACACAGATAATTCTGTTCGAAACAAGCCAACTACTTTAAACGATGAGAAGACTGATAATAATCCACTGATGGAGCAGAATCATGTAGAAAGAGGTTTTGTGGCTCAGCAAGTGTATGCTGCAGTGCTTTTATGATTGGCATGTATAGCCCCAGAGCTTCAGTTTAACTTATTTGGGCCCACGTATTAAAAAAAAAAAAAAAAAAAGCTTCAAGCCCTTCCTTTTAACGAAAAAAGTTGTGGAAATGCATCAGCTTTACATTGGCTACATATTAACAAATATTTATTAGTCCATTCATGCTGAAATCAGCAGGAGAGGCAGTTGTAGTTGTGGTTGTAAAACAAAAATCTCAGGCTAGCTAGCTAAGTTTATTTTCTGATCTTCTCCAGCCTGGATTATTTTCCCGTAAGAGCACACCCCGTCATCTTTTATTCCTTAATTATTTTGTCTACTGTGTCTTTTAGGTTTGATGAACATGAATTTCTTCCTCATGTTTTGGCTTGTTGTCACTGAATCGTTCACAGCCAACTGTGAGGCTCACATGCTAATTGTATGAGAAATCACAGTCCGCATTGGCGTTTTTTGCTCAGCTCTATAAAAGCGCATGTTTGTTTTTACCTTCTGCCTGCACTGTGACATGGATTATGTTTTATAATTTCCCCTGTCTCATACCTCCTTAAGTAATTATCCAGCACGCCGCTCTCCAGGTTGCTGGAGATGTGCTCCTTCATAACACACACACGCACATAAACATTATTACCTGCCACATGCTTATCGACTGTTGCCTCTCGTTTGGATGGGAGGCAGCGGATCAGTGATTTATTTATCCCATCCACATAGCATTCAGTCTGCGGCGGGGCTGA
Source organism: Cranoglanis bouderius (assembly GCA_023630585.1). NCBI lineage: Eukaryota > Metazoa > Chordata > Actinopteri > Siluriformes > Cranoglanididae > Cranoglanis > Cranoglanis bouderius. Next base: position 19,332,950 of record CM042541.1, read on the forward strand.
AATCTGCCTGTTTGAAGTGGGGTTGCCATGGCACAGATGCGCTCGAGGCGGAGGAGAGAAGAGAAGAAAAGAGAGGGTGAGAGGGTTCTGCTGAGGCTGGACTCTATGCTAATGCATGCTCATGGCCATGTGGGCAACTGTGAAGTGGCCAGGCCTGCCACTCTTCATAGCCACCAGGGCAGAGAATAAAAGGAGCCATGACCTGAAAGAAAGAGAGAGAGAGAGAGAGAGACGCAGATTGGCAGAGAGAGAGAGAGAGAGAGACAGACAGGGAGCAGCTGATAGTCCTGCAGCCTTGTTCCATTTTAATTTAAAACCTGTCAGGAATAGTTTTCTTAATTTCCCTAATTGTTTCTTTCATCAGTCTGCAGTCGTGAGAGATTGAGGCAAGTAGGCAAGACTGATGGTTGTAAATAAGTCAGCAGAGTTAGCTCAGCCCAGTCCTTCTCAAGGAATAACAAAAGACAGTGACGATGAAGACGAACACAGTTATTTGGTCAATTTTGAAATCAGTCATCAAGATTACTTAAACTATTTAGAAACAAAACAGTTTTATTGCATGATATTGCAGGTTAATTGTATTTGTATTATTTGTAAATATCCTTTTGAAATCAATAAAAAAAAAAAAGAATTTTCTTTCACATTCTAAGTACATAATAAACCTGTAGTCATTCACATGTACAATTACAATTCTTTATTTATTAAAGAATGACACATCATACTTTTTATCCATTTCAATATCGCTGCATTTACGTCTGCAAAACAAGTTAGTTCCTATTATCGCTTACGTTATAGCAGCTATGAGGAGTTGTTTCCTCACCAGCCTCTCTTTCTTTTCTCTTGAACAGAACAGAAAACATTCAGCCTGTCATGTCACAGGGAAACCGGAAAGCGCAAAGTTCTGAAGCGGAACAATATATAGCACTGACACTGGAGACTCCTTCCATAAAGGTTAAATAAACATCTCCTTACAGAAAACTTCACCAACGCCAACAAATTTTTATCACTTGTTTATTATTGTGTAGATTATGTCGATAATCTATTCCTTGCAAATACTATAGAAACATTACTGTGTTACTATGTTATTACTGTTACTACCCGCGTTACTATAGAAACAATATCTTATTAGGATGAGCGCATTAATATAAGCGCTGTGATTTGAATTACAGCTGACACTAAGTATCAGATTTGAGAATTCTAGAGCACTGAGGTGCAAAAGAAGTAACTTACTTATTAACATTTATTGACACTTCTTAAATGCTAAATATAAAGAAAATTAGACTCGGAGATAAATTCAGATCTTTCTACAGTATCTCTGTTTGACTCTAAACGGATTATTAAAACGTTAATGCACCAGAGTGGAAAAAAAACAGTAAGCAGTTGGCAATGTTAAGCTGCCGTTGGCAATGTTAAGCTGCCTTCACCAGCACCGATGTCAGTTATATTTATTTCACTAAGTAAGCCAAAAATGATGATCTTGTTTATAATAAAATGAATCGTGCAGCCTTATAGGACATGTCAAAATTCATCTGTCTTTGTATTGAATGTGTTTTTGGATTTGTATGTTGTATTCAGTGGATATACTAATGGAAGAACAGTGGTTCCGGTTCTTTGTTTCCTTTTCTGAAATGACATGTACACGTACTTCCTGTTTGTAGGAAATAAACTATATGTACAGTACTGTGCAAAAGTTTTAGGCACATGCAAAGAAATGCTGTAGAGCAAAGGTGCCTTCAAAATAATGAAATGAAATGTTTCTACAGTAAACAGTAGTAAATGAAACAAAGTGCAATCTGTGCAGTTTTATAAGGAAATGAGCTGGTAAGTTTTATTGAGCATCTTGCGGAACCAGACACAGTTCTTCTGGAGACTTTGACTTTCGCACTCGCTTCTTATTTTTTTGCAGCAAAACCCAGCAGCCTTCATTGTGTTTTCTGTCTGAAAAGTGTCTCTTGCGTAATATGCTGCTTTCTTTAATGACATACGGACATTTTTCTGTAACATTTCATTTCGTGCTAGAAAACTAATGTTAGGGAATCTAAAATGTTTTTTTTTTTGTACTGACTTGATAATGTAGAAGTCATAAAATAAAAAAATCTATAACAAAGTTTGTACTAAAAAAATCTGGTGCATAAAACTGTAGATATCACAGTAAATATAGTGGAGTAAAGTTTGTTTAAGTTGTATGTACAGCCTTTCCCTTTACCAAGTTAGTGTAATGTCATGGGGCTTGGCCCTGCATGTCGAGCCTTTTATTTAGTGCTTTGTACAGATATGTCAGAATCACTCCATCCAGACCAACCTCTAGAGAACTACACTGTCGGAGCAAATCCTCAAGTCCTCCTAGCAAAGTGCAAGTGGGAGCATGAGAGCTTGCTGCTCAACATCCCCATTACTTAAAAAAACAAAAAATTCAAACTCTGCCATGCCCGGGACATGATTACAACTTCTACTCAGCTCTACTGAGTGACTCGTGTGTGATAAATAGAGCCAGGATGCACTCTGGATGCACCTAGACATCCTTTATGAACTAAACATTGATCACCTAAAGTATATGTAATTACAATATGAGCCAAAATGCAAACACTGCACATTAAGAGAGATTGTTTCCTTGCAAGACCCAACACGGTCAATAACCATCTCCAAATGAAGAGATATTTTATTGACCATGATGGAAGAAGCATGAGGTGGACACTCTGCCATTATGTGCTCTCGTGTCAAAGCCTGACATTTTTTCCCCTCCCTCCCAGCTGTGATGTTGCTGGGCTGGTCTTCGTCTGGTCTCTGTAATGGTCAGAGCCTGTCAGAACCCACAGCTTCTCTTGTTTCTCTTGTCAGCTGAAAGCCAGGGAGTTTATATTACACCAGTATTGTGATCTCGCTGCATCCTGAAAACACCGCGTAAATCCTTAAAAGAATGACGTGTGACTGTGATTAAGCATAAAAAGCCATTCGTACAACAGTTCGATGCTAATAGCGTAGCTGTCTCACAAAGCCAAAGTGCGGTTTACCTCCAGTAAAATGGTTATTTATTGAATTCTAAATTACTGGGACGATCTATGGTTCTTAAATTGACCCATAAAGACATTGCCATTTGCCTACTTTTGGTCTAAATCAGGGGTGTCCAGTCTTATCCACAAAGGGCCAGCGTGGGTGCAGGTTTTCATTCCAATCAAGCAGGAGCTGCACCTGATTGTACCTGTTTAATCAGTTGATCTTGGCTTTCAGTAGACTCAGGCGTGGCTTCTGCTTGGTTGGAATGAATTATAACTGGCCTGCGCCCACACCGGCCCTTTCCGGGTAAGATTGGACACCCCCGGTTTAAATACCTTTGTCACTACAAGCAGGAATCGGGTCATTCTAACAATCCACTCACAGCTTCCGAACGTTGTTTCTCCCCTTTTTTTCTTCATACTTAAGGTGATTGCATAAGGTAGTCATCTTTTCTCCTTCTTGGAAAAAGACATTAAAACGTTCCCTCAGGCCAAAATCTGGGCATCCTATTCATTCACAGAAAAAATTATACTAAAACCTCAGTCTCAATTCAGTTCAATCAGTTCAATCCAGCATTGATTCTGCAGCATTTGTACTTCGGTCACCATTACATAAAACAGAGTACCACTATTCCTCCAACTTTGCTTTTACCATTGAGAATAGACGTCACGAAGCACCTGAAGCACAGTGAGTCAAGGGAAGAAAAAAGGGAGAAACAACACCAGCAAGCTGTGAGTGAATTTTAAAAATGAACCGAACACCTATTTGTAATTAGGAACACCAGCTTACTCCTAAACAGTTGTTTAATGTTATGTACTAAATATTAAATTCTTAATTAGCAAAACAAACAATGACTAAATGTATGAAGTGAATGAGGGGTGAGTGAGTCATGACTGCACATGCTGTCTCGCTTAAAACTCACCAGTGACACGTTTTTCTAATGGAGTGTGTTCGTCAAGACCGACTTTCACCCACAAGTGGTTTATTAGTCGTTCCCAGCAGAAGAACAGAAACGACGGCTAATTATTTAACTAGCTCTTAATATTTCTAGCTTCCTGTTAACTTTGGGAGAACACACTGTTCTGGTGGAAACCTAATATAATTCAAGTTTTATAGTAAGTTGTTTTAGCTCAGGATTTTGCAGTACAAATGTGCAGTAAATCAGCATCCACTAGGAAAGCGTTGCTACTGTACATGCTCTGTTACAGTAATGTAAGAATTTAATAATTATACATATTTGGTCAAAGAATCGTGAGTGAGAATAATGATCTGAATGCTAAGTAAATAAATCATGACTGCTGTTTCATCAGAAATTGTGAAGTTACATCTTTTAATCATTTTTGTGTCCACTGGAATTTGGTCCTGCCTGTCTGACCACACTGTAAAGACCGCAATGTAGTTCCCGGGAGGCACTAATCATATTTTTGTTCATCTAACTAAACAATACTTAGTCATTCATGCAGTGATTATATGCATTTTTGTTATATCGAACTAAGACAATACCCCTGTATGCAAAATGCCGTGATAATTCCCTTCGGGTTATGTAAATCTCCCTGTGATAAGTGCTCGTATTTGTATTTTATTTGTAAGTTTTTATATTTTTAAGTTGGGTGTTTATTCAGCGAGCCATCATCCTCCGTCTCAGCCCTGTCAGAACGAGTAACTCATTCTTTCGCTCCCTTTCTTTTTCTTTAAAAAAAAACAAACAAAATAAATAAATAAATAAATTCTTTACTCTCGCCAATAACCAGAGTAAAAAGGCAGAGGAGTGAGGCTGACCTAAAATGAAAGGATCTTGTTTGGAGTGGTACATCTCAAGGAGACTTTTCTCATGGAGCTGCTCATTAGAGGTGGCCTCACCTCGGTCCAGCCTGCGTAATGACTGTGCTCGTGAGTACAGGATCTCTGGCATGGAATAAGGGCTTCACTCGTTTACTCGCCTCAATTCTGATAGAGTAGGCGCCGGATTAAGGTGGTCTTAGCGGACGCTGGCTCTAATGAACGACTCGTGTGGAACAATAACCTTTGAGTCAACATAAACAAATCACTCAAGAGACAACTAATAGGAGTTTGTTTCTTGCCCCGGCAATGTGGCATATGCAAACAGGAGACCGGAGGACGGAAAAGGACCCACTAGAAACATAGATTAAAGCTTGCTTTCTGCAGACTGAACCCCCATTGTAGCTGGTGAACCCCCTCACTGGACTCCAGCCACCTCTGGTTAGAAAATGTGAAGGTTTTCAGCTAAGTGTCAGTTTCCTGGTGACTGTAATGCCACTTTAATTGTCCAGTTTCTTGCTTTAACAGCTCCACCATGATCTGCTGGGAAATTAATCAGATTTTATAAGGCTGGTTGCAGGCAGCATTGCATAATGAACGAAGGTTGCCATGCCCTGGTGTTAGTAGGCACAAAGAATCTTTTTCTTTTCTTTCTTTCATTTTTTTTGTAAATGTAATTATATTCGGTGTATATATGATCACATCCTTCTGGGGGAAAAAAGTACAAAATTATTGTAAAATAGTCATTTTTATCTTATTTTAAGTGCTCTTTTAAAAAAAATCCTTTAAAAAATATTAAATAAATAAATATTCATACACTTAAATTTTTAATTATAAAAAGGCTTTCTTTTTTTAATACATACAGTAAATGCAAGTAGTATTTATTTCAAAATAAATGAATAATAAAAAATGAATATAGTAATAATAATAATACTAATACTAATAATAATAATAATAATAATAATAATAATAATAAATGCATGTACAGGTGTACATTGATCGCATAAGTGATGATTATTTCTATTTCCCAGCTAATGTTGTCATTTTTAAAAATATATATATATATTATTTATTTATTTATTTTTATAAGGCTGACAAGTATAAATTCAGAACAAGTTGATGAAAACTAAATAGCTGACACGGTAAAAATAGCAGTACTGAAACAGATATTTTGGATGATTATTTATGAGGTTATATTTTTATTTTCGCCTCTTCTCATGGGCACTGTCCTATTATATTTATTTAGACATCTGTCAGGAAATGAACATGCATATTTACTTTCCACTGTAGCTTGTGAATGTTTGGGCTATATGGTGTGAGATTTCTGGATTGCTCTTACAAGCAGGCCAGCTATTTGTCATTGTGAATTAAGTAAACAAGCTAAAAACCTATTGATTAAATTTTGCTAAGCCTAATTTAATTTAAATAACATTGTTAAGGAGCAGCAGCATTAACTCACCCGCTGTATTGCCTTGCTATCTTTTAAATCGTAGACCACTTCTATTATTTATGAACATCGACTGCCTTTTATGACAGTGAGTGCCTTTTCAATGCATATTTATATGTCTAAAAGAAATATGGTCATGTTCAGTAGTGCTCGGTTCTAAGTGCACTCTTCAGAAATAAAAAGAGAATGGTTTGCATGAAAATATCTGAAGTGGTACTTTAAAAACGATTTATAGTTTTCTTTTTTGTTTGTTTGTTTGTTTTTTTTAATGATTAATCCTCTTTGTTGACTTTATAGAGTATACAGCTTGTGCGTTTCCTAGCACCGTTCTCATAAGATGCGAGGTGAACACAGACGACTTAATATGAATAAAAAGACCTGAAACTAGCCCAAAGATTCAGGCACTAGAAACAGTAGACACATTTTTATTCTTTCTCTCAGCCTTTGCACAGAAACAAGGTCACCGTGGTGCGCACACATTTCAATGTACTGACATTATCTACTCCATAATCCTCCTTTCCCTCTACCAATCTTTGCAATATATCTTACAATAGAAATGTTTCTCTGCACTATAGACACACTGTCTGCACTTACACTTGCCTTAGTGTGCACAAATTTATTAGATTTAACTACGATTATTTGCTATAGAACTCAATCCTGGTGGCTGCTGGTGTTTTTTATTTTTTATTTTATTTTATTTAAAGTAAGGTAAAAAACAGTTACCCTGGCAAACCTGTCATTTACTGTCTTGCCTGCTGCTCCTCCCTTGAGCACAGAGCAGCATGATTCCTGCCCCAGTAGGCCTCCATTAGCACATGTTCCTGTTCCCATTCACTCAGAAGAGGTCATTAGTATTTCAGTGGAATTTATAATGTATGGAGTTGTGAATAATGTTGCAAATGAGGATTTGTTGCGAATTTTTGGAGCAGATATATATAAGTGGACTAGAGCATAATACTCAGGGTATATATATATATATATATATATATATATATATATATATATATATATATATATATATATATATATATATATATATATATAGTATTTGCCCCTATCCTGATTTCTTCTGTTTTGTGTATAGTAAGTTGTTTCAGAAATGCAAGCAAAATCTAAGATAAAACAAAGGCAACCTGAGTAAATACAAAATAAAGTTTTTAAGTGATAATGTTATTTATTTTATTTATTGAAGCAAAAAAGTTATCTAATACCAACTGGGCCTGTGTGAAAATGTTATTTGTCCCCGTAGTTACAAATTCCCCAGATCTGTGAAACTGCATTCATAATGGGGTTCAGCTGGACTAGACGCAACCAGGCCTGATTACTGCCAGCCCCGTTCAATCAAATCACCACTTAAATGGAACTTTTTCAACAGCATGAAGTTGGTTAAAAGGTCTTACCCAGTAATACACTATGCCAAAATGGAAAGAAATTCCAGAAATGATGAGGACAGCTATATTTTTATATATTAAGTTTTTAATATGCATTTTGAGACAGAACAATATAGAAAAGATAGAAGAAGAAAAAAAAAACCCTGCTGTGGTTGTTAGTGGTGGGCAATATGACGAAAATATTATCTCATGATACTTGAAGATATTTCTAGGATACGTAATACGTATCATGATATATAAGTTTGCTGACAAGCTGTCAGCAAAAGAGTAGTGTTATATTCATTAGCCTATTAGGGCTGGCTACAATGCTATTTTTTTTATTTAATGTTAAAATTAACCCTGAGAAGGAGAAACACATTCTGTAAAAATTCATTCATTTTGCAACAGTTTTTAATTTTTAATATAACATTTTTTATTTTAAATATATAATTTAAAAAGGTATAAATAGGAATGACATTTTTTTTTTTTTTTTTTTTTTTTTTTTTAAGTGTATTTAGACAGGGTTTGTCAAGATATAGATATTATATTGTCATATTGCCCAAGTGGTCGTTACAAAACATTAAGCCTTATTAGGACTGATTTTATAAGTCATACCATGCTGAACCAATTATAGATGTCCTCTGATGTTTCTCAACAGTCAGAGCTCACTAAGATAAATCATATTTGTCCTTAAAACTAAAAACAAGTCAAATAAATAGATTGCAGTATGATACAGAAAGTTACGCTATAATTACTAAAGCTCAGGCTCCTGGAAAATTCTTTCCTATGTACAGCAGCTGCTTTTCTTTCCTTCAATAAAAACCTAATCCAGTGTGATGACAAGCCGTAAACAACAGCAAGCCAGTACTATGGGACCATGAGAATATTCTTTTGAGAGGCAGGGCACTGGGTCCAAGGCTGTACTTCTTATTTCTGGCCATTAGCTCATGGTTGGTGGTCTAGTGTGTGATGATGCCAGCTGTTCTACAGACAAAAGCATCACATTGTTTTTTTCTCCACAGTTCATGTCCTCACGCGATTGATTCTTTCCCTTCCAATGAAGCACTCGTCTCCATTTATGGCTTCAATTTACTGTTTAATTACACTACCATTTTAAGATTAAAAAAAGCCGAGGATAAAGATGAATCAGTGGAGATCTGAATGCAGTGTAGTTATAAAGAATTATATTAAAGGGAGATGGTATATGCTCTTGAAGCATGTTAAGACAAATCAAGTCATTAGCTCCACCAGAAAGACATCTGTCCTGACAGTCCTTTACACAGCATGTGTTTAATCAAAAATTTAATTTCCCTCAGATACTGTAGTCTCTAAATAGTTTCTTTATGTCAACATTGTTGACAGTAATCTCCAGGCTGCGTAAATTGACAAGGATAATTGAAAGACAGAACCACTGGCCTGTTTATTGTTTATAAATAAATCAACCCATGGCAATCCTACAATCATCATCCCTGCTATGAAATTGCTTCTAGCGTATTGTGTGTTTGTCACTCTTTTGAATCAATATCATTGATCAGGGACTGTTTGTATTAATTCTCAGTCTAATAATGATTTGTCTTTGTAAATCTGTCCACTGATTTCCCCAGTGTAGGAGTAGAGGTGACAGATATGGCACAAATATTATATCATGATACTTGAAGACATTTGTACGGTACATAATATGTATTGGGATATACAGAGCCCTTCACTAATATTGGCACCCTTGGTAAATATGAGCAAAGAACACTGAAAAATTGTCTTTATTGTTTAACCTTTATATCTTTTTTTTTTTTTTTTCCCCAAAAATTTACAAAAATACTTTGCTGTCATGGATATCAAGCAATTGCAAACAAAACACAGGTTTATAAAAAAAAAAAAAATAAAAATCAATCTTTGTTAAATATATGTGTGCAACAACTATTGGCACCCTTTTACTCAATACTTTGTGCTACCTCCCTTTGCCGAGATAACAGCTCTGAGTCTTCTCCTATAATGCCTGATGAGGTTGGAGAATGCATGGCAAGGGATCCGAGACCATTCCTCCATACAGAATCTCTCCAGATCCTTCAAATTTCGAGGTTCATGCTGGTGGACTCTCCTCTTCAGTTCACCCCACAGGTTTTCTATGGGTTTCAAGTCAGGGGACTGGGATGGCCATGACAGGACCTTGATTTTGGGGTCAGTAAACCATTTTTGTGTTGATTTTGATGTATGTTTTGGATCATTGTCCTGCTGGAAGATCCAACCACGGCCCATTTTAAAGCTTTCTGGCAGAGGCAGTCGGGTTTTTATTTAATGTCTGTTGATATTTGATAGAGTCCATGATGCCTAACAAAATGTCCAGGTCCTCTGGCAGAAAAACAGCCCCAAAACATTAAAGAGCCACCACCACATTTAACTGTGGGCATGAGGTACTTTTCCATATGGCTTTCTCTCTGTGTGCACCAAAACGACCTCTGGTGTTTATTGCCAAAAAGCTCTTTTTTGGTTTCATCTGACCATAGAACCCAATCCCATTTGAAGTTCCAGTAGTGTCTGGCAAACTGAAGAACAAAGCATCTTCAGTTTGCCAGTTTTTCGATGAGAGTAGAGGTGCGTTGAGACAATATAGACACACGTCCAATTCCAAGTTGATTCATAACATTTCCAGTTGACTGGATCTTCTTAATTATTGCCCTGATGGTGGAAATAGGCATTTTCGATGCTTTCGCTATTTTCCTATAGCCACTTCCCATTGTGTGAAGCTTAACAACCTTTTGCCGCACATCACAGCTATATTCCTTGGTCTTACACATTGTGATGAATGACTAAGGGAATTTTGCCTATGTGTTACTTCATATTTATACCTCTGTGAAACAGGAAGTCATGGTTGAACAATTTCCTGTTTCTAGTCACCCAGGTGTGCTATAACAATGTAAAATATCAATGGGAATATACTTCAAATATATTTTTCTCATATGAATTCATAGGGGTGCCAATAATTGTAGCACACATATTTAACAAAGTTTTTTTTTTATTTTTATTTTTTTTTATTATTTTTTTTTTTGGATAAACCTGTGTTGTGTTTGCAATTGTTTGATATCCATGAGACCAGAGTATTTTTGTGAACAAAAGATCAAAAGATTAAACAATATAGACAATTTTTCACAGCCTTCTTTGCTCATATTTACCAAGGGTGCCAATATTAGTGGAGGGCACTGTATAGGTTTGCTAACAAGCAAGCAGCAATATAGTAGAGTTATTTTTGTATGTAAATAATAATAATAATAATAATAATAATAATAATAATAAAAAGAAGAAGAAGATGAAGAACATTAACAATAGGGTTCCAAGCACTATGTGCTTCACTGTGTGAATCAATGTGCCTGGATCCCTAATTAAAATCACATTTTTAGTGTCCTTCTTTTATTAATGTCCTACAAAAATGAACACAGAAAACTCACTAAAAATAAGGGTAAACATAAATAAAATGATGATAATGTTTACAATGTTTAATGTTTACTACAAAAATATACTATCTTACCAAAATAAAAAAAAATTAAAAAAAATAATTTTAATGATCACCAAAAATGTCTATTATTTAACGTCTCATAAAAAGATTAACACTGAAAATATGGGTTAAAAAAGCTATAGACAGTTTTAACATTTCAAATTTCAAATAAGTTTTAACATGACAAAATCAAATTTCTAATGTGCTACCAATAAATTCACACATTTAGCGATTTTATCGCTGCAAGTCACCAGTCGCTGTGCTATGAAGTCGCCAGTAGGTGTTCCTACTACTGGTTGCCATAGTAACATTTATCAGTGGGTGGCACAACTAGCATCCCACACTTTACAACAAGCCAGTTTTCTTGCTGCTAAAATGAAACATTCTAGAGCAAGTACCATTTGTTTATAAAATTCACCAGTGTATATATGCATCGTATCCTACGAGATGATGGAGAAGCAGTGTGTGCGCTTCACCATTGCAGCCATCTGTCTGCGGCGAAAGCGCAAGTGCCAATTAGCTTAGCTTAGCTTATGTCCTCGGCTTCGGCCTCCATGTTTCCTTGGTGAAGTGTCTGGCTTGGCGCTGCTTATTCCTGAGCACTAAAGCCGCGTCCGTCGGCCTCAGATCCTCACTCCTTCTGCTAGCGAGCACGGGAGGCTACGGATCACATACACTCTAATGTCTTCACTCTCATTGGTAGTCGCTGCACCAAGTTGCTCCATATTTGCATGAAGTTAAACTTTTCTCAACTTTGTCGTTTCGCTGGACACGCCCACATCTAGACGCCAAACGGTCGCTGTCGCTCATGTCGCCTGAAGTCTCCGGCTCTTATTGAAAACGAATGGGCTCCGGACGCTTTGTCGCTGTGAGTCGCTGTATGTGTGAAGCTTTATTGTTCTATGAATAAATCTTAATTTTTTACGTCCTACTAGTGTTTAATGTCCTACAAAAATGATTAACACTAAAAGTAAGTGCTATAAAAAAAAAATTACATTTTAAATGTTTAAAACAAAAAATCTTATCCTACAAAAATACTATTTTTGACCTGCAAAAAAGTCACATTTGTCAATTCCTACTATTATTTAATGCATATGAAAAATGTTTAACACTAAAAAGAAGAATAAATTTTAAAAATCTGTACAAACCGTTAACATTTTACAATTTTAAATATTTACAACACGTTTAACACCAAATCAGCTTCTTCCAGTTAGAGTTTGTTGTACAAAAATACTGACGATAACCACGATCTCAGAAACGTGTATAGTAATTTATCACAATATGTATGTTATGTCATCATATTGCTCAATATTGCCCAATTATATTTCTACATTTAATGCTTTTGGCTTTAATTTGATAGAAAAAAAAGGCTCATTAAAAAGTAAAAAGACTTGTGACCATGCAGTTCATGAATTATTTCAGCAGTGTGTAGAGGAACCTTGGTTCGTGCTGAAGACAAGGCCACTGTGTTTCACTCTCGCAGTGATTAGTCTGAAAGTGAGAGTGATAGCCCCTTCTATTTCTCCCTTCACCGCCACCCAGTAGAATCCCAGGAACAGATTTCATATCAATGCATGCAAATGGATTAATCCAGCTTCATTGGAGCAGACACTGGAGGAAAGAAAAGGGCGATTTTTGTAAAGCGTGTTGGCATATCTTACTGTCAGCGTAACCTGTGGTAACACTGATTGAACATCCAAGGATGAAAAGATTTAGTACATCAGGCCGGCTCTTATGAATAGGAACAGTTTTTTTTTTTTTTTTTTTTTTTAGTTTTTTTTATGCGTCCTTCACAGAGAAGTTCCTCTTCTGTAAAATTGGAAAATTACTATGGTTACATGTACTAATGAAGATAGCAGAGAAATGAAAATGATGCCCAAGGCAAAATGAGTTCATTTAACTAATGCAGGCAATAAATGTGACTCATTTGAATAAAAAGAAATGTTTACATGTGGATTTTCTTTTGCAAATGTCAGGAAGTTAGTCATGTATGAAATTCAGACTAAAGCTCTGTGTGGTTTTTAACTCATTGACTTTTGCAACAGTTGTATCATAATAGAGGTCAAGAATGCTGATCACATCATTCCTTATATATACATATATAGCAACAAAATTTGGCTGCCATATTACTACTTCATCACAGCTGTGTTAAGTGTAAATCAGCACCTTATATTGTACCCAACGTAATACTCAGCGTAAATTCTGTAGAATTTTACAGAACTTTTAGATGATTAAAAAGTCACACAAGTGTATAAAGAAAGAGAGGTCACACTGTATACTATGGTATTAAATGATAAGACTTAAGTTTTATTTATATTCAAAAAAAAAAAAAAAAAAGAAAGAAAGAAAGAAAAACCTTTGGCTGTAGGTGAAATTTTTGTTTTCTTTTTTCACCGAGTTTTTTGGGGGTATCAAAGCAGACTTTGATATGTTCATCTATAATTTAACTCCAGCTGGCACATGCAGGTTTGTTCATTTATTTGCTTGTTTGTTCTTTCTTTCTTTCTTCCTTTCTTTCTGTCGTTGCTCAAAACATCACTAGAATTCGTCAGATGATGCCATAGACTAATTTGCATATTCATTGAATCATCATGCATATTTGAATATTAAAACGTGTTACATGAAGATGGACACTACACGGGTGGGACAAACAATGGTGATCAGTTATTAGGTACAGTTGTGATACAGTATCTCACAAAAGTGAGTACACCCCTCACATTTTTGTAAATATTTTATTATAACTTTTCATGGGACAACACTGAAGAAATGACACTTTGCTACAATGTAAAGTAGTGAGTGTACAGCTTGTATAACAGTGTAAATTTGCTGTCCCCTCAAAACAACTCAACACACAGCCATTAATGTCTAAACTGCTGGCAACAAAAGTGAGTACACCCCTAAGTGAAAATGTCCAAATTGGGCCCAAAGTGTCAATATTTTGTGTGGCCACCATTATTTTCCAGCACTGCCTTAACCCTGTTGGGCATGGAGTTCACCAGAGCTTCACAGGTTGCCACTGGAGTCCTCTTCCACTCCTCCATCACAGAGCTGGTGGATGTTAGCGACCTTGCACTCCTCCACCGTCCATTTGAGGATGCCCCACAGATGCTCAATAGGGTTTAGGTCTGGAGACATGCTTGGCCAGTCCATCACCTTTACCCTCAGCTTCTTTAGCAAGGCAGTGGTCGTCTTGGAGGTGTGTTTGGGGTCGTTATCATGTTGGAATACTGCCCTGTGGCCCAGTTTCCGAAGGGAGGGGATCAAGCTCTGCTTCAGTATGTCACAGTACATGTCACAGTACACTCCCCAGTGCCGGCAGCACTCATGCAGCCCCAGACCATGACGCAGCCCCAGACCATGACACTCCCACCACCATGCTTGACTGCAGGCAAGACACACTTGTTTTTGTACTCCTCACCTGGTTGCCACCACACACGCTTGACACCAAATAAGACATCTGAACCAAGTAAGTTTATCTTGGTCTCATCAGACCACAGGACATGGTTCCAGTAATCCATGTCCTTAGTCTGCTTGTCTTCAGCAAACTGTTTGTGGGCTTTCATCTTTAGAAGAGGCTTCCTTCTGGGACGACAGCCATGCAGACCAATTTGATGCAGTGTGCGGCGTATGGTCTGAGCACTGACAGGCTGACCCCCCACCCCTTCAACCTCTGCAGCAATGCTGGCAGCACTCATAGGTCTATTCTGCAAAGCCAACCTCTGGATATGATGCTGAGCACGTGCACTCAACTTCTTTGGTCGACCATGGCGAGGCCTGTTCTGAGTGGAACCTGTCCCGTTAAACTGCTGTATGGTCTTGGCCACCATTCTGCAGCTCAGTTTCAGGGTGTTGGCAGTCTTCTTATAGCCTAGGCCATCTTTATGTAGAGCAACAATTCTTTTTTTCAGATCCTCAGAGAGTTCTTTGCCATGAGGTGCCATGTTGAACTTCCAGTGACCAGTATGAGAGAGTGTGAGAGCGATAACACCAAACTTAACACACCTGCTCCCCATTCGCACCTGAGACCTTGTAACACTAATGAGTCACATGACACCAGGGAGGGAAAATGGCTAATTGGGCCCAATTTGGACATTTTCACTTAGGGGTGTACTCACTTTTGTTGCCAGCGGTTTAGACATTAATGGCTGTGTGTTGAGTTATTTTGAGGGGACAGCAAATTTACACTGTTATACAAGCTGTACACTCACTACTTTACATTGTAGCAAAGTGTCATTTCTTCAGTGTTGTCCCATGAAAAGATATAATAAAATATTTACAAAAATGTGAGGGGTGTACTCACTTTTGTGAGATACTGTTGTGATGGAATGGTTGATGGAATCCATAGTGATCAGTTATTGGATGTTGTGAACGATAATGATCAGTGATTGGTTGTTGGGATCAATGGTGATAAGTGATTGGTTGTTGGTAAACAGTAGTGAAAGGGATTGGTCGTTGGGAACAGTGGTGATAAATGTTTGTTGGTTTGGAACATAGGTGATCAGTGATTCTTCATTGGGTAAACAATGGTGATCACTGATTGGTTGTTGTGGAAACAGTGGTGATCAGTGGTCACATCTGCTTAAAAAGGCACTAGATTTGTCACTAGGCTAAGTCTATAAAGGGGTCTATCTGAAATCTAGCTATAATGTCATTAGTTTGAAAACACTGAGAATAACTTTCAGATGGTTCTGCAAAGGGTTATATGTATTATTATTGACTGTAGTGGTAGTAATGTTCAGTTACAGTCAAATGGTCAGCGCAGTGTGATTGCTAACACCTTGTGCTGTTGCTCTTTTTGAACTCGTGTCCAGAGGTAAATGTCTTTATGTCATTATCAGCTTATGCTATGATGCACTTTAAACACCAGCATACCCAGCATGCCCCTGACGAGGACTTAGCTAATGGGATATGGAAAATGCTGCACTAGACCCACTCTCCTCTCACTGCTGATTACATTTGGCATCTTAAAAGCATGAAGCTTCGCTTTCTAACACCATATAAACTGCACCACTGTGGAGGATCTGGATCTTCCCTAACACACACAGAACGCAGTTAGTCCATGTGTTAAATGGGATAGAAGCTTCGCAAGTTGGAAAGCCAAACCCTTAGAGTCCTGAACTGCCAGTTGGCTGGGAGCCAGGAAATAACTGTGGAGGGAAAGTGGTTGCGAATCCATTAGCTCCAGCTCTGAGCTAGAATGAGCGGCGGCTTTAATAGGACGGACAGGGGAAATGCAGAATCACTCATGGGCTTAGCCGCAGCATAAATGTGCACATGGGGAGGTTGTTTGTGCTGCTTTCTGTTCAGAATAAAGATCATGCCCATTGGAGGGTGGGCGGATGCTTCAAAAGTGGACTGATTTATTCAGCGCTCACCCACCTGATTTTTGTCTCGGGCATGAATCAGGAAAGCGGTAACGTATAGTAAGGAGGGACGTGCCGACCATGTTGAGGGCTCTCTGTGTATAATGAAATAAATGCGGAAATAAATGCTTGCCTCTGATTACTGTGGCACAGCGGAAACGACAGTTAAAGCAATTATCCGGCAGTCTAGATGCGCTGCCAAAGTGCTGTTTCCTTTTGCACTTATGTTTTAGGCATGGCGTTTTTTCCAGCACATCCTTTGAGTGAGGCTCTCTGTGAAATCTCCTAATGTGTCCCAAATGCGTGTATGTGTTCTTCAGATGCATTGTGAAATACACCTCTGGATCCGTGCTCGAATAAGGTGAAGTGCCTGCCCCGATTAATCACATCCATTTGTATTTTTAGAATTCTGTCATGAAGACCGTGACAGCGTCACGTGACAGCGCCCCGTGACAGCGCCCCGTTGCACGACGTCCCCGTCCGCTTGGGTTATTTTTAGCGTCGCCGATTGACGTCGTCCCCAAAGGGCTGCCAGGCCTCCGTATCAGTGCAGCCGTTGTCAAACAGGCGTGAATGAAGGCCAGCTGAAAAGAAGAGCCTGGTCAGGGGACGGCTCACCCACCCCGCCACCCAATTATCAAACGCCAGCGAGCCTGCAGCACAGCGCCGTGCTGGAGGGAGGCTGCAACCTGTTGAGTCAAGCTGTCAATTATCTCCAGGAGCCCACTCAGCCCTGCAGCACGTGCCATTCTCTTATTGGGCTAACTCCAACACTACACACACACACACACACACACACACACTACACACACACACACACACACACAAAGAGAAAGAGAAAAGGAGTGCAGGGATTCATTAGCCAGCCCTTAGTCTTGCTGTCTGCTAAAAAGGTTTCAGTGCAATCAGTACTGAAAGATCATAAACTGCTGTAGGTGTGTCTCTTGCTCTTGTTCCATAGTTTTGGAACATCGCTATTTTTACGCGGTTTTATTTGGGGGGTGGGGGTGGGGGGAATGTTAAGCCTTAATTAATATATAAAATGATAATCCTTTCAATTATGGATCAAAATCTAAAGTATTATTATTATTATTATTAGTAGTAGTAGTAGTAGTAGTAGTAGTATTTATAAAATGAATGTTAATTAATTTCTATTTTATATTTTGTATTATTAATTTACAGCTTCATTCGGATGTACCAAATGTTAAAATGCACTCATGGGGATGAACTGGCTGCTCAGCTGAAACTGTTGATTCTTAAACTGAGAGCATACAGCATGGTGCGAAACTGCGAAAGCTCAATGACGGACGGAGGACGCGATTTTGACAGCAGGTTTTTCCGCCATGTTCAACCATGGCCTCGGTAGCATCCAATAAACAAGTCTGGATCAGCCTCTTTGAACCGCCATGTGCTGTTATTCCCGGACAGTGGCTTTTAATGTTAGTAACATTTCGAAGATAAAGAAGTAAACCCGTGGGATGAATAATGTGCGTGTTAATTTCAACACATGTCCTGAACAGTGGGCACATCTGAAATGCTGGGCAATATCATCATCATGGTCACAAACTCTTCTTCTCGCTGTCCGTTTGGAAAAAAAAATCACACTTGGATGACGTTTCGCTAAGACAGACCTCGCTAACAACGCAAGCAGCACGATTAAAAAGCTGAACACGCTGACCAGTCTCACACACTCGTGGTTGTTATGGTAACGCCGACACTATGGCATAATAATGTTGCTCCATGCACAAGCACATAACTTTGCACCAGATTACATGTATCTTGCATATTAATTGAGATTGTCCAGTTTAGGAATCTGTCCTTGGAATGAATTTTCAGATTGGTGAAAATTGGTTGCATATAAACATAATCGCTGTGTCCTCTTTCTCTGTATCTCAGCCATCCATCTGGTATGGCGGGGTGGGGGTGTTGGGTGGTGGTGGGGGGGGTGTAGGATGTATGTGATCCTGTCTGTTTCCTCAGTGTGTGACTACTTGCCTGGAGGGAAGGACCTCTGCTGGGAGACACACTGATCTCTCTCTCTCTCTCTCTCTCTCTCTCTGTGCATGTTTACTGTTGGGCCCTCAAAAAGCACCCCTCTTTGTGCTTTGTGCTACACTGCCTACTGATAATTATGCTCCAGGAAGGGCGAAAAAAAGTCCATCTCCTCCTATTCCCTTTTTCCTCTTTTCGTTTCCTAACGTGCCAGACTTGTGAAGGGATTTGCTGATTGCAAATGCGCCACCTTGCTTGTGTTTTGTCACGCCTAATTAATTACTTACTGAATTACGCACCCACATTTTTAGGCCACGTCCAAAGCACGTGTTAGCACGTGGGTGGCTTGTAGCTCCATGTGTCAGGGGCCGTCAAACAAAGCAGCACCTCGACGAAGCCGCAGCCGACGCACTTTCACGGGCCGATAATGAACTCGAGCGAGTCGTCCAGCTCTGGAAGATGAGGTACACGGGTGGAGGAGGACGCGTACACGATTAATCACTTAGCAGAATTACTTCACGGTGATGAAGTAATTATACGGTGCATACTGACCAACATGGTCCTGGCTCAAGGCATTAGTCACATCAGTGCGCCCTCTGTTAATTTGGCCTTCTCCTGACAATCCAGCGCAGTTTCACGAGCGAGGGTCAGCTAATGAGGACTTCCTAAAGGTTAAGTAAACAAAGGAGTAGGTGCTGAAGAGAAAGTGTAAGCAAGTGCTGCGAGGTCAACGTCATGAGATGAGGATTTTCATGTGAGGTGAGGTGTGTCTCGCTGTAGGAAGCTGTGCAAAGCCCACACTTCTTACTGTTCGTCAAGAGGATGATGTTGCTGGGGAAATCCAGGTATGTTCCTGATAATCGGCAATCAGCTACTGAATTAAACAAACACTTTTGTACAACTATAAGGACATTTTGGTACAGTGAGCACCAAATCTATCCTCCTGCTTAGCACGGCCTTTGATACGGCAGCTGAAAAACAAAACAAAACAAAATGTGGTAACCATAGTAACAGCAACGCTCATATAGAGCCAGGATTGAACTGTTATTTTACATATCAAGGATAAAAAATATTAGGCCATAAATGAAATCAAAAATGTTTGACCACTGAGGGGTCAACTGCTAGTATTTTGTGAAGCGTCAAAAGGCTCCAGCTGTTGCTGGAATTTCCAGCTATGGTATATGAAGAAGAAGCCTTTAATTGTCACAAACAGTATATATTACAGCACAGTGAAATTATTTTTTCGCTTCTCCCAGCTTGTTAGGAAGTTGGGGTCAGAGCGCGGGGTCAGCCACGATACGGTGCCCCTGGAGCAGAGAGGCTTAAGGGTCTTGCTCAAGGGCCCAACAGTGACAGCTTGGTGGTGCTGGGGCTTCTACTCCCAACCTTCTGATCAGTAACCCAGAGCCTTAACCATGGAGCCACCACTGCCCCATACAATTATTAGAACACTGCTAAAAGAATCAAGAAGAATCAAGAATTGTAGGTCCAAAACACACTGGGTAAACCCTGTACCCCTTGTCTTAGCAATACTATAAATAATTGTCAATTACGCCGCCCTTCATCTAGAAAAAAAGTTTATGCTGTTTTGCAAATCACACTTGTTTTTACCAATTTTGGTCATGCTGAGTTCAAATATGCCACTGAAAATTCCCTATCACGTACTGTTTTCCCACAAAATAAGAATGAACTTTTTAATAATTTTGCTAAATTTATATTGCTTTCAGGGTTTTATTTAAATTGGTAGAAGCTGTCAAATTTCACTATTATTATTTATTAAATACAACAATAGGCACACAAAACATAACACTTGTTTACAACATGAACAGCAGACAAATAGTCTGTGAAATGTTTGTGAAAATCTCTAAATAAAGCTATTTCAAAAGACGAACATAATAATATGCAGAGTGCTTAAGGAGTGAACTTCCTTTTGAGAGCTTTTCTGGAATGGGTGACTTCTTGACAATCTCTCTGAAGGCACCGGCAGTAGTCAGCCCTCATGTTCACATTCCATCTACCATGGTTTGTCCTGGTCACCCAGCTTCATTCCAAAATATGCAGAATATGCCTTTTTTTAAAAAGTCTGTAATTTTCTGCCGTTGTTTGGATGTTGCAAAACACCCACAGATGTAGCAGAAATCATTTGGGCTGTGCTCGCATTTCCGGCTTTCACTGGTCATTATAAATCCCTGAAATCAGGAGTTTTGTGTGCATGTAAGTGTGCCTAGCATTCATATAAGAGCTAATCAGAAGAAAAGTGATAAATGTTGCTCACCTATTGTACATAAACATAGTGTTTCCTGTGTTGGTGGCAGTGTATCTGGCAATAGCTCTAATGTTTGTGGTCCATCTTAGGCAAAAAAGCTCTACACCGGACACCAGGCTTTGTGAAAAGTTGTGATGTGTGATGTTCTAGAGCAAAACTAACAGCATATCTGGACTCATCATCTAAGTATTGGTAAGAAACAACTATCAGATCCTATTCAGCAAATCTGATGCAGGGCGGTGTTATAAGAGGACGGTGATTGGGCGATATTATATTTCAGACAATGCCACAAGCCTAAGTTGTGTCATGGTTGTGGATTCTCCTGGAAATCTGTTCGTATGAACTGCACATCCATAACTTTCAGGGTTTTTTGGAGCACAGATAAATTATCCTCAGGTCAACACTAGAGATGCACCGATCGACCGGCCAGGGACCGGAATCGGACGATTTTCCACATGATCGGCCCGGACCGGTGACCGGCCGGTCAGTCTCACATCTTTCCGATTCTGAGCCGGTCCGTGTTGTTGCCGGCGGCACAGGCAATAACGTCACAGCCACGCTCACAGCCGCATGTAAACATGTCGTAGGCAAAACGGCAAACCGATTATCAGGTGACAAGGCAGAGATGCTTCTGTTTGTGAAGAAAAACTTGCCATTAATGCTCAAGTATACATATGTTGGCAACAAAGAAAAGGTGCCTTGTGTAACGCTTTACACGGAGAGGCCGGATAGCCTGAATGGTTGTAGCCAGGTGTAAGCAAAACTCACGTATCTGATATTTCACAGTGGTTTATTATCAGCGTTGTCGATCCCCCGCACACATGGGGCAGTTTGCAAAACACTCCACTAATAACTGTGTTACTGAACATAAATAAAACAGGGCAAAGAGCAACAGAAATATAACCAGGCTTTACATACATACATGCGATGATCATAGCTCTCGCTCCGTCTCGCGCGCACTCATCAGTGAGGGAGTAAGAGAGAGCGTTCCGCCTTAAAGGAGCAGTAACTAATTCTACTTGTTACACTTGTTATTTAATTATTAGCCACTGCGCCCATTAATATTTGGAAGAGTATTGTACACTTCAGTTTTGTTCATAGGCTTGTAATCTTTGGACTTTTGTGAGACGAGTGAAAAAGAGAAAAAGGTCAATTTATAAACATAGTGGAAAATGATATCTGTTTTGTTATATAAAGCAACTCACTTTCAGTTAATTGTTATTTCTACCTCTTTCCAGTCACAGAGCACTTTATTTTGAGAGTTGTTTAAGTGAGAGAAGATCCTGTAACTTAGTGCAGTTTGGGGGAAATTGTAATGTTTAATAATTCTTTTATTATGAAAATAAAATTTTGCATTGAAGAGAAGTAGATTTCTGTTTGTACATGCTGTCAATTATAGTTCTTAGAAAGAAAATCGGAATCGGCAAAAATCGGTATCGGCAGGTCACACTTACAAAAAAATCGGAAATCGGAATCGGCCAAAAAAATTGCAATCGGTGCATCTCTAGTCAAGACTAATTAGACCAACTGACATCCCCTCATGACGCACAAGTAACCAACACTAATCACTTGATTGGCCACTTGCCGAACAAAGGGAGGAAACAACAAGGAGTGGATTTTTCAGATTCTTAATTACAAACACAAGAAGCACCAACCTGCATGTAGCAAATCAAATGTTTTATTATTAAATGATTTATTTTGTATGCATTCTTTTTGTAAGTAATTATTGTTTGGCTTTCTGTGCAAGTTCTACTCCTGAAGTCTATGTCTCAGACCCTCATGCATTTGGTGGTCAACTAACAAACTTCGGTTGAGTTAATGCAGTAATGAAATGTCCCTTTAGATGATGTTATGGATTTCATCAAAGGGGAATGGTAAAAGCAAGTTGACGAGGAAAAGTTAAAAACAATACTGAAACGGGGCAGTGTTGCTCTTGTAAAGTAATGCATGCTGAGTTTGTAGCATGTTTGCCTCACACCTCTGTGGTTGGGATTCAAGTTTGCAGGTTCTCCCCATGCTTCGGGGGTTTCCTCCAGGTACTCCAGTTTCCTCCCCCAGTCCAAAGACTATTGTAGGCTGATTGGCATTTCCAAATTGTCCATAGTGTGTGAATGGGTGTGTGAATGTGTGTGCCATTGTGGCCTGCAATGGGTTGGCACCCCGACCAGGGTGTCCCCTGCCTTGTGCCCCAAGTGCCCCGAGGCTCCAGGCTCCTCCGCAACCCTGTGTAGGATAAGCGGTATGGAAAATGGATGGATGTAACCACAAGCTGTGATCTGAGGGGCCCAAGCATTCTTTGCAAATGACACCCTCAGGCCAGTTCTTATCAAGTTACACAGAGTACTAAATAACACGAAGGATGTTTCATCCATAACCTGCAAACAAACATGCAGACCTCAACAAGCAAATCAAGTTCATTTGCAACTTGGGAGGGCTACTGGAAGCTGAGGCAATATCTCATCAACAGCTTCATAGGTGAACAGACTGTTCAAGTTTTGTGATGGTCTCTCAGTGCTAACCTTGTGAAATCCCTTCAGAAAGCTTGGCTGATGATGGCCATGTTTTATAAGTAGTCTAGTCATAAATAGAAATGCTCTTACAGCATAGCACATCAATGTAGTACATTAAATTTCAGCTCGAGTGGACTTAGAGTTCCTGAGAAAGAGTGATTTGAACATAACCCCACCCCTATATATGACCTCGCCCCAATCTCTACATGCCTCCTCAGAATCTTGTACTGAGCATACCATCCAATAATACGCCATCCCATTTGTTTAACACTCAGGGTCACTTCACAATTACAGTTACAGAGAAAAGAAGAAGAGGCTAGAAGGACAAAAGGTGAAAGTGTTGTGAGAGGTCAGTTTTAAGAGTTGTCTTAAAAAGGGGGGTCATGAAGGTCCAGAGGAAGAGCATTTCAAGGTTGGTGGCTATGGCAATAAAACATCTACACCAGTTAAGTCATTCTGGTCCTATAGGCACCACCAGTAAAACAGTATTGGTGGACTTGAGAGTGCAGGCTGGGGTGTAGGACTGCTCAGAGAGATAAAGTGTGCTTTATATATGTAAGAAGCAGATATTTATATTTATATATTTATATTGTATAGGCAGATGTTATACTTGATTTTACATGATAGTACCAATCCAAGGTTCTCTCTGTTATAAAAATTACAGCAACACATACTCCATAAGGATTTCATAAGGAGTTGATCCTTATTGCAATTTGCAAACAAGCTGTATATAATAGGATTGCAGCTTGCTGCTTATTTCTGCAATACCATTTTTCATTCTTCCATTTTTAAGTAATACAATTGTAATATCCTGGTGGAAAATTGCCAATTTGCAGCTTGTTTATGACTTATTTACTAATAAAGCAATGCCTGAGTGGTTCCTGGAAAATTTTGTATTATCAGAAGTTTTACTTGGGAAAAAAAAATAAAAAATTACCCCAAGAACATAGTAGACACATCTCACTCATGTGCAAGTGGTCATCTTTGACAATCAATGCCATGGTCGATGGCTAATCAATGGCCACCATTTGAAATAATAACACCAGCAGAGCCCTGAGCTACCAGCGGTATTTTGGACTCCAATTACTCGTAGCCATTTGTCCTCGCACCCGGGGCCGTGTATGGAGCCCTCCCCTCCCAAGGTAATGATGAACCAGAGAACTGTGTTGGCATCTCAGCCAGTGGGGCGGAGAGGCAGGGCTTCTTCAGTCTGAATTCTGCATCGAAGCCCAGCAGAATTCAGATTGATTTTCCCCCCCTTTTCCGCCAGTGAAAGAACACAAAGCTAAACCCATGTTGCGGCTGACATTTTACTTCCAGCTATCAAAACAAGACCGGTGCCTCCAGGGGCTCAAATTATTCTTTCTTTTTGAGCACTGTTGTGCTACCGGTGGGCAATATTTTGTGTGGCATTCAAGCTTGTAAAGAGACTCCCAGCACCACTGGAAAAGGCTGATTATAGCAGTGTGATGTGGTGCCTTAAATGTACTTCCTGACAGACCACTGCAACGTTATGAGACAGCCTTACTTTGTAAAGGTTTATGGACAGCAAGAAAATGCAGTAAAAATGTTCAATTTCACAAGTTCTTTTCTTTTACAGAGCTTTTTAACAAATTCGTGCTTCCTTACAGACGCCTCGCTTTCAGTAAAAGCAGGAGCTGCGGTGACAAATATCGCTGAGTTACACACTTTTAAAATGTTCAATTAAACACATTTATAAATACACATATATAATACCTAATATTTATACCCCTGTGAAACAGGAAGTCATGAAGTCATTGAACAATTTCCTGTTCCTAGTCACCCAGGTGAATATATTTCAAATATATTTTTCTCATATGAATTCATATGGGTGCCAATAATTGTGGCATACCTACATATTTATATATATATATATATAGTTGTTTTTTTTGTTTTTTTTCTTCGATAAACCTGTGTTGTGTTTGCAATTGCAGCAGAGTATTTTTGTGAATTGTTTGAACAAAAGATCGAAAGGTTAAACAATAAAGACAATTTTTCACAGCCTTCTTTGCTCATATTTACCAAGGGTCCCAATATTAGTGGAGGGCACTGTATGTCTCAATCAGCTCCCTAGTTCAGTAGTCAGGGCACCGATCAGGGATTCGGACATTTTAAGGGATGTCTCATTTGCAAAATCCTTCCAGTGCACTGTAACGTTTGCGCCCTAAAAAATCCCATAATACACCGCAAAAACCAGGGAGCATCGATGCTCACTACTGTATGTTACTGGAAATGATGTCATATTTTCTGAAGCTGCTCAGCTCAAAAAATAAATAAATAAATAAATAAAAATATTGGAGGACAAACTCAGCCATCTTCGTCTACAAATGTAAGTAGCTTGTTATCATTGTTGTAGCTCTCAAATGATTACTTACATTAGCAATTTTTAACTTTATTTGACGTTCAGTATAGGGTTTGTTTGAGTCTAACGACTTGGTTGGTTTTTTTTAATGTTTTTTTTTTTTTTGTAGAATCCACTAGCTAGTCTACAATCCTGCTTGGTGTGCCATGACAGAAACGCATTTGATTAAGCTAACAAATTTATATTACATATGAAACTTAATTTTTGGTGACGTTTTACAACGCGAGTACGTAGTCATGTTGCCAGAAATTGAGTCATCAGTGTCCCAATGTGTAGTGAGTCAGGGTCCTTACCGGTGCCTGAACTCGTGTACACGATATACTGATTCACCACCTAGGGAGCTGATCAAGACACACCCATGTGACTACAACGCACAACAGTCACGATCACACGCACCTGGTCTCTTTGCTTATCGCCTGAACTTTGCCTGTGTTTTTTGACCATGTTTTTGTCTTGTGTTTTTGGAATTGTTTGCCAGTTAAAATAAAGCATTTTAACCTGCACCTGCAGCCGTCTTGCCACCTGACATTGAATATGCAGCAGAAGCTCTGTATTTAATGGCATCTTTTATTTGTTCACCCTGAACTGATTTCACAAGGGACATTATTGATATTAAAGTCATCTCTGCTGTGTAGATTCTTGCCATCTTTATTAGGCTGAGGCTAAAGTGATATGAAGTGTTGCCTTAATGACTGCAACCAATTTATTAAGCTGTCTTAATGCCACAATCAGGAAATGGCAAAAACACTAGTGCTTTTATGTTGCGAGTTGTGAGTTAATTGGTAATAAGTGGGCAATATATACACATTTCAAATGTTTTATAATTGTCTTTGTTGCTGTAATAAAAAACAGACTTGGCAGTGGTTACGGTTTAGGGCTTTAATGCGATTTAATTCCAAAACCTTTCTGCCTGAATCAGCGGTTAAACAAACACAGGTGAAAGGTATAATGGCTGGCAGCCATCTTGCACGTGGCTTTTAGCATTTTGATAGACAAACAGGCTTTTAGTAGATAATAGGCTTTTATATAGATATATATTTTTTAAAAAACGTCCTGAATGTTTATGTATTAATGAGAGGAATGCTGAAGATGCATTTCACGCCTGCTTCATTGTTCTCATAGGATCGCCTTCGTCTTTCACTGTCATTTTGTAGCAGACTTTCATTTGAACCCATTAATCATGGCTTGCCAAAACGTTCCTGTCACAGGAACTGAATATTTCTTTAGTTTCCTTGTGAGATTTATGGATTTGTGAGTATGGATGTAGTTTTCAGGCCACAGAATAAGGAGTAATATCACAGAAGTGGGCTGCATCCAAGGAGGTCTTCTGTGGCCTGAATTAAGGGAAATGCATTGTGTGTGTGTGTGTGTGTGTGTGAGAGAGAGAGAGAGACAGAGAGGTGATGGATGAAAGTATGTTTACATTACACAGTCTGCCTAGCCCCGGTCACACCGTCTTGTCTCCCAACCTTCACATACACACAGGCTGATAACTTCTGTTCTTCCTCCCCTAAATGAAAGAGTCACCTTTACCAACTGAAACAAATGAGAGATAACAGAAATAAGACATTAATTACCAGGCAGGTCTCCTTGCAAAGACTGCAGTAATAAATTACTGTAATCAAACATCCGTCAACTTTACTTTTATCCCCCCCCCCCCCTCTGATGGGGTGCTGCGTAGGTGAGGAATTTGGTTAAAGCAGGACGGGGGGTCTTAATTGCTCGCAGGCCTGATGTGAAAAATGTATAAATGGAGCAGTGAAAGACATTCTAATGGTTTTTTTTTTTTTTTTTTTTTTTTAGTAACTGTGTTACTGTTGAAAAAGTAGTGCCTTGTTGCAGAGTATGTGTGTAAACAGTGACATTAGGTTGTGTAATCATTTTTACTCAGCCAGAAATGCATCATCAAAGAAGAGCAGCGAAAAACGAACATAAAATAAACACTTTTACAGTGCTGTTCAGCTCTCGATTCTGATTGGTCAGAAGGTTTGATCATTTTATATTCCAGTTGTTTGAGCTTCAAAACAAAATACAGATTTCTATTGATACACAAGTTCTAATGTATTTCTGTAGTGAGAACTAAAAAATATGGAATTGTTGCTATATTGTCTGTGAGGAGATGATCATTTAACTTTTATGGAAGGAGCCTCCAGTGTCAGAGGTAAAGCTGTAACTTTTCCAATATGGGAAAATCTTCAGGACAGTGGGCTTTGCGTGTTACGGTTTCTCAGACAAGCAGAGAATTTTTATTATTATTTAAAAAACAATTTTTGCTTGGTTTTTTTTTTGTTTGTTTGTTTTATTAATTTCAAGAGAAAGGCTGATAAGGGATTGACTGTTTATAGCTGCTGTAACATAAGTAATTACAGGCACTAACGTGTTTTGCAGATGTTCCACAACATTAAATGTAACTAGAAATGTATAAAAAGTTTGATGTGCCATTTTTTATTTAAAAGAAATTTCAATCGTTGGCAAATTGTTGTGGTGTCAGAGGAATAAAACACTGCGGGACACGATGTTACAGGAAAATAATCAACGTCGGGGTTGTAACAGTAGCTCCACATCACACCACCTCTTTGTAATTTATTTATTTATTCATTCAATAACCAGGACTTTAAATATTGGCTATTTGGTGTCCATGTTGACTATATTCAAACTGTATAGTAAAATGTAACTTTTTTGTAAAATATTCTGAGCTTTCTGGTAGGCAGCCAAGATAGGAAGGAAGTATGGAAGTATTCATGTCACATTTCACGTTTAAGAATTCATAGTCTAGTTAATAACACAAAACATCAAGAAAATTGTACAGCTCCAGAGTCCCCGGTTCAATCCTGAGCTTGGGTTACTGTATGTATGGAATTTCACATGTTGTCCCCGTTTCCATGTGGGTTTCCTCTGGGTTCTCCGGTTTCCTCTCACATTTACATTTATGGCATTTGTCAGATGCCCTTATCCAGAGCGACTTACAGAAGCGCTTTGAAGTCTCTATCAATAAATACATCCTGATACTAGTTCACTAGGTCATGGAACTCTGTTGGGTTGGACAGGACAGGGTGCCAACCCATCGGAGGGCACAAATGCGCACCCATTCACACACCATGGACAATTTAGAGATGCCAGTCAGCCTATGACGCGTGTTTTTGAACTGGGGAGGAAACCGGAGTACCCGGGTGAAACCCCCGAAGCACGAGTAGAACAAACTCCGTGCACACAAGGCGGAGGCGGGAATCAACCCCCCAATTTCTAGTCTGTCAAAAATGAACGATGATGCAACTGTTCTTTCTGGTTCGCCGCTATTGTTTCTAGCAGTATAACAGTATAACTGAGGCTCGGGTGCTTCTTGCGCTGATGAAAAGAGAAGCGCCGAGCAAGGCATAGGTTTTTCCTGGCTGAATATGAAGTGGACACTCTTGCAGTGTAGGAAGGACCCAGCTGTCTCCTTGTTCAACTCTCAGACCTCATGGCTATGCTGTCCTCCAACAAGCAAGAGAAAAGGAGGGGGTGGGGGGGGGGGCTTGTTATTTTTCAGGACTTTGCAGCTCCCTTCATTCTGTACTACACCATGAAGAAGGTTTAAAAAAACAAGAAACATGGCTTTAGACACACCATAAGCATTATTATGCGGTGCTTTACTGTACACACATGTGACTGTTTTCTTGCATGTGTTTGTCAGAGATGTGGCTGTCCACGTGCTTAGAGCCCATCCAGCCATGTGGCGTTTTCCCCATGTGCAACTCTCCATGCCTGGCTGCCCCTGCTAAGAGTAGTCAAGTGCAGTAAAGCCTGTGACAGACTGGTGCTGCAGTTTTCTCCCTCTCTTCAGTCCCTACAGCCCCGAATCTACCTGCCTGGGACATCCAGTCCCACGCTGCTGCCCTACAACACACTCAGCATCACATATCACACACCCCCTCCCCTAAGTGTGTATGTGTACCGGATCGCTAACGTGGGCGCTTTTTCTTTGCAGCGCCGGGGAAAATGGAAAAAGCCCATCATTGCAGATTTAGCAGCAGTGCTACTCTGGGTATCGCAACTGCTTTTTTCCCCCTTTCTTTCTTTCCTTCTTTCTTTTTTTTCACCAGCGTGTTGCAGAGTAATGGCTCCAGCCTGAACAATGGCCATAAAAACAAAATCTCCCATCATGCCTTGTGCCTTTACCTGATTTAAACTTCAGCTAACCCACATTGCGGCTCTGCCGCCGCAGCATGAAGAGCCCAGCTGCTCCCGTTTTGCCAGCCATTCTGTCAAAAGGAAAACTTTTTTGCCGCTGTTTTTTTTCCCCTTTCCCTCTATGCCATATAGAAAAGCGAGAACACATCTCGTAATGTGCTGGAGCAAAGAG
This sequence comes from Cranoglanis bouderius, assembly GCA_023630585.1. Classification (NCBI taxonomy): domain Eukaryota; kingdom Metazoa; phylum Chordata; class Actinopteri; order Siluriformes; family Cranoglanididae; genus Cranoglanis; species Cranoglanis bouderius. Next base: position 19,362,883 of record CM042541.1, read on the forward strand.
ACGTCTACACGGTAGTCCTCGCTCCTCCAGCACATTGTTGTGTTTGGCCCAGGCTCAGAATAGCAAGCTGAGATTTCCTCCGCTTCAAAGTAAAGATTGTAGCAGCTGTTTCACATTAATTTGTGTTTGCAATGCAGAGTCTCTGTAACTCGCTTCCTCGCTCTCGTTCTCGTCGTCTCTTTTTCACCTGGGGCCGCATTTAGATCTGTTAATGAGCCTACAAATCAGAGGGATGCATTATTGAATGTTAATTGTAGCGAATGCCATTTTGCTTCGTTCTCTTTCTGTTTATTCGGTGCGCATGTGAGCTACGGTCTCACATCCAAACCTTAGCATAGAGCACTAAAGACAGTAAATATCCATTCATTCATCCATCCATCCATCCATTTTCTGTACCCCTTCTCCTACACAGGGTCACGGGGAGCCTGGAGCCTATCCCAGGGAACTCGGGGCACAAGGCAGGGGACACCCTGGACGGGGTACCAACCCATCACAGGGCACAATGGCACACACATTCACACACTAACCATTTATAGTTACATTTAATGCTCTGGATCGTCCACAAAACAAGTTAATTCCAATTATCACTCACAACATACAGGAGCAGGTCTAAACAGTCCTAAGGTTTTTTGTTTTTTTTTTTGTCATAGATGGACCTCATAGATGGTCAAGTCTTCGGACCACTCTTCCATATTTTCGAATTGCTCTGTTTCCACCCTGAAGGTGACATCATAAGCAATATGGCTGACGTGTGAAGATGGTCGATGGAGGTCACTTTCAGACAAACGAACATGACCCAAATCACAAGATAAAGATAGACTAAAATCAATCGTTCAAACAAACTTTAAATCTGAACACATACTTGAAGTTGCAGTATTAGCAATGTATGGAACAGCACAAAAGGGGTGGATTATTTTCATATAACAGCGTGGTCCGAAATGTGTTATTCTGCTTATTTATTAATGAATGACACATCACACTATTTACCTTGTTAAGAGTTATTGTTATTGTTACATCACCAGCCTCTCTTTTTCTCTCTTTCTTTGGAAGTTAATAAGACAAAACAGCAGCTTATCATGTGACTATGGGGTTAGAATTGTTTCATAATTCCAAATAAATAGAATAAGATCCACAAATATATGTTAGGAGTTTCACAAGTAAAATGAGATTTGCAAATAAAAATTGTTTTACAAATATGTTTTTATGTCACAAACACAACTCTGCCTGGTATTCATTTGTGGACGGCGTCCTGTGCGTTTGTGGACCGCGTCCTGTGCGTTTGTGGACCGCGTCCTGTGCTTTTGTGGACCGCGTCCTGAGCGTTTGTGGACCGGGTCCTGTGCATTTCTGGACCGCGTCCTGAGCGTTTGTGGACCGCGTCCTGTGCGTTTGTGGACCGCGTCCTGTGCGTTTGTGGACCGCGTCCTTTTCTAAAAGAAAGCCAGCAACGTTATGGTTCATAAATGCACTATAATTATAGATCAGTGGTCTGATGGATTAGTAACTGACTGATTCACTGATTCAGTAAGGATTCGTTAGACTGATTCAAATCAGTAACTCCCGTGGTTTGTGAGTCTGTTGATTATCCTTAGGTTAGGTTATGTAATCCCTTTGAATGAGCTGTTACTATAGAAACGACAACGTCTTAGAACCAGCGAATTAATATAAACAGCTGGAACCACTGTTGTACAAATTGAATGCACACTTTCTGTTTTGAGAATGAAACCGTGGTGTGGTTCTAATATTAACTAAGTTCTAATATTAGCCTCATTCAGCCACTTGCTACTTTCCTCAAGTAATTGATCAACCATGCCACTTTGAGTCAGACGGCGAGCTTGAAACCAGTCAAACTCTGGCTCAAGATTCTAGAAATGCCTCGCGACGTGTTTGTGCATCCTGGAACAAAATTACAGTATCTGATGACAGGACTTTTTGAGACAGGACTTTGTTCTTCAACAGGACACCTAACACCATTGTAGTCGTGAGCAAGCATTAATGTTCAGCGAACGACCAGGGAGGCGGTGCGAGGGTCTGTGTCTGCGCATGCATGTGTGTCTGTTTGTCTAATCCGTTTAAGACTGAGTGCAGGAGAGATGCGATAGTAAGATATATATATTTCTACCTTGTAGAAATTCCTGAAATAGGTGAAGTGTGTGGGCTGCGTCGACAAAGTCTTCTAATCCCTCCAGGTTTCATTACACAAGTAGTTTGTGTTTCGAGGAAATTGAATTTGCTGTAGCGGATTTTCCTTTGTTTTCCGGCTGTATATCTAGCAAATGTTTGAAGAAGAGTTGCTTGTGTATTTGTGCACCATTGTCCCATCTGATACACGTACGCAAATTGTTTGTGCCTTTTTTTCCCTGCCATTTCAAACTAGATTAATGTTTGTTTTTGTACCCAGAGCTGAACATTTTCCTAGCAGAAACGAAATCCATTAACACTCTGATCTGGGCATCAAGAGCAATCCGTGTTCTCATCCAGTACATCCGGATCCCACGAGTACGAGCAGAAAACCCAAATCATTTGTTTTTGCTTGTTTTTATTTATTTATTTTATTTTACTACGTAGATACCCGTCTCATTGCAGGTGTGTAGCTACATCACTTTTCCCCAGCATGGCATGTAGCAGCATGTTCATTTTAGAGACGTAGATAATAACAACAGCGTTCGAGTATTTTTAAATTATTTTTAGTGATGACATCGTGAGAAAATGGAGCACGTACAGAGCACTGAGAGATCCGCGGAATTGTGTGCTGTAGTTCCACATTTTTAGGTTGCTCAGGTTGTTGTGTATATTTGCATATTTCTGCTGAAGGAAAACATCTGTTCAAAACAAAGGCTGTGCTGGTAACTGCGTGCTAATAAAGGCCATGGCACAATAATTACGAGGTTAGGTCTTGAAATTCTGGAAAAGCGTGGCATTTACATACCTGGAAAAAAGTATGCAAAATTGAAAACATTTTGGAAAAATGCAACACCCCAAATCACACTTTTTCCATTATGCTTATCCTAGGCAGGGGTCATGGGGGAGCCTGGAGTCTGTTCCAGGGGACTTGGGGCACAAGGCAGGGGACACCCTGGATGGGGTGCTAACCCATTGCAGGGCACAATCGCACATACACACCCTTTTAACACTATGGACAATTTGGGAACACCAGTCAGCCTACGTCTTTGGACTGGTGGTGGAAACTGGAGTACCCAGAGGAAACCCCCAAAGCACAAGGAGAACATGCAAACTCCACACACACACACACACACACACACACACACACACACAGAGTGGAGGCAGGATTTGAACCCCCAACCTTGGAGGTACAAGGCAAACATGCTAACCCCTAAGCCACCTAGTCTTAAACTTCAGAAATAGCAATTGTCTTGAAAGGCCAGTAAAAGCAAGAACCCTAAAGGCTCTGGTGCTAATTACCCAGATGAGTCAACGCAAGCTTTGAAACTAGCTATGTGAGCGGACCTAACGAAAGCTTTAGCAATACTAATAATGGCTACGGAGCTAACTGAGTGATTTAACCTAACACTGGCACTGGCACTGTTGGACTAACTGAGTGATCGGAGTCAATCATGTTAACTAAGTAAGCTAAGCAAATGAAAGCTATGCTGACTGTTGTAAAGTGCTGACACTGGAGACTCCTTTCATGAACATTAAATAAATGTCTCCTTACAGAAAACATTCGCCATATCAACAATTTTTTTTAAATCCGTTTATGTGGAACATCCTCCATACAAGTCATTGTGTGTATTTGAAATAAGTAAGTGATTTGAACTTGACAGCATAATCCATATATAAAAATACAGTAACTCATGGCAAATTATTCAAACATTTATATTAGTTAGTCTTCTTATGCATACATTTACAGACACTCAGGAGCAGGAGTAGGATACAAAAGTTTTTCTGACTTAATGGGCTTTTCGACTTACACATACTGTCATGTGAAAAAATAAGTATTTAGTACACATAATAAAATTATGTGTAATTTTATGACACATAAAATTGACATTTTGTAGTTTTGTATTTTCACAATTTAAATTAACAAACAAACAGATCAGTCACATGGAAAAAGTAAGTACACCCTACATTTATCACACCTTCAAATCCATAAAATTAGAATCACGTGTTCAAGTTTGGGTGCCAGTGATTAGAACCTGCTTAGGGAGTGCAGGTGGAACCTGTCCTATATATACCCCTCTCACATCTAGTGTCTGGTGTTCCCATTGCTACTGAGGTGTGTGGTGTCATCATGCCCAGATCTAAAGAGTTCTGTAAGGCCTTCAGAAAACAAAATTTGTGGATGCCTATGAGTCTGGCACTGGATTTAAAAAGATCTCCAAATTATCTGAAATACATTATTCCACTGTAAGGAAAATAATCTACAAATGGTGCAGATTTCAAATGACTGGCAATTTGTCCAGTACTGGCCGTCCCAGCAAATTTAGCCTAAAAGCAGACTTTCTGATGCAAAAAGAAGTCTCCAAGAACCCCAAAATGTCATCACAGGATCTTCTAGTAAGTCTTCCAACTGTTGGTAGTCAAAGTGCATGCTTTTACAATCAGAGAGATTTGACCTGCATGGAAGGCATGTCAGGAAAAAACCTTTGCAAGACTACAGTTTGCCAATCAGCATAAAGGCAAAGACCAGACCTTTTGGAATAATGTGCTCTGGACAGATTACTCAAAGACAGAGTTGTTTGGCCACAGTAAAAGCAGACATGTTTGGCGCAGACCAAAACCAACTTTTCAGGAAAAGCACCTCATACCAACTGTGAAGCACGTTAGGGGAAGTTATGGTTTGGGGTTGCTTTGCTGCCTCAAGGACTGGTCAGCTTGCATTCATTGATTCAACTATGAATTCTGCATCATATCAAAGAGTGCTTGAAGATAATGTGAGGCCATCTGTCCGGAAGTTGAATTTGAACCAAAAGTGGACCTTTTAACAGGATAATGATCCGAAGCACACTAGCAAATCCACCAAGAAATGGAGGGTTATGGAATGGCCTAGTCAAAGCCCGGACTGAAATGAATCCCATTGAAATGTTGTGGGGGGATTTGAAATGGCAGTACATGCAAGAAAACCCTCAAATATCTTGCAACTGAATGATTATTGAATGGAAGAGTGGTCAAAAATTCCAGCAAGCCTGGAGGACAATTATGCAAAACATCTACAAGAAGTTATTTCTGCTAAAGGGGGCAATACTAGCTAATGAGGCCAAGGGTGTACTTACTTTTTCCATAGAGGAATTGATCTATTGATATTTCTGTTGAATAAATGATTGAAAAAGTTCATTTTCCTTGTGGTTTTGTTCAAGTATATCAACTTCATTAATAGGCACTGTTTCAAAGATGATCAAATGTTTGCTTGTCCAAATATGTCAAAAAAGCCAACGATTTCCATGGGGTGTACTAATTTTTTCACATGACTGTAAATCTGTGCTGATCCAGCTTGATAAATGTGGCCCATTGTTTGTTCAAAGAACAACAAATATGAACATATGAAACATAAACACATGCTACAAGGAAAAAATGTTTAATGTATTCAGATATTATGTAATAATCTCCCCCTAAATCTTCAAATTCCACGGATTTCTGTCTGAAATCTGTTTTTAATTCTCGGTTACTCCGTTTTATAGAGCTTTACAGAAAGCACTGTGTTTCTGCATAACAACAGTGGCGTTCAGTTCATCATGGTGTGGTTGAAGAACTGGCCTTAGCTAGAATTTTTCATTAAAGTGTGCTGAAATATTAAAACAAATATGAAGAGATACACTTAAGTGCAGACTCCTAGCAGGAGAAGCTGTTATTTCCTGCAGTGGGGAACTGATATTGCGCTGCTTCCTGTGTTCATAATGAGCAGTGTGGTCACATATGAGAATGCTAATACGATCTGAGTTATAATAAACCAATGAATAAGGCATGATTGTATTAGTTACTCTGCTTTTAAACTCTGCTTTGCACATGAATATATGTATATAACCACTATATATTGTATATATATTTGGTATATATTTTTACAGTATTGAATGGGTACAGCTTAATGGTATTCATTTAGTTTTCTACATTTTTCTATATGCTATGCAGTCTGTTCCACTTGATCTTCAGGGAAACATCTTCATGCTGCATTAAATTTTTTTTTATTTTTTATTTTTTTTTGAGTAGTAATTGTGAGCAGAAATGGCACTTGGATGAGTTTTCCCAGCTGGAAGCATCTAATCTCAACATCACTTCAATGCAACAATATTTACTATAAATTGAATATTATATCTCTTATACTGAGCTGCCAGTTTAGTAAGTGCACCTTTTCAAGTACCTAATAAACCGGCAACTCTGTGTCTCTCAGGTAGAATAAAAGTCCGATTTAAGATAGCAAACCTGCACTACTGAAGTCATGGCCTCTGTTCACAAAGGATCTGGGAATAAAGAGTGTAGATCTCAGATTAAGTGCTGCCCTGTGTGACCAAATCTTAATCGCATTGTGCTTTAAAAAAAAAAAAAAAAAAAAAAAAAAATGTTTGAATAGCACTCAAGCTCTAGGAGACCTCCTGAACACAAGTTTAAAGCTTGAAATTGTTGTCCGAACATGATGGGACCCAAAAATTCACTTTGGGTTCTGTCAGGAGATCTTATTATTATTATATTTTTTTTTTAGATTTTGTTTGGGTTCACATTTGATTAGTTTCCAAACCCATTTCCCTTCTCTAACAGATTTTAGAGAACTAATGCTCCAACACGCCATATAAACAGATTTTTAAAATGTGTGTACTTGTTGATACAGTGAAGCTTTCTGTTTTTTGTTTTTTTTGGTGGAGTCTTCGGTGTCAGTTCTTTGTTTTGTGCTCTGTGTGTGTATATATATATATATATATATATATATATATATATATATATATATATACACAGTACTGTGCAAAAGTTTTAGGCACCCTATTGTTTTAGTACAATCTTCGTTATAGATTTTTTATTTTATGACTTCTACATTATCAAGTCAGTACAAAAAACATTTTAGATTCCCAACCATTAGTTTTCTAGCAAAAAATCAGATGTTACAGAAAAATGTTTGGATGTCATTAAAGAAAGCAGCATATTACGTAAGAGACACTTTTCAGACACAATGAAGGCTGCTGGGTTTTGCTGCAAAAATAAGAAGCGAGTGCGACAGTCAAAGAACTGTGGCTGGTTCTACAAGATGCTCAATAAAACTTACCAGCTCATTTCCTTATAAAACTGCGCAAACTGTACCGGAGACTACTATTTTTATTTGTATTTCTTTTTTTTGTTACACCACATATTGACTTTGTTTCATTTACTACTGTTTACTGCTCTTTACGGTATTTTTTTTTTTAAATGTAGAAACATTTAATTTCATTGTTGGCGCCACATCACACATTATACACTATATAATGTGTGATGACCTGCCCATCGCACCCATATGTGCCCTTTCCAAAACCACTGGTATTAACACAGAGTTGTCCCCCCTTTGCTGTTATAAGAACCTCCATTCTTCTGGGAAAGCTTTACACTAGATTTTGGAGTGTGGCTGTCAGGATTAGTGTTCATTCAGCCACAAGAGCATTATGGAGGTCAGAAGCCCCACCTGATGCTCAGCTGGCGTTCCAATTCATCCCAAAGGTGTTCAGTGCGGTCGAGGTCAGGGCTCTGTGCAGGCCACTTGAGGCATTGTCATGCTGCAACATGTTTGGGCCCTTTAGTTCCAATGAAGAGAAATCTTAATACTACAACATACAAAGACCTTCTATACAGTTTGAGGAAGACCCACATATAGGTGCGATGATCAGGTGTCCACATACGTTTGGACATATAGTGCATATGTAGGAAAGAATATAAGTGTGGTAAAGCGACAGCTTGATACAGTATAAGCTACAGGTTTCACAAATTCTTTTTAACTACTGAGCTCTAATAATGAATGCATCATGATCATCCTTTGTAAAAAGAAAATAGACCAGGTGACGTGTGCTTTGGATGTCTTTTGTTAATGTGTCAGCACACAGCACAGAAAACAACACGTTGATTAGTTTTGTAAAGTTTAATAAGACTAAAACCTCTTAGGATGTTGTTTGAAGGCATTAATTGGATAAAAGTGGAATGTTTAAAGTCCCAGGGAACCTAATGTGTTCTAATTGCTTTCTAATGAGGTTAACGTTGGTCTTGTGGACATAATATTTCACGTAAATATGAATAATCGGTGACTTTCCACTGTGGGCAACTATTCCAGAATTTCTAAGCTTTCAGTATAAAGTGGGTGGAGCTAAAGCTGATTAATGATACAGTATACAATACTGTGTGTTAGTGATGTGTCATTTGCAAACGACTCGGTTCTTTGAAGGCAGAACGTCAAGAGCCTTCTCCTCGGACATATAGTAATGCTGATACTTTAAAAGAAAACACCATCTTTTGTTCGATAGCGCGAACAGTGTGACATGTATTTGATTCTCAGCTGTGTGTAAAAGGCAATATGAGAGGGAGGAAGCGCTGCACTGCTGCTTGTTGAAGATGTACTGCATGTACAGTGCTGTGAAAAAGTATTTGCCCCATCCTGATTTCCTCTGTTTTTGTGTATATCTCGCACTAAATTGTTTCAGAAATGAAAACAAAATCTAAGATAAAACAAAGGCAACCTGGGTAAACACAAAATACAGTTTTTAAATGATAATGTTATTTATTGTAGCAAAAAAGTTATCTGGGCCTGTGTGAAAATGTATTTGCCCCCGTAGTTACTAATTCCCCAAATCTATGAAACTGCATTCATAATGGGGTTCAGCTGGACTAGAGGCAACCAGGCCTGATTACTGCAAACCCTGTTCAATCAAATCAGCACTTAAATAGAACTTTTTCAACAGCATGAAGTTGGTTAAAAGGTCTTACCCTGTAACACACTATGCCAAAATTGAAAGAAATTCCAGAAATGATGAGGAAGAAGGTGATTGAAATACATCAGTCTGGGAAGGGTTACAAAGCTATTTCAAAGGCTTCAAAAGAACCACAGTGAGAGCCATTATCTCCAAATGGAAAAAAACTCTGCACAGCAGTGAACCTTCCCAGAAGTGGCCGACCTTCCAAAATTCCTCCAAGAGCACAGCAACAACTCATCCAGCAAGTCACAAGAGAGCCAAGAACAACATCAAAGGACCTACAGGCCTCTCTTGCATCAGTAAAGGTCACTGTTCATGATGCCACTATCAGAAAGACACTGGGCAAAAATGGCATCAATGTAAGAGTGGAAAGGCAAAAACCACTGATAAACCAGAAGAACATTAAGGCTCATCTGAATATTGCCAAAACACACCTCAAACCTTTTGGGAAAATGTTCTATGGATTGATGAGTTGCAAGTGGAACTGTTTGGAAGACAGGCGTCCCATTACATCTGGCGTAAACCAAACACAGAATTACACAAAAAGAACATCACACCTACGGTCAAGCATGGTGGTGGAAGTGTGATGCTGTGGGGATGCTTTGCTGCTTAAGAGCCTGGCCAACTTGCAATAATTGAGGGAAACATGAATTCTACTCTCTACTAGAAAATCATAAAGGAGAATGTCTGGTCTTCAGTCTGTAAGTTGAAACTCAAGCGCAGCTGAATTATGCAGCAAGACAATGATCCAAAGCATAGGAGTAAGTCCTAGTCCTAGAAGTGAAAGACTGATCTCGGAAGCATTTGGTTGCAGTTGTTGCAGCTAAAGGTGGCAATTAGTTTTTCACATTGGTGATAGGTGTTGGATAACTTTTTTTTTTTTTTTTTTTTTTTTGCTTCAATAAAAATAAATAAATAAAAACTGGATTGTGTGTTTATTCAGGTTGCCTTTGTTTCATGTTGTATCTCATTCGAAGATCTAAAACTATTTATTATGAGATACAGACAAAAACAGAAGAAATCAGCAAATGCTTTTTCACAGCAGTGTAGTAAAAGGTATTATGAGAGATGAGGAGTTATCTGGATAAATGAAATTTAATCTCCTTAATGAAGCACAGACACAGCAGCAAAGTTACATTAATGCAGGGATGCTTATTATTATTATTATTATTATTATTATTATTATTATTATTATTATTATTATTGTTATTATTCCTCACCACACTACCCAGTCCTTGATTATTTTCCTATAACATGACCTGACATATTTTATTCCTTCTGTAGCCTACAACACTGATAATTAATTTAAATTTTAAATTTACAATTTAAATCATACCGTCTTGAGACTATATGGTGTTTGCATTCTCACTGTTTCTGTTTATACCATAAATTATAAAGGCTTATAGTAATGCGCTAGTCCTAATATGTTATTGTTTCTATAGTAACAACTCATTCATAGATTCTCGACGTAATCTAAGACTAATTATAAACATAAAATTATGTTGTTTAACCAAGCAATATGTGTAATTGTTGATGAGGTGAAGGTTTCTATTAGGAGGCATTTATTTAACAATTATAGAAGGAGTCTCCAGTGTCAGCGCTTTGTAACAGTCGGTAAGATTTCTTGGCAAAATAAAAACTGTTTGTAGCTACGTAGCGTAACGTAAAACATAACGTAAGCGATAACAAGAGCTACCGTGTGGATGTTCTAGAACATTAAAAGTGTTAAATGAAATGTTAAATAAAAAGATGGTGTTGTTCATAAATAAATTAAAAATTATAATCTTTGGCCAATTGTTGCCAGACTTCAGACTGTACCATCTCATACTTTCCATCATGTATTATTCCTGATTTGTTAGCATCTGATAACCATTGAAATTGAACGTCTTCAAACATGAAGGAAAAGAATAATGGTGTAATAATAATAATAATAATAATAATAATAATAATAATAATGCCCTAATAAAAACGGTCCTCATATGATGATGGTATATACACAGAGTAGATGAGAGAAGATGTGATATCCTGTTATAAGGACAGTGATGTCTGTCTGATGAGTGAATTGAATGTAGCTTAAGTCTCAGCTATTAAGACACTGAAAAAGTGCATTTGACATGCTCTGAACACAGCAAGTTGGGGATATGAAACTGAAGTATTCCTTTACTGACAACATCTCAACTGCTGGAGGCACTTCCTTGTCACTGTGTGGAAAGTAAGGTGAAGTGCTTAAATAGGATCAGCTGTCTGCTTTACATTTATTGAATAGTCTGAGACACATCTTTAGTCTGCCAGTTAGGGAAATCACAATGGCTGATTTGTTCCTTTCTTTCCCCCTGTGTAATAAAATCACTGCACAGGATGAACACTGTATAACAACATGCAATTACAGATACAATAAAATAAGGCTAGGAGAAGACACACTGGTCACATTGGTCCACATCTGCACACACTAATGAAGAAAAATTATTTGCATTTTAATTTTATCCATCTAGAATCCTAAGAAGTAGGATTCAGAGACCTCGCTCAAAGAGTATACAGATCTTTTTAACCTTTTTTGCTTTAACCTTGATGTGTATGATCTAACAGATCTTTTGACAGAAGCAAAGACAGAACACCTCTATAACCTCCCTTGATATTGTAAAGGGGATTTTTTTTTTTTTTAAAAGCCATCATCCTAAATTTTGAACAGAACTGCTTATGGAATACACTGGAAATGAGAAAATATCATGACTCTATTATGAAATGTGATGCAAGTTAAGGTAATTTAAGCTCTTTAAGGGAGCCAGATTTGTCTTGTTGATGGCCTCAGTGAAAATTAATTAGTTTAAACAAATCACAGCTTGTGCTTTCAAACGTTTAAGTGCAACATGAACCTGTGGAACGACTTGGAATAGGACTTTAATAGGGCTTAAATGTTTAGTGTGACTCAACCCAGCATTCCCCAGTGATAGCCCCTGATACCTGATAGACACAATGGCAGCTATTATTACATCATCAGTATACAAAACAGAAATGAATATGTGAGAATTAAAACACATGGGGATGTGCTGTTAGGGGAAAATAATCAGCAATGAGTTGATATGATGCTACGAGTTCCTGTTACCACCCCAAATTTTATTTTAACAGCAGGTCCCAAAGTGCTTTATTCCACTTATACCACCAAAAAATGTTTGTCAAAGATTTGTAATTATTTATTTATTTTCTTTAGAATGACAGATGTTACTTTTTTAAAAAAATCAAGTTAGTTCATGTTATAATAAGACGAAATTATACAGCTTGTTACAGAGAAACCACAGAATTTCCTCAGACTTTCCTATGGTGGAAATAATAAAGTTACAGCTTTCCCTCTTGCTGTTACAAAGTGCTAACATGTGAAATCCATAAGGCCTCGCACCTCCGGGGTTGGGGGTTCAAATCCCACCTCTGTCCTGTGTGCGGTGCTTGCATGTTCGCCCCATGCTTTGCGGGTTTCCTCCGGGTACCCCCGTTTCCTCCCCCAGTCCAAAGACGTGTTGTAGGCTGATTGGCATCTCCATGATTGTCCGTAGTGTGTGCATGTGTGTGCGATTCTGCCCTGGGATGGGTTGGCACCCAGTCTAGGGTGGGTTGGCACCCAGTCCAGGGTGTCCCCTGCCTTGTGCCCCGAGTTCCTTGAGATAGGCTCCAGGCTCCCCCTCGACCCTGTGTAGGATAAGAGGTACAGAAAATGGATGCATGGATAGATGGAAATTATTTTACATGGAAAGCCTGCCATACAACACCATGTGAATAAGCTGTTACTATAAAAATGTTAATGTATTCAAATGAGGACATTGATGTTTGAATTACAGTTGGAACTACCATCAGAGATATTGTTATAGAAAATTTAATGAACACCTTCTGACCAATCAGAATCAAGAATTCAACAATGTTGTGGTATAAACTTAAATATTAATGCGGTAAGCTGAAAGAGATTGTGAACAAAACACATACCCTTTAAAAAAGTGTTGTAAAGGAGACTAGTCTTTTGTCTGACAGCATCCTGGTGGAGTAGTGTAAGCCAACATGAATGTCCAGAAGAGGAGCTCACTTGATAGCCATGGAAACAACCATCAATCCCAGTGTCAATCCTGCACTGCAGCTTGCAGGAGAAAGCAGAAGATCTGAGCTTTAGGTTTAGGCTGACCCAGTCAACAGAGACACAGAGAGGGAGGAAGAAGGAGGGAGGACTGAGCAGAATTGATTGTGCATTCAGCCCTGCCATGGACAATCCCCATTCTGCTGATAGTGTGTTTATCAGAAGCTTTGCATTATGTGAGGTGTGGATGTAAGATGAGGGCACCGTCTCTGACTCAGCCTTAATCTAGCCGTATTTACCCACACCTGAGCCCTTTTATCTCCCTGTCGGATTATGGAATATTAATAAAAAAAGGCAGAGAGCGTTGCTGCAGACTGGGGATGTTTTGTGACGAGAGGCTCCTAATGCACTGAAATAGCGAGTTTGTCATCGCATGTGAAAAGCAAAGAGTACAAGCATCAATCAGGGGCTGGAAAGCATCTCCCAGGCTCATTCGGTGGCACGGATTAGCCACCCACAAAGAAATTTAGAATTTCAGGATCATTTGCTATTATGAGGAATGCATTAGAAGAGAGCATGCAGTTTTTTTCCTCCCTTTTTCATATCTGCACAAATTAATTGACTGTCAATGCCGCCCCTAGCAACCTGTCTCCTTGTGAAAGGTCTATACGTTCCATGAAATAGAAATGCAACGGCAACACATTCTATTCAGTGTGTAATTGAATTTCGCGTCTTGATTGAATGAGATTTTTTTTGTTGTTGTTGTTCAGATGCATGGGGGGAGAATGATGATATGCCAGGATGTGTAAATAATCGTTTCACACCTTACTGAAGCCATTATATATGTGAAGGAATCACAGCACACCTTTCGAGAAATCAGTGGCAGTTGTCTTTGCTGACAGTCTGACTCTTTTGCGATTACTGACAAGTAAGCGCCGAAGACTGGTGTAGGGGAAATGAGGCGTAGACATGGTGGCAGAGCACATCACGGCAGCTGTACAAGCTGCCGGCCTTAGATAAGTTTCCCCTGCTGTGAATGGCAGCTGCCCACATCAGTCTCCGGCTTCCGGCTCCATGCTGTCGCAGCCGAGGCTTGACTGACGCGTCAAGAGTCTGGGAGGGGTCAGGAAGCCGCAAGACGCTGGCGGTAGTGGGTGTGAGACCGTGATCCAGGTCACCATGGGAGAGCTCAGAGCACAAAGGTTTCCCTTACTTCTAATCAGCGCCATGCTGCTCTCAGGTTCGCATAATCAACACCTCTCAGGTTCCCTGAGAGTTGAGTGTTGTGAATTGCAGACAGGAGGTTCCAAAAGTAGCACATTACAATCATTTCTTACGCCTCACATTCAGGGAGCGTTGTATAAGAGCTGGAGCTGGGCGCTGTGAGAGGTCGTCGCAGCCATCATGTCGAAAATGCAAAATTTTCTTTAATTATGAATGTGCAGGCTAAGAGTAATTTATGTCTCTCCACTAATAGCCTCGCTGTGACCTAGAGATTGTTTGTGCACAACTTTTCCTGAAACCCAACATGGAGCAATTTGGAACTCAGAGGGAGTTTCTTCCCCTTTTCCAACAGGTCTGAGCCATCAATCTAGCAAAAATATGGCACTTAAATTGTACCTTCCAGCATAGAAATGCTTGCCACTGGAATGGTAGCTATGTTTTGTACCTTTAGTTAGCTGGGAAAGTGAATGTGGCATACTTTGAAAACTCATTAAATGTATGTAATTTGATCTTGAGAACCATGGATGTGCCTTTACATTGCTTGTACCTTGGGGTCCCAGTGGGTTACCTTTTCCCTGACAGTATAAACACCCCATGGCCTTGCACAGGGGTCTCTGGACTGGAGTTGTTCTGCTAAAGTCGACATACTCTGTTTGAAGAACCTCTGGACAAACAGCAATTTTGTTACTGTATACTTGCAAAGTAAAAGGTATCTTTACATTCACAATGCACTTGAGGTTTAAGGGTCTTGCTCAACGATCCAACAGTGACAGATTGGCAGTGCTGGGATTTGAATTCACAACCTTCAGAAGAGCAGCACAAAGCATTAACCTCTGAGCCACTACATCCCAGACAACATACATTCTCAGAAGAGGTACTAAGCTGTACCTTGCAGGGTTCACATGCTTGTCGTCTCTGGGGTTGTACCCTCGATGATATATTTTCTGTAGCTTTATTCAGGAAAGTGAATATCCTACATAGTTTGGCATTAAGGACCAAGGGTACCATTACATTGTTTAGCGTACCTCAATGTTACCTTTTCAGTGATGGTGTCGGCAGCGCTTGACTAGACAGTCTCCTGACTAGAGTTGTTCTGACGCACTCTCAAGTGATCACAGCCAGCTCTGTGATGCTAACAAGTGAAAGCTACCAATGCCAAAGGGCTGACGTGGAGACAGTTTGCCTGAGGGGCCTCTGGACCAACATCCAGCGTTTAGCAGTCAAAGTGGCATCCAGTCGTGTCGTAAGACCCACTGGTGCGCATTGTGCCTTCAGCGATGTTCCCTTCTCTTTATTTGAATACAGTTTCAGCAGTGAGGCTGCAGTTTGTTTTGAGGCTACATTATTATGAATACTAAGCAGGCAATGATGCTGACTTGAAAGGTCCCTTGCCTCTTTTGGAGTTCCCTGTTCCAAATACACATGTTTAAACAACAGGTTTTTAGACTGAAAGAATATTTGGAACAGCTGGATATGTGCTTTTGTTTCTTTGACTGTTTGAAGTTCATAGGAATCCATTCATAGGAAGATTTACACACTCAAAAAAAAGTATCTTTCCTGGGGTGGTACTCTTATCTTTTATACATTTAATATGTATGTTTCCATGTGTGAATTTGTGTGTGATTGTGCCTCTGATGGGTTGGCACCCCTTCCAGGGTGTCCCCTGCCTTGTGCCCCGAGTTCCCTGGGGTAGGCTCCAGGGTCCCCCACGACCCTGTGTAGGATAAGCAGTACAGAAAATGGATGGATGGGTGGATATTTCCCCTGAAGATATGCATATAGTGTATGTTTAAAAAAAACACAAAGGGTACATAACTGGACCATAATATTTTTAGAGCAAAGATTTAAGGGTACCCTACACGCACCTTTCTTGGTAAAAGATACATATTAAAGGTACAAAAGGTACACTTGAGGGTATTACCACAGCAACTGGAATAATACAGTTTAGTACCCTTTTTAGCAGGGATGAAAAATACTTGCATAATTGTACTTCGTTACTACACTTAAGTATTACTTTAGGGTATTTATACTTTATATAAGGGTTATTGAAATCGAAAACTTGTACTCTTATTTAATTAATTTAAAAAAACACACCTTTTACTCCATACATTTTATTTTAGACCTTCAAAGTAATCATTACAAGTCTTGACGGTGTCTTTTTCTCTCATCCAGCCAGTGATTGTACACTATATAGCTTTTGAATGGGCTCTCCTGCATTTGACTTACATTTCATAAAACATAACATTAACTTAATTTTATCAGAAAAAAAAGTTTCGTTTTACGTTTTGCAGGACCAGAGACATTTTTGCTCAATGACTGACTGAGTCCCATTGTTGAAATGTGCGAGGAGTCTAGCTACACTGCAAAAAAAAAAGGGAATATGTGGTCAGATTTCCATCCTTTTTCCATACTGCTTATCCTACACAGGGTCGCGGGGGAGCCTGGAGCCTATCCCAGGGAACTTGGGGCACAAAGCAGGAAATATCAACCCACTGCAGGGCACAGGCGCAGACTGGCCATTTGTGAGGGCCAGTCTTTTTTTCCTAACCCCGGCATTATATAGCTTATATACAGATATTCAATATTTCATCTTAGGTGCAGCGACATGGTTTCATCTTTTTACATATAACACAAACAATACAAATGAACAGATTGTGTTCTTTTTTTAATTAATGATTCGTTGATCGAGAACATGTTGTGTCAGTTCGAGTTTGGCGTATCAAATCGGGGCCGCTTGACAGCAAATTCCTGGGCTGCTTTTTGTTGCCAGTCTGTCCCAGTCTGTCCTAATCATCCTACCATGCAGTTTTCTGGACTGGGGGAGGAAACAAGAGTACCTGGAGCAGATCTCTGAAGCACAGGGAGAACATAGATACAGGGCTGAGGCAGGATTTGAACCCCCAACCCCAGGGATGCAAGGCAAATGTGTTAACCACTAAGCCACCAGATTTAGAACGTATTTTTTTAATTAAAGAATTGTGCAACAGTAAACGTCTCTGCTTCACTACCCTAGCGACCCGCCTTTGATCCTGCACTGGGTTGAGCGAATTCATTCAAGACTCTGAAAATATCGAATCTTGCTAAAACAAGTTGCCATAATGTATCTCAATTCATTTAAGTGGAACTGATGTATGCAGTTAAATTATGTAAATCCAATACGTTTTTTTTTTTTTTTGCTGGACCAGCTAGCTGGCCAGTCTAGAATTGGCATTTTCACTCACTGACTGAGCATTGTTAAAAGCGCATGCGTGAAGAGTCTAGCTAGCCCAGTTTCAATCTTGCTACCCTTAGCTAGCAAGCAGTGAGCGATACTAGGGACATGGTATGATATACATACATCTGCTGACACTTGTGTGACAAATGCTATGCAGCCAATGGCAGTCCGTCAAAACTAGGCTAGTTTCCTTGTTAATACTTGAGTATATTTAAAAGTAGTATTTTAATTCGTTATCAGTACTTTCACTTACATATCATTTTTCTCAGCATTTTTTCCACCTCTGCTTTTTAGCACCTTTTTCTGAGCGTGTAAACCTTTATCAAGTATTTCTCTTCTCTATTTTATTTAAATTCATTAACAACTGGCCTTTGGTTACCATTTCAGGCGCATGCTTGCTAATTGATGTGTACCCTTCATACTCAGAGAAGAGAATTTAGGTCATGATGCATGCCATTTTTGCTTTGACTCATGACTCATTTTTGCTTTGAGTCATTTGCATGTGCCGTGCTTATTCCTTAGTGTCACTCTCTAACCAGTACAGGAAAAAAGAGCTGAAGAGAAATTGAAAGAGGAAGAGAGCATGTGCAGAAGCGTATGTGTACAGACCGGCGCATGGCAGCGCAACACAAATAAATGATCTGGTTATACATGGGAAGACATTTTCTGTTAAATGCACTGAGGTCTGTGCAAGCTCTTGTGCTTAAATATACTCCTGCTTTACACACACACACACACACACACACACACACATGAAAAACAAGAACAGCACAGGAGACTTCAAGCAACACACAAAAGTAATGATTTACTTTTCAAATGAGGAAGGTTTTTAATGTCGTATGACATCTCATTAATGCCGTCGTTAATATGCACAGTTCCAGCGTGTGCATAAACGTGGAAATCTATTACCCATTCCATTTGTAACTTTTAAAGGCATGAGAATGCTCGGAGGTTGATGAATATTTGTTAAGGATGATTCCACATTCCATAATGATGCAAATTGGTGGTTCATTTCTCAAGAAGAGTTCATTTGATTTGCATAGTGCATGCCAAGTGCAAGTCCATGCTTGTCAGAGGATGGTTTCAGCAAGGAGTCTTTGGTAGAGCATGAATGTTTTATATATAAAGATAAAAAAAATATATTCAAGCAAAGCTTGTAATTCTCCATGAATTGTTGCTCAGTGTCATCTGGTTCTTATTTTTTCTTTCACAAAAAGTGTGCTGATAAGAAAAAATAGATCAAAAATGATACTCAAAAAGCTCTTACCATTTCGATTACTACTAACCTAGCTTGCTTTCTGGAGTAGATTTATTATCAGTAATAAAGGTGTAAAATAAAAATAAAAATAGAGCTAGGGCTGGGTAATATGACGATGTTTGATACCATGATATTGATACCATCAATATCATAATAAATTATGTCACGATACACTTTTCTGAGATATCATGTATATTGTGATTTCTTTTTATGATTTAAAAAAAAAAAAAAAAAAAAGAATTATAAACTGGAAGCAGCTTGTCTGATGTTAACATCCATCCATCCATTTTCCGTACCACTGGTTGATGCTGATTATCCTAAACAGGGTCGCAGGGAGCCTGGGGCCTATCCCAGGGAACTCGGGACACAAGGCAGGGGACACTCTGGATGGGGTGCCAACCCATCGCAGGGCATAATCACACACACACATTCATACACCCATTCACACAGTATGGACAATTTGGAAATGTCAGTCAGAATACAACGCATGTATTTGGCTGGGAGAGGAAACCGGAGTACCCAGAGGAAACCCCCTGAATCACAGGGTGGAGGCGGGATTCGAACACCCAACTGCAGAGGTGGGGGGTTTGAGTTTTGAAGATTTAAAGAAAATTTTATTGAAGAGTCAAACAAATTTTTTTAAACACAACTTTGGAGAAAGAAAATCAAGAGATTTGAGCTGCTTGTGTTACTTGACTGTATGCAGCTACGATTAAAGAGGGACATAGTGTTATTCTTATTTACCAAAACTGTTGGTTTTGGGAATGAAATATTTCAGTTCAGTTCTCTTTGTATTCACTCACTTGCTCAACGAGACAGATTTTTCACCTTACTTTTTGTCCTCCTTATTTGTTTTTCTCGCTTACCCCCCAACTTGCGACCCGATTGGTTGGGCGCTAAACATAAAAAGCTTGACTTCACTTGGCACTTTTTTGCAAGCCCTCTGCTTTGACCAAAATTCACCCACTTTTCTCCGACTTGTGCCCACTTCCCATATGATTACATGTAAAATGTGCACCAAGTGTGAATAAAATGCTCTGTAAAATGGTGCTCTGTTCATTGTAAACAACAGTGAACCTAATCTATAAACACTCTTAGTGTAAAAGAAAAGCCATGTAGTGCTCTCTCTGTGAAAGGCAGCGTTCCAAAATTCAGTGTGTCCTCTGTGCCCTGCAGTGCTTGTTGAGAGGATTTCAGAGCATGTACTTCACAAAGCAGCTCTTAGACAGCAAACAGATCAATCAGGACACAATCATGTAGTGGTGCAGGTACCATGATTGAAGATCATATATCAATGGCAGTTGCTGTATGATGGACACTAAAAAGTTTATGTTAAATTTCTTGCATGAAAAATTTCAGTATCCAGTTTCCAAAGACATGCGTTGTAGGCTGATTGGCATCTCTAAATTGTCCGTAGTGTGTGAACTGGTGTGTGAATTGTCGTGCGATTGTGCCCTGCAATAGGTTGGCACCCTGTCCAGTCCCCTGTGACCCTGTGTAGGATAAGAGGTGCAGAAAATGCATGGATGTATAGTTCTTAATCTAAAATGAGTATATTTGTGTGCAACGAGTACATTTACAGGCATAAAATAAACTGATGACTGCAAAAAAGAAAAAAAAAATCAGATTTTTTTGTACTTAATGTTAAAACATCACTGTCAATAATTGGATTTCTGGTAACACATCCTATATATCATTCGTTCATCGGCAGTAGCCGCTTTATCCTGGTCAGGATCTAAATCCTAGCCTGGGAACACTGGGTTTGAGGCAGGGATACAATAAATGGGACATCAGTCCATTACAGCCACACTTTTGTTTCACCAGTCCACCTACCAGCATGTTTTGGGAGGTGGGAAGAAACCAGAGAACCCCGAGGTACACTAAACCGAGCTCAGGTTTGAACCACTGGTGGTGACACTACACGCAGCCGCCCTTTCTTATACATCAGTATTTCCCAGTTCTTGTCCTGGAGTAGGCATTTTCTGGACATTTTGGTGTTTTTTTTTTTTTTCTCCTGTTCCCAATTCACCTGATTCAACTCATCAGTTAATTAACGAACCTGAACGCAGCTGATCTGGGAGATTCAGAGGAGGAACAACAGCAAAATGTACAAAGTGCAGAGTACTCCGGGAGCATGATTGAGAAACACTGCTACACATAATGCATTATGGACGCATTTATAATGTGTACATAAGACAGTGTAATACAGATCTTATGATTTTATATTGTCTTAAGGTTGCACAGGGGGCATGGTGACTTGGTGGTTAGCACGCTTGCCTCGCACCTCCGGTGTTGAGGGTTTGATTCCCCCCTGTGCCCTGTGTCCACGGAGTTTGCATGTTCTCCATGTGCTTTGGGGGTTTCCTCCGGGTACTCTGGTTTCCTCCCCCAGTCCAAAGACATGCATTGTAGACTCATTGGCATTTCCAAGGGGGGTGTCCCCTGCCTTGTGCCCCAGATCCCCTGGGATAGGCTCCAGGCTCCCCGTGACCCTGTTTAGGATAAGCAGCATCGAAATGGATAAGGTTGCACAATGCTTTATAAGATCTGATCAGAAGAACCCTGTAGACAATAATGTTGTCATGCATTGTAACACAGATATATCATCTATACTATGTTACAATGCCTGTGTTTTTATGTCAAGTTGTTTCGTAAAGTGACATGAAGCATGCAAGTGTTATGCATGTAACTCTGGGCATTTGTACACTTTTATGCTGAAGAGTCAAGTCCCATATTTATGGCACATAATGAAGACAAGTGCTGCAAAATAAAATAACATAATATCAAACAGAAATCAAATAAAACACCAAACAAATGAAATAAATTGATAAATAAATAATGCAATAAACAGCAGTAAAAACAAAACTACAGATGACAAATCAAGGTAAAACAGAAGCCTCAGTACTGGGAGAATAAATATATATTTTTAATTGGATTTTAAAATGTCTTAATATTGTAGGGGGAGCCTTTATAGTATAAGGAAGGATCTTCCGTATTTGAAACTGATGATATGTTAGGTGTGGTATGTAACATGTTATAAATGTATTATGAATACGATTTGTAAGAAGTGTTACCCGATTTATTTCTAAGTATGTGATGTATCCATTCTAACCTCCAATAAATCCACACCAGAAGAAGAATAAAGAGGAGATCAAATTTAAAATCCATTGTGTTTTTTTTTTTTTTTCTTCTTTTTTTTTAAACATGGGGCAATATATATTGTAGTCTACTTCCAGGGCATGTTTGTGCATATGCACTGAATAACTTGATTATTGGGACAGAATCCTTATTGGATTTTTTTTTTTTGTTAACGACTTTAATCCGATATATCAGAGAACGCTGTGTGCATGATGGCTTGAAGATGAATTATTATATTATTAGTATGCATCTGTGCAGACTCTATATTCCACAGTCTCTGCCTCCAGTTGCCCCATAACAAATCAAAACATATTTAAATGAAGACTGTGACTCCATTTCAGGAAGAAATAACTGTTTTTATTATTTTATTTTATTTTTTTTAACTAGTGAATCTGACATGCATTAGATGAGGAGGAATTAAGCTTTTATTCATGCATTTATTGTTCTTTCGTGATGAATCTTTGCTGTCATTTGCACATACTTAAGTGCTCAAGCTCATTATACCACAGCGTTCAAATCGTCAAATTCTCAAATCTGTTTGGTCAGAAGGTGTTGATTAATCTTCTATAATAGTATCTCTGACAATAGTGCCCAGGCAAATGAGGTTTTATATTTCAAAGGTATAAATCAGAGGTTTATGTTAATGCACTTCTAATATGTTACCGTTTTATAGTAACAGCTCATTCACAGGGACTTGTACGCTAAACGCTCAAGTGATTGGAGTTTGAAACCCGACAATGCCACATTGGTTAATGTTAACAATAACGTTACATCTGTTTTCTTCTTATTTTAGCTACCAGTTTGTTTGCAAACAGATACAAATAAAATTGCCCTATCCAGTGTGAGTACTGTTAACTGTTAGTTTAGTACTAATACCAACAAGTAGTATTGACATACACTTCCAACAAGCTGTCAGCTGCAGTGTGTATCTGTCACAGAGCTGTCTCTGGTGTTCATACACTTTTCCCCTCTTTCTCTCTCTGTCTCTCTCTCTCTCTGTCTGTCTGTCTTTCTCTCTCTCTCTCTCTCTCTCTCTCTCTCTCACATGTTCTCACTCTCCTCCTCACACTTTCTCTGTAGCTTCTCCTCATCCATCTGATGCTAGCTCCTATGTAGTCACAGCACACCGCCAAGGCAGCCTGCAAAGAGCATGAATCATGAAAGCTGTGTAAAGATTCTGGCCTGCACAATACGGGGTGCACTTTCCTGCATCTCTAGCTCCAAACTGACAGCTTTCTTGAAACCCATGCTGCAGACTTGAAAGAAGAAAGCTGGGCAGGCGAGGTGTGCATGCCAATGTTCTCAGATGTTCTGACCTGTAGCTAGGGTGCTCTGTTTGAGTGTAGCATTGGAATTAATATGAAGTTCCTGGATTGTGAGTGGCTGTGCAAATTCCATATCACCCTGCAGTTCTCACCTGGTTTCCCAATGAAGCTAAGCAGGGTTCCTGGACAGAACTTGGATGGGAGACCTCCTGGGGAAAATTAAGGTTGCTTCTGGAAGTGGTAGGGCAGTAGGTGGTGCTCTCCCTGTTGTCTGTGTGGGTCTTAATACCCTAGTATAGGGATGTGGGCACTATACTGTAAAAGGAGCACCATCTTTTGGATGAGGAGTTAAACCAAGGTCCTGACTCTCTATGGTCATTAAAAATCCCAGGTCACTTCTTGTAAAGAGTAGGGGTCTTTTGTCCTGGCAAAATTGCCCCATTGGCCTTTGTCTATCATGGCTCCCTAATAATTTCCATCTCTGAATTGGCTACATCACCCTCCTCTCCTCTCCACCTATAGCTGGTGTGTGGTGGGCGTTCTGGCGCACTATGGCTGCCGTCGCATCATCCAGGTGGATACTACACACTGGTGGTGGTTGAGGAGATTCCCCCCCATACTGTATAAAGCGCTTTGAGTGTCTAGAAAAGTGCTATATAAATGTAACTAATTGTTATTATTATTAAAATTGTTTAGACTTAGAGTGGTTCTAAGTAAGGAAGAAATAAATGGGGTGTGCTGTTATGTGGTGTGATGTGGCACAACGAGAAGTGGAGTTACTGTTACCACCGCACACATCCAAGTGAGTTATCCCACTTATACCATAGCAATTGTAGCAATATGCCAAATATAAAAGGTTTTATTCATTTATTGAATGTCACAGTGTGTTTATATCCATTTATAGTTGCATTTTACATTGTGAACCATGCACAAAGCAAGTTATCATTTACCTTATAACGACTATAAATAGGCATTCCCTCACCATTTTCTCTCTCTTAAAGTTATTAAGCTAAAAAAAAAAAACATTAGTTTTCCAGCACAAAATTAAATGTTACAGACAAATGTTTGTATGTCATTAAATAAAGCAGCACATTACGTAAGAGACCACTTTTCAGACAAAAAACACAATGAAGGCTGCTGGGTTTTGCTGCAAGAATAAGAATCAAGTGCGAAAGTCAAAGTCTCCAGAAGAAGTGTGACTGGTTTTGCAAGATGCTCAATAAAACTTACCTTATAAAACTGCACAAACTGTACCTGAGACTACTATTTATGTTTTAAAGTAATGAGTCGTCACACCAAATATTGACTTTGTTTCATTTATTATTGTTTACTGCTCTTTATAGTATTTTCTTCTCTAATGTAGAACCATTTAATTTCATTATTTTTGAAGGCATCTTTGCTCTACAAGATCTTTGTATGTGCCTAAGGCTTTTGCACAGTACTGTACATTGAAGCTTTTGCCATATAAGTCATTGTGAATTAAGTGTTACTATACAGTAGAAATAATTTAGATAACATATTAGAAGGAGCGCGTTAATATAAACCTTGGAGGCCGGCACCATTGTCAGAGCTGCTGCAATAGAAAATTAATCACCACCTTCTGACCAATCAGAATTTAGCAGTCAGCAGCGCTGTGGTATAATTGTGAAACACTTTATGTCTCTCGCAACACTTTTTGACTTTTCCTAATCCCAGACCTACATAGATGTCAGATCGATTTTCTGCTTTAGAGATATGGTAAAGAAAGCCTGAAATGTCACTCAGCTGAAAAGTAGGGCTTCTTTAAAGACATCTGAAACACATGAGCATCAGCCGAGGCCGTGGACTGATCATCCGATACATCTCCAAGCCTTAAATGTCGTTTCCTTTGCAGAGTTCCCGTTCTCTTTGCCTCTTTGAGGTTGAAAACGAGCGTTCGCTCACCAACTGTGCTTGTCATTATTCATGAAGCTCAGTGAAATCTGCATGCTCAGACACTGAACTGAATTGCCATGTACTTCTTTTTTTTTTTCATAAAATGATAAACTGCCATGTTTGCCACCTCAGTTTAAAAGCTACATTAATAACCCCCCACCCCACCCCACCCCAAAACCAGACAGTCATTGGGTTAACTGCCGCTTGAGTCATCTGTGCAAAACACTAGTCATTACCGTCGCATCTACCTAATAAAGTAAGATTGCAGATTATTATGTGAACCCTTAATTGCAATCCCTAGGTGTCAGAGTTATTAAGTACCGGAACCTCTCTTCCATCTTTCAAAAACAACTCTCTCTCTCTCTCTCTCTCTCTCTCTCTCTCTCGCTGCCAGCAGCCTCCCGCTGAGGGGGGAAAAAAGACTTTAATTTCAAGAAGCATTTTTACGATAAATTATTAATCAGTCAAGGCCGTAATGTTATGCAGAAAATAAAGTGTTTGGTGCCTTATTGCAATTTTCCATGCGGTTCAGAAGTTCTCTCTTAATTGTGCCTTGCAGTCAGATTGTTAAAGCCGTGCTCTTCCCATTTACTCGGTCTTATAAACGCTCAGGCTGGGGAAGTAACACAGCACAGAACGTCATAACGGAGTCACCTTCCTTGGAGTCACACCCTTTTATTGTGTTTTCATTGCCATCTAAAATTGGTTGTGCTCGAGTTGTGTACTAATTACTTTTTTTCCCCCCTCTTTCCTGTTTCTAGGTAAGTCTCTCCTTGACATTTTGGGCATACTGTTTGCTGAGGCGACGTCCAGGTTATGATTCGAAGCCCTGACCATTGGGGCCTGATTGAAATTCTCGTCACACAGGTGTGCTCGTTTACATTTGTTTCATTTTCTGCTTTGAATGTGCCTGAGTGCATTATAGAAAAAAGGTTGAAATGCCTTATTTTGGCTTTAAAGCGCCTCTGCGTTGGATACCTATTTCCCCACGTCTTCGCATCAGTTGTGTCGTTGAATGTTCCCGTGGAGCTGCCTTATGAAGTGTCAGGCACATTTTGTCTCGATGCTGAGATGAAGAATGCCTAATGATTTCATAATGCCTGAGTCACTAGGCTCTCGCATCTGTCCCTAGTCGCACTTATGTGTTTTCCCAGCTGCGTTTCATTCATCTCCTGGAGCTTTAGATGGAAATGGAGATTTCTGGGATATGAAAGCAACTCTCGTTCCGGTTAAGAGGCGCTTCACCGACGCTCCGCGGAGACGCATCTGCGCCTCAGCCGCGGCTGCCAGGGTTCTCAGCAATTAGGCCAGATCAGTGGCAACCTCTCATGCCCTTGCCCCATTATCAGGATCACTAATTACTTCCAGTGCTCTGGCCCTGCTTTGCTTCACTGCCCAGTGCTTGCTCAGGTCCATTCTAGGAAGAAAGAAAATGGATGCGTGTAGGATTGTGTCTTTGTACACGTGTGAGGAAAGATGTTAAATAATATGGCTTAAGCACTATAATCATACACTTTACACCTATCTTATTGCCACATTTATTGGCCCTATATGTCACCTTAGAGCTAGTTATTCACTTTGGCTCATATGTCTATTAAAGGAAAAAGCCACTGTTACCAACATCCCTCTCCAGAGTGACTGACATTTAACTTAACAAATCATCTGAGCAGTTGGGGGTTTAGGGGCCTTGTTCAGGGGCCCAGCAGTGCTGGGATTTGAGCTCACAACCTTCTGATCACTAGTCCACTGTCTTAACCACTGAGCTACCACTCCCACCTCTATCCAGTCTGCGTGGAGTGTACATGTTCTTCCCATGCTTCTGGGGCTTCCCCCAGGTACTCTGGCTTCCTCCCCCAGTCCAAAGACATGCCTTTTAGGCTGATTGGTATCTCTAAATTGTCCATAGTATGTGAATGGGTGTGCTGGTGGGTGTGATTGTGCCCTGTGATGGGTTGGCACCTCATCCAGGGTGCCCCCTGCCTTGTGCCCTGAGTCTCCTGGGATAGGCTCCAGGCTCTATGTGACCCTGTATAGGATAAGCAGTACAGAAAATGGATGTCCCTCTGTGACATCAGCAGAGTAGTCCACTGCTAACTTCTCCACAGGAATAACGAATATATAGCAACAACTCAAAAATTAGGACCAGAATTGCTAAGCATATCACAAATATTTCAATATAAACATATTTAACGTGTTCAAAGGGGGAGTTTTGGTTTACTGGAAAGGGGCTGCAATAAAACCAGTGCTGAGTGGATGCAGTTTGGCTGGTGGACATTGATATGGTAGTGTATCAGGCACAGTAGCCTCCAAAGTGCAACAAAGTGATGTAGATCATTCATGATGAACTTTATAATCATGCTAAAGTAATAAAATTATATAAATCTTGTTATAGTTTGCCCATCCTGGGTTCTTGCGGAGTAGGCGTTTCCCCTTTTTGTATCCGCTGTAAAAGAATTCTTTTTCGCAGCAGAGGATCCACCTTCAAGGGACTTGAGACTCCCAGCACTCAGCAGGGTCCATGGGGATCACTCTCTAAATGGAACCCTATTAAATGCATCAGCTGTCTGATGGAAAGGCTTCAGGGTGGCAAGCTGTGAAAGCCACCAGATCCACCACGGCTTCATTTTAGAAAGGTTTTGTTGGGCGGTGGGGCCGAGGTGATGGAGGGGTGTTGGGCATTTCATCTGTGTGAGAAGGCTGTCTGTGCATCAAGCACAATAAGAAGGAGTGACTTGAAAACCCTGCCCCAAGTGCTCCTGCACATCTTGTGAAGTTCACAAGAAAGCCAGGGGAAGGAGAGCGATGCCTGAGGTTGAAGATCTCTTCCAGCTGAATTATCGATTGAGGGATAGGCGTGCTGTGAGACAGAGTTAGACAGACAATAGGAGATTAAAGAGGAGATTAAAAAAGTGAATATTGACTAGCTTCATTAAGGATATTAGTGTGATTAATAGACCTATCTCAGCCTTTGATCTGAACACTCCACTGTTTGTCAGCTTCCTCCCAGAAGTCAGCCGATACAAAGTGAGGTTTTGGCCAGCTAATGGTGCTTCTGTCCTTTGAACAGTGAAGGTTAGAAAAGGTCTTCATGGCCTACAGCAAAGATCATTCATGGAGGGAAAAAAGGACTTTAGAATGGCAAGCATGCTTCTTGCCAGCTAAAGGTCAGATATCATAGATAACAAGCCAGCTAAAAAGTTAAGAGTGATATTCTTAAAAAAAAAAAAAGGGTGTCCTTTTTACCTACACTCGGTCGTGAGATTTGTGGGTGCTGTGAGTTGGGAGTTCTCAGTGGATTAGAGAGTTTATTGTGAGGCAGGTCTTGACTCCAGTCATCTGCAGTCGGAGTTCATTGAGAGTCCTCCGCGGTGAATGGAAATGAAGGCAGATTAATTCTCCCCTGGGCAACGGCGGCTCTCTTCACAGCTGGAGGTGTTTGGGAAGTGAAAAGAGTGGCCGTGAAAAAGTATGAGGCACTTTTAGGCGCCTGAGCTCAATCCTCCAGAGGATGCACCAAATGGACTATATTGCAATATGCAGTCAAAGTATTGCAAAATATAAGGAACATGAGGAACACTCACTGGCCACTTTAATGGGAAGTTCTCTACTCCTGCTCATGTGGCATCATGTTGCAGCAGTGCAATGCATGAAATCACGCAGATACAGGTCAAAATCAAGGTTCAGTCAATATTCACATTAAAAAAATGTGATGTCAGTGACTTAGACCGTGGCATGGATGGTGGTGCCAGAAAGGCTGGTTTGAGTATTTCGGAAACTGTTGATTTCCTGGGATTTTCACGTGCAAAAATCTCTAGAATGGTCTTGTTGAGAGAACAGAGGAGAATTACTATGTGAGAATGGTTCAAGCTGACAGGTAGGCTATGGTGACTCAAATAACCACTCTTTACAACCGTGGTGAGCAGAAAAGCATTGTGCAACACATCGAACCTTGAGGCAGATGAGCTACAACAGGAGACCACATTGGGTTCAGCCAAGAACAGGAATCTAAGCCTACAGTGGGCATAGGTTCCCCAAAACTGGTCAGCTGAACATAATCACAGGTTGTTTCAAATACAAGTTTCGTCTTTACATCTTACGAAGTACATAGGCACACAGGTAGGATTTTAGTTATAGTTGTGGTGTAATGCTGGCATTCAACCCTCTCCAACCCCTCCCCCACCCCCTCTCTACAACTACTCATAATCCAGACCACTCTATGGTGGGGTACAATTCTGGATCCAGAGGTGCACCACGAATTGCGAAGCAAGCCCCAGTGCTTCTTTCCGGGTTGGTGTCATGGGGGTCCATTCTTGCGCCATGGTCTACTAGGGCTGGACCAATTTTTTATTTTATTTTTTATCGTGATGTTGATTAATTTTCAGTGCAATTTGAGCAGTGTCAATTGTGCAGCATTTGCATTCAAACATCCATTCCATAAAACAGAGAGCCACTATTCCTCCTTAATCACCCTGACCAATGAGCATAGGTGTTGTACTACATGACCTCCCCAGAAGTGTGGCAGAAGTGTGAATGAATGAATCTCATTGAATCTCATTCTTGTAGTGAGAAGCAAACATTTGTCCTAAAAAAATCTTTAATATTATGAACTGAATTTTAAATTCCCAGTTACTAAAATAACGATGACTAAATGTATGAAATGAATGAGGGGCGTGAGTCATGGCTGCACGTCATCTCGCTCAAAACTCCCCAGTGACTCAGTAGACATGGAGCGTGTTTATTAAGACCGAAGTGGTTTATGGCAGAACAGAAACACCACCATGACTAATTATTTAAGCAGCCCTTAATATTCCTGATTTGTTTTTAACTTTGGGAGGACATACTGCGCTCTTCCTTAATATGATTAAAGCTTTATACTAAATTATTTTTGCTCCGGATTTTGGCTGTTGTAGTACAAATATACAGGAAATCAATAATTCACAAAGTTGCGCTAAGAAAATGTAGCTAATATTGTATGTATATAACGATCTACCTAATATATGGATTTACTTATGAATTTAATAAATATCATTATTGTTTCTTACAAAATTGGTGTGAGAATTGCAAAAATTCTTTAAAAAGCTCACTGTGCCCAACCCTTAAAAAAAATAGTATACAATATTTTTAAATAATATATTCTTGAAGTATAGGATATTTCGGGGCTCTGTTTGCGATTAACATTTGGTGGAACAGATCCATATTAGTGTGCTCTGAATTTTCCACCACTGCCTCACTGACCTCTTAACTGTGGTCAATAGCAAAACATTAGCAACCAGTCAATCGCTAGAAAAAATTAACAGAAGGAAACAGTTACACAGTGCTTCATGAAGGGCTCCATCATCCACAGCCTCCTCCTTTCAATTGAGTGGAGAAGAACCAACAACATGCACCTGTTCAGACTGTTATAATCAGAAGCATGTCTGGATTGATCCTGATAATACGACTGAGTAGATTTTTGCTGAAGAAATTGATTAGAGCATGATTGCATGACGCCGAGTTGTGTCAGTTCGCTACATCAGACAGAATTTGTGTGTGTGTGTGTGTGTGTGTGTGTGTGTGTGTGTGTGAGAGAGAAAGAGGGAGAGTAAGCATGCGTCGCTCGGTTTGTGTGATGGTTGTCCAAAAAAACCTGTTTACTACATGGTGTCCCAAAAGTCTCCATTCATAGGGGTAACACTTTTTAGCAAACTGTCATCCAAAATATTTCATACCTAGTTTATATTAAATATATATATTTTTCCAGATAGCCTTTAAGAATGCCTTTGACAAAAGAAGAACGTATCGAAATCATTCTTATGGCAGGATCGGGAAGCTCTCGCAAGGTTGTGATGGACTTTAACAGGAAACATGGCAAACACATCACACACGACAGTGTTGCCAAACTTATTAACAAATTCAGAAAGACTGGAAGTGTTGCGGACCAACCGAGAAGTGGACGTCCACCAACATCCACCGTCGAAGGCACAACCTGTGCTGGCAAACATAGTCCCCTATGTATGGAGACATTTGGGACACCCTGTATTTTACTATACTGAGTCATGTCAGGATTTGCCCCTCTGTCAGAAGCCGTAATGCTTTGCTATTAGATTTGTTCCAAATCACTACAGAACTAGCTCTTAGCCTGGTAAGACACAAGCTTGCAAGACTTTTTTGCACCTGTTTTTTAGGATCAATTTGGCCGCTTTAGGTACAGCACTGCTGTTTGAGCTCAAACACCCAGGGTGTCCACATGGCAACACACAACTGCTTTTGTGTCCCTTAAATGTGCATACATATGTATTCGAGAGAGGATCCGGGAAAAAAAAGTGGGAAGTCAGGACAAAAAAAAAAGAAGAAAGAGTGGAGATATTGTAAATGCAGCTGATTACATATTCCGTTTGATTTTGAGCAAACGTTGGAGCAGTTATCAATGTTGTGCCTAATGTTCTCCTCTTCTCAAAACCAGGTATAAATTTGTAGTGTGTAACTGCCTATGCATTGTTTTTGTTTAAGTTGAATTGGCATTTGTTTCATTGTAATATGGATAGTCTATCGGGCTGTTTTGTCTCACAGAACTATCAATCCTGGTCATAGCAGATCCAATAAATTGATGCAAACATCAATTTCTTTACGTCTAACAAAGAATTTTTTTTTACGTTGCTAATTATATTAAATTGAAGAAAACTTGAATACATTAATTGCATATTCGTTTAATGATGTATTTATTACATGAGATTATTCTGTACACTGTTTTTTTCCCCCTTTGGGGTAAAACTGAATCTAATTTCAGTCATATTGATGTCTTTTACTTTTTCTGATGCAAGTGTCACCATTAAATAAGAACCTTTTGAGCTTAAGAGCTTTTTGACAGCTCTATGGTTGACCATTTCTACCAATTCACAGTGGCTTTGAAATTTTAAGCTATGAATAACTACAAACGGATTCAATTAAATGTGAATGTCAGACGTCCTGCAAGAACATATTGTGGGCATATCAAGTCCTGTTTTGTGTTGCGTCACCTAACATACAGTATATGTATACTGTATTTGCCAGGGTTGTTGTTTGAATGGGTTGACAACTTTGACAACTTGAGTGGTCAAAGCCCTGACCTCAACCCCACTAAACACCTTTGGGATGAATTGGAACGCCGCCCTTAGGCCTCCTTGCCAAACATCTGTGCCTGACCTCACTAATGCTCTTGTGGCTGAACGAGCACAAATCCCCACAGCCATGCTCCAAAATCTAGTGGAACTTCTTCCCAGAAGAGTGGGGGTAATCTGGAATGGGATGCTCAAAAAGAATATATGGGTGTGATGGTCAGGTGTCCACAAGCTTTTAGCCGTAAAATGTAGCTGTTTTGTAACCGAGAATTAGAAGCTCAAAATGCAGAACAAACTCAGCTTCAGAGTTCTGAAAGAATCAGTCCAATTTAAGCTAGATTTCAGAGATGATCTTTAACATCTGTGATGGGTTGGCACCCCATCCAAGGTGTTCCCTGCCTTGTACCCTGAGTCTCCTGGGATAGGCTCCAGGCTTCCCGCAACCATGTGTACACTGAAAAAAAATGATGTGTTGGATTATATATGTATGAATATATATGCACCATTTTTTCTCACACTTTTTAAGTGAATTCAACTTGAAGTAATTAAAAGATGTTAAAAAGTAAAACTCATTTCATTTATTTAAAGATTACCTGACAAAGTTTTCACCGTCTTCCCCAAGTTGTGCTTCAAAAGATGGCTCCTTCACGTCTTTCTCCGGATATTTGCATATCACGTGGCTCACAGTCATACTTCAAATTTCAAGTTAGGTTTACTTAACCTTAACCTAACTGTAATTGTAGTTGACGTGACTCACGTTTTTTTGTTCACTTTATGGATACTATTAATTTCACCTTGTAATTGACATTTTTGTGTTGAAAACACTAATGTACGTTAAGTAAGCTAAAATGTTTTAAAAAATGAACATTTTTGAGTTTAATCCATTTATATTTATACGTAATGGTTGTTGAGCCAACAAATCAGTTTTTTTTTTCAGTGTAGGATAAGTGGTATAGAAAATGGAAGGATGGATGGTTGGATGTTGGTGGTCCAGACCATTTTTTCCTCATGTTTTCAGACCCTGGTGCACCACATGAACAAGAGTTTCTCCTGAGAGCAGATATTTATTGAAGTTGCCAGTATGTTAAGAAATAGTTGCCAAATATTACAAAAAGGATTCCTGATGCACAAATCACTTATGTACTCTGGCGTAAATTATTATTATTATTATTATGTTTGAAACTTAAACCTGCAAGGCTTTTATTACTGGCATGACCACTGTGGTCAGAGACACTGTAACTTCTATGTAATCCAATTATCCACCATAAATTCACTAAAAATCATTAATAATGAAATGCAAGCACCCAATCCAATTGATCTTGATGAATCCTGAATTACTCTGACTAAATAAAGCCAGATAAATGTAATTACGTTAAAATAAGGAATTTTAAAAGCGGCTGTGAGTTGATAAATGACCTAGTGAAAGGCAAAAATGAACAGACTGAACCTGTGCATGTTTACAAAGCCAGTGATTTCCAGCCTGATTTTAATAATTGACTCCAGGGAAAAGCCGGTGCACACGTTTGCTGATAAGCAAGAACAATAGGTTGTAGTATTTGAATCACAAATGTCCATCGATCCTCTATTTGAATAATGCACAGTGGCAGACCTTGGCTATAGGCTAATGTATGGATAGTTTGTGAACTCACTGGCTTTCTTTTTTTTCCCCCATAAACCCTCAAATTGTAGTCGACTGCCGGATTCCAGTGTCGACGCCATAAATCCAGACAGACTGTTCTCAAGACTTCAAGTCATTCAGATTTCCTTGCCGCCTGTTAGACTCAACACCTTAAGAAAGGTCAAGTGTTTTATCATCTTTTTCTCACCTAACCACAGCCGGGACATGTCACGGCAGATGTAGCCACTCATTACTTGCTGTCTTCATGAGAAGAAGCCTCGGGGTTCCCTTTGCCGTAAGGGTTTGGGTGCAGGCCACGTTTATTTCCTTGCTCAGCACTCCCATCATATATCACTCTCAGTCGTTTAATCATTTCGCTATCGTGTTATGTTTTGCATCTTAGGTCAGAAAGTGCTTTAGATTCATTTTAGTGCTGCAGGCTAGGGGTTACTGCACTGTGTCCTTAGAGTGTAATGAATAGAGAACACGGTTGTATATGCAGGCGAATTAATGAGCTAAAACATCACTTAATATTACACTGACCTATAACCATATCACGTTCATGCTTCATATTACATTATTGCTTCATGTATTTAGTAAGCAGTAAAGCAATACAGTGAGTGTTGTTATAGGAAATTAATCAATGATGATGGGATGGTGGGATGCAGTCCGACTTAAAGCTGAGCATGCCCTGAAGTGTTTTGTATTTCTCTTATACCGCAGCAAATTGCCAACAAATACGGTCTTTAACTTATTAATGAACGACACGTCATAATTTTTATCTGTTTATTGCTACGTTTGATGTTGCGGAACATCTCTGAGACGTTATTTCATCTCATCACTTATGTTATAGCAGCTATAAACAGTTCTCACCTCTAAAGCCTCTCTGTTTTCCGTCTTTCTTGAAGTTTGAATTAATAAGACAAGAAAAAAACTAAGCTTGTTATGTTACCAAGAAAGACCAATAATAGTACAATAGTAAATGTAATTCCCATGGTGGAAAACAAAGCCCTGACAGTGGAGGCTCCTTCCGTAAACTTCATGTTATCGGTGATTATATGTTTTTCTTTGTTAAATAACAACACTTTTTTTTTAATCGGTTTATTATTAGCCTTAGATTCTGTGGAACGTCCACCATACAGATCCCTGTGAATGAATTGACACTATAGAAACAGTAACGCATTTGAACGAGCGCATTAACATAAATGTGATTTGAATGACTGTCAAATTGTTAGTGTTGTTAGAACCAATCAGAATTGAGAATTCTGCAGCGTTGTGGTATAATTATGGATTAACTATGATGTAGGATTGCGATTCAGAATATATACTCATCACTAACCTGTAGTTTTAAATAATTCATTGCTGTAGTTCATGTATCTTTTATGTATATTGCATATATATGAGAGTATTATGCTTTTGTAGCATATCAAAATGGAAAGTGGCATGGCTCGGTGCGTGATGAGAATCAACTGATAGCTCATATTCAGCTTGCTCTCTCTGAAACAGCATGAAACAGCCTTTCTTCTTTCATGCCATTTGTCCTCAGATGTTCAAGGTTATTAGCTTACAGTCCTGATTAACATGCAAATCTGGACTATAAGAGAAAACAAAAAACATTCCGCTTGTATAAACTCTAAATTCAGACACTCTAAAATATGGTTCGCAACATCACACTTAAGACTCACTAAGTTTTGGAGTTTCAAGGTTTCCTAAAATCCAATTCGTGACGGGTTTAATAACAAGCTTATCAGCCAGATCTGGTGTGTTTAGAGTCAGGAAACCTTGAAACTCTGCAGGTCAGTAGTTCCAAATGCCAGGAATTGAGTAACCATGCTCCAACACATTGTAGTGAGGTTAAGGGGGAGAAAATCTACAGCCAGTCAAGTGTAAAAACACCTTCATCCACAAATTAGAATCTAAAATCCATGAGAGCTTGTAAACCCAATATTTTCAACGGCGGTATGTTTTCACCTGCCTAATTCCTCAAGGGAATTTTTCCGTCATCTGTTACCACCTCAAAGCCAGTGCCTATAATTGTGTTTTTTTTCCCCCCCTTCCAACGTCGTCCTTTGCAGATGAATTACAAAATGAGGTTTTTTTTTGCTCATTCTGCTGCTTTTGTTTTTGTTGCAGGTGCTGCTTGTTATCAGCGCATAGCCTTTACCGAGAGCATTAGGCATTCTAAGTGGAGTTCTGTTTACTGACAAGAACCCGCGACTCTCAGTTGCACGGCTGAAAGGTGCTCAGTAGTGACAATTACTCCGCTCACTGTGACAGAAAGCAGAGATAACTAAGATGAAGAGAGAAAAGTAACCTTCAGTGAGACTATTAAAATGCAAAAGAACAACGTAACACTGAGAATCTGTCAGATTGCTAGCTAATTGTTTCGCTTTGTTTTCTTACATCATGGTTGCCACGTTGCCACAAATAAACAAATAAATACATCAATGCTTCAATAAAATAAAACCAAATAAAATTCAGTAAAATCGCTGGTTATCACTGGTTACTGTAACCTTTTTGTTTTGTTTTCTCCCGAGAATGTCCACTAGGATTCTTGTCCCTTTCAAGATTTTTCAGACTTCTTGGGTTCAATGTTCTCACGTTTAATCATTAGTTGTATAATGAAAACGCACAATGTGGTATTTATTTGCATTAGAGAGAATTAGGGTATGCCCAAAGACAACATATTTGCAATTATATTGTCTTGAGTCAAACAATCTTTTCAAAACATCTGGAAATGTGTCAGTTGCTCCAGGATTTGAAAATGAACTCGAAATCAAGCAAACGCCGCAATTTTTCAAAATGCTTGCGATTTTTCAAAATGACCCCAGATTTTCCGCAGATTCGTACCAAGATGCATTATGTGACGTCATCACAACACGCCAAAGCCCTCTTCGATTCACGTGCGTCGAACGAGTACAGCTAAAAGGTCTCATTTACTAACAAACATCACTGCAAAAGAGCGTGCAAACAATTTCGTGCAATTGCAGTTTCGCCAATTCAAGTAGTTGTTCACAAAAAAAAGCACAAAAAGACTCTGCAAGTTGCATCGCAAATACTGAAAAAAGCCGCAGCAAAATCAAGCATTTTTGGCCGCAACAATCACAGAAAAAACTCCTGTACGGACTGATGAGTAGCAGACTTTGTAGATGTACTCTAGAACCCTATCTACAGATCTTGAAATCAAGTTTCTTTGTCTTCTTCTTCTACTTCTTCTTTTTCTAAAATAATAATAATAATAATAGTAATAATAGTAATAATAATAATAATAATAATAATAATAATAATAATAATTATTATTATTATTATTATTATTATTATTATTATTATTCCACAGTGATGTTGAATTCTCAAATCTGTTCATTCAGAAGGTGTTGATTAATTTTCAATACCAGTAGGAAATAGCAAACGTACAGTAATTGTTAATATGGTGAAGTTTTCTGTGAGGGCATGTTTATTTACCATTTTTGGAAGGAGTCTCCAGTGTCGGTGCTTTGTAACAGTCAAACATAAAGCTGTAACTTTACGTTTTCAGGATGGAGGGCCCTACGGTTTCTCGGTAATTTGGCAACCTGCATCATTTTTTTTTTGTCTTATTGACTTCAAGAGAGAGCAAAAAAAGAGAGGCTGGTGAGGGAACGACTGTTTATAGCTGCTGTAACTGAAGTGATAGAGGATGTAACTTGTTTCGGGGATATTCCACAACTTTAAATGTAACTATAAATAGATCAAAAGAATGAATAAAAAGTATGACATGCCTTACTTTAATAAATAAAAAAATGTCATCGCTGGCAAATTGCTGTGGTATAAGAGGGAAAGGAACACTTCAGGATGTGCTGTTATACAGTATGTGTTGGAAAATTAACACGCCAGGTCACATTCCACACCACGTCATTGATTATTTTCCTATATACTGTACTCTAACAGCATACTCCCAAAGTGTTTTATTTCTTAAATATTCAACAAGTATCCAATAAAAATGAGGACTTGATGTTGTTTATTAGTCTAAGACAGTTTGCATCTTATGTGATAAATAAAACGCTTTGGTGTATCAGATCAAAAAATATGTCATCGAATCTGACACCAATCTAGAGCTTTCAGCTAGAATCATTATTGGACCAATGCATCATGGGAGGTGATAGAAGATGCAGGTTTTGATGGGGATGATGGTTGTTTTTTGTATTTTTATTTTTTTTTCTGTCAGGGTCAGTGGGTCTCTCGTGCAGGGTTTCAGACCTGACCCAGACTGTGCAAGCACTCATTATTAGAATCGATCTGTTTGTCGAGCCTGTATGATTTAATGCTGAACTATTGCAAATTCTTTTCTGTTCTGTCCAACTCTCATGACGTTTTTTCACACCGCGAGCACCGGTATTTGTTATTAGACTTCATTAGACAAACCTGTAACGTGTTTGCGCCAAGGCTGTTGGTGATATCATAGCTGGCTCTAACACCAAAACCATTATAGCTGTACAGAAACGGCGCTCGTGCAATTCACTGATTTAATCGGTTTGAGCCAGGAATCACTTTGACACTGGAAGCACTTGATGCTGCCAGTCTACAGCAAATAAGTGAGAGTTATGAGGGTTTTTTTTGGTCGGGGGGGGGCTTGTTTGGTAGTAGAAGAAGTACGGCGGGGAAATGGATTAACTGATCCCTGTCAGCGAAAGAGCTGTGCGAAAATGCATCTCATACGTCTTAAGCAGCCAAAGGAAAGAAATTTGAATGTCCTCGGGTGGAATATTGACAGACTGAGATAATGGTACATTGATCTTCATCTCCAGGCTTTTGTGATATAGTTGAAATCTTTCTGTTGTCCTGCTTTAAAAATGATTGCCGCTGGTTTACTCTCAAGATAAAAGGAGCTCACGGTGTTCTTTTTAAAACAATCCAGGCCCCAGTGACTGAGTCGGGAAAAGGGCGCAGGAAATGTTTTGATACAAAAGCCGGGCCGCTATCTCTGGCTAACAAAGCGTTCTTATCCCGGCTCACGTTTTTGTTTTTTCCTTTTGTTTAAATTTTTTTTTTTTTTTTTGCCCACTCCAAGATGATTTTGTAAATGAATATTGATCATTTGTCTGTGAGATGCTCCTCATAAGTGCTGCTTGGCTGGGTGGGAGTCATTATGCACTTTGTATTTGCATTCGGCGAGCAGCAATTACCTGTGCCGCGTGCTCCGTGTGTGGCTGTATTAATAAGCCCGCTCCTTGATTCCATCTATCGTGCGGCGTCAGAGCCAGGCCAGCGTCGCTGCCCGCCGAGCTGTGATTCATAACAACAGTTTTGGAGGTGTACACGAGGCACACACACACTGATCCATCACTGAGCTCCACACCAGGTGTTCTCTCTCTCGTTCTCTCTCTCTCTCTCTCTCTCTCTCTCTCTCTCTCTCTCGCCAGCATGCTCGTGTACTCCAGTCCCGCCACGCTACACGTACTGCAACCCACGGATTAGGGTCCGGATTAGCACAGATTAGATGGCATCTCCTTGAAAAAAAAAAGTAGGGGGAAAATGATGGAACAGCCATACTGCACAAACAAAGGCAGGTTTCGTCGCGGCTGTCGTCTTTGTTTTCGCACCGCACCGTTTTGCTGTCGACGATTTCCCGGTCTGGCTGTGTGATTCGTCATACTCTTGGTGTTTTTTTGTTTTGTTTCTTCCTCCCCCTCCTTCTGAGTTTGTTTTTGGTTTTTTTTGTTCTTTTCCGTCAGCATTCCAAACCAAAGGCGCACCACGTGCTCCCCATCAACTGAAAATAAATAAATAAATTTTATTTTTTTTTTGTTTTTTTTTAAACTAAACACAAAACATGCCGGTGAAAATGCAGCAAATTTTTCCAGCCGCCATGAAAACGAATGCTAATGTGACTAGATAAATGAGAATTTGTTTGTTGCCATAGCAACACCTCGGGTCATAAGCCAGCGAGGAGATGAGGCCGGGGCTGAAGCTGTGAAGGTGATTAGTCTTTTGTGTCTGTCATACTTAATTTAGTATCACACACACACACACACACACACACACACACACACACACACACACACACACACACACTACACCTTCTAGCAGACAGTGGAAACTAGCGGAAATGAAAGATGAGAGACTATTTTGGAGGAGATTAAATATACAGTGGCTTATTTAATCAGAGCAAGAAACCGTTGTCAAGTTTTTATATACGGATTGTGGAGTATTGATTGTATATACAAGCCGTGCGTTTCCCCGTGTGTCATCCCTGCTGTGCGCTAAGATAAAGGACCTGTTGTGTTTCACGCGGCAGCTTGTTAGCTTATAAGAAGCGTCCAAGAAGCCTTCAGTCAAGTCGAGTTTTTTTTAAGGCACTTTAGACACTAAAGGCAGAACATTACATTTTGG
Source organism: Cranoglanis bouderius (assembly GCA_023630585.1). Lineage (NCBI taxonomy): Eukaryota > Metazoa > Chordata > Actinopteri > Siluriformes > Cranoglanididae > Cranoglanis > Cranoglanis bouderius. The sequence continues at coordinate 19,402,892 of CM042541.1, forward strand.
TCACGTCAATCACTTTCCAGATTTTCCTGATTTGATAGAATGCATTTATAACATGTCTGCTCTTAAACTGTAGTAATTAAAATGTCAAAACTCAACAGTAATATGTTTCTTTCACTGTTTTTGTTCTCTGAAGAGTGTGTTCACAGTGAAATGAACATTTTAATACAAAAGTCATGTAAGTGTGCACATGTTTAACGTATATTTAATTAGAAGAGGCCTCATTTGCATAAATAAATGTGATTTTTGAAAAAAATAAATGTTTTAATACTTGTAAGAATATTAGCAATCAACTGCAAAGATTGTGATATCTTTTCCCTTCTGAAAAAAAAACCCCAATAGAAGCCCTCATAGAATTTGTAATGGTTTTAATGGTTATAATGGGGATTGTATTGGTTTTAATTGATCCCGGTGGGTCTCTACTGGCAAGTTGTTGCCTTTCTTTGGTGGCATGTTATGTATAGTGGATACCATTAAGGACCAATAATGGTAATGGTAATGGTTTTAATGGGTAATGGTTTGTAATTGTATTTGTAGTGGAAACCATTAGAATGTTTGTGATGGTTTCTATTGTTTTTTTGTTTTTTTTTTCAGCAGGTTTTTTTTTAATGATCCTTTTTACCTGCAGTGTCTTGCTTTAAGATTCTGCCAAAAGCAGCATGCATTTATACACACACACACACACACACACACACACAGGCGTTGGAAAAGCCATGTCCATTGGGCTGTGGCTAACATGACATTCTCAGCAGCCGGTTCTCCCACAGAGCCCAAGGACCAAGAGTGAAAGCACGTGTGAAGACCTGTCCTCCCTGTCCACGCTCCCTCACACACATGCTTGAGCTCTTTCAGTGGCACCTGGTTGATAGGAGCCACCCTGGCAGCCATGCTTGCTGGCCCCTGGAGGAGACGAGATGGTTTTCTTGCATACTCAAAAGAGCTAAGGCTGTGCACTGCTTTTGCTTCTCTCTCTCTCTCTCTCTCTCTCTCTCTCTGTGTGTGTGTGTGTGTGTCTCAGTGATTCAGCTCCTGTGTGGGAGCCCAGGGGAAAATCCTGCAGCCTGCCCATCCACTACCAAGCCCACTAAGACATCTGCTTAAACATCTCACATCATAGATCTCCACCTGCATTCAGCTAGCTTTTAAAGAGTATTTATGTCAGCAGCAGTGTTAAGATGCGTAACAGCTCCCACTCGTACCATTTGTAAGCCAAAATAACCAACATGAAGCTTCAGGCTATTGGCAACATTTTCAGAAAGTTCAGTAAAGTATTCAACGAGTTCTAATAAGGTTTGCAAAAATAGCATTCCAGCAATGCTCTACAACCAAATATGATGCAGCCATGTTGTAAAAATGGTACACATTATGTAAAAAAAAAAACTAAAATAAAAAACGTTTTCAGAACACCCAGAGAACATATTTAGAAACAAAGGTTCTTGTAAGAACTGTAACATTCAGAAAACATTTGTAGCTGAGGAATTAGGGGTACACAGTTAATTATTGGCCTCACAAATGCGATATTTGTGAGGTAAGATAAGATGGCTAACTAACTTAGAAAAGATGGCTAACTAGGTATAGTTTTGTGTATGGTATGGTATGCTAAGTATAGTTGTGTGTATGGTATGCTAAGTATAGTTTTGCGTATGGTATGGTATGCTATAGTAGGTATAGTTGTGTGTATGGTATGCTACAGTATCTCACAAAAGTGAGTACACCCCTCACATTTTTGTAAATATTTTATTAAATCTCTTCATGGGACAACACTGAAGAAATGACACTTTGCTACAATGTAAAGTAGTGAGTGTCCAGCTTGTATAACAGTGTAAATTTGCTGTCCCCTCAAAATAACTCAACACACAGCCATTATTGTTTAAACCGCTGGCAACAAAAGTGAGTACACCCCTAAGTGAAAATGTCCAAATTGGGCCCAAAGTGTCAATATTTTGTGTGGCCACCATTATTTTCCAGCACTACCTTAACCCTGTTGGGCATGGAGTTCACCAGAGCTTCACAGGTTGCCACTGGAGTCCTCTTCCACTCCTCCATGACAACATCACAGAGCTGGTGGATGTTAGAGACCTTGCGCTCCTCCACCTTCTGTTTGAGGATGCCCCACAGATGCTCAGTAGGGTTTAGGTCTGGAGACATGCTCGGCCAGTCCATCACCTTTACCCTCAGTTTCTTTAGCAAGCCAGTGGTCGTCTTGGAGGTGTGGAATACTGCCCTGCGGCCCAGTTTCCAAAGGGAGGGGATCATGCTCTGCTTCAGTATGTCACAGTACATGTTGGCATTCATGGTTCTCTCAGTGAGCTGTAGCTCTCCAGTGCCGGCAGCACTCATGCAGCCCCAGACCATGACACTCCCACCACCATGCTTGACTGTAGGCAAGACACGCTTGTCTTTGTACTCCTCACCTGGTTGCCGCCACACACTCTTGACACCATCTGAATCAAATAAGTTTATCTTGCTCTCATCAGACCACAGGACATGGTTCCAGTAATCCATGTCCTTAGTCTGCTTGTCTTCAGCAAACTGTTTGCGGGCTTTCTTGTGCGTCATCTTTAGAAGAGGCTTCCTTCTGGGACGACAGCCATACAGACCAATTTGATGCAGTGTGCGGCGTATGGTCTGAGAACTGACAGGCTGACCCCCCACCCCTTCAACCTCTGCAGCAATGCTGGCAGCACTCATATGTCTATTCTGCAAAGCCAACCTCTGGATATGATGCTGAGCACGTGCACTCCACTTGTTTGGTCGACCATGACGAGGCCTGTTCTGAGTGGAACCTGTCCTGTTAAACTGCTGTATGGTCTTGGCCACCGTGCTGCAGCTCAGTTTCAGGGTGTTGGCAATCTTCTTATAGCCTAGGCCATCTTTATGTAGAGCACCAATTCTTTTTTTCAGATCCTCAGAGAGTTCTTTGCCATGAGGTGCCATGTTGAACTTCCAGTGACCAGTATGAGAGAGTGTGAGAGCGATAACACCAAACTTAACACACCTGCTCCCCATTCACACCTGAGACCTTGTAACACTAACGAGTCACATGACACCGGGGAGGGAAAATGGCTAATTGGGCCCAATTTGGACATTTTCACTTACGGGTGTACTCACTTTTGTTGCCAGCGGTTTAGACATTAATTGCTGTGTGTTGAGTTATTTTGAGGGGACATCAAATTTACACTGTTATACAAGCTGGACACTCACTACTTTATATTGTAGCAAAGTGTCATTTCTTCAGTGTTGTCCCATGAAAACATCTAATAAAATATTTACAAAAATGTGAGGGGTGTACTCACTTTTGTGAGATACTGTAAGTATAGTTGTGTGAATGGTATGCTAAGTATAGTTTTGTGTATGGTATGGTATGCTACAGTAGGTATAGTTGTGTGTATGGTATGCTAAGTATAGTTGTGTGAATGGTATGCTAGATACAGTATACAGTAGTTTTGTGTGTGGTATGGTATGCTAGGTACAGTTTTGTGTATGTTCTGTTAGGTATTGTTTTGTGTATGGTATGCTAGGTATTGTTTTGTGTATGGTATGCTAGGTATAGTTTTGTGTATGGTATGCTTGGTATTGTTTTGTGTATGTTCTGCTAGATATAGTTTTGTGTATGGTATGCTAGGTATAGTTTTGTGTATGGTATGCTAGGTATTGTTTTGTATATGGTATGCTAGATATAGTTTGTGTATGGTATGCTAGGTATTGTTTTGTGTATGGTATGCTAGGTATTGTTTTGTGTATGGTATGCTAGGTATAGTTTTGTGTATGGTATGCTAGGTATTGTTTTGTGTATGGTATGCTAGGTATAGTTTTCTGCATGTTATGCTAGGTATTGTGCCGTGAAGGGGTCATTTATATGTTCCCGGGATCCTGCGTTACCCAGTTCAGTATTCTGTTAACACACATTAAGCAAACTTTTCCAAAGGTTTTATGTAGTCAGGACTCATTTTCCCAGGGCCTTATTAACTTTATTACCTTTTAACTTTAAACACCTCAGACACATTTCAACGAATAACAGCCTACATTAGTTTAAAGTGCATCCTTCATCCACACTTGAAATGTTATATTATGAACTTGGAAAATGAACTAGTTTGCACATGCTGAACCTTCATTTGTGCTGCTCTAAAAATAGGTGTTAGTCTACATTCATTCATTCATACAGTTCAACTCCATTCATGAACAATAGTGAAATGTATGCACTAAACTGAAGAAATACCATACTGTAGCCTATAAAACACAGTAAACGGTCATAAAAGGAACAAAATGTTAAGTATGAACATGTCCCACCTTTTACTTCTGCTGAAGCCTAACTCCAACTTTAAATCACCATGTGCCATATAAATCTGGGGAACATAGGATCCTGGGAACATACAGTAGTGTTAGAATCTCCCCCTCGCTACGCTGCTAGCAGAGGCTAGCAGAATGTTCTTGGAAGATTCCTCCATGTCTTTGGTTTCCTCACGTTCCCTAGATTTCAGATTATTGTCTCGTGACTTCCTGGATTTTTGCCTTGTGAGTGTTTGGATTATTGACTAGCCTTTTCGGAATTAATGCCCTGTCGTTTTTTGGAATATTGTCTTGTTTATTTGTGGATTTTTGTTAGACTGTCCCATTTCTTTTGAATGATCTATTATTTTGGACTGTTCCTAATAAACTGCCTATTTCCCCCGCGAGTGCATCCTGCTTCCCTCCTTCTGGTACCATAACAAGTAGATACGCTCCCATTTTGTGTATGTTAGCTAGCTCACTCAATGTGGTCCAGTCAGTGTTTTTTTTTTGTTTGTTTGTTTTTTGTTTTTTTCAGATTCTAATCTGTAAATGAATTGGCTAATGTTTTTTTAACCCAGAGAGGGTTGAATGTAAAACCTATTTGGGAAGCTTTGAATCGTTAATTATCCAAAAATAAACTAAAATTATTACTTTTCAGCTCAGGAAATTCTTTCTTTCACCCCCAAACCCCTCCCCCTCCCCACCCCACCCCACCCCACCCCACCCCACCTCACCCCACCTCACCCCACCTCACCCCACCTCACCCCCTATTTCACAGTGAAAGCTACCAAAACTGCTACATGTAACATGTTACTGCTTGTTAGCTAGGTGGTTTAATTCTGGTGTTTTTTAAAAGACGGTGAATCAGATCTTGTTGTAGTGTTCAGTAAGTGATATGACTTAACAACTTTCAGCGGGATGGGAAAAGGTGGAAACCTTTTTCTTTTTTAATTTTTTTTTTTTTTTTTTTTTTTTTTTTTTTTTTTTTTTTTTTTAAATTTACCTTTTTAAACATGGGAATATTGCATGTCTTTGCATCTCCCCTTAAAGACCTGACTCTGGTGCTTTCAATTACAAGCTCCCCAGTCATGTTTTAATTGTCTGTGTGGGTGCGGTGGCATATTTATTCATTTATTTCTTTTGACTCTAATTGTGTTCACATTAACATTTAAAGGAAACAATTAGCTGAATAAGGAGCAGTCTTACTGCGATTCAATGATTTGTACATGAAGGTGCACGGGCTTATAGTGTACAGTGTAAAAGAAAGAGCAGTAAAACGTGCAAATTATTTGCATAATTGATCGGGATTGCAATCTTGGGTACAATAATTGTAAATATAATTTTAGCCCTTAACGTTCAGCCTTCTTTCTTCTCATTTAATCTCCTTATTCAACTTCATATATATGCTTGCAATGACGGATTAACCAATGTCAACATGTTTTTTTGTTTTTTTTTTCTTTTTTGTAATGTTAACATCTTTTCATAAACTTTAATTTACTCAAGCTTGCTACATTCCTAAGCTGCTTAACCGAGCTCATTTTTTCCCACCACACAGTTCCTCAGGTTGTCTTTTTCTGTGTGACACGTTCAGCTTGTTAATCACCACACAGTCCTATTCTTGCATGTCTGCTTCGCATGGTTTGTAAGAACTGAAGTGCTTTACAGAGCCAGCGAGGTGTGTGTGTGAGGCTGTGGATCTGGATGCAGCCTTTGGGCCACTTAAACCTCTCAGCTTATCCCCAGAGGCGTGCTGGCGTAGATAGCATTGCACATGAGCCTACAGCTTCTTGTTTTCTTCCCTCTCTCTCTCTCTCTCTCTCTCTCTCTCTCTTTGTCTCTCTCTCTCTCTCTCTCTCTCTCTGTCTCTCTCCTTTTCCCTCTCGCCATCGCCCAGGCCGCAGGGTACATTTTTTAGACAGCACCCCACAGGGCTGGTAATTGTGCTGGACATCGCGATGGGGCGGACAGGCTAATTTTTTTTAACGATAGGCTGCTCTTTCCGGCTCACCCCTGTCGGCTAGCTTTGACATTAGCGCTCCGTTGCTGCGGGATGGTAAATGACTCCTCTGCTTCTCATCTGATTACTGTACACACAACCCTGATGCAGAGGCTTTTCAGTGGTAGTAAAGAGGCTTTAAGGGTCTTGTTAGATCCAAATAACTCATTTGCCGATTCTCCTTAAATCAGATTTGTACTTAATCCTAGTCAAGGATGGGCTGCTGAAGAACTGCTCCTGCTGATTCAGCAGTAAAGCTGAATCTAATATGAAGCCCAAAGCACACTTCAATATTTATTAAAGCTGAAAGAGAAGAAAGAAACAAAGAAAATTGCATTTTCCCCCGTAGACTTGATGTAGTCAATCAGCCATGACATGCGTCTGAAGTTTTCTTTCTTTAGTTTGGAACTGGAGCCATTTTGTTTGTTTTGCTAACAAGTAAAGGAAATCCTACAGCTACCATGTTAGCACTGAGCAAATCAACAAAAAATAAATCTTAAAACACAAACCACACACTCATCTTAAGATATTATTTGACTTAGTAAAACCATTTGTACCAAAAAGAAATCTCATAAAGCCTGCTTTATCTAGTTGGCCACAAGACTGATGCTAGTCTTGCTAACAAGCAACGGGGGTCATTCCTGTGTTCCCAGGGTCCCGTGTTCCCTGGTTCAATATTCTGTTAACACACATTAAGTAAACTTTTGTAAAGGTTTTATACAGTCAGGACTCATTTTCCCATTGCCTTATTAATTTTTTTTTTACCTTTTAACGTTAAACACCACAGACACATTTAAATGAATAACAACCTACGTTAGTTTAAAGTCCATCCAACTTGGAAAATGAACTAGTTTGCACACGCTGAACCCTCATTTGTGCTGCTCTAAAAATAGGTGTTAGTTTACATTCATTCGTTCACACAGTTCAACTCCATACATGAACAGTAGTGAAATGTATGCACTACGCTGAAGAAATGCCATACTGTAGCCTATAAAACACAGTAAACGGCCATAAAAGGAACAAAATGTTAAGTATGAACATGTCCCAGTTCTCACTTATGCTGAAGCCTAACTCCAGCTTTAAATCACCATGTGTTCGTTATGGGAAATCATGGGAACATAGGACCCTGGGAACATAGATACGCTAGTAAAGGAAGTAGCGGAAACTTATAGCTATAGCTTTTAGCTATGTACTGGAGCATTGCAGTTAACAGTTTCATACAATGTCATAAACCACATAGGCAATTGTTGATGTTAATACTGTGCCTATAACTTATTAGCTATTAGCTAGCTTCAGTGCAAAGCTTAAGAAACAAAGGGCACATAAGTAGAGCTGACAAACATGATATGAAGTGTGTGTCTGTTATGCAATCACTTTTTTATCATGTTAGCCCACTTCTGTCTCTCCTGCTTCCTCCCACATGTCATAGTTTTGCTCACTGAGCTCCTATAGGCATCGATCCAAAGTGCTCCCACTTTTGTGATTTGTAGGCCAAAACCAGTCAATTTGATATAAAGCCCCAAGCAAATATTATAGCACTTATTTTCATCCTAATGACCTCCTTCTTTACCCCTATTCTTATCCTTTTCCCTCATTTCCCTTCTTAAACCTCTTCATCCAACCTTAAACTTGATATGTAGGCTGGAATAACTTAGAAATAGACGGCTATTTGTGTCAGAACATACTCCCCCACTATGTTTTTTTTTTTCTTCCTTAAAATCCATATTTAGCTAGCTTTATGATGCCAACATCTTACTTTAAACTTCCCATTTTTAATGTCCTCTGCCTGACACATTCTGGCCTTTTTATGCCCCACATGGGATAAATTGCAGCACAGTCTTATTGCTGCCCAAGTTCATAGGGCTTAGTTATGTAAGGAATAAAACATAACACGGGTGCGCTGCTATAAGAAAAACGATCAGTGATGCTGTGGTGTAATGTGGCCTGACTTGAAACAGAGTTAAACTTACCACTCTGAAGTTGATTGTTTTCCAATAACAGCATGTCCGGAAGTGTCTTATTCCTGGTATACCACAGAAGTAAAGAACAGTACTGCGTAATTTTTTAAAATCCATTTTAATGTTGTGGAACAGCCGTGAAACAGGTTAGTTCCTGCTATTACTTACGTTAGAGCATTTATAAACAGTTGTTCCCTCACCAGCCTCTTTTTATTTCTCTTTTGAAGTTAATAAGACAAAAAAGCAGCACGTCATGTTACATAAAAAACACAAAACATGTCCTGAAGACTTTTGACCTCCAACTGTTACAAAGCGCCGACACTGGAGACTGATGAAAAATTAAAAGTTAATTATATCAACAATAATACTTTTTCTGTGCTCAATAACAACACTTTTTAAAAAAAAAAAAAAATTTGTTTATAGCATCGTATAAATCCCTTATGCATCCCAGTTTGCCTACTTATGCTTTGCACTAAAGGTATGCACTCTTTTGCTGAATAAAAAGTACATACTTTTGAGTGTGTAGCAAAAGAGTATGCAAGTACTGGGACATACTAACATGTCATGTAACGGAAGAGAGCGTTGTTGCGCACACTGTCACCGTAAACAAACTACTCGTTGCATTTCAGCTTTTCTTCATTCACTATTCCATATATAATTTATAATTGAATTGACCATTTCCTTTATTTTTTTTTTCTCTAAATTTCATTTATATCTCTCTACGTCCACCACGTTTGCAGGTTGAATTCGGTGAAGCAAACCGTCACAAAACTCCTCCTCCCTCTTGCAAAGAGTTGTGGGCAAGATTGGCTGAAAAAGTGTCCATGGATCCACACTTCGAAAATCAACTGGAAATTGTAGACCATCCGGGTACCTTTGGGATACTCATTTCAAAGTACTACAATCTGGAACACATTCATTCTAATCTCAGATACTATTTAGGATGGATAGTAGATGAATTGGGACACAGCATTGGATTATGTGAAATGTCTGCCATTACAAGTCCCTGTGAATTAGCTGTAACTATAGAAACAATAACAAGCGCATTAATATAAACTAATGCAAGAGCTGCTGTTACAGAAAATCATTGAACACCTTCTGACCAATCAGAATTGACAATTCAGTGGTGCTGTGGTTAGGTGAAGTAGGTATACTTGTAGGAAGGGAAGGTAGTGGGCAAGGCATCTCTGTGGGCAGGTACAGGGTTGCCATGCTTGATTGAGATCACTCCTCCTTTTTTGACTGGCATGTGTCGGTTCAGACGCGAGTGCTCTTCCGGAGGTCGACACAGCCACTCATATCAAGACGCTGCTGTAAAGGCATGTTTCCTCTCTGCTCCTCCAACACGGACATGTCTCGTGTCAATCAGCGGCTCCCCGCACACAGGCCGAGACTTCTGCAAAATGTATTTTTAGCCGTCTTTAGATGTGCTAAGGACCTTCGACGTTGCCGTGGCTGTTGAGGCTTGCAGCCAGGAAGAAGCGGGTAATAAAAAGGGATTTTGAGGAAAAAGTGAAATATCCAGCTATGTTGATCGTGCATCCACCCATGGCTAATTGCAGAGCGAGAATGAGTAGTGTGCTGGTCCAGCCAATTTACCCAGTGCAGGCCAGCGCTCGCAACACAGACAGTGAAAAGGGGAGATTTTACAGTAGTTGCTTATGGACTCGCAGATAAATATGCGCATGCAGAGAAGTGTGAAGAGTTTTTATCTTCCTTCCGCACAGGCACAAGACTCTGGGGGAAAAGATTGAGTTTTCACCTCGAAAAGTCTTTCGCACTTGCATTCTCGTCCTAAAAAGGAGCTTTTTCATCATTTCATGAAGTGGAAGTACGATGCACTCTCATGACATGCACAGATCCCGACTGCAGCCTGAATAACACAGCATTCAGATTCTCAAGATTATCTGTAGTGGTTAAATATGCCTTGTTATGCCTACTTGTGTGATAATAGCTAATTCTAATCTGATTAAACTGTGCTGCTGTCTTCTCAGTGAGAAGCAGCCTATAAATGGATTTACAAGAAGTAGCCACTAGTCTAGTGGTCCTCAAAGTGAGGTCTGGGGAACCCCAGGGGTCTGAGAAGCATAGCCAAGGGTTTACGGTTTTATTGAGTTCTTATAATTCTTATAGTTATTAGCCTGTGATTAAATGGGATTAATCCAAACCTGATTCTGATAAATAAATACAGCCTATAAACAATGTCACCTTGGACCTACAGTGTAAGAAAATTGCTGGAAATTTTACAGTAATTTGGTTTGCCAGTCATGCGATGGGTTGGCACCCCGTCCAGGGTGTCCCCCGCCTTGTGCCCCGAGTCCCCTGGGATAGGCTCCAGGCTCCCTGCGACCTGGTGTAGGATGGATGGATTGCCAGTAAAGTACTGTAAAATTTACAGTTGTCTAAAATGACACATACATGACCAATACATTTGCTCATTTGGCTGATGCAGGATACATCTAAACTGAAGGTTAAGGGTCTTGCCCAGCCAGTACAGCTTGGCATTGCTGGGACTTGAACACATAACATTAACCTAACTAAAAAACTGCATTGAATCAATGCAAGTTAGCAGAGGTAGTTGTGGCTGCTTCATCATGCCCATTCTGTGGTGAAGTTTATCGTAAGGATATATTTATTTCATATCAGTGGAAGGAGTCTCCAGTGTCAGTGGTTTGTAACAGTCAGTAGGTTTTCCGACACAGGAAAGTCTTCAGGGTGGAGGGCTTTCTGGATTCTCGGTAACATGACATGCTGCATTTTTATCTTATTATATTTAAGAGAGAGAAAAAAAAGAGGGTGGTGAAGGAACAATCTTAAATGGATAAAATGTATGACATAATATCATTCTAGCAGCTAACATTAGCTAACTTGGTCATTTGGGAATTTAAAAAATTGTGAGGAGAAAAGTCCTGTGTAAGCACCACTTAATTATCCCACAGTACCTCTGTTTTCCATCTTCCATTTTCTGTTTGTTCACAAATTTGTTTGTTACAAAATGTTATGAATTTTTATCATTTCAGTTATTATACGTTCACCTAGATTAACCTGCTTGAAGCAAAATTATCTATTACAAGAAGTAAGTTATTTTTTTAAAATTCTTACCTATTCAAGGCTAGGATTTTTTTGCCAGGTGACTTTTTTGTGCTGTCTGTGACAACTTTATGATGAATTGCTATTGTAACATGCTGTAATATGAGTCCAGATGCAAGAGCGTAAACTCAACATGTGCTTTATTAAGGGCAATCCATGAATTGTTACTGTACATGGAACTAGAAAATAAAAGCATTAGGGAATTATGCACACAGCTCGTTATAGACATGAATGCACAATAAGACTTCACAAAGATACTATGACAAAACAGGGTAGAAATAGACAAACTATTCAAGAGTTAGACACAGAACAGGTGAACACAATAGGGCAACACACCAATGACAGGACAGGAAAGGATGCACATTATAAAGAAACAAAAAAAAAAGTGCTCTCGGAACTACCGCTCGCACTGAGAGGGGCAATTCATGACAGCTATGATTTGTCAGTATAGTAAATGTTGTTATTACAAAAATGCCTGAACATTACCCTGCTTGCTAATGTAGCTAATAGGATTCAGCCATAACGTTTTCAGTCTGTCCTTAATGCCCTGAGTGTTTATTGTCATACAGACTATGTTGAAACATTTTTCCCCCTATTATTTTGTTCTGGTTCATGCTGTGACCAAGACAGCAACAGATGAGCAGCTGCCGGGTTTTGCTGTTGTGCATCTGGGCTGCTATCAATTCTGACACACAACATGTGTTTACTTATTTAAAAGAAAAAGAAAAGCAAGAAAAAGGAGCTGATGTGATGTTAAAGTTTTGTCCCCACTTTTAGCATTTTGAACCAGACTAAATCTCTCAGTAAACCTCCTGAGAAAGAAAAAGAGTCAAATCAGCTGTGGCACACGTCTCCGTGCTGCTATTCTCACCACCCCCTCGTCTTTGCCTCGTCTCCCAGGAGTCCTTTTTGGTTAAAGTCCTTCAAGGAGATGACTCCATCTCCTGATTTGATAATTGGCTGCAGATCTTGCACACTGCTGTGGGATTGGCGTCTGTTCGCAGAGTTCCACCTGTCAGATTGGGACTTGTAAGAGGAAGTAATGGTCGAGTCCCTGGAGAGGCCGAGCCGTGCCCAGCGGAGCCTGATCAAAGCCCGGCAGCTCCCTGCGTTCTCGCGTCCTCGCTGTCCTGCCTCACTGAGACACACATCTGTCTACCTTTCTCACCCGTTTTTTAATTGGCCGGTAGTGCTGGCCCAGATCACGGGCAGCACATCTCCAATTTCGGTCCTGTCTGATCACTCGCTGTGTCTGAAAGATGCTCCCCAGATGACACTGGCTTGGGTCCACCCCGCCGGCACTAGCTTCAGACTCACACACATACAAACACACACACTCACACACCTTCTGGCTGTGACTCCGTCACTGGTAGACTGCTACAGAGTGAGGTCAGCTGGAAGAGCACACACTCTAATGAGTTTTTTACCATGTGCACTGTACCTATAGTAGACTCTCAATATGAACCAGTCTGGCCTGTCTTTCATCTCTACATCTCCGTCCCCTGTCTCACCCACTGGCCTCGTCCCCAAATGCAAAGCCAGAGCACCCAAAGGCAATACACAGCTAGCGATGTGCAAGTCCAGGTTTTTTTTCCCTTTAAAGCTACCTCTTTTGCAGGTCTGCCAGGCCTTTGATGCGTTGGAGTCCAGCCAGCGCCACCATCACTTCCAACAGTTCCTTTGAAGAACTTCGGTCATACTACACCCACACCCCCACCGAACACCCCCCCGTCCCACACACACACCCACATGTATGCCATGTAGTAAGCCTGGAGCTTTGCGGAATAAACAGAGCAGTACCTTCGAGCCACAGTTCAGCTGGCTAATTACGAACCATGGCGATCCATATGGGCACGGGGGCCATTTAGCAGTGTTGGCAGCAGAGACGAAACTGCCCAGGGCTGTGTTCACGTCCTTTGTATTCACGCAGTTGACGGATGCTGCCCGAAAATGAAAAACGAACTCAAGGGATGCGTTTAGCTCATGTAGCACACCGTGCTATAAATTTCTGAGTTAATCGAATATTTCTGAGGGAGTGCAGTTCAGGTAGGAGGGGAGCTCACTCCCCTCTAATGCTACACAAGCATATTTCTCTAAAGGCTGCTTAGACTTAAACATTTCCATCTACTCTTGGATGGGCGTACCTAAAACATTTTTTAAAAAGCTCCAAGAGCCTTACAGTGAACACCCTGAACTCCATTAATCTCTACGAATCCGTATGATTGCCGTAAACACATTCTTTTTGTGCAGATGCGGGTACTGACCCTGTGTAATTCAGTCTGACATCTAACAGACATGATAAGCTTCTCCCATATGTCCCGAGCACATGTCCAGGATTACTAAAAACCACCCTTTATTATCGCCGGTGACATGTGCCAATTATTTCTGAAGAGTATGTTTGAAATGCACGAGGCTCGTTGTTGAGAAATCCGCCCTCGGGGGTTGACTCATCGCATATCCAGAGCAGTGGTGTTTATTAGGGGCCCTGCATGGGGGCGAAGTGGGATGGAGTAGGTTTCTGTGCAACACTAGTTGGTGGAAATGTAAGGCACGACCTTAAGATCTCGCTGAAGCCCCACTGGATTCCTTGCGCTCAGTACAGCACGAAAAGCCGCAGTGGTATGAGAGTGTAGGCGCAAGTTTACGTGTACATATGGGCTGGCCAATTTTTTTAGTGCGGGGTTTCTAAAACTTTTTGCGCCCAGGGACCCAGTGCAGTATAAAAATATTTCCAGAGACACATAATGTAAATATTTTTATACTAGGACCATCAGGCAAATACAGGCAAAAGGTCCAAGTTATTGCTTTATACCACAGCACTGTTGAATTCTCTTAATTTTCTATAACTCCAGCTCTGACAGTAGTTCCAGCTGCAGTGTAAATCACAGGTTTATAATAATGCACTCTGTGTGTGTAAGTTTTATAGTAATATATATATATATATATATATATATATATATATATATATATATATATATATATATATATATATATATATATATATATATATACACACACACACACACAATGTCAGCGCTTAGTAACTGGTAGAGGTAAAGCTGTAACTTGAAGTTTTCTGACGGTAAGTCTTTAAGGGCTTTGTACTTTCTTGCTAGCTAGCTTGCTAACTTAGAGACAGAGTAATTAAGCGAGGCTGGTGACAGAACCACTGTTTATATCTGGAACTAACTTGTTTAGCAAACATTGCACAATATGAAATTAGCTATAAATGGATACAAAGTAAGGGCACGGCGGCTTAGTGTTTGGCACGTTTGCCTCGCACGCTGGGGGTTCGAATCACTCCTCCATCCTGTGTGCAGGGAGTTTCCTCACCCAGTCCAAAGTCATGCGTTGCAGGCTGATTGGCATTTCCAAATTTCCAGAGTTCCCTGGAATAGGCTCCAGGCTCCAGGCTCCCTCACGACACTGTGTAGGATAAGCAGTATAGAAAATGGATGGCTGGATGGATACATGCCATTCTTAAACAAACAAAAAGAAAATGTTTAAATAACTTATGTGGTTGATTGCAGTCTCTAACATCATACTGTAATATCAATTTAAAAAAATGAAATAAATTGCAGACCCTCTAATGTGCTTGTTCTACTTTGGGGTGTAGGGGCCTATATGGCCAATGACAGCAATGAGAGCTCGATGGTGCGATCTGTGTGACTTCAAATGTGTGACTTCAAATCACACAGAAATTATTTTCTTACAACTTTTTTTTTTTCCGCTGCCCGTCTCACACGTCTCGATGAACAGACACCCTTCCATTTCACTGTATCTATACGGCTCATATGCATCAAAAACGCTACTGCGTTTCTAGTGCTTTTTTTTTTTTTTTTTTTTTTTTTTTTTAAACACATGCCACATTTACTTTTTTCTCTTGCCACATACACAAACCATAAACTCTATAGAAATCTAATCATATCACACATCCGTACTTACTATATGTTGTGAAATATGTTTCAAATCAGAGTCAACAGGTTGTTCAGTAATGATGCTTATTACACCAACATGGGAAACCGGAATAAAAATAAATATGCTGTTTATCTTAGTGAACAATGCTGTGATTGTCCACACACTCCTTGTTTCATTGACACCGTTGCTTGACTCGTGTTGGTAGCACTTACAGAACATAAGCAGTACGAGGTGGATAGATGAGTTGTACATTATACAAATGTGGTGATTACATTACACAAATATGGCGCTTACATTACACAAATATGGTGCTTACATTACACAAATATGGTGCGTACATTACACAAATGTGATGCTTACATTACACAAACATAACACTTATGATTTCACAAACATGACACTTACGTTACACCATCCAGGAGCTTACTTTACTCAAGTATGATGTTTACGTTACATGTACGTAATATACGTTAGTGATAGTGATTTCTTTTGTGAACACAAAAACATGATGCTTACTATACACAAACACGACACTTGCATAATGTTCCACAAACATGACGCTTATGTTATACAAAAATGAGGCGTACATTACACAAACGTGGCATTTACATTACATAAATGTTACACAAACATGCTGAAGCCTGTTCTAACCAGTTTATTCTTCTGACTATCCCCGCTTTAATGATGTAGATATTCTGATTTGTGTTCAATTTTTTTTTTTTTTTTTTTTAGCTTCTATTCAGATGTTATTCTCAGCAGGCAGAAGCTCATATTTTGTTTTTCCTGCCACAGATGAAGCTGTAGGTTTCTGCAGAAAAGTCTAACATGGTACAGCTGTCAACACTCTCCGAAGTTGTCAGATGAAATATTCACGATCTGCACTCCTCTAGTGTTTGGGAGCCTCTTTATCTGCATACCAAAAAAGAAAATGATTTTTAGCAATGGTATGTTCTTAATGTTTTCTAAAATTTCAGTCTTTTTTGCTAGAGGTAACACTTATTGGGATGGTTATGTAACGATTCCAGTTTTGTATTATTTAGAGACTGGAAGAGAGAACAGAAGGAGTGCAAGAGAGCGACCACAGTAAGAGCAGGAGTACAAGAATAACTAAAGACTAGTGTTGTATCAGAGGGTTCTGTGAGGTGTGTGTGTGTATATATATATATACACATATATATGTGTGTGTGTGTGTGTGTGTGTGTGTGTGTGTGTGTGTGTGTGTGTGTGTGCATAATGCATATAGTGTATATGCTCCCCTGCAGCATGAGCCGCTTGCTGCAACACAGCTGCATACTCAAGTTACACAGGCCTGTTTTTCTGTGATTGTCCTTGACAGCTGCGCACAAATCTGGAGGCCTGGTGCTGCTGCATGCTGCTCCTGCGTTTGCTCATCATATTAATTTGATGATTGCCAGTGACAGAGCGATATACGTGCTCAAATTGAGTAAAGGTAGTGGTGGGGTGTGTGAAAAATTGGGTTGGCACAACATGCCATCACCGCACACCACTTAGATGCTTACACCAGCACTAGATGCTTATATTTTCCATTTGTAGCTTTTGGGTTTTTGATATTTATATGGTGCTATTTATAGAATAGAAAAGTTGTATATTCAAATGGGGTCACCATGTATATGAGAGGATTCCATATAAACAGTCTAGTTTTGTAGATTCATGACTTTTGACATGAAACTTTGCTAATTTTCATGGGTGAGAGTTTTCATGAGTGACACAATAATGTTTCCTGTAGAGTTAGTAGTTAATGCTAGTTACAGTAGTTGGTGCTGTAATTTCAATGTATTTATAGTATTATGGGGTCTTTTCTTACTAATTTCCCAAGAGTTCTGAGGAAGAACAAGACATGTTTAGTGTCTGGAGATGATTCTTTAGTTTTGCTACTAGGGTAATATACAGTGGGGGAAAAAAGTATTTGATCCCCTGCTGATTTTGCTTTGCACAAAGATACCTGGAAGCCAGAAATCTTGCTGATTGATAGGGGATCAAATACTTATTTCACTCACTAAAATGCAAATCAATTTATAACTTTTTTGAAATGCGTTTTTCTGAATTTTTTTGTTGTTATTCTGTTTCTCACTGTTAAAATACACCTACCATTAAAATTATAGACTGATCATTTCTTTGTCAGTGGGCAAACGTACAAAATCAGCAGGGGATCAAATACTTTTTCCCCCACTGTAGCTAAAAAGAGATGCCTAGTGTTCGTCGATGCTTCTTTAGTTGGTTATTGGGAATAGTGGTGATCAGTGATTGGTTGTTTGGGGAAAATGATGGTCAGTAATAAGTCATTAGGAACAATGGTGATTAGTGTTTGGCAGATTAAGAACAATGGTAATTGGTGAATAGTCTCTTGGGAACAATGGGGATCAGGGTTTTGTCATTTGGGAACAATGGCAGTCAGTAATTGGTGGTTGGAACAATAGTGATCAGGGATTGGTCGTTTGGGAACAATGTTGATAAGCGACTGGTCATTGAGACCAGTGGTGATCAGTGATTGGTGGTTGGAACAATGGTGATCAGGAATTGGTCATTTGGGAACAATGTTGATAAGTGACTTGTCATTGAGACCAATGGTGATCAGTGATTTACACACAGGCGGTGAGTCGACTGAACCTATAATCTCAACTTGTATAACCAGCAGTTGTAATGTAAGCTGGAAAGCTATCTCAAGTGCAGGACAGTTACTAATGTCTGCTAGACATTCACTAAATTTGTTACTAGGCTGTTTTATAGAATAAAGTTGCTAAGACTTCTTAAAAAGTTACCAAATGTAGCAACAAAGTCAGTAATTTGGCAGCACTGCTCAGCACATAGTTTGGTATGATGCCACACCAGCATCAGATTTAAATGGGAGGCATGGCTTTCACATTTTCAAAACTTGAAAGAGGATACTGATCTCTTCTCATGCCACTTATGATTCCACTTAGGAATTATTCCAATGGTTCAATTCATAATACAGTATAGTCATAGTTTAATTAGTTTTTTTTTGTTGTTGTTGATGTTTTTTTTTGTTTGTTTGTTTTTTTTTTAAATACAAGCAGTTTGCATAATGCTAAGCTATGCTTCCTTTACTTGTTAGCAACACTAGCCTAATATCTCTATTTCAAAATTAAATAACCAAGCTGCAGACACCAAACATGATGTTATAGTCTTGCTTTAGACTTTCTATCTGGAATGACCCTTGAAGGATGGAGGTAAGGGTTATGCCTCCGTTACGGACCTCGTCTCAATCCCACCTGTCTGTGTAAGTGCTCTTTCTGAGGCAATGCAAGCGTGCCAATTTTTCACACTGATGGATGGTGCCAGAGCAGGGGTTAAGCTGCACTCGTCTGCCTGCGCTCGTTCTGCCTTTGTGAGTGCGTTCATGTGTGTGTGTGTGTGTGTGTGTGTGTGTTTGCAAATGCACAGGTGCTCGAGTCCATATGGGAGGGGGTGTTTGTTTTTTAGGAAGCCTTGTCATACTGAGGTTGGAGGGCTTTTCAGAGGTCGTGTCTGAGAAATGCACATCTGCAGACATTGGCCAATTAGGAGTGAAGAGGCTGAAGCTGTGAGTCTAGCAGAAACCCATGCTACACATTACTGACTGCCCGAAAGCTCACGGACTTCCACAGGCTCCGTGCACTGTGCTGAACTCAAAACTGACCAATCTATAGAAATCTATACAGATAGCAGGAAAAGCATGGGATATGCTTAATTATTTGAGAGATGGCATTTCAGTGGCTAGGTCCCTGAAGCGAGTGCATTGAGGCTTGGCTCAGCGCATGGAGGAAATGGCAGCTAATCAATGGGCAGGAGCGTATTACCATAGAGTTCCACCAAGGCAAATGATAAGGGAGCCCATTGGGAGCTAGGGCTGTTGAATAGACAGAGTAGAGACTAGAGACAGTCCATTGCTTGAAATATGAAGTGCATAAAGTTGTATTATGTAAAACCCTCCCCTCAGTAAATGAACCAATCACCTGGCCTATCAGATTCTTACAATGACTCATGTGCAGATATTGGGCACTTCGCTCCCTTAAATGGGTTTAGACAGCAGCCTTTTAAGATTAATACATCACATACACGCTGTGTGAAATGATCCCAATAAAATCTTGGCTGAATTCTATAATAGACTGAGCGATAACATGTTCTCCATGCCAGATGAAGATCATCTGAAGACCTGCAATTAAACAAAATGACCACATTCCTACGCCATCAATCACCAAGATCCAGGAATGTGCAGGAAATTAGCTTCTATAAAGTGTAACATTCTTCAAAACATTCTTCTGTCAATTAAGTTTGTTTACATTTTGCCACCAGGACTACCAAATTTGTAGCTGTCCCATGAGTTTTGCGTAATCCTGATCCAACCTCTTATCGGTGGATTTTAGATTTCAATAAAAATCTCTGACAACTACTTTGATGTCAGCACTCTTTGGTCGCAGTGGCACTAAATTGGCTAAACCGGTCAGCACGTCACATAATGCTGTCTAATACCACCAAAGAATTCTTTTACGATGTGCGATTTTTGTCTGCAACAATATCAAAGTAATTCACTGTTGTGGAGTTGTGGAGAAACATGGATGTTCAGTAGCTGGAGCAAACAAAAAATTTTTATTCCATCTTTGTCCGATTTTAACTCCCATTACAATTCCATATTCGAAAGATCATCATGTCAATACATTCATGGTATATAGGTCACTTCCTATTCAAGTAGACAGGAGCCTGGTCTTCTATAACTGCTGCCAAGATGGACGCCGAGTGGACAGCTGAGTGTATAGGCACTTGGTCGAAGCTCCATAAAAATCTCCTGGGTGGTCAGTTTGAAAGGTGCTGTCATACCTGGCCGGAGGAAGTGGATGAGCTGCATGCACATTTCAGTGGCATTAAAGCGCTCAGATGCTTTTCAGCATTCGCCTGAAGGACCTCTTCACACATTCAGAGCTTAAAATTTTTATATTAGGTAGTGACATGGCTTCAGAAAAAAAGGAACTGGAAAAGGGACAGTGTGAGAGTGTTTGGATGGAGATTTCAGAGTGGAACTGAGCTAAAATGATTTGAGGGGGAGTGAGAACATGACAATGGCCAGGTTTGTATTCAAGGGATTTTGTGCGGAAAATGTTCCAGCGCTTAAAAAATGTTTGCCGAGGTGGGCGATGGAAATGGCAGTTATGAGTTACATTGTAGAAATATTGGAAATAAAAAAGAGGGAAAAGCAGGATAGGGAAAGAGCACCAGATTTGGACAGCGGAGGACATGTAAACCTTTCTTAATCTTATTGTAGTAATGTGATGGCTATCTATGATGGGAAACCACAGCACATTTTCTTGTATTGTTTCACGATTTAAATCGCATCATTAACATGCCATCATGGTCGGGTGGTTTTTTTTTTTTTAACTGCGTAGGTGGAGAATTATAATGCATTGTCTGGACAGTCTTTCAAATTTATGTTTGTCACATGTTTTCACAAAAGTTTAAAAAAAAAAAAAAAAAAAAGGACAGCATACATCATTGCAATCTGCTTGTAAGTTTCATGAAAAGGTTCAAGCCATTTTTTGATAAAGCAAAACTGTTTGTTTTTATTTATCTATGTATTTATATATCATGGTTTCATTTCATTTATTTATTCATTCATTTATTTCAGTTTTGTTTGTTTGTTTAAATTGCATCATTATGTCCAGTATTATTTTCGTGCTATCTTAGGGCTGGGCGTAAAGACGATACAAAATCAATATCATAATAAATGATGTCAATATCAACTTTTCCAGGAGTATCACATGTTTTATCCTTCGTAACTTTTTAACCTAGTTTCGAATGGTTTCTTTACATGCGACACTACAGTCGGCTCTTCTTTTGCAAATTTACGTATGGCGTATCATGAAAATGTCTTCTATATTGTGATGTGTTTTATTTCCATATCGCTCACCTGAATATTATCCACATAAAGTCAATGGAAACATACCTTTTATGTGGAAAATAAATCTATAAAATAAATCTTATATCCCCCTGATGCACAGAATAAATCAATTGAACCTACTATTAAAGTGACACAGAGAAAATGAAGCAACATTCGTATATCTCTGTGGCACTTTAATAGTTTAAATGCACTTTAAATTAATTGGACAAATATTTCTTCCTCACAAAAAAAAATAAAAAAAATAAAATAAAAATACTAAATAGGAAATCTGCGAGTGGCATGGGAGTTTAGCAGACACGCCATTTAGATTTCAGTGTTAGGTTTTTGGCAGTGGAGGTAAATAATGCACACGATATCCACTTCTTAGGAAATGTGATCAGCAGGCAGAAAGCTCGCAGTCCCCCGAAGACCTAGCCAGGCGTTAGAGCAGGAGGCTAGACTGTACGCACTATTTGTACAGAGCCATGCGGCTTTTAATTTCCCCCCTTTATCAAGCAAACAGCATTCTGTATGGGCGCTCATCCCGAAGAGTCTCTTTGTTGTTGGAGTAAGCAGGATTTTTCTTGGCCTAAGCACTATTCCTAAACTATTTAATATGTTATCAGGGCACGGAATCAAATTACCTCCCTCACTAATGGCTCGCGGATGGTTGGTGACCTCGAGCCCGAGACACTAACCAGCGCTCATGGCTGATTGCACGGGCTGATAGAGATGAGGAGAGGAGAGTCTTTTTCTTTATGCTGCAATGCATTCTGTTGACACACTGCCTCACTCGATGGTACGTGCCAGCACTACTGCAGTGTCATTACCCAGGTCCGAGCGGCTTCTTCAGGCCGTGACAGACACACTAGCAACCCTGTATTCAAAGTAGCTGTCATCTTTCACAGACATTACGTTTGCTCTAAGGAGCCAGACTCCATGTTTAGCCATGCTGAATAGTGAGAGGCATTGGTTTGGTGTGATAAGGCACTGGATTTAAATACCAACCATAGACGGATGTGAGACAAAAGAAAACGCAGCGTGCATTCCTCACATTTGGACACACATTAGATACAGCAGGTAAATGATATTAGAACGCATCAGTGTCCGACTCGTGTAATTGCACCAGTGTCACAATCTTTTATGTGTTGTGGTTCAGTACATACTGTACCACAGAACCCAGGCTAATGTGTGTAAAATTATATATAATGGGAAACTACAGCACATTAACAAAAAAAAAAAATTCTTGTAGGTTTATGTGATCAGTTGCACTGTTTGGGTGCTTTTAACAATGTAGATGAAGATTTATAATGAATTAAACATTTGTTCCAATTATTTTTGTTGTAATTAATGTTGTAAAAGTCCAAAGAGATAGATATATATATATATATATATATATATATATATATATATATATATATATATATATATATATATATATATATATATATATAAACACAGGTTTATCCAAAAAAATATCTTTGTTAAATATAGGTGTGCAACAATTGTTGGCACCCTTTTAGTCAATACTTTGTGCTACCCCCCTTTGCTAGCTCCCTTTGATAACAGCTCGGAGTCTTCTCCTATAATGCCTGATGAGGTTGGAGAATACATGGCAAGGGATCTGAGACCATTCCTCGATACAGAATCTCTCCAGATCCTTCAAATTTCGAGGTCCACGCTGGTGGACTCTCCTCTTCAGTTCACCCCACAGGTTTTCTATGGGTTTCAAGTCAGGGGACTGGGATGGACATGGCTGGACCTTGATTTTGGGGTCAGTAAACCATTTTTGTGTTGATTTTGATGTATGTTTTGGATCATTGTCCTGCTGGAAGATCCAACCACGGCCCATTTTAAACTTTCTGGCAGAGGCAGTCAGGTTTTCATTTAATATCTGTTGATATTTGATAGAGTCCATGATGCCATGTATCCTAACAAAATGTCCAGGTCCTCTGGCAGAAAAACAGCCCCAAAACATTAAAGAGCCACCACCATATTTAACTGTGGGCATGAGGTACTTTTCCATATGGCTACCTGTCTGTGTGCACCAAAACCACCTCTGGTGTTTATTGCCAAAAAGCTCTATTTAGATTTCATCTGACCATAGAACCCGATCCCATTTGAAGTTCCAGTAGTGTCTGGCAAACTGAAGACACTTGAGTTTGTTTTTGGATGAGAGTAGAGGCTTTTTTCTTGAAACCCTTCCAAACAACTTGTGGTGATGTAGGTGACTTCGGATTGTAGTTTTGGAGACTTTCTGACCCCAAGACACAACTAAATTCTGCAATTCTCCATCTGTGATCCTTGGAGATTTTTTGGCCACTCAAACCATCCTCTTCACAGTGCGTTGAGACAATATGCATACATCCAATTCCAGGTTGATTCATAACATTTCCAGTGGCCTGGAACTTCTTAATTATTGCCCTGATGGTGGAAATGGGCATTTTCAATGCTTGTGCTATTTTCTTATAGCCACTTCCCATTTTGTGAAGCTCACCAACCTTTTGCCGCACATCACAGCTATATTCCTTGGTCTTACCCATTGTTATGAATGACTAAGGGAATTTGGCCCATGTGTTACCTCATATTTATACCCCTGTGAAATATATTTTTCTCATATGAATTCATAGGATTGCCAATAATTAATGTATACAAAGATGTATATAATATATATATATATATATATATATATATATATATATATATATATATATTTTTTTTTTTTTTTTTTTTTTTTTGGATAAACCTGTGTTGTGTTTGCAATTGTTTGATATCCATGGGAGCAGAGTTTTTTTTTTAACAAAAGATCAAAAGGTTAAACAATAAAGACAATTTTTCACAGCCTTCGTTGCTCATATCAACAAGGGTGTCAATATTAGTGGAGGACACTGTAAATTCAGTGCTGTACATGGGCACCCCCAAAACATGTGGAAATTAATTTTTTTTTTTGTCCTCTGATAAAAAAATATCAACCCGGTTTTTTTTTTGTTTTTTCTTCCATAAAGTGAATTTGAAACAAACTTTGCAAACAATTTAAATGCGTTTTTATTTTAACAGCACGTGCGCTATCTTAAGGTTGGGTGTAATAGTACAAAATCAATTTCATCATAAACGTTGTCAACATCCACATCCAAGAGTAGTGCAGGTTTTGTTTTTCATATCGAGTATCATGAAAATGTCTTGATTTAAATAGCAAGCATAGAAGTATGTGAGACAAAATAAATCAGGCTTTGGACACACATTAGATGCAGCAGGTAAATGATATTAGAACGCATTAGTGTCCGACTCGTGTAATTGCACCAGTGTCACAATGTTTTATGTATCGTGGTTCAGTACGTACAGCAGGACCCAGACTAGCGTGTGTAAAGTTCGGCTGCTGAATGACGGAGCGAGTCGCGTTATCTCTTCATGGAGATTTGGTCGCAGCTCCATTCATCCCAGAAATTAAAGAGCGCAGCGAGCAGGCGAGCCTGTTTTCTGGTCCGAGCTACACAGCTGGTGGAGGCTACAATGGAATTTGCTTTGGCATTGACTTCTTTGCTCGTGATCTAACACAGAGAGAGAGAGAGAAAGAGAGAGAGAGAGAGAGAGAGGAGCTGGCAGAATAAAAGATGGGAACCAGTCTCCTCAATTAAAAGCTCCAGATGATTGATAGTAACGTCTTCTGCCCTTTTAATATAAACTATTCGGCAATTCATCAAAACTATTAAAGCAGAGCCGGCCTGTCTCTGGAAAGCATACACAAATAATAGATTATCCCTGAAACTGAAGAAGCAGTGTGCCAATATCAAATATTCATTTTGCGTTCGGGTAGAAATATGGTCTCTATTACAGTGTGTGTGAGTGTGCACGGGCATGTGTGTGTTAAAAAAAAAAAAAAAACGGGCTAGGGAGGACGAACAGATAAATCCAGCACGACTGTGTATTTGAGGATGTGTTATAAATACAGTTGACAGAGAAGCCAGGCAAGTTACTAGACACAGCTTTAATCAAACATGCTGAAATATATAATGGTCTATTTCCCACTGTATAATTTTCCACTAGTCACCAGTGCGGGTTTATTGAGCTCCAGTCTGCTGATGGAAGACACACAGTTTGATCAAATCCCATGCACGAGTGCCTCTTAAGCACGACGAGAAGCTTCATGGTGATTCACTGGGTTTATCGACTAGAGTGAGAAAAGGAAGAATGGTGCTAACTCCCTCTTCTCCTATTCAATAGCAGGTCAGGAGGCTGCGGCGTGTGTGATAAAGGCAAACACAGCCGTTCCTCCGCGGAGAACCCGCCGGCAGGTTCTGCAGTGTTTTTTTTTTTTTTTTTTTTTCCGTCAGCTTTCATCTGTTGCTTCCACTCTCCACATCACACCCTCTGTTCTTTCATGATGAGTTGAAAACAGGCGAAATGCTAATACCGCAAGTATTAATTGCACCTCTTGAGGCATGAAAAAGCAAAGCGATTCATTGCACTATGTAAGTTAACTATTCAAGGCTAGATGCATAACACGGGAGTATTGATTCGAGCTGCTCCTTGGGACCTTAATCAAATCGGAGCTCTGTTTAGCAGTCAGGTCTATTGTGCTGCGCCGGGTTTGTGTTCTGAAACGCACACCACTTTAGCTGATTTATAGCTATCGTGCCGTCCTGTCGAAACACCTGTACAGCTCGGCGAGCACCATTTTTCATGCACGGTATGCAAACATCGGAGGCGGAGGTCGTGCAACGCCGAGAGATGAAAAGGCGCCCACACGACATCAGCCAAGAGCATACAAGGGCTCCAGGACAGCTGGCTCAGGGGTCACGTGATGAATCTGCGGACTGACGCAGAGTCTGCTCAGGACACCCAGAGGACCCAACAGAGCCCTGCAGCCACACACACTTCCCACACACCCCGCTGAGCACATGGCTCTTGGCTTGCATTCCCTTAAAGGCTTGAAGGAGGTTGATACAGGGTAAGCCACCGATTCCTGCATGAGCCAGCAAGCCATTCATCGTGCCAACATGACACAGCGACATAACAGTGCAGGCTCTCGTCACGTCACCAGTCCCGATTTTTCATGTTTAGTGCAGATCCGACTCCTACGCTGTTGTGCGTGTTATGCAACAGAGCGCTGCTTAATGATTCAGAGAGATGTGCGTTTTGAAGCAAAAGCACTGACCTTAAAGGAGCGACCATCTGCTCCTCATTAATTCTACCTGTCCCAAGGGAAGGACGTGGATCGCAGGAAAGGTTCCGCGTGCTGCCTTTCTGCTCTCTCCGCTTTCATTTCCAGTCTCCTCGACCATAAAGCCAAACACGAATTTCATTTAAATTCATATCCTGTGAGCAGGGGTGGCTAGTGTACACAGGGCTTGTGTTTAATTTGACGACTTCTTGCTTTAACTTGGGGGCAGAAAAAAAACTGTGGCTCTGTCTTATCAAACCATGAAAGTGCTCCCGGTGTCAGTTATGTGGTCAGCGGGTGTTTATTCACAGAATGCAAATCCGTATTGCCGAGACTCTCCTAAAGCTTGCGTCGTATTGGTATTCCAGCCGAAGCGACGTGCAGCAGAAAGTAACTATGCAGATATTTTCTAGGCTCGGCCTTGAACATGACCTACTTTTTTTTTTTTTTTTTCCCTGTTTCGTTTTACACAAGTCGCGTCTGTCTATTTCAAGTGTTTACCAGAGCAGGCACTCTAACGCATACGTGTTTTTCTGTATGATAACACTGTGGCATGCTTTGAATCTTGTTTAGGTTAAATTACGCCAGACAAATTAGCTTTGACAAGGGGGGGAAAAAAACAAAATCAATGGCTGATGTATGGGGGTTAGGTTGGTAGGAACACGTGCTTGTGTGCTAGACCACTATAGTCATACAGTATTCTCAGCGATATTAGATGCACCCTTACACATGTACCTTGATGAATGTTGAAAATATAATTTCATGTGGGGCTTCTTTCTACCTATGGCACCAGTATATAGTATAAATATTTTAAGACAGTTTTGCAGTGTAGCTCGTATCTGACTTTGGTCATATTATAGCGAGTGCTGGTGAATGATGTTGATTTATCATGGTCCATTTTTGTCAGTGACCTTCTATTCATCAGCATTTCTCTCCTGCCTTTTTGGAACCACTCAGTTCTGACAGATCAATAAATGCATTGACCGTAAATTAAGCCCCGGTATAGTAATATGCATCATCTTGGCACCCACACCTCGTGCACTGGGACTGAAGGAGAAGAATGTGACTTTGCATTTTCTCTCTCTCTCGCTCTCTCTCTCTCTCTCTCTCTTTCTCTCTCTCTCTCTCTCTCAATGCATAGGCCATAGGTGATCTAGAAGCTCTTCATGCCCTCTAACTAAGCTCCTTCAGTTTCTTTGCTCAGCGCTGGCTGCTGTTTATTATCAGAACGTCAGAGAATTTCATTTCCTCTCCCAAGGGTGATATTTAAATACCCTTGGCTTTTGTCTTCAAAGTAGTACAGGACTAAGGCTTTGAAGATGAGACACACTGGCTGAGCGCATAGCTCAAAAGAAGGAAAAAGGGGTTCGTTATTATTTCCTTTTCCTTTGTGAAATATATCAGGTCCCATCATTTTTAACTCGAAGGAATCTGCTTGTTTTGCCTCGCTAGAAACTGTGAAACCAAGTATTAGTGGTTAATAATTCAGTCCATACAGGATTTACACAAAAAGCTTAATTTTGCTGGCTCTTTTTTCAAAATTTGCAATGCAACTTTTTTGTGTGTTTTTTTTTTTTTTTTGCAGAAAACTACCTGAATTGATGAAATTACAACTGCACAAAATTGTCTTTCGCAGCGATGTTTGTTGGTAAATGAGACCTTTTAGTTGTACTCATGTTCGACGCACGTGAATCAAAGGGGGATTTGGCTGAATGCGTGTTGTGATGACGTCACGTGATGCGTCTTGGCCAAAATCAGCAGGAAAATCTGCGGCAGTTTTGAAAAATTGCAAGCTCCTGCGAATATTGCGGAGTTTCCTTGATTTTGCATTAATTTCTGCGATCACAAAATCGCACAATCCTGGAGCGACTGATAATTAGCTAGTGTTAGCAAGATTGTTTGGTTAATTCTGTATACACAATACACGTTTCTGAGATATCTCAGGCATCACAATATCTTTTTATAATGATATCTTTTATATTAAACTTTTAATAAAAAAAAACGATGAAAACATTTAAATAACAATAATAAGCTCATGAAGAGCTTAATTTGATGTTAATATTTTCTACAATTTAGAATTTTTATAATTGTAAAATACACGGTACTTTTGCACTCCTTTACAACGTTCATTTATTTTCGTATACTCGTTGTTTTAAAAGGTTTTTTTTTAAGATTTTTTTTTTTTAATGCAGTCGAAAGGTCAGTTGTTCTGTAGTTCGCCTGTTTTGGTGTTTATTGTTCATTTCCCCTCACATGAATATACATAATGGTCTAAAAACTAAAAATATATTTGCTGTGGGGAACTTGGCCCATTTGGGAAGTTTAAGAAAAGCCTCCTGGGTGAAGCTCTCTCATGAAGCTTGTTGAGAAGATGCCAAGATTGTGCAAAGCTTAATCAGGAATACTGATTAGAATTTCAAATATAAATTGGTTTGGATTTGCTTAACAATTTTCTTTGTCACATAACCAAGAAAAGTATTTGATTATTTTGGAATGTTACATTTACATTTTCATTATTCTTCTTAAAAAATAATAATAATAATAATAATAAATTAAAAAAAAAAAAAAAGTAGAAAATAGTAAAAAATGAAGAAGAAGCAAGTCCACACTTTAGACTAGTGGTGCTATGTCTCACTACATGTAAGGGAAAGACCCCAAGTCCCATTAAATGATTGATCATCTCATTTTTGCCCAGAGATAGAATACCTGTTGTCTACTGGAAACAGGCACACCAGGTTGCAGTAAATTTGAATTTGAATTTCAAATAATCCCCCGCTAAAAAGTTGGCTCCTCATTTTGCACATAATGTAAAATGGAGGAGGATTAGCCTGGCTGAAACAGGATCTAGAGATGGCAGACACACAGACAGCCACAGAGTGCTCTAACTTCAGCATTTTCATGTACAAATCTTTACTGGGTCTGGCAGTCATTGGGTTCAAACACTGATAAATACATCCTTGTTGTGAACCTGAAACCATCACTCGTTTTCACCAGAGAGCGCGTTCTGAGTGGAGCTGTAGGCCGCTGTAGCCATTCGAGCGCTAATAGCCCAATTACATAAACCCACTGCGGCTTTGCCTTGTAGAGCGAGCGCATCTTTCTCTTTCCCTGAAGCTCTCTCCTGTATTTTAATGTCACGCACAACACCATAAGTCTATTTACTAAGTGTGCCATGCGCTAAGGGCCCCGTCATTGCAGCACACAGAGGACGTTTGCTCAATGAGGGCTTGCCGTTTTAAGCTATCATTTAAGAATACACAGTTCATAGGGAATTTATGGTGCTGGGTGATGCTGTGACCTATGAAGATTTACACAGAATTCCCAAACATTCATTCCAAGTGACCTTCGTGGTAACAAAGCTTTTTTAGCCTGAATGTTCCACGCTTGAAATATCAACAACCTTTCCTGGACTTACTTTCATCTAGTTGATTTAAGCTGATCTTTTGACTTCCACTGTAGGTCAACCACTGTAGGCCATTTTTGCTACAGTCAACCACTGTAGGCCATTTTTGCCACTGCATAGACACTAAAGCTGTATGTGTGAGGGAAACCAAAGGCCTTGTACCGCAGTGCTGTTGAATTCTTGAATCTGACTGGTCAGAAGGTGTTGATTAATTTTCTATAACAGCAGCTCTGACAGTAAGGCGTGTCCCATGTCCCGTGTGTTCGTTCTAATACATTATTGTTTCTATAGTAACAGCTAATTCAAAGGGACTTGTACTGCAGGCGCTCCACATAATTTAAGTCTAATAATAAGCTGATTTTCTAAAATAAAAATACATTTAAAAAAGTGTAATCATTGATCATTTTCCTATAACAATCCACCCCACAATAAGTGTCATTAAATATTTGAAGAGTAGTGGGCTTCTGTATTACAGAATAGAAAAGAAAGTGACTCAGACCATATTTTTCATTGTACACATATACAGTACTGTGCAAAATTCACACATGCAAAGAAATACTGTAGAGTAAAGATGCCTTCAAGTATAATGAAATGAAATGTTTCTACATAATAAATAAATAAATAAATAAAAAAACATAAAGAGCAGTAAACCGTAGTAAATGAAACAAAGTCAATATTTGGTGTGACAAAAAAATACAAATAAAAATAGTAGTCTCCGGTACAATTTGTGCAGTTTTATAAGGAAATGATCTGGTAAGTTTTATTGAGCATCTTGCAGAACCAGCCACAGTTCTTCTGGAGACTTTGACTTTCGCACTTGCTTCTTATTTTTGCAACAAAACCCAGCAGCCTTCATTGTGTTTTTTGTCTGAAAAGTGTCTCTTACATAATATGCTGCTTTCTTTAATGACATCCAAACATTTTTCTGTAACATTTAATTTTGTGCTAGAAAACTAATGTTTGGGAATCTAAAATGTTTTTGTACTGACCTGATAATGTAGAAGTCATAAAATAAAAAAATCTACAACAAAGTTTGTACTAAAAAAATAGGGTGCCTAAAACTTTTGCACAGTACTGTACATGTGTACAGTCCAACAAAGTTCTTTTCTTCACAAATGTAGGTTTGGAAGGAAGATGGGGTTGGTGCATAAACTGAGACCTGACATGGCACATCTGGAGCAGAGAGGGGTAAGGGCTTTGCCCAATGGTCCAGATGTGATATGTTGGCAGTGCTGGGATTGAACAACTAATCAGGAGCCCAGATCCTTATCTACTGAGTCACCACTACCCTAAACAAATTCTTCTTAATACAGTTTCCTGGACCATTCTACCTTCTTGACTTACTCAAGCAAGTTCACTAAGCAGGAGCCCAGGGACAGCATGTCCATATTCATTTGTGTCCAGTGAAATCAAATATTGAGGTCCAGTGTGTTTCTGTCTGACCGCTGTTTCTGACCCATCCAATCTCCCAAAGTTTCATACAAGGTACTTACACTAATTGGACTCAAGGTTTTGTGGTTCTCAGCCCAGTATGAGGTCCACCTACTTGGCACTGATCACTCAATGACAAGAGGCTTGGCCCGTAATGAGGTCCATGTCCATTGTCTGCCTGTGCGTCTGCAGCATGTCTTAATCAGCCTTAACCTGTCAGGAGCTCAGCTGAAAGTCTTTAGCATGTGGTGACATCTTCTTGTCCGAGACTCATCCTGTTGACATGATGGACTCAAACTCGGCATCCAACGTTGTTTTTGGCACTCAGGTTCAGGAATGAAATGCGGCATGTCAGGATTGCTCTGCAATGTCAGGCCACTGTCAGCCTCACCAGCCACCCACACAAGCCCTGATTCCATCAGCCATTCTCCAGCTCTAAAGCTTAGATCATATAAAACACGAACAGTGTATAGGTGTGTGTGCAGACAGATGAAATGTAATGTCAAGATGATAATAAGCATATAATTGAATGGTCTAACAACTGTGTGTGCACTAATGAAAACAATTCAACATGACTATTTGGAAGTCCCAGATAGTTATTAGACTACCGCATTCTTGTCAAATCAGATCAGCCCCATGATAAGTGAACAGCCACTAAGAAAACCTGTATACAATTAGGAATACAAAACTGCAGTGTAACTTACCAATGAGTCAATACTAACAGTGCCACTGATCAGCCATTTCCATCTCCATCAACAACAAATCCAGCTGGACTCCCTCTGAAAACTTTAACAACAATAAAAATTTTTTTTAAAAACCCTAGAGATGTTATTCCAGTCTTCACTGTCCAGTTTTGGTGAGCCTGTGCCCACCGTAGTCTCAGATTCCAGTTCCTGGCTGACAGGAGTGAAACCCGATGTGATGATCTGATGTTATGTGTTGTGAGATGCTTCTCTGTTAACCACAGTTGTAAAGAGTGGTTATTTGAGTTGCTGTCAGCTAAAACCAGTCTGACCTCTCTCATAAACAAGGTTTTTTGACCTGCAGACCAACCGCTCACTGGATGTTTTTTTGTTTGTGGCACCATTCTGTGTAAACTCTGTTGTAGGTGAAAATCCCAGGAGGTCAGCAGTTTCTGAAATACTCAAACCAGCCCAGCTGGCACCAACATAATTGCCATGGTCAAAGTCACTGAGATCACATTTTCCCCCCATTCTAATGTTTGATGTGAACATTAACGGAAGCTCTTGACCTAGTACCTAGCGTGATTTTATGCTTTGTCCTGCTGCCACATGATTGGCTGATTGGATAATTGCAACACACTCTGGGACACCATTATAGGGCACCATGTATACAAACACATGTTCACACACTCATTCATACCTAGAGACAATTTAGTGTTGCCAATCCACCTTTGGGAGGTGGGGAAAATAGAGAACCGGGAGGAGATCCATACAAAAACACACAGCAAGTAACTCGAGCTCAGAATCGACTGTATCATTTATTTCCCAGAAATCTGTAGGTTTTTTTTTTTAAAGGCCTAGTAGACCGTTAGGGTTCCCCTCTGGAAATAGAGCAGGGGAACATTACAACTTCTGAAATATTATCCCATAGATTCAATATGCCATCTACAACCTTGTACTTGCACTCATTAATGTTCTCTGGTCTAAAAAATCAGGTTTCTTGAATAAAGATATCGCTATTAGCAAATGTGTGTAAAGTAGAGAATATGTAGCGTTTCCTGATAGATATTTATAGCTAGATGGGGAATTTGCACCTTGTCTGTCTTCTCCTTTCCTCAGCTGTTAAAGGACATTGGTCACAACATCCTTCCTCCGACTTCATGCTCTCCTTCTCTGAGATGACGAGCAAATAGAGTTGCTTTGCAGCAGATGTCGCTTTTCCTTTTGAAGTGCTCTTGGCTTCGCTGTCAGAAGCTAAGGCTGATTGATAGCTGTGATACCCGTTGATAGAAGTGTTTGGTAGTGTATGCAAGAGAATGTGCACCGTGCACATGTGTATTACTCTTAGGGCTTGGGGGGGTATTCACTGATAATAAATAAAAAAATACTACCTCAAAATTAGAACTCGGGGTTGATTATAAACTGTTTACACTTTTCCGTGGAGGTAGGTAGCAGGTGGCTGGGACAGGTGTCTGAAGGAGGCTCAGCTGAAAGACATTGAAATGGGAAACAAATTGGAGGAAGCGTTTTGTGGGGGGGAGGTTTCCGGTGATTGGTGTCAGGGGTGATGGATGTTACTAGCTCGGGATGCAGAGACCGGGCAGAGTGGCCAAAGAGCCCAGGTGCTGAGGAGGGGGTGTAGAGGAAGTGGGGGAAAAAGAAAGGAGGAAAAAGAACACCCGTAACTGCAGGACAAAGCTGTCAGGCGGCCACAATACAGCCTTGCAGCACGCCTCAAATGCACACAGACTGGAAACTCTGAAGTAAGAGTTATACGGCAGAGAAATCTTTGTTCTCCACGTTAGTGTGACCTTTATAGGACAAATGACTCGCAGTGTGCCGGGTGTGTGTCCGCTCCAGATAAAAAGAGGTGACATTAGAAAAGATGATCTCTGGTCCCTGCACTGATTTGTGGAGAGTAAAAAAAGACAAGGTATTTTTTTTTTCCATTTCTCTTCACTGTGTGTTGAGAGGGAGAGTGAAATGAGGAGAAATGACACTTCAGAGGTGGGTTATGTACACAATCTCCAGCATTGTCAAACAATGACACCTCATCAGCCCCTTAAGGCTTATAACACCATATTCCCTATGCCTAGCATACCTCTGGATCGCACAGACTCACATGGGCCCAAGCCAAAGCAAAAGAAATAAAAAAAATAAATAAAAAAAATCCATATGGCTTACAGCAGCATCCATAGAAATCCTGTGCAAGCCTCAGAGTAGCTTTGGCACTCGACTTCCATAATCGGACTTCCTTCCAAGCCAAAACAATGAAATCTGGAATGGCTCCAGTTTTATCACTGCTTCTCATCTTAACACCTCTGTAAAGTTGTGTCTTAACTCCAAAACTGTTTGTTTAGCATTGACTTTTCTCAGTAATCCATTTCTAAATTCTAGCAGAAGCCTTTTCAATTGAGACATCAGCAAGCATTCTCTCACCTCACATTTCCCGTGGGTTATTTCCTTCCTTTCTATTCTCCTTTTTTTTTGTTTTCTTTTGTTTTGGCTGGCATACATATGACAGGCCATGGAAATAGGATTGAGCATTAAATTGAATTAACGGATGGGCGTGATGTGCCAGTATGGCAGGTGCACGCAGTCATGTCTGTGTGGACACCATTGATTGGTGGCAGCTGTGAATGCTGATTTGCACCCCGAGACAACGTCTAAATAGAGGAGCACCCGCCCATGGCATTTTTGTCGTGAATAAGGACCTTATGTGGTCCAAAATGGGTATCAGACCACAGCTCGTGTTATTTCATTTGACAACACGGATAAGCCATCATGGGTTTGTGGAGACAAGCAAACAAACCACTCTCAATATCACTTTGTTTGGCAGTGCCACTTGTCAACATTGGCACACACGCCTGCCAGCACTTTAAATGTAAACTGTAGGGTTTTTTTCCCCTTCTAGAACAAATGCACCAGCAATAGCTTACTCCAGTGGTGCAAAACAAACAGCCTATTCTGTCAGAGCGGACAAGGCTGGCATAAGAATGGCACATTTACCACAATATAAATGTCCTGCAGCAGTAGCTATGTAATCCACATCTCATGTCTATTCCAGACCTCCTTTAGGTATGGGCCAGTCCACACATCCATTATTCAGCCTTTACTAGCATGCATTACGTTTGTGCGCACCCCATTCCACTTTGTCTTTTTCTTTTTCTTTTTTTTTTTTTTCCCAGTGAACAGCCTCTCTTTTGCTTTAGTTTCCATGTAGAAATGGAGTGTTTATAGAAGTTCAATTTCGTGAGTGCTTTTCCAGGTCTGGGGGTGCTTATTCTAGAAGATTCTGCACTATATAATAGCAGCGAAGCAGCACTTCAGGTGGAACTGCCAAGCACGTACAATCAGTCCTCAGCCTGAAATGAGGTGGTGTGAAGTGGCGGCACTGTTTGTTCACACGACTGGTTGAGTCTTGAGTGCAGAATATTTGCCTTTTTTTTTTTGTTCCTGCCCGATTTTTTCAGCATGGCTTTCCATCTAAATGACATCGGCTCGCAGTTCATCATGCGGTGCTCCTGATTCCATCTAAGAGCTCCAGTGTAGCTGTAACCTTTTCTTCATAATCCGTCCTTTTGTAGCTTAATGTCAGTAGATTAATTGAGGTTTAAGACAAGAGTTGACAATTAATACGCTTCGCCTCACCTGCTTTCTTTCATTGCGGTTGGCAAGAGTGCAGATTCACGAATACCTCGGGCCAGGTTTGGTGACATGTTTCTCGGCTTTCGTTGTGCCATTTTCCTCGTCTCTCCCGTTTTATTTCGCCCCACAGTTTATCTCACTTTTACTGCTTGTTGTCTCTCATTCATTAAGTTGCACTCTCCCAATCTCACTTTCTTTCTGTTTCACTCTGTGACTCATACATACACACACACACACACACACACACACACACACACACACACAGAGCTCATGAGAATGAGCATGCCCCTAGCCTTCAGTAATCCTCTAAGGTAAATGTGTTTTAGTCCTGAGTGCAGCAAGGGGAGATGAAGACAGCCTGGGCCAGTGATGAATGATGCCTCATGTAAGAGCAGCTGCCCCATTTCCAACCAAACACTGTCACACTTGCGCACACAGACAGAGAACGAGAGAAGGAGGATTTGTGCGTTGCTCCACTAAGGACAGAAATCATGCATGTTAAGTCTTCAGAAGACCTCGTATGTGGAAGGAACATTGTCTTGAATTGTGTAACATCACCCAAAAGACCCCTTTCAAGCTCTGGGTTTAAAGCCAGGGATCTTTTATGGTTGCTGGTTGCTTTCGATAATAGGTTGGAACCACAGTCTCATACATATATGCAGATAATTGGTGTACATTAAGTATTTATGGCTGTCCTCTGTGACAGCGCCAACGTCCCCTCATTCTCCCTTTCATACTCTTGCACGGCTGTAATGTCCCCACAGAGATCGAAACTGATTCATTTATGTAAGAGTTACAACAGAGTCAGAAAGCAGACTGTCGGCCCATCTGTGGCACCGACTCCAGGGATGAAATAAATGTCTCTGCCTCTCGCCACTAACGACCTGCCTTTATACTCCAATTAAACACAGGACAATGAAAATGCATTCACGATTGTTTACAGATCAGTCAAGCAAGTCACCCTGCCTCTGCTTTCCCTCCGTCGCACGTTAAAATAGAACAAGCCATGCCATATTTCACAAAATATGGAGAAATTAGGCGAGGCCATTATCACTTTTCAGGCTGCCAAATTTTCCGGGAGGCTATTCGGGGACTCTGGAGCTGCAGTGTGTGTAAAATGTGGCAAATGAATGTACCTTTCCTTTTGTCGGGTTGCGCTGGGAAAAAGAACTTACTCTGCCGCCGAGTCGTGTGTGTGTGTGTGTGTGTGTGTGTGTCATTTGCCTTGTCAGATACAGTACAAACTTACTCTCTCTCCTCCATTTCATCCTGCCTCTCTTCATCCCAGTGTACAGCAGTGCACACATTCTGGCTGACTGCATCACTTGTTCCTGCTCATGCATTCTCTGCAGATTTAATTACACGCCTTTCTGGATTCATATAAAAAAAAAGTGTGTGAGAGAGAGATAGAGATGAGGCTGAGAGAGAAAAAGGTTGCGTCCAAGCGGATCCCTAGAGTCGCGTATTTATGTTGGGTGGAAAATAAGTCCGCTGGAGTGTTTCTGTAATGACACGCTACTGTATAATGATCTGCACTGACCTCCCAAATGAGTGGATTAAGCCAGGGAAGTGTGGCACACAAAATAATGGGCACAGGGAGCAGCAGGGTTATCCAGCACACACTTCCACCTGCCAGGGTGCTAACGGCCCGTGAGGAATAACCTGGGTTCCTCTCGTAGTCCCCTCACACACTTTCATCTACTCCATTCCCCATGATGACTCCTTCATAAATGAACAGATAATGTGTTCCAGATACAAATACAGATACAAATAGGTTTTTTTTTTGTTTGTTTGTTTGTCAGAAAGGTTCACAGGGAATCTTGTTGAGACTAGAGGTGTGTATCAGGATGATCCTGCAGGATGCAACAAAAATATGTGGCAGGTATAAACAAAAATAATAACTGCAGGAATGGGATTAAAAAAAAAAAGTGCACACCTTCAGTTGAGACCAATTATGAACTGAAGTGATGTAGCTGAGGTTGAGGAACTGTCAGAGCCTTTATTTCCTGTGTACCAGGGCAAAGTGGTAGGGTTAAAAAAAAAAAAAAAAACGTTCTGGTTTAGACCATGCCCACAGTTTAAATCTGAATATAGACACAGATATTTTGAGCACTAAACAGATTCTGATGCACATAGTGGTGTTGCATTACACCCCTACATGGTGCCATTGTGGTGACGCGTATGGGATTCACACACATGCACACACATTCACACACAATCACAGAGACGTGAGTTCAAGCCTGACTTGCTTTACGCTCCGTTCAGCGGGTGGTGGCAGCTCCTGTCACGGAGAGGGTTTATTGTTTGGGTTCAGCAGTTTCTCCTCCATATCAAAGAGAAGAGAGTCCCAATATAGTCACAGTGTTACTAAAACCTGGTGTTGATGTGTTCATCCAGCAAATAAAACGTAACCACCTCTGCATGCCATTCCTTCTTCGTCTCCTTCTTTTTTTTTTTTTTTTAACCTTGTTGTGATGCTGTTCCAGCAGCCATACGATGGGAACACTTGGAAGTCTCGTTTTTGTTTGCATCAGTACGTGCAGGTGAGGCAATGTCAGATAGGGAACTACTGTGCCATGTCAGAAACATCATTCATTCCACTGCACCGTAACAAAAAAGGGAGGGTGAAAGCGTGTTGAGTGTCAGAGGGAGAGGCTTGTCATATCTGTCAGCAATGAGAACACAGGCTGAAGGTTGGAGCTGCTATCTCAGGAGCAAATATGTATCCAATGGCAGAATGTGTGCTTCTCTCTGTCTCTCTCTCTCTCACTTTATCACTGTCTCTCTCTTTTTCTCACTCTCTCTCTCTTTTTTTTTTTTTTGCACCGGCTGATCCTGGGGATTAAAGCGTTCGTCTCTCTGCCCCTGTAATGGCATTAGAAGATTGGATATGTTTTAGTATTCCATCAAAGAACATCTGATATGAGGGGCAGGCTGATTTAATTAAGTAAAAAGCAAGGCCTGAGAGTGAAAGCAATAGAGGGCGGTGGAGGGTGGAAGGGGGAGTTGGCTGCATTGTGTAGATGCACTGCAACCAAGCATGTTTATTACTCCTCTGAATTCCGTGGGAATGTTTGGACAAAAATGTATCTCATCCAAACCTCTTGACAGTGCATCGATGAATAGATGCAGATGCCTCCAGAAAGGACGGAGGGGATGTGATGGTTTGCCGTGTATGAGAGTTTGAATGATGTCGGGAATGACCTCGAAGTTCTTCCTCATCTCACTGCCTCTGCACTGCGCACCCTCTGTTTCAATTCCCACAGAACGCTAACGTTAACCTTGCATTTTTTTAATCCAAAAAAAATGTTCAAGGGGCTGTTATTTATTTATATATTTCTTGCAATTATAACCCCACCTCCTTCAGTAAGCTGACCTTTTCATTCGCTATAATAGCCAAAAATGTTTTGGTTGACACAAAGCTTACAAGAGTGGGCTCTTCATGCTTCATGCTGGGTCTATTGTTCAGAGCACCGTATTGATTTTGCACTGAATGTAGAATGTTTTCGTGCCAGCTCAAGGACACTCGTTTAAAATATGTGACTGACATTCCATTTAAAATCTTTCTTTTCCCTCTTCTCCCTGAATGATTGTGGGAGGTCTTGCTTTTTAAAAGTCCTCAGTGGTTTGAGCGGGTATTTAGTGTTAAGCTTTCATAATTATAAAATAGCTCCTTCTCTGGTCACATAGACATAAAGTGATTTTCCAGTGAGCATGTTACTGTTTTCGTTAAAAGATTCAGGATGTCAACAAATTTGTTATGTGTTCAAATAATACATTAGCTTAGTCAGTATACTGTCAACTATTATGAGTACTTATGAAGTGGGTAAACAGCAACAACTTTGCCAGTTGTTCCTAAGATAATATACCTGTATAGGCTGTCGATTAATGAATATAATTCAAATCGAGTACTCTGGTTGAAAGTAAGTGGCTAGTGTCTGTGTGCCACTTCCAGCCAGGCAGTCCTTTGTGGTCCTTATTAGCTGGAGAACCATTTTCTCTTATCGATAGCTGTACATAGCTCTTCATTTAAACATCTGAGAGCATTC
The DNA here is from genome assembly GCA_023630585.1 of Cranoglanis bouderius. Taxonomy (NCBI): domain Eukaryota; kingdom Metazoa; phylum Chordata; class Actinopteri; order Siluriformes; family Cranoglanididae; genus Cranoglanis; species Cranoglanis bouderius. The sequence goes on from CM042541.1 coordinate 19,442,388, forward strand.
CATAATTTTGGCCTTAGTGCGCTTTCACACATATTGGTCCATTTACTGAATCTGAATCAGAGAGATATTAATATTGGGCTTGTTATGGCTAAAAATGATCTTGTAAAAGTCTTGCATTCATTGATCATTGAATTACGCCAATTGAAAAACACAAACCTTTGCTAATTGTGGGTAGAAATCACGAAAAATTACCCAAGCACAGAGAACACGGAGCCGCCGCTCATTGAATTAGTAGACAATTATAAAAAATATCTAGTTTTATTTTGTTTGTCTGTCCACATATCCAGAACACATGGCATTTCTGCAGAATTACAGTTCTGTCCTTTGGCTCAGTTTGCACCTTTATATGGACTAAACACTACATATGTGAACGCACACTTAGAGTCCTTTTCTGAAGGCAAGACTAGGGTATAGTGGATAGTAAATGTCACATTGAAGCTGGAAATCAGAATGAGATTCAGATCTCAGATCAGCTTTCTCCTTCACTAAAAGATATCTGATGGATGAATCTCCCTTTATAATTGCTGTGGTTAAATGGCTGTCATTGGCATGCTTTTGAGAATAGCATGGTTGAGCAGTCCTGTTGAGACTGTGCTGACCATGCCACACGCCCCTGCCCTTTTTTATCTACTCCCCTTTGAGGAAAAAAAACAATTCTGCTCTCCTAACCTTTTAATTACATGAAGGTCTGGCCTGTACCATGCAAGCCCCCCTGTGCGTGTGAGTAGTCTACTGTCAACAGTCTGTGTGCTGGATGACTGAATAGGTCCTGGCATGTAGATTCCGACCAGCCATCAGGAAGCAAGGAAGACCTTTAGCCTTTGGAGTATTTCTGAAAAGGCCAGCTGTTTTGGCAAGTTATCAGCCATACCACTGGCCATGGAATGTCACATACCAGTAGCACGTTTTCATTTTCTTTGAGAAATGCACCCCCAAGATTATCCAGAATGGTGAAAGAAGATGAGTGCTGCATGTTGCATATTATACCAGCTGGATTACCAGCTCTGTTTAGCTCATGGAGACATGGTGGCATCTCTGAATAAGTGCCCTCAAAGTGTACAAAACCTCAAAAGTCGCTTCAAAGTCAGAGACTGATGGGGTTGCAGATGCTGGAAGAACATCTTTCTCTCCTCACCCCTCCCTCCTGTGAGGTGACTTGAGGACACCAGGGTGAATATTCCCATCAATGAGGAGCTTATCAGAGTGTCAGCAGTGGTGTCTAATCACAGCCCAGCAGACAGACCATAAATCCCTCCCTATTATGGTTCAGGTTTACACACTTGCTCAAGTCATTGACAGTCTAAAGCAGCAACAGTGAGTAGCTGCTGCTTTACTCTTTTGCAGATCAGCCAAACTTAATCTCTTCCTTTTCTCCATTACTGGAAAAAGAGAAATACAAAATAAACTGATGGAGAGAAAAGGATGTGACCCTCTGAATTTAGATGGGATCTCTGTGAAGCCACCTGGGCTCTGTCGAACTCTTTAAATGTCTTCAGTTGAGAATTCACTTTTGTGTTCCTTGTTCTGTTGGGAAAACACTTTTGTTTTCCCTCCTTTGTCTGCTTTGAGCTTGAATGGCAGGAGAATCTTTTCAGAATGGTATTGATGATTAGGTTTTAATGGAGTTCACTTATCTTTTCTAATTTAACACCCGCCAGCAGATTGGCTATTTGAGCACTGCTAGTTGTTGCTGGGGAATTGTGATCTTTTTGGGGAGCTGTGGAGAAACCCTGGGAAGGGGAGGGGAGGCACTTCTCCTCCTCTTCCTCTTCCTGTGTGAGGCACCCTATACACTCCTCTTAGTGTGAATTGGGTTGATGCAGATCCTTGGCCTTGGCCTTGGCCTCATCTGAAAATTGCTGGAAGGACTTGCTAATCACCTAAGAGACCTCTGGTGCAAGCTTAAGCAAAAGTTGCTTTTGCTCTCATTTATGGCCCTTGCCACCAAGGACTGGTCGAGAGGATACAGTAATAGGAGATCTTTATATAGGGTATGAAGAGGTTAGGCTAGTTGTAATATCTTTTAATGTTGATTTATTATGCTAAAGATGGTCATGTAATGCTTGGTTGTTGTTATCCCTCCCTGTCCCTCTTGGCCTCTTTGACATTCCCTTCTGTCCATTCTTAATCAAAGCTCTCGCAAGGGTAGTGTGGTTTTATTTGTATGTAGTCTTCAGGCCTCATGCAAGCAGTCTATCTGAAGTGCTCTTGGGTTGATGGGAATGTTAAAGAGAAGCACAAGGCTTCATTAATTCAGCTCATGCACGCTGACCGCCAAGTTAATGCAGCTATCATTCTGGAGTAGGGAGCTGGTCTCGTGTGGGGCTAACTCATGGTTAATGCATTCCTCTGGAGTGTTTAACCTTACATTGGGGGCAGAAGTGCAAAGCAGTGACATGGCCATCTTTCGGCCTTAACAGGCCCAGCCAGGCCCCAGCAGGACTGGATTGAAAAGCCAATGCAACATTATTCCTATGAAGTATGGCATTTACTTAACATGACCAGAGCCAAGGTATAGGGGGACTGATTTCCAGGGTGGCCCCTTGTCTTCTGTGGCTTTGAACCATTCAGTGACTGTACTCAGGCCTATGTCATGAATCCTAAAAAAGTTCTGCATCTTCCACCCATGCATAGACCTGTTATAGCAGGAAAGTAGTCATGGTGATCAGAGATGCATAAGGTGGATGATTGTTGTGTACCTGACTTGTACACTAGTCTACAGGCCTTTGCAAAAACTAATGGACATCTGAAGTTCTCACACCTTATAAAGTGAATTTAAGGGGTATTTTTAGGGTCTTTTTGCTGTGAATTGCAACAGGCTGGGAGATCATTTCCTGTGGGCATTCCTGTAGTCAGGCAGACCCATGACATCATGCATGTCCATTCTGTCTCTCTGAGACCACATCGGTTATCTTGGCCAGTGCCGCTCTGATTTAATAGGCTCTGTGTAACAAAGAGAGCAGACATTCTTGGACACAGAGCTGGAGCATGAAGTTTGGCTCTGTACTGAATAGCTGTGGCTTCCCTGTCTCTGTGCATATTGCAGGAAGAATGTTAATGGATGCACCGCTAGGACGCAAATTTGGCAAAAATGCGAAGGAGGAAATTGGTTTTCTAATCAGACTCTGACTCGGAGCACAATTCATCTACTCTCTCTTTGGCTGTAAGTGCTTTTTAAAATGGTGCTGTGGATTCCAGTGCATTAGCCCTTGATTCTCAGTAGTGGCAGTGGCTGGAGAAAGGGAGAGACTGAACCCAGGTGCTGTTGACACACTGTAATTAATGAAGTTTCAGGGTTTGCCTCTGTGAGAGAAAGCAGCAAATGTGTTAAGGTAATGTTCTGCAGGAGGCTTCATGCAGAGCTTGAATAATTTCTCTCCTCTAGTTTAAAATTCATGTCTCCTGCTGTTTTATCATCTGATTACAATATGCCATGAAATCACTGGGTTTGGTATTTCGCCTCTGATGGCAGAATGTCACAAAATGTCTTCTCTTTTCATGTTTGGATAACATCCCTAGTGCACCTTCTTCCCACACACTTAAAGACTGCTATAATGGATGAATAACTCTTTGACACCTTTGCTGTGCTGGTTCAAGTGTCTTTAATTGCACAGGGGTTTTATAAGAATCTTGATCTGCTAACACTTCTCTCTCTTTCCTTTCCCTTTTTTGATGCAGGAGCAGCTCAGTATCCAGGTATGCCCTACCTTTTACCTCTGTGTGTTCCTTTGTCTGCGTGTCCATTTGTGTCCTGCCTGTCTTGTATGTGCCATTCCTAAAACCACCATTTTCCTAAAACCTCCTCAGACCTTTACAGCTAGCATCCTGACATAACCAAAACCATCTTACCCTTTCTTCAGTTTATAATTCATTCATTCTTCTTCTGCTGCTGCTGTTGCTTCCTCCTCAGCCTCCAGCAGTGCAGCTGCTCATTGGTCCGCTCCATTTTTCACATCTGCAGACTGTTCTAACTCAGTTTCCCACCTTACAGGTCTAAGTTTAGCCCACATGCCCCCCTGCTGTTTCATCCATTAAGGTTCTTCATTTGTACAGCATACATTAACATTTGTTATTTAAAGGTACCACTGGGATATTTTTAAGAGGTGAATTATGTGCCAAGCATGTGCAAATTTAGCATGCTTAGTATATTCCGTGGTCAGTGAAATAACCTACCATAACGGCTATTGTAAAATGTGTTTGGTTTGCTTCACTCAAGGTGATTAAGGGCCTCAGCATATATGTGGAGATGTAGCATAGCCTCCACAAAAAATAAGATATAATTGGTAACTGTGGCTTCACCTGCCCCGTCGTACACCTGGCAGCTTGGTGAACTCCACGGACAAACACACTACGTAACCAAACCTGTGATTGGTTGTTACAAACAAGACATGCTCAAGCCGATTAATTCCAAATACTGCATAGGTTTCACTAGCATGCTGATACCCTACCACCTGCATCTCATTTGTCTTTTTCTTTTCTCTTTGTAAATTTGGAACAAAACAAGCAGATATTTCTCTTCCTCATGTTTATCATTTGTTTATCTGCTTCCAACAACTCATCATAATTTATACTGTCAGCACTTTGTAGTAGGCAATCTTCTTCCTGTAGTCAAGGAAATTGTCATGAAATTTTAATAGCACCACCTACAGCACTGGAGTGCTGCTACGTGATAACCAATACAAAACCATAGAGAGTATGCAAGCTTGAAAGCTCTAAAAAATGGATTTGCCTTCGTGCAACACTTGCAAACGTTGTCTCCGCAATAAGCATGCTGAGGTCTTAAGTTCTTTGCTCAAGTGCACAGTGCTGCTGTGTTACCTTGCTGTACTGTACTGGAAATTAAAACCATTACTATTAAACTATTCAAACCTGCTCTTAAAATGTCCTTTAAAGAAAAGGACTTTAAAGTAGGACTACACCTACATGTCTTAAAAGGTCTCTATAATGTTCTCATCCTGCGAGGCCCTGAAAGAGGGAGCTAAGTGAATTTCTCGTAATATCATTTGTACTTTAATGAGGGGCAAGTAAAAGTTAATGAAATTTTGAAAGGATTGAGAGCCTCTCCTTCAGTCATTAATTTTGTGAGGGGGTCAAAAAAGAAACTGATTAAAGCTCATACCGTGCTACCGGTATGTAGTCAACACTGTTCAGACTCCACTCTAATGCTAAAGCTCTGATCAAATAAAGTGAACGAGGAAATAGCAGAATATTAGCAATATTGTATTGTCTTAAAGGCAGTTGGCTATAATCCTTTGTCATAATCTTTACTGATGAACCCTTATAGACCTACACTAAAACATCAAACGTCATGTTAGCAACCACATTCAGTTCCTCACGACTAAAGCTAATAAATATTGTTTATTATAAAGGGAGCACTCTATTAGTAACAAGGTCGCGTTGCTCCTCACTCACAATGTAGATGCGGTGATAAACAGTGGTAGCGCAAGTAAGATCTGTAATGTTGAATTAAAACAGTACGATCAAAGTAAACATAAGTAAAACAATATGCCTAAAGGCAGTAAGTAACAGAAACCGTAAGATGCAGTGAAAGTGAATTTTTATGTAGTTTAGTTATCAGTGCTTTTTTGTGCATCCAGAAAAAAATAAATACATATAGGACAAACAGTTGTGTTAATGTAAAGTTTTAGTCTGAAGTTTATATTTGTAATGCTCAGTTTGTGGATTTTAATGTAAATGAACAAAAAATGGTATTGAAAATATCATATTTTTTTAAAATCCAATTGATCGATTAATTGAAAATAACCATTAGTTGCAGCCCTACGTCACGTTTCTCCCTCTGCTGCCACTCCTAGCATGTTTGTAACGTCATCATACCTGACAGATATCAAAAGCACAGAACATGTCACTGATTACCAGAACTAAACCAAACAACTATTTATTTCTGGATAAGCAGCGGTGCACACTGCTGTGCTATTTAGATTTATTTTCACTCAGCAAGCCACCTTTCATCTAAAATACTCTCTCTTTCAGCTTACATGATAATTACTGATAATGTGAAAGATTTTATGGAAAAGTCATTATTCAAAAATATCTTTCTAAGGAATAACAACAGTTATGGAACTTGCTTTTTTCCTTTTGGTTTTTGTTACATATACAGTGCCCTCCACTAATATTGGCACCCTTGGTAAATATGAGCAAAGAAGGGTGAGAAAAATTCTCTTTATGGTTTAACCTTTTGATCTTTTGCTAAAAAAAAAAATCACAAAATACTCTGCTCTCATGGATATCAAACAATTGCACAAAAAACAGGTTTATCAAAAAATATCTTTGTTAAATATATGTGTGCCACAATTATTGGCACCCCTATGGATTCATATGAGAAACATATATTTGAAGTATATTCCCATTGATATTTTTTTTTTTTTAGTACACCTGGGTGACTAGGAACAGGAAATTGTTCAACCATGACTTCCTGTTTCACAGGGGTATAAATATGAGGTAACACATAGGCAAAATTCCTAAATGGGTAAGACCAAGGAATTTAGCTGTGATGTGCGCCAAAAGGTTGTTGAGCTTCACAAAACGGGAAGTGGCTATAAGAAAATAGCACAAGCATTGAAAATGCCCATTTCCACCATCAGGGCAATAATTAAGAAGTTCCATTCAACTGGAAATGTTATAAATAAACCTGGAATTGGACGTGTGTCTATAATGTCTCAACGCACTGTGAAGAGGATGGTTCGAGTGGTCAGAAAAAATCTACAAGGATCACAGCTGGAGAATTGCAGAATTTAGTTGCGTCTTGGGGTCAGAAAGTCTCCAAAACTACAATCCAAAGTGTTTGGAAGGGTTTCAAGAAAAAAGTCTCTACTCTCATCCAAAAACAAACTCAAGCGTCTTCAGTTTGCCAGACACTACTGGAACTCCAAATGGGATCGGGCTCTATGGTCAGATGAAACCTAAATAGAACTTTTTGGGAATAAACACCAATGATGGTTTTGGTGCACACAGAGAGGTAGCGTATGGAAAAGTACCTCATGCCCACGGTTAAATATGGTGGTGGCTCTTTAATGTTTTGGGGCTGTTTTTCTGCCAGAGGACCTGGACATTTTGTTAGGATACATGGCATCATGGACTCTATCAAATATCAGATATTAAATGAAAACCTGACCTGAATGTGGTTGGATCTTCCAGCAGGACAATGATCCAAAACATACATCAAAATCAACACAAAAATGGTTTACTGACCACAAAAATCAAGGTCCTGCCATGGCCATCCCAGTCCCCTGACTTGAAACCCATAGAAAACCTGTGGGGTGAACTGAAGAGGAGAGTCCACCAGCCTACCAAAATATGAAGGATCTGGAGAGATTCTGTATGGAGGAATGGTCTCAGATCCCTTGCCATGTATTCTCCAACCTCATCAGGCATTATAGGAGAAGACTCAGAGCTGAGCTGAGGGAGGTAGCACAAAGTATTGACTAAAAGGGTGCCAATAATTGTGGCACACATATATTTAACAAAGATTTTTTTTTTTTTATAAACCCATGTTTTGTTTGCAATTATTTGATATCCATGAGAGCAGAGTATTTGCTCAAATTTACCAAGGGTGCCAATATTAGTGGAGGGCACTGTACACTGTAGAAGGAATTCATAATACCTTTTTTCCTTTCATTTTTTCACCACCAGCTTGTGTTTTTAAATGGGTGAGTAATACAATGAAACCGCAAGATTTTTAGACCTACGACAAAATGTCTGGTCTGAGAGGGTTAATGAATAGATATGAAGGCCATACACAAAGCATATGTTAAACAGCAAAAATTCCTGAAGGACTGTTAATACCAAGTGTACTTTTAGCCTGAAGACTTGTTCTTGCTGATGTAGCCTTTCTGAATGTCAAGAGTGTGCATCATTTTTCTTTTGCTTATGGAACATCACATGTAACTAGGCGACTTTATATAATGGGAATAGACTACTAAGCAAGTTAGCTGATTGGGTGGCAGCTCCATACGATGGGCTTTTGGTCCATCCGTGCTGACATTGTAACTTTGAGGAGGAAGTGGGTTAATTTAAAGCTACGTTTCAAATCATATACTTCCCGTGAAATTTGTGTGAGACGTAGATATAGTGTGTTAGTGCCAAAACCTGATTTTTCATTTAAGTTTCATTTCTTAGATTTCCTTCATTTTCTGGCTGTATGCTAGAATTCAGTGATTTCCCAGACCGTCATACGTATCTGAGGATGAGACTATGCTACGTGAGATCATGGATTGGTTGGCATCTGTTGGAAATGCACTGTAAGAGTTCTCTAATGTGTTCTCTATATTATACATTATGTGACATTTCCCTTATGTACATTAGGTAAGCGAATGTGAGGAGTGTCGGATAAGCACATATATATATATAAGCCTGTGCACAATCCACAAGTAAGGCTATTATTATTTAACCTTGTCCTGAACTCCGCCTATCACTTCTCGAGACCGAGAGAGGAATAGGTGCACTCTTGCAGTGCCGGCTATGTTAAAAGCAGTGATTCAGCCGGTGTACTTTATGCCCGCCGCCACACTGTTCCAGACCTCCGCCATTAATACCCTTCCATACCCAGCCAATCAGCACAAACATGCTGAGACAGAAGAGAAACAAACACTCACACACACATCAAACAGCACTTGGCAGGCTTCCTGGTTTGTTTGCCTTTTTTTTTTTTTTTATACCTTTCAATCCAATTATTTATCGCAGTCAAGTTATTTATACGTATATAAATTAAGATTGAGCTGAGCAAGACTCTGTGTTAGGGAGTTGGATGAGACCCAGCCATTGTTTAGGACTCGCGTCCTTCACAGCCCTTTTGCTTTGGTTTATCCAGGGCACTTTCGCTCTGTTTCTCTCTCTCTCTCTCTCTCTCTCTCTCTCTCTCTCTCTCTCTCTCTCTCTCTCTCTCTCTCTCTCACTTTTTCCTTATTCCGCAACAGCAGCACTGATGGGGCCAGTGTTACGGTATTACCGTCTGCTCCTGTAAAATTACAGTAAAAGGCTCCTGGGAAAGGAGCGTTAGCTAAGCACATTAGTGCTCCGCTGCAGTGAAAAAACTTTTGCTCTGTGTAACGGGGAGATCGCCGTTCTTTTTGCCTCTGAGCATATTTCAGTAAAGGAGGAGGGGAGGGCTTTTGATTTGATAGATGAGAGGGTTATTAGAGAAGGAACAAAGAAGGGGCTAATTTAAAGGCAAACTCTAATATACTAATGCCAGAAGCATGTCAGGAAATATGTATCGTTGGACAGCGTCAGCCTGCTCTCCACTGACCTCAAGGACGTGCCTCTGCCACAAGGATGGCTTTCTTACGCCTCCTCGCCTTTGCTGTCATCTAAGTGTGTGTGTGAGGTGTGAGGTGTGACAATCGATATACGAAGGCCGGTTCAGAGTGTGCTCAGACACCAACTAGATCAGGAGCTGCGGGGAGAGATGGCGCAGGATAAACAAAGCTCTGCCTGGGCCAATCTCTCCTCCAGATAGTTTGTTTAGTTAGAAAGCGATGCAGATTGAGACCTGAGGAGATGGACAGCTGCTGGAGGTCCTCCGTGTGCCCTCTCCCACTGAGAGTAGGTATGGTGATGCAGGAGGAGAGATGGAGAGGGCGGAAAAGGTCTTCTTCCGTTCTGCTGCACTCTATCCTTCTTCCCCTGGTTTTCTGGCTCCAGCAGCTATTTTTTTTTTTTTTAACTCCCATACCTGCTTGTTTATGAATCTTTTCCCTCCACACTTTTCTTTCCTGCCTTCTCTTTTCTTCTTTCTTTTTCTCATCTCTGTCCTTACTCTATTTTTCCTTCCCACAGCATGGCATATTTTATTTATCCAGCACTGTGTTTCAAAGTTCATACATATGTGCTATTCTAGACAATTTTTAACTGTACATAGCTGCCTAGTGTGCTCACACTGAACAGTAGTAAAGGGGGGGGGGAACACATGGAAGCAAATTTGTCTCCGATGCTGCTTTTGGATTTTTTTTTGTAATTAATATAGAAACTAATTGTTATATATATATATATATATATATATATATATATATATATATATATATATATATATATATATATATATATATATATATATATTAGAATTCTTATAACAGCTCATTCACAGGGACTCATTTGGCAGAACAGCGACATAATCTAAGCCTAATAAACAAATTATGTTGATGTTATATAGCAAAGAAAGCCATATGGTCAAGAAGAGGAATAATATCTCTGACACACAAACTACTCAAGATATTCCATTTTAAAGAATCTTTATCTGTTTATCTATAAATGTTTTTAATTTTAGTCTGTACAGGAGTTTTTTGTGATGCAACTCGCAGAGGTTTTTTTTTTTTTTTTTTGCGGAAAACTACTTGAATTGGCGAAATTGCAGTTGCACGATCTTTCACAGTGATGTTTGTTGGTAAATGAGACCTTTTAGCTGTACTCATGTTCGAAGCACGTGGATCGAAGAGGGCTTTGGCTGAATGCGTGTTGTGGTCCAAAATCTGCGGTAAATTTTGAAAAATTGCAAGCCCCTCCAAATATTGTGGAGTTCGCTTGATTTTGTGTTCATTTCTGCGATCGCAAAAACACGAAATCACGGAGGAGCTGTAATTTTAGCAGTTACAGTTAAAGGAATCCTGAAAGGCTTTCTGCGTTCTTGGATTAAATTGTTGCCTTTTAATACCACAATTTATGGGCCTTTGACTCCTTTGTCTTTAAAAATTAAATTTGTTCTGGAAACATTTTTGAAAATGTTTCATTCGTTAAAACAATTGTCCATCTAATGTGTTTTGTTTTTTTTGATAGATTTGTATGAATAACTATGAAGCGAAGAGATTTTTTTTTATGTCATTCTTGTTACAGTTAAATTAACAATATTTATAGTAAAAAAGAATTATATATATATATATATATATATATATATATATATATATATATATATATATATATATATATATATATATATATATATATATATATGGTTAGCCCACCACGTTGCTAACTCCTGTGAGGATGACATTAATGTGGCAGTTGTATTTTACTTACTTCTTTTCAGAAGGCTCTAATGCAGATGGATTCTTTCTCAGGTTCAGCTTTGATGTAAATAACTCAGCTCATCTGAACAATTATACCACACGCATTAAAAATGTTTATGAAGTCAATATAACCTGTAAATTAATTAAATAATTAGTTTAAAAAAAAAATAAAAAAAAAAGCTGTAGCACAATTTGCAGCTACAAAAGGCACCATTCCTAATTAGGCACAGAAAAGCACAAAACTCTCCCGACGTCATCACTAATAATATCTAATGGGGTGTTATTATCCCTGAATGCAGTTTTATGCAGCTTTGTTTTGTAAATATTGTTAATGTTGTTCTTGTAATACCTATTCAATCACTTCACACTGCTATAAACGTAATTAATTCCATTAATGAAAAATAGATGATGAGAATTCTTTAAAGAGCACAACAATTTATGCAACAGCGAATAAAATTAAAGATGTTTTGTTGACCTTTTCGTTTAACAATACTAATTAGGAATTTGTATGATTTCATGATAATTGATAATGAATCATTCATGGATATTACAAAGGAAATTCCAATAAGAATAATCTAGTTGAGATTTGAAGGTTTATATACAGTACTGTGTCAAAGTTTTATGCACATGCAAAGAAATGCTGTAGAGCAAAGATGCCTTCAAAATAATGTTTCTACATTAAAAAAAAAAATACTGTAAAGAGCAGTAAACAGTATTAAATGAAACAAAGTCCATATTTGGTGTGACAAAAAAATTGAATTAAAAATAGTAGTCTCCGGTACAATTTGTGCAGTTTTATAAGGAAATGAGCTGGTAAGTTTTATTGAGCATCTTGCAGAACCAGCCACAGTTCTTCTGGAGACTTTGACTTTTGCACTCGCTTCTTATTTTTGCAGCAAAACCCAGCAGCCTTCATTGTGTTTTTTGTCTGAAAAGTGTCTCTTACGTAATATGCTGCTTTCTTTAATGACATACAAACATTTTTCTGTAATTTCATTTTGATCTAGAAAACTAATGTTTGGGAATCTAAACTGTTTCTTGTATTGACTTGATAATGTAGAAGTCATAAAATAAAAACTCTATAACAAAGTTTGTACTTAAAAAAAATAGGGTGCCTAAAACTTTTGCACAGTACTATATATATATATATATATATATATATATATATATATATATATATATATATATATATATATATATATATATATATATATATATATATATATATAAAATGAGGCTTGGGCAATTTTTAAAGATCATGTTTAATTGGACTTCATAAAAAATTCTGTTTGGAGTAAAGCATCAAGGAGCAGCTTCCTAGGAAACACTTTCTTAAGAGAGTTATTTCTGGTGAAGTGAGTACTGGGATGGCATTGGGCACACAGATGGACGATGACAGTGGCATTAGCACTCCCGCTTTGCTGACCCGCTGTTCGCCGAAAAGGGTGGGCAGTGTTTCTGATGCATGTATTTTTAACCACAGCTCTGTATAATTCTGTATAAATTTTCTGTAACAGCAGTTCTGACAGTAGTTCTGGCTGTCATTCAAATCACAGGTTTATGTCACTGCGCTGGATCTAATACGTTATCGTTTCTATAGTAACAGCTCATTCACAATGGATGCTCCACACAATCTAATTCTTATTATAAATGGATTCAAACATGTTGTTATAGATTTTATAGATTTTCTATAAGTTGGTTTCTGCCAGACTTAGTGGTTAGCATGTTTGCCTCACACCTCCGGGGTTTAGGTTTAGTTCGAATCCTGCCCCTGCCCTGTATGCACAGAGCTTGCATGTTCACCCCGTGCTTTGGGGGTTTCCTCCGGCTACTCCGGTTTCCTCCCCCAGTCCAAAGACATGCGGTGTAGGCTGATTGGCATTTCTAAATTGTCCATGTTGTGTCAGATTGTGCCCTGTGATGGGTTGGCACTCCATCCAGGGTGTCCCGCACCTTGTGCCCCGAGTTCCCTGGGATAGGTCCCAGACTCCCCCACAACCCTGTGTACGATGGAAAGTGGATGGATGGATGATTTCTTCCAGATTCTCCAGTTTCCTCCCACTGGAGGTGCATGTGTGTGTGCATGGTGCCCTGAGAGTCTAGTGTACCATCCAGTGTATTTCCACCTCATGCCGGGGTTAGTCTCAGGACACACCAATATAAAACAGTTACTGAAGATGGATGGTTGGATGGCGGGGTGGATGGATGGATGGAAATACCAAACTTTGAATCCCATGGGCAAAAATATTAGCCAAAAGCACCCAATTCCACAGGATAGCCTGTTAACATTGGCAAATATTGATTCTGTACTCCTGTATGTCAAACCTGCTTCCTCATGTGCATTCACATATTCCTAAATATGAAATAATAGCTTCATGCCAACAAAATGGCTAGTTTAAAAGTACAGATCTGTGTGACAGAGCCCATTATCCACCAAAACCCGGTTCCACTCCAGGCTCCTTCCATCAGCCACACTTTAATGTGAGCGAGACAGGGCCAGAGCCTGGGAATTGCGATGGATATCACAGACATACACACACATACAAAGCCATCTGCAGTAATGTTTGTGTGTCGCCGTGTGTATGTGTATGTGTGTGTGCGTCTTTCACATCTGTCACCTGCCATCATTCACATTCTGATTTGACAATGCTCCTCTTTTCTCTTCGCCTGCCAGGAAGGGAGGTGATACTGGTTATAGAGGAGGACAGTAGTCCGCTTTGACCTTCTCAGCACAGCGGTTTGCTGTGACATCAGCACACCGGGCATGACACTCACGCACACACGCACACAAATACACATGGACGCACACACACACACACACACAGAGACGTACACATTCTTGCTGGGATGTTTTCTCCAGCTTGATGTATGAGGCAGCGCGGGTGGCGGTAGGCTCGCAGTGATATAAATGGCATGTCGGCCCGGCTTTGAGCGCAGCAGCCTGCTCTGACAGCTTTAATCTAGGCTAAAATGATCAGTGTTCTGTGCTACTGCTTTTGAATGCCGGTAATTAAATAGAAAGATAATGTCACAGATCTGTTTGAACAAGTTATGCAAATACGAAGCGCACGCTTCTTCCGAGTTTCCGCAATGCCTTGTTGCTTGTCGGCGCACGAGCTGCAAGCTAATTTCACAGAGGCTCTCTTTCTAACGGCCTTCGCCTAGGCAATAAGGCTAATGAAGGCTTTGTTTGAATTGGAATTAATCACCAGTTCATCTATTTCAGAGGCGGTGACACAAACAATTATCTTAATTAAGCCAAGCTGCGTGCCAATAATCAATAATAATCTCAAGGCTAATCAAGTTTAATCCTTTCTTTTATTCGCCGTGATCCGTGCACAAGATTTACTTCACACGTCGTATATTAAAGGCAATTTCCTAAGACTACTCATCTCAGTGCCAGCACAGTGTGTGTTACGCCTACTGAATGAGAATGCGCACTCGCATCCATACCCACTACCTGAGAAATAGAGCACCAGCCAGAGGGTCATTAGAGTCTGACTCTGGTGTGTACACTGGTGCTTCCTGTCTCTGCTGATATCATATCGAGCCCTGAAGTTTTCCTGATGCTGCAGGTGTAACGTGCTGTGCAGGGGATGAATAGTTAACCTGTATCGCGCTGAAGTTCTGCCACACGTTTTTTCGGATGGCATGTGGAGTCTCCAAAGTGTTTGCATGTGTTTATCGCTTTTCAACAGCGCCAAGAGACGCTACAAACTCGGCAGTTATAAATGGAACCTTGTCGGGTTTCACTAACGCACCGGACCGCATCACACCACCCTGCCGTTGGATATTCTCCGTTAACACCACACCCCCAAGTGTTTACTTCCTTACATAATGTGCGATTTCTTTCTTTATTAAAATAATAGTTTGTAAGTCAAATCAACAATTCTACCCATACCCCATCTGTACTCTATCAGTCCACACATAATTGGTGTCTGTTGTTTTCTTCTGCAGTTTGTACTTGAAGCCAAGAAGTAATGCAATTCTGTCTCACCCAAAATCTGCATCAAGCCAGTGATGTCACACACAGTGATGGGATTTACTGTAAGCTTTAAAACATGAACAAGGCCTCACCATGTAGTAATGCTAAAATGTTAAGTGGCTGTCATCCAGGAAAACTGTTATCCTTTCCTCTCTTCCGCTTCCCCCTTTCTTTTCTTCTTCCCTCCCTCTGTCCCTTCCTACATTCCTTCCTTCCTTCCTTCCTCCATCATTCCCTTCCTTCTTTCCTCAGTTCCTTCCTCCCTCCTTTCCTGTCCTTCCTTCCTTCCTTCCTCCATCACTCACTTCCTTCTTTCCTCAGTTCCATCCTTCCTTCCTTCCTTCCTTCCTTCCTCCTTCTCCCATCACCCCCTTCCTTCTTTCCTCCTTCTCTGTCTTCTTTCCTTACTGTCCCATACCTTCCTTCCTTCCTTCCTTCCTCTTCTATCACCCCCTTCTGTCTTTCCTCTCCCTCTTCCTTCCATTCCTCCCTCCTTCATTCCTCTCCCATCTGTCCCTTCCTTCCTTCCTTACTCTCCCATCATCCTATCCCATCTTCCTTTTTACCTCCCTCTCTTTCTTCTTTCCTTACTCCCCGATTCCTTCCTTCCTACATTCCTTCCTTCCTTCCCTCCCTTCCTTCTTCCCCATCACTCCCTTCCTTCTTTCCTCAATTCCTTCCTCCCCCCTTTCCTGTCCTTCCTTCCATCACTCACTTCCTTCTTTCCTCAGTTCTGTCCTTCCTTCCTTCTTTCCTCCCTCTCCCATCACTCCCTTGCTTCTTTCTTCTTTCCTTACTTCCCCATGCCTTCCATTCCTCCCTCCTTCATTCCTCTCCCATCTTCCCCTTCCTTCCTTCCTTCCTTACTCTACCATCACTCCCTTCCTTCTGTCCTCCCTCTCTTTCTTCTTTTCTTTACTCCCCCATTCCTTCCTTCTTTCCTTCCTTCCCCTTCCCTTCTTTTTTATCTTCTCTTCATTCATTCCTTCCTTCCTTCTTCCCCCATTCTTTCTTTCTTCTTTTCTCTTCCTTAATTAATTAATTAATTAATTTTTCTCTTCCTCCTTTTCTTTCCCCTTTGCTCACTTCCTCCATTCCTTCCTTCCTTCCTTCCTTCATTCCATTCATTCTCTGGCTATTTTTATAGTAAACTTGATGTCAGACGTATGATAACTGGGACACACAATCGGCGTACATGATTAGATCTGAGTAGCCACATGATATACACCCAGTTCTGCTTAGTGTGTTTACTGTACACTACATCTTCTGTCACTTGGCACTCAGAAGCGAACCATCACGCAGTGGCCTCCGTTTAACACCGTCACCATGACAACCGCAGTGGCCCGCTGCGTGTTAACCTTCATCTGTAACCTCGCCGATAAACATGGGCCACATTTGCATTTCCAATGTACCACCTCTCTCCTCATAGCCCCTTCTTCTTTTGACAAGTTTTAAGGATCTCTCGCTCTCTCTCTGTCTCTCTCTCTTTGTCTCTCTCTCTCTCTCTCTCTCTCTCTCTCTCTCTCTCTCTCTCTCGAGGTTCATTTGTTTGCTCTGTTTTCACTTTCCACTCCTGGCAGCCTGATTGAAATCAGTTTTGTTAAACTGTCTCTCCTTATCGGGCCCCATCAGAGGATCCGATTGCCTTCTTCTCGTCTACTTAAACTGACAGGGCTCTTTAGAGGAGCCTGCCATCTGAAGCATGCAAATCATGCCACCTTGTTGTCCCCCCCTTTTTTTGGTTGCATAATTATTTAGCTCTGTCACTTGCCCGTTCATGTTTTCTCATTAGTACTGGAGAGGGAGTGATGCTAAATATAGCATTGACTGTGTCTGTGTTTGTTTGGTGACTTAAACTCAGGGATGTCTCTCTTTGCTGATATATGGTGCCGATGTCAAGAATTAGAATTAGAATATGCTGAGACCTTGTTAGGTTATTCATTCATTAGATTATGAATTGACGATTTTCTCCTTAGCCCAAAGTAGCTGATAAGCCAAGATATGTGTCGTTTCCTTCTTCAGTTCTATACTGGTTTAACTCTTTGCAAGCTCCATGTCTCAGTCATCACACAGATTTCTCAAAAGACATCAGCTGGCTCAGTAACACCATCTGTAAACAAGATAGCAGTATTAAGGGGGTTGGGGGGGGGGGGAGGTTTGGTTTGGACATGGTGGCTTAGTGGTTAGCATGCTTGCCTTGCTCCTCAGTGGTTGTGGCCTCAAATCCCGCGGCCTCGAAGTTTGCATGTTCTCCCCATGCTTCGGGGGTTTCCTCCATGTACTCCGGCTTCCTCCGCCAGTCCAAAGACATGCGTTGTGGGCTGATTGGCATCTCTAAATTGTTCATAGTAGTGTGTGAATGGGTGTGCGATTGTGCCCTGCGATGGGTTGGCACCCCGTCCAGAGTCTCCCCTGCCTTGTGCCCCGAGTTCCCTTGGATAGGTTCCAGGTTGGATCCATGGATGGATGGATGTACGGATTAAACACTTGGGCGTGTCCTGCTATAAGACAAGAATCACCAACAGGGTGGTGTGATATTAGAATCCACAAGAGCAATTTTGTTTTAGACACTAAAAAGCTCAGCATGTTGAGCGGGGAGTGTCTACCAGTTTCAAGCATATGAAACTGGTAGCTGTACTGTAAGCTTCCCCATAGTTCCAGTACAATACTAAAGGAGGAAACCAAAGATGCCTTGGCTGATCGATTATATTTTAGGTCAAGTGGGGGAAGTCATGTATATTTTATTTTTAGATGAACTGTTCCTTTAAAGAGCGCGGCGTCGAGGGAACGCTCTATATGTCCTCAGATAAAATAAAGCCCACGGGCCATGACCGACCAGTGTCCCCTGACCAGCACTGAGATGAGATGGTGAGCTGCGATTCAGCGCAGGCGTGTGTATCACGGACACAGACTGGCTTATGAAACGCCACACAGGGAGGCGAGGGAAACAAAAACCCACTTTCACACTCTGTTGAGTATTCACACTCGCCCCAGGTGCATTTTGTCACTCACTCCTCATCATGCACTCCTGTAAGTGTTAGATTGTAGGGTTTTGGCCGCACTTGGGTTTTTATCTCTGCGTGAAGGAGAAGGCTCTAACACAAACGCCGTCTCTGTTTCTTTCTTCTCCGTCCTCAGTCCAAAGCCAGAACCTGGTGACAGACAACATCTCCGTGGTGGAGGGGGAAACGGCCACTATCAGCTGTCGAGTCAAAAATAACGACGACTCTGTCATCCAGCTCCTGAACCCCAACAGACAGACCATCTACTTCAGAGATGTCAGACGTAAGTATCATGGACACTCTCTCAGTCGTACCAAAACATACACACACACACACACACACACACACACACACACACACTTTTCTTTCTAGTCTAAGAGATGGGCTCCATTTCTACTAGAAGGGCTCTGAGAGCATCAGACTAATTCAGTATGTTTTTCGAGGGCAGCTGATAGAGCGTCGCAGCTGTGTGCCAAGGGCACGTTGTTCTCCGTGGCCCGCCTTGATCTGCCGTGATCTGGCTCAGAACTCTCCAGCACTCAGCACAGCTGCACTTGTTTCATCAGAGCCGAGGCTGGCGCGCCATCTCCTTCTCCTCAGAGGCAAAATTACCCCACATGAGCCTCGGCGATGGTTTCTTTCAAAGAGTTGAAATAAGAGGCATATTAAAGTAGCATGAAATCCATTCAAGTTCAGTCAGGCTCAATCAGACATTCACTCTGCAGTGTTTTTTTTTTTCCTCTAGGATAATGCTTACTTCTTTCTCCTCATCCTCACATGGATGAATGCTTCCAGTCTACAGTCTCATAAGTGCAGCCCGCGCTTCTTTTTCTTACTTTTTTTTTTTTTTTTTTGACGAGATCTGCTCATTTCTTTTTTAAACGCACGTCCCTGTAATGATCCCTCCCCGCTCGTGGAGGTGGTGCCAGACTGAGTCATTGTACCCACGTTCCAGCTTCGGTCTGTGAGAGAGGAGAAGAAGGAGAGGCTAATAATCACACCCTCACTCGGTAAATTCTTCATGTGGATCACACGTCTGTTCGGCTGTCAGTTCGTCTCCGGGCTTCGAATCATTAGAGGAGCTCAGAATCCATGCCGTGCAGCGCCGAGAAGGCCGTCATTATTGCTCGACGCCTTAATAAAAGTTTGATGGGCTCCTCTCCAAATCGCCGTGACCGGTAATCAAAATTGATTGCTGCTATTTAGGAGGAACGGCATGTCTCCCCAAGGCCTGGAGAATTAAACCTGAGAAAACAATACAAATTAGATGCGGAAGAAGAGCAGACCGAGGAAAACGGGAGTGGGGGAGAAAGGGGGAGTGAGCGAGAGAGGGGGTGAGAAAATGAGAGAAGGGGTCGAGGGCAGAGTGGAAGAGGGAAGAGGTCGAGGGAGAGTGGGAACAGAGGGCAAGGGAGTGTGAGAGAATGTGGGGTGAGAGAATGACAGGGAAGTGAGGGAGAAGGGTTGAGAGAGTAAGAGAAAAATGGAAGAGTGAGAGGGAAGGGGTCAAGGGAGAGTGGGAAAACAGGGGAAGGGTGTGTGAGAAAGACGGGGTCAAGAGAGAGTGAAGGGATGAGAGTATGAGACGGGGTGAGAGAGTGTGAGAGAGAAGAGATCAGGAGAGAGGGAAGGAGAAGGGATGAGAGTATGAGATCGGGGAGAGAATGGGCAAGAGACAGTGAGAGAGAAATAAGTTGGAGAATTAGAGAGAAAGGACGAGAGACAGTTAGAGGCGAGTGAGAGAGAGGGGGGGGATCAGAGAGAAGCAGATGAGAAACTGTAAAAGAAGGGGTGAGAGGGAAGGGATGAGAGACAGTGAGCAAAAGAGAGGTGTGAGAGAGAAAAAGAGAGAGAGGGAGAGAAGCTGGTGAGAGATGGTGAGAGAGAAGCGGGTGAGAGACAGCAAAAAGCAACCGAGAGAGAAGAGATGAGAGACAGTGAGAGAGGAGAGGAGAGAGAATGAAGTGAGAGAGAAAGAGGGTGAGAGAGAAAGATGCTTCGGCAATATTATATGTAAACAATCATGCCAATAAGGTACTTTGAATTGAAAAAAAATTGAAATTGAGAAAGGTTGAAAGACAGTGAGAGAGAGTCAGGTGAGAGAGAAAGAGTGAGCGAGATAGAGAGAGAGAGAGAGAGGTGAGAGATAAGAGACTGTGTGCTCAGTGTACGAGCGGTGAAGTTGAGACAGAGCTGCACTTCCTCCTCCACTGTGATAAACATCAACACATAAGAAAGACTTTCACAAACTCAAAAAATACCAAACTTCTGTGATATTAGGAGAAGGACACACTGCAGCCTTCGCTGCAAAGTATGTGTGTGAATGTGAGAGCCTGAGGAACAGTGAGAGCCCGAGCGTCCTGCACACACCCTGAATAAGCACTATATGTTCAAATACTTACCTGTCAGTTTGTTTGTTTGTTTGTTTTTCCTGTTGCTAAAAGGTTTGTTTATGCTTTTTGTTTTTGTTTATTTATTATGTTTGTAATGTTTAAATGTAGATATAAGTGTATTATTTGTATAACTTTTCATTTAATCTAACTGCACTATTTGCTTTGGCAACAATGTAATTTCTAACATTCGTGCCAGTAAAGCACTGCTGACCTGAACTGATAAGGGAGTGAGAGAGAAAGGGCGAGAGAGAGTGAGAGAGAAAGGGTGAGAGACAGTGAGAGAGAATGAGGTGACAGAAGAGGTGAGTGACAGTGAGAGAGAAGAGGATGAGAGACAGGGAAGGGGGTGAAAGAGAAATGGTGAGAGACAGTGAGAGAGAGTGAGGTGAGAGAGAAGGGGCGAGAGGCATTGAGAGAGAAAAGGGTGAGAGAGGATGGGCTAGAGACGGTGAGAGAGAAGGGAGTGAGCGAGAAAGGGCGAGAGACATTGGGAGAGAAAAGGGTGAGAGGGAATTGGCGAGAGACAGTCAGAGAGAAGGGAGTGAGAGAGAAAGGGTGAGAGACGATGAGCGAGAAGGAGGTGAGAGACGATGAGCGAGAAGGAGGGGAGAGAGAAAGGGCGAGAGACATTGAGAGAGAAAAGGGAGAGAGAGAAGTGGGGAGAGAGAGAGAGAGAAGGGAGTGAGAGAGAAATGGTGAGAGACAGTGAGAGAGAACAGGTGAGAGAGAAGGGGCGAGAGGCATTGAGAGAGAAAAGGGTGAGAGAGAATGGGCTAGAGACGGTGAGAGAGAAGGGAGTGAGCGAGAAAGGGCGAGAGACATTGGGAGAGAAAAGGGTGAGAGAGGATTGGCGAGAGACAGTGAGAGAGAAGGGAGTGAGAGAGAAAGGGTGAGAGACGATGAGCGAGAAGGAGGTGAGAGAGAAAGGGCGAGAGACATTGAGAGAGAAAAGGGTGAGAGAGAATTGGCGAGAGAGAGAAGGGGGTGAGTGAGAAAGGGTGAGAGAGAAGAGGTGAGAATGAAGTGAGAGAAAGGACGAGAGACAGAGAGAAGGGGTGAGGGAGATTGAGAGAGAAGTGGGTGAAAGAGATCACCTCAGCAGCCATCGGCTATTTCCTCACAAAGGAAGTTGCTCTCGTCTCGCGCTCTCCCTGGGAATTCCTTTCTTCCCCATTGTGTTTACAGCCAGCATCATTTCAGTTGCAGGCCTCGCCTCAGCTAGATGGGTTGGAAAAAAAAAAAGAAAGAACAGTCCCTTTTTTCTTTCTTTCATTTTTTTCCCTAGCTGTTTCATCAGCACACACTCCTTTGCTTTCTGATAACACAAAAAAGAGCCGTGTGTATGTGTTTGTGTCTTTAGGCTACGGAATGTTATGAATCGAAACGATTGGAGAATAAATACAAAAAAATTGACCACAGCAAATTAAGGGGAAAGCATTAGCTCGGAAAGGGTAATATTTTGGATGAAATTCAGATTGAGGTTGTTTGGAGCTGCTTTGTTTAGAAAACGACTTCGGGCCTTTTTAAGGAAGGTTAATGTCGGACAATCAGAGGAACGCACGAAAAGAAAAGCTTATTTTGAAGCTGATTATTTTCCTCATTGTTTTATTATTATGATTCTTGGCCTTGCAATGAAGAATGTTAAAATTAAGAGTATATTGAAAAAAAGATTTGGGGTGATTTGCACCAGCAGCGATTAGATTGAAATAAAAAATTTAGAGCTAATCAATGATTTGGATGGATAAAGGATCCGTGAGTAATAAATAAATAAATGAGTAAATGAATGAATGAGAACAGCAATTATGATATGTAACTCCTGAGATTAAGCTATTATTAATAGTTCTTGCTTGCTTTATGAAGTCAGACTCATTTGTTTTTCACAATTCATTCACATTTTCAGAAACTGAAACCATCTCAGCTGCAAGTTTAAAATGACTGAAAACAGGTATCGAGTATCTCACTTCTCAAGATTGAATAATGGCTTGAACGAAATCCTGATTCGTTAGACATTCTTAGGTAATAATAAACAGATGAGTGACAAATTAAAGGGGAAAAAATGGTGTCTGGTACACCGTAGGGGGGGGGCATTTATTTATTGTGCAAGTCCACTTGTCCTCCTAGAATTAAGACTGCAAATATATAATGTTTTGCTGACTGTTCATTTTTATGTCTCTGGCGAAACATTTCTATCCTGATGGGAGTGGTCTCTCGTAGGGTGACTCCGCCCCCATTCACAGGGCATGAAAGCTTATTGAACGGTTTGATGAGGATGAAAGTGATGTAAAATCTTATGCTGCGGCCTTCACGCGTACCAGATCTCAACCTAATTAAACACGTAAAACTCCAAACATTTGTAGAATCAATGCCAGGGTGCACTGAAGCTGTTCTAGTGACTCGTGGTGGCCAAACACCTTACTAACACGCTTTGTGTTGGTTTTTCCTTTAAATTGTCACCCGCCTGTACGTGTATTTGGTTGAATAAAATTCTCAACTCTTGGCTTCATCGACTCTGATGTGTCTTTTGCACAGGCTTGTCATTTCATATTCTAGTAAATCTGTACAAGGGAGTGGGTGGGGCTGACTTGCAAAAAAAAAAAAAAAAAAAACCAAGAATGTGAAAATCCTCAGTGGTATTCAGAGATAGCTCAGCGGGAGAAGCTAACCATTTTGGATTTCCGAAGTCTCTTGAGAACTGTACTCCACCCCCCCCCACCCTCCCCCGACTGAGGAGAGTTCTTGGATCACAGCTGAATTTCTCATCGTCTTTCTTCAGCTCTCGTTCTTTGTTTCCTCCCTCTAGCTGTCTTGTGGTGCCAATTATGGATTTATCTTTCTTTCGGAGCTTTCATGGAGAATGAAGAGTTAGAGAGGGGTCGGCTCCGTTCTTGTTCACCAAAAAAAAAAAAAAAAGCCCACCTCCTAACATGCAAAGGGAAAAACAGCGTCGTGCTTGAGTGTCTCTAGCTGAAATTTGCCATGCTGGGAAGGCCCGGCGGCTCCGAGGCCTTTTCACACCGGCTGTTTGTCCTTGCTTTTGTCGTGTCTTTTACCCAGATGCTGTTGTTTGTTTGCGGGGTGCTGCACCGTGCCATCCTGAGCCACTACCTCACTCTCTTCAGCTTAATCATAATCAAAACCTCAGCAGATATCCTGCCAGCATAGGTCAGCCTGTCTGTTCCAATTTCCCCAGATTGTTGTCGGAGTAAGACTCAAAGCATTGCGGAATAAAGAACAAAAACCAACCTTGCAAATGTAAAGAGAAAAATAAGGATTGCTGGAGGACTCGGGTTGAGGCAGTGTGCTCTCAGTGGGACACGCAATGCCACGCTGGGTTTCATTCTCCTGCACACCTGCAGGGAGCTGGACAGCACTGACGCTCACCTCCATCCTCCTATCATTAGGGGACCACCACCCGTGGCATTCTGGGACACCATGCAAGCAGCACGATGTCCTATGTGCGAGTCCAGGACTAAAGCATCAAAAGCCATCCTCACAGTGGGAGATGTACTGTTATAGTTTAGATCACTTCTGGGTTGTTGTTGTTGTTGTTGTTTTTTGGGGATTTTTTTGTATTGTATTGGTTTGTTTGTTGTTGTTGTTGTTGTTTTTTCCCCATATACAATAATTACCTTTTGGGGGAGACACAGTTAGCACGTTTGCCTCGCACCTCCAGGGTTGGGGGTTTGATTCCCACCTCCGCCTTGTGTGCACAAAGCCTGCATGTTCTCCTCGTGCTTTGGGGTTTCCTCCGGGTACTCCAGTTTCCTCCCCCGGTCCAAAGAAATGCGTCGTAGAGCACGTTGAATTGAACATATCATTTTTTTTTTTTTTTAATCATTAAAAAATAATCTATGCAGATAGCACATTGTTTCATATGACTTTTTATGTATACTTAGAATCTATGAATAAACTCCTGAGAATATTAGGAAACCCTTCTATGTCCTCCTGTCATCCTAGACAAGGTAATATCATTAACATTAGATAACTTATCCAGGTAGCTAATTGCTAGTAAATTATAGTTGCAGTCAAAATTATTCAACCCATATTGCAAATCAGGTTTGTTGTCAAAATTTACAGACTTCTTTTGACCTAGCCATATTTCAAACATGCAGTCAAATGTGACTCTCAACAGACAAGTTCAGGTATTTCATGTGTTCCAGCTCAAGCACCCCTTGATTACTTGCATCAGGGGTGTTTGAGACAACTCCTGTCTTGCATATTTGGGATTCTATTCAGGGGGTTGAATAATTTTGAGACTGGAGAAGTCATTATAAGTTGCATTTTCAGTTGAATTTGGGGAAACCACTTTGTGTTGAGCTATTTCAATTGCTTTTGTTTGATTAGTTCATTGCAAACAGCTGAAAGTCTGCCAGTTTTGACAATAAACCTGATTTGCAATGGGGGTTGAATAATTCCGATTGCAACTGTAGCTTACACAGCCAAACCTGTCAAAATACTGTATACCCTAAGAACCAGGATGTTGTTGCTTATAAATGATAAAAGACAACAGGGTGTGTTGTTATAGGAAAATAATCAACAAAGGGGTGATGTGAATCCAGCGTGAAAGCAAAGTGGAGTATCTTTAGCGCCCTGAAGTTGATTATTTTCCAATAACAGCATGTTTTATTCCTCTTATTCCACAGCAGTTAACTAATGTGGATAATTTATAATCAGTTATAAAAATGTATTAAAGAATCAAACATCACACGTTTTTTATCCATTTACAATTACGTTTAATGTTGTGGAACATCTGTGAAACAAGTTAGTTCCCGTTCTCACTTACATTACAGCAGCTATAAACAGTCGTTCCCTCACCAGCTTCTCTTTTTTTCCCCTCTGTCTCTTACATATACGGCAAAGAAATTTCAACTTGTCATAGTACAGAGAAAACAGAAAGCCCACCATCCTGAAGAGAGCTTTACATCAAAACACTGACACTGACTGAAAGCTTCTTCCAGAAATGTTAAGCACCTCCTTACAGAAAACTTCACCAGAGCAACATGTCTGTGTGTTACAAAGCTATATGACCACATTTATATCAATTTATGATTAAATTATCTGAGCATCTGCCTATACAAGTCCCTGGGAATTAGATGTTACTATAGAAATGGTAACGTATTAGAACGAGTGCGTTAATGTTTGATTTACAGCCGGCACAATGTCAGAGCAGCTGTTATAGAAAATTAATCAACCCCTTCTGACAAATCAGGAATTCAGCAGAGCTATAGTATAACTGCCAGGTAATTTACATCACATCACGAGCACAAGTTACTCCGTTATTTTATTGAATGATTTGTGTACAATTTGTAGCATTGAACCCATCGTTGTCTTGTGAGGCGATGTGTGTGTGATCATTTAGCCTTTCATACTTTGTTAGCAACATTGGCCTTGTAGCATTGCAGTAAATGAAACATTGTGTAAATTTTATTTTTGACCCATCAATTCGTCAGACATCCTGCCCTTTCTCTTCTTCTTCTTCTTCTTCTTCTTCTTCTTCTTCTCCTTCTTCTTCTTCTTCTTCTGGTGGGAATGGTGCCTTAGTGGTTAGCATGGTTGCCTCGCACCTCTGGGGTTGGGGGCTTGAATCCCGCCTCTGCCCTGTGTGCACAGAGTTTGCATGTTTTCCTCATGCTTCGGGGGTTTCCTCTAGGTACTCCGGTTTCCTCGCCTCGTCCAAAAACATGCCTTGTAGGCTGATTGGCATTTCCAGATTGTCCGTAGTATGTGAATGTGTCTGAGATTGTGCCCTGTGATGGGTTGGCACCCCGTCCAGGGTATCCCCCGCCTTGTGCCACCGAGTTCCTTGGGATAGGATCCAGGCGTCCCGCAGCCCTGTGAAGAATAAGCGTTATGGAGAAATGGATGGATGGATGGATTATTTGTTTGTTTCTTCGTTTTATGGTTCGCCCATGCTCTTCTGTAGAGAGAGGTCCATCTCCAGCCTCGTACCCCACCCCTAAACCCCGCAGACTCTTGACACGGACCTCTGTGCTCTCCCAGAGCCTCGGATCACGTCCCCATTAGAGTTGACACTGAGTTTCCATAATGCTCTAATTATTGCTGTCTCTCCACCTGACGCTCCGTCACAATAGATTACAAACTGCATTGGCCGCTTGCCCCTTATCAGTTTGCTTTAATCCCTCCCCCCCTGCACGGTTCCCAATCAATAAATTAAATTAAATCATTAGCGCCTCCCTGCCCTCCCTCTGACAGCCAGATTCCAGCTTTCAAGCCGGCCACTCTAATTAGTCCCACATTATTCTAATAGCACATAAAAGACGCGCCACATGGGGTGGAGGGAGAGGAGCGAGCGCTCAGTCAGTCTGCAGCACAAGAAGGCCTTCGCTTTCCTGTGCTTTACACTCTGACATTCTCATTCACCTGAGAGCATGCACACATAAAGTTACACACCCGGGATGTTTTATTTATTTGTGTATTCGTTTGAAGATCACACCAGCCCGAAGACACGATCTAAGGTGAGAAAGACATTTTCTCCTCCAGCGCCGGCTCCACATGTCGAGGCTATGGGCCATGGGAGAAAAGGAAGACTGACAACTGTGGGAAGAGAGAGAAATACAGACAAAGAGGCTGGTTAATCCAGCTGCACGCGCTCTGGATGGCTGAACAACTGCAGGGAAAGTGTGTGGGGGGGTCATGCTTGGAAGAGAGGATCGGAAGGAAAAAGTGCAAAAAAAAAAAAAAAAAAAAAAAAAAAGACCAGTCACAGTCAAGCAATGATAAAGACCTCTTCCTTTTTCCACTGCCTGAATAGCTCTAGTAGCACTGTGGATTTTTTCCTCTCTTGGGCTATAAAATTTAAAGAGCATGGTTAACCAGCTGGAGCCCAGGACAATCAACACGCCGTTCTATCAGCGCTCGCTCGCAGGAACCCATCGGCTCAAAAAGCTCTAATGATGACTGATTATTTCTTTATTTATTTCCTCCGGATACATACATACATACATACATATATATTTATTTATTTATATATCTATTTATTCGCGCTCCTCTTTTCACCAGCCTCTTTGAACTTAGCCAGTGCTGGCGAGAACATCTCTCATTGTCATAAATGTTCTGCAGGAATTTATCTGGCAGTGGGGGGCATGCTTTTATCCCTCTCTCTCTCTCTCTCTTTCTCTCTCTCTTTCTGTCTTGTTCTCTCTGTCTCTCTCGCTCACTCTGCCCTGCACTTTTCTCTATCATGTTCAGCGTGAAAGCAAGACTAATGGACTCCTCATTATTCTTGGGAGAGAGGACTCCAAAAAGGTGTTTTGTTTTTTTTTTCTTTTCTTTTTTTTTTTTGGTTTTATTCCGACGCTGCATAATTAGGAGAGAGGCCCTGAACTCGATTTGAAGACCATGAAGTTGGGATCAGCATGTGCCTCTCACTAGAACTTCCTCCTTGAGGGAGAAACAAGGTTGCTTCTGCTAAATTGGCTGAGCGAGGAAGTGTCTAGTATGTTTGATAATCAGTAACACATAGACACCTGTCGTCACACGGTGCTGTTGCTGGGTCAGAAGATAAGCAGGACTTTTTAAGAAGTGAGCCACATTTCAGCTTATTCACTCTGAGGATACATTCAAATATTTAGTTTTTTAACAATGTTAAAAAAAAAAAAAAAACAACAACAACAAAAACCCTTTCCCTTTGGAAGCCCTAAAAGTGTGTATGGATTGCAGGAACTAGAGATATTTGAACTCGGTCTAGTCTAATGTCCTTTGACAGGTCATGTGATCCTTGTTCCAACAAACCCAAAGCAGAGAGTGTGAGATAATTTGAACTTGTCATGTCGTTATCATTATTGCCATGCATTATTATTACTATAAAATGTCTCGTTAGTTTAGTTTGCCATCTTTGCAGACTCGCATAACGTTAAACATCGTAAAAACGGCATAAACGATGTAAACTGTGTAAACTTCCTGACTCAGGTAGCATGTGATAAACCTTTGTTATGAAAGCACCGCTTTCAGGTGTATCTACTGTATATTAGTTTGATCCAAACTGTTAAATAATTTGATGTGAGTGTTTACTGATACACAGCATAAAAATAGTAACTTCCACAGAGAGCTTAAGAAACAGTACTTCAGAGACCTGTACCATGAAGCCGGTTTAGGTGGCTTGCCAAGTAAGTTTCAGTTTAATTTGTGCCAACCCTGGGTTTTAGGTACCACGAAAGTGGCTCAGCTGTGTCACCGGTGTTCATCGCCATAGTAACTTACGCTCCACGGCTGGGTAAGAGAACTCAAACTCGATCAGCTGGGAGCAAAGTGACGCAATTAATTCAACTTAGTGTCTGTCAGAATGGCTTCATCATTTCTTTGTAATCCTGTGGACATCTCAGCGCAAATTACAAGAAGAGCACTTCACAGAGAAAGCTTTTTTTTAGGGACAGAATCCCCTGGCTTTCCCTGATACTTACTTGCATGAAATATATCAATTTTCCACAGATGGAATCTCATATCTTTGTCAACTTCTTGAACCACACATTACATTTATGGCATTTGGCAGACGCCCTTATCCAGAGCAACTTACATTTATGTCATTTATATAACTGAGCAGTTGAGGGTTAAGGGCCTTGTCCAGAGTGGCAGCGCTGGGGTTTGAACTCACAATCTTCTGATCAGTAGCCCAACATCTTAACCACTGAGCTACTACTACCACTCTGACATGCCAAAGCCATGCAAATTGTATGTATTGCTTTGCGGCTCTTTGCGAGTGGTAGCTACATATTTGTATGCAGTGGCATTATTCCTGTCTTAATATATTTTCACAGATTGATTATTTCTTTTTTTTTTAAATGTTTAATTAGAACAATTTACATTTATATTAAATGAAATTACATTGAATATTTCTGGGTTTTAAGTTTTCAATCCGTTCAATCTCTTTGTGAGCTGATAAAAGTAAACGTAGGAATTTACGCAATCAGTAATGTTCTGACAGCAGTGTTCCTGAGCTTTGGCAGCCGCAACTGTGTTGCTTTTTGCGGTTAGTGTAGGTTTAAATTCCTCATATTTCCGTATAATAATTTCCTCTCTCTTCAACCAGAAGCATGCTGCTTTTTTCCACGTTGAACGCTATTGGTTGTTCAGTGCCGATGTCACGCTTTTATGTGCACACGCTCGTGGACTAATTATAGCTTAAGGATCAAAGCCTGGGTTGACAGAAAAAGTTGATAACCAGCGTCATGGTACCAGTAAAGGCTGATTGGATTGGTTTGGTTTTGTCAACTCAAAACTAAACCCTCAATTACCTTCATGGTACAGGCCCCTGGTTTTAAACTAGTAATTGTTGTTGTTGTTGTTTTAGTGACTCTCAATGTTGTTATAGTTGTTATTTAATTCTTACAGTATTAAGCCTAATTGGTCTCTTTAATTAAATGGCTTTAATCGGAAGCTCAGTATTCTAAAAAAAAAAAAAAAAAAAGTGTAAATAACTTTAACTCAAGTCTACCTGCAGTGTTACTTAAAAAAAACCAAAAAACAGTGTTTATGCGATGCAGAAGGTTTTGCATTTACATTTTAATGTGGTGCAATTGTGGGCGGAAAGTTCAGGAACAAAAAGCTGTCATGACTCCAGTAAATAAATCTGGTAGTACATATTTGCCTAATATGCATAATTAATTTGTGCTGTGATCATAAGGGGTGTCTGCGGAGGGTTTTTTGTTTGCTCCTAGAAAGAGTCCCGTGGGTGCAAAGAGTTTAAGAACCATAGGTTTTATTGCTTTTAATGCTTTTAGTTGTTAGTAGATGCACAAAGTTGTTCTGTATTAGCCAAGCAGCTCTCTGTTATAATAATTCTGCAAGATTTTCAACCGGAGATTTTCAAACCACCACCACTACCACCAAACCATTCATGTCATGTGCAAAACCAGTTTCTGGTTCCATACCAGCAGCATTTTGGTGCTTGAACTAAACTAATTTTGCCATCCCAGAACATCTTTTGTGGTGGAAACAGGCTTGGGGAGTAACGGAATACATTTAACGGTGTTACGTAATCAGGATACAAAAAACTGGTAACTGTAATCCGTTACAGTTACGTCAAAAAACAAAGTAATCAGATTACAGGTACATTTAGTAAAAAATAGGAATACTATCAGGATTACATTTTTTTTTTCATTTAAATCCAAAGAATTAATCTTTTAACATAACACAATATATACAGCTGCTTGATTATAGTTCTGGTTCTCTCTTGTGGCTCACATGAGCAACCTCCTGGTTGCAAATGTATTTGCGCAAAGTTAATTTGGTAGAAATGAACACAAATTGTTCTCTGAAATGATTTTGTTAGGGTGACCATACGTCCTCTTTTTCCCGGTCATGTCCTCTTTTTCAGACCTTAAAAAAAACATCTAAAATGTCTGGGATTCAGCTTTAGTTACATTATGATGTGCTTATGGGTCTAATACTGCAACATGTGTGCTTTAACCCCTCTCTGTAGTTCCCACCTTCTCGCACAACAATTGGTCGATTATAAAAGGCTTGCGGCAGCTATTGGCCAGATTCCTGCCTCTTAACCATTAGCCTTCTCTCAGAAGGCGAAACGCTGTTGTGTCCGACGTCAAACAGTTGCTTGACAATAGCAGCAAATGACAGCTGTCCTGAGTCAAAATAATGCCCCTGGCCATATAAGGTCATTTTTAATTTCATATTATCACATTGCTTCATATTACATGGCCATTCAAATGTGTAAATGATGGCAGAAGGTACACTCGTGGCATCTGATATTTTATTTTATTCCATGGACATTCAAAATAATATAGGAAAAAATGTAAAACGTGGGCAGAGTGAAACCAATTTTATTTATATATATTTATGTGATGCTAATAGTGTGTCTTTTTCAGTGTATTAAAGTCTGCATTCATAGTAACACAGTAATCCCCACCCCCCCCTCCAATAAAAGTGATCTTTTATTTATTTATTTTTTAATTTTATTCAAACAAATCCAAACATTGAACATGTTTTAAGCTTAATCATATCAATCATATGATATTAGATCATATTGCTTTTCTCTTGACTTTATTTACATCCCTGTGCCTATGTGACCTTAAAGTAATCCAAAAGTAATCAGATTACATTATTTTCATATTGTGTTACTTGGATTACGTTACTGATTACATTTTTTATGAAACACACACGTTTGCTTTACTATCCTTGTTCCTTGTGAAGACCTTCCATTAACATTATTATTAATGCAGGTAATCAGTGCTATACCTACACCTCAATCTACCCTTAATCTTAAACACAATAAGGCTTTTGTTGTTGCTTTTTTTTTCCTTTTAATAAAAGCTGAAGTTTCTGTAAAAAAAAAAAAGAAAGAAAGAAAGAAAGAAAGAAAGCAGGTTTCGTTGTGGGGACCAGCCAAGTGTCAGATATTACTCGTCTTGTGGGGACACTTGGACATGCTAATGCTATAACACTAAAGCACACACCAAGCTTAACCTCAGTAACCGAAATAAAAATATCTTTTAGTTTTCAAATAGAAACAGCAAAAAAAAATGATAATTTTTTTTTTTTTAAGTAATTTTTGTTGGGTCTGTGTGATTATGAGGACTTTTGATACTGTCCTAACATTGTGGGCACATTTAGTCTAAAGGTTTGCATAAATATACGTACACACACACACACACACACACACACACAGATCGAGGTAGGATGTTAAGTTATACTTTTTTACCCATAACTCACTCACTCTCTCTCTCTCTCTCTCTCTCTCTCTCTAGCCTTGAAGGACTCTCGCTTTCAGCTGGTCAACTTCTCAGACAACGAGCTGCGTGTGGCTCTGTCCAACGTGTCTCTCTCGGATGAGGGCAGATACGTGTGTCAGCTCTACACGGACCCTCCGCAGGAGGCCTACGCCGACATCACTGTGCTGAGTATGAGCCAAACACACATACACAAACTGTATGACATCCACCCTGCTGGAAACAAACAAGCAGCAACACACCTCTGTCCCTGAACATGTCCTTGTCTCATTCATTTTAACAGCCTAAGGTTCAGGGCGCGGCTGTAACGATGCAGCATCACGTGCTGTAGAGCTTCATCATGTTTTATCAGAGCAGTGTTTAGGAGCTGTCATAGCTGAGGAAGTTCAACACATATTTGCTATCCATTGTATCCATTGTAACTGCAGACCTCTGAGACTTAGCCTGCGTCTGCAACGTTAGTTACAGCGCGAAGTAGCGCTCTTATGCTACAAACACACTAGTACAACGTGGAAGGGTTTTGGAAAGCTCTCTAAAACCTACATAACCACTTCACCTGCCACAGCTGCAAAGCCTGACAGAGGCCTTTGAAACCGTTATACTATTCACATACAGGAGCACATCTGCCCTGCGTCCTCGGGTACGTTTGTGGAAATGATTGAATGGTTGGATAATTGATAAAGCAGTTTTGAACGTGTCACTAGTTATTTGAAAGTAATTATTTGAGTGATTATGGTGAAGTTCAGCTTCAGCATGTGTGACCGCATGGATGAATAAACATGTTCTGGTTAAAGGTTAAAGTCAATCATTATGGGAGAGCAAAAAGTAAAGCACAATGCTACTTAAACAGGACCTATTATGCCCCTTTTTACAAGATGTAATATAAGTCTCAGGTGTCCCCAGAATGTGTCTGTGAAGTTTCAGCGCAAAGTACCCCATGGATAATTTATCATTTACCATGCTGTAAATGCCCCTTTTTGGGTGGAAGAAAAAAACGCGCTGTTTTTTTGTGTGTCTCTTTAAATGCAAATGAGCTGCTGCTCCCCGCCCCCTTTCCAGAAGAGGGCTGTGCCTTTACAGCTCGTGCTTCGGATACTACGGCAACAACAAATCAGGAGAACCAATATGACTGACACCGTAAATACCGTTGATCAGCCCTACATTTGCAGTCAAAATTATTCAACCCACATTGCAAATCAGGCTTATTGTCCAAATCTGCAGACTTTCAGCTGTTTGCAATGAACAAATCAAACAAAAGCAATTGAAATAGTTCAACACAATGAACGCTTAAAGTGGTTTCCCCAAATTCAGCAGAAAATGCAACTTATAATGACTTCTCCAGTTTCAAAATTATTCAACACCTTCATGGTAAGCATCTTTAGTACTTAATAGAGCACACTTTTGCTGTTATGACCTGCTGCAAACGAGATACATAGCCAGACACCAGCTTCTGGCAGCGTTCCTGAGGAATCTTAGCCCATTCCTCATGAGCAACGGCCTCCAGTTCAGTAATATTCTTGGGTTTGCGTGCTGCAACCGCCTTCTTCAAATCAAAAAGTCAGGTGACTGTGATGGCCACAGTAGAATCTTCCAGGACTTCTTCTGCAACCAAGCCTTGGTGGAATTTGAGGTATGCTTGGGATCATTATACAGACAGTAAGCGTTTCCGGGTTAAAAATAAAAAAAATGACGACATAGCTCTGGCCTCTGTGAATACAATCAGAGACAATGGTAACTTTATCCGCATTAGCCATGGAATAATCTGATGATGTTTTAGGTCATATTTATGCAGATATGTAGAAAATTCTAATGGGTTCACAAACTTTCAAGCACCACTGTACATAGTAAATGAATTTATGATTGGTTTATATTAATGTGCCTGTTTTAATAATTTATTTTTCCAAAGTAACAAGCACGGATTTGGATGGTGGACGCCGAGACTTAACAATGAACTGATTTTTGAAAAAAGTGTTGGAAAAAAAACAATACAGCTGTTGTAACAAAATATATAATCGTTGCTATAGTGAAGTTTTCTGTATCAAGAAGGTTCATTTAAGATTCATGAAAGGAGTCTCCACTTTTAGTTAAAGCTGTTCCTTCTGTTTTCCACTGTGGGAGAGTTAAGAAAAGAGGACTGAATTTTCACATAGCAAACTGCATTGATCCATCCATCCATTTTGTGTACTGCTTATCCTACACAGGGTCGTTGGGAGCCTGGAGCCTATCCCGGGGAACTCCCACACAAGGCGGGGGACACCCTGGATGGGGTGCCCACCCATTGCAGGGCATAATCACACACACATTCACACACTACGGACAATTTGGAAATGCCAATCTGCCTACAGCGCATGGGGAGAAAACCCCGTAGGAAACCCCCGAAGCACAGTGGAGGGGTGGAGGTTGGGTTCAACCCCGCCCCCCGTAGCAAGCTACATTGATGTTTTATTGAATTTAAGACCATGAGAAAAAAAAGGCTAGTCGGATAACTTTTTGTGTAAATGTAAGGTTTTTTTTGGATGCTACACAGCTGTAGACTACAACTCTTGTGATCCTCAGCCCACAACCTCACTCGCACTCCCCTGATCACACAAGCAGCTACTCCGAGGCTACAGCGAAGGCCAACTAATCGTTATTTCATCTTTATTACTGATAATAATAAATGTAATCTAGATAGCAAGCTAGCTTGTTAGTTAGCCAGTACTAGCTAGGACTGTTAAGAGTGTTATTTTGGTAACAGTGTGCCACTTTTTTACATGCCAGCTCAAAAAGTGCATCGCTCAGCACTTTTTCTGTAAACATTAATACCAAGTGTGAAAGCACCCTAACTGTTCACTAAAGCTTGTAGTTAGCTCGCTAATTAATGAGTTGGCTACCATTTCAATGAGTAACTAGCTAGCTAAATTTATAAAGTAGGTTTAAATATACCTATCTGGCTAGCATTACACAGTGGAATGTGGTATAAACATAAATAGGTAGATAAACCATACATCTTAACTTAACCAAGAGGCTACTTTTGTATTAGCTAAACATTACTTACATAAGCTAGCTTGCTCAGCTTGGCTGGCATCTTAGTCATAACTGGACTATGGCAAAAAAAACAAACAAAAAAAAAACTATAACATTCACTACATTTATACTACGTAAGTCACAGAACCTTCTAGAGGGCAGTCTTAAGGTTTGGTAAATATAGCATTCTTGTCTGTATTTGACTTGGTTGTCATGGATGATTGACAGCTCGGCCCTGTGACCCCCTGTCATCTGTGTTTGTGCCTTCCAGTCCCACCAGGCAACCCAATCATCGAGTCGCGTGAGGAAATTGTAAGTGAGGGCAATGAGACGGAGATGACCTGCACAGCTATTGGCAGCAAACCAGCCGCCACCATCAGATGGATGAAGGGAGACAAAGAGCTGCAAGGTGGGTTACTACACATGTATCCTGCACATAACACACAGTGCCATTTTTTTTTTTTATAGTTTTATAACACTTTAGAGCAGAACTGGCAGTCATGTCATGTTTATTCCATCTGACTGATTTAGCAGTTTCGTGGTCTTGGGATATAGGTGCTATTCTAACACTTTTTTCCCCACCTGTACTCTGTGCAGAGACGTGCCCTGCACTTTTTCTAACACCTTCATATTTTACACTAGTGCAGCTTTGAGCAGGAGCACCAGTGAGACCAAATGAAAGTCAGCAAGGCTGTCTAGCCAAGAACACGTTGCCTATTACAGTGCAGGGGAGAGCGGCAGCTCACAGAACTACACAATTCACAGTGTACCTCATTTCTGACTTTACCTCAGACCTGACTTTACATTCAGCTTGACTTTACTCAGTCTCGAGTTTACCTCAGACCTAACTTTACCTTAGTCCTGACTTTACCTCAGTCCTGACTTTACCTCAGTCCTGACTTTACCTTAGTCCTGACTTTACCTCAGTCTCAAGTTTACCTCAGACCTGACTTTACCCCAATTCTGACTTTACCTCAGACCCAACTTTACCTCAGATCTGACTTTACATTCAACATGACTTAATCTCAGTCCTGGCTATATCTTAGACCTGACTTTACTTTAGTCCTGACTTTACCTTAGACCTGACTTTACTTTAGTCCTGACTTTCCCTCAGAGTGTATCATTCCACCATACAAATGAACCTTAAAAATCAATTTTTAAGGTATGTTTAATTAAAATAGCATCATGTTCATAAATTTGATTTTGTTATAGCACATTCAGGGGAGACATTGTCAATGCTTTATCCATAGAATGTAAATACAGTCAGCCAGGCCCTGGGCCCTACCTGCTCGTTTTCCCTTTAACATGCATGGTGATCAGAGATATCAGTGTCAGGGATGTACATGATATTAGAGATGAACATGTGTGTATGACTGTTCTGCACTCTTGTAGAGACAAGAATGAACAGTGAGATGGGAAATGAGCAAGAAAAATAATGGAGTAAGGAAGCAACACGAGCAGCCTAGCGCCGGCACACACCGTCTGGAAATTGCTTTTGGCCTCGGCGCCTTGCGGATTTATTTTTAATTAAATGTTCTCATCATTCAGCCTAATTACCTTCAGGATAATCAGGCTTTTTTAAATATCATTTAAAGGTTACACCCATCCAGCCCTGGAATGTAAACTCAGCTGCCCCGCCATGCAAAGCTCTGGACTGACACACACACACACACATACACACACACACACACACACACACACTCTCGCTCTCTCGGTCCCATTTTGTGCTGCTTTTAATATTTCTCATTTGCACCTGGCACACGCAATGATATGCCTGGTGCTAGTAAGATGAGCTAAATGAAAGATAAGGGACAATGGATTAAAAAAAAAAAATTCAGAGTTATTAATCTCCTGCTGCCAGATGAGAGACAGAGGCAGGATGGGTGATGGCCAGCGGGAGGCTAGACAGTCATTAGCCCGCTGTCTACACCTGGAAATATAACCTACCATTTCAGTTAACCTGCCAACAAGCTAAAATGCGCTAAATGGATAAGAAATGTATTTTTAGAAAGGTGTGTGGCATTTAAAGTAAAAAAAAAAAAAAAGGTTCCTCAGTGCCACAAGTTCACACCTAAATCCTCAGCTCTTTGTCACTAACGAGGTAAAATTACAACAGAGCATCAGGACTGACGGAGGATGAATGGAGCACGGGCGAGGCCAGGATCTGAGCAGGCCTAAGTGCTGAAATCAGTCGGTAGCATGCATTCTTTGATGTTCAGCCTACTGTAGCATCGTGTTATCAGACCTAATCAGCGCGCACGTTTGCAGTTCTGAAATGCCGAGCTGATATTGAGATGAAGAAAGTTGTGAATGACAGTGATTGACCTGTGATTATATCTCTAGCAGGTGTGATTGGGGCATTGTGGGAGGTTGACATTAGAATGAGGAAAACACAGGCTCTATTAAAGCACTCGTGAAGCACCGCGCGTAATCACAGGCTGGGAATGTTCCTCCCTCTGATTATCCCTCAGGTTGTAAGAATGCTACAGGTAGTCAGCCCGAGCCCAGAAACGAGCAGAGCTGTATGTATTACTATAGGCTTGCACAGCACTGTCAACAGTCATTTATTAATATGGTGTGAAAGGTCTCTCATTAAAAGTGTATGGATATGGATTATTAGTGAATGTGTTAGCGATGTTTTGCAGGAGCAGCTGTGCAGTGAGGCTCGTCTCTGTGTGCCAGCTGTCAGACTCAGCTAACGATCACAGAAAAAAATACTTAAAAATAACTGAAATCAGCTTTTCTTTCTTTCTTTCTTTCTTTCTTTCTTTCTTTCATATCTGTAAATGTTTTTTTTTTCAACATTTATTTGTTTGTTTCTTTGTTTGATTGATCGATTGATTGTCTTTTGCTCTGTAATTTCTTTAAGCATCTGATTTTTTAAAACAGATTTTTAAATGTAC
This sequence comes from Cranoglanis bouderius, assembly GCA_023630585.1. Classification (NCBI taxonomy): domain Eukaryota; kingdom Metazoa; phylum Chordata; class Actinopteri; order Siluriformes; family Cranoglanididae; genus Cranoglanis; species Cranoglanis bouderius. The sequence continues at coordinate 19,480,397 of CM042541.1, forward strand.
TTATATGTTTATTCGTTTGCTTATATGTTTCTGTTTGTAATTTGTTTGCCCATCTGTTTTTAAAATGTTTTTATCATTTCTTTGTTTGTTTGCGTATATCTTTAACTTTGTAATTTATTTGCCTGTCTGTTTTTTAATGTTTTCATCATTTGTTTGCGTTCTTCTTTTTCAATTTGTTCATTTACTTTTTTATTTATTTGCTGATTTACCTGTTTGTTTATATTTTTTATTGCTGTCATTTTCTTTGCACACCTGTTTTTTTTTTGTTTTTTTTTTTTAACAATTGCTTGTTTGTTTCTTTCTTTTTGTATTTCTCTTACTAATTTCTTTACCCATTTGTTTTTGAAGCTTTTTAAAACAAGTTTTACCATTTTGTTTGTTTGTTTATTGTTTATTTATGTGTTTGTTTATATCTTTATTTTTGTCTTTCCTCACCCATGTTTAAAGGTTTTTAAAAATGTTAGTTTTTTTTTTTTTTTTTGCTTGTTAGTGTAGATTTTTATGCCTCTGAGACTTTATGTTTTTGGGTTGTCCTTTCATCCGAGATTTGCGTTAGCACAATAACTCAAGAACGAGTCATCGAATGTTTGTAAGATTTAATAATAATAATAAGTTACATTTATATAGCGCTTTTCTAGACACTCAAATCGCTTTACATAGTATGGGGGGTAATCTCCTCAACCACCACCAGTGTGTAGCATCCACCTGGATGATGCGACGGCAGCCATAGTGCGCCAGAACGCCCACCACACACCAGCTATTGGTGGAGAGGAGAGTGATGTAGCCAATTCAGGGATGGAGATTATTAGGGGGCCATGATAGACAAGGGCCAATGGGGGAATTTCGCCAGAAACACCGTGGTTATACCCCTACTCTTTACGAGTAGTGACCTGGGATTTTTAATGACCACAGAGAGTCAGGACCTCGGTTTAACGTCTCATCCGAAAGACAGTGCTCTTTTTACAGTATAGTATCCCTGTCACTATACTGGGGCATTAGGACCCACACAGACCACAGGGAGAGCACCACCTACTGCCCTCCCTAATACTACTTCCAGCAGCAACCTTAGTTTTCCCCAGGAGGTCACCCATCCAGGTACTGGCCAGGCTGAACCCTGCTTAGATTCAATGGGAATTTATATCGAGTTATCATTGTAAGCAGCAGATCTGAACTGATTCGATTTTGGAATTGATCTAAACAAGGGTCAAGGTCACATCAAGGTCAAATGTCTGAAATAGTTCTTCTTCAATAGCTTTCTTCTTGTTTGAAGTACACCGATCAGCCATAACCTTAAAACCACCACCTGTCTAATATTATGTAGTTCCCCCTTGTGCCACCAAAACAGTTCTGACCGGTTGAGGCATGGACTCCACAAGAACTCTGAAGGTCTGCTGTGGTATCTGGCACCAAGACATTAGCAGCAGATCCATAGAGTTGCGAGGTGGGATCTCCATGGATCGGACTTGTTTGTCCAGCACATCCCACAGATGCTTGATCAAATTGAAATTTGGGGAATTTGGAGGCCAAATCAACACCTTGAAGTCTTTGTCATGTTCCTTAATCCATTCCTGAACAATATTTGCAGTGTGGCAGGGCGCATTATCCTGCTGAAAGAGGCCACTGCCATTAGTGAATACCTTTGCCATGAAGGGGTGTACTTGGTCTGCAACAATGTTTAGGTTGGTGGTACGTTTCAAAGTAACCTCTACACGAATGCCAGGACCCAAGGTTTCCAAGCGGAACATTGCCAATCACAATTTGGCCCTTGTTAAAGTCGCTCAGAACCTTATGCTTGCCCATTTTTTCCTGCCTCCAACACATCAACTTCGAGAACTGACTGTTCACTTACTGCCTAATATATCCCACCCCTTGACAGGTGCTATTGCAACGAGATAATCAATGTTATTCATTTCACCTGTCAGTGGTTTTAATGTTATGTTGATCGGTGTATATTTTAAGAGTATTATAGGCAAACAAATTAGTAACGAGAAGGCATAGTCCCCATTGGTATTGATTTTTATCTGTTATATTATAATACTTACTTGTAAATTTTTTTGCCTGCCTGTTTTTTTTTTTTTTTTTTAATTTTTTTTTTGTTTGCATCTTTCTTTCTTTCTTTCCTAATTGCTAGTGTTTTTATTCCCCCCCCCCCCTTTTTTTAAGCGATTTTAATACTTCACCAATTATTATGATTTATCATGGCAACTCTTCTACTCCAGTTCAGGATTTGTGGTGAACAAAGTCACAGCGCAGCGCAGTAGCGTGTTTGTGTTTTCTTCTCTTCGCTCTTTGCCCACCTGGCTTTCATCTGCCTTGTCTCTGTGTATTTGTAGTTTGTACAGTGGCTCTGAGCCCTTAATGTGCTGCTGGTCTAGTGCTGCTATAGACAGAATCCTGCAGAGAGGCTACACTCGCATTTCATGATATACGCAGAAACCGTGTGGGTTTTTGTGTAGCAGTCCCAGCCCGTGATAGCGCATAGCCTGGGATTGTTCATCCCACTCCCCCTACACTGGCTTATTAACTCTACACAATGGTGATTTGCTGAGTTGTGTTATGTATCCTTGAGAGGCACATTTAGTCTCCTTGTGCTTTGTTCATGCTGTTGTTAATTTTGCTGAATACATTCAGGGAGGCATAGCAACTAGCACTGCAAGACTGCTGCTGTTTTTCCTGTTAAAAAGATGAATAAATACTCAGTTGCTATATGTACAGTACTGTGCAAAAGTTTTATGCAGGTGTGAAAAAATGCTGTAAAGTAAGAATGCTTTCAAAAATAGACATGTTAATAGTTTATATTTATCAATTAACAAAATGCAAAGTGAGTGGACAGACGAAAAACCTACATCAAATCAATATTTGGTGTGACCACCCTTTGCCTTCAAAACAGCATCAATTCATAAATTCTTCTAGGTACACTTGCACACAGTTTTTGAAGGAACAAACATCTTGGATAACTAACCGCAGTTCTTCTGTGGATTTAGGCAGCCTCAGTTGCTTCTCTCTCTTCATGTAATCCCAGACAGACCCGATGATGTTGAGATCAGGGCTCTGTGGAGGCCATACCATCACTTCCAGGACTCCTTGTTCTTCTTTACACTGAAGATAGTTCTTAATGACATTCGCTGTATGTTTGGGGTCAATGTCATGCTGGAGAATTAATTTGGGGCCAATCAGATGCCTCCCTGATGGTATTACATGATGGATACGTATCTGCCTGTACTTCTCAGCATTGAGGAGACCATTAATTCTGACCAAATCCCCAGCTCCATTTGCAGAAATGCAGCCCCGAACTTGCAAGGAACCTCCACCATGCTTCACTGTTACATGCAGACACTCATTCGTGTACCGCTCTCCAGCCCTTCAGCAAACAAACTGCCTTCTGCTACAGCCAAATATGTCAAATTTTGTCTCATCAGTCCAGAGCACCTGCTGCCACATTTCTGCACCCCAGTTCCTGTGTTTTCGTGCATAATTGAGTTGCTTGGCCTTGTTTCCATGTCGGAGGTATGGCTTTTTGACCGCATGTCTTCCATGAAGGCCACTTCTGATCAGACATCTCCGGACAGTAGATGGGTGTATCAGGGTCCCGCTGGTTACTGCCAGGTCTGAGCTGATGGCACTGCTGGACATCTTCCGGTTGCAAAGGGAAGTAAGCCTGTTGTGTCTTTCATCTTCAGCAGTAAGTTTCCTTGACCGACCGCTGTGTGTACGGTCCTCAGCGTTGCCCATTTCTTTGTGCTTCTTCAAAAGAGCGTGGACAGCACATCTGGAAACCCCTGTCTGCCTTGAAATTTTTTGCCTGGGATAGACCTTGCTGATGCAGTATAACTACCTTCTGTCTTGTTGCTGTGCTCAGTCTTGCCATGGTGTATGACTTTTGACCGTAAACTGTCTTCAGCAACCTCATCTTGTTAGCTGAGTTTGGCTGTTCTTCACCCAGTTTTATTCCTCCTACACAGCTGTTTATGTTTCAGTTAATGATTGTGTTTCAACCTACATATTGAATTGATGATCATTAGCACCCGTTTGGTATAATTGTTTAATCATACACCTGACTATATGCCTACAAAATCCCTGACTTTGTGCAAGTGTACCTAGAAGAATTGATGAATTGATGCTGTTTTGAAGGCAAAGGGTGGTCACACCAAATATTGATTTGATGTAGATTTTTCTTCTGTTCACTCACTTTGCATCTTGTTAATTGATAAATATAAACTATTAACATGTCTATTTTTGAAAGCATTCTTACTTTACAGCATTTTTTTCACACCTGCGTAAAACTTTTGCACAGTACTGTATATACTGAAAGAATAGCAAGGGAGAGGTGGATGAAAGATTTTACACTGGGGTTAAATGCACTGTTTTTTTTTTCACCTCTTACTCTCACAGGAAAGTCCAAAGTGGATATCACATATGACAGGATGTACACTATAACCAGCTGGGTAAGGCTCACTGTTACAAAGGAGGATGACGGTGTTCCTGTCGTCTGCATCGTGGACCACCCAGCAGTCAAGGACTTTCAAGCTCAGAAATACCTGGAGGTGCAGTGTAAGTAGTGTGCCGTGCTTTTAGCAAAAAAAAGTCTGCTTTAAATAGTGAAAACACTACTTGATGGAGCACATTAACCATGCAGTTTAGTTCATTTTTATAGATTACAGAAAGTGATACAGTCATAAAACACATTTCCATTACTTGTTATCTACATTATCCTTGTAGCTTCAGTGCAAATCTGAAGACGCTATCATGAGACACCAAACATACTGTATCTTGTCTGATTGACTACATTTGAGGTTAGTGGTGTGTAATTGTGTTCATTTAAATTTCTCTGGAAGGATTCCTACCAGAGAAAATGCCTTGTCAGGGAAGGGAAAGATCTGCTTGCTTTCATGTTCTTTTTTTTCTCTCTAATTTTAATAATGGTGTTGTCTGCATTTTTCTCTGCATACACACATTAAATCAGACCCAGCACTGAGCGAGTGCCAAAAGATTAAGCAGGTCTCCATGCTTCAGTAACAAAACACTGACACTGCCTCACACTGTTGGTTTGTACTTGCCTCCAGTGGCCCCGTTCTTCTCCTCTAATGGTGGGAGGTACACTGGTGGAAATGTGTCAACCGGTGAAAATAGACTTTTTTAATTCTTTTTCCATAAAACTGCTGTACAAGCAGATGTCCCATAGATTTGCTTCTCCAGTTTATTTGGTTCATGATGGCATGTTTCATGCAGTCATCATGATCAGAGTAGTTGCAAGAACATCATGGTGATTGGCAGTGATACGGTGCAGAGACATTCAACCATATCTTGACTGGGTTCAAGAGTTCACTATACCCTCTAAGCTATACTCTAAAAAATAGGGTTCCTCTTAGGGGTTCTTCAGTTCCTAGAGAGGTTCTTCTTACTCTCTCTGGAAAGAAAGCACTATGTTTTATGGGTAATGCATAGAACCTTTAAGGGTTTCTCTAGAGAGGGTGGTAGATGGATTTTTCTTAGATTGCATTTTCACAAAAATATCATTACTGTCCAAAGGTTTGACAAATACAGGATCGTTTGCCCATATTACCCAACCATGTTTCTCAATGTTGCTGATTTTGTTTCTCAAGAGGTTTGTTTTTCATCACATGCCGAACCAGGACTAGCACCACCTTCCATAGAGCATTGACTGAAAATTAGTGATTGTATTTGACCTGTCTCTGGCACGGACAAGCACAGATCATCACCCAGGCAAGTGCCCTTTGGTTTGACTGGGTTTAAAGCAGGAAAAATGAACCCATTCCCTCCATGGAGTTTAAACTCTACTCTTTCTCTTGGCTCTGAAATCTGGCTCCTGCAGCAGTGAAATAATCAGCAAGAAAAATCTATGAGAGTGGGCAGTGTCAGTGGAGAGTTTATTTACAGAGTAGTAAAATGCATTGCTGTGGATATTAAATAAGCCCAGAAATATTGATGGCAGTGCCTTGCAACAGTTTCACTCTGTTGCTCGTCAGCACCTTTGTAACCCCCGTCCCACCCCTCCCCACCCCACGGCTTGAGGGAAATGAAGTTTGGCAACTTGAGGGAAATGCCAGTGGTGCTGAAGAGAGAACCGGCAAATGGTTGTGTTATTAAAATGAAGCTGACCTTTTCATTTGGTACCCTCCAGTCATGGTGTGCAAACTGATCCAAAAGCTAGCAGCAGAGCTCTTAGCCGGTCTCTGCACCTGAACGCCCAGGAGAGGAAGCTCCTCAGAGGAATTGATACAGGGGCGACTTCAAAGCTGGAAGCGTTTGCTCGGCTCCTTTCATGCAAAGTGCTTAAAGATAAGAGAGAGAGGAATGGGGAGCATCTCCACTGCGCTGCCGGAGACAAACAGGTGGATCTTCCTCTTTAACCACAGCTTCAGAGCAGACCGCTCTCCACAGCCCTGACTGTCCAACACCATGAGGGCAGCTCAGCACTGTCAGCATGTAATTTGGACAGATGGACTGCGAGCAGCAGATCACTTTTTTGTTGGCCACAAAGGTCATAATAGAAAAAGTGTTTGGGTGGCCAGAAGAACTGACACATTTGATGATGGAAATGAGTAAGGAACAAAAACACATGCTGTTATATGAAAATAATCAGTGCTGGGGTGGTGTTGAGTGTTGATTATTTTCCAATAACAGCACATCCTGAAGTGTTCTATTATTCTTACACCACAGCAGTCTGCCTGCAATTACATTTTTTTTTTAAGTTCGTAATGATTGATTTTTTTATCCATTTAATGTCGTGGAACATTCTCAAAGTTTATGTTATAAGTTACAGCAGCTATAAACAGTTGTTCTTCCCTCACCAGCCTCTCTTTCTTGTTAATAAGACCAAAAAAAATGCCGTTTGTCACATTGCCAAGAAACTGTCATCTATCAAAGTCATCTGTCCTGAAGACTCTCCCATGTTGGACAACGTACTGACTGTTACTGACATTAGACATTAGAGACTCCTTCCATAAATGTTAAATAAACATCTCCTTACCGAAAACTTTACCATATAAACAATTCTATATATTCTTTGTTAAATAACAGCACAGGAAAGTGGAGTAGCTGCATTAAGTCCCTATGAATGAGTTGTTACTATAGAAATGATAACCTACCAGACCAAGTTCATTAGTATAAACCTGTGATTTGAATTACAGCTGGAGATACTGTCAGAGCTGCTGTTACAGAAAATGAATCAACACCCTTTGACCAATTGTATTTGAAAATTCAACAGCTGTGTAGTGTAAGTCTCCTTATATTATATGTGGGGCAGTGTGAAGTAACCTAATTGACAGCAACACTAGCCACTGTGCTGTTATATGTAATGAGACATGCAATCTTTCCAACAAGTGTTTGTTGATTTTGGCAGAGATGTAACTCTCAAAGTCATAGACTACTGATCTGTTATATCATACACCATTTGATCTGTTAAGACCTCCAGATTTCCCAGCTTGTGTCAACACAAGCTGGAGCTAAATTCTTTCTATTTGGGTGTTGCTCAACAAAAACACTCTGTGTCTTCATGCTAATTCACAGTGCATGCTGTGAAATCTGGCCAATTTACATTATTAACCTGCTGTTACAAATACCAGCATTCTTTCCGAGAAACGCACTGTGTAGCGCACATGAAATGCCCCATAATTGTATCAATGTCATTACAGTTTTCGCATTGTAATCTACCACTGTGCTACTGTGCATACAGCTGGGCACACAATGCACCGTACCACAGGCATGCCACTTCAAGCTCCATTATGGAGAGAATATTAGATTTGGAGCACTTGGAGAAACTGCAGGCCTGGAAGCAGGCCAGCCTATGGAATGCACTACAGATCAGCCATTATAGCAAGCCATTGCAAGAGCCTGGCTACCTGCAAGGACTTCAGGTTTTTTCAAGGTTAGACTATGCTGCCCAGTCCCAACCAGCTGTATGGCTGTATCCATTATCTGCACTGTTTGGGCGAAGATAATGGAGGTGTTAATGATGCCAAGAGTGGTGGAGAGCCAAGAGTGTGCAAAGCTACTTTTAAGGGATCTAAACATATAACATTTATTCTTTTTGATTTATTGCTTTTTGGTCACTGTATAATTCCAGGTATATTATTGTAGCTTTCTAGTAAAGGTCTTACTAAAATGTTGAGTTTTTGGACTGATGTGCAAGAACAGACTTGCATATTATTATTGTTGTTGTTTTTATTATTATTTTTTAATAATATTATTATTATTATCCTAGACCCCAGTTCCCAGCTGGGTGGCTTTTACTTTGTCCCTGGCTAACTACTGTTTGCTAGGTCTTTTGCTGCTTAAATGAAAGGCCTGGAACGCTTTCTTCTTTCACTCTTTCAGTTACGTTCTCTCCCCATGCTCTCATTAGCACTCTGTGTAAACACAGAGTTTGCTTTTTTCCCTTTTACCACACCAGGTCCTCCCCATGTAAGCACTACCTGCTAAAATGGATCGGTCGGGGGTCTTATTAGCATTTATCTAAAAGAAAGCACATTTAGAGGTAGTGGCACCGTACTACACTCTGCCAAAGTCTAATAATGCCTTTATTAGCATCATGTGTAAGCTGGTAAATTTGAATTGTGTCATATCAACTTTGGCAGAAGGATATCTGTGCATTCCACACTGGAAGATGGATTAAGCAGACTGAAACATTCTTTGACGGCTGAATGGAATGTTATTCAGAGCACACACAGTGAATGACCATTCTGCATGACTGTCCCTTGGCCGTATTCATAGCCTCATATCCATAATGTCATTGTGCAAGAGTGTATCAGTGCATGTCAAACGTCATTGTGAATGTCAGTGCTCCTGTAGCCTGGTACAGAAGCAGCAGGAAACCTAATCCCAGCAGAATTAGGGGGGAAAAAAGCAAGCCAGGCGAGGGAAGGATGTACGTTTCATGCTGAATGCAGTGACCATGACAGAAGCCTGGCTGATGCAAGGACTGCAGTGGCCACAGACACTAATTGATCAGGAAGAGGACAGCAGTTATGGAGCATAAAGGTCAACACTGTGTGTGTAGGAGGTTATGGTGTGTTATTGCAACCTAGGTGGGTATACTGTACTGTCAGCAGCCAGAAATGCGTTCATCACTTCTCTTGTTGCCATGTCCGCCATGGCAACCAAAGCAAGTCTTGAAATCAGGTGTCAAATGGTAAATAAAACCCATTTGGGCAATGGAAAATGGAAATCAAATAAGTATTGTGCACATATGGCTGTTTGAAGATTTATGTTTTTTCTTCTCTGCAGATAAACCAGAGGTGAAGATTGTCGTGGAGTTCCCTCAGGGATTAACCAGAGAGGGGGAAAACCTGGAGCTGACGTGCAAGACCAAAGGCAAACCAGAGTGAGAGGGTTTTCATTCTTTTTCAATCTCCATAAATCCCACTGACATACTATAGATGTCAATGTAGATATATTGGTTTCCCATATATTGGTATGATATTGAGTGAATGATAGAAAAGTAAGAAATAAAAACATGACGGGGTGTGCTGTTATAGGAAAATAATCAATGATGGGGTCATGTGATGCAGCCTAACCTGATGAGGAATTACGGTGAAGTGAATTATTTTCTTATAACAGCATGCCAAAGTGTTTTATTCCACTTATTGTGCGTTCAAGTCCTCCTGGGAAGTTCAAGTGTTCGTGTTAAAGTCACATTGGTGAGAGCAAGATGGCCGTGTACCTTCTCTTAATTAACGACAAAAAATACAGCAAGTTTTTTTAACTTCTAGAAAATTAAGAACAAAGAATGCGTATTGGGTGTGTTTAGCTTTTTTATGTTTTTAATCAATTTATGAAGTCACTGTAAACTTTAGCGTTACATATTATATCGTAATTGTACAATGCTATCGTATTTTCTGCAGGACATTAGCTTGTTTATTGTAAATAAAAAAATGTTAAGCAGTTTGCTTGTATTTCAATAACTGCATATACCAGTTAACATATAATAACTGAAATCAGCTTCTGATGCGAATAAACATTCAATTTCAACAAATTTATCGTGAACTACAGACATTGCATCTATTGATTACGCCATGTTTTCTTACTGACACGCCCCAACTCTGAAACTCAGAGCTCAAAGAAAATCCTGAGTTTCCCACTCGTAAATACAACTTTGCGGTGTATTTCATGCGTGTTCAACTCGTAAATACCATCTTTCCAACATGACTTGAACGCACCATAATACCACAACAATTTGCAAACGATTATAATTTTTACTTTATTAATAAATGACAAATCATGATATTTAATTGCTTATAGTTACATTTAACAGCATCTATAAGCAGTCTATCCCTCACCAGCCTTGTGGTTTTATTTTGTTTTTTGAGTTAATAAGCCAGAAGAATTGTTGTAGCTTGTTGTGTAAGCACTGACATTGGAGACTCGTTCCATAAAAGTTAAATAAGCTGCAATATATCAATGATTAGAATCGTTTAAGTTGTTCATTAATAGCTTTAGATTATGTAGATTATCCATTGAGTTGTATTCACTATAGAAAGTATTGCATGCGTATGTATTAGAACGAGTGCATTAATACAAACCATTCATTGGAACTAGTGTCAGAGAGCTGCTGTTATAGAAAATCTGACCAATCACATTTGAGAATTCAACAGCGCTGTGATATAATGCTGAAAATTGTTTTTAAGGTCAGTGTAAAAAGGCAGCATCTTTAGTATCACTGGCAGGATGGAATTAATACATCCTTTCCAGACATATCATATCGATGCTGTGTGAATGCAAAAGCAGAAACGCAGATCGAAGCAGGCTGCACATGTTGCCGTCTGGTAATTGTATGGTAATCATTCCTCAGGAGCCCAAGCTCTGAGCCTAAGTGTGATTTGCATGTGCATACTGAAGAGGCGAGCACGAGCCAAATGATGTCATCAATCACACACTGTGTTTCTTGCTTTCGCGCCATCAAACCCTGCACCATCAAACATTACCTCACACATAGCAGCATCTATAGAGTCTAATTGAAAAACCTGTGGATGACAAGACAATGGGGCAAATGTGTGCAAACACAATGAGAGGTAATTCATATGCGACTCCCCCCACCACCCCCTTCCCTCCAAACTCTTATTGTGCAGGGAGCTCGAGCTCCTCCCACATTCATTTAATAAGCATGAGAATACAATCAATACAGTGGGACTGAAAATTAGAAGTCGTTTTCATTAAAGGCAGGAGAAGGGGCTGCACTCATTACTGTCATATAATGCTGGGCTTGGTGCTCTGGGGCCATTTGTATTCTGCCGCTAATCCCAGGTTCTCTTCAGCCCCTCTACTGTGCCCCTCTCTCTCTCTCTCTCTCTCTCTCTCTCTCTCTCTCTCTCCCTGTTCTCTTCCGTTCAATAAAATAAAGAACTTTTTCTAGGTCATTTCTCTTCTTCCGTCACAAGATCTGGGCCTGCATCTTTATTCCACGCATGTACAGTATGTACTGTATATCTATATTTAACCTTGGATTCAGACTCTCTACGTGCCATTAGAAGTTTTCTTTAGGTTATTTTTATTTTACAAAAATTGCAGCTTTTATTTTCAGAACATGTCATACATACACACACACACTCATTCATTTTCTTAATTTATTCTCAATGTTTCAAATTAAACTATCACAGAAACAAAACAACATTTGACCCCATCCTCCCAACCCCCACCCCCGAAGATCTTGGGAAATAACTAGGTACAGCACCGGCCACTGAGCCTTGAGACAGATAGAAAGAAGTTTAGAGGCTTTTAGCAGCTTTAGCTCAGCAGCATCATTGTGAAAATGGGGGAAAGGCCATTTCATGCCCTGTTTACAGTAGCTGTTAGGACAAAACAACAAGACTCTTACTGGCACTTAATGGCAATAGACAAGAGAAAAATATCAACCTTTGCTCTTTTTTGGCCTTGTAAGATGCTTACAACGATCCAGCTGGCTTAAATAGAGCATATTGTCTGCCCATTTTGTCTGAAAGCCAGTCTGGTTTGTACTCCGTCTCTCCGCAGGCCTCAGCAGGTGAACTGGGTGAAGGTGGACGACGACGTGCCGTCTCATGCCGTCATCACCGGCTCGGATCTCTACATCGAGAACCTTAACAAGTCCTACAACGGTACTTACCGATGCGTGGCCTCGAACTCAGTGGGAGAATCCTATGACGATTACATCCTCTACGTGTACGGTGAGTTCACAAAGCTTAAGCAATCTTCAACTTTCCTTTCACTCACCCTCACTCGCGCTGAATACGAGATCAATAAGTTTGATCTCAATAACGTTTCCTTTTCCTTAGGATATCACACGCCGCTCTGAACACTCTCCTATCTGAAAACACTTCTGATATCATTTACAGCACTAAGCCTGTGGAGAAATGACTCACGTCTGGTCTTAGATTGTAATAATCAACCTCTATTTAAAAGGATTTGTGTTGTGCAGAGGGTCTTTAAGTGGTGAGCTATAGTGGTATTTACAATGCACAGCTGCGCGTGTAAAAAAGGAAGGAGAAACCCATTGGAAACCATCTGCACCTCCTCATCATTGACTGTGTTCATTCACTTTTGCTGTATTTTTTTTTAATAATAATATCATGACGAATCATTAAAGAAAGAGATGTAATAGATAAACACATATGGCAACTATGAAGGTTTTTTTTTTTTTTTTTTTTTTCTTGGCACAATTAGAAACCAGGACTTTACCTAACAGGAATCAGTGGAACCTGTGGTTTTAGTTCTTTTTCTCCAAACTTAAAATATTACAGTAAAAATGTCTGGCTGCATCATTTCGGTGTGCGACAATGCCAGTTCAGCATGGAAGAAGTGCTTGGATGAACATTATCTGATCAGTTCATATTTGCTGTATATTTCATTGTCAGTGAAATTACTGACAAAAAACATGTTTAGTTGAGGATTAAAATAAGTACCACATATACCACAGGAGTTTGTCAACAATTACAATTTTTATTTTTCACCATTTGTTACATTTAATATTGTGGAATTTCCACAAAAAAGTTATCACGTTATCATTTACATTATAGCAGCCTTAAATAGTCATTCCCTCACCAGCCTCTCTTTTTTAACTCTCTTCAAGATAATATAACAAAAAAAAAAAAAAAAACCCTAGCTCGTCATAAACCCAAGAAACCAGAAAGCGCAGAAGTCCTCTGTCCTGAAGACTTTTCCATAATGGAAAACATACTGACTGTTAAAAACCTCTGACACTGGAGACTCCTTCTATAAATATTAAATAAATGTGCCCTTACAGAAAAGTCACCATATCAATAATTATATGCTTTTCTTTGTTAAATAAAAAATAAGGTTATTTTTAAACCGTATAATGCACAGGTAGTTCCGGTCAGTTTAATCACCGTTCTAAATTAATGCGCTGCCTATAAACACCTGTAACCATAGTAACATACAGTTACAGCTGCATAGAGTAGTTAAACTCGCAGCTTCATTATTAGTAGAGACGCGGCACAGACACAGGTAATTCACACACACACACATACACACACACACAAAATCTCTCTAATAACTATTTATTATAATTAATTCAAATAAATGTAATCTTATCGCACTACTTTATCATACTTCATCATTTGCTCTACTTTGTATGATTTTGAGTGGGCAGAATCCTAGATCTGACTACCAATATATAAAATAACTAACGAAAATTAACAGTTATTTGAAAGGATCAGTCAAATTTTGCGCTGCAAACATCATTGACAGCTTTAACTTTAACCAGTGCTGGCCTGGCGAGTGACCATGGTACAAGCGGGATAATCCATGGCTAGGTGTGCGTCACATGATTTTAATTGCTTCACCTCAAGTGGTTGCCTTCGCGGAGTTTATTAAAATTGAGTAAAGCACACCCAGCCGTGGATTATCCCTTACTTATATATTCAGTGTTGGCACGTCATGCTTAACCAGTCTCCATCAACCAGTACTGCAAGCCCCACCCTCAAGTACTGTTATATTCTGTTGGTGTCAACTTCAGCCGGTACCCACAACCATCCAACTGCAACCTTCGGTACTGGACAGCTAGTCAACGATCCAGATTCCTGGTACCAAAGGTTTCAGCAATTTGTGCAGTATGATGGTCTTGCTTTAGCTCCTGTATGCTATGCTGTCTGAGTAGTAAACTCAGATATCCAGCTCCAGTAGGTGTGTTCCAAATCCTTTCCCTAGAATGCTGTGTGAACCTGCCAGGCTTTTCGCACTTCACCCCCACGAGAAGCTTGGCAGTCGTTGCAGGTGGAGAATTCACAAGCGCCCAGCCTGTAGAAGAGGACAGGGGGAGTTACACACACCACGCGCACCTCTCACCCAGACTGAGGTGAGATCAACAGCCTTATTAAAAGCAGCGTGGGCCTACGGAGCCCCGTCTGGCCGCTTGATGGCTTTGATGTCTGCCGCCACTTTTTAAATGTCTACTGTAATTCAGCAGCATATCTTGTCCTAGTATTAGAATTGCAAATGGAGTGTGGAGCCTAGAAGCTGGGACCGGGCTGTCAGCGCTTAATCTTGCGTCATGTTGCTCTGACAACCCCGCACAGCCTCCCACCTGAACACAGTGTGTTAACAGAGCGCTCTGACACCCTCCAGTATTTTACAAGCGCCCCACATGCGCTCATAAAGACAGGCACCGATGACATAGTCTTCATAGTCTTATAATTATAATTCTCCTTCGTTTTTAACGCGATGACATCTGCTTATTACAAACAGTGGTCCTGTCACTTTCTGAGCTCCACTGGCGTGGTCTGAAAAGTCACCTCAAGTGTATGAAACAGTCCAAAATTCTGTTAAAGAATGGCGCAATTAGAGTTTTTTGTAATATGAAGCGAGAGAGAGAGAGAGAGAGAGAGTGTGTGACAAAATGGCTGTTTAGCAAGTTGTCAAGCTCGTGGCACATTTTCTCACATTCAGCGCATGCATTAAATAGTGTATTAGAACAGTAATTGTTGAAGCTTCGATGCATGATCTTATAAAAAAAAAAAACATCTCGATAGGGTTTTAATACACGTTTCAAGATTTTCTTGTGGAAAAGTAAATGCATTAAGTATTTCATTAGAACCGTGCGTGTCAGCTGGAAATGTGAAGCAAGAATGTGTCTTCTCTCTCTCTCTCTCTCTCTCTCTCTCTCTCTCTCGGTGCCGGTGCAGTGAACAGCACCAAGAATAACTTCACACGTTTATAATTGGAAGGGCCCTGTAACCTTAGTACTAATTTATGAATGACTTCTTGTTGAAAGAGACGAATCAGATGGGCCGAGCCATCAGCTCTGTGCAGGATTTGAGGCCTTTTCCTACACATAGCCTGAACAGATGTATTGCAGCAGCCATGTCCCTCTAATACAGCTATTGGAAGCTAAGTGATGAAGAACGCACAGAGGGGGCCTGGCACTAAAGAGGTTATGGGCGGAAAAACTACATTCCCTGAGACACATTTCCACAGCCCCAGTGCTGGAAGAGCCTTGCAGGGGAATGAGAGGCAGCATACAGGACTGTAACCAGTTTACCGCACACGGTTAACCTAATAGAGACTAGCTTTTGCCTCCACAGCCCCAGCCCCTTTTTATTGCACCTTCCTCCTCCACTTGTCACCCTCGCTCTCGTTCCCTCTCCGTAACACTTCCGCTAGTGCTTAGAGTGCTTTCGTCTGTCATCGTGCTGCCGCCCGCGAGAAATCGATCACTGCACACGCATGAGACGCAACCTAACTCCAGAGACAATGGGTTTTGCAGTGTTGTTGTGGATTACAGCTTATAATACAGTCCTGGCTCAGGCTCTTTCCAGCGAAGAGCTCCATATGTCTCCGTAAATGCCAGGGCGCATAAAAAGATATTCGTCACAGCACAAGGCGCATTTCCCCAGCCACAAAGCCAGCACTGATCGTCTCTCATGACGGAGACAAAAAGCCGTGATTGATAACGTGCCTCGTTTCGCAACAAGCCACAGACTACTTGAGAGAGCTAATTGTCCCACGTACTCAAGATCTAATTCGAAGCAGGCGAGAACACTTCTCCCAGAAGTACACGTAACTCCCAAGCAGCCGTGCTCAGTCGAGCAATTTTCAAAATCTGCCCTGGAAAAAAAAAAAAAAAAACACAAGATCTGCAGTCCTGCCATTGCGGGCCAAATCCCATCACTGTGTCATTATAATGAAGCTGTAAATTCCCCCCGCTCGACACTCTCCCTCCATTCTTACAGCCCCGCTCACTTTCATTACATTTGAGCCGCTGATATTTCCCTCACAATTTGTTGCAGTCGTGACACTCGCATTTAAAAGTCAGATTTCGACGATACATCTCGGCTGCTGTCAAACATGGCTTCGGTAGTTTGCCTCTCAAGAAATCACCCAGCTGGAAATGCAAATGCACAAGTATCAGACTCGGTAATGTAAAAACGCTCCCGGAAGTGTCAGAAATGGCAATGCATGGCAAATTACATGCATGTCAATGGAGCTGAACCTTAGTAACAATGAACCGGTGGATTGGTAGCTGCTAACCAAGGCTGCTTGACATTATCAGGAGTTCAAGTGATTTCCTGTGCTCCTCAATTGGATTCATTATGATGGATGACACGTGTAACCGTGTCTTTCTGTTCTGCGTGCAATTGAGGATCCTTTCAATGAGTGTCGAAACATCCACTCTGGGTATGATAAGCCCTCATTGGAAAGGAGGAAGCAGACATCTGCACCATGCTGGATTCTCATGTCAATTGTTACCCTCCAGTAAACATGCCATCCCGTTAGCAGGGCCCAAACTAGATATCTGTTTGCAAAAAACATGAGCAGAATGATGACTACACGGCCAGACTCACTCGACTGCCTCCAGCCGACCCACTGATGCAACCTACCTGTAAATACTCTCATTAACGTGTACACTCGCTCTTGATTGTCACGAAATTGGCCGGGATGCTGCATGCACTTCTTTTTCATCATTAGCCTTGTCATAAAGTCATCGCTTAATAGGCCAGAGGGGACTCATCAGTCTTCTGTCATGGTATGCAGCCAGCAGATTGGGCGGGTGCTGGGTTTTTTTGTGAGGCAACCATTGGCTTGGTCCCACCCTCCCTCACCTCTCTCTGTCTCCACATCTCCTAGCCAGAGGAGTCTCTCTGCAGCACATTCATCTCACTCTATTTGGTGGGCTCATTAATGGGGGCGGACTCCCCCAGCCCTTCCTTCATTAGGCGTTAATTGGAGTCAATCACTCCAGGATTCTTGTCAATGCTGGATTTGACTGTACTCATTGTTATTTTATGCCATTCACTCAACATCTGTCTCACCCATCGATCCCAAAAAAGGCAAGAAGAATGCACAGAGCTAATTGAATTTACTCCCTATACTGAGTAAAGTGTGCCATGTCTGGCACTTATTGATGGAACGTTTTCTCTATTTTGCCAAAAACAGATGGGATGAATTTGTCTGCATATGCCTCTATCTGTCTCTGCCACTGGAAAGCACACGGATCCAAATAGGTTGTATTTTTTCTTTCTTTTTTCTGAGGCACATGACAGACAGAGGAGGAGATGCAGAGGTATCTCTGTGTTTATACCCCCAGAGCATCAGAACCACTGCAATATTTGCTGGGATTAGGTTCCGCCCTTTACACGCAAACAAAAGCCCTCCTTGAACAAACAAACAAAGCCCAAGATAGAAGGTGGTTGTTGGGCAAATCAACAGCCCAGAGGTGTTGATCACTCTTTTACTTGTGTATGCACTTCCTGTTTTTACATAATGTTCCTGAATGACCATTCAGTATCCCCCACGCACCAGAAAATAGCAGCATGATCGCCCGCAGCACTGATTGCGCCCCGTGCCTCTCCGCTTCCCCGCTGTTTATGCATGCCCAATCGCAGGTAGGAGATGCACCCTTTTAGCAAGTGGTCCACTGGGAAAGCAGAGAGAGCTGGGATCGAGGGAGGGACTCTAAAATGCCGTATGATGAGCTCTCCTTCCTGCATGCGTACGTCTGGGGAATTGGCTTAACTGGCAGTGTTTTGCCGTGGCCCAGGTTTAATGAGCCTGCTCCACACACCTCACATCTCAGCCTGCTGAGATGATTCATAATGTGCTATGATAAACCCACACAAGCGTGACACGGCAGGAGTGTGCCTGCTGTTTAAAAGGCAAGAAGCCCTAAACTTATTGATTCACTTCAGCATTAGTGTGTTTTCTTAAAAGAGACATGGCTAAATATTAACATAGAAGACCCCAATAAGGAGCATGGAGTAGAGCTACTTTTATTTATTTATTTTTTTTTGTTGGACTGGCACATTTTTAATGAGCTGCTGACACCATTAATCCCAAACATCTGCTCGGCATTCACAGTTCGTAACAGGATAGAGCCAATTAAGTTGGCCCACCACTGAGGATGAGATTGGTCTTAAGCTCATAGCATACCATACTCTACCCATTGAGCCAGCTCCCCATGTGTCTGTCAGTCAGGATAATTTTTTTTTTTTTTTTTTTGCTTTCCTAAACCTTTCCCAGTGACAGAAATGCGTGTTATTGGTTAAGCATGGCAGCCAATGAAAATAGAGGAGGTGGGGCTTGTTGCTTGTTTGGTAAATGTAATAATGTGTGTTTGATCTAGCTTTGTTCTTAAGTTATTAAATTTGTTTCGATTTTAGATACTACTGTCTAATCCAACTGTTGCCGATTAATGAATTAGCTTTTATCAGTCAAAGTGATTTATAAAATGCTAGTCAGGGGGGCACGGCGGTTTAGTTGGTTAGCATGTTAGCCTCGCACCTCCAGAGTTTGAATCCTCCGGGTACTCTGGTTTCCTCCCCCAGTACAAAGACGCATTGTAGGCTGATTGGCATTTCCAAATTGTCCATGTGAATGTGTGTGTGATTGTGCCATGCGATGGGCTGGCCCCCTGTCCAGGGTGTCCCCCGCACTGAGCCCCGAGTTCCCTGGGATAGGCTCCAGGCTCCCCATGACCCTGTTTAGGATAAGCAGTACAGAAAATGGATGGATGGATGGATGGGTGGATGCTAGTCAAACAAACACACAAAATGTTGATTGAACTAACAGAGCATGGATATTTATACAAAATAAAGTAATTTTTTTTTTATAATTAAGAAAGACAAACAGCGTTTTTTTTTTTTTTTTTTCCTGGCAAAGCCAATATAGCAGTCAGTCATAACCATTTCAGCCCTGAGAATGTTTTAATAATTAATTTCTAAGAACAGAACTGAACTAGACACACAATTTATTAAACTGAAGGCACAGTAATCAATCTCTAATTGAAACTTACCTGCTGCTCATATGATAGCTCATTAGTGTCAGAATCCAACTGGTTTTGTGGCCATGCCGGTAAGGGCTTGTTTATTCCTGTTGATTAACACGAACAGTGAGGTGAGGATCATGTATTTACTTTTAATGTCGGAAATATACATTTTAAATGTTCATTCCATAAACAGTTATACTGGCAGACAATACTTATGATATCAGCTACTGTCATAAAATTAAAAATAAAAGAATACCTTAACAGCAGAATTTTGGAAAAAAAAAAGACAGAATTGATCATTTTTTTGTGAAAACTTATGTGGTGTTACAGGTGGCTAATGGAATCAGTGTAGATGGGGACAAACAGCAACCTAGGGTGACCAAGCGTCCTCTTTTTTTCCTGGACATGGCCCCTTTTTCAGGCCTAAAATATCAGTCTATTCATAAAAATAACATGGGCCAGAATTTTCTGTTGCTCATTTCTCAGATTGTGGAAAAAAGACAGGTAGCCCGTATGAATTGGTACCATTATGTACCATCAAGTATCGCCAAGTGGGTTTTATTGCCATTCCTCCTGACATGAAATGTCATTTCTTTAGGACCATGTTGCAATATACAATACAGAAGCACAGTGCATAAAGTGCACAGTGCACACAGACTAGACAGGACAGCAGTAATATTGGATGGATTTTCAGTAGTAAAGTACATAATGTCATTGTCACTGAGGGAAATCCTGATTGACAGCTGTAATGTTTCCCAGAAAAAGAGCAGAAAAGATTCCCATATGAAAATATGAATTTACACAGGTTTATGTTGTTTTTGATTGGGACACAACAAGCTGAATGTGCTTTCTATATAAAGGCGAACATAAAGTAAGAATGGGAGTTTATTATGCACGTTTTTTTTTAAACTAATAACAGTAAAGATTAATTACTTTAGAGGCATGTGTCGAGTGTCAATCACTCGCCTACCTCAGACGCTGTGCTCTCTTTTGCAAAACCAAATTAAAGTAGCCCTACAGGTGGTTGATTGAATCACTGTAGTTTGAGACAGAAATCAATTTAACCTCAACTACCCTGTGATTCAGAAAAGCTTTTTATTTGCATGTAAAAGAACCCCATATAGCCAGAAGTACTATAAAACCACCACAAAACCCTCACCCCGGTTATTTATAATTGCCATTCATAGCTCTAGATAAGTGGATTAATGCTCACATAACCTAGATGTAAAATGCAAATACATGATGCTGTTGCATCAAGTGCATTGCACACAACGTCTTTACAGAATTTTTAAATTTTTTATTTTTTTTGGAAATTTAATGTTGACTTTCTCATTTGGGACTAGATCGAGCTCAGTGTGAGGTGTGTACTGAAAAACAGGTAGCGGCTGCCATTTTCCGAGTTGTTGCAGCGTGCCATGTGCGTGATGGAGGCAGCTCTGAAACTTACTCTCTCTCTGCATGTTTCTCGCCATCTCTGGCTGTGTTCCCTCCTCCTGGATATTTTATCATTAGCGAAGGGAAGTGTTCCCGGGCTCCCGCCGAGCTCTTTTGATGGAGCGTGGACAACAAAGCTGGGAGGGGAGACAGCCGGCCAATTTCCTCAGCACAGATGTTAACACAGTGGTATCTGTCTGGATGCGCCGGGCAAACAGTGGCACCGCCCGCATCACTTTTCACGCCTGTTATCTCAGCGGCGAGCACACGATCCACACACAACCTCCCCTAACCAAAACCAACCACATATTATTTCATTTTGCTCGTTTCATTAACTGTCACCTGTTTGTCTGTCCTGATTACTTCACACACAAAGGAACATTTCCAGCAACAGAGTAAAGAGCCTTGGTTTTTGGGTGATTTTAGGTGCAATTGTGCACCAGTTGAATAGAGAATAATGTTCAAGAATGGGATCACCAAGCTTTGTAGATGGTAAATGAAAACACCTACCTCGTCACCTGTCTCTAATGAATTTCATTAGCACACGTGGTGAAATATCCTGGTTGTCTATGCACCATGGGTTAACAGGCACTGCTGGTGCTGATAAACCTGCTCCGGGTCATACCAAGTCATACCAACATACCAAACACACACACACACACACACACACACATACATAACCCGTCACCCCCACCCCCCCCACCCCCTCACATCAGCCCACCCCCACCCCACCTCCATTCAAAGACAGCATGTCAGTGATACCTCACCGTCTTGGTGGTATGGGCTCCCATTTAAAATTTTTTCCCATTTTCAATGTTTCTATTGTCTTCCATTCAAAACATTTTGTCACATCCTTTTTTATTATTACTATTATTATTATTTCCTTTCATTGTCCCTGCATTCCTTGGCTTCGCATCTTAGGCTGCTTTCACGCTCGTAGGACTTTTTTTTAAAATGGCTGCCGACAGTATTTTGTTTTTTATTATTATTATTATTGTTTCCAAAGTTGAAAAAAAATATTCAACTTTGGGTCCCAAGTGGCGCAACAGAATAGCATTCAGGAGATCACACGTTTGAATCGTGATGATGCCACAGGCATCCATGGCCAGGAGTCCAAGAGAGCTGTGATGATGGTGATGATGATGATGTTAACCTGTCCCCTGTCAATCACAGCAGCACTAGCCAATCATGGGCACATGTGAGCTCATGTATGCATAAGAGGGTAGATAGGGCTTTCCTCCGAGTGTTCAGCTGCTCTGTGATGCAACATGTTCAAAAAGATGCGGTGGCTGGCTTCACGTGTCTCAAAGGAAGCACGTCTTAGTCTTCACCCCCCCCCCCGGTTGGTCGCTGTTGTGTGATAGGGGAGAGCTAATTACTGGATGGGAATTGGCAAATGACAAAATTGGTGGAAAATTGGGATTAAAAAAAAGTAAACTTTTCAAAAAAGCGCTGAGTGACATCAGGAGTGTTTTTACTTCTGGACCAGTCAGGCCACAGCTTAGGTGAGAAAAACAAATATGGAGGATAAAGAGCAGGGGAAACATTAGTCTTGTTCGTGAGTGAATATAAGGGGATTTACAACACGGACATTTCACTGACAATATTCTAATGTTGTACTGTAGCTAAATATAGTGGTATGCAATGTGACGCCCCACTTTAACTGTGGCTGCGTACAGTCAAGTCGCAGAGTTAAACCAATTTTATTGCTAATAATAACAAACCTCATTTGGATAGAAAGCTAGTCTAGTTAGCCGATACTGACTTGGATCACGTGAGCCACTTTTTTTCTTTCTTTCTTTCTTTTTTTTTAACACATCACAGCAAATGCGCTGGTAATTACCTACACTGGCTTCTTTATGCACTGTTTAAATGCAGATTTAGATTTTGTTGCATTCTTTGCTGAGTGACAGTGTATACCATAATTGTGTTTAGTTTGATTTTTTTGTTTCATTTTTGTTATTTCCCCGTTTTCATTTTTGCGTGTGTGTGTGTGTGTGTTGGTGCGTGTGTGTTGTGTTTTCCCATCCAGATGCCCCCACCACCACCACCCCTATTCCCACTACAGCCACCACCACCATGTACACCACAACCTCTCTCCCAGGTATCACCCAAGGTACAGTATGACCTCCAACCGCCCGCCCGCCTACCAGCCTGTGTGTTTAAGTGTGTGTGTGTGTGTGTGTGTGTGTGTGTGTGTGTGTGAGAGAGAGAGAGAGAGAGAGAGAGAGAGGGAGAAAGGGGAAGAAAAAGAAGACTGCCGGTAGCTAGTCGGTCCTGATAAGATTCTCTTGCTGATAATGAGTGGCTGCTGCTCCCATCTGTGGCCAGACCAGTCCTGGCCTTGCTGCAGCACCAGGTCCAAGAGCCATCGTGTTTCTCTCAAATTTTAGCACAGCTTGCTCCTTTAGCAGGCTAATCTTATCAGGATCTGGAGCTGTATCCAGGCCTGTCTGCTGCCAGGATTACAGAACCCCTTTGTGTTTCCGGAGGGGTGACAATGACAGCCCTGTCTGGCCAGGGTTACACACAAACAGGTTCATGTTCCTCTTTTCTATCGGACATGACTCCATCCAGTTATAGTGTTTCGTTGATAGATAAGCAGAATGACAATCATATTTATGCTCAGACTTTTACGAACATAAGTAAATCTGTCTCACCAAAAAACCTTTTCAATAAATACAGGCACAAATCTTAAGTTGACATTGTTATGCTAATAATCATGTAAAAATAAATAAATAATAATAATTTTTATACCACAGCTTCTCAATTCTGATTTGTTAGAAGCTGTTGATTAATTTTTTATAACAGCAGCTCTGATAATAGTGCCAGCTGCCAGCTGCAAGACAAATCATAGGTTTATATTAATGCACCAGCTCTAATATGATCTTTTTTTATAGTAACAACTCACTCACAGTGACTTGTATGGGAGATGATCCACATACTCTAAACCTAAATCTGTACCTATTAATGGATAAAAAAAAAAAAAGTGACATGCTATTTAATTATACATTTCTGTGCTAAAAAAGGAATAACACAGTTCGGGATGTGTTGTTATTGGAAAATAATCAACTTCAGCTTCATGTTGGGCCGCATCACACTAAGACGGCTTTGATCATTTTCCTATAGCATCACTCCCTGAAGTTTATTCTGATGACACAAGATCCTATACATTTCCTTTTCATGATTATAATACAGTATATAAATATATATTATATGAAGTCACTTTTTGTGACTGTGTCCTAAACCACATCACCATGTCTGTGTGACATCAGTGAAGAACTCGGAATGTGTTTCTGAATGTGTTTCTGGGTGACATTTTAGCTCCATTGTAGCGCCAGTGGAAAAACTAAGAAAACACATTTCAGACACCAAAAACATGTCTTGGCTGATGAAGTACATTTGGCAACTGAGCCATTCTTTTAATCATGTAGCTTAATCCGCTTGTAGTGCATCACTTACTTTTAACAGAATTTTTTTTGTTTTTTTTTTTCAAATATATTGTTATTGCTGTTCTTCTTAATACCTACGTGTCCTACGTTCATTAGAAATTAGGCTGTCGTGTCCTCATAAAAAAGACAAACGAACGGCATTACTGTGTGTACACTGCGCACAAAATCTAATAGGATAATGCCACCGACTAAAAATAGGACGCAATGCAGTTTTATTCGTTCTAGCGTTCACAATTAACCGAGCTCGGTCCATCACTCACAGTCTAACTCCACCGATTCTCCGACTGAGGTTCTATATCGTGTTCCTTTGAGGAGTCGCTGAGTAATACAAACGGTCCTGTGATCTCCCTGCCGCCATCATTAGCCTTGCCGGTCCTTGGCTCTCGTTCTCAAAGAATATGGTGAGCTAATAACGCTTTTGATAATAGAAAGCAAATTCAATGTTGCTGCTGGCTCCAAACTCTAAAATAGCCATTGATGTGATTTGCTGCCTATAACAATTATGGTTTTGAAGCGAGCAAGTTAGATCATTTTGCTCTCCATTTTCAGTGTTCCTCAGGGCAATTCTTTATATTACACAGAAAGCAGCTCAGTATGGCGGAGATGAGATGCACACTTTTTTTTTGTGTGTGTGCTTTCGAGTCGAAGCAGAACAGCCCTCAGCTACAAGTGCAATCAAACATTCGGGGCTGACTTGTGCGGATGATTTGAGTGAATCTGTAAAAAGCATAAAAATGAATCGGGCTTGATTAGGCTGCGTGATTGCACTTAATGAAAGCACCAGTGACGCATGCTGATTAGACACACCCTGTCCTCGGTGTTAACAATCCCGCCCTCAACCAGCACCAAACAGTCTACCTGCTTTAGACTCATCTAAACCAGGAACACGGCAAGCAAACATCGCCTGGATAAATGACGCCAAATTTTACATAGTATGTAAGGAATAAAATACAAGCCGGCGTGCTGTTATAGGAAATTAATGCGTGGGGTGGTGGGATGTGTTATCATTAACACCCGGAAGTGGATCATTTTTCTATAACAGCACATCCTGAAGTGTTTTATTCCGCTTACACCACAGCAATTTGCCAACAATCACAATTTTTAATTGTGCATTTTACCTGCGCATTTAATATTGTAGAACATCTGTGAAACAAGTTAGTTCCTGTAATTATTTTGTAGCAGCTATAAACAGTCATGCCCTCACCAGCCTCTCTTTTACCTTTCTGACTGCTGCAACACGGTGACAGTGGAGAGACCTTCCATAAAAATTTATATAAATGGCTCCTCACAGAAACCTTCACCCTATCATTTATCTATATCACTTTCTTTTTTTTTTTTTCTGTCCATCATTAGTCTGGCATAAAAGTTGCCGTGTAAGTGGTTACTATAGAAATGATAGCGTATTAGAATGAGCAGATTAAAATAATTTGCACTACAGCTGGCACTACTGTCAAAGCCGAGCTGTTATAGAAAAATTATACCATGGTCTGTCCAAATACTCGACTCTGATTGGCTGGAAGGGGTATGTTAAAACCGTATGTATCACAGGTAGTTCCGGTCAGTTTAATCACTGTTCTAAATTAATGTGCTGCCTATAAACAACTGTAATCATATTAACATACAGTTACAGCTGCATACAGTAGATAAACTCACAGCTTCATTACTAGTAGAGATGCGGCACAGACGCAGGTAATTCTCTCTCTCTCTCTCTCATAACTATTTATTATAATTCATTCAAATAAATGTAATCTTATCGCACTACTTTATCTCTGTGTATGATTTACAGCAGGCAGAATTCTAGATCTAACAACCCGTATATAAAATAACTAACGAAAATTAACTGTTGTTTTTATCTTCTCAGTCAAATTTTGAGCTGCAAACATCAATGGCAGCTTTAACTTGTTAATGCTGGCAAATGACCACGGTATAAGTGGGATAATCCATGGCTAGGTGTGCGTTACACGATTTCGCATTGTCTCCATGTCGTGCATTAAAATCGTGCAAAACACCTTTTGACCAATCAGAATCAAGAATTAAGCAGTGCTATGGCATAATATTCAATGTTGTCACATTATATTGTATGAAATTACACATCTCTTTATATAAGCTTGAGTTTCCACAGTGCTAACAGCACATACCTGTAAGTCTTCTATATGAGGCCCGATTCATGCTTTTACCTCTGAATGTATCCGATTATTCCTGTGTATTTCATCACCGGGAGCTGGCCGCTGCCGCGCCGTAAAGCTCTGATTTCTTTTATCCGTTCAGGAGATGCGTATAGATCAGGAACACCAAATGAATTTATCAGTCCACCGAGGTAGAGGCCACTTCGAGATTTAATACATTTTTGATAAACTGGCTATGAGAGGAATGGAATGGGCTATACTACACTTTTAAAAAATCTATTAAAGCCCTAACAGAAGGCTAAAGTGCTCTGCAGCTTCAGGAGGTGACATTTAGAGATGACTAAATTGCCATTTAGACCGAAAAATAAATGGCTACATGGAGAGGCTTTGCTGGGCGCCATACGTAACGGGGGCCAGTGTCATTCATTGCTATTCGTATTGGCAATTTTTTCCCCCTGCTAAACACAGCTCAGAAATGGATGTTTATTGATTTTCCGTGAGTTCTTTCTGTCTTTTTTTCTTTCTTTATTTTTTTTTGAAAAAGCCTTTGCAAATTTGATCCCAGAATACACATTCGTTTATTATAGCCCTTTTGTGTTTTTTCCCCGCCTCTGATTTTTTTTTTTTTTATTATCGCCCCTAATTTTCTAGTTCAGAGCCACTATGAGAAGGGTGACACGCCCAGACACAAAGGTGCTCATTCATCCCCTGTTCATCTCACAGACACAAGTACAGTCGCTGACTGATGACCTTGGCAATTGTGCTGTCAGGAAAAATGACAAGTGAATTCCTAAACCTACTCGTAGAAAAAGCAATTTGCCGGATGACTAGAGTTTGTTGAAGAAAACAATAGCGACCGAAACAATGGTTACACCAAAATGCACAACAGAAATGTCATTAAAGAATT
This sequence comes from Cranoglanis bouderius, assembly GCA_023630585.1. Lineage (NCBI taxonomy): Eukaryota > Metazoa > Chordata > Actinopteri > Siluriformes > Cranoglanididae > Cranoglanis > Cranoglanis bouderius. The sequence goes on from CM042541.1 coordinate 19,507,529, forward strand.
GCTCTCCCTCATTAATAAAAATGCAGCTGAATTAAATGCCACATTTTTTTTTTTTTAATTGATGAAAACCCATAAGCGGAGTTGGCAAACAATTCATTTCAGTCTTCAAAAAAAAAAAAAAAAGTGGGTGGGGGAGGACTTAAATGGCATAAACACCATCTGGTAAACTGATTTTGAAGTCGAACAGATGAATTGCCCTGTACAAGCACTTGCAAGATAGAAGTCCATTTCTCTCTCTGTTTGATTTCTGCTGCGGAGTAGAGCGCGGACAGAGAAGAATAGCTCGCTGGCAAAGAAAAGGCTAATTCACTAAAGGTCAATTGCATTACCAGCGGGAAAACAACGACTGCAGTGCCGTGATACACAGCACACAGAGAGGACCATCCTCTGGAATTTATTGCACTTAGCATTTATTGCACTCATGCAAACACAGAAATGCTTCCAATAAGTCTTTTTTATATAGAGCTGTATTGTTATGGGAGCCATGATTGCAAGCTATGATGGCCAAGCGGAGATGGGGATCATAAAGGCGGCCTGCTGGTAATCAGCACCCCAAGTGTGAATCTGCCAGGCATCACAGGCTGAGTAAACACACATAGACACACAAACACGCTTAACTGAGAGGCTCAGCCTGATCAGCGTTTGACCAAACCGCCATTCAGCCACATTTGCTAGCAGTGATTACTGTGCATACAGTTACAAATTTTCCAGAGAATGTCACACCTAAAATTGTCTTCACACTGAAAATAATCAGTATACCAGTAGCTTTATTGTATAAGCTACATTATACCATGGCTATGAGAAATGCTCATTCCTGATTGGCCGTCGGGTGTGCTCTTTATATCAGGACTTACATGGTCTGTCCATATGAGGTTTGTGTTCACCATGTTTACGTGAAGTTTCCATCAATTCATCATTTCAGAAATTGAAATGAGAACTTCTGGGACGTTGGTTAGGGTTAGATGTTGATGCTAATTATAAATACAGTGTTATTTTAGTCACAATGAGTCTTCTAGTAAATTTATTAGCATCTCATCATTCTTTGTTATTCATTATTCAGCTCCTAATCCTAATCTCCTAATCAGTCTTAGTGTTAGGCAGCATCAGGCTTTTCTAAGGTATACTGTACTCCGGTTCTGACGTTTTTTTTTTCCATTCTTTTGACAAAATTCTCCTACTCCAGCACTTCAAAGCCAGATTCCTCAAACCTGCTATGAAGCTTGAGGGTATTGACTCACACTTTTGTTGTAGGATTTTTCCCCCCTGTTCTTACAGTCTCCTCCTATTCTAAATTTTTTGTTGTTTGAACTCCTTTCACTTCTGCACACTTTCAGCCTCCACGAACTTGGTATAAAGTTGAAGGCTGTAATAACTTAAGTGGTCCGTGCTTGTTTTCTTCTTGTTCATTTCCATACTCTCATTTGGTGACTGCTACAATTTTCAAGAGAGCTGCAAAATTATAGCCTTAGTTCACATTTTTCTTACATATATTGTGGTGTCCATAGACATTTGCATTTTCCCCACGCTAACTTAGCCTGCTCTGCTGAGCCAACTTAAGAATGCAATTTTTTTTTGAAAGCTTCCTAGACCTGTAATCATACACATTATTGTGAAGATACTTTGGAAAAACCAATTCGCTGTTGAAATGCAATACAAAGTTTCTTCATTTTCGGTTTCTACTGACATTTCTTTGGCTCAGAAGTTAGCCCCGCACCTACGTTTATTAGTCCTGCACACGCGAGTTGGGGGCGTGTCAATAAAACATGGTGGAATGAATGGATGCAACGTCTATAGTTGACGGTAAGTTTGGTGAAAGCTAATTGTCTGCACAAAATACGATAGGATTGTACAATTACGATATAATATGTAACGATAAAGTTTACAGTGGCTTCATAAACTGATTAAAAACATAAAAAAGCAAGACACACCTGATGCACATTCTTTATTCTTCATTTTCTAGAAGTTTAGAATTTGTTGTAGTTACTTAAGAGAAGGTACTCCACCATTTTTTTCGGACCAAAGTGACTTGAATGCACCTGATGTGGTAATTACGATTTCCCAACTCGTAAGTACAAACTTCCCAGGACGACTCGAATACATAAATAGGGTGGGCTGGGGCGAAGGCATGGCTTGTTAAAAAAAAATTGCATCTGCAATCCACTTCCCAGACACAAAGGGGCTCTAAAATCTAAAAAAAAAATAAAAAAATTTATAGCTATAATTGGCCAGATTTAGTCTCATGCACATAATCGTCCGTTCTAATTCAGTCATCACTCAATTAGATTTTGGATATACATCTTTATGGCTATACAATAAATAATATTAGTAATTTCATGCCCATAGTGCTATATTTTGCTGAGTTTCAGCACGTGTCCTTCCCCTGTGCTGCAGGCGCATGTTCTGTTGCGGTCTCTGGTGGAAATACGTTGTTGCAATTAGCCATTGTGCTATGTGTCCGCTGTCATGTCTGCTGATATCAGCTGCTGATGTCAGCAAGGACAGCGCCTCAGGTGATCCAAGCTGAGACAAAGGGCTGTGCCGAGGCAGGATAGCCGCTGCTGTTTGGCTGACGCATTGATATGCTCCTGCCCCACAGCCTTCAACTGTAACAGGGTTAGCAGGCTCTTAGGGAACCCTCCAATGATTGAGGGTTGGAGGACAAGCAGTGGATTGCTGTACTTATTTTGGAGAAGCTCCTGTACTGCTCCTGTCCCACAGGAGCAGTGAATAATCACACCCTCCCTCCGGCTTCTCCATTTTAACTATCAGTTCTGGGTCTGTCTTCTCAAAACCGTCTTTTTGATAGAAATCTCAGCATGCGTAAGAGGGTGGGAATCTTTCTCATTCCTCTCAATGTCAAATAATAACCTAAAGATATTATTCGTTACTTTGATCACCACCCCCATTCATAGGCGCATGTTTTATCTCAAGATGCTGAGCTTGTACTGCTCGCCTGGAGTGAACCAAGCATGCGTTCAAAGGCTCCAGCTGTTCGTCTTTGATAACCACTCTGCTTTCGGACATGGCAGAGGTGCTCTCAACCTCAGTAGCTCTTAGCTTCATGTGAAGACTTTACGTAGAGTTCATGTGAAGGCTTGCAGAATTAGAAGAGGTACTATACTATACTGTTTCACTTTCAATGAACATCCCCTGCACCCCAGAATGGCCAATTTGTAATGGTTTTAATGGTTTTAATGGGAATTGTATAGGTTTTAATGGAAACTGTAATCTTACTTGTGGGACTCTACTGGTAATTTATTGCCTTCTATTGGTGGCATGTCTAATGGATACCATTAAGGACCAATAATGGTAATGCTTTTAATGGTTAGCTGATAATTTGTAATGGCATTTGAAGTGGAAGCCATTAGAATGTCTGTGATGGTTTCTATTGTTTTTTCAGCAGGGGGGACAGATGGGCATAAATTAACTGAAAGATATGGCCTTCAAATGGCAAGGCAGTCCTTTAAAGTAGTTTTCTCATTGCAGTCTGAGAGGTAAGGTGTACTTTGATAACCTTTTGCTAGCTAATAGCCAGCACAAGTAGCGATGATTATTATGGTTATGCAAATTTATGTATACAATTTTAATATCCTTTCAGAAATCCTCTGAAATGACATCATGTTAGCCAGCTAGCTGTATTTAGAAGTGAATGTTATGAACATTAATGAATATGATGGAAATATTCCTCTCAGAAATGCTATCAGGCTAGTACATTTTAGCTATCTAGCTTGCACTACCAGTGCCATTATGAACATTTATGAATACGACTTTAAATTCCTCTCAGGAATAGCAGCAAGTTAGCTCAGAATAGCCAACTGGCTTGCTTTTGCAGTAAATGTGACATTTATTAATATGATGGGGGAAGAATACTCACATCATGTCAGAATCCTCACATCACATCTGACAATCATGTCAGATTAAGTTATGTTAGCCAGCTATCACAATTATGAACATTTGTTGATCTCCTCTGAAATGATGATGAAACTTATATTAGCCAGCAAGCTAGCATTAGGAGTTGCAGTTATGAACATCTATAAAAGCTTCTGAAAAACCTGTCATTAGCTCAAGTTAGCAAGCTATAAGCTTGAAATGATGATGAATATTAAATAAATCCATTCAGAAACCTTGTCAGGTTAGCTCATGTTTGCTAGCTAGCTAGACTTAGCAGTGGAGATTTTGAACATTTATTAATATGATAGGGGGGAAAATCCTCTCAGAAATTCTGTCAGGTTAGCTCCTGTTAACCACCTAGCTAGATTATGACTTAAACATCCTCTCAGAAATGCTGTTAGGTTAGCTAATATTTGCCAACTAACTAGCATTAGCAGCAATCATGAAGATTTATGAATGTGACTAAATAACTCTGTTAGTGTATGACAGACCCTGTTATTTTAAAGTTGTTTTAAATTATCTTATCTTGGCACTGAATAACGTCTAGGTCTCACGCCATGCTGATAAACACTGCTATAATGTATTGTTTAGAATAGCCCTCAATTCAGCCCCATGTTTCAGGCACAACTTCATTGCCGAGTTTTTCCCACTCACCGACACAAACTGTGTTATATGGCATGCTGCTTTGATTGGAGACTTCCTGAAAGCCGCACCTGCCACAGGTTTGCTTCGTCTCATCTCAACATGCAGAGAGTGCACCACTCTCATCTCCCCCGGTGTGCTGTGCTCCGGATGCGAAGCCTCCACCACTCCTCCTTACTTTGACCAGCTCTAGTAAACACAGAGTAAAGAGGTAAACTGACCGTGCATCCATCAACACATTCGGCTTAACCTTAATGGAGAGCGCGAGTTATGCTTCAAGGCCAAAGTGTCTGATGTTCAGACGACTGACATCCCTAATGTTTTTTCCACCCCCATAACAAGCACCTCTGCATTGCAGAGAAGCTTTCCTGGTGTGTTTGAAGTGTTCTGTGCCCTAAGGTAATGCACTGCAATGAGGGCTCTAGCTCTTCGCACATGCCTCTACATTTCAGAGTAGATCATTAATACATGGCAGGGGGAAAAGCAAGGCTCAGATGTGAGCTAAAGGGGAGAGTTGTACTATTAATGTATAAAACTGATGAAAATTGGCTCAAAATAACTAACATGCAAAAAGTCTCTGGCCTTGCTGTGTAAGAGTTGCTCATTAATGACTTGTTCACAGATAACAGTTTGCTTAAGACTTGTTCACAACGTGTTCGATAGCATTTAAAAGTATGTGGTATTTTGATGACTATTTTATCCGGTTCCGCTATTATATACGTCACGTTTACTGACTGTAGCCGACCTTTATCCTGTCTGTCAATAAAAAGGGACTGCCATAAGACTACAAACCAGGTATTTGCATCGTAGTTCATTAATACCACATAGTATAGTGTTTGTGTATTGAGTGTATCAGCAATCAGCCACAGCAGGATTGCCGAAGTCCTTCATAAATTCTGCATAACAACAAATAGACTACAGTCAACAATTCACACCTAGAAGGTATCCTGTGAAGTACAGGGTGTCCCAAAAGTCTCCATACATAGGGGAGTACTGGATGTATGCCAGCACCTTCGGTTGTGCCTTCGTCAGTGGATATTCTGGATGGTCACGTCTCGGTTGGTCCCCGACACTTCCAATCTTTTTGAATTTGTTAATAAGTTTGTCGGGTGTGATGTATTTGCCATATTTCCTGTATAAGTCCATCGCAACCTTGTGACAGTTTCCCGATCCAGCCATGAGAATGATTTCAGTACGTTCTTCTTTTGTCAAAGGCAATCTTAAAGGCTGTCTGAAAAAGAAACATAATTTAGGGGAAAACTTCTGGAAGACATTCTGCTAAAAAGTGTTAATTTCCCCTATGTATGGATACTTTTGGGACTCCCTGTAGATCTAATGAAGTAGAAACCCTGTCAAATGTTAAGCAGCTGGCAAAATTATAAACATTTACTGATGTGAAACCTCCTCTAAAATGGTGTTAGATCAACTTCAGCCCATGTTAAGTTACTATTACTATCCTGACGTTGATTGTTTTTCTATAACAGCATGTCCTGCAGTGTTTTATTCCCTTTATACCACAGTAATTTACCAACAGTAAAAATTTATTTATTTATTTATTTTAAATCAATCAGTAAAGAATGACGTTGTAATTTTAATCTGTTTATAGTTACATTTAAGTTTGTGGAAAGTCCACGAAACAAGCACTTGTTATCATGTACATTATAACTTAGAGAAACCTCAAAGTTCTCCACCCTGGAAAGACTCCAGGTGGAAAACTTAAAGTCACAGCTTTACTGTTACAAACAAAAAGCTGACACTGGGGATTCCTTCCAAAAAATGTTAAATCAGTGTCTCCTCAGAGAATGCTTCACCATATTAATGAGTATACATTCTTCTTTATTAAAAAAAAAAAAAAAAAAAAATTATATCATTTTTGGTTATGTGAAGCATCCGCCATACAAATCCATGTGAATTAGAGGTCACTATAGCCTTCAATAACATATTAAAACGAGCACATTAATACATACTTAATAATAATAATAATAATAAAAGTATAATAATTAATAATAATAATCAACACCTTCTGACCAGAATCAGTCATTCAAAAACACTGTGGTATAATGCTGCTTCACGCATCGATAGTTTTGCAAGTGTGTCATAATCATGCTGCACTGAAAATTATCAATAGTTTGCAGTTCATATACCGCCATCAGTCTTTCAGTTGAAAGTCTATAAAAAAAGTGCTGCCCCATTTTCCTAGAAACAAACAAGTGTGTTCTGACTGTGCTGCCTGTTGGATGGTGATGCTCTATTTACTTTGATGTATGATGTTATATTTGTATTCCTGTTGGATAACCTGTGTGCTTTCTTTGTTTTTTTTGTTTTTTTCCCTCTTGGGCTTGTTGCAAGGTCTTAGTTTTGTGTAAATGTCTTTTTGCTTATTGTTTTCCGTTTGTTTTCTGTCCCCCCCCTCTCCCATTTCTCCTTTTTTTGCATGCCGTTCTCCTGTTCCCTTCCTCCCACCACCGCCTGTCACACCTCTCTTCGTGTGCTCAGACGCTGCGCCCAGCACTGAACCCGCTGCTCACGGTTGGTACCTCTCCCTCCTTCTTCTGCTAGCCCAGCATGCCTGGCACTGCATGCCAGCTGAGCTCCGAGCACCGCTTAGTGCCCCCTGCCTCTGCAGGCAGCTGGAGATAAGCGCGGCACTGAAATGACGAAAATGCCATGTTGTGTGACTGTCCACCTCGTCCATCTGTCTGTATCCGTCTGCCCCATCTGTTTGTCCTGCCTGTCTTGTGCTTGTCATCATCTCTCGTCTTTGTCCTGGTCTTCTTGCACTTGACTTTCACTCACCTACAGGTTTGGTCATCTAACCAGAGCACTAACCAGGTATTTCCGTCTTAGGCTGCATGAGTCTCTAAGCCTTGCGTGTCTTCATGCTGCTCCTGTCACACTCCCCTAATCTGCCTGCATCATTTCCCATGAATTTAGATGCTCTCCAAATAGCCAGTTATTTTTATTTTATTGATTTCTTTATTTATTTTTGCTGAGAAACTGCAAACTGCAGATGCCATACCTCATGATACCAAATGATACAGAGAGTTTCATTTGCATAACTAGCAGGCTTTATAATATTTCAGTAATAATACCAGACTCATATCATCAAGATTTTTAGCGTGTACATATATATATATATATATATATATATATATATATATATATATATATATATATATATATATATATATATATATATATATATATACATATATATATATATATATAATTGCATTCTTATGCAAATATGTTCCATTAACGTGTCATCATTCTGTTTAACGACTCCGATGATGGATTTAGTTTTAATTCTGTGTTGCCCCTTTTCTTTACACGTCACACACACTAGTTCTGAATATTTTATACGTTGAGTTGCATTTCTTCATTCACATGTGCACCTTTTAATATTTGAAGAGGAAAAAAAAAGATTGAGTCTAATACAAGAGGTACCTGGGAAGGTGAGATCCATTCTTGTATACATCTATAATGCAGAAGCAATGTATTTGAGGAGTAAACATGGATGTATGGATGCTGAATAGAGCACAGAGTGCCTGGCCTTAATTGAGACACACTACAGTTTACTGTCTAATGTCAGGAAGACCATGTCAGGAACTGGAAACTACAGAACAAATCTTGCACAACATCCAGTGACTCAAAAGACAAGCAGGTGAAATAAAATGAGATTTTTATCAAGAAGGTTTGAAATTTTCTGGTGTATACCTCTGTAACTGAGCTATAGCCTTATCGAGCACTGGTCTGTGAAAAGGAGAAAAGACATTTTTTAGTCATGTGCGAGCTCTCTGCTGTTATCAGAGTTCACTTGAAAGAGCTAGTATGTAAAGTGTAAGCTATGATTTTTTTATGCAGTTGCAAATGTAATCTTATAAGAGCCTTGTTTAGGTCAGAAATACCATTTCGCAGTTATGATTTCAGCAGACATTTATTTAGTCGTAATACATATACGACTTTCACATCACCAGCAAGCTTTCTTATTGAGCGTTCCAATGACCTAGTGAACCAGTATCAGGATGTATTTATTGATATAGACTTAAAAGCAGTCGCTCTGGATAAGGATAAATGGGTAAATGTGAATATAAATGTAAATGTGTACAGTACTGAGTGTGTTGAAAGGATGTTCGGTATGAGCAAGCTGTGAATAAGAGTCCTAGGATGAGCACAGGACAGTCTCTGTGATTACAGCAGCAGTTCTTAGGTACAAATCGACACTATCCAGGTGCGATTATCCACTGAAGCAAAGGGTCAGTCGAGCAACTATTTTAGGGAAGTGCACATCTTTAGGGAATCCATGTGTGACCATCCACAGCAGCAGAAAACGAGTCACAAATGCAGAAAGCTCCAAGCAGAAATAGAGCATCAGGATGAATCAGGCAAGTCCGGAGGGCGAAAGGAGGCACAGCAGTAAGAGCATGTCAGGATTTGGGACTGGCATCACATCAGGCAGCAGGAAATAATTGAGAAGTAGGTTCACTCATTTAAACGAGTAACATGCAAAAAGAGAGCTAGTTCAAAGATGGGCACATATTGTGGGTCCTGGGCTCAATTCTTTATAGAGGTTTAGCTCTTCATAGCTATCATAACACTTTATCACGATAATCACACTGTTTGCACATAATGAGTTTATCAGCAAACTATCTGTTTCTGCACCACGTAATAGATTAATTATTTTGTATAATGCTACGAGTCACTAAGTCAATGTTAACTAATAAGTTAATTTATCATTGCTTAATTACTGTTTACTGATGCTACTTACATCAAATGCAATGCAAAGGAACTGATGAATTGTTTTACTCATAGAAAAAAATACAGGAACGTACCAGTACTTAGGCTTTACCCCAATGAATTAAGCTAACGATCTACTTCTTAAATATAAAGAAAACTGATGTACAACATCCAAGAAGAATGGCTTCCCTGCAAGTCTTCATGATGGAACAAAAACGTAATTAATAGATCGCAGGTTAACACTTTTCTACACTTGTATACTGTAATGATTTATAATCCCACTATCCAGTATGACCCAAAACAGGACGAGTTTGTTTTGAGTTTGGTTCGTCTCGAGGTTACTTCCTCATGTCATTTCAGGGATTTTTTCCTGAGATTTTTTCCGCCTTTAAATTAAATTAATGGACCAGAGATCAGTAGACCGTTCATAAGTTAATCAAGTAATAATGAACTTAAAGTAAAAGATCGGTCTTATTGAATATTGCTCAATACTTAATATATTACTTGGTACTAGTTACTAGTTAGTAATGATTTTTCAACAGTATAATTAAATGTAATAAAGCCTTTGATATACAGTGTTGTTGGCCTCTGTTTGTTTGTTTGTTGGTTGGTTGGTTTATTTTTTTATTTTTTTATTAAGCAAGCGCTTGTGTAGTGAAATGCATACCTGTGCTATCTTTCTTTCGCATCTTGTGTTCTCTCTCTCTCTTTTGCATCAGTGTCCATTTTCACACGCTTCTCTTTTGTAGCCCAAGCACAAACCCTGTTTACCATCTTATTTTCTCGACTGCGCTACTTTCACTGTTGGGGAGAGTTCTCTCTTCTCTGATAACAGTCTTTTTTAGTCTCTCTGGTGTAGCCTAGCAACAAGCTGTTCAAGGAATAAGGGAGGTTTTCAACTGATGTGTGTGTGGTGAGGGAGGGGTGATTGGGGGAGGATTCCTCAGCAAAAATAAATAAATAAATAAATAAAAAGCTAGCACATTACCACAGAAAGTAGTCCCATTTGAGTATTTTGGCTGTATTGCGTGTTTTGCTACTCCTTTCTTCCTTTGTCAGGAGAGAGATATATAAAAGGGTTTACAATATTTGAGAGCTTGGCCTTGTTGAAAAAATGCCCATCTTGTTAGATGAGCATGTCGTTCAGTGGAGCTGCAGCTGGAATATGAATCAGGCAGCAGGTAAGAAGAAACATGGCTCTGTGGGTCAGATAGATCAAATCCTTATCAGCGTGTCAGTCCTTGTCATCCACTGGCTCTATAGCCTGACACTCGTGCCCGCTATTAATCGCTCGTCTCTCACCCGAACCAGCATGTACAGTATTTACTGCCACACTCACACACTCACACACATAGCCTTGTCCTTCATAGCCTTATTTATCACTATCTTGTCACTGTTTTCAGAACAGTAAATGGAGAGGACCTTTTCTCCAATCTCTCTCCTTCTATTAGAATGAAGGGATCCCAGATGAATGCTGATTGCAAGAGCCCGCTCATACGGTCAGGTGGCCCCAACCCCCCACCCCCCCTCCCCACCCCCAATATTATTCCACCCCATCCCAGCATGCCTTTTAATTCTCCTCCTCATTTTCAAAACAGGTGATTGAACATTCACTTCTTCTTTATTCCATCATTCTTTGTTTAGTACCTCACCGTACATTCAGACCCAGCAAACACAGGTCTGGCATGTCTCAGCTAGTCACTCAGTAACGTCCAGAGTATCAGTAAGAAACCAGGTGTAAAAGAACCTCTGTGTGGTGCTTCTGATCCTACCAGATATGAAATGACTGCACTCTAGCCAAGTGCAAAGTAATGGTGCAACAAAAAAAAAAAGAAATAACTGTGGAAAAAAAACAAAAAAAAAAAACCTTCCTTTTCTTACTTCTCAATTCAACTGAGTTTCCCTTTCATATTGGATGAGAAAATGATTTTCATTTTTCTCCCTGTACTTTAACCAAATTTCTGCTTCAACTTTGATAATACCAATTCATGAATAATGTCTTAAATTTTGTCTTTTGAATGTTGAAGTCACTTGTAACGAAACAAAGCCTGTAAAATGAATAGCGGGCTTTAGAAACGTATGAATAGAAAGCTGCAAGTACCACATGCGAAACCAAAATTAAGCAAGGGCTTAGAGAGTTTTCTCTCCCTATCTCCCTCCATACCCTCCCCAACAATTCATATATAAAGCTAAGCCCATTTCTGATATGAATGTCTTTCAACCATGGAGCACACAGTGGCCATATATCAACAGGGGCATAATATTGTTGATAATACAGCATAGTAGCTTGATTGACTTTATGCCTATAATGCAGCAGTTCTTAAACTTTTTGCGAGTGTGAAAATGAAAAGAAAACGCTTTTTTTTTATGTTTCAGAATTTTTTGATAATATCCATCCATCAACATTACAAATTGGCAAATCAAAATGTTTTATTTTGTTTGGGTTCCCCAACTTTTCCATCACTAGTTGATAAGGGTGAGAATAACATAATGGAGAGAATCTATATAGCACTGATTAATATTGTCCTGTTTCTTGTCAGTATTATCTTCACAACGAACATGCAAAGATGGGGAAAATGTGATTAGTTGTTTTATTGGTTACATGAAACTACAAGAAGCTGCACTTTTGATATGCTGTAGTTCCTCATCAGATACTGACCAGCTGCCCTGACTTGCTGCCACTCTCGTTTTCCAGTTGGTTTGCTAAAAAGGAGAGATGAAAATCATGTTACATGACAATACGTGTATAGAAAATTGTAGTATTTTGCTTGTCAAATACGACCATATACATTACCAACAATCATCATTTTACACTGGCAAACATTCTGATGCACTAAATAATCTTTACTACAAAATTGAAAGGATATAAAGCTGCCTACTGATATCAGGGTACATAAGTGAAAAAGAAAAAAAGTCATTGGGACAGATGTAATATATATAATTCTGGTTGTAAGGTTGGTAGTCAGAGATTACTATCAAGTACATCTACCAGTTGCCTTTCTAATGCACTTTAGAAAATTGATTTAAAAAATAGGCATTCCCTCACCTTGTTAGGTTTATGTATTATCATAGGACAAGAACATCTTCCAAGACTATCATTTACTCTTTTGTTCTTCTCTGTCCACTGGCCGAGAGAGAGCAGGACACTAATGTTACCAAAGCGGCCTTCCATGTCGATGCCCAGTCGGCACTCTAATCCTCTATCTGAGAGGCGAATATGATGGAAAGGACACACCTGCCAACATGCCTGTCAGGCTCGGCGTGTGTGGAGGAGATAATTGACCAGTCTCTGAACCACAGGTAGCGCCGTAGCAGAATGCAGTGGGATAATGACCACTTTGCTCTCAGCTGGACGGCATCAGGTGAAGCAGAAGAGTTTGCGCCTTTAATATCCTCGAATTATCACATGCAGATGCCATTACAGACGGGGATTTCATCAATCAATACGGGGCTTCCTCCATAGCTTCAAAACTTCAATTTCAAGCCGGCCAAACTTCTTTTTCTTGCAAGAAGTTTTCTCTAGTCTCCTTTCATGAACATAGCTGCTTATATGTGGCTGTCAGAAGTGCTTTTTGTTGATGTGTTGTCATGTGAGTGGCATTTAGGTGGTACAGGTAGGACTGCCTGAAGGCCCCTCAAAGGCGAAGCACATATGCTGCACTAATTAGTCTGGGAGGGTGGACTGGGACGACCTCACACAAGCCTCCTTAACTGCTTTCTGCTTCACCAGTACTGGCTGGTCAGCGGAATGTTAAGGCCTGGTGTGGATGGAGTGTTGTATTTAGAGAGGGAGGACAAGACTAGTTCTGAGACTAAGCTGATTTCCCAGTACATTGCTTTATCCATATCTTCAGGAATTTAATCTACAGTAATCTCCATCTCATGATCTTCAGTCTGTAGGCTTTAGCAGGCTGTCATGCACTGGGGCAGGAGCCGTCCTCGTTACTGCTTTCTCTCTCTCACGCTTCCTCATACTATATGTCTTTCTCGCTCCTTTTTTTTTTTTTTTTTTTTTTTTAACCTGTAAGCTATAAAGACTCACGATTTCACCTCTCCTATTATATCTGGAAATTGCATTTTCCTTACCATCAATTAAGTGTCTCACAATAGATCAAAGTCATCTAAGTGCTAAAAACACATATAGACTCCTCCTTGCTGCCACAGTAACTATAACTGGCCAAAAAGCTCATGCTGGAAAGGGGGACACTTTTTGCTCTTTTCTCAGTCATGGTGAGCCAACTCGCTTTTGATGTGAGGGCTATATCAGAGACACCTGTTCAGGCTACCACCCACTCAGGAAGTCAATGGCTTTTATTTGCACTATCAGGAACTGGCTTACCTACTGTGAGCTAGACCTACTATAGTGACTAGACCAACCCAAACCTAAAAGCAGCCCAACTTTCAGTAAAAGCTCCAAATGATTTTTTTCAGGACCTATGCTAGCAATGTCTTCTTATAAAGCACCTGCTGAGATTTTATTAATCTCAAATGATGTAAGGCTTCTTATGGTATTCTGAGCCATGTACTCTGCTGTGCTGGTAAAAAAAAAAAAGGCAGCAAGAGTTTGAGGACAACTCAGTAATATGCACTGAAACCCAGCCTGTAGAGATGGCTGGTCTCTGTGGCAGTTGGCCAATTGGCCATGCTGAAGAGGACGACTGGTTTCCTGTCAACCAGGTTGGAGAAATTACTACTGATACCACTACTCTGGGGAAATGAAGAACGCACCTTAGGAATAGCTCCTGCCTGTGCCTAGGTTTGTATGATCCTGGAAGGAACATCTTATCCTGGATTAACTCTGACAACCCTCACTTCCTTCCATCTTAAAGAACAAGGCAACAACAGTCCCTTGTGTTGAATGTGTTGTTCTCTGAATTGCATAATATTGGACTGAAATGGATGCAAGTTACTCTACAAAGCAACTTCAGCAATCATTTGAAAGTTAAAAAGCAGAAGGAGGAAACCTGCACTACATTTAAATTCTGTTTATGAAGAAACACAAACTCACCTACCAAACAAACTAAAAATCCATGTCCGTTCATCTTGCATAGATTGTCCTCTTTCTGCTGTCCTGCCTCGTCACCTATCCTGGCCCAGTTCTGTCCACCCCTGCATACTGTAAATATGGCTCTGCGGGGGTTACCATGGCTGGCAGTAATGATAGAGTTCCAGGCAGAAAGGGGTGGCTGGCATAAAGGAGAAGATGAACAGACATTGAACAGAGAAAAGGGCAACTAGGAAGCTAAGTCAGTTATGGCTCCATTGTTTTTCTCTCCGTCTCTGCAGGATTGCATTACTGAGACATGAAAGATAGGTTCTGACCCTTTGAAAGTGTGAGATGCAGCAGTGCTCAGTAATGGGTTCCTTCCCATAATGCTGTTGTGACCGCTAGCCTGCTGTCGCTGTGCCTAAATTGCCAGATAAAGCAGTTGTGGTTTTGAAAGGATGCATTCTGGTTTAGATTTGTGTTTGTATTTAAAAAAAAAAAAAAAAAAAAGCTTCATCAAGTTTCTTTATTTCTGATGTAATTACATTTTTAATATGTTTAACCAGCAACATTTCAGAGTAACCCCAGAGATTTCATAGAAGGAAATTGAGTAGAAATTGAATTGAATCTGGTCAGGGTTTGTCATCAACAATGGGCCATGCTATAATGTAATCAGTAATTATCACAATTTGTCTGAACAACAAAGAAAAACCGAGACGGGGAACCTTGTTCTTAATGTGCTGTCCTGTTGGGAGCCTGTTGTTGTTTTCATTTGCATTCAGATCACATGGTATATTTGGACAGATGTGCCATGAGGACTACCCAAAGGTTCTCCAGATTTAATGTTGCTTGCCTGCTACAATTATTGCCTTATGTTATGGCCTTTGTTGAATAATGGTAAATTGTTAAATGGAGCTACAGATTGCTGCAGACTGCAATAACTATAAACTAGGCTACTTAGAGAGTGGCATACCGCTTTATACTCAAACTCATTTCCCTCAACTACACATGACTTCCCATTTCAATGAAATATATCAATGTGAAATCCATTCAAATCCAAATTTACAATGAGAAACCACTGCATACCTTTGGGTGGGTAGAGTGGGATAAAACATTATACACAAACCTCTTTTTTAAGTGACAGGAAAAGATTGGGTCAATGAGATTTTTAATTACATTTTCACAAAGGCGCAGGACTGCTTCTGGGCTGGAGGGACACAGGTAAATGCAGACAGGCTTTGTAATAACACATCTGTCATCCATCTGCCCATAGGCCCAAGAGCAGAGCTCTTTCATTACAGTCTGCTCACATGCTCACAACGGCAATCGCTATTGCTTAATTAGAAGATTAGAGGATCCAATTAGAAGATCTCCTGTCTCAGAGATCAACACATCCTTTGAAATGAGACACTTTTGTTGCCCTGAGGGTCGCCATTTCCTTCTTGTCAATTTGATTGTGCCTGAGCGAGTGCAGTGGGTTTCTGCCAGCCTGTGGGCATACTGGCCAGGTCGTCCTTCAGCAGAGATTTGGGTTTCTTAGGAGAAATGGAAAGCACATTTACATAGCCAGTACTGGAAAGGCATTTACCACAAAGTATAGTATCAGCTGTGCTCATGCGCTTTTCTTAATGTTCTTTTTGCAAGCCTCTTTTATGTTACTCATCACTTAGTGTAATAACAGTACACTTTAAACCAAGGTATAAGTAATATGCAGTAGATTGCAGTGTGGCCTTGCTTCACACTGAGAATTGGCATTTCTTTCTGTCATAGAAAAGGCATCCAGGGACAAAACCATTCAGAAAGATGTCACAGTAATTCTTTTCTTTTTCTGAAAGTCAAAAGATGATGGCTAAGGGAAAGCAATCCTTTAGATCTGTATCCATTTTTGCATCTTATCGAGCAGCAAAAGTTTATCAAGTACTGGATGCTGAATTTGTTTCTGGTGTCGTTCTTTCACCAAATTTCCACCAAATGAGTTTTGATGTGGGATGTGTGTTCATTTAACACCACAGATCAAATTCATTTAGCTTAATGCCATTTCAACAGATCCTGGCAAATCACTGGCTGTAAATTAAATGTGAAATTAAGTAGAAGAGTAAATGCATTTCTTATGAAATTGAGCTCTATAATCAGAACCAAATCATTTTGTGTAAGAAATGATGTCTTAAACGTAAATTCTGAATTCATTTCTTAAAACACAGTCTCTTAAAGAAAACAAGGTTTAAGGCTGGTTGTTTTAAATACCAATTTTTTTGGTTATTTTTGTCAGGTATAGTGCTAGATATAATTCTCAACCCCTTCAATGTGTCCGTAATATTTTGTGTTTAAACTGAAGAATACTCTAAATGCGGTCACTAATATTCTTTTAAATTGCTTGCCTTAGCCAGAATGCATTAGCACTGGCTGGTGCATTTATAACAAAACTGCATAAAATGGATTGAGTATGTATTACATTTAGACACAAACTGTAAACTACCATAATAGGTTTAGCAAAGGCCATTCTAATTGTTCACTGGAGGATAATATCTATTGCTTCTTGAATTTCATTTGAGAAAGTTATTAGAACTGGCCAATGATTGCCTGAATCCATGCTGATAAAACAACGGCTGTCTTAGCCGCAGGAAGTTAAGTAATTACCTACGAGAGCAAGAACAAGTGTAGCTACAGGCTTTGCTCATGTAGGAACACATATCAGTACTTTTCTTCTCTGCATTTTGCATTTAAAGACTGGAAAAGATCATGGAGTGCTCCATAGATCATATATCTGCATTTGACAACACCGTGAACTTTGGTAATGGTGGCAGATCTTACTGTAGACTTGCAATGTCTTTTTTTTTTTGTCATGTCAATGACATTCAGAAGTGATAGTGAAGTGATAAAGACAATACATGTTGGGGTCATGCTGTAGGATCGTGATAAAGAAAGAGAATACCTGATCAATACATGATAGTTTGGCTTGCTTTATCTCTTTGTCCACCACGCACCATGTTGTAAAGACTATAATAGTGTGAGCATGATGACAGACAAGGTCACACCTTTTATTTCCTTTGCAAGTCTGAAGATGTGCTTCAGGGAAACACTGCTGCATTTATTTGATGACCTTCTCTGGTCAATTCTCCAACTACAAATAAACTTCATTGTCTCAGGTGACTCCTAACCAGTAGACATGAACTCCATCATGAGAAGCCAGTTTCAAAGCGAACCAGCATGGAAACCCCCTGAGACCTCTTCTGAGACCCTTGGAGTGAAGTGTGTGCTCTTCTGATTCAGGCCAGATTGCTTTTACACTGGTACTTCACTGGTCCTGGCATTACACCTAGCTTTATTTGTTTACTCGCTAGCTTTCCATCTGCTGGTAGTCTTCATTTGGACTTTGAACACCGGAATTAAATGTCAGCCTCAGGTTTCCTCTTTCCTTTGTGCTGCTGCGATATGGGACTTGTGGAGAGTTTGTGCGGCTGTTAGTTCTGTCCATTACATCACTCCTCTTTCATTTCATCCTCCCAATGAGTTTGAGTTTGAAGCTTTGCAACTGCTGTGATGCCACAGTATGGTTTTGATATTCTTTTTGAATTTACCATGTATGTGAGTTAAAAGTGAATCCGCTTGCAAAGCTGCTCAAATTGATACTAATCATATTTTCCACTCAATCTAAAAACTAATGCAGTGAATTGGTGCAGGCCCATTTAGAAAACCATATGGCAGAGAGCAGTCAGGTTCAGAGGTGTTACAGAAACACCTGTGCCAGTGCATTTTAAAGTAATTGTTTGCTCTTCACCCATTGGTTTTATGCACAGATATTTGGGTTTGGTACAAATGGCTGTTTCTGGTGTTCACAGTTCTACTTGGTTTTCCACATTCATTTTATTCAGCTCTTGCCCATAAGCCAGTCCAAGCCAGAACTGAGCTTGGCTGAAGGTTTTCCTTTGGTCGAGCCTGCAGAGCTACATATACAGAGGTTGTCTCTCATATTCTTCTACAGCCCAGCCAGTAGCCTTTGGCGTGGACACCAGGAGTCCATAACAATCCTACATCACCACAGGACACAGATTTTTGAAGGTGTTCTCTGTCCAAAAAACTGGATAGAGCTATGCTATGCTATACCTTTGTAGTCTGTCCACACTGCAACTTGAAACCAAGTGTTCATTTGAAATTATTGTTGGTGTGCAGTATTTTGATAGGGAATTACTTTATTTAGGTGTCAATATTGAGGTCTTCCTTTAATATGTTTAACCAGCAACCTTTCAGAGTAACCCCAGAGATTTCATAGAAGGAAATTGAGTAGAAATTGAATTGAATCTGGTCAGGGTTTGTCATCAACAATGGGCCATGCTATAATGTAATCAGTAATTATCACAATTTGTCTGAACAACAAAGAAAAACCGAGATGGGGAACCTTGTTCTTAATGTGCTGTCCTTTTGGGAGCCTGTTGTTGATTTCATTTGCATTCAGATCACATGGTAAATTTGGACAGATGTGCCATGTGGACTACCCAAAGGTTCTCCAGATTTAATGTTGCTTGCCCGCTACAATTGTTGCCTTATGTTATGGCCTTTGTTGAATAATGGTAATGGTTCCTTTAATAGTTGCTTCTACAGTAATAAATGTAACTTCAAATTTGTTGTTGTAAAAGAAAGCATCATCCTTTCCAAGGAGCTAGCTCCACAGTCACTGCCTCTACATCCAGCTTTACAAATGAAGAATTCGAGAACCATCCCTAAAAACCTTCTTTCGCACTTTCTTCTAACCCCACAGGTTTTCCAGTCCCTTTCATTACAGTTATAAATGTTAAACATGAGTACTGTTTGTGGTAATCATTCACCAATAAGCAGCATGCAATACATTTGATTATCTTATCTATTGTACTCAATTGAGATGAGAGTGGGTTTCAGGGTTTCATTAAGATGCCAATTTCTCAGAATTATTGAATATTCTGGAGGCAAACTGTCTAGATGAAATTAGACATGGTTGTTTGAGAATTACTCACTTCTAAACCATCTGCCTCTCAAATTACACATTACCCAAACTGGTTGGCTCACAGTGGACCCTTATTGAATTAGAATTTCTTCTTTGTGTGAAGAGTGGCTCTGGATACCTGTGTACTGCCACATGCAGCAAGAGCATAAGCTTCAGTCTTCTCCTTTATTGTTGTTGCTGCTTTCTGCACACCCCTTCATTTATCTTCCGACAGTTGAGAGAAGTGGAGAGGGGGGAGGAGGGAGCATAGATGGCTGGAGAGAGAGAGAGAGAGAGGTAAAATCTTTAAAATTTGGATGAGATAGGACAGGCCTCTCCACTACTTTTACTCCATTTGTTATGTTAATTACTATCAAATTCACTCAATCTCCAGTTTAGCAGAGCCAGTGGTCAGACTGGCAATATATTAAATGAATGATGACACACTTAACACTTTTATCTGTCCCATATACCAAGGCAGAATGACAGCACTAAACTCATCTGAACAGCGTCAACTCTGTCATGATCAGATCATATTTCATGTATAATATGTAAGGAATAAAACACAATGAGATCTGCTGTTACAGGAAAATAATCAACAGCTGGGTGCTGTGATACAATCAGACACCAGCAATTTGCCAACTACCTTTTTAATTAAAGAATGACGGGCTGTACTTTTGATGCATTTATAGTCATGTTTCACTATAGTTTAACTGTAGTAACAGCTTTTCCTTCCAAAATGCTAAATATACATCTCCTCACAGAAAATGCCACCATATCAATGATTATATATTACTTAAAGTACACCTATAATGATTTTTCAGATATTACCTCTCATGTAGTGTGTTATATAGCTGTTTGTGAATGTAAAAAGTCTGCAAAGTTTCACAACTCAGAAGCACATGACAAATGGAGTTATTGACTCCCAAAAGAAAGAACCGATTCTAAACAGCTGAAACGAGTCGTTAGTAATTCCAGACATACTTCCTGTACAAACCTACATAGGTTTGTAACAAAAAACCCACCTCTGGTCTTCATTGGCAGCTGTTAGCTGTCGGCCCCTGCTAACCAGCTTACTCACGTTATTGCCAAACTACATATAAACTTGCCACTGAGAAACATCCTGTTCTTGTCGTGCTTGCGATGGTGGTTCAGGTTTATCTTCCGATTTATCACTATCGGACTCGGGCTCAAATTGGTAAGGTAAAACTGACGACATTATTACGGAGCTGAAACTCGGATATGGTAGTGGGCAGTTTCTTTTCCGACACGCGCTGTACGCGGTAGACCAATCACAACGGACTGGGATATCTGACCAATCAGAGCAGAGTAGGCTCTCTGAAAGGAGGAGTTTAGAGTGAACGGATCCTCGAAGGAGTCGTTTGTGACACTGGGGGAAAAAAGGTAATGCTACAATGTAAATGATTAGAAAATTAAAGTGTTTTTTTTTTTTTTTTTACCTTGGATGCATGTAAACCTATTGTATGAGACGTTTAAAACAACATTAGGCATGTTTGAAAACCATAATAGGTGCACTTTAATCTGTTTATGTGTCGCGTCCAGCATACAAGTACCTGTGCAAGTTGTTACTGTAGAAGCAATAATGTATTAAAATGAATAGATCAATATGAACCTTGCATCAAGAATTGATGTCAGCTGCTGTTTTTGAAAATTTATCAACATTTTCCAATCAGACCAATCAGAATGGAAATGGTGCTTGAGCGTGAGATTAGATGTCTTCAAATGCTCTGAAAACCTGCTTTGACATGCTGCTGCTTAGTTACCCCAATTACGCACTTGCCACTGCTGTAACTGTACCTTATCTGACTAAATACATCCATATAAGGTCAAGAATTGTCTCCTGTCTAGGTGGCAGGTAAACTAGAAATGAAGTGACTCTATAACATGTTTATCCCTCCATACCCCTTCTGGAAGGCTGCTGATGGAGCCTGGTTCACATTAACATCTTAATAAGAAAGTGTGTTAAACCATGTCTTTACCTCCTCATTGACAAGAGTAAATTGGGTGTCAGGCAGATTCCTACTGACTTTAATTGAATCTGCTGCCTGCATGGGGGGAAAAAAAAGTCTTAAAAATGCTATCAGGTTTGTCAAGTAATTTTTGGTTGTTTTTGGCAGCTACCACTGTGTTATTATTTCCCCCTGCTCCCAGTCTCACACACAAGTTGTTTATAAGGTGAGATTGGGTGGGATGTTGTACAAGCACACCGATGTGTGTTTTCACGGTTTTTGTTATCCTCTAATAAGTTGTGGCCTGTCGGTTTTTGTTTTTGAACTCCCCCAGGAAATCCAGCAGCCCTCAGATTTAGACCAGAGATGAGTGTGGGAGATTGCCGTGAGTAAACACATAGGGCTGATCAACTCCTCGTGACTGGATTACCAAGCGCTGGATTGCTCGGCCGCTCCAGCAATCCTCGCTTCTCTTCCTTTTCCTCGCTGTCTTTTTCAATCAAGTCAGAGGGTGAATTTTTGGCCAGGCGTTACGGAACAGTAAATATAGACGTTGAAATGCACTGGAGGATGTGTCTGTCTTAAGATTCATGATTTTCAGTCCTTTGCTTTTACCAATGAGGAGTTCGGTTGTACTATGATAGTGAGCTTGAACTGTCTTGGATGTGAGTTGAAGATGATGTTGACTCCTGGCAGAGTGCAGGCTCCATCCCATTTTCCTTTCCCATCTCCCACCAAACTCTTTAATTTCCGAGCTGAGTGTGAAATATTGATGAAAAATTTTGAGCCTCCTTCTCACCGTGAAAGAACCAATCAAGTCCACAAACCAGCATTAACTTTGGGTTGTCATGGATCCCTACACTTGATCAATAAACTTCACATATCATTACAGCGGGCTGCATCTGAGGTGCCTGCCTTGTTCTCCGCCTGAAGTGGTAGAAATCTTTCTTAAAAATTGCCTGTGATTCACATTTTTAGTCTCGAGGGCAAAGTGTATTTCAGTGCCAGGTTCATTTAAGGTGTAGTACTGAGCTTTTATGCTACTGATATGAGGACATGGACCTTTCAAGTCAAACCCTATCTCTTTTATGAGAATTGTTGCCCTGTTAACTGCTTTTCTGCTGTCCTCAGTACTTTTTTCACCAACAGCCCTGGTGGTTTGTTTGCTCACGTAAGCAGAGGGTTCTTGTGAGCCGTGGTAATAAAAAATGACTAATAACGTAACATTTTATAAAAATGCTAATTAACTAATTTGTAGAAAATGCTCATTGTATGTGATTGTATGTTAAATGTTCTAACATTTTCCATTTTCCTAACTATCTGTCTGCTAGGGTGCTTGAAGACTCCATTAAAAAATAAGTGGCCATCACAAAAGTGGCATTTTTGAAAACCTCGATCAATAAAAAAAAAAAAAATCAATAAATAAACACATAAAAACAGTGGTCACTTCCATTAAAAAGAGGACTTTTTTTTACCCCAGTGCCCTTTGACAATAAGTTTTAAGTTTAAACAGATACTGCCCAGTTCCCAGACTTACTTAAATGCTTCTTTAGAAAGAAAAAAAAAAAACATGCTTGCTGTTTTGTCAGATTGTAAATTGTTTATGACACTTGTAAATAGCTTTTTAAGACACACTCTGAGGAATGTAACCCTTTGAGAATCTTCAGAACCCTGCTATTTGCCTTTTTTGAGACTTCTGCAATAGCGTTTTATCGGTTCTTTTTAAGGTGTCCACTTTTTTTTGTGTTTTTGTCCCAGTAGACTCCAGAGCAGGAGCAGGAGCTCAAAGAGCGGTGGATCATGCCGTCATCGGAGGGGTTGTGGCCGTCGTGGTCTTTGCCATGCTTTGTCTTCTTATCATTTTGGGCCGATACTTCGCAAGACACAAAGGTACGTAGGCAGCTCATTTCCACACAAATTGCACACTCATTCTAAGATGAGATCAACAGACCTAGTAATTATTTAGGCCAAGATTTCTGGTCGGAAGGACTCTGCGGAGGTGCGGTGACTTGCTGTGGATATGCTACGATTCTTTGTGGCTGGTGCATGGCTGAGGTTGGCGTCCCTCGGGGCTCAGTGCAGTTCTGTGTTTTTATGATGAAGAGAGAGTCCAGTTTTCATTGAGGCTACTGCTTTCATTATCAAGCGGCAGACTGTAGGGACAGGAATAATACCACTCGGAAATGAAGTTTGAAGTGGCGTTGCTATTCCCACCACCTTGTTACATTTTGAAGGTTAATCCTGAAGCACAAGTCGGCACGAATGGAAAACACCAGCGTCTCTGATTTGGAGAGGTTTTTCATGGAAATTGAAGAATATATTTTCATAAATTAATGGTGACTTTGAACAAAACGATCAACAGGCTTGTTCTTCAAAAACATGTGCCATGCCCGTTTTGCAATGATTTGCTGGTTTTAATGGTGCTCATTTGCCATTGCAAATGAGAGCTGCGGAAATGTATTCTGTAATCAAACTGTCTCCCATGTTTTATCATCCGAAATTGGTTTGAGGCGCCTGCTACGTTTGCATATAAAAAGCAGCGTAGTGGTACAGCCTGCAGCACTACACACACCTTACTTAGAGGCATCCAACTCGCATTTTAAAGTCTGTGTGATCGACACTCGCTGTAAATTAAAGAAGCCACTCCAGACAGTCTTTTAAGATCCACCGGTTGCATCAGTCAGATGCTGTAGGGTGTGCAGAGAGTATTACTTTTATCATCATACCTTTCTTTGAAACTCCCCACAGGTACCTACTTCACACATGAAGCGAAAGGGGCAGATGATGCGGCTGACGCCGACACGGCCATCATCAACGCTGAAGGTGGACACAACAACTCGGATGAAAAGAAGGAATACTATATCTGATTGTACAAATCTCTGGTGGTGTTATTAATATTATTATTATTATTATTATTATTATTATTATTATTTTGGTTTGGTTTTTCTGTATGGTTGGGATGGGAGGGGTTAAGAATGGGGAATATTTTTTTTGTTTGTTTTTTTGTTCTTCTTCCTGGGGATTGAATGATGTAGACTACATGGACACCTGAGATGATTTAGCCATTGTCTTTGAGGAGTCGGAGCTGGTGGGGATATAGGGTTGGTGGTCAGGGGGTGGAGGGATGGGATGGGAAGGGAAGGGCTGTGGTTGTCAGATGTTACCATGTATCACTATAGAATGCTTCACCATTGAACACCTCCCAAACTGCTGGTACTCTTTTTCTTTTCTTTTTTTTTTTTTTCTTCAGTTCTGACCATTTGCAGAAACTTCTGTGCCTTGTTCTGAATTTCTTTTCTCTGTCAAGCTTTTGGTTTTGAACTCCCGACTGTCATGCCTCCCCACACATAACTGCGCCCCGTACCTTTATCTGTGTTCCTTTTACCAGTGTCGCAGTCTGCTTTCCTATGAGGGTAAATATACACAGCGCCTCAAGACACTCCTGCACTGTGTAGGCATCAAGTTCTTCTACTGCAAACCAAAATCCCATCATATCCGATCTTCTATACTGTGAGAAGGCCAGGTTATATGGCATCATTTCTGCATCCTTTTAGTAATTCCAGAACATGTGCATCACGTTTTAAATATCAAAGAATTCAAATGAGGAAAAGTAAAAGTGTGACGCATTAATAACCATCCAATCCTACTCAGTTTTACGTTAGTACTATAGCAGAGGACTGTACCTGTTACTACCCTGGCAGGCCTCCCTGCATTGCTACAAAATGTTTTTTTTTTTTTTTTTTTTTTTTTTTTTTTTTTTTTTTTTTTAAATATTGCCTCGTTTTCATCAGTTTATTTTTCAAATTACATGTGCCAGTACTCTTGAGGCATTGCTACTCGTCTGGAATGTGCAGACGTGCAAGCGAATTATTTTCATCTTGACATGCTGCACTTACAGAGGCATGTTGTTTGGTTGCACTCAGCTAGATGGTGTTGAAAGCCTTTTGTGGATATTTATTGCTTTGGTATAATGTTGTCTTGGTTTTTTTTGTTTGTTTTGTTTTGGGTTTTTTTTTAAGTTATTTTCATCCAGAAATGTTGAAAAAAAAATCCATAATGGCAAAATAATTGTCATGACATAAAAAAGGTCAAATGCTTTTAGGCTTTTTTGTCTTTCAAATTAGATGCTCTAGCTTTCTTGAGCTGGTGGTGATGGTCCTGTAGCACATGCTTATCTGACTACCTAAAATATTGTCAACGCAAACTGTGGGTCTGTTAGTAGGTTTTAGATTTTGGTTTCAGTATATATGACTTGACGGTGTAGGATGCAACCACGATGTTACTTTCGGACTGTGGGATGTGCTATAATATAATTATACTACCTAAGGACAAATCTTAAACAGCCAAAATATGTTTCCTCATGTAGACATTGTAGTTATGTGGTAAAGATGGCGAGCCCCGGCCGTGATAAGGTACATATCAATCTGCTACATTTGACTTCTGTGATTACCTCTAGCTTTATTAGTGCGGTGCAGCTAATCTGAGTGCTGACTCTAATGTTTTAAGACAAAATCTAGTAAAAGGTAACTGATTATATTATTAAAGAAACAGACCAATTATTGCTAACTTTGTTCAGAATTCAGTTCCAATGCTCCACATTCTCTACATAATCAGCCTGCCTGATTGGCTCTGTTGGATTAGAATTAGAATTGAATTCTCAAGGAAATGGTTGATGATTAGTGATCTAGACTAAACAAACTAAATCCATTTAAAAACACACATAAATACATTACTATGTTCCTGTTACAAGGTATAAGTAGAGATTTCCATAATGGACTTTGTTTAGCTTTGGTCACAAGTCTGTTCTTTTTGATTCACACATTTCGTTTGAACATTTGCATAAAGACCATACCATTTTACTGATTCAGTGTTCGTTTAGACTGGATCAGTATAGATTTCATTAAGCTGGATATATTAGTTGCATGTGTGTGAATTGAGAAATTGGCTTTTTGGAGCAAGTTCTTTCTTTTTTAAAAAAATCAAAATCAATAAATGACTAAAGTCAAAGCTTTATAAACTGGCCCTGGCCCTCAGCTTCACTTCACCAGCATGACGAAAAACATGGTCACAATTGTTGGAAAGCTGCCAACATGCTACTCAAATATGAAAGGGTCAGACAGAAAGTTGGACAAGTGAATCTATACCGAACAACAGACAGGATTATGTACTGTATTTAACCTTACATGCAGCTCCACAAACTCTGAAAACGGAATTGATTTAGGAAACCCCAGATGGTTTAATAGAATTGATCAGCCCCCGCGATGTATATATGCTCATCATTAATGTAACTCGCACTGTCTTTCACCTTCTGTATATTACACTTTATCGCTGAAGCTAACAGAATTCAAACACGCCAAACACACCAGTGTTCTCTGCTGTCTCTCTGACATCTGGTTTAAAAAAAAAAAAAAAAAAAATGAAGAAAGCAGGGCCTTCTTCCAAGCGCATCCTGTACCCCCTGGATGAAGAAAAAAGCTTCATTTCACGTATGTGAAAAAAAAATATATATATAGGCATCTGTAGCTCAGCTGAAAAAAGTGTATGTGAATGTCGTTTTCCAGAACTCCGACTCTTCCTCTCATGTCAAGTGCAAACCGATCAGTTTAAAGCTGAGGGTACTTTTTATGAAGTTATGGTTTTTGCTCGTCACATTGTGCTGTTGAGTAGACACCATGCCCTGCTGACCTCTTGTGTGTAAATAGGACAGATGAGGTTAAGGACAAGTCACTGTCACGCTTTGCTTTATTTTGTTATTTAAAAAAATACACCTTCGCTAAACTTTCAGTATGTATTTGACCATTAGAAAGCTTCTTTATTCTTAATATTTTAAAGCACAGTACGGAAAGAATGTCTTACAGCTCCAAGGTGTAAGTAGAGATGTGCGATTGTGTGACTTTTCCATAGTGGACTTTGTTTAGCTTTGGTCAAAAGTCTGGTGGCTTCAATTCACGCAAGATCTCAGAGTCCATCCTCAGCATTCGCATACGTGGAAAAAAAAAACAAAAAAAAAACATACCGTTTTACTGATTCAGTGGTCGTTTCGACTGGGCCGGTGTACATTTTGTTTAAACTTGATATGTTAGACCTATTTTAAATGTGTCAGTTGTGGTCTTTTGAGGACTTGAATGTCCAAAATAGGACTCTATGGAAATGCAGCGTTGTGCAAAATTGTTGTTTTTAAACACCTCCATTTTTGTCTGTTATTTGTACAGTGGAGAAAAAAAAGGTCCAAAAACTGCGAACTGCCTGTGGTGAAGTGTGAATTTGGGAATTTGGATTTTTGCGCATTTTGTCTTCTTTTATACGGCTACATTCGTTATTTCAACTGATTTTGATGCCCCCTTGTTAAATAGTGCAACAGTGTTAATGATGTATTTTGAATTAAAATTTATTTCTTACTTGATTTGTAAGTTGATTCTACCCTGCCTCAGGTTCACTTACAACAAACAAAAGCTATGTTTGCATCTCAGGTAGATTGCAACATCGAGCCCCCTTTCATTAACGAAGTAGATAAGAATTAATCGGAAGAATCAGAAGACGAGAGAAAAGAAACGGTAAAATTTTGCATTACAGTTGTACATTTTTTATGTAGTTCTTTAATATTTGGTGCACTGTACACAAAATGTTGAGTATTAATTTTAGACCTATTCAGAAAGAAACAACTGCTGAAAGACGTAAAAAAGACAGAAAGACAAGCATCAGTTACAAACTCCACATATTTATCAGTCTGGCTCCAGATGGGTTGGATCACTCGAAAGTTTTGGATGTTTATCACCCATAGTTTTAGGTTCATTTATTTTTATTTTTTTTGTTGTCTTTCTGCTGTACTTGGGCAATGTTACTGTGTATTAATGAAAACAAAAAATATCCACATTCCCATGCACATTTTGTATTGGTTCATTTTAGACATTTTTACAAAAATGGAGAGTTCTTGTCTTAATAAAAAGAAAAGATATTAATGTTCAAAGTATTTACTGTATTTGGTGTTTTCTTTTTTGTCCTTTTCATACATACTGGTTTCATGTTTCTAAAATCAAATTTTGTTAAAGTAATACGTGAAAGTGTGACCATTTCTGCCATCAGCTAATTATAATTAATTATCATATAAATTTCTTTAATATATCTTTTCCTCTTCTTATAATGAATATAACTTCTGACATACCTGAGTGAAATCTAAACATGTTTTTTTAGTGCTGTCTTTGCTGTAAGGAAGAAAACATGATGGGGCATGCTGTTATAGGAAAATAATCAGCGAAAGTTCCTTTCAT
The DNA here is from genome assembly GCA_023630585.1 of Cranoglanis bouderius. NCBI lineage: Eukaryota > Metazoa > Chordata > Actinopteri > Siluriformes > Cranoglanididae > Cranoglanis > Cranoglanis bouderius. The sequence continues at coordinate 19,535,981 of CM042541.1, forward strand.
GCAATAGCAATTTTCCAATGATTACAAGTTGTATTTGTTAAAGGACAAAGAGCACTTTTATCCATTTATAGTTACTTTTAATGTTGTGGAACATCCTTGAAACAATTTACTTCTGTTATCATGTACGTTATAGTAGCTATGAACAGTCGTTCCCTCACCAGCCTCTCTTTATTTTTTCTCTCTTGAATTTAATCAGACAAAAAAAATTGCAGCTTGTCATGCTACTGAGAAAACAGGAGAGAGAGAAAAGCCCTCTGTCCAGAAAACTTAAATGAACAGCTAACTGTTACAAAGTGCTGACACTGGAGACTCCTTCCAAAAAGTTGTCTCACAGAAATCCTCACCATTATACATCTGTTATGTGGAGTGATAAAATGTTAGATCTAGCACATTAATAAAAACCTGTGATTTGCCTTGCAACTGAAACTAAAAGCTCAAAGCTGCTGTTACAGAACATTATTCAACAACTTCTGACCAATCGTATTCAAGAATTCAGCACCACTCGGGTATAATACATACTAATCCATGAAGCACTATACAATTTCTGAGAAGTCTCAAGGTTGTTCTTTCCTTGTGTGATGTTATAGCTCTCTTGGAGCCTGTTAAATTTGAGCGCTCCCTCAGACATAATTCAGCAGCATCATTTAAAGCTAACATTAATGCTTGTTAGAACACACTGCGTCTGTTTAAAGCATCGTAAAGTTTTCCTTGCATTAATGAAAAGATTGTTCATTGCAACGCCACTCTCTGATACCCAGCATTTATAATATGGAGCTCCGTTGTGCGCACTGCACTGAACAGCATACTGTTTTCCAGCCCAATGTCAAGAATGACAGAAAGTCTAGCACTCAAAGTGAGTATATTCCCCAGTGCTCCATCCTCAAGCTGCCTCATGCTCCTGTTTTGACCTTGCTCTTCCCTTCCAGAGCCAGCAAATCACTCTGTAGATGCTGACCATGAGTTTTTGGCTGTATATTTTATTTATTTTTGATTATTTTTATTTCTCTGGTTTGTCTGATACTTGGTTTTGATTGCCTGCAGAGAACAGCAGAGTTGTCACACTGCCAAAGCTCAATGTCACCTTCTACCTGGATGCAAGGACTCTTAAGGTGTTTCTGCCTGTGCATATGTTGGGTGGTAACATCTCCAGTCGAGAGGAGGGGTGGGGGGGGGGGGGGGGGCTGGGGGGGGGGAGGGGTTGATATGAAATTGGGAAAACAACTTGTTCTTTTATTTTTGCACTAAAATGGGAAATTAATTAATTTTTCCATCAAATTATTGTTCCTTCTACTTCTACAAAAAAAAGTCTAGAAATTAAATAATTATGAATCCAAATATGAAAAAATGCTCACTGCAGTACATTTCAGAATAGTAAAGGATATCTGTATTGTCATTGTATAGGAACTAAATTGAATTGCAACTTCCTCACTGGATGCTATTACTAAAAATATATACATTCACAAATCTGCAATACGGTCATTAACAGTGATTAGAATTGGTTTACAAATATACTAAGTAGAAGTATAAGCAGCAGTAGTTGCATTTTTGTAATTGTAGTGCAATAACAGTGTGAACCAAGCTGACCTGGAAGTACAATACTGTTTTCTCTAGTTAAGATGTTTACTCTGGAAACTTATTCGGTTTTCATAAAAGCTATGATTAAATCTGATCTACATATGCAGAAATACATTTTGAGTGATTAAAAAGTTCTTCAGCACCTGAGGAATCCAGCCGCCATGTCGACCTCCTTTACCGTCCCCTTCTTGTTTGTTTGTTTGTTTGTTTAACACGTAGCGATTAATATTAGCAGTACATCAGGCCCTAACGGAAATCCTTAATTTATAGTGTACATCCAGGTCATTCACGATCATTCATTAATTTCAGTGGTTAAATGAATCTGACATGATAAACAAGCAAATGAGAAATATGAGAGCTTCTTGTAATATTTAAAAACATCTTGTTTGCATATACATTTTCCTTCACTTTCAAAATGTATGTGAACTGCCATCATGATCTTATACTGTACATACAGTACACTTGCATTATGTTGCCACTGTTTTACCAACTGTAGATACAGTACTCTTCATACTATTCCATTTCTCATGACTTGTTCATGTAAGAGGCTCATATTCAAACCATGATTTCCCTTCATTGCAAGGATTTTATGAAACCGAGTCGAGAATAAGTGCGTTTTGAATTCCTTCAGATGTGTTTCTTGGCAGAATAACACAAAATAGTGGTATAATTCCAGCACTCACTCAGCTGCCACAAATTGCCATGTTATGAATTCCATTTTAGCCATCTATAGACACCAAACTACCCTTTACAGGAGCTAAATGGACTCACTGATGGCTGGTAGGAAGAAAGTGGAAATCATTCACTTCAACAATAGAGGGTCTTAATGGTGTTGGCCCTCTGCACAGTGCATGCCAGGTCAATAGGTGAAAAGGAGACTGATTCATGAAATTGCTACAGATTTCCGATCTGGATGGTGGAATAGTGTATTAAACTCACTATAAGGTTCTGAGCAGTACTTCATAGGAATGGGTGAGATTGAGTCATTTCTCTGTGTTTTGGAATCATATGAAGGTCTTATTTACCGATTCAAAGATTAGCAAGAATTCCCTCTTTTCATAGGCAATCACCTCGCTTTATTAGTGCCATGGAGCCCAAGGTCATTGAGCCCTTGGAGAGAAGCTTGAATGTGCAAGAAATCGTCTCCGTAAACAGCGCAACATACATTAAAAGCATTTATTCCTCTCAAAAGAACTATTAATTTACCACCGAGTTGAATCTAAACAGAATAACAGACTCTGCACACTACTGAACAGATGATTTGGAGTAAAATGTTTTCCCTAAAGAACGGTTGTGCTGTGTAGATTATCCATCAATTCTGTTTGTGTAATATTCTAAAGCAAACCCAGCTGGTGTCACGCAGTAATGCCATCATACCGTTTGCATGTCACAGGCGGTAAAAGCTTCTAACAGCATGCTACTCTACGTGAACCTTATTTTAGGGCTTTAATGGCTTTTGGCTGGCCTGTCATCACATCTAGGCGTTTTCTGTCATGGCGTCGGTGACAGCAGCAGCCTGCCGAGCCACAGTGATTTTTCCATCAGTACCAGGCCAGATCCAGAGACGCAATCTATAATCTGAGATCAGTAAAGAGAGCCAGTGTTCTCATTACAAATTACTTTAGAAACAGAGCAATGAACCTTTGTCACAGACACAAGTGATGAAAAGTTATTGGAAAGTGGTTTTATACATTGTTCTGACTTTATTAGAAACTTTCTGGCAATTCATAGAGATAAAATTTTTTTAATTTAGTTAGTCTCCAAAGGTTTGGGAATGGGAACCTTGTATATTGAATCAGCTGATGAATATGGTGCTTATGCTTTATGATATCATATTTGTTTCTATGAATTGAGTGTAACATTTGACTGCAGGGCGCAAGTGCATACTGAGGGGTGTGGCCTCATGGGTGGCAACTGGCACCCTTGAAATAAGCCTTGCCACCCCATTTGCCATCCAAATAAATATCTACAATTCATTCAGACTTCATGAGTTAAATCAAGCTTATTCATTCATTCATTTATCTTCAGGTCACGGTACCATGCACACACACTTTCACACAATGAATCACACTTACGGCCAATTTTAGCATAGCCAATCTGTTATTTTTTTGCAAAAGGAATTTAATATTACACTTGTAAAAAAAAAAGGGCGGGGGGGGGGGGGGGGGGGCTTGTTCTCAAGAGGATAATAAAGGGCTCTACTTGAAACTCTATATAATAGGGAAACCCAGTGTTGTAGAATTATACACTTACAAAACTTAACCTAGGATTTTCCCAATGGGGACAAATTGAAGGGTTCTAGATTTAACCTCTTCTTATGAGTGTTGGAACTACAGTAATGCCATTATGTCTGCAATGGACTAGAAGAAATTAATGTCAAAAGCGTTTCTTAAGGGATCTTTAGATTATGTTATGGGTTCTTAGGTTGCTAACAAGTTTCCACTTGAAACTCTCTATGATGCTCTTGTCGAGTTACACATAGAAATTGTAAGAGTTCCCTCATGGATGACAAACCAAAGAAGCATTTAGAGCTATGACATGTGACATTAATTGTGCACCAAGCAGAAAACAAACACTACTACTACTACACTACACTACTGGGGGGAATGGTTTCTTAAGGGTCCTTTGGATGGTTATGGGTTCTTAGTATCCTAAAGGAGATTTACTTGGAACACTCTCTGAAAAAAAAAATCCACATTTGCAAAATTCTGTATCTAACCTTTAAGAGTTTCCTCAGAGGCTCAAAATAAAGAAGGCTTAAGTGTGCTACATGGAACCTTTTCTTTTTCTAAAAGTGTACACATAATTAGGATGTCCCATCCTAATTAGGATGTCTAAGAGGTCAATGTGTGCATTTATGTTTATCATTTGTGTTTATTATGCTTAATACCAAAATCACTACACTATTAAAAACAGATTAAATCTAGATTCTTCAGCTGTCCCTCTGGGGAACCCTGAATTCTATTTCCATTTCCATATCAACAAGCATTTCAAGTAGAACTTTTCAGAAAGCTAAGAACCCATAATTGTGAACCTTGACAGAAACCATTTCTAGGAGTGTAGGCAGTGGTCAAAATAGGCAGACAAGGATATGAAGGTCAGATTCCTTTTTTGAAATCCATTTTTAAAGTGCAGCTAAGGGGCTGAATCATAGCAGAAACATGCAATACATCAAATAACTGAGAAACCTGAGGTATTTTCAAGGAAGACAGGATAAAGGAAAACAAATGACAACCATGGTAACAGGATAACGAGAACAGGAAACACTGAATTTATTAAGAAACTAGAGGAAAAATAGGAGAGATAATGTACCAAGTATGACAGGTAAATGGAGACAAGACCAGCACGAGTGTGTCAGTAAAAGAAGCAATGAGATCATTTGAAAAAAAGAAAAAGTTCATCTGCACTCTGTGATTATATTTTTATATGTACTTTTTATTTATTTATGTTTACGTACAACCCCAATTCCAAAAAAGTTGGGACGCTTTGTAAAATGTAAATAAAAACAGAATGCAATGATTTGCAAATCTCATAAATCCATATGTTATTCACAATAGAACATAGAAAACATATCAAGCCTTAAACAGAGGAGATGTACCATTTTAAGAAAAAAATAAGGTAATTTTGAATTTGATGGCAGCAACACGTCTCAAAAAAGTTTGGACAGGGCAACAAAAGGCTGGAAAAGTAAGTGTTATTAAAAAGAAACAGCTGGAAGTTAATTGGCAACAGTTCAGTAACATGATTGAGTATAAAAAGAGTATCTTAGAGAGGCAAAGTCTCTCTGAAGTAAAGATGGGCAGAGGTTCATCAATCTGAGAAAAACTGCGTCTACAAATTGTGGAATAATTTCAAAATAATGTTCCTCAATGTAAAATTGTGAAGACTTCGAATATCTCATCATCTACAGTACATAATATCATCAAAAGATTCCGAGAATCTGGAGAAATCTCTGTGCGCAAGGGACTAGGGTGAAAATCAATATTGCATGCCCGTGATCTTCTGGCCCTCAGGAGGCACTGCATTAAAAACATGATTCTGTAATGGAAATCACTGCATGGGCTCAGAAACACCTCCAGAACTCATTGTCAGTGAACACAGTTAAACGTGCCACCACACATGCAGGTTAAAGCTCTATCATGCAAAGAAGAAGCCATATGTGAACATGATCCAGACGCTGCCGTCTTCTCTGGGCCAAAGCTCATTTAAAATGGACTGAGGCAAAGTGGAAAACTGTTCTGTGGTCAGACGAATTGAAATATGAAATTCTTTTTGGAAACCATGGATGCTGCGTCTTCTTGACTAAAGAGGAGAGGGACCATCCGGCTTTTTATCAGCGCTCAGTTCAAAAGTCTGCATCTCTGATGGTATGGGGGTGCATTAGTGCCTATGGAATGGGCAGCTTGCACATCTGGAAAGGCATCATCAATGCTGAAAGGTATATACAGGTTTTAGAGCAACATATGCTTCCATCCAGATGATGTCTTTTTCAGGGAAGGCCTTGCATATTTCAGCAAGACAATGCTAAACCACATAGTGCATCTGTTACTCATGGCCTCATAGTAGAAGAGTCCGGGTGCTGAACTGGCCTGCTTGCAGTCCAGACCTTTCACCAGTTGAAAACATTTGGTGCATCATGAAACAAAAAATACGACAAAGAAGACCCAGGACTGTTGAGCAGCTAGAATCCTGTATCAGACACGAATGGGACAACATTCCTCTCCCAAAACTCCAGCAACTGGTCTCCTCAGTTCCCAGACGTATACAGACTGTTAAAAGAAGAGGGGATGCTACACAGTGGTAAACATGGCCCTGTCCCAACTTTTTTGAGATGTGTTGCTGACATCAAATTCAAAACTACCTTAGTTTTTCCTTAAAATGGTACATTTCCTCAGTTTAAACATTTGATATGTTTTCTATGTTCTATTGTGAATAAAATACGGGTTTATGAGATTTGCAAATCATTGCATTCTGTTTTTATTTACATTTTACACAGCATCCCAACTTTTTTGGAATTGGGGTTGTATATCACAGTGCTGTTGAATTCTGGAATTTGATTGGTCAGTTGATGTTTTATATAACAGCAGCTCTGACAATAGTTTTGTCTGTACAGCAAATCAAAGGTTTTCTATGATTTCTATTAATCATAGAAAACTATTTCAAAACTATATCAAACTATATTATTTTCTATGTTTTCTATTAATGAGCTAATTCTAATATATTAGATTGCAATGTATTAATGCATTCTAATACAATATTGTTTCTGTAGTAACTTAAACAGGACTAGCACAGGACATAAATATGGCAGAGACTCACTAGTTAATGTAATAACAACAACAACAACAACAATAATAATAATAATAATAATAATAATAATAATAATAATAATAATAATGTTTATTTTTTGTAGTGCCTTTCTACACACTCAAGGTCGCTTTACAACACAGCGCAACACAGCAAGTGGAAAAGACAAAAAAAAAAAAAGCTACAATTTAATCATGTAATCAGTGTAATCATTCTGTCAAGGTTCAGAAATAACACACTTCATGCCATGCTCTTACAGGAAAATAATCAACTTCAGGGTGGTAACAGTAAATTTGCTTTGTGTTGGGCTGCATTTAATTATTTTCCTGTGTCTTTTATTTGTTACATGCAGTACACTTTTAAATAGGTTCTTTGCCTCAATGGTTCTTTGGATAATTAAGAGTTTTTAGCATCCTAAAGGGTCTTGAGGTTGATCCTTCCCTGAAAGGTTGTAGCATTTTACATAGACCTATTTTAGAGCGTACAGTAGATTTCAGTTCAATATCAGCACAGGAAGTTCATGCTAAAACAAACGATAGAGTTACTGCTCCAAATGAGCTGATTATTGGACAGCCAAAACATCATGTGAAACTGAAGATCATCTGCTAACAGAAAAGAAAAATAAAGTCCAGTGATTTCATCATTATTCCCTTTTTTACTGAACCTCTTTCCAGGAGAGCTTTCTAGTGTGTCCCACGCTTCCCTTGTTAGCAATTTTGACCACCAAGACCTTTATGAGTAAATAATGGTTTGTCATTAGTGTTAGCCAGTATAGTGCTGTTGATTCCCCTCATGGTAGCTACTAGAAGAAGTAACTACATCCGTCTGCACATTGAGAGCTGGTTCAGACCATCCAGAGCCGATAATTGGTAAGGTGCAGTCCCTGAACATTTACCTCCAAGTTTTCCAGCACAAATACTCACATGAGGAGACTTAATTTACCGAAGCTGTTTGTGCAGCAGTGGGAGTTGTGTGTAATAGTGATGTGTGACATTACTGATGTTCCTCTGTCAAACTTATGTAGAGCATTCAGAAAAAAAATCACCCCTAGTCCATCTCCCACTCTGGTTATTATAAGCAATGGTACAGTGTATTTGATAGTTTTTTGGTTGCAATTTGCATCATGCAGATGAAAGTATGTTTTAAAAAGCTGCTATTTTTCCTTTGTCATGGTGTGATGCTGGGACTTAGAATCAAAGTCAGTTATCTCTAATAATTTCTGCATTGGCTCAATTATAATATTACAGTCAACATGCTACTCCAGTAGTTATTATCGTTTAGCCATTTGTTTAGAATTTTATAGTACTTAAGCCCATTTGTTAGTGTTTTACTAGTCCAGCAGTTTGCTGAAATCAGATGCATCAATAATTCAAGTATATACATTCACGGAGCACTTTATTAGGAACACTATAATAATACTGTGTAGGGCCTCCCTTCGCTCTCAAAACAGCTCACATTTTTTCGTGGCATGTATCCCAAGGTGTTCTATTGGTTTCAGATCCTGTGACTGGGAAGGCCACTGAAGAACACTGAACTCATTGTCATGTACATAAAACCAGTTTGAGATGACTTTCGCTTTGTGACATGGTCCATTATCATGCTGAAAGCAGCCATAAGAAGATGGGTAAATTGTGGCCATGAAGGGATGCACATGATAAACAACAATATTCAAATAGGCTGTGGCATTCAAGTGATGATTGATGGGTAATAATGGGCCCAAAGTGTGCCAAGAAAACATTTCCCACACCATTACACCACCTCCACCAGCCTGGACCATTAACACAAGGCAGGTTGGGTCCATGGATTCATGCTGTTGGCACCAATATGTGTGGTAGAAAAACTCAGACCAGCCCGCCTGGCACCAACAATCATGTCACCCTCAAAATCACTGAAATCATATTTTCCCCGATTCTGATGGTTGATGTGAACATTACCCAAAACTGCTGGCCCGTATCTGCATGAATTTATGCATTGCACTGCTGCCACATGATTGGCTGATTAGATAATTGCATGAATGAGTAGATGTACAGGTGTCCCTAATAATATGCCCAGTGAGTGTATAAACCAACAGCTGTCATGTGACCAATCAGAAATCACCAAACAGAAACCTGCATTCTCAGAATGTCTAATATACATGCATACGTCTGTGAAATATACAGTACTAACTGCACTAGGAAAGCAAAGAACTTTCCTTAGAAATCTTAAGGAATCATTACAAATAATAAAGCAGAAATATGCAATATACATATCTTTACTACATACAGAAGCATAAAATATAATATGTACAATATAAATTTATATCAGGTATATAATGTACTGTGTGTGGCAGGCTGGAATATTTTCAAGTATGTTTGATTTTTTCATTACTTTCTCGCATTGTGTAAGTCGTTGCAAGTACAGTGATGAGAAACAGCCAACGAGAGTCAGCCAATGAGATAAAATCAAATTTATCTACAGTATGTTATGTGTGGCAGATCCCTGCATCCAGTTTATCATCCATCCATTTGTATGGGATGGTGAGGGCAAATGGTGAGCATAATAACAATGCTTCTATAAGAAATTCATTGACATGTTATATCCAAATGGTTGTTAGGAACAGCAAAAATAAAAACAAGAACTACATGATTCTTGTCTGTGCATAGTATAGAAATAGCTACTTTTTTGCACTATACCTCCAGTTCTCTTTGCAGAACAGACAATCCTCTCTGCCTGCATCTGGTTTCTGTTTATTAGCTTCGGCACTAGGACTATGGAAAACAGGAGACTTCATACTACCAAACGTTTTAAGCTTAATAGTATTAAATGAACTTACTCTTAGTGTTAACTTTGAGTTTTGCTTCATCATTTTTTTTGAGTGTCGAATAATTGTTAGTGCAATCACTTGCTCATTCTTCCATGATGACAAATGATGATGTTGAGCAATTTATCAGTGTGACAGCACTAAGCAACACAAGATTTTTTTGTTAAGCATATTTTTTCTGCTTAATGAAGTGCATCACTAAAGGGTTTGTTTATTTGTTGTTTGCTTTCTTTTTCGTTGGACATGGAGGACATAAACAAAAAATATCATCAAATGGCATTAAAAAAAAGTTTATTATTATTTTTCCAGTGGTAAAGAATGAGAAACAGAGCCGGTACTTCAAATACACAAACTAGGGTCCCCTTATGCCCTGATATTCTTCATGCCAATAATGATGTCATGTGAAGTTTATTTTATTTGTATAGTGCATTTCACAATTAAAATGTGTCTTAAGGCAGGAAAAGCAAGTAAAAATAAAACAAGGAGGCAGTAAGTAAGCACTAACCCAGCGAACACAGAATGTTATTTGAATCTTCATTAATCATGCAACAGGTTCTTAAAATGTTCCCGTAACATTACATAAATAACATTCTTGCAATGTTATAAAGACATGTTGTAATAAAAGTTCTCTTCACAATGTTATAAGACTGTTGTTCACATAATGTTCCCAGAATAACATTATTAAAACATACACTCACCAGCCACCTACAAACACCTGTACACCTGCTCATTCATGCAATTATCCACTCAGCCAAACAGGTGGTAGCAGCACAATGCATAAAACCATGCAGATACAGGTCAAGAGCTCACCTAAAATGCAGGCTTGAAGACTGAAGAAAAGCCTAGGCAATGTTTCCATGAATCTATGGCTGGCAGGAGTGGAATCTGCTTCTACTGCTGTAGCCCATCCACTGCAAAGTTCAAAGCCTTTTGAGATGCTTTTCTGCTCACCATATTTGCAAAGAGTGGTTATTTGAATTACCGTAACCTTCCTGCCAGCTCAAACCAGTCTGGCCATTCTCCTCTGACCTCTCTCATTATTAAGGCATCTCTGCATTTCTGAAATACCCAATCCAGCCTGTCTGGTGCCAACAACCATGCCATGGTCAAAGTCACTGATATCACATTTCCCCCCATTCTGAAGTATGATTTGAACTTTAACTGAAGCTCTTCACTTGACACTGGAAACTCATTCTAAAAATGCTAAACATCTCCTCACAGAAAACATGTACACAACTGTACACATTTAAAAAAAAAAATGTTTATGTGGTGTGTCTACCATACAAATTCCTGTGCTTGTTGTTACTACAGAAACGATAACGTATTAGAATGAGTGCATTAATATAAACCTGTGATTTGCCGTGAACATTTTTCCTGAACATTAATTAGATAAATAGTTTCTTGTGAAAGGGTATCTCTAAAAGTAGATGTTTTTAAAGCTAATTTCAAAGACATGCTTTTAAATGTGTCTTCTAATTAACACTATTTTATACATTATTTAATGAGCATATCAGAATATCTACATTTGTAAAAACAGTGGCATGGATGTTCACGTCTTTTCATGAACATACTGTAGAAATGTGTTAACATGTGGCAGAAACAATCTCTGGGAATATAGGGTTATTTCCAAGAAAATGTCAGTGAGTGAGTATAGGATCCTGGGAATATGGGGTTATTTCCATAATTACAAACAGGAAACACAGGACCCTGAGAACCCTGAAAAGATAAGTTGATCCCTTGCTAATTCACAGTCAAACAGCTACACAGCACAGCATGGTCTGGTGAGGGTGCATGTAGGACTATTTAAGGACTTTTTTTGTTTGTACACGTTTAGATTGCAGTGAAACATCTTATTTGGTGAAGCATTTGCTGTAAGACTGTAAATTACTATAAGTCTAAATTTTTCTTCCAGTCAAAATTAGTATAAAACTATAAAGCCTAATTAGAATGATCCAAATAATTATTTACTAGTTACATCTGTAGTTATTTCTAATAGAATAAAAAGGTACAAACATTTCTTGATTAACTTACACCCATTTCTTACTTAGATTTCTAATTCTAAAGTATTTAGAGTACTCACTCACTTTCAGTAATTGCTTTATCCTGGTCAGGGTCGTGGTTGATCCAGATCCTACCTCGGGAACACTGGGTGTGATACCCAGTGTTCAAAAAACTTGACTGGCAGTATATATTGTGTAGGCATTTAGCTTAGAACAAGAGAAAACAGAGGACCGGTGTCAGTATCAAGGTTGTGTTCCCTATAAGTTTCTTGCCAAGCATATACAGTACACTGAAAAAAATGATGTGTTGGATTTACTTAAAATATATATGCACCATTTCTGCTTCACACTTTTTAAGTAAATTCAACTTGAAGTAATTAAGTAAAAGATAACCTTTGTTATGTGTTAAAAAAATGTAACCGATAGAATCTACCAATTAATTGCAAGTTGATTCAAATTCACATTTAAGCTTTTTGTGTAGCTCATTTACGTTAACACAAGGTAATTCGTTGAGTTGAATAAAACTGCTCTGCTTACTGCACTGAACATTCAATATCTTAAAATAAACAACACAGACAATTAGCACAAAATAAAGCATTTTTTAACTTTATTTTTGGACAATGGTTACAATACTATCGTTTAAAAAAATATGAATAATTAATTGAGTACAGCTCAATAAGAAAAAAAATATCACTTCATTCAACAAAAGTTTACAAAAGGTTTTCAGACAGTTAGTACAAAAATGAAGCATTTTGTTTGACAGATTGCAAAGCTACATGCTACTGATTTTAAAGCTACATGCTACAGATTGCAATGCTACATGCTACAGATTGCAAAGCTACATGCTACAGATTGCAGTGCTACATGCTACAAACACTCGCACAAACTCGATGCATACTTGCAAACTTTTTTTTTTTTTTTTACGAAGTACTAACATTCGTAGCAATTAAAACATTCTGTTTAAAAAGTACCCCCTTGAGCACTAACGCAATAAATGAGTGTTGCTTCAGAAAATGGCTCCTTCACGTCTTTCAACGGATATTCGCATATCACGTGGCTCACAGTCATACTTCAAATTTTAAGTTAGGTTTACTTAACCTTAACCTAACTGTAATTGTAGTTGACGTGACTCACGTTTTTTTCGTTCGCTTTATGAATGCTATTACTTTCACCTTGTAATTGACATTTTTGTGTTGAAAACACTAATGTATGTTAAGTAAGCTAAAATGTTTTAAAAAATGAACGTTTTTGAGTTTAACCCATTTATATTTATACGTAATGGTTGTTGAGCCAACGAATCGTTTTTTTCAGTGTACCTGGAAAAAATATTAATTCAATGTTACAGTACCTACTAGGTACAGTTAATTGATCTTTTTCAATTCCACCTTGTAGAGAATGTTGGTCAAACGTACTGATGCATAAATAAGTGTTTTCTTAAATGGATATGATATGTCTGAGGGGTAATCATACCTCTTTGAGTCTTAAGGACAAATATGATTATAAGGAGGTTATAAGGAAATAAACATATGATATGTCATGCTCTATAAACTAATGACAATGAAAATGGGACACAAACCTTAACCCTCATGATCCACCATAACCATGAATAGGACAAAGCGGCTACTGAAGATTAATGAATGCAATACACAGAATATGCATGCTCTTAGTTAAAGTATCATTCTGGAAACCTTAACAGGTTTTTCTTCTTCTTCTTCTTTTTCTTCCATATTGAACTGGCCTAAACCTTGCATGGTTTAATAAGTATGCTATTTGTTCTGATTGTTGTCTTTGTTAAATTTTAAGTTAGCCTTCTCTAGTGCTCATCTTAATGCCTCTGCATTTGCATAACACCATTTTGATTGCACTGAGGTATGAATTTAATCCCAAGAACACACTTCATTCTTTTAGAGGACCTTTTTAGTATTCTCCAAAGATTATTAAATCATATTCACAGGCATGCATATGGTCTCATAAGCAACTTGTTAGTCCAGGTAATAGCCATGTACATGAAAAAGCATTAATTTAGTAAGTAATTAATAAGTAAATTTAGTAAGTAGTAATAAGTAGAAAATCTAATTAATTCTCCCGACACTCTTAGGAAAAAGGGTTCTAGATCAATGGGTTCTAGTTGTAGTTATTGTTGTAGGGTTCTACATAGTATAATCTTTAAGGATCCCCCTCATTAATCTTCAGTAAGCACTTTATCCTGGTTAGGGTCATGGTGGATCTAGAGCCTATTCTTGGAACAGGCATGAGGTGGGAATAAACCGTGGATGGGACTCCAGTCCATCACAGGGCACATATAAACACATACACACACAGTTATTCATACATAGAGACAATTTGGAGTAGTCAATCCACGTAACAGTAGGTTTTTTTGTAAGCAGGAAGAAACCAGAGGACCCAGAAGAAACCCACACAAACAGACATTGAACCAGGGACCCTGAAGCTGTGAGGCAGCAATGCTACCTGCTGCACTACCATGCCACCCAAGAACAAATATGAAGAGCTCAATTTTGAAGAGAAACCCGACAATACTGCACTATTTACGGCTTAAATACTGGACCATGTACAGGAGGACTCTCCAATAAAGTAGGACAAGTGCCAATCATTTCTAGACATTTACCTTGTCACCCTACTGCCTTTCTGATTCCTGACTCACATCTCTCATCATCTTTTGGTCCATGAGGGAAGAAGAGGTGAAGGTGTCAGTGCCCTCTGAATCCAGCACCGCTCACCCACAGCAGCCAAGAGGACATTTCCTGAGTACAGCACGGCCTGATAAAGTTAATGAGCTGACATACAGCAGTGAGACGGCTGGAAAAATGCATGCAAGTCGCTGGTGTAGACTTATCTGTCTTTCACACAAAGGCCGGCCTCTCCCTGTGCCCCCTGTGGCCCAGCAGTAGCAGCACAACAGCAAGCCGAAGCTGACCTTTTCCAAATGCTGAATACAGCAGCCTGCTTTATTGTGGTAAGCACTGCTGAATACCTGATCCCCATAAGGTTTTATTGCAAAGGCAGTACTTGCTGTGTGGGGGAAAGAAAACTTAGGATCAACTAGAAACACAAAAGTACATTTTAGAAGATGAACCAGTTGTGTTTTTAAACCCTGGATCTCTTGAGATCAATAACATAGTTACGCCAAGACAATCATGAAAAATGCCTGTATGCCCCTTGAATCTAAAATGTTCTTCATTTACTATGTGTATCATGTGGCCATTTCAGATAGAAAATGTAAAACATGCTGTACATATTGATCATCTTATTCTTAGGGAGCTCATTCACAGTAATAGAGTAGTAAAGGAATGGTGTGATGAAAAATGATATCATAATTACCTCTTCAATCCAGATGTAGTTGATCAGCCAGGATATTTGGTGCCTGATGTTTACTTCTGAAATTTGCACTGGAGTAATAAGGCTTATGTAGCTATCATGTAATGAAAGTCTGCCTCAAACAACATCCACTTCTACCTTGATGTCATATAGACTTAGGTTCTTTGGGTTCTCCCACTAGGTGGAACATTTAGAGCAGGGGTATCCAGTGTTACTAGAAAAGGACTGCTGGTGTGACTACAGGTTGCCATTCTAGCTAATCAGGAGTCACACCTGTTTAATCAGTTGGGCTTGGCCTTTTATGAACTAGTGGTTGTGGCTCCTGCTTGGTTGATATGAAAACCTTCAGCCACAGTGGCCCTTTGTGGATAAGATTGGACACCTCTGCTTTAAAGGTTCCGTATAGAACCCTACAACTGAATGTTTTCCTGTCGGAGAAGGTTTCAAGTAGGCTTCAACCTTTCCTGCAAAGCTAATAAGCCATAACAGTATATTTTTAAAAAGTAAGCGTGGTTTATTTTTTCCCTAAGAGTGTATGATTTACTGAAATCTATATAAAAATAAATAAATAAACAAACAAAACTGAAATCTTTAAACTGTAATATTATGGATTAAGTGCAATTACCTTTTTCCCTTGGGTATCATTTAGCATCATTCCTCTATAAGGCTGACCTCCAAATTTTTGAAGATGGAATTAAATTTGCATAGAAAGTTAGAAAAAAATATCTTCAAATCAAAAGTAAATCTAGAAGCGTGTATGTTTAACTATTTTTTATTTATTTTATTTTTTTAGAAAAAGCCTTTTCTAACAAGGAACATTTTTTCTAAGAATGTATATTCATGATAATACAATGGCACTTTGATCTTAAATTTGTAAACTGCTATTTTGTATTATGATGCATCTTAGATTTTGCAGTTTATCAACACGTCTTTGTTGTGCATTTATGGAAAATACTTTGGGGGGAACATACCTCCATTCCTTATTAGCTTATATAAAACTAATGCAGCAAATATCAGACTGTATATATGTCTTGACTGACTACATTTAGGAGAAAATAGTATAAAATAGGTTTTTCACTGAACATTTCCTTTAATAAACAGCATACACTAAGAACTAGGATAGTGCATACAGTACTTTCTCACAGTCATTGCATACTTATAATTATGCTATCATGTTGTATGATTAGCCACTATATAATATGCGATGCTCTAAGACAGGGGTTCAGCCAGGATACCTTGTAAGTGTAAATAAATAAATAAATAAATCCCCCTCTCAGGACAGATTTATTTAATGAACTTAATCCAGCTATTCAAATAATAGGAATATTATTTAAATGTGCACAATAGTATTTTGGCTATTTATTGGACCCATACAGATTTTTCATTCCTGAGCTTTCTTTGTTATTGCGTTATTGAGATTTGGATTAAATCCAACTGGTAATGCTTTACATTTAGATTCCTTTAATTAACATTATTTACAGAATTAATTAAAATGAACAAACCATGAACTTCAGCATTAATAAACCATAAGTGATGTTAACAAACTAACAAAGTAACGTAACAGACAACATTTTTTCATGGGTCATAGTGGTCATTGTGGGCCCACTGGTGTTATAAACTCAGGTCAGTGCAGGTGTTGATTTGGCTATAGGAACTCAATAATAAGTATATTAAGACTGATAAAGGTGGGTTGCGATTTCCATGACTGGACCCCCTGACTATACTTCATGAATGCGACTTTGATAACCATTGCTCTTAGATTGCACCTATTTAGTTTGCCTATTCAGTGAAGCTTAAAAGGTCTATGATTTGGTTTTCTATTCTACATATCCTTTTCTACCACTGCAGCACAGAGAAGGAGCTGAACTCACACAAGAGCTGGAGCTACTCCTAGTGGAGAGCTTAGATACAAACACTGCATGCATCACACTTCTATATACAGTACCTGAATCTACTGTAAGTCATTACCAGACTGAAGAGGGGAGAGCATGGTGGCATCTCATCTAATCTTAATTTACCAAACCTCATTTTGTTCATATTTTCCAAAAAGCACTAGGAAAACATTTCTAAAAGCTGGATGACATTGGTCAACAGCAAGCCTTTTATCCTCTTTCCGTCAGAGGACAGAACGGTGTCCTTTGATCCAAAGATGAAAGAGCATTCATTTGGATAAGGAGATGATACTGCATGACATGATCTGAGCAAAGAAACAGCACATTAAAATGTACATCACCACATATTCTCATGCATTGCTTGTATTTAGGCCCTAAATATTAGCAGTGTATCATCAGTATTTTAATTATAACTATTTTATTCCAAATTAAGTGATAACCACAGTAACATAAGAGATGGATAAACTATGATGCATCAGTGCAGTGATTATTTTGGTGGGCACACGTGCTATAAATGAATGTATTCGAAGGATGTCAGACATAGAAAGGGCACTCGATCTGGATAAAGAGCACTGTATTGACACCCAGCCCAATATAGAGCAAGCCTAAATAACAAGTTAATGGATCTTACAATTAGCTCTGTCCTAAGGAACGGAGCAAATTAATCAGAGCTGACTGGCTCTGCCCTCTCTTTCTTGCTTACTGTCTACGAGAGGCTGCTGACATTATTTTCATTGCGTTGATTAATGGCAGGGCTGGTATCCAGGACAACAACGTCAGACTAAGAATAATAGTGGCAGAGATAAAGACAGGCATGGTCCATCCATCCCGATTTAGCTGCTTCATGTCGGGGTTCCATAAGCCGACAGTGCTGCAATTTACTATTTGATTAACAGCTTTGTCCAGAGTGGTATTTCTCTATCAAAATAATGTTTGATACCCCTGCGAGGATATTGGTCTTGTCTTTTGCTTTATGGAGCCAAGGGCTTCACCAGCATGAACATACAGAAACTTTAGGTTGATTTTGATATTAACTTGTGCATTTCTCATATGCAGTTGTGGATGGAGAAGATGAAGAGACTCATTTATTCTTTTAAGCTCCGTGATGGAGTATGGTGTGGTTCCTCAGCATTGCTGCTCCATACATCAACAAGGCATGTTTTCTCCCAGAGCAACAATGTGCACATGGGAGCAGCCTGGCCCCGACAAGCCAGATGAGCACTATTTTTCAATTATTCCTGCCGCCTTTGGCAAGCAGCACAAAGGCGACCAGCGAACGGCAACATGTTGCTGGACATCTGGTTAAGTGGCAGACACCAAGATGAAATGGAAGGAGACCTGAATCACATCCAGGTTCTGATGTAACTCTCCAGATCCTTGTTGATTTAAAAAATAATAATAAATTTATCCCTGTTTGGTTTGACAAAAAAAAAAAAAAAAAAGAAAAAAAAAAACACAACACCACACAATGCACCACATTTTTCACATCAAATTTTTCCACTTGTGATTTTTTTCACGATTCAATTGATTACACATTAATTTTTCACATGAAGGGCATGTTTTTTTCACATGATCACATATTATTAACATGTCATTTCATAGAAAAATGCAAAAATGTGATTTTTTGTAAGGGTGTTCCTGTTTGTATTCATTGTTCCTGTTTGAACTTTTACTATTCCTTTTGACTGCTACAGGTTTTTTTTGTTTGTTTTTTTTGTTTTGTTTTGTTTTTTACAGTTGCTATTTGTATAAAATATTTCTGCATGTTTGTTATGACTGTTCCTATTTGTGTTGTTTGTTCCTGTTCATATAGCCTGTTCCTGTCTGTATTGACTGTCCCCATTTGTACTGACTATTCCTGTTTGTTTTTACCATTGCTGTTTGTATTGACTGTTCCGGTTTGCATTGTCTGTTCTTTTCTCTTTTGACTGTTTGTGTTTTTTGACTGTTCCTATTTTTTGTTTTGACTAATCTATTTTTATTGACTGTTCCTGTTTGTTTTGAAAGCTCTTGTTTATTTCTAATTTTACTGTGTGTATTGACTGTTTTTATGGTTCCTGTTTGTCTAAACTGTTCCTGTTTATATTGTATGTTCCTTTTTGTTTGAACTGTTTCTCTTTGCTTTTGCTGTTCGTGTTTGTTTTGACTATTCTTGTTTGTTTTGGCTGTTCCTATTTATTTGGACTGTTTCTGTTTTTTTATGACTGTTCCTATTTATATTGATTGTTCCTCTTTGTACTGACTGTTGATTGTTCCTGTTTGCATTGACCATCCCAGTTTGCGATGACGGTGTCTGTTTGTTTTGACTGTTCCTGTTTCAAATGGCTCTTCATGTCTGTATTACCCATTTCTCTTTGTTTTTACTGTTCCTTATTTGACTGCAAAACATCTAGCTAAGAAGGCAGCTTTGCCCCAGAAATATAACCCTGTATTAAAGAAACACTGTTGTACCCCTTAGTTTCACAAGTCATATCTTGACATTTCCAACATTTCATTTTACAGTGGTATGAAGCTGAGAAAGTGCAGGACACGCTTAAGATTGAGGCAGTGATACATTAAATCTGCCCTTAAAACTTGTGCTTGAATTAAAAGCTTACCCACCCTTCCCAAGTTATTGAAATGTGTAAAACCTAAATTACCATAAAAGGTTTTCATTAAATATTATTTCAATCTAGACCCATAATTTTTCCCTCTGAAGTGTGTGCAAATGATTTGTTAAACCATGCAGGATCCTGTTCATCATATTCATAAACCTTTTTACACAGATGCTCAATCTCATTTATTTTGCTTACTGCACCTCTCTTTCTCTCTCTCTCTCTCTCTCTCTCTCTCTCTCTCTCTCTCTCTCTCTCTCTGTCTCCATCTCTGTGTGTGTGCAATGAAAACATCATTGCCATATAGACTGTGTTCTCTAAAATGATGCTGTATATTTATAGAGGTATATTGAATAGGTTCAGGCTGTTCTCAAAATATAGCTGTAGACATAGAACGTGTAACATTTCAAATTAGATGGAAAGATCCATTAATGATATAGCTCATATACAGTCCCCTCCGACACTACTGGAATGGCAAGGCCAAGTCATATTTTTTTGCTGTAGACTGAAGACGTTTGGGTTTGAGATCAAAAGATGAATATGAGAAGAGAGTTTAGGATTTCAGCTCCCCCCCCCCCCACCGGTATTTATATATAGGTGAATTAAATGACATAGAGCATAACACATTTTGTATCAGACCACCCAATTTGTAGGTGAGCAAAAATATTGGAACACGTGTCCTGTTAGATTGATTGTTTAAAAAATAAATAGCTCTGAACATTTGCTCTTTGTTTAATCTTCAGTGTCACCTGTGAAGACTGCGTTTGTTGTTAAAAAGGATAAACCAACATGAAGAGAGCTGTCCATGAGAGAAAAGCAAGCCATTTTCAAGCTGAGAAAAGAGGGACAATCAATCAGAGGCATTGCACAAACATTGGGCATAGTCAGCGTAACAATTTGGAATGTCCTGAAAAAGAAAGAAATAACTGGTGTACTGAGCAACAGACACCGAATGGGTCGGCCAAGGAAACCAACAACAGCTGATGAGTGAATCATCGTGAGATCTCTGAAAAAAAAGGCCAAAAACAACAGTCAGTGACATCACCAACAACCTCTACAGGGCAGGTGTGAAAGTATCACAGTTCACAGTTCGAAGAAGACTTCGAGAGCAGAAATATAGGTGCAAGTAACATAACACAAGTAAACTACCCATCAGCAGAAAGCCAGATTGGAATTCGCAAAGAAATAGAGAGATAAGCCACAAAAGTTTTGGAACCAAGATTAACCCCTACCAAAGTGATAGAAAGGCCAAAGTGTGGAGTAAGATCCAGAACATACAAGCTCATCTGTGAAGCATGGTGGAGGTAGTTTCATGGCTTGGACTTGCATGACTGCTTCTGGAACAGGCCCACTAATATTTATTGATGATGTAACTCATGATGGTAGAAGCAGAATGAATCCAGTAGTTTACAGGAACATTTTGTTTGCCAATTTACAGAGAAATGCATCCAACTTAATCGAGAGGAACTTTATCATGCAGCAAGACAATGATCCAAAACACACTACCAACTCAACAAAGGACTTTATAAGGGGTAAAAAGTGGAAGGCTTTAGACTGGCCAAGTCAATCACCAGACCTTAACCCAATTGAGCAGCATTTCACCTCCTGACGAGGAGACTGAATGGAGAAACCCCATGAAACAAACAATAACTGAAAAAGGCTGCTGTAAAAGCCTGGAAAAGCATCACAAAAGAGGAAACCAACAATTTAGTGATGTCAGTGAGTCACAGGCTTGATGCAGTTATTGCAACCAAGGGATAGGCAACCAAATATTAAGTGTTATTTACTTTAATTTACTTCAAGACTATCTATTCCTATAAAAAATTGGATAGACTGATACAAAAGGTTTTATGTTTTGTCGTTTAATACATCTAGATGTAAATATCAGGAAATAAAAGAAAGTAAACTCTCATATCTCATATCCATCTTTTGATCTCAAATCTAAATGTATTTGGTGTATAGCACAAACAAATGAATTGGCCTTGCCGTTCCAATAGTTTCAGAGTGGACTATATTTCAGGAGATAATTCATATAGTTCAGACAAAAAAAGATCCAACTTCTCTCATTCATTCATTTTTCTGAAAACAAATAAACCAATTCACTACTACTTTTATCTCATATGTATTTTCGAATCCTAACCATAGCCTATGCTATGCATACATGCATTTAATGTTGCTGTTAAATACCCTCTAGCTGTAATGTAAACCATAATTATGTGATTATTTCTCATTTCTTAAGTGTTTAAAATAAAATTATTGGATATTTACTTACGTTTCAACCAAAGCTGAGCTTATATATTTCCCCTTTCTGTATCCTCCAGTTCCTTGCCAAATTGGCTTTGTTTTAGATGTGTAGTAATAAATAAATAAATAAATAGAAGAAATTGTATACCCCAGAACCTCACAGTGAATTTGTACTCTCATGTTGGGAGCCTTCCCAACTGAGGATGAAATGAGTTTGAAAGTTAACGAGTCATGCAGCACCACTGTGCAGTGCTTTTGGTTCATTACCAATTTGACCAGTAAGAACTGGTGCTTGTGGTGACAGACGCTCCCCGTGGATAGACTTTTTTTTTTTTTTATCACATCTTGCTCTGCCATGGGCTTGAAAGCAACAGGTAATATTAAACAGTAATATTAAGACAAATGTGGCACAGCTTATCAGTGAATTTCAGTGGTCAAAGCACATGAACAACAGCAAGAACCTTTATTGAAACAGTTTGGCTCCAAAGCAAATGTCTGTGACAAATCATTTGTAATATTGTGGTCTGAGCTTCAGGTTCTCTCTGACTGAACATTGTAAAAATGCAAATAGAAGTATTTATGGGAGCAATGCTACAGACCAGAAAAGTACTGGCCATTTTCACTAATCACACTTTTAATTATAACCATTTTTGATGAATTTGAGGTTGTTAATATGGTCATTTAAACAGGAAAATTATCTGTTACTCCTGAATAGTTTTCTTACCCTGTTTCCTTCAGGACAGTCCCAATAAAACAATAACACACTCTAGAGTGTAATAGCAGAAAAGGAGGAAGGAGAAGGAGGACAAATGTGCACTTGTCTTACACTGTTGCTTCTTTCTAAAAGTTATACTTCCGTGGTTCTTCAGATCACATTCTGTCACACATTATGTATGACTAAATGGATGTAAAATAATAATAAATATGTGGCAGCCTGGGAAAATCCTTTACATTTTCTACTACATAAAGAAAATCCTATTTAAATATTTAATTCCAATTCCACTGAAAGATGCCTCGCCTAACTAGCTGTGGAAAAAAACATACATTTTTAAAGAATTAAAGAATGTTTACAAATCATGGTGGCTTAGTGGTTAGCACACTTACCTCACACATGCAGGGTTGGGGGCTCGAGTCTAGTCTTCGCCCTGTGTACGCAGAGCTTGCATGTTCTCCCCGTGTTTCTGGAGTTTCCTCTAGGTACTCCAGTACATGTGTTGTAGGCTGATTGCCATTCCCAAATTGTCCATGGTGTATGAATGTGTGTACCCCCGCCTTGTGCCCCATGTTCCCTGGGATAGACTCCAGGTTCCCTGTGACCCTGTGTACAGTAGGATAAGGAGTATAGAAAATGGATGGATGGATGGATGGATGTTTACAATGGGAAATGATTTATCATTTTGATTATCAGCATAATCCGCATCAACTTCTGTCTCATCACCTGAGCTAAAAGTCACTTACAGAATTTAAACAGGAGCCTCATTGTCGTCGCTTCACTTCACTGATCTCTGTTCTTGCTAACATTAGTGCTTAAATAATCTCTGATTAATTTAGGTCATTTAAATATTTTAAAAATTTATCTGCTGTTGTTGAACAATTTGATCATCAAGATTTTAATCATCAATTTGATTTTGATAATTTTAGTTTGATAGTGGATGAGCATGGTGGACATTTTGATGGACAGTATCTGATTACAAACTGAACTGATAAGACTTATGTCAGTTACACTTAAGGCATGTAGCTATCCAACATCTTGATCAAAGCATGGCATTCATTGTGTGAGGAAATGACACTTGGCAAGGTTTTAGATATCTTTAGGCAGAATTGGCTTTATACACATTCTCTTCCACATTCAAAGTCAGCCAGCTAGGTCACATCTGGCGCACGTAGCGCCAATACCAACTATGGCATTTTTCACTCGGTCGCTTCAAGATGTACCCATGGTTACAGTCAACAACGTGAGTTGAATTATCCAAACACTGTGTCATACATTGACAACCAAGAAGGAGAAGGGCTTCAAGCTACATCCACAATTATGAAGGTAAGTGTAGTGTCTTTACATGCCCTATCTAACACTAGCGCAGTGTAATGTACCTATGTGTCTGTCTACTATTATGTGTCAATAGTAAATGGTCTGCACTTACATAGCGCCTTTTAACCTTTTGCGATTCACAAAGCACTTTACACTGTGTCTCATTCATTTACATTTACATTACAGCATTTGGCAGACGCCCTTATCCAGAGTGACTTACATTTATTTCATTTGTACATCTGAGCAGTTGAGGGTTAAGGGCCTTGCTCAAGGGCCCAACAATGGCAGCTTGGCAGTGCTGGGATTTGAACTCACGACCTTCCAATCAGTAGCCCAATGTCTTAACCACTGCCACCCATTCACACACACACTCACACTCACACACCAATGGCAGCAGAGCTACCATGCAAGGCACCTGCCTGCCATCGGGAGCAACTTGGGGTTCAGTGTCTTGCCCAAGGACACTTCGGGAATCGAACCGCCAACCCTACGATTAGTGGACAACCTACCACCTGAGCCACAGCCGCCTCGCCTGTATGTGTCAATCACATGCAAATTTCCTAACGCCATTGTCAAACACAGTTTCAAACAAGGATTCAAGCACAGGAGAGGTAACCATTAGGTTACCGATCAATGAGGAAAAGCCTAAAGCCTCACAGCTTGAGCATAAGGGAAAGTTATCCTGCAGGTTCAGAGCAGGCTGGTTCATGAGACAGGTTCTCTTCGTCAGATCAAGTTTCTGTGAATCGTCGCATGTAATCCTACTAAAGGCTATTTTAAACACATGTTTCGTTTCATATACCATAAATAACACAGGTGTGTTGGAAAATTTATCGATATATGTTAAATATCTAACTGTGAAGTTGTCCTTCCGGATAGCGACAAGCCATTTTCGCCTTATTTCCGCGTCAGATGGAAATGTGTGAAAACTAAGTACTTTGTTGTACTTACTTGAGGCTTGTCACAGAGGCACACAACAATGTTCAGCTGTAGTGCTGTCGGTACACGGAAATTTAAAAGTTTTCTTACAAGACATATCGTCAAAAAAAATCACCTCAGCGGTATTAGATTAGATTAGATTAGATTCAACTTTATTGTCATTACACATGTATAAATACAAGGTAACGAAATGCAGTGTAGTGAGATGCAAATGCAGTATGATAGCAGACACGGCTTAGCTGGCTGAGATTTTAGCGGAAGTACGTCATCGCCTCCGTATGCATATAGCCTATTACTGTTTTTCCTGCTGTGTTTCTTATATTGACTCCTCACACAACATGATCTTTTCAGGCAGATGGCCTAGGCAAGGTTAGAAAGTAGCCTAAATGAAATATTTTCACATTGTTTTGGTAAAATATATTTCTTTGCTTAAAGGGATAGCATACCCAAAAATGAAATTTATGTCATCAATTACTCACCCTCAGTTCTCTCCAAACCCATAAGACTTTTGTTCATCTTCGGAACACAAATGAAGACACTTTTAATTAAACCTGGGAGATTTCTGTCCTTCCATTTACAGTCCAAAACTTTCAAGCTCCAAAAAGTTCATAAAGGCTCCGTAAAAGTAATCCATGTGACTCCAGTGGTTTAATCCTAGTCTTATGAAGCGATACGAATGCTTTGTGTGCTCGAAAAAATGAAACTGTCTTTATTCATAAAATAATTTTCGCATAGAGTTCTAATACGTGTTTACGACCGAACCATGACACAGCAGAGGAAGAGGGATGCTGTACACAAACTGAGTCACATAGAACAATCTTTGTAACAAAGATGTCTGCAGATTTTGATATAGAGGAGGCATTTTATTGTCCGCTCTCGCGTCAACACAACACGCATGCGTCGTGGTTCTCTCGTGATCTATGCGAAAGTGAAGATATTTTGTGAATAAAGACTTAATTTTAGTTTTTTTGAGCACAAAAATAATTCGTATTACTTCATAAAATTGGGATTAAACCACTGGAGTCACATGGATTACTTTTACGATGCCTTTATGAACTTTTTGGAGTTTTAGTGGACTTTAGTGGACTGTAAATGGAGGGTAAGAAATCTCCCAGGTTTCATTAAACATGTCTTCATTTGTTTTTTGATGATGAACAAAAGTCTTATGAGGTTGGAACAACATGAGGGTGAGTAATTGACGACAGAATTTTCATTTTTGGGTGAACTATCGCTTTAAAGGAGAGAGGTTGAAATATATTACTAATTCAAATCAAAGTATATTACTAATTAAATGATCTCCCTCTGCACTAATCTTGAACTGAATTTTTAGACAATGTGAGTAGAAACAATTTTTTTTTTTTTACAATTAAGTGAGCATTTAGAAAGTTGTACAGATCAATTCATCCAACATATCAACATTGTTTTAGAAACAAATTATTCTTGCAGGGGTTGTTGGATGGTTGAGGATTCATAGCTTTCTAAATTCCTACATAGAACCTTTTAGGTTTTCAATAAAGGTACAAGTTAGATATAGCTTTTATTTATAAGAAGGTTCCTAATAATGCTTCTAAGAGTGTTCTAAGAACACTTTTCTTCTTCTTGGTTTAAAATTATATAGATGCTGACAGGCTAAATGATCCATTTCTCTTTATTTTATACATAATGTGTTATTGATGCAAATCATTTGTCCTCATAGCTGTTAGCACTGTCCTAGCTAACAGCTATGTTCAATCCATCCCATTTTCTAAGGTGTTCTGAGAACAATTGTATGCAGTGTAAGAGCATTAACACAAACAGAGGAGTTGTGTGAAATGAATTGAATTGTACCTAAAACAGAGTGTGCTGAAAGGAAAAGAACTGTGTTAAAGTGGTTATTTAGTAAGTCATCTTTCTATGTGATAGATTTGCCCAACATGCAGGGCTGGCTGCATAAATGAGCTGACAGGGCTAAGCCCTCCCTCTTCATCAAGGAAAAAACACATTTTGTTTGCTGTTAACAAATGGCTTAAAGTGGATTATTTAGAAATACGCAGAATGGCGTTTAGGGCTGATTTCTTTCTAGCCTAAACTGTAGATTCACTCAGACACTCATTGAAGACAGTGATGTTCAAATTGCTAAAATGCCCCATAGACTCATATGCACTGGGGCTAATTTATTTAAGCCCACTTCACTGACACATCCATAACCTACCATCAATAGTGATTGAAAAAGTGTAAAATTCAATAGCTGGTGTAATAGGCATGAACAAGGTGGATTGCTTTCTTGATCGCTGATGATTCAAAATGCCTTTGGAGAAACTAAAAGTAAATAGACTAAGCAAAGACTGTCTAATCAATTTTCAAATTACAGGAAGAGAAAAACAAAAGAACCATAAGTTTTGTGTGGTTTGAATGAAAGAGCCAAATAATACAGTTTTTATTTTTGCTTTAATGCTTGATGACAGAATGACATGACTTTTGATTTTGAACATAAAACTGGATTAAAAATGTATCCTGTCTACATGTCTGTCAATGAACGTGTTGCTATGTGTATGTTTAATAGTTTTAGGCCTTGGTTTGACCCACCATCTCTCAGGGTACAAAGAAGGCATGCATCAATTCTCTTCTCTGGTGTAGCATCTAGGCAGTGGAATGAACTTCCCTTAGATGTCCCAACAGCGGAGTTCCCAAACAATGACTAATGACCTACCTCTTCATGAAGTACTTAAATTAGCAGGGTTTTCAGATTGATAGTACTCTTAGTCCCTGACCTAGTCCCTGCACCAGCATGAGGATGTATTTATTGACAGATACTTCAAAGCACTTCTGTAAGTCGCTCTGCGTCTGCCAAATGCTATAAATGAAAATGTAAATGTCATGGGAAGGAAATCATTAATATGTCACATTTTCAGATCATTGCCGGAACATTATTTTTGAACATTACAATAAAATATTTCATGCAAATGTCAGCCTTAATATGGAAAAAAGTTGTGAGCACAGGAAAACTTTTAAAGTGTTCACTCATGTCTATATTTCACTGTATTTAGCTTCTCTGGTTGAAATTGCTATGTATTTGAAACATGTAAATCAGTGCATGAGTTTTTAAGGTTTGTCTGCATTAACCTCAAGAGATTAAATGACAAGATATGCAAATTGGCTCATTGATCCTAAGCTTGTCTCTGCTGTGAGACAGTTTGTCAGCCAGTGTGAGTGCAAATGTCACATCCATCATGCTGGAATTTCCCCAAACCTTCTTAGTGAAATACATCATACAACGTTCTTTGTTAAGTGCTATAAGTCACTCAGATGCGTTTCCCAAAGCTTGGCCTGTGGTGTATATCTGAGCTTCGGTATGCCCAATCTGAAAACAACTATCTATTTTCTTTTCACTCCTCAGGGTCCAGTACCATTTATAGACAGCTTCATGGATCAAAGGTTTCAGTTTCTGACAGAAAGGTTCCACACAGGGTGAGTAATATGAGCCTGTACTGGACTTGCTTAGTTCTTATTTTGTTGTTGTCACTGTTCAATTACTTATGGACAAATTGAAGGACGCCAGAATGGTTGTAACTGTAGGTTGAAGAGGGAACAATGAGGGCATTACAGAGGTTAAATATGTTCAGTTGAAATATACATGCTTTCACATATAGTGGGGTTCAAAAGTTTGAGAGCACTCTTGAAAATGCTTCCGTTTGCCATTCTTTTTGAATTTAACAGGTTTTCATTACAAATGATATTATCAGCAACAACTTGAATGAATCATAGAATCATAAAAATATTTACATGAATTTCAGAATTTCTGATTATTTGGTATGTCCCCCTTTTTTTGCTTTAATGACAGTGTGCACTCAAGCTGACACAGACTCAACAAGTTTGTGTAAAACCTGATGATCCATGTCAGATCAGATCCATCAGTGTGTCATCTGAACACATGCTTCAATGGAAAGGATAAGACTCACGGAAAATCTGACCTTTTGTACAGTGGAGTTAACATGGTGAATATCACAAATTTGCTTAAATTTAAACAGTGACCTAAAAATGACCCTTTTTTCAAAATATTAAAACTCTAAAACTTGTTAATTTCCAGCTTTAAATGTTTTTTAAAAAATCCACAATTTTCAATGTGTTCTTAAACATGCAAGTAGGTGAACTGGCTAAGATAAATTCCACATGGACAAGATCAAGGAGATTACTGTGGATGGTACCACATAGAAAGCATAAATATGGCTGTGGCTGTTCTTCCTTGGATAGCCTTAGGACTACAATTGCTACAAACAGTTTTGCACAAGTCTCCATCATTGAACAGTTGAAAACTTCAACAAAAAAGACTTCAAGTTAAAGCAATAATGAATTCAGAAATTACTCTGATGCTCATATTCATAAGTTCCTGGTTACACAGTTGTACTTATAGTATGCAGTTATACAGACTATATACAGCCGTGCCCAAAAGTTTTGAGAATGACACAAATATTAATTTTTACAAAGTCTGCTGCCTCAGTTTTTATGATGGCAATTTGCATATACTCCAGAATGTTATGAAGAGTGATCAGATGAATTGCAATTAATTTCAAAGTCCCTCTTTGCCATGAAAATTAACTTAATCCCAAAAAAACATGTCCACTGCATTTCAGCCCTTCCACAAAAGGACCAGCTGACATTATGTCAGTGATTCTCTCGTTAACACAGGTGAGAGTGTTAACGAGGACAAGGCTGGAGATCACTCTGTCATGCTGATTGAGTTAGAATAACAGACTGGAAGCTTTAAAAGGAGGGTGGTGCTTGAAATTATTGTTCTTCTTCTGTTAACTATGGTTACCTGCAAGGAAACACGTGCAGCCATCATTGCTTTGCACAAAAAGGGATTCACAGGCAAGGATATTGCTGCTAGTAAGGTTGTACCTAAATCAACCATTTATTGGATCATCAAGACCTTCAAGGAGAGATGTTCAACTGTTGTGAAGAAGGCTTCAGGGTGCCCAAGAAAGTCCAGCAAGCGCCAGGACCGTCTCCTAAAGTTGATTCAGCTGCGGGATCGGGGCACCACCAGTGCAGAGCTTGCTCAGGAATGGCAGCAGGCAGGTGTGAGTGCATCTGCACGCACAGTAAGGCGAAGACTTTTGGAGGATGGCCTGGTGTCAAGAAGGGCAGCAAAGAAGCCACTTCTCTCCAGGAAAAACATCAGGGACAGACTGCTATTCTGTAAAAAGTACAGGGATTGGACTGCTGAGGACTGGGGTAATGTCATTTTCTCTGATGAATCCCCTTTCCAATTGTTTGGGGCATCTGGAAAAAAGCTTGTCCGGAGAAGAAAAGGTGAGCGCTACCATCAGTCCTGTGTCATGCCAACAGTAAAGCATCCTGAGACCACTCATGTGTGGGGTTGTTTCTCAGCCAAGGGAGTGGGCTCACTCACAATTTTGCCTAAGAACACAGCCATGAATAAAGAATGGTACAAAAACATCCTCAGAGAGCAACTTCTCCCAACCATCCAAGAACAGTTTGGTGACGAACAATGCCTTTTCCAGCATGATGGGGCACCTTGCCACAAGGCAAAAGTGATAACGAAGTGGCTCGGGGAACAAGACATCGACATTTTGGGTCCATGGCCAGGAAACTCCCCAGACCTTAATCCCATTGAGAATTTGTGGTCAATCCTCAAGAGGCGGGTGGACAAACAAAAACACACAAACTCTGACAAACTCCAAGCATTGATTATGCAAGAATGGGCTGCTATCAGTCAGGATGTGGCCCAGAAGTTGATTGACAGCATGCCAGGGCGAATTGCAGAGGTCTTGAAAAAGAAGGGTCAACACTGCAAATATTGACTCTTTGCATAAACTTCATGTAATTGTCAATAAAAGCCATTGACACTTATGAAATGCTTGTGATTATACTTCAGTAACAGTTAGTAACATCTGACAAAAAGATCTAAAAACACTGAAGCAGTAGACTTTGTGAAAATTAATATTTGTGTCATTCTCAAAACTTTTGGCCACGGCTATAGTATACAGTTATAGAAGGGAAATTATTTACAATCACACCTAGATGAGGATGGGTTCCATTTTGAGTCTGGTTGCTCTCAAGGTTTCTTCCTCATGTCATCTCAGGGAGTTTTTCACTGCCACCATCACCCCTGGCTTGCTCATTATGGATAAATTTATCAATGTTAATTTTATAGCCGGAATATACAGTACTGTGCAAAAGTTTTAGGCAGGTGTGAAAAAATGCTGTAAAGTAAGAATGCTTTCAAAAATAGACATGGTAATAGTTTATATTTATCAATTAACAAAATGCAAAGTGAGTGAACAGAAGAAAAATCTACATCAAATCAATATTTGGTGTGACCACCCTTTGCCTTCAAAACAGCATCAATTCTTCTAGGTACACTTGCACTGTGTGGTCAGTTTTGCTATGTGCTTTGGGTCATTGTCATGTTGGAAGGTAAATCTTCTTACCATTGACAACTTTCTGGCAGAGGGCAGAAGATTTTCCTTCTATCTCGACAAGTGCTCTAGTCCCTGCTGCAGAGAAACACCCCCATAACAGGATATTACCACCTCCATGCTTTACTGTAGGCATGGCGTTATTTGGATGGTGAGCTGTATTGGATTTCCGCCACATCGTTTGGTGTTCAGGCCAAATAATTAAATTTTAGTCTCATCTAACCATAACACCTTTTTCCATGTGGCCTCAGAATCTTCAAGGTGTGTTCATGTGGCCTTGCTTGAGGAGTGGCTTTTTTTCTTGCAACCCTCCCATACAAGCCACATTTGTGGAGAATTTGTGATTCTCCATTTGTGAGTCATAAATTCCTGCAACTGCTTCAGAGTTGCTGTAGGCCTCTTTGTAGCCTCTCTGACCAGTTTCCTCCTGGCTCTTTCATCCAGTTTGGAGCGACATCCTGATCCAGGGAAGGTTTGTGTTGCACCAAATACCTTCCACTTCTTAATAATAGACTTCACTCTAGGCATTGATAAAGCCTTTGAAATTGTTTTGTATCCATCTCCTGACTTGTGCCTGTCCACAACTTTATCCCGGAGATCTTTTGACAGTGCCTTGCCACCCATAGTTGATTATTTGCTTCAGTTGCACTACAAAATGCTCCAGGAAAGCTCTTTTCATGCCTAGCTAATCAAAATTACCACAGCTGATCACAGTTGAAAGTCAAATGGCTTTGTGTGCCATTGAGAAGGTGATTAGCTTCACCTTATTGAGTTTACAAATCATTTTTAGGAGAGGGGGTGATCCTTTTTCCAACTCAGTGATTCTGTTTTTTTCCCTGACATGTTGGTGTTATATCTTTCACTTGGATGTTATAAGTTGCACTGAGTAAATAAGCAGCTCCTGAAAGTGACTCAGTGAGAATTGCTTGCATGTCTGCCGTGCATAATGCTCAAGCCCAACAAAATCTACATTTTCTACCAACATATGTTAATCAAACATACCTATTCCATAAATGATTGGATCCCTGGACTTCCACCCAGCCCAGGTCTGGGACAATTTTCCCCAATTGGCTCATTTATGACACCAATATCAGACAATAGCAAACAAGTGTTTAATGAGAATTAACCTTTAGTTTTACTCAATAAACAAACCCCTAAAAAGATTACTGAAAGTTCAAAACTGCTTATTAAAAAGCTATGACCTAACACCACACAGCTGACACTGCGTAATAGATGGAACTGAATCATATAGAATATTATGGCAATAATAAAAATGTAAATAACAACTTACCACTTGTACTTACCATTCTGTTTAAACAGTAATAAAAAAAATTTATCTATATAAATTGATGCAAATTTTGTTGCTACCACTACAAGCCATTGTCACGTAATGCGGGTGATGGAGGCAAAGACAGATGTAAGTGCAGATAAGTCCTTTTATTAGGAACAGTCGTCAAAATCCAAATCGTGAGGCAAATATGGTGGTCATAAATCAGGCGTGGGTCAGGCGATCGGCAAACAACATGAAATGGGCTAAACAAGAATCAAAACACAAGGACAGAAACAGGGATCAAAAACCATGAGAACAACACTATGAACAAAGGCTTGGTAGTAGCCAGACCGCTAAGAAAACTGCGCTAATACTTCGCAATCAGACAAACACGGGGTTTAAATACACACAGTAATCAAGGTGGCTAACACAAAACAGCTGAGACACATTAGGGAGAACCAATAACGGAACAGGGGCGGACACAGGACATAAACCAAAACAAAACCACACGTGTCAAATGTAAACAACGTCAATGTCAATGAAGCGCGTTCTGCTCGCGCATCACAGCGCGAGGGGAAACCCATAACAGCCATCTACAGGTTATGAGCCAGTCTATTAACTAATTCTCAGCAAAAGTCAGATGATGGTTATCTATCTTTCAACAACATAAAATGTATCAACGGCATTCATATGAACTGAATTTAAAATTGTGAGAGCACTCGTGAGTAGGGATTGCAACTATTAACTGCAGCTCTTGAGTTTTACTAGTCGACCAGTAATTCATAAAAGTAGTTGACTAGTTGTCTTTCCATAATTAATTTAATAATAATTCGTTACATTTATATAGCGCTTTTCTAGACACTCAAAGCGCTTTTTTGGGGGAAATCTCCTCAGCCACCACCAGTGTGTAGCATCCACCTGGATGGTGCGACGGCAGCCATTGTGCGCCAGAAGGCCCACCACACACCAGCTATTGGTGGAGAGGAGAGGAGGGTGATGTAGCCAATTCAGGGATGGAGATTATTAGGGGACCATGATAGATAAGGGCCAATGTGGGTTATACCCCTACTCTTTACGAGAAGTGTCCTGGGATTGACCACAGAGAGTCGGGACCTCGGTTTAACGTCTCATCCAAAAGACGGTGCTCTTTTTTTTACAGTATAGCGTCCCCGTCACTATACTGGGGCATTAGGACCCACACAGACCACAGGGAAAGCACCACCCGCTGGTCTCCCTAATACCAACATAGTTAAAGTAAAAACTGATTCAGGACATTACTATTTTTAGGCTATTAAATTAATAAGAACACATTAAACTGCATTTCAATTAATAGCCACCATAGGCTAAAATTAACAATTTCCTTTACTGGTTAATAACTGTTTTGCGCAAAAGAATAAATCTGTGCATCATAGTACATATATGCATACATCAGTTCGTAAAATGTACTCATGTAGACCTGGTCGCTCAGCTGAAATAGTTGATTCTGGAACTGAGAGCACGCAGCATGGAAGTTCATGTCCATCATTTACATTTATGGCATTTGGCAGATGCCCTTATCTAGAACGACTTACAGAAGCGCTTTGAAGTCTCTATCAATAAATGCATCCTGATACTGGTTCACTAGGTCATGGACTAAGAATACCATCAGGACATAGATTAGGACACTCCTGAGAATTACATAAACTGTCCTATCAACCTCTGAAACCAAATGCCAAATTGTTACCATAAAATGAACTTCTATTATATTTCTGCTTTCAGTCAGAAGTCTTCTATTTGAATTTTGAATTCTGCCCATATTCATTTTTACACTAAAATACTTTCAACACACATAGCCATGACTATCATCAGTAGTCTTTGTGAACACCAGCCTCAGTCAAAACAGAAACTTTCAAGAAAGTTCCAGAAAATCTTCCACTGAGTTACAATGTGTTCCAAGGAGCTTCCAAGGTTTAACAATTACCCAATCTCTATGTACATCATGACTGAAGACAGAGAGAGTGTATCATCTGAGAAGATGAACTAAACCCATCTGTTGCTTGTGCTTGAGACCACTTCCCAGTGGTATTCTTAATGTCTGTATCATCAAGAAAATAGGCCTCTTAATCGCCTTCATTAGTCAAGCTGGTGAGACAGTAACAAATCAATAACGGTAAAGAATTACACCAATTCCACCTGTTAAAGAAAACAGCGTATTCATACAGCAAATAAGTGTAGGGCATCAATTACAAGCACACGGAGTGGCACCGTAATTTCAGTTTGCTGCAGAAGCCCTTCACAAACAAACACACACACACACACACACACACACACACACACACACACACACACACACACACACTGTAAGCTGTAAAATGCTTTTAATTGAGTCCTGTAGAGTGATGACTCACTCTCTACCCAAGGTTAGTCTATCTGAGGATTTAAAAACATAAATCTATGATGGCTTTGTCGTCCTTTATGCTTCTATAAAGGCCACTTCACACAACTGCTCATTTGATATTTATCTGTCTAACAGATACCCCCTTTTTTTTTTCTTTGACTGACCACAAAGCTAAGAGCAGTGGCATCCGCCACAAACCTATATTTATGGAAAACCTTCAGAAGTGGAACAAGGGGAATTATTTTTACCAGGCATTAGAGCGGGTTGTGACAGGAGTGCTTTGATGAAATGGGGTGCTGTCAGTGTCCCTCGTCACCAATCACCACAAACTGCAAGGTCCTGTGGACAAGAGGGACCGACAGCCAGTCAGTGCACATCAGCTCGTGCGATGCAGGCGACGGCTGCAATTAACCCAGCCCCACCACCACCACCACCACCACCTCCAACACCACCACCACCAACCGCCGCTAAGCCTCCAGCCACCCTAACGATCCTGCCACTTTCTCTTTGTCAAAGGAACCTTTTAGCTTGTTTCACTGCTACACTCCAAATGTCCTTGATATTAATTATTGTTTGCCTGTGGTTTTTGGGGAATGTCTGGGATGTGACGCAGTAATGGTGATGGATTACAGTAGTCTTAGAAATGGGCAGCATATAAAACAGAGTAAATATTGTGACATAAAACAAGCATCTGTTCTGTTATTATCTTAATTTCCTAAAACATTTTTGCACAAATACAAATAGCTGTCCATTTGTATTTTGAGATACTAAGACATACAGTAGCAAAACATTTTTCATTATTAAAACTTAGTGAGTGGTATAATTATGTCATTATTTCCACTTAACATCTCAGTATTTTAACCTAATATATTAAAATAACAAGTCAAAATAATAAAATAATATCTCACAATAATGAGTTGCAATAATGAGATATTAAGTAGAAATAATGACATTGCATTTCTTCATAACTTGCAGTTTAGGGCTTCTATAATAATTTAATATAATATTTCTGTTTATAATTTTTTTTTTCCTGTAAGCTTTTGTATGTGAAAAATGGCATCTTAGACCCGTATACTTGCTATATCACAGTGCAAATAGTAGAAATAGATGCTGTGTTCTTAAAACAAACTGAGGAATAGATGCTGTGATAATAAGTTCACATGCATTTGATGCAATACAATTTATTAATTGATTTCAGACATACTGACATGTGACAGTGGTTTTCAGCTGAGCATGATGGAGTAATGCAACACTGGTGACACTTCTTTTGGAACAAAATAGTCAGCTGGAGTTGCTTGTGCTAGGCAAAGTATTTTTGTCTTATTAATTCTCCAAGATAATATGTCTTGACAGAGCCTCCCAAAGCGGATCCATAAAGCAGCCCTGCAGAGAGCTTTGCCTAGGCTGGCCTTTTGAAGAAGTTATTGCTTTGATGTATGAGGGAACAGATAAAACAGCGTGGGGAGT
Source organism: Cranoglanis bouderius (assembly GCA_023630585.1). Taxonomy (NCBI): domain Eukaryota; kingdom Metazoa; phylum Chordata; class Actinopteri; order Siluriformes; family Cranoglanididae; genus Cranoglanis; species Cranoglanis bouderius. The sequence goes on from CM042541.1 coordinate 19,572,230, forward strand.
GAAGAGTAATTGCACTGGGTCTACGGGGGGACAGTATTTTGCCCACACAATGACTTCAATCTCTGCCTTTCTCAGGCAAATGGACACTGGATCATACTCGGACCACAGTACCTCTAAATGATTAACCTTTTACATGGTCTACGGATTAATTACTGCATTGAGACGTCTTACAAATTCTTGTTTTGCTTTGTTTCTCCTGTAAACAATCCGCAATGGTTTTAGGTCTCCTCTTCAGTCTGCTTCTTATTCATGGGTCATAGTTTATTAGATGACGAGCCTAGCATGGGAATAATATGTAATAATTAAATAATATGGGAAAAAAATAAGCTTAAAAGCCAATTATCTTTAAGTTAATTATTCTTTTTTCTGACATGAAGTGGTGTGTGGCTTCATGGGTGATCTGTCATCAAACTTTTGGTACAAACAGTAATTGTGATAAATTTAACACACCTGTATTTGCTTTAAAGTTCTAGCTCTTTAAACAAGCATTGCATTTAGTTTAATTGGCTGTGATCATGCTGTTAAAACTCACGCAGGTGCTTTGCAGCCAAGTATCAAAAACTTCTTTTTCATTTGAACTTTGTGTAAACCCATTGCCCGCAACAGAGGAAATTTAATTGGAGGAAGCATAGGAAGATGCAAATCAGCTGAAAACACGGCATTGACATGTAGTGTTGGAAAAAGTGCTAAAGCCCTCAACTCAAGCTTTAGCACTCGACTACAACTGGATACTCTAGTGAAAATGACTTGAAAAAAACTGTAAGTGGGTGAGTAAAATACACTTCAGGTAAAGTGTTTAAATATTTACTTTTAAACATATTTTTGAGTGACTCACTGGCCTCCGCCACTTCATTCTACAGCAGTGTTGTTTAGATCATAACTGAGTCTATTACGGTGACTGATATGAGATGTGTATGTACAAATTCAACTTCTTTCCTTTGCCATTTTTGCATGATAAGAAATTGAGTAGTAATTTGCTTATGTTTAAACATTTTATTTAATATTTCTTGAGAACAACAGTGTTTCCATCAACTAGCAGGCCATCACACAACCATAAATATTAAATATTTAATACATATTAAATAGTTTCATTCATTTGTCTTTGGTATCCTGGTCAGGGTTCAGTGGATCTGGAGCCTATCACAGGAAAACTGGGAACATGGCAGGAGAATTCACCCCGGATGGGACGCCAGTCAATCACAAGGCACCACAAAAACATTCACACACTCATTCATACATAGGGGCAATTTAAAGTAAACAGTAACACGAGCTCAGGATTGAAAAGGGAGGACCTTTGTCTCAGCATTTCTGCTGTACGGACTTTATCCCCTCCATAATCCCCTGAACATAATAAAACTGTCTGAATGTATACTTTGCCTTTCTTTTGGGGAAAGTTATTAGATTTAATTCCAATTATTTGCTATAAAACAAGATCTTGCCAGCCACAGAGTATTTTTAAACTAGATTAGGTATAAAAATTGCGAGCCTGGCAACCCTGTCATTAACTCTCCTGTCTGCTGTTCGTCCACCCATGAAAATGTTCTTTGAAACATCGAAGCTTGAGCATGGGCAGCAGGATTCCTTCCCCAATGGGTCTCTATTATCACTTCCCATGGACCAGGCGCTACTGATGTAAATAATATCTTCTACATCCAAATGACCAAGCAGTGACATTTGTTAGAAAGATGAAAGCAAAAATTTACCTCAACCCTCAGATTAGTACTGTACTTCAAGGCTCTTTTTGTTGATCAATTACAATAAAATTAGATCATCGGCCATATTACTGCATTTAACATTCACATTTTAATAGTTCAATTAGAAAAACTGCTGTTATATCTGTAGCACATATGCTGTATTTTTTTCTGCAGTGAAAAAAAATCACTACCTCATCTAACTCAGCATAAAACACCTTTCAAAATGCATTAGAGTTATATGTACACAGAGCAGATGGATAGTCTGAGCATGACATTTTTGTTACTGAATCATTTCTAGTGATGGATTAAGTTCGACATCGTAAATGTCAGCTATTGCCTGTGCCATGCATTGCATCACAAGCTGGCTAGCCTCATTGTAACCTCCACTGTTTAAGTTGAAGCTTACTCCGAGAAGGTTTTGTTAAATGGCAGGAGCAAAACAAGCAATTTCAATCGCATATTTCAGCACAGGAACTCGTGTCATCACTGCAGTGCTTGGCAGAAATGCTAACTGTATTGAATGTTAGCCTACCATGTAATATCTCACTGAAGGAAACTAAGCCTTGAGGGGGAAAGAAGCTGAGAGCTACTATGTGTTCAATCCAAAAACACAACAAACTGTGTTGCATCATCCTTACATTCAGTCGTCAATAAATAATGGGGTAAAATGTGCTTACATCCACCTGTCATTCTGCCTTTCGCAACAAGGTGGTAGTGGGATTCCTTATCTCTGATTGCACATCCAGCAAGCTCTGTGCCCCTAATGGGGATCTTTCATCTAATAAATTATCTATGAAATGTCTTCATTCTCTCTTGAGCTTCATTGTTTGTGATGCAATAATTGAAGTAGATGCACTCTATTACTTTTCTTCACTTTCTAGAGAACTATAGTTACACACAGTGCAAAATTTTGCATCCCCCATGGTTTTTAAATGGGAAAAAAGAATAGAAGTAACAGTTTAACTCAGACAAGTTAAAAATGAAATGTGGGTGTGTCCTGTAACAAAACAACAATCCAAAACATAAGGCAAAATCAACAGTAAAATAGATATTTTCTTAATCAGATCTGATCTAGAGGCTTTAATTAATGTAAGAGGTATTAGAGAATATATAATTATACCACAGTGCTGTTGAATTCTCTTTATGAGAATTATGAGATTATTATTAAACAAATGTGAGACTGTCTTGTTCTACTGACAGATAATTTTGCTTCTTTCTAAAAATTGAATGCTTAAAAAAATTATTTGCCAATTTAAGGCTGTAATCTCAAGTTTGAAATTTATATAAATATCTAGAAATAGGCTTATTAATCATATTTGCTTTATAGTTATTTTATAATGAGAAATATCACAAACTCCCTTGTATTCAAGGGGTTTATATTTGATAAGATATCATTTGTTTGATAATCTGACTCATAACTGTACTTAATTTGGGTTGTTATTGCATTGGTATCTTCATTACCAGGTACATAAAGTCCCCTCCGAAAGTACTGGAACAGCAAGGCCAATTCTTTCGTTTATGTTATATACTGAAGACATTTGAGTTTCAGATCAAAGGACGAATATGAGACAATAGATGAGAATCTCAGCTTTCATTTCCTGATATTTACAACTAGATGTGTTAAACAACTTAGAACATGGCAGCTTTGGTGGCAGAACACCCAATTTCTATGTGAGCAAAAGTATTGGAACAGATAGTCTTTAAGTACGTATATTAAAGTAAATAACGTGATATTTGGTTGCATATCCCTTGCTTGCTTTAATTGCATCAAGCCTGTGACTAACTGAAAACACCAAACTGTTGCATTCTTCTTTTGTAATGCTTTTCCAGGCTTTTACCGCAGCTTCTTTCAGTTGTTGTTTGTTTCGTGGGGTTTCTCCCTTCAGTCTCCTCTTCAGGAGGTGAAATACATGCTCAAATGGGTTAAGGTCTGGTGATTGACTTGGCCAGTCTAAAACCTTCCACTTTTCCCCCCTGCTGAAGTCCTTTATTGAGTTGGAAGTGTGTTTTGGGTCATTGTCTTGCTGCATGATTAAGTTCCTCCCAATTATATTAGATGGATTTATACATGCATTTGTACATTGGCAAATAGAATGTTTCTGTAGACTTCTGACTTCATTCTGCTGCATCCAATTCTTTACACAATTAATCTAACAGGGGACCAAGAAGGGCAACAGGAAACACCTGTCAGTCATGAGTTCCAATATTTTTATCACTGGAAATATGGGTTGGTTCAAACAAAACATGCCATGTTCTAAGTTGTTTAACACATCTAGATGTAAATATCAGGAAATGAATGTGAAATTCTGATCTATCGTCTCATATTCATCTTTTGATCTGAAACCCAAATGTCTTCGGTGTATAGCAAAAACCAAAGAAATGACCTTGCCATTCCAATACTTTTGGATGAGACTGTAAAGGCATATAAACATAAATATATAACATTGTGAAAGTTTATAATCAAGTATTTATTATAATGAGCATTTTTATCCTTAAAGTGACTAATTCCAGGTTGGGAAAATAATCTATTTTGTGCCAACGATTTACTGAAAATACAAGGATAGTTATATATAAACATATAATTACTGATATGTTAAATATCAACATAGGAAATAAACTGGAGTTCTGTTATTTAAGATTATATGAAAAACATAAAAATCTATGTACAAACTCCAGGTCACCCTGAAGATTGGCAGCCAATTTACCGATGATGAAACACTTCCAGGATGTGTCCTCTCACACAACATATCCATGAGTCCAGTGCAAAAATTATTTTTAACCTCAATCGGATTCATGCGGGTAAATAAAGAATGAATCAAATATATACTGCATAGGCTAAGGTCATAAACCTTAGATTTCTGCTAGAAAAAAAAAAAAAAACAATAATAAAAATTCACATGAACACAGAATGTTTTCTGTAATTTCTCTCTTGGCCCTGCTGTGGTCCTCTCGCCTATCTTTCTTCCCGTTTCATCACTCAGTGTTGCTGCAGCAGAGCTGGCCAGTCCTCAGTGGCTCCAGCTGTGACATATCTGTCAGTCTGACCTTGAATCACTGTGCAAGGCAGTAAGCAACTAGAGACAGCCAGTGACAAATTAGCGCTGCAATCTGTCTCTGCCCGAGACAGCCGTGTGAAATACTGCTGCTCTTGACTCAATGTGATAGATAAAAAAAAAAAAAGATAAAATATGCAACAGCATTGGTTTCAGTCACACAATAGTAAAAATGGCAACTAGCAAGTATTACGCTTCAATTTGAAAGGTGACTGATGGAGAGCGTACGATAAAAAAGCTCAATGAGAAATGCTGATGCAACTTGGCTTAAGCCTTATTCGCACTCATCAACATTAAATCTTCGACAGAGCTGAGACGAGCAGCCTGAGACGAGCAGAAAAAAAAGAAAAAGCAAAAGAAAGAAAGCACGAAAATACTCTGAGCTTCACACTGACTTGTGTTTTTCATCTTAACTTGAATTGGGGTCTCCTGGAAAGTTGCAGCCAAACAGGAGGGACGGAATTAAAGTAATTTCCATTCCACTTCAAAATGCTTTTTACCATTTTCATGAGTTTTTCTAGGAGCTTATGGTTAAATTCGTAATCAGCCTCAAATCTAGCCTGAAGAGAAAGAGAAACCTAATTTGATAAGGAGGTAATGAAGCTACACAGTAATTATCTTAGATAACCTATTTGTGGCACTGGTTGAGCAGTGATGAGAATTCTATTTAGCATAGCTGGCTGATTCCTCTATTTTGATCAGGCAGAAGATTTGCTTTATAACCCAGGCCAATTTACTTTGAACTCCCAAAGATGCCAGGGATCATTACATTGAGAAACTTCAAATACCCTCGTGGGACTTGATGATTCAAAGCAAGAGGTATTAAATCTCAACTGATAGCATCGCTATTATGCACGCCATTCATGCAGTTTCTTTTCTTTTTCCCCTGTGGTCAGCATCCACGTGCAATACTGGAACACATTTTACAGTGGACCACAAATCAAGTATATGACCGTAATCATTATAATCCATTAAACACTATGCAAATTTGTTGCATATAAATTTTCTGAAACCAACAAACATCAGCTCGCATCCAGGTTAATTTGATACCTCATAAATTAGCAGGGCTCCAGCTCCAAGGTGGGTTTGGTTTGTTTTTGAAACATTCAGTTGCCATCGAGGAATGATACTGTATTACCCCTGACTGCTAATAGTGCTGTACCATTCCCCCTTGTTAAATGAATAGAGCCGGTTATTAAAACTGACAAGATTAATTAAACAGACATAAATTAAAACATTAAGAATCTATCAAATGAAAGCAGCAGCGTATAATTAACTACAGAACTTAGCATTCAATTGCTGTGCATTCTGTTGGCAAGGAGACATGAATAATACGTACTGTTTCAAGGTACCACAGCTCTCTAAAGACACTTCCTTTCTCGAGAGATGCTCGGCCATTTCCATGCCTCAATTATGCATAAACCTATCTCCTAGGATTACAGTGGCATTTACTCTTGGTTTTCTCCTAACTATATACTGCTATTAAAAACTGTGGTATTATGGGTGGGGGAAAAAGGTGCTTAACAAAAAAAATACAGCTTAAAATAACGGTGATATTTAAGTGTGTGAAGTTTAAAAGCCAAGAGATACACAGTGACAAAAAAATCAAAGCCAAAATCAGAAAGGTTATGTCCACTTCAGACACCTGTGAGAATAAAAATATGACCCATAATCAATCTGACAACCATACTCTCTAGGTTTACCAAACACCTTTACTGCCGCTCCCATGTTATATTGTGTCTGTGTAATTACACATAATCTGTACACTCTCCGAAAAATGATACTAAACTGTACCTGTCCTTGTTGCTGGTTTATGTACTTTTATGTATATTTCACTTGGAAGTGTGAATATATTGTACCTTTAACCCTCTACTACATGAATTATTACATTTACATTAAAAATATGAATTTTAATAAAAAATGTATGTTTCAAAATTTTTAGAAAGTGTTTTTAGCGTGGGGGGGGGGGGGGGGGTTGTCCATATAGTCAAAAATAACACAAAATATATGAGATGGCGGTTTTTTTGTTTGTTTGTTTGTTTGTTTTGTTAAAGTTAAAACCCCGTTTTTTCACTTACGTAAGAAAATAGTAATTTTGTAGTATTGAGATAATTTAAGATAAATTAATTATTGCCATATGGCAACACCATGCAGTAAAGCATTTAAAAAGATATGGTATATAATTGGACCATACTTTTTAGAGCAGGGACAGTGACACCATTGGAAGGGCTAAAAATCCTCATGCTTTCTTGCACTTGTTTCGTGAATATAACATGAAAATATCTAAAAAAATTATAAATATGCATTTCCATTGTATAAAAATCACAACGTTTGTTAATCCAATGAGCTTTACATTCTGTGGCATTTAGAACTTTCGTGAAATTTGCTGCTGCAGTAGACTACAGACTGAAATACTACCCATGTGCTGTTTAGATGCAAAATATAGCATGGAAATTCTATTTTGTAGTGTTTCTAGCTAGAAACTACGACCTGCGTAGCATTTTGATTAATGTGACAGTGTGTTGGATGCAGCACTGCTGTAGTCTGGTATAAAATGGGCTTAAGAGGAGCTCCAAATTGAATGACAGTTTTGATCTGACAGTTTAAATTACTATTTTAAAATATTCCATAAATCAAGTTTATATGCAGAAAACTACTAGAGTGAAGTTTTAAAGGTACTCTACATGCACATACAAAAGGTGTATGTTCAAAGGTAGCGACCCAGCAACAAGCTATGGTACAGTTAAATACCTTTTTTCCAAGAGTGTATACAGTGTTACTGATGAAGCACAGTAGTACATCGTATGTAAATGCACATGTGGATTAACTACAGTTTTGACATTTTAAAGTCTACCTTTTATGTAATTTCAACAAAACAAATTTTAATTTATCAGTGATTACAAGCAGTGATGTGTTGATTGAGAAACATTTCAGTTCTAGAAAGTGTGCAGTTTTCAAAACTTCAGATAGTATAAAATGTCAAAATTTCACCATGTGATAGATATTACCAAGCGCCAGCATTGGTAATATCTACCAGCATAGTTCCTGCATAGTTCAAATGCATACATGGGTGCTTTCAGATAGAAAGGTCTGATTGTAAAATAAGCAGTTCAAGCAAATGTAATGATTACCCCATTATACCTGAGAGAGACCTGATGCTCTGTTACAGCTGTCAAGATAGACTTGTGTAAATGAGCCAAAATTGTGTATTTACTGTACCTGATCCATCTGTAACAGAGCAGACATCCTCAGTAATTACATTCACTAGTGCTGTGTGTATACTTTATTAATAATACTTATATCTCATGCAACTCCATACAAAAACACACTGTAATGTGCTTATCATAACAATTCTGTGCCAGTATGTCTGTTGAATATCATTCTCTTCCATAATCTACAGGAATTTGTGACAATCTTTTGAGACTTGTGAGCCCTGCTGTTTGTCTAATGTGAACAGGTCAAACTTTTAATCTCAAATCTATCCATGTGACACTGGCCTTTGATTTCCTCTGAATAGAAGCTACATTGTTAAAATTAATGACAGTGCGTCCCATAGGTGTCCCTCAGGGATGTGTGCTAGCCCTTTGGCTATTATCGATTTACTCTAACAGCCTCGTATTACACTATTGATTTGTCAAAGTACAGAAATATCCAGAAAGCACAACTGTAGGGGCAATTATACTAGCACAAAGGTGTATAGAGAGCTATCACTGAGAGCTATAAACCCACATAATTGAAATAATTTAATATGAAATACTGCAAAAGTGAAGGAAATAAATGGATAATAAACTTCAGAAGACACCGTTGGGGATTTTATAAATATGCAGTATAAATATACTGCTGTGTGTGACAATTAATGGCTGTCACTCACCAAGAACTCTGTGGCAGTTCAGCATAAACTATTAATTATATAAGTTCCAATCCAGCAGTTATCGATTTTCTCAGACACTAGCAGGCTTTTAAAACCAAAAGTGCATGCAAAATAAAATAAAAGATTTTTATGCTGCAATTTTGCTATTTGAAATGCAACATGACCTCAAACAGGAGCATATTCAGACATCATACATTGCAACTTTGCAATTTAGTAATTATTACACTGCAGGCCATGATATTAGATCAGAGGCTAAAATCTAATCTATCAATTGCTCAACAATGAAACTATTACGGTTGAACAATGCATTATGTCACAAAGTCTCTTTGACGGCAGAATAAAAAAAAAAGTAATGTGATTACACATATACACTTAAGACAGATAGGCAGCTAAATTTGTGATTCCACAATCACTTCTTAAATACATGTACATGTACATAATGCTCTACTGGGTACATGTTGCGATTCCTCCAAATATCAAACATGGTAAAGAGAAAAGCTAAACTTACATTTCTGTCATCTGTCCTTTCGTGTAATTTGTACTCTGATTAGACAATGTGTGCTTAGTCTTTCTACTTTGAGTCTGCAGTCTAGGCTAGAAAGAAATCAGCCCTTCACTTCTTCCACAGAAATCCAAAATAATCCACCTTAAGAAATTTGTTAAGAGCAAATAATCTGTCATAATGTAATAATGCCAGAAACAAAACCTTATATTGGTATATTTATATCTTTGAAACACAGAGAGGGTTTAGTCCTGCAAGCACATTTTACATTTTACAGAAGGTCCCTGTTTCTCAGCATTAATTATTTCACTTATTATAAACTGAAATGCTGAAGTCCCTTCACGTGCATATGTAGCTGGCGATGTGTCACTCCTCGAGCCAGTTCAAATACAGTCCCTCAACAGCATATCTCTAATAGCAAGTGGCAGCCTGCTCTGTGCAAAGAGCAATATTGACACAAGTGTTTGCAGGAAAAGAGTTCCCATCTTATTATCTGGTGGTTGGCATGAACGGAATCCTTGTGGCTGCAGAGAAGCTTCACTGCTCATGTTTGTACAGCTAACAAATCTGCACGCCTGATTAGTTGACGATTCCGAGAACGCCGCTATTGTCCATCACGAATTCTGTGTCTGCCTCCGATAACACGCATGCAGTCCAGTCATGGAGAAAGGAAAAAAGATTGCATCATGACAGTATGTTGTATTCGTTCAAAAGTAGGATCCCTCTGGCATGAAATACCGAATTCAGCCGTCAGACGCCTTTCTTATTTGTTTGCGTTTAATCATTTGCATGAAGGCTTTTCGAGGAAATGTGACTGGAATACAAATGTCGAAGTTCAAAATGCCTACTAGCTTAGCCCACTCAGTTAGAACGGCGCCACAAGTTTGTGATTGTGCATAAGATGAGCCGGCGGCAAGCTAGCCGAAATGTGAATGAACATAAAGGCCTACGCTGTCTATCTTCACCTCCACAGAGGCAGGAATGTGGGAGTACGGCAGCGTTTTATAGTGTGATGGCTTACTTATTCACATAAAATTCACAGACTTTCCAGGGCTGGTGTACTACAGGAAGGCAGAATGATGAAGTAACCAGAAGGTAACATTTAAATACTTATAAACTATGCCTGAGTTGAATAAAAATTTGATACTTGTATTCTAACTTAACTACATTGATATTTTTTACTCTTTACATTTTCATTTAGATCTTCAAACCACTCAGTATGAATACAGTATACAGTATACATTTCTTTAAAACATATTATCAAATCCAGGCTATTAGTTTAACTTATTCTCCATACATTACAGTACCACTAATTCAAAGTGGGAGATATAGTTGGATTACATTAGGTTTTATATGAATTACTTTGTAAGAAATGGTTCAAACGCTAATCATAAAGCTTGTGTACAGTATATTGTTAAACTTTTAAATATTTGAGTACATTTAAGTGCGGCTAACTAATTAACAACAACAAAGCATGAAGTTCTGCATTAAGTAAAGCAAAAATCACTTGGGGGCATGCTTTTATAGGAAAATAATCAAGGATGGTGTGATGCGGCCTTTTTTAAAATTATTTTCCTTTAACAACATATTATAGAAGTGATTTATTCCTGTTATACCTCACCAATTTGACAACATTATTTTTTAAAATTTATTAAAGAAAAACATTTTATGCTTTATTTCAATTTATAGTTACCTTTATTGTTGTGGAACATCTGCAAAACAAGTTAGTTCCTGTTATCACTCCCCAGCCTCTCTTATTTTCCTTGGTCTAAAAGTTGATAAGAAGAAAAAATGCAGCTTGTCATGTTACAGAGAAACCTCAAAGCGCAACGTCCACTGTCCTGAAGACTTTTCCATGTCAGAAAACTTACATTACAGCTTTACTTCTGACTGTTACAAAGTGCTGACACTGGAGACTCCTTCCAAAAATGTAAAATCAATGTCTGCTCACAGACAACGTCGCCATATTAACAATTATACGCACTTTATGTGGCACACTAAATCTGTTTTATGTGGAGTGTCCTCCATGTGAAATTTATTATTATAGAAATTATACCATATTAGAACAAGACAATTAATATACACCTTTGATTTGGCTTGCAGCTGGCACTACTGTCAGAGGTGTTGTTATAGTAAATTAATCAACACCTTCTGATCAATCAGACAACAACGCTGTGGTATAAAACTTTAACTTAGTTAATTACTTACTTAATATTACTTATGGTTTATTACCTGTGGTTCATGGTTTGTTCATGTTCACTAATGCAGTAAATAATGTTAGGGAACCTTAATGCAAACAGTTGTGTTTTCTAGTCAAATGCGAAAATAAAAACACCCACTGAATTATGTCTTATTATTTTCTGTTCATAAAAATGAGAGGTCAAGAACAATAATATAGCATAGACTTTTCTTTTTAAGCAGTTTGCACAAGTAATAATTTTAGACACTATGTGTTTTCTATTTTGTCGTAGCTGTTTGAAAAAGCTATCTGAGCCACTGAATAACACAAACAAATATCAAAAATGTTGTTTACACACTTGTCTTACAGGGCTGTTTTCCTGCAAGAACAAGTTACACCACACTTTCTTCCAGGATCAGTGAGGAGGAGGATGTTAAGGCACAACAGATGAAAGCAGAACATGGCTGCAGGAGCGTGTTGATATTGGAGCGGATATAAGGGAGGCCACTCATTTAATGTCAACTGAAGGAGAAGCGTGCGCATGGGTGACTGAATTCCACTATTACCCCATCTTGTCATGCTTGATTTCCAATAACAGCAGGTGTGTGGATATCACCAGGACATATCTGCATCTTCGCAGGCTGTCACAGACTGGGAGGGAAAACAGAGAAGAGAGTCAGGGCTGGATGACAGCCTCTCCACAGTCAAGCTATTTACATGACAGCCAGGCAATTGCACAGGAGCAGAAACTTTCAAAGCATCATTACAGAAATGCTTCAGTATCAATGGCCTACTTTCCTCAGATTTCCGGATTTTAACAAAAGCCTCTCTCACATTACTACATTTGACTGTATTTGGATATTTACTGTTGAATTAATATTTATTTTCAGATTAATGATTTCTTTTGTATCCTCAACGGAGGCTTTAATAGATTTGAGAACAGAAACAAAATATGTTAGCATGGACATGTGAACAATTTCATATGAATATTTAAAGTATATTTATTCTGTTTACATTTTATGCGCTTACATACATTACTTTTTTTTATATATATATTTTAAACAGTTATTATTATATCTTTCTGCTACTGATATTATGTATTGCACTATTATTATTGTACTGTTTTTATGTGTGACTGTCTTTTGTTTCTTTATTCTCAGTTTTTTTAATGTATGAAAGATGCTATATAAATAATGTTTATAAAGTTATTATTATTACAGTTTAATCAATATTATTGCCCGAGACAAAACAAAAAAACACTGAATAGAAGTTAAATAAGCAAACCTAAATCTTTGTGGATCTTATTAACTGGTCACTCTCAGATCCTATTGCAGCTTTAAATAAGTCTTTATTAAAGGCTGACACACTTGGAGAGTAAACCTGTTAAGCCTAGAGATAAAATACTCACAGATAGTGTAGTATTAACTGTAAAACATAAACATGTGGCATGACTAAAGTGCCTAAAAAGAGCGTGTACCTATAAAGATTGTGGCCTTTTCTGATTAGATTAGATCCAGATTGTCATATACAGGTGCATCTCAATAAATTAGAATGTCGTGGAAAAGTCCATTTATTTCAGTAATTCAACTCAAATTGTGAAACTCGTGTATTAAATAAATTCAGTGCCACAGACTGAAGTAGTTTAAGTCTTTGGTTCTTTTAATTGTGATGATTTTGGCTCACATTTAACAAAAACCCACCAATTCACTATCTCAACAAATTAGAATATGGTGACATGCCAATCAGCTAATCAACTCAAAACACCTGCAAAGGTTTCCTGAGCCTTCAAAATGGTCTCTCAGTTTGGTTCACTAGGTAAATCACAAACATTCACTGCCAAATTAGCTGGCTGTTCACAGAGTGCTGTATCCAAGCATGTTAACAGAAAGTTGAGTGGAAGGAAAAAGTGTGGAAGAAAAAGATGCACAACCAACCGAGAGAACCGCAGCCTTATGAGGATTGTCAAGCAAAATCGATTCAAGAATTTGAGTGAACTTCACAAGGAATGGACTGAGGCTGGGGTCAAGGCATCAAGAGCCACCACACACAGACGTGTCAGGAATTTGGCTACAGTTGTCGTATTCCTCTTGTTAAGCCACTCCTGAACCACAGACAACATCAGAGGCGTCTTACCTGGGCTAAGGAGAAGAAGAACTGGACTGTTGCCCAGTGGTCCAAAGTCCTCTTTTCAGATGAGAGCAAGTTTTGTATTTCATTTGGAAACCAAGGTCCTAGAGTCTGGAGGAAGGGTGGAGAAGCTCATAGCCCAAGTTGCTTGAAGTCCAGTGTTCAGTTTCCACAGTCTGTGATGATTTGGGATGTAATGTCATCTGCTGGTGTTGGTCCATTGTGTTTTTTGAAAACCAAAGTCACTGCACCCGTTTACCAAGAAATTTTGGAGCACTTCATGCTTCCTTCTGCTGACCAGCTTTTTGAAGATGCTGATTTCATTTTCCAGCAGGATTTGGCACCTGCCCACACTGCCAAAAGCACCAAAAATTGGTTAAATGACCATGGTGTTGGTGTGCTTGACTGGCCAGCAAACTCACCAGACCTGAACCCCATAGAGAATCTATGGGGTATTGTCAAGAGGAAAATGAGAAACAAGAGACCAAAAAATGCAGATGAGCTTAAGGCCACTGTCAAAGAAACCTGGGCTTCCATACCACCTCAGCAGTGCCACAAACTGATCACCTCCATGCCACGCCGAATTGAGGCAGTAATTAAAGCAAAAGGAGCCCCTACCAAGTATTGAGTACATGTACAGTAAATGAACATACTTTCCAGAAGGCCAACAATTCACTAAAAATGTTTTTTTTATTGGTCTTATAAAGTATTCTAATTTGTTGAGATAGTGAATTGGTGGGTTTTTGTTAAATGTGAGCAAAAATCATCACAATTAAAAGAACAAAGACTTAAACTACTTCAGTCTGTGTGCATTGAATTTATTTAATACACGAGTTTCACAATTTGAGTTGAATTACTGAAATAAATGAACTTTTCCACGACATTCTAATTTATTGAGATGCACCTGTATACCTATTCCTTGGTTAGATTATATTACTCATTGTGGGGGGAATTTAAATTGAGGTCATTTAAACAAAAAAGAAAAAATACAGGGTGTTCAGAAACTTTTGACTGGCAGTGTATATCAGTCACAATGGAACTTTAATGCTTTTAGAAAATATGACATGTTTCTCCATCCTACATAAAATGTATGCATGTACTTTCCCGCAACCTCCACCGGTGTCAGGTTTGGAGTTTTTTGTTGTTGTTTTTTTCGGGCTGATCCTCCCACGACGAGTCAAAATCAAAAGTGTTTCTACCTGCATGGGAACATTTCAATATTGATTTTTTTTTCCTAAAGCTTCTAACTAAATCAGAATCCTTTAACTTCCATAAGAAATTGATGATTAATCTTCTGATTGGGAGATACTTGTCCATGCTTATATCATTTGTATCAGATTTCTTTCTTTGAATAATTCCATCCATCCATTCATTTTCTGCACCAAATTTTCATTAGTCTCTCCAGGGGAGCCTGGAGCCTATCCCACAGGACTCGGGGCACAAGGCAGGGGACACCCTGGACGGGGTGCCAACCCATCATACACCCATTCACACACTACGGACAATTTAGAGATGCCAATTAACCTACAGTGCATGTCTTTGGACTGGGGGAGGAAACCCCCAAGGCACCCAGAGTACCTGGAGGAAACCCCCAAAACACAGGGAGAACATGCAAACTCTGTGCACACAGGGCAAAGGCAGGAATCAAACCCCTATCCCAGGAGGTACAAGGCAAACGTGCTAACCACGAAGCCACCATTAATAAGTCCAGCCGTGTGGTATTGTATTGGTAATGCTTTACATTAAGGTTCCTCTAACTAAAATTATTTACTGCAATAATTTAAATGTGACGAACACAAATATAATTTATGTAAGGAGTAAAACATAACATGGCATGCTATTATTTCAGTCAGGCACATAATTTCATTTGCACCATTATCATAGCACCATATTTGATACATGAGATAATGCTGTCCAAAGTGAATTCTGTAGAAATAGAAGTTGCAGCTACAGATGGTGAGGGTTCACTGTTAATTATGAGCAAACACAAGAGCTCAACATGAAAGCATAATTATCCTTAGCCCAAATGATTAAATGTTTGAGAATGAAACGCTGAGGTGGCTTTATTCAGAATAACTGCTGATACATAGCCGTCCTGCACAGGTCAAATTTCATATTATAGCATGTTTAGGGAAGGACTTACACAAATATGCCACATTTCTATTACCAATAATCTGACTGCTCATACACTGCCATAAATGTGGTCTATTAAATCAGGTATCAGGATATTGCTCCAGGTCTACTCAGTTTATCTGCTATTTATTGACAGCACCCAGGTAAATTCAAAATATCCTCAAATGACTCCAAGCATTGAGCGCATTTTGATTCCCTCCAATAGGCACCATATTGAGTAGCATTTATCGCGCTCAAACACCTGTACCGAAATAAGAAAGCCACCCCATTCTTTTTTAGAAGTGACAGCGTTAGCAGAAGTATTTTTTGGGTGGCCATGCCACTCTCGCCTAGCCTCTGCTGTGTCAGTGCCAGTGGTATGCCCTAAAGTAGTGTCTCTTTGATGTACGGTAATCTCAGAGTGTGCAGCACTTTCGCTCTCAGTTCTGGGAGAGACCAAGAGCTCTTCTTCAGCACAGTCACAACTCAGCCGATGGGAAGGAACCCATTCAGACCCTCTGCTCGGGGTGCACGTCTGTAGAACGCTTATTCTGTGAGGCAGCTCACTCAACGGTGCACTCCATGTTAATTCTTCTGGAGATGTATTCATCTGGAGGATGAGGAGACAGACATGTCTTATGCACCCGATCTTTACAGGGTGTCTGTTTTAGTCTTACCAAGTTTTCAAACAATCACCATGTGCTCCCACACGTTCATGTGAAGTGTATGGTTGAAAAAATAATGAGCTGTGTATTTCCTTCATCTTGCATCACCTCAAATACAATTTCTATTTGAAGACATTGTTTAGACAGAGAAGGGACATGTGAAAGGACTGTGCAGAGTTGCTCTCTGTTGGAAAATGAATATGATGAGTAATACATGAGGAATGTCGCATCTCACTGTACACTTCCATTAATGTTGAAGGATCTAGTTGGTTTCTTTCGGAGGACAATGAAAGAAGGAAGGACACCCCAAATACTTGAAGTCGATGAGCATCTGCTGTGTGCCTTGGTGATGACTATGTTTAAACTTAAGTTTTAAGCTAAGGTTTCATTCATTGGGTTTGAACAATGGATTGTGGCCTTAGTGTTATATGGTTCTATCAGGTTTAAGATTGACAGAAGAAATAATATTACAGTCATGAGATTTCTCTATCACACAATCACTACCAGGCTGGAGAATCAAAACTCATACATGTGCTTCCTATGAGACATGTGTAGCCACCCAAAAAAAGAACCTTTCCAAACTAAGACTAATGCAACATCTGGACACACTTGGAGAAATGAACATGTTTTTAAAGAGCATGAATGCAAAACCTTTTTGGGCTGCTTGACTGAGTCCCGATGGTACCACAGTCTCTGAGTTGACAATGCAAGTTTAAGGCTGTTTCTATGATCAGCCCAGAGAATAGGTCAAATCCCAAACGTTCAATACAAAGAGCAAAACTGTTAAAATTTTTTGTTTCAGTTGGGGTCAAAACAAGTCAAAACAAAAGATATATTTAGTAATGTATTAGCCAGCATGCTTCCTTTAAATAAACCATGCTTTAGGGAATAGGTAGCCTATATGTAGCTTCTTTGCTTTTTACAGAAACGTTCATGTAGCTAGTCCAGAATGAATGAATGGCCACGATTTCATATATTCGAAAACCAGTCAGGACTGTTGCAGAAACAGCAGTGCTGTTTATCTGCACATGCATCAGTTATACATTTACCAACAAACTAACTGGCCCTTTTTATCAAAGGGCTTACAGCCACCATGTTGACGGTTATGCAGTCAAATTTCTAGCAGTGGCTTGTTTCTACTCCATACTGTCTCTAATAAAATCCTTTTTTTTTTTTTTTTGCTACTTTTGTCAAGTAACACGTCCCTGGTTTGGCAAATGTCAACCTTGCATTACATTTGACCAACCAATTGCACCAACAGGATCAGATGACATAACCACAACGGCTTACCTAACATCAGCTAGCTTGCTAGTGAAGTTGGTTTCTGGTTTCAATTACACAGGTAGCTAGATAGCTTTTCTAATCTATTATGTTGTGTAAATATGTCATGGTAGTGCCAAAGGACTACAGAACTACACTACCCATCAGCCCCAGCACGACGCATGCCGCAGTAATCACTCTCACCTGTGTCTCATTACACTCTGTTAGCACCACTATTTAAGTTCTAGTCTCACTGTCAAGCTTTTGTTGTAGTTGTTGTTTGTTATCATGTGTGCCACGTTATCGCATATAGCCTGTATGTTTCTTGTCTCATATCCATAGTTCATGTTAATGGTTCTTATTTTCACTGTTTTGTTGTTTAAGCGTTATCTTCTCCAATAAATTACCTGCACTTGCATCTGCCTCTTTTACCAATTCCTGACAGAAAGCTTGACCGACCAATGGATGCAGCAGATTTTTTTGAGTTCCAGCGGGTGCTCCTGGAGAAGATGTGCCTGATGTGAAACCAACAGGGGAAGGGAGATTGGGTCAGCTGGAATGGCTCGAAGCCATGCACCCTTTTAGGAAATTTTTTGTGGAGAGGGCTCCCGACCAGGCTGGGACTATCAAGCAGTGAGGATGTCACTCCGCCTCATTGCTCAGCTGAGGATGTCCCTCTACCCCTCTGCCCCAGAGAGGATGCCATTACGGCTCACGGCCTCACCATGGGCGTCACTCCGTCTCCCTGCTCCACCTCGGATGTCACTACACCACCTGTCTCCACTTCAGACGTTGGTTCACCTCCTTGCTCCGCTGAGGAAATCACACCTTCCCCCTACTTCACAGTGTACATCACTCTACCCTCTTGCTTTGTGGATGATGTCACTCCCCAAGTCATATAATAAAAGAACTCAATAATAAACTCAATAAACAGTCCCTCCACGATTTAGCAATTTTGCGTTCGCAGAAATTAATGCAAAATTAAGGAAACTCCGCAATATTCGCAGGAGCTTGCAATTTTTCTAAATTACTGCAGATTTTCTGCAGATTTGGGCCAAGACACGTCATGTGACATCATCACAACGTGCATTCAGCCAAAGCCCTCTTCAATTCACGTGCATCGAACATGAGTACAGCTAAAAGGTCTCATTTACATTTTAACTAACATCACTGCGAAAGGCCATGCAAAACAATTTTATGCAATCGCAATTTCGTTAATTCAAGTAGTTTTCTGCAAAAAAGCACAAAAAATACACAAACTGCATTGGAAATTTTGAAAAATGGCACGGCAAAATCAAGCATTTTTGGCCACAACAATCACAAAAACAAACTCCGCAAAATCCTGTTGGGACTGATTATAAGGATTTAATAACACTGATAATCATAGGTTGGGATTTCCCAGGGATAATTATGATCTCCTGGATTACTGAGCATAGATGGCTGAGGCATAGTCAGGATTCAAACTAGAAACCCAATTAAGTACAATTTTCAATTCAAGGCCCCTTTTTGCACTCGAACTATTTTTCTATCCTAACAGCCTATTGTTGCATACAGTGCATATTGTAGTACAATATGCACACTTCCATTTTATTTTTTAAGGATGTAAATAGGTGTATCGTCTGGCTAATGCTAATTTTCACCCACATGCAATGGAGACTCGGATATTGTCCTCATTTGTGCATAGGAAATAATTTAACTTCGATTTAAGCTGTCCCATGGTCTTGCATTCATAAGGCAAAATGACACTTTCTTAACTACACATCTTGGCATATGCAGCTCTGTTAGTTCATTTATAACTGCACGGGACATTTACAGTATTTGAGCTAGGTGAGGGACAGAGCTGTAATGGCCGTCACACTCTCAGCTCGCGGTAATTATCAGGTCTGCTGGAGGGTTGCGCGCTCATGCTGCTCACTTCTTCATTTTCATGTTGTTATGTAGAGGTGTTGTTGTGGGAATGGAATGAGAGGTGGCACCATGTCCCAGCGCAAACCATGCATCTTCTGAGCTGCTGAATCATTCCTCAGCGCAGCCACACAAGCTCTCAGATGTGCAAGAACAAATTAGAATCACCTTCCCCGCCTTGTCAAGAGATGTCTTGTGGAGAGGGGGTACTCGCACAGGTTGCTAGGTTTGAAGAGGCATGGGTGGACAAATGAGTAAGAGACATCCTCTGATGTGTGTTTTCAATCCAGCCTGCTACATTGCTGGGAAAGGTAATCAGGGTGTGTAGCATGCTGATTAGCTAGTTAGATCATGCTGGGAGTAAGAAGAGAGAAAATATATGTATTAAGTGGGAGTCTTAGACAACTGGACGCAATGTCCTAGCTAGAGGCTCCGGGCAATTATGCACATACAAGGAGAATTAGCCTCCTTCAAAAAGCAGTGTTGGCTAATAACACATTCTGAGCACAGCACTATTAGATACTTGGTTAAGTTGTCTGTGGGTTGTTCATTAGACTTTTTTAGCTGATGAAGAAAAAATAATCATGTAGGCTACTATAGACAAGACAAGAAATTCTTGCAATTGTGTCTTATTGAGTCCCATGCTTCTAAAGGGCTCACAGTTTTATTGAAGTATTCACTCGTAATGACAAAGTCTGATTTCCATCCAGACACTTAATAGCATGAAATCTGCTAGACTCGCTGTGTGACTGCTTCCACTGCAGCATTTATTCCCTGATATGTATGCAAGCACGCAAGCATGTCTTCCTATATTTTTCTTCGCTCGTATGTGTAGAACTGTCTGTCAAGCTCATAATGTGTTGTTACTCCAATGTGGATATGCACTAGCTCAGCAAAAGTTCAGCAAATAAAAGACAAATTTCTCTGTCTATTTACCTCCACTAGTTTGTCAACAACATTAAGTGACTCTGACTCGGTGGAACAACAGAATTCGAGATCGAGAACAAAAAAAAAAAAAAAGATTGAATATGGATTTACAAGTGAGATGGTAAATAACAAGCCGAAACCAAAAGTCCAAGAGCTGGAGTCACAGAAAATATATAATGTCCATTCAGGGTCATTTGACCAGAAAGTTTAGAGAATCTTGCTGTAACTCAATTTCCCTCTCTCCCAATATAGGAAGGTGATGCTAATCACCTTGCTAATGGTTTTAATTACCAGTATAACAGTTAGAATAATCTTGGCTTGCTAGCATTTGGCTTTGATTACTTTATGTGATATTAGCTTAATATTAACTTGTGAATTCAAATAGCTACTAATGGAGATTTAACATTAACTAGCATAACCTGTAAGCTAGGTAATGATAATGTGCTATGCTAGCTGGTGGAGTGGTTTAATGTTCCCACGTTTGGACCAAATCTGTTACAAGTGTAATAGTTAGTCTACTGTTAGCTTGCTAGTGGTTATATTTAATTACATAATATGTTATTAATAATAGCTGGCTTATTAGCAAACATGGGTAGGTGCTAAAATCAAATAGCGACTGTAACATTAGCTAAGCTAACTGTTAAGCTGGAAGTGATAGCATAGTGATTCTAATGTTTGCTGAATATCTTAATGTTGCTAAGTCCAGACCAATTCTGTAACCAATGTATTTTATTATTTATTTAATTGTGTGTGTGTGTGTGTGTGTGTTCTTAAAGAGCTATTCAGAGGGCATATTTTTTCCAAATATTACAAAATACTGCATTCAAGTTTGACAGTTACATACACATGGAGTGGCAGAGTTTTTAATATAAATAATAAAGGCTTTGTAGGGAATATGTCTATCATTTCTGATATTTATTCATAGTTAGGGAGGTGGAGGTTTTCTGAAGAGACCAGGAAATTGGATTTGGTTAGGGTTTTTTTTTTTTTTGGTTCTCACTTGCATTAAATATGAATCAAGGAAGCATGTAATGAGGCTGAGACCGAAATGGATGGTGTTAAAGTTGATTGATGACTGACCATCCACTGTTCCGGATGATCAGATCACATTTGCTTGATAAAATTTCAAATCAAGTTGTCTGCCTTCTGAGGAGACTCGACTCTCAAACGGTGACTGATATTGAGTTCCTTCATGGACCTTTATGGAGAGTTTCAGTAAATGTCTTGACTGTGGAAATGGAAGCGACGTATGATATACTGACTCTACTCACTTTATAGGTATGGAGACAGATACAGAGTTACTAGTTGTGGTTAGTATATTTTTCACAATGAAAATGAGCAATGAACAATGAACCACAATGAAAATTTGGGTGAGTATGCCAGCTGAAACAGTCTGATCCAGACTTATTTTTAGATGCTGCTGAGGCCAGAGTTGAACATGGCAATTTAAATCTTTGGTTATTATATTGGGTTAAATCCTGGGCCATTATCAACCTTGAAAAACCTCCCAGATGATCCAAGGAAGGCTGATCATTGAGCTATAAGGGAGGCTCTGTTGATGGACATGAGCTTCTGTGCTGTGCACTCTCAGTTCCAGAATTTCAGTCATCCAAAAGAGTGCATTGTAAGAATTGGTACATCTGTAAATGTATTATTTATCATATTTATAGCATTGATTTATTTGTACCCTGTGGATGGCTAATAACTGAAGTGCAGTTCCATAGCTGTTTACCAGCTTTTAACCGCAATAATAGAATAGAAAAATACCAATGTACTAAACTGAACCCGTTTTTGCTTTAACTATGAAAAAGTTGACTATTTGACTACTTTTATGTAAAGTATATAGGGCCTGATGTGGCTCGGTAGCTAGAAATGGCCCGGAGTGAGAGAACAGAGGAGCAGAGAGGCTGGGGTTCGGGTAGCACCGAAATCTGCACAGGGGAACATCAGGCACAATCGAGGCATGCAGCATGGATCAGCTTAAGAATACCAGGCAGCTAGAGATCAAACGAGACATATGAAGGACTGAAGCCAGCAATCTCTGATTTCTGCCTCTGAGCATGTGTGATGATCTGGCAAATCAAAGCAAACTTTCTGATGTGCCGGCTTAGATAGCAACCAGACCGCATCCTCATTTGGAAGTCTGAAAGCTTCACAAAAGCCCATGGAGGCCATCATGCAAAAAGAAGACTACACGGAAAGTCTTTGGTTGTCATACAACTTGTTCTCTCCTACTTTGGGCCTGCCAAAGACAGGAAGCCGGTCTGCAACACAAAGGCTGGCCTGGAGACAAAGAGAAATCCAATCCAACAATGAAGATCATTATGTTCTTATTCAGATTGTAATCAGAGCTAAATGATTGCTTCTGGACTAATCCCTCTTAACAGCTCATAACAATTTTATTTCAATCTTAATTTTCCCATTGCCAAGCAATCCCAGACAAATATATGGCACACAGATCATAAAATTACTTGGGGTCACTCATTTAGACTTGATATAATACCTGATCATATATATGTATATAAGGAGTGTAGTCATGAACATGAAATTTGATACATACAGGCTTAAATAATTATCAGTTCACTCTTGGAATTCACTAATTGACGTGCCGGTGGTGATGCGGGAGGCAAGCAGTCCTTCATGATTGACTGCGACAGTAGATTAGTGTCTCAACTCCATGGTTGCTGTGCCAAGCACACTTTTCCCAAGACGATAAAATTTCCCTCCTCCCCAAATATGCTGTTTGTCTCAGAAATACATCACATTCCATTACAAATTCTGCTTAATGTTGTCTTTAAACCCTTACATGTCTGTATCTTTAAGAAATGAGAACATTATGTTTGCAAGTGGTGTAGCATTGCTCCCTGACAGCTCCAGGTTCTCTGGTTCGATCCTGAGCTTGGTTTAATGTCTGTGAGGTGTTCCACATGTGTCCTCATGGGTTTCCTCCAGACACTGGATTGCATTGGCTACACTAACTTGCACCTAAATGTGAATGTGTGTGAATGTGTGTGTGCGATTGTCTGGAATCCCATTCAGAGTGTACTGCTAAAAATCTTTCCACAAGCAAAAAGTAACACTAGTGAGACAAAAACAAACAACATACAAATATGTGATAATACTGATACAATACATATACTGATATGTGACAATGCATGAAATTTATGACAACTAGCTGCACACACCTGAAACAAGGTATTATTTCTTTAAATTGGATTAGAAGTTAGATAAAATGCCAGTTTAGAGTCGTCATAAAATGTTGGCATTCATAGAAAATGACCCCAAGCATACACTGTCAATGTTTGATAAAATCCTCAGAAGTTCCTATTGGTATAAACAGGGTTCATAAAGCGGGAAAGTGTGACATATCCATATGACACTTTCCAGGTAGTTAATTCAACTTGGCAGCTCCTTTTGAAATCCACTCTCTCTAGAATGGGGCTGCAAAATCAAATGGACCATTATGTCATCACTGGTGCAAATGTGTTGTATGGGAGAAGGTGAATCAGGCTTTCAGCATGGCTGTTTTATAGGTGAATTGAAGAAAATGCTTCCTGCAGAGATGATAATTACTAACATGGGTAGATTTACATAAAAATGCCAGCCATGAGAACAAGGACAACAAGTTGAATAACTATACTGAGGTCTTGGCGAGCAGTTCCGCGGCATTATACCCTCAAATAAAGATTATACAACAAAATTCTTTAGCACTCATTTTGGCATTTGAATTAAAGCAACATAATGTAACATTTTCATTCTGAATATTCCCCATTTCATCACTTGGATAGGCACGGATGTCCTTCGCTATTATAAATAATATCTGAAAAATCTATGCCAAGCATAGGTCACAGAGTCAGTTAAGGCAGCGCTTGCTGACATTTAGTTGCACTGATAAATACCATGACATTTTACAAGATGGCCTTCGCTTAAAAGAAGACCCCCAATGAGGAAGTGTACCAATTTAGCCATCATCACATACTCAGTGTGAAGCAGACTCAAATATGTTTCTGTATCCTGTTATTTACCCGTTCAGCAGTGTATTCCCACCAATTACAGACAAATCAGGCAACACGCAATGACTTGAAAGGCAGACTTTACCTCTACCTTCAGTGCTTTGATCAAGTAATGCCATTCAGCTTTTATCCAGTTTGGATTCACAAACAAGCCGCTAACCTTGTTCGCATATAAAAGCTTTGGCAGCATCTTTGTTCTGTCAGTTTTTTAAAGGCTTGCTTAAAGGCTTGTGTCTTATTTAGTTGAAAGGCTATTAGAAAGCTGCAGACTTCTCTGTGATTTAGATCAGCCTGTGGTAGAGTACCTGCCAAGGAAATCATAGTCAATATTACACCATTTTAATGTTACTAGATATAAGCATGTCAAGACCAAGAATTAAATAGGATGCCAGATGGTCACCTATGCTTAACTTAGATCTTATAGGATGTATTAAAGTCAGGAAGTGTGCTTATTACCTAGTTGATTACTCAATCCATTTATTTATTTATTTATTTTATTTATTAAAGAATAATTGGTATTTTATATTTTATAGTTCAATTTAATGTTGTGCAACATCTAGGAAACAAGTTAGTTCCTGTTATCACTTACGTCATAGCAGCCATAAACAGTCACTTCATTACCAGCCTCAAATTCAGCATAAATGTCCTCTGCCCTGAAGACTTTTCTGTGTTGGAAAACTTTACCTCTGATTGTTACAAAGTGCTGACACTGGAGACGCCTTCTAAAAAAGCTTAAACTTGTGATTTGCCTTGCAGCTGGAACTACTGTCAGAGCTGCTGTTATAGAAAATGATCCCTTACTTATCATTCATCTACTAGCACAAATTAACTGTATGAGTATAAGTAAACTATTTATATATTAGATACATAAAGGAAATATATGCCATCAGATGAATTTATTCAAGCCATGAGAGCTTATTACTGTAGTTCTAATTTTTCCACCCACAGACAAACAAAAATACTCTGTTAAAATATTCATTTAAATAATTTGTCTTATAATTATTATTGTTATTAAAATTGCAGTTCAGTTGAGGTTGACATTATTTATACTTGGTTTCGCATTATTAAGCTTGAGATTAAGAAACACATTAATGTGATTGGTATAATTAAAAAAAAATTGAAGTGACCAGCCAATTAGGTTTGTTACTATAAGAACTAAATAATAAATGTTTTAATTCTAACAACTTTCATAGTACTTGACTGTGTTCTTCACCACAATTACATTAAAAAAAAGAAACCTAGCTAAATGCCACAGTTGTATTATAGCTGTCTCCCATACATTGCATGCTTTTAAAGAGTAACTCTTCCCTTTGAGAAATAGTTTTAAAACACACACACACACACACACACACACACACACACACACACACACACACACACAGACACACACACACACACACACACACACACACACACACACACACACACATTTAAAGGGAAACAGGTAGTCACTGCTGGGATTGATGGCTGTGCAACTGGAAGGGAACTGATTAGTGAGCTACTAATTAAATCAAATGTATTTTAATTTTATTTACATGGTGCTGTTAACAATAGACATGGTCGCAACGCAGCTTTCCAGAAAGGTACAAGCCATAGGTGACAGAGGCAAGAAAAAGCTCTCTGAGATGACATGGTGAGCAAGAAACCCTGCAAGAATCCCTGCAAGAATCCCTGCGAGGAACCAGTAGGATAATGGGGATATTTTCTCATTACAAAATGCAGCCATAAAAAGAAAAGACAAAGTGTATTAAATGTGTTGAAGAGATACACCATGTGCATATTGTAATTAGGAGCTGAGATTAGGAAAAAGGCTGGTTTTAATAAAATATTTTTTTTCTACCACATCACCTCTTTGACCGAAGATGATTCAGAACACACATGATGTGGTGAGCCATACCAATTTGAGCCTTTGGCTCAAACCACCGAAGAATTAGTGGCGGAAAATAATCGTGAGTTGGAGCGAATGGGAGATGTAATTCTGAGCCAGAGCACTGCAGCCATCTTTAGTTACTGATTTTTTTTCAGGGGTTTCAGGCTTCAGTCCCATCTCTAGTGTGTGAAAAGCTCTACAGGGGTTAGATTGGTAGATTGACTTGGTCAGTCAATATGTTCCTACTTTTTGGGCCCAAAACACTTTGGTTGCCAGTGTGTTTTACTCATTGGAGATAAATGTGCCAATTCTGGTTAGAGCTTTATGTATAACTACACCCAGAATATTTCACACATGAACAATGGTATGTTTTGGATCAAGTTTTTTTCCTCTCTACTTTTTATGTTGCAATTTCACATTTGTCTCGTTGCCCATATGGCTCTGAACCAGAACAGATATTTCAGATTATTGTTATCTAAAACAGTTTATAGAGTGTATCAGTGTAGACATAAAATAGGCATAAAGTATGCTTACAACAATTATTAACAGAACTTTCGTGAGATTTAAGTAAAGAATAAAACACTTCTGGGCATTCTGTTATAGGAATACAATCAATGACCAGATGGTGTGATGCAGACGGACACAGAGCTACTGTTACTGTTACCACACCAAAGTTGAATATTTTTCAGTAACAACACGTCCTGAAGTGTTTTATTCTTCTTATACCACAATTATTTTACAACACTAGCAATTTTTGTATTTATTAATGAATGACATGTACCTATTAATCCATTTGCATTTAATGTTGTGGAACATCCTTGAAACAAGTTAGTTTCTGTTATCACTTACATTATAGCAGCTATAAACACTCATTCCCTCACCGGCCTCTCTTTTTTCTCTCTCGAAGTTATTAAGACAAAACAAAAAAAAGGAAGCTTGTCATGTTTCAGAGAAACAGAAAAGCCCTTCTATCCTGAAGCTTTTTCTGTGTCAAAAAAACTTACCTCTGATTGTTACAAAGCACTGACACTGGAGACTCATTCCAAAAATGTTAAATAAATGTTTCCATATTGAAAACCTATCACTATATCATTGATTATGCCTGGGTTTTTTTTTTTGTTTTTTTTTTTTAAATCTGATTATGCACAGCATACAAATTCCAGGGTAAGTTGTTACTATAGAAATGATAACAACCACATTAATAGGAACCTGTGGTTTGAATTACAGCTGGAACTACTATAGAAAATTAATGGACACATTCCAACCAGTCAAATTCAAGAATTCAACAGCACTTTGATATTATGCTTAAAATGTACATTTTTAGCAAAGGCAACACTAAAATGTCAATTATTGTAGTCAGTAAGTGTGAAACAACACCATCTAGGTTACCACATTAAAGCATTTGTCTTTCAATCAGCAGCCTAAATTATAGAAATCTAGCAGAGTAATGCTATATAAGACTGCATGGGGAAAAAATACATTCAGAGATGAATTCCGTGCTGAAATGAGTTTTCATGGTGGGCAGAACTGTATCAGCTAATACCCGCTGCTGTAGGTGCCATCTGCCAGGCAGCGCCATCCTGTTTCTGTTCATTTAATATGCTTCATCGTCTACTTGACTTTAGATCATAGAGTCACTTTATAAGTGCATTGCAACAAGCGGAGTGAAGTAGAAAGCATTTGATGATCAGTGGTGTAATTAAAGATGTGATTAATTTAACAATTCTTTCAGAACAGTAAGTGCTTTAGAGCTGCTCGACAAGTTCTGTTTTTGTTCACAGAGAATATGCTATTTTTTCCCCCCACGATTTGTGGTTTTATGTAAAAGAGATCAATTAGCAGTCTAAAAAGCCCTGTTCTTTTTGCTCCTCTTAGCATGAGGCTGTCAGATGTTACGTGGGTTGAGAGAGCAAAAAAAAAAAAAAAAAAAAAAAAAAAAAAGTAGCAAAAGAATTATCAATTAAGATGTTACTTTTTGTACATTTCAACCTGGCAACAAATCTATTTCTAATCTTTTTTTTTTTCAATGTGCGTAGAAACAGTGGGAACATTTTAGCATTGGGAAATACTGTATATGTGTAGCACATTACAATACTACCTTAATATTCATTATGAATGAGACAAAAATTATTAGGGATGGGAATCTTAAAGCATGTTTATGTATCTTGATTTTTGTTTCCTATAGCATACACTTTGATTACTCTAGTACAACATTTTAAAAAGCTTTTATTTTACATTAATGTTATCATATTTGGTACTATTGGACATGCTTCCATAAAAAATCTCTACGTGAAAAAAACCTTTTATAATTTATTTCTGTTATAAATTATAACACAATGAATTTGATAGTGTTTCTCACGACTAATATGATATGATATGTTCATTTTTTATTAGAAATGTTTCAATGTTTTGTCACATCACAGTTTACTGTTTACACAGGATGAAAAGTATAACAGGTAAATGAAATCCTTAAATTGCAGAGCTCTAACAATGAAGCAATCAGTTATGTGAGGAATAACACAAGACAGACCATGCGGTTATATATATAAATAATGCAAGCTGTGGGGTGTGTATTGTGGCATGATGCACAGCACATAACAGCATGGTCTGGAGCATGTTATTCCACTTATAACACAGTGATTTGCCTGCGGTTACAATGTTTAATTTAATAAAGTATGAAATGTCGCACATTTTAACGCTTTACAGTTAGATTAAATGCTGTGGAAAGTCCAAGAGACAAGTTAGTTCCTGTTATCATTTATGTTATAGCCACAGTAAACGGTCATTCCCTCACCAGCCTGCCTCTCTCTCTCTCTCTCTCTCGCTCTCTCTCTCTCTCTCAAAAAACACAGCCTGTCATTTGACTGAGAAACCAGAAAGCGTAAAAACTCTTCTGTCCTGAAGACTTTCCTGAAACTTTGACTGTTACAAAGTGTTTACAACAGAGACTCTTTCCATAAATGTTAAACAAATATTTCTAAATGAAACATCACCACATCAATGATTATACATTTAACTTTGTTAAACAACAATTAATTTTTTTTTAATCTGTTAAGACTAATATTATTAGTCTTAGATTATATGGAGCGTCTGCCATACAAGTCCTTGTGTATGAGTTGTTACTATAGAAACAATAACGCATTAGAACATGTGCATTAATAATAACCGCTCTGTATAAATAATAATAATAGATTATATATATATATATATATATATATATATATATATATATATATATATATATATATATATATATATATATATATATATATATATATATTTGCTACAACAGCAGGAATTTGAGGCTACAGCAGGCACAGGCTCAACAAAACTGGACAGCTGAAAATTGGAAAAATGTTGCCTGGTCTTTTTCCAATTTTAAACTGTCCAGTATAGATGATTCTGTGCCCACTGTAGCCTCAGATTCCTGTGCTTGGCTGACAAGAGTGGAACCCCACCCTGTTGCAGTAAGTATATCCACCTCAAGGTTCAGAGTTCAGAGGCTTGTTCAGAGGTGCGTTTCTGCTCACCACAGTTGTAAAGAGTGGTTATTTGAGTTACTGTAGGCTTCCTGTCAGTTCAAAGCAGTCTGGCCATTCTCCACTGACCTCTCTCATCAATTGGGGGGGGGGGGGGGGGGTCGGGGGGGTAGTACCAATTTGTGTGTGATCACTTTTTTTTTTTTCTTTTTTTTTTTCCAATTCTGATATTTGATGTGAACATTAACTGAAGCTCTTGACCTGTATCTGTATGATTTATTTATCTGCATGATTTTTCTACTGCCACATAATGGGCTGATTGAATAAGAGCATAATCGAGCAGGGGTACAGGTGTTCCAGGTGTAGAGGTACAAGGAATGCTGTGTGCATAATTAAAAAAAAAAACGAATAAATAGTAGAACTCTATATTATAAGCATGGTATTAGTAGTGAGTAGTGATTTATGTAGTCAACAGTAAAATAAATGTATGCATAGTAATATATGTAAACAGTTAGGCGGGCATGTAAAGTGTTGAGTGCAGTAGTGTAGTGCAGTCTAATCACTACAGTACAAAGATAATATGGAATGTGCAGTGTGCAGTTAATGTCCAGCTAGTGCATTTTATGCTTATTCAGCAATGGACATTCTTCTTCTTCAAAAAAAAAAAAATGCATAAGCCTATGTGAAGGTCTGATTCTGTGTTTCTATGTTTTGCCAATTGATGCAGAATTCTTAAAAGGGAATTCACAATGCACAGAAGAATTGATTATATTTCTCATGCCTAATGATTATGACTTCTTTCTCATAATAGTTGCACACTGCAGAGGTCTATTTATTTATTCATTTATTTTCCGATGCAAAGCTGCAGAAGAAGAATGTTATCTCAGGCTCTTTTCTCTTGGGTCGCTTATCATCGACGCATAATGTGGGCTTCATGTAAGGTGTGAAAATTTGTCCTCCTAAAGCTCTTATCATGGTGCATTTGAACAAAAAAGAAAGAAAGAAAAAAAAAAACCCTGACTGCACAATCAGAGAGGAGTTAAACATAAGGTTATTCCATGGCAGAACAAACAGTAATCGTAACAAGATCATGATCTGCAATGGCAGACGTCATGCTGCGCCATGCTGCACTCACACTGCTTTCAACTAGGAAATGTATTAAGACAATCAGGCTTTGGCTGTTTACATCTCAAAGTTGTCCAGATTAGCGAAGACAGGCTATAATTTCCCATGGCTCTTGTAATCTTTTTGTGATCAGTCAGAAGTGTAGTAGACAGCAGTGTGGGAGCAAGAGGACAGTGATGAAAGATACGAGTGAATTTATCTGAGCATTTGCTTCAACAAATCAAATGTTAGTAAAGAATGAATCAAATATTTTGAGTCAAACTGAAGCTCTACTTCCCTGATTAAAAAAAAAAAAGTGAACTACCCTGAAGTTTTGCAGGGGTAAAGCAGTATCTGCACACAGTAAGCATGTGCTTAAAATTGTTAAACAATAACAATACAGTGTCTTATACCACAGCACTGTTGAATGCTTGAATCTGAATGGTTAAGTGTTGATTCATTTTCTATAACACCTGCTCCGAATACTTCTGCCTGAGTTCTGGCCTCAAAGCGAATCACAGGTTTATATTAATGTGCTCCTTCTCATACATTATCATTTCTATAGTAGCAACTAATGCACAGGGACTTCTATAGCGAACATTCAATGTAACAACTAATAGTAAACAGACTGTTTATAGCTGCTGTAACGTAAGTTTCACTGTGTCTATCACTCCATTCATCTGTGTTCACCACATAAAATTCTGCTTCCTAGATCAAAACAGTTACTCCAGTAGAGTTAGCGACATCATCAGCGGACATGGGAAACTATTCTTTTCAGGAATATATCTTCTGGCTTTAAATATGAAAGCTTATCAGATGAATATGAAAAGGAAGACGGGACACCAATTCCACCAGAAGCACCTTTAATGGCAAGGTACAAATCAATGTGAGCCAGCTTGCCAATGGGCTATAAAGTGAGTGTGGCTTCTTCTGGATCTATTTCCTCTAGTAGAGCAAACAGAACATATGGCCATATTGTCTCTGAAAGGTCACTTACTCGATATTTCTTGTTTATATTTCTTGTTTATATAACTGTTGTATAAAAGAGATATCGCACAAGCAAGCATGCGGTTATACTGATTATTGGCAGGGCTATGACCTTAAGCCAAATCACAGCCCTGCCCATATTTTCATTTTTCAGAAAGAATTTCAATGGGCATCTCTCTCTCTCTCTCTCTCTCTCTCTCTCTCTCTCTCTCTCTCTCTCTCTCTCTCTCTCTCTCTTTCTCTCTCTCTCTCATAAGTTTACATATGCCTTGGAGAATCTGCAAAATGCTAATTTAAAAAAAATAATAAAAATAAGAGCAATCATAAAAAATGCATTTTGCTTTTTATTTAATACTGCCATTTAATAAGCTATTTCAAATAACAAGACCCAATAATAACTGAATTTACACAAATGAACCAGTTCAAAAGTTTACATACCCTTGATTCTTAATACTCTGTGTTGTTACCTGGACGATCAATGACTGTTTTTATGTTTTGTGATAGTCGTTCATGAGTCCCTTGTTTGTCCTGAGCAGTTAAACTGACTTCTCCAGTCTCAAACTTATTCAACCCCCTGAATAGAATCCCTCACAACAGCACAAATATGCCAAACAGGTGTTGTCTCAAGCACACTTGATGCAACTAATCAAGCTTCATTAGTTGCACCAGGTGTGCTTGAGCTGGAATACATAAAATACCTGAACTGGCTAGGGGAAGAAAATACATGAAATACCTGGACGGGGCAGAAAAAGGAAGTTATCAATGGCTGCAACCAGATTTTTGAGAAGGCAGGTTGTGAAAAACCCTTGAGTGACTGCAAAAGACCTGCAGCAAGACTTGGTGGCAACAGGCACTGAGGTTTCAGTGAGCACAGTATGGCGCGTACTAAACGCAGAAGGTTTCCATGCCAGAACTCCAAGACGTACACCACTACTGACCCAAAAGCACAAGAAAAGTCTGCTCAAAATCATATAAATAAGCCACAGAAGTTTTGGGATTCTGTTCTGTGGAGCAATGAAACGAAACTGGAACTTTTCAGCACGATGGATCAGCGGTATGTCTGGACACACAATTTACTGAATGTGTGTAGAGTTTCGCATCCTCTCCCTGTGTCGGCAGAACATGCCCCCAAAACATGCCAATAGATGTATTGGTGAATTGAAAGCAAAGTGTAGTCCCTATTCCTGTTCATTTTCCATTTAATAATTTCCATTATTTTTATAGATTTGCCAATAACAGTGAAATTATTTTAATATTGAATGCTGTATGACAGTGCAAATCCCCTCAATAGTCCATTTCTAACTGTAACATCATGATAGTCTGTGATTAAAAAGTAAGACAATTATTGTTATGTGATTCATGATCGTGGTTTCTTTATAAAAGTAAGATACACATCAGACTAAGACACACATAATGTTTCATTTTTGTGTTTTCCAGATCCATGATTATAACCATCAAAGTTAGATGCTTTATCACAGTCAGTCTGTCAGTCAAAAACAATTTCTTATAATAATCAACTGCACTAGTTGACGAATATAATATGATGATTGAGGAAAAATAAAGGATTTTCTTGAAGTCTTCCTTATTAATTTGAAGAGAAATCCATTCTCTGGAGAGCACATTTGTAAACAGCGCTGAATATATCATTATGAGCCTCAGCCTGGTCTGTAATTAAAAGATAGTGGCTGGAGTTGCCGCACTGACAGCTCTGTTTAGTACAGCGTGCAGCGCCATCGATTCTAATAAAGGGTGCAGATAATTTCAGGTAGACAGGAATTTAATGATTAATTTCCTCTTTGGTTTTCTCATGATCATAATAATGTGTTAGACAATGTGCTGTTGTTGTCCACATAGCATTTACCCCTCCTGGCATCTGAATATTGCGGCGCCAGTAAGTGAACTTTTAAATTATGTGTTCTTTTACCTCAGCGAGCTGCCAGGATACAAATGAGTCACAAAGCATCCCACGCGATCATGCACATCCACCGTATAATAAACCCATTTCACCCAGCATGAAATAAAAGACCATTTTCAAGTTCAGTGATTGGGTTCATAAACTCTCTCTCTTTCTCTTGCCTTCCTTCCTTCTCTCTCTCTCTCTCTCTCCCTTTTTCTCTCTCTCTCTCTCTCTCTCTCTCACACACACACACACACACATGCAAACACATAGCATAAAGCTAAGTCAAGTTGATTTTGAAATGAAATAAACTGCTCAAATTACCATACAAGCAACAAATCAATAATTAAATTAATGCATAAATTAAACAGCAATTGCATAATTCCCCCATCACTCATCGTTATCATTACACAAGTTCACATGCATATTCAGCTTCATTTACAAGAAACTATACTCATAATTTTCAGACTCACATCAGCTCCTTTCTATCAGCAGGGAATTGAATGGCATGCAATATTTGGAAGTGTGTCAAGTCGAGATCATGAGGAATGAAAACATGGGTTAGGGAAAGAAATCCAATGCACACTGAGAGTGAGAGTGCATACAGGAACGCAGCCAACACATACACACAAAACATGGCAGTCATGACCTGTCAGGTTCACATCCCTGGCAAACATAGTCATCTGAGGGCATATACACTCAGTTGCTAGTAGGGATGCACAAAACATTTTCAACCAAAAAAGACAAAAAAAATTTAAGCAACAAAATGAACGTGTTCTGCACAAAGACTTTTCCACTAAAGCTGTGATTCACAACCTGAAGCACAATATGCATACCATATAGAAGGGTTTTATCATGTATTTTGTTTTATTTATTGTCAGCTTGGTTCTGTGTAGTAACAACCTTTCTGTGTAGTAAAACCCAACACCATGAAAAAAGTGAATAAATTTCAAAAGAGGGAAAGGAAAATATATATATACACAGACACGCCAATCAGCCATAACATTAAAATCAATAACATTGATTATCTTGTTACAGTGGTACCTGTCGAGGGGTGGAATATATAAAGCAGCAAGTGAACAGTCAGTTCTTGAAGTTGATGTGTTGGAAGCAGGAAAAATGAGCAAGTGTGATGACCGGAGCAACTTTGACAAGGGCCAAATTGTGATGGCTAGACAAATGGGACAGAGCAACGACAGGACTTGTGGGGGTGTTCCCGGTATGCAGTGCTTTGTACATACCAAAGGTGGTCCATGGAAGGACAACCGGTGAACTGGCGACAGGGTCAGGGGCACCCAAGGCACACTGATGTGCGTGGAGAGGCCCCTAGTCCATCTGGTCCAATCCCACAGAGAAACTATTGTAGCACAAATTGCTGAAAAAGTTAATGCTGGCTATGATAGAAAGGTGTCAGAACACACAGTGCATTGCAGCTTGCTGTGTATGGGGCTGCGTAGCCGCACAACGGTCCAGCCCATGCTGACTCCTGGCCACCATCGAAAACTCCTACTATGGGCATGTGAGCATCAGAACTGGACCATGGAGAGAAGGTGGACTGGTCTGGGGAAGAGATGGCACCAGGATGCACTACTGGAAGAAGCTAAGCCGGTGGAGGCAGTGTTCTGCTGGGAAAACTTGGGTCCTGGCATTCATGTGGATGTTACTTTGACACATATAGTACCACCTACCTAAACATTGTTGCAGACCAAGTACACCCCTTCATGGCAACGGTATTCACTAATGGCATTGGCCTCTTTCAGCAGGATAATGCGCCCTGCCACACTGCACAAATAGTTCAGGAATGGTTTGAGGAACATGACAAAGAGTTCAGGGTGTTGACTCGGCCTCTTTGAATCCCCAGCTCCCAATCCGATCGAGCATCTGTGGGATGTGCTGGACAAACAAGTCCGATCCGTGGAGGCCCCATCTTGCAACTTTCGGGACTTAAAGGATCTGCTGCTAACGTCTTGGTGCCAGATACCACAACACACCTTCAGAGGTCTTGCCTCGACAGGTCAGAGCTGTTTTGGCAGCACAAGGGGGACCTAGATGGTATTAGGCAGATATGAAGATAAAAAAAAAACAGTTGATGTGTTTTCCATATACACATAAATTATATATGAATACAAATGTTTTTTTAATGAACATTTCATACACACTGCAAAAAACTACATCTTAGCAAGCGGAAATATCTAAAATAAAGTAGAACTTTATCTAATCTAGTGTTACGATTCCCCCTCGTGCTGATCGCCGAAGCGAGCCGTGCGATCGGCACACTTCCGGATTCAGTGACATTGACACTGTTTACTTCTCCACATGTGTTTTGTTTTGATTTCTGTCCTGTCTCTGCCCCTGTATTGCCATTGGTTTCTTCCTAATGTTTCTCAGCTGTTTTGCGTTAACCACCTTGATTACTGTGTGTATTTAAACCGCTGTGTTGCTTTGTCTGAGCACAAAGTATTAGCGCAGTTTCCTTAACGGTCTGGCTACTACGAAGCCTTTGTTCATCGTGTTGTTTTCATGGTTTTTGATCCCTGTTTCTTTCCTCATGTTTTCGAATCTTGCCTAGCCCAGTTCATGTTGTTTGCTGATCGCGTGACCCTCGCCTGTTTATTGACCATGATATCTGCCTAACATTTTGGATTGCTCAGTTTATTCCTAATAAACTGACTGTTCCTAATATATTGACTTTTATCTGCAGTTGCATCCGTCTTCACCTCCATCACCCGCATCTTATAATAAGAAATACTACATACGTAAATGTGACTATATTCAAGATATTTTCACTTGCCAAGATAACATTTTTTTTAAACATGCTTACTATATATATATATATATATATATATATATATATATATATATATATATATATATATATATATATATATATATATATATATATATATATATATATATATATATATATATATATATATAAACACATTATAAGTGGTGTTATTTATGTACCAAAACACAATTGTAAAGGTTTGGGCACAATTTTCACATTTCCTTCATTAATGAACTTCACCAGTTTCTACCATATAGTTGCCCTTGTCTGGCCCATCTGTTGCTCTGCAGTTTATCAGGTGGCCTCTCCCTCATCCATCAACACACAGGGTCCACCGCAGGACCAGTGGTGACCAGATATTACTTGGGTGATGGCTCATTCTCAGCACAGCAGTGACACTGACATGGTGGTGTGTGTGGTGCTGGTACGAGTGACTCAGACGCAGCTGTGTTGCCTTTTTAAACACCTTAGTGTCACTGTTGTGTTGAGAAACTGAAATAATATCTGCTCGTAGGTGATTCTGTGGTGGTCCCTTACCAAACTGCATGACAAACTGCATAGCAACAGGGGTGTCATCAGTAAACTACACTTCTTAAGGGGTTGGTCGTATAGTTAAGAGTTTGGACCCATTATGATGGAGAAACATTATATTAATAAAATATACAACCTTTAAGGGACAACTTAATCAAGATTTGCATTTTTTTCTTTGAGTGTATAAATGCGTCCATCTGTAAAGAAGTTTATCTGATAAAACTGGAGATTGCTTGTATGTCTATCTCAGGAGTGTAGGATTAACATTCTTACAATAGTGCTGCAACCTTTTTAGTTTAGTTAGAAATACTAACTCTAATGTTCCTATGTATAACTGGGAAGGCTGCATGAGCAACATTCTAATAATGTTATTTTAGGAGATTTTTTTAGAACATTGCAACATTACTATTTAGAGCATTTCCACTGAAATCTACTAGAACCTGTTGAAAACAGTTTTTCACAGACGCCCATATGTAGAGCGACTTAAAGAAATGCTTTATAATCTGCATGGCTTCTTTGTACCCTAGGAGATGGTGCGACCAGTCGAGCAGTGCTAGAGGATCAGAAGGACCATGGTGCAGTGCGGCCTGTGATGATTCTTTTAAGTTGGTAGGAGGGTTTGGCTATTTGGCCAAACGTTTGTGGACACCTGACCATCACACCTATATGTGTTTTTTGAACATCATATTGCAGATGTAGTCCTTTTGCTGTTATAATAACCTCCACTCTTCTGGGAAGGCTTTCCACTAGATTCTGGGGATTTGTGCTCATTCAGCCACAAGAGCATTAGTGAGGTCAGGTACTGATGTCAGCTGAGGAGGCCTGAGGTGCAGTCAGCATTTCAGTTCATCCCAGAGGTGTTCAGTGGGGTTGAGGTCAGGGCTCTGTACAGGCCACTCGAGTTCCAACTTTGGCAAACCATGTCTTCATGGAGCTCGCTTTGTGCACAGGGGCATTGTCATGATGGAGCAGGTTTGGGCCTCTTAGTTCCAGCGAAGGGAAATTGTAATTTCTACAGTATACAAAGACATTCTATACAAGTGTGTGCTTCCAACTTTGTGGTAACAGTTTGGGAAAGAGCCAGATATGGGCGTGAGGATCGGGTGTCCACATACTTTTGGCCATATAAAGTGTAACTCATTTAAAGGTAAGAAGTGCTACTTTGTTTACTGTTGAGGGGGATTTTTTGTTTGTTTTTTTCCTAGTCAGAGGTCAAATGCAGCATAAGAATACTATCAAACTAAAACCTTGTTAAACAGGAATAATGCTGCATTTGACTAAAGGTCACAAAAAATGGTTTGGTACCCCATCCAGGGTGTCCCCTCCCTCATGCCTCAGGCTCCCAGCTCCCCACGACCCTGTTTAGGATAAGCGGTACAGAAAATGGATGGATAGATGGATTTTACAGTTAATTGTTTTGAGGAGGTAAATATACAGTACTGTGCAAATATTTTAGGCACCATTTTTTTGGTACAAACCTTGTTATAGATTTTTTATTTTATGACTTCTAAATGATCAAGTCAGTACAAAAAACAGTTTAGATTCCCCAAACATTAGTTTTCCAGCACAAAATGAAATGTTACAGAAAAATGTTTGTATGTCATTAAAGAAAGCAGCATATTACGTAAGAGACACTTTTCAGACAAAAAACACAATGAAGGCTGCTGGGTTTTGCTGCAAAAATAAGAAGCGAGTGCGAAAGTCAAAGTCTCCAGAAGAACTGTGGCTGGTTCTGCAAGATGCTCAATAAAACTTACCAGCTCATTTCCTTATAAAACTGCACAAATTGTACCGGAGACTACTATTTTTATATTTATAAAATATATACTATTTTTACTGCTCTTTACGGTATTTACATTTAAAAAATGAAGAAACATTTTATTTAATTATTTTGAAGGCATCTTTGCTCTACAGCATTTCTTTGCATGTGCCTAAACCTTTTGCACGGTACTGTACTCAGTACTCATCACTCATCACAGTTAGCTGGCTAGCTTGTTGCTATCAAAAGATGAACATGGAAGTGTAGTACAAACAGTACAA
Source organism: Cranoglanis bouderius (assembly GCA_023630585.1). Taxonomy (NCBI): domain Eukaryota; kingdom Metazoa; phylum Chordata; class Actinopteri; order Siluriformes; family Cranoglanididae; genus Cranoglanis; species Cranoglanis bouderius. The sequence continues at coordinate 19,611,234 of CM042541.1, forward strand.
AACTGAAAATACAGCACCACCAACAAATTAGCACCATCATCTATAAGCACATCAGAAATATTTCAATATAAACATATTTATTGTGCTTCAGGGTGGAATTTTCCTTTGTTCAGTGAAGAGGTAGGTCTTCATTCTTCATTTGGAGACAGCCAGTGACTCAGCTGTTCAGGCAGCCAGGGAAAGTTTATTCCAGGACAGAGAAGAATCTTGATGCATGTTCTAATAACGTCAGCTGGCGATGTGGTGTGATGAGTCTGAGGACTGTTGGACAGCCTTTTCTGCCTCAGCTACAGCCAAACTGAAACTCTCTTCTAAAATGTGCACAGCTGTTTGTGCTCATGATTAAAAGCCTGTTCAAACCCAGGCGTCTTTGTGACACAACGGTAAAACATTGACAAGGTCATTCTGGATCAAGTGATGGACTTGTGCAGATTGTGCCAATTGTATCAAAACTCAAGTGTCTGTCAGACTGTACAGCCGTCCCCCAGGAGTCATGTTGACTCCGTCTGCTGTTTCTATGTAAATGTGTTCAGCCCGAGCCTTTGTGAAGTGTCGGGAGTCGAGACCTGTTGCCATAGATACAAATTAAGCGGCCTGGATGTTTTCATTTGGCTTATGGTGATTGTTGCAGCTGTTATCTTGCTGGTTTTATTCGTACAATTAAAAACACAGCTCATCTGATTATGCCTTTATTTATCTCCTAAGGCACATATGTACAATATTTAAAAAAAATAAAAAATCAATTTTCAGCGAAGCTCTATAATAAAAATTGTTCCAAAAACGGCTGCTTAAATCTGAAGCAGCAGGAGGGAATAGACATGTTGAACATGTTACTCTGAGGTCGATTAACAAGAGCAAACATACACGCATTCAAAACTGAAAGGTCTCCCTGAAAGAAAAAGATGTGGATCTGAAAAAGTGCAGATTGAATCAGACGCTGGCAAAAAAAAATAATTCTTGATTCCACAGCACCCTCTACTGTTTAATTTACAGAAGAACAAGCACACGTAAGAAATAATAGCATTTACAACATTAAAAGTGCAGTTTATACTGTTCAGAAATATAATAAAATTCTACTATGCATATATAAGGCATGATCATTAATGACACCATGATCAATATAATCCATTAAAATGAGCTTTTATTGGCAATATAAATTTTATCATAATGAATGACTCTTCACTCATTCACACATACTTGACCTTGAATTCTTTATCAAAAAGATAAAAAGGCTGTTCGGCTATTTGTAGCATTTTTTTTTTTTTTGTTACAGGACGAAGAAAGATTAATGAGGAACCCACATGCAGAAATACTGCTGAATATGATGAAATACACAAGCGTCAGAAATGTCACCTGTCAAAAGTGCAAAATATTTAATGTTATGACTCCGGCAAAAATGAATAATTAAAAAAATTATTAACTTTTTAATCAAAAATTTGCTTTTTAATTTTGCACTGGAGCTATGAGACTAATTTTGCTAACAAGTAATGGAAGCCTATAGCTACCAGTTTAGAATCATTTTACCCAAATCATCACACACTTTTTTCAGAGTTTTTCAGTATCACAAAGTGACTGGTTAATGTATTTTATGTTTTTTTTTTTTTTTTTTTTTTTTAAGTGTATATTAGAAGTGATTTGATTGATAGCATTAGGCACAATTTGATCTGTATGTAATTTTTTTCTGTTATTTTATTTAACTACTTACACTATATAGCCAAAAGTTTGTGCACACCTGACCATAACACTCATATCTGCTTTTTTTTTTTTTTTTTTTTTTAACATCTTTGCTATTGAAAATAACCTCCACTCTTCTGGGAAGGCTTTCTACTACATGGAGTGTGGCTCTGGAGATTTGTATCCATTCAGCCACAAGAGCATTAGTGAGGCCAGGCAGTGATGTTGGGTGAGGAGGTCTGAGGTGCAGTCAGCATTTCACTTCATCCCAAAGGTGTTCAGTGGAGTTGAGGTCAGGGCTCCGTGCAGGTCACTCAAGTTCTTCCACTCCAACTTTGGCAAACCATGTCTTCATGTAGGTCACTTTGTGCACAGGGGCATTGTCATGCTGGAACAGATTTGGGTTGCTTAGATCCAGTGAAGGGAAATCTTAATGCTACAGTATACAAGAACATTCTATACAATTGTGTGCTTCCAACTATGTGGCAGTCATTTGGGGAAGGACCGAACATGCATGTGATGGTCAGGTGTCCACATACTTTTGGCCATATAGTGTATGTACAAATGGTATTACTGAGTCAAATGATCTATTTTGACTCTAATGTGTTATGATTAAAGTTTGTGAAATGTGCCTTAATTGTTAGCAACAGCATCTTTATACCTCCAGTGGAAAACTAAAGAAGATAGGGTAAACTATGTAAATTTCACTTTTGGCTGAACTGTTCTTCTAACTAGTAAAGGTCTGTTTGTATGCAGTGGACAATAAATATTATTTGCATGTGCAATGGACATTGGCAAGGAATAAATTATTTAGTTATCCTTAGTGCTGTACTTTCAAAGTGCATATGTTTGGCTAAATATTGAAAGAAAAAAGTGGAATTAATGAAAGGCTCCTGTATTCAACAATATATAATGCTTTGATTTTCAACCTCAGGGATTTATCTAGAGCTTCAGTTCTTAAAACCGGATCCCCAAAAGGGTCGGTGAAGCATAACTAAGGGGTCTGTGATTTAAAAAAAAAAAAAAAAAAAACCTTTGATTTTATTTAGTTAAAAGCGTGTTTTCCTGGTTGCTTGAATTTAATGGGTTTAAAGAAAAAAAATCTGTAACCCAAAAACATGTAGGCCTGTAATAATAAACCTAAGGACAGTTTTAATACAAACGTGTTCTAAGAGTTTGAGTTTGAGAGTTTGAATCCAGTTCATAGTTAGTTCATAATTTTTTTTTTTACAGTTAAATGGCTGCAAATTGTTTGAGAACCTCTGCTGTAGAAGATTAAGAGCACATAAACGATAAATTCTTGTTTAAGGATATCAATGTTTATGAAGGAACAATGTTGTCGATGTTGGCGAGCTACTCTTCTTTACCATTAGCATGCCCCATTAATGAACTCTTTAGGTTCCTGATGCACTCAAGCGGCCCTTTCCCCATCAGAGCTGACGGATGCCTGTATGAACCTCCGAGGTGATCCCACAGCGTGAAGTACTGACCGTAGTTATAGTCAAAGAACAGATGGTGATCGGTGTGATGCGCAGCTCCGTTGATGAATTTCTCCAGCAGCCGTGGGACCCGGTAGTCACCATCGTGAATGGAGATGGTCCATACGTTAACAAACACATAGAGGCCCAGGTAGAGTACCTTGTGCAGGGGGAAGAGGAAAGGGTAGATGTGGTAGGGCATTCCCTGAAGAAAGCCGTCTACGGGGTGGAAAGCGTGGCTGGCAAATGGAGTCGGGATCTTCCAGATGTGGTGAGGTTTATGGAAACGCTGAAACCAATTTAGAGGAATCGGAATGAAATTGTTATAAACTCTCATTTCCGAATCTGTCTCAATCACAAAATACATACATCTGACAATTACCTTATAGACCAGTTTGTGATGCAGGAATCGGTGAATCCAGTAGATGCACATATCGGTGAAAAAGAGGAAGGAGAACATGCTAAAGATCAGTCCTGGCCAACCTGAACAACAGGAAAGTGAAAATGAACTAGAAATATTGAAGAATCTACTAAACAGACATGCATTTAACAATAAAATAAGTATTAGCATTAAAAAAAGGTGTATATTAATAAAAATAAATTTCCTGAATTAAATTTTGTGCTGTGCTTTTATAGGAAAACAATCAATGACGGGGTGGTGTGATGCGGCCCAGTGTGAAGCGGAGTTACTTATTGATCATTTTACATTAACAGCACATCCTGGAGTGTTTTTATTCCACTTATACCACAGCAATTCGCCAATATTTACATTTTGTATTCATGTAGGAATGACACGTTATACTTTTCATCCGTTTATTGTTGTTAAATTTTGTGAAACAAATTACTACGTCATCACTTACATTATAACAGCTATAAAGACTCGTTTCCACACCAGTCACTCTTTTAAAAAGTTAATAAGACAAAAAAAAAAAAAAAAAAAAAAAAAAAAATTCTAATGAGCCTGTCTACATCCCTCTGTCCAAGATTTCCATCCTGCTATGCCAAGTAAAACTAAACACGCGTTGTTATGTATACTAAGATTAGCTCCGCCCACTCTAAGGACACTGCATAATGCAGATGGGAAATCCACTGATCATTCATGATCATCCACAGGCTGTCTGTGGTTTTAACCTTTAAAGTGGGAGAAGTGACACATGGAGGTGGAGTTTAAGTTTTAAATTAATGCGTGAACCACCAGCATATTTCAGTAAGACAGTTTCTAACTTTAATCTTAAGTGTAAATTTTATAAAACTCAAAACACATACACAAGCCAAAGATTGAATGGCTGTATGTTAAATGTTTTGCGGTTTGGCCTGAACTCATTGTAAGAATATGTAAGAATAATAATGAGTAATAAACATTCAAAGAATTATATGAAGAGAAATGTCAGTACTGTTTACATTTCAAACTTCTTGGCTTAAATGTGTAGAATAGAAAGATACAGAGATACTTGGGTTATCTCACACTGGCTATCAGTCTTGGCATGGTGATAAAGCACAAAGTGCAGAGTAGAAACACACACAGAAATTTGTCTTACTATTCTTGTGAGGACCTTCCATTGACATATTTATTAACCCAACCCTAACCTCAATCTCAGTAACTACAAGGAAACATTTGTGACTTTTAGTTTTATAAATAAAAGCTGCAGTTTAAAAAGACAAAAACGTTTTCCTCATGGGGACCAGTCAAATGTCCCCACAAGGACACACCCTCACAGCCATAGCGAGAGAGAGAGAGAGAGAGAGAGAGAGAGAGAGAGAGAGAGAGAGAGAGAGAGAGAGAGCAAGAGAGAGACTTACCCAGTGGAGATTCACTAACATTGTCGTAGAGCTTGCTGTAGCCTCGTACTTCAGCGAAGAACAGTGCAACTGTGGGAATGCTGATCCACGGCAAAGATGTCATAGCATACTTTATTTCACGTCTCACCTGGTTCTGTTGGGGACAAGAAACAATAAATGAAATAAACAGTAACAATTTCACCATGTATATGGAAATAAGGACACTCACAGAGGTCACTTTGTAGGCTTATAATTACTGACTGTACTCCAATTCCACCTAATCAGTAATCTAATCACTAATAGATAAGGCCCAGCAGGATTTCAAGGATTTTTTACCATCACAGTGTAAGTTCTGGATTTTAAAACACCTGACCCAACTAACATCTAGTCAGTGGTGGTCCTTGGTAGTCTATTTGCACTGATGGAGGTGGTGCTAGAGGCGGTGCTGATATGCTGAGCCTAGTCTTAGTTCACAGATTTCTCACTGTACAGATTCCCCAGGAACTTGCTGAAAAGATCAGCAACACATTGCTCTACGGAAGATATGGTTAATTTGTAATATTATGCCGGCTGTTGGAGAGACAGGGAACAGAGAGTTAGGCTTACGTCTGCTCTAATTCTGCTGGCTGGTCTGATGGCAAGAGATTATATTGGCTACAGCATTTCAGTGCGAAATAGGCATGATGGGAGATGTTGATTCATCTCAGGTGGTGGGGAAATGCCTTCAACAAAAGGGAGATCACCTGCTGTGAGGTTACATTAGTCCAGTGCTCACCAACCCTCTTCCTTGAGATCTACCTTCCTGCAGGTTTCATCTCCAATCAAAATCTAACACACCTGTTTTATTTGATCAAGAACTGCTTATGGTAATGATGAGATGGTCAGGTGGGCACGAATTATGGTTGGAGCTTCAGGAAGGTAGATCTCTAGGAACAGGGTTGGTGACCACTACACTAGTCAGTTAAAATTGTGGGTATTAAACATTCTGCTTCAAAACGACACTAGGATCAAATCGGAATCGAACATGAGCAACAGTCAGAAATTAATATGATGCCAGCGCCAACATCTTGACACACTTTTACTGCTGTGGCTCCTCTCGCCCTGTGGACCCGCTTGACTCATCCTGATGCTATTTCGGCTTGGAATTTCTACACTTGTGCCTCATGTTCTGCTGCTGTGGGAGGTCTCATCTGGACACCCTAAAGATTTACACTCCCCAAAAACAGTATTCCATGGAAAATTCCTCTTGGATAGCTTTGCACCTCAGAACTTCTGCACTACTCATAAAGAACATGGTGTTCCTACTGAACATGTTCTGAACTGAACTGAACATCGAACGTCAAAATACTTAGTACTGTCTGACTTTACAGGATACAATGATTTAGAATCCAACAATCCGGTGTCACCCAGAAAAGGACAGGTTCCCTTTTCAGTTTCAAGGTTTCTTCCCTTAATGTTGTCTCAAGGAGTTTTTTCCCCTCGCCACTGTCACTTCTGGCTTGCTCATTAGAGATCTAAATAAAAATCCACACCTGCATTTCTTTAACGCTGTCTTGTGACAATGTCTACTCATAATGAATGCTAGATTTCAGCTTCATAAGCTCATGATGTGTTATTTGCACATTGTATGATCTATATAAAAAAAAAAAAAAAACAAGAATGCAGTGACCTCTAAAAACTGAGGGTGTTTCATTAAATTGTGGTCAAAAATGAAGTAGTAGCTTAAAGCTCCCAGGCCAAGATACAAAACCGCGGCGCCGAGGTTGGTGACCACCAGCAGCCCGATGATCTGCCGCAGAGGCTCATCTTCAGGCCAGGAGGTCGGGTACACATACGGAGTGAAGAAATGAGAGTCTGCGAAATTGAGTACCAGGTCCATGCTTGATCCTCTGACATGAACAAGAGGACAAAAGATTACTTCATAAGAAGCAGAATAAATGTTAGTTTCAGGAAGTTGCATTGTGTTTCGTAAAGAGAAAATAATACATTTATGGCATTTGCTCTTATCCAGAGCAACTTATATATATATATATATATATATATATATATTTTTTAGGTCATTTATGCAACTGAGCAGTTGAGGGTTAAGGGCCTTGCTCAAGGGCCCACAGTGGCAGCTTGGCAGTGCTGGGATTTGAACTCATAACTGTCTGATCAGTCGTCCAACATCTTAACCACTGAGCTACCACTGCCTAACATGTATGATAGTAACAATATCATCCAACTATAGATTAAAAGGGATGCCTCTTTATTTGAAAATAGTTATGGTGTGATGCAGCCAGAAATGAAGCACCGTTACTTTCCTCTCATACCACAACAATCTTTTTATTTCTTAAAGAATGGTACATACTTAATTTTTTTTATTTTTTTTTTTTATCAGTTCATAGTTAAGTTTAATGTTGTGGAACATCCATGAAGCATGTTAGTTCCTGTTATCATTTACATTATAGCAGTTATAATCAGTGATTCCTTCTTACAAAGCACTGACACTGGAGGGTCCTTCCAAAAAATGTTAAATAAACATCTCTTCACCATATCAACAAATAACAACACGTTTTAACGTTTTAGAGCATACAGGTCTCTGTGAGTTAGATGTTACTATAAAAACGATAACGCATTGACATGTAGCTGGACATTGCCTTGCAGAAAATTAATCAACACCTTCTGACCAATTAGATTTTAACAGCGTTGCGGTATAATTTATATTAAAACTATTTAAAATATACGTGCGGAAGGTTTTAAAATCATAATCTGAAATGTATCTAAAGTGACAGTGAAGGAAGCACTGCTGTCCTACCTGTTCAGCTCAGCGCTGGAGTTCAATCACTGATGGTCTCTGTGCACAGGCCCGATTCGCTACTGCACGCACAGGCAGCCAATAGCGCTACACTTGCGCATGACGTAACCAGCTTTCATAGGTCTGATTGGCCAAAGACACGATCTGCTCATGGTGTTACGGTTTCGAGGATGCATTTAGAGGCACATGCAACCTTGACCCGAAAATAAGATTCACCATTTAATATGTAATTGCAATAAAATAGCAACAATGACTACTTTTCTAATATTAGTTTTATCGTTCGGTCCTTTATTTTTCTCTCGCACATTTTTTGTGTAATTTGCACTGTAACACTGCATTATTATTATTATTATTATTATTATTATTATTATTATTATTGTTTATAATAATAATAATAACAATAATAATAATGGCGACAACGGTCACATGAACCTAATGAAAAAGAAAGCGGAAACACGTCATCAAAACGCGACCAGACAACAAGCTGTAATTTTCAAACTGTATTGTCCCCACCCGTATTTTTCCAAACCCCGCCCTCTCTGCGCTGGGATTGGCTAGTCAAATCCCATTCACCACAGGGTTAAGCCAATCCTAGCGCAGGAGGCTTTATTTTTCTGAATACGGGTGGGCAAATAACGCTTGCTAGGAGGAGAGCTTTTGCTTGGGCGAGAATAGACGAAGATTTTTATTTCTGTTTAGGTTTACAAGGTGCGTGGATGTTATATAATGCCTCGTGCACATAAACAGTGCTGTTGCTGGTGTTTATTTAAAGCTGTTTCCGCTATAATTAAACTTTGTCGCGCTTTGCTCACAGCTCGGCTGATGGACAGTGAGGTTCAGAGGGACGGGAGAGTGCTGGATCTGACCGATGATGCCTGGAGGGAAGACCGGCTGCCCTACGAAGATGTAACGATTCCCCTGGTAACTTCACCTCCCTCTCTAAACACTTATGATCAGTGCAAAGCTAACACACGACAATTTCAGGATGGCGTTTATTGTGATCCTTTAAACCAGGGATCTCGAACTGTCAGCTAAATTTCACTGACCCCTCAGCACAGATTTATTTAATAAATATAATCCAGCTATTTCAGTATTAAGCGCATTATTATAACGTATAGAGTGATATTATGGATATTTATTGAAGTCATAGAACTTTTTATTCCTGAGCTTTCCAATGACAGAACACTGACTTGTTTTATTTAGTTGTCGAGGTTTAAATTAAACCCATTCAATTAATGTGATAAGTGAAACAGGTTAATAACTACACTATATGGCCAAACGTTTGTGGACGATCACACCCATATGTGCGCCTTTCCCAAAATGTCGCCACAAAGTTGTCTTCCATTCCCATCACTGTAAGTAAGGGGCCCCAAACATGTTTCATCATGACGGTGCTCCTGTGCACTAAGTGAGTTCCATGAGGACATGGTTTCCAAGGTTGAAGTGGAGGAACTCAAGTGGCCTGTACAGAGCCCTGACCTCAACCCCACTGAACTGAATTGGGATGTCGACTGCACACCAGACCGTCTCACCTGAAATGAGTGCCTGACCTCACTAATACTCTTGTAGCCGAATGAGCACAGATCCCACACAGTCACGCTCCAAAATCTAGTAGAAAGCTTTCCCAGAAGAGTGGAGTAATAATAGTTTATAACTGCAAAGGCCAAAGCCATATAACCTTGCGGTTCTCGCCTGGTTTTCCACTAAGCAGGGTCGAGCCTGGCCAGTACCTGGATGGGAGACCTCTTGGGGAAGGTTGCTGCTGGAAGTGGTATTAGGGAGGCCAGTAGGTGGTGCTCTCCCTGTGGTCTGTGTGGGTCTTAATGCCCTAGTAGAGAGAAGGGGACACTATACTGTAAAAAAGAGCACTGTCTTTCTGAGGTCCTGACTCTCTGTGGTCATTAAAAATCCCAGGTCACTTCTTGTAAAGAGTAGTATAATCCTGGTGAAATTGGCCCTTGTCTATCATGGCCCCCTAATAATCTCCATCTCTGAACTGGCTACATCACCCTCCTCTCCTCTCCACCTGTGGGTGGTGGGTGTTCTGGCTCACTATGGCTGCTGTCGCATCATCCAGGTGGATGCTACACACTTGTGGTGGTTGAGGAGATTCCTCCCTGTACTATGTAAAGCGCTTTGAGTGTCTAGAAACCGCTATATAAGTGTGGCTTATTATTATTATTAAAGGGGCACTAACTCTGAAATGGGATCTTCACAAAGAACATATGGGTGTTATGAGCAGGTGTCCACAAACTTTTGGTCATAGTGTATAAGAGATTAGTAGTAAATATAAGAACTCTGATAATAATGGATTGTGATTTTCTGTTTTGATTTTTCTTTAGAGTGAACTTCCAGAAGCAGAGCAGGATAATGGAGGATCCACCGAGTCAGTCAAAGAGCAAGAAATGAAGTGGTCTGACTTAGCTCTGCAAAGCTTGCATGAAAATACTCCAAGTACTGGGACATAACTGATTAGGTGTAATTTTATATTATCAGGTTGAATTGCAAGTTGTTGTTACATTGTGTGTCTGTTTATTCATTCACTGTTTTTCAAATAAAACTTAGACATGTAAATGCCAAAACATTTTTTATATGAATTTAGAAACTAAAAAAAATCTCGGCTGTCAGTTTTCTGAAGGAAAACATGTACATTACACATAGCTTAAGTTACACTATTCACTTGATATCAACATGGAAATTTTCCTGACATCAGCCAACCTGACTGGAAGACCACAATTTTTCCCTATAATTTAAAAGAAACATGTAAACACCTATACCAGGGGTGTCCAATCTTATCCACAAAGGGCTAGTGTGGGTGCAGGTTTTCATTTCAATCAAGCAGGGGCCATACCTGATTCTACCTGTTTAATCAGTTGAACTTGGCTTTCAATAGACTCAGGTGTGGCTTCTGCTTGGTTGGAATGAAAACCTTCCCCCACACCGGCCCTTTCCTGAGAAGATTGGACACCTCTGACCTATACATTACTGATCATGAAATATCTATTTTCTAGGGATATGCAAAGTGGAAATTCCTCCAAACTCTATATACACCTGCTGTAGATATTTGCATATTGGATTGTGTTCTGAACTCCAACTGTTTCTTAAAAGAATTCTGCAAAAGCACTAGTGACGACATTCGCCCTTTGACCAGTCTGTGCACATCGGTTTATAATTGCTATAAACATAAGCGATAGCAGCAATTAATTTGCTTTTGTGGACGTTCCACAACAAATATAAATACGGAGTAACGTTAACTCGTCGATTTCACATCGGGCTGCATCACCATCACCACCCGATTGTTAATTATTTTTTCTATGAATGTGGAGAAATATAGACTAGCACCTGCCTTGGAGAAATTGAGTAAAAAAAGAGTGAAGTTATACACTATATAAAATGGTCTGCTCACTTCATCCATTTGAATTGGGCAGAATGTATGACTTCTTTCCTGTGTGGAAAAAATAACACTAAACTGGATGATTTAGTGTTTCAAACATTTCCTGGACAGTTAAACTCAATAAAAGCATGTGTAAAGCCAGATTGTTAAAAGTATTGGGGAAGTGTAAAAGTAAACCTACTGCTGCTGTGTAAATGCGATGAAAATGAACAGTAGAGCATAAAATCGCTCTGTAACTCGAGAAGGACTGAGGGTTGTGTGATTTATTTGCGTATGTTAAGATAATACTATAGTGCTCAAATCAAGGATCTGGAGAATTTTAACTTCGTCCAATTTAATGTTCTACAGCAATGCATCTATGATCCAAATTCATCAATCAAAACAGATTATAGCCTACAAAAACCTGATTTATGGATAATGTGGGGGAATATAAATATATATATATATATATATATATATATATATATATATATATATATATATATATATATATATATATATATACTAACAGCAAAAGACATTGTCTGTAGGTGTATTTTCTGTACAGCTTAGAAAAATGTTATAATAGCAGATTTTGCTTTGCAACGAACAAAGTTTACAGTGATTATCTCTTATCCACCAACATCTACATAACACAGAGGGTCAAGCTGAATCAGGCTCATTATTGCGGCAAGCTAAACATAAATTTCAAATTAGTCCCATAAAGAATGCTATACATAAGCTTTTATTTAGCATTTTTCTAGTCACCCAACCATCTTTTTCACAGTCTAAAAAAAAAAAACAAAAAAAAAAACCCAAAACAAGGCAGGTTAATTTCAATCATAAAAGTCCCCATAACGATGAAAAAAAAAAAAAAAAAACACTTAAGACTTGGCGAGACCTGACGAAAGTGTGATAAAGAGGCAGGGCAATACCACTTATAATCATAAACATGTCGTGTAAAAGGTCGCTTGTTGTGTTCATCCCGACCCCGTTAAAGTGAATTACAGATTAAAACAATATTATGCAAAAATGAATTTGCACCTTTACAACATTTAAACAAAATAGAAACATGCATCTGGTGTGACCAACACAACCTCAGTTTCCATTTTCTTTGTGTATAAGATTTATATTTATCTTTGAGAAATGAGACTTTCCTATCTCACACAGACCATGTGCTCTGAAATACATGTAACGCACAGTTGATACAAGTAAAATACATGAACAGACCATTTCGGCAAAGGGTCCCAATGGAAAACATTGCCTTAAAAGATGGCTACATGAAATGTATCAATTGGAGAAAATATTTCATCAAGGTTCCGTTTTGAAAATGTGTCTAACTAAATGTGTTACATTTCAGTTTTCAGCTGCAACCATCTGTAACCATAATCCTATAACTAAGTCTAAAGGCAACTAAGCTAGTAGGATCATTTTGAAGACATTCCTCTTACAAAGGTGCCAACATTGCTAACACGAAAATCCCAGTAGTGAAGCAATGAAACTGTAAAACAACAAAGCAAAAAATCCAGTGTGACCTCTTCTTAATAATCAGTAGCTCCTCTAGTTTTTTATACCGACCTTTCTCCTTTAATGAACTGGCTTTTATTTGCATTTGGAATGGCCACTGCTTTATCTAAAATAGCAAAGCAGAACAGTGTAGTTTTCAGATGTCTCCTGTGCTGCTGTACCAAGGGGTCAAAAATAAATTCTATGGCAAAACTGGAAATGTTGGCACCTCTGCGCTCATCAGCTGAGAGTTGTGATCAACTGCTGGCTCACACCAATTTACACCTTTAGACCTGCCAGTGTTGTGTGATCATTACAGGTTTAAAAACTGCAGAATTTTCAGCTACTCAGCAGAACTGATGAAGCTCTTTAGATGAGTGGTGAAATGTCTACAAGATCATACTACATCTCCCTCTATGCGCTTACCACTACACATTCATTAACCTGGATATCTGAAACCCTCACAGACATACAGTCAGGAACATGTTTTTCCTTGCCTTTTGTTTCTGAAGTGGGGGGAAGACGAGGCTCACCGGTCGACCCACTGGCTTATTCATTAACCAAGCAAGTTGCACGAATGCTTCCTCAACTACAAAACCTCATTCATCATTTGGTCCTTCACACAGTATCCTTACCATTAAAACCTAGTCTGTTGAATTGAATTTATAGCAAAAATACATATATATATATATATATATCAGTAATATTATATGGCACAGTTGGAGAACAAATTATGAGATTGCACATTTTCAGTCTCCAACCCAAAGGCAGAGAAGTACAAGTTAACATACTGCCTAGTCGTGTACACAGGGTAGTAGGAGGGTAAGATGTTAACACAGACGTTCTCCTCCACCGTTACTGTAACATTTAAAGTACACAATGAATATCAAGGTACACAGAACTGTTCTGTAAGAGATAGATTACATGCATTTCTAAAATGCAAACCTTTATCCCAAAATCAGACCCAAGCCCAAGTGATTCTAATATAACAAAACAGAACATTAAAAAAAATCCCTTATAACCAGTAGTATTTTTCCCCCGATATACATTACTTTTCTGGTTCAGGTAATTGTACCATTTGTCAATCACATATAATATCTACAGTATGAACTCCACATTTCTTAATGTGGCTTTTTTACTCTACTGAAGGAATCGTGGTACATTCAGTCTCATAAAAAAGTCTTTACACATTTTACACATTACAAAATGTGAGGAAATTAAATGGATACAATCATAACAGACCACTGTCCTGCAGAGGCTGCTGAACTTTTTGAAACTGTTGTCAACATTTTAAATCCCAACGTATTAGTTTGTATTTACACATCCTTTTTTACTCTGCATTAATCTCGGCTTCGGGCCTCTGCATGGCAAGCTCAGCTCGGATAAAAGCACCCTGTCCCAAGGCAGTGGAGTATGCACGATTAGTGTGTGAAGCTGAGTAGCCAGGGGTACCGTACAAGCTCGAACCACTGCGGTTTGGCAATGGGGTTTGTGAATGAGGTACTGGATGATAATCGTCCAGATTATCATAGTGGGATTGTTGAGTAACAGTACTTTGTCTCTGTCCATGTGGTTGTTGAGAAAAGGAGTCCTGCACTTGAAGAGGATTAGGTTGGTTGTAGTGATGCCGTTCTCTAACACTATGAGATCTCTCTGGTTTGGGAGGGGGAACAGGCTTCACAGGGGCTGTCTTCTGGTCATCTTCACTGTTGCTAGTGGTTTTGACCCTTCCTATATGCCGCTCTGGATCTGGGCGATCATATCGAGCTTGATAGCTTTTGCTGTCTGGGTGCTCCTGCCAGTGTTTACTGCTCTGATTATCTCCTGGCTCACACTTGGATTCAAGATGGCTGCCTTCCGATAGATGCGGCATGCTCCGTGGGGGAGGCTGTGACAGATGTGAATGGGTGGACTGGTAGGTCCTGGAGCTGCTTTGTTTTGTTGCTGCAACTCTGTCTCCCATTCCATTCCCCTGGCAGTGTTTCTCTGTTTCCATATACATAAGAACATCTGGGTCTGACATCAGGTGTCTGGAGACATGCTGAGGTCCAGGAGTTACACTGCATCTCCCATCTTTTCCTTCAGCAGTGACCAACACAGCTTTACCAGGATCTGACTTACTGCGCAAGTGTAGCACTTCTAATCCCCCAATATCCCCTGCCACGTAGGGCCCCACGTTGTCATACTGCGACATGATGGGGCCTTTCACCTTTTGTCTGGCCCGACTTTCTCTGCGAATAGAATGCATCCGTAGCCTTTCTGCTTCCTCTGGGTCCCAAGCATAGTAAACAGCTCCTTTTGGGCCATGGTAGGGAGGCATGTCCCTACCTACAAACATATGCTCTTTCACAGGAATGGCATGCCGTGACAAATAGTGATAGCCACCTGATTTGGCCCCTGACCTGCTGAGGTGAGGACCAGCATCACGACTACTGAATGAATGGAGATGGCGTAAACGAACAGTGCCATAAGGATCCACATCATAGTAGGGAACATCAAGAGGGTGAGTGCCAGAGTAAGGGCTGTACCGGTACTGGACTCTTCCATTCTCAAAGTAAGGTTGCAGCTGAGTGACATGATATTCCGCTTGTGAGGGCTGTTGGTATGACTTGCAGTGGTACACTGGGCGCTGATAGTAATAGAGATCATCATCTGGAGGAACCTCTGTTCTAGTTACTGGTGCTGACCGGATGGCACTGGGTGGGACATGTAGAGAGTGTACCCTGCGGATTGTTGGATATGCGGCATGCCCATCCATTGAGCTGTAGCCATGGCTCCGGTGCAGTGATCCTGGGGAAATATATTCACCCCTCATTGCTTCACGAGATTTCATTGACTGGTGGAAAGACCTTGGTCCAATTGTATTGTAGCGACCATCGCCATGGGCTCTGTAAGGAATCTGGGGCTCTGACTTAGATACATATGATAGATGAGGGGGCACACTGTCAGGCCGGTAATGACAACTCATGGATGATGGCCCAGCAGGGGTAGGTCTTTGATGGTAATAGGGCTCTCCAGTGGGCTCTATTAGGCCTGCCTCTCCTTTAGAGTGGTAAACATAAGCTGACAGATGAACGGAAGACTTGCGTTGTGATGGATGAGGCTGTGGGAGTGTGTCATCCAATGATGGGGGTATAGATCCCTCTCCCAACATAGCATGATAGGGGGCTGCATTTGCAGCTTCAGTTTTACACAGAGCGGCTGCTGCTAGTTTACTTTCGATTGAGCGAACAGGGGGTGGTGGTGGTGGTGGTGGTGTGGTCCCATGAGTTTGATGATGGCTAACACTTTCCATTCGAGGATTTACAGACTTTATAGATTCCCAAGGCCTCTCTCCAGACTGCTCTGGGGATGTTGCTGTTGTAGGCACAACTCGTGCATTAGGCTGATTCTTGGACTGCGTTTGATGCGGACACTGAGAGTGAAGCTGTAGTTGAGGCTGTGACTGAAGCTGCATCTGACGCTGAGGCTGCAGAACAGCTACTGGCTGTTCCAAGGTTTTTGTGGTTGGTGCTAATAAAAACCTTTCAGGACTCTGAACCTAAAAAATAAAGCACAGTACATTACTTATTAATAAACAGTATATTTTCTTATGCCAAATATGTGATGAAAAGCATGTAAAATCTCACTTTAGAAGTTGGTTGTGGTGTGACTACAAGTTCCTTTCTACTAATGGTGGATGTGGCGGTAGCTTTGGTGGTGCTGCAGGTTTCAGTGCTAGCTGGTGTCTGGTCAACAGAAGGTTGCTGCCTCTCTGGACTGTTATGTGTGGGGGAAAGTTGAACAGGTTGGCTCGTAGAAGCACCTTTGCTGGGAGCCACCAAAGTGACAATGTCCTCTCTATTGCCAGACGTATTGGGAGACGTTTCACTGTCATCTATAATGAGATGCATGCTGGTGGATTGGGTTAGTGTTTTAGTTGGGGTGCAGGAAGCAGATGAAGAGGAAGGAGCAGGAAACTGTGGCACGTCTGCTGTTTCTTCTTGTGAAGTCTGCGGTTTAAGGGAAGGAGGGGGTGGCCAGTCAAGGGTTTCCAGAAACTCCTGTGACCTCAGGGGTGAAACAGGTGTGGGAGGTTCAGAGGATTCCCTCTGAGATAGAATGGTAGCCTGCTGAGCAGATTCAGCTAACGCTAAAGCCAGCATGCGGGCAGTGTTTTTTGGTTGGGGAGAAAGAAGTAGAGACACAGAGCTGACTGGAGCAGTGCTGTTTGGTGAGTCCAGAGCAGCTCCTAAGGAACAATAAAACAAAGGGTACTACAATTGAGGAGAAGTAAGCTAATGATCAAGAGTAGGAAAAAAGGGGGACATTATGTGAGCACTACCTACTAATTTCTATTTACTTCTAGGGCAATCATGCATAGTGTTAAAGGCAAAAAACCTGGCAAACTAAACCTGAAAAAAAGCAGTTACTTTATGGGATTAGATTTGTGCCAAAAGTATTGAACATAACCTTTCAAGAAGCGAACAAAAATATACAATGAGAAAGAAAAAAAAAACACTCTGAAACTGAAAACAGTGAACTCAGTGGCAAAAATGTAACACTGTCTTCAAATAAACATCATTCTTTGTTAACAGTTTTGTAAGCTTCCTTTTCGCTAATCACGGTTTAGGAAAATGTGCTGCCAGAGTTTTCGTTTACGCGTTCAAACTTTTTTTTACGCTCCGCAAGTTTACATTCGCCATTCTGGCACAAACCTCACGTGTGGGTGGGGCTTAACAACGCTTTACTCTCATTGGTTAGTGAGATTTGGCTCGACAGCTTCCTCACCAGGAAGTAGAGACTTCAGTGGCGTGAATTTTGGAGAGCGTTCTGGATGCGCTTAGTCAGTATATTAGTTTGTAATTAATATTTGAGGTTTGGGGAGTCTCATACGACTTTTTTTTTTTTTTAGATGAGCTCTCAGGAGTGGCGTCGTTGTCGTCATCATCATAGTTGGACTCAGCTGGACACTCCAGCTGTCGAGCCAAATCTCACTAGCCAATGAGAGTAAAGCTCTGTCAAGTCCCACCAACACGTGAGTTTTGTGCCAGAATGGTGAATGTAAACTTGTGGAGTGTAGACTAAAAGTTTGAAAGCGTAAACGAAAACTCTGGCAGCGCATTCATGAACCGTGGTTAGCAAAAAGAAAGCTTAGAAAACCGTTAACAAAGAATGATGTTTATTTGAAGACAACGTTACATTTTTGCCACTGAGTTCACTGTTTTCAGTTTCAGAGTGTTTTTTTTTCCCTTTCTCATTGTATATTTTTGTTTGTTTCTTGAAAAGTTACGTTCAATACTTTTGGGACAAATCTAATCCCATATTACTTTATCAACAAAAATCCTATTAAATCATAACTCGATAACCATATCAAGACTGTGTAACAAAAGGAATTCAAATCAAGTGTCAAGTTTGACCATTCTTACCTGGTTGATCCTGAGCATTGATTTGTTGTAATGCATCAATCCCTAATGCCTCTTTATTCTCACATGAAGCAGATTTGGAGAGAAGCTCTAGCTGAATAGCTTCGCTTAGAGGCAAATCAGTGGATTTAAAAGACAATAGGCTAATTTTGGCTGGAGAATCCTGGAGAGGTGGAGATGTTGGAGATGGCTGATGCTCAGGACTCTCTGATCCTTTACTAACTATGGAGGATTCAGTAGGTTGAGATATACGTAAGGGTGCCAACACTGCAAACTTTTCACAGCTCTCAGAAGACTGGAACATAATTTTCTCAGAAGAGTTAGAAGCACTTCTAAAGGCTGGACTGAGATCAGGAGACTGCTGAAAGCTAGTAATCTTTGGTCTGACAGGCGAGACTAGCTCTGAGTCATTAGCACTGCCAGGACTTCTCTTGAGATTTACAGCTTCATTGTCAGGAGAAATGGCAGAGCTCTCTGCCAAGGGCAGACTGCACTGGAAAGACATAGGGTCAAAGTCCAAAGTGGCCATGCCAATGTCAGGGGGGCTCAAATCCACATCATCAGTAGAGCGTGGTGGAGAAATAAGAGCTGGCACACAGATTGGGCCGTCATCCCCTTCACTGTCTCCATGGTCTATATTATCATAAGAATTGCAGTGCTGTCGGCTGTCCATCAGGTCACCATTAAATGATGTGGAGAGAGCATCACTACTGGAGCGTGGTCTGCGTGGCCGGTACACTTTAGACTCTCCTAGGATTAAACAATAGACACAACTTTAGACTCAGGAGAGACATAACTTTAGACACTCCTAGGATTATAACAGACATGGAAAAAACACTTTCCAACTGCACTATTGAATTACCTTCAACATTGTGCAATGAACTGAGAGACTCCTCACTCTTCGCAGATCGAAGAGTGCCAGTATCTCCTCTGCTTCCTCCTAATGCCATGGCTTTGAGTTCATTAGGTTCACTTGGGTTCCGGTGCAGTTTGCGCTTAGACGTAGAGGAAGACTTGCCAAGGTTAAAAAATGACCGCCAACTGCCAACTGGTGACTTCTTTGATTTTATAGGTTGCCTTTTTCTGTACAAAAAAAGAAATAACATAATACACATTAACATTTGCAAAACAAATGATCACACCAAAACACACCTTACAGAAGAAAAATATTTTATAATATATATATTTTTTTATTTAGACAGTAATTCAGCATACCTTTCTGTAGGGAATTCAATGACTGTGTGGAATTTGCCCTGTAAGGCAGCTGGTCCTTCTCCCACTTCAATATACTTGCTGTCTGCAGTTACAGGAGAGTTGATTTGAGCTTGTGTGCGTGCCTGAGCTTCCTCTAGTGTAAGCAGCTTGGTGGAAGGTGAAGGTACTAGCAGCGATTTAGGACGAGACAAAGAGTTGTGACCTAAAGAGGCAGAGACAAAGAACAGGAACACACCATTATTAAGTAATTCAGTGATTCGGTTAAAAATATGGAGAATCATCTTTGTTCATACATACCAGCTCCTTCTCTGATCAGTGAACTAAGTTTAGGGCTGAAGAGAACGTCCACATGGTTTAGGATGAACTCAACCACAACTGACTGTATTCGTACCTCCATGAAGGCAGCTGTTCCACTGAAGCATGCAGACTCGATCTGCTTAGACCTAATTACAAATGAATGAGCAGTTAAATAAAAAAAACAAAAAAAAACAAAACATAAACTTGATATAAAAACTACAAAGATTTAAAAACATTATTAAACCTTACCTCAGTAAGTTGGGGGCCCAAACAATGGCCAAATTCTTACTGTGCATGTTGGTCACATAGCTAAATGCTGCTAGCCGTGACAAATGCCTCATCAGAAACTCCAAAGTCCTAAAAACAGATAGTTTAATTACAATTAATTCATCATCTGACTTATAAGCTTATACCCCATAAACCTGGCATTCTACCATTATAAGAAATCATATTTATGTATTATTTCTAACAACTTTAATACTAAACATAACTCTGCTGATATACCCAGGGTTCAAGCCTCTAAAAATGTCCTCCAGCATCTATATTGGAATCGTATTACAAATTATTATTATTATTTCTAAATTTAAGTAGATGAAACTAAAGAAAAGTGTCGGGACAGCCTGCAGGGGGCACTGTACCCATTCTTCAGACCTGTAATGCGGAGGAGGCAGCTGCTGGATGACATCATGTATTTTGATTAGCCTCTCCTCATCTGTAGCTGCTGAAACTGCCTCCTAAACAGGGGGCAAAATAGAGGGGAGAAAAATTTATGTCACTGTTGTCCAGCGATGTTTTTAATAGAATCGTCACCCTGTCTCACCCACTTTAGTCATGCCATGCCCACACCAGTTGCAACTTTCACATCGCTCTGCTGGGCCAAGTGCACAAAGCAAAAGACTCAACCCCGCATCTAATGGTCATCTCTGTGTGAATGCTGTCATAGCAACCTCAGAAACTTTTGTGGTTTACTTACCCATGCCTGTTTTATTTTCAGAAGGCTTTTTTTTCTAGAGATGTAAATGTTTCTGTACTACTCTGTATATGCCCTGCCTCTAAAAATATAACAAGCCCAACATTTGCATATGTAAATCAGTGACACAAGCATCAGTACAGAGACCATTACTGTTTTTACATGGCTCAGGTAAGTGATTACTACAGCTCTTATCATAACAAGATGTTAACTTATACAGGGTTCAACAGCAGTTACGTTTGGGTGCACTTTCTTGTTCCCAAACCACACTCTCTATTAAGCAACAAGCATTTATGTGTTAAAGTACGAGCTGTTAACATCACTGCTGTCTCCATTTAAGAAGTGCTTACCGAGAATTTCTCATAAAGTTGGTAGGTGAGCAGTGGGTTAGGCAGCTCTCGGAAATAGAGCTTGCACAGTGAGCCCACACAGTGGATATCCTGGATGTACACATCTTTGGTCAGATCTGGGATCTGCTCTGAATCAAATTCATGCCTAAAGTGGAGAGAAAAACATCACAACAACCATTACACACTAATTAATGGAGGTTTATACGAAATACCTCCAGTACTTAACAAAAACAATGTTAAAAATCTATAATCAATAAGAAATTCTTGTCGGTCCAAAAGTCTGAGACTACATTGAATTTTTTTTCATTCATTTCAATTTGGACATAAACAGAAGGTTTTAGGATTTTTAAATATTTAAAACAAAGAAAGTAAATGTTCAATATCTTGAATATTCAAGGTTCTGCACCTTTTCAAGATCCCTATTTAAAATGTAGCAAATTTGTGATATTATACACAAAGGTCAGATTTTCCTCATGCCTTCTATTGAAGCATGTGTTCAGACAACACTGATGGATTTGCACAAACTTGTGGAGTCCATGCCAGCACGAGTGCACACTGTCATTATGGCAAACAGGGGACATACCAAACACTAAGAAACTCTGAAATGTATGTAAATATCTCAAAGATTCTACTTTTCACTCAAGTTGTATTCAATAATATAATTTGTAATGAAAAGTGTTGTATTAAATTAAAACACAAAATAGGGCCCCTATTTTGGACCCCACTGCAGCTGTGCAGATAACTGATTAATTTTGTTAGGACCCATATCCCCAGAGAACTCAATTCTTAAAAATATTTCCTCTAGACATTTTTACTGGAAACAGCTTCAATATAAGTCTCTGTAATAAATGTTCTCAAGTACTATTTTTCTCTTGAGTTTCGTGTTCGGGTATGCGTGTATTACTTTCTCACACATACCGCAATTTCTGGATGTTGGATGCAATCCCGGAGAGCCGATACATTCCATCCACAATTCCATGCTTCTCAATGAACTCTGTGCAGCTCTTAAGCACCTGGGGGACTAAGGATTGAGATTACAAGTTAGTCATACCACGTGTTTCAATACATTTTAGTTCAGTTACTAGAAAGTACAATATACCATTACAAATACAAATTGACAGTATCTGCAACAATGTACATTTGCATTTGTTCATTTGGCAAATGCTTTTATTCAAAGTGATGTAAAAGTGAGGCAGAATACGATCCAAGCTTAGAGTACAGAGTTAAAGCAGCCAACAATGATATAAGGGTTGAAATGAGTGCAAGTACTCAGCAGGAGGGCCAGTGAAATACACATGATGCATGATCTTTCAGGTCAGGATGGTAATACACAAAAATAATAATAGTAGTTACATTTGTAACAGGGAACAAAGATCATTAACATAAATAGAAGCACAGCAAAGCAGTACCAGTATTTATACCACAGTGCTGTTGAATTCTGCAATGCTGTTATACACTGTTACGCAGTGATTTGCCAAATATTGCAATGTTAAATGTTATTAATGTACGAAATGTCACGAATTTTAATGGTTTATAGTTAGATTTAATGTTGTGGAATGTCCAGAGAGACAAGTTAGTTCCTGTCCTAATTTATGTTATAGCCGCGATTTACAGTCATTCCCTCATCAGCCTTGCTTTTTTTCCCTCACTTTCTCTCTCTTGCTCTATCTGATCACTTGCTCTCTCTCACTCTCTCAAAAAACACAACTTATCATTTTATAGAGAGACCGGAAAGTATAAACTCCTCTGTCCTCAAGACTTTCCTGTACTGATAAACTTCGCAAAGCATTGTGACTGTTACAAAGTGCTTACAACCAGAGACTCCTACAATAAATGTTAAACACTGGGTGACTACAAGTGAGAGGCAAAGAATGCTATCCTGATATGATTATCCAATTTATCAGTCCAGTTTATAAACTAGGAGTCTTTTTCTAACAATGTCTGGTAGACCCAAACAGATTGTAGGCCTCCCTACTTAACCTTGCAACATTTCAGTCAAGCAAGATCAGGGAAGATAGACATCCCTGCCCTGGCCTCCTGTTTCCTAGAAAAAAAAAAACTATCCTTGTGATGAGTGAGACTCAGGCGGTCTCAGAAGCAGCTGTTCAGCAAAATTCCTGATGGTGCAGTTGAAAATTCTCAGGCAGGATAAAACCACTTCTGAGCCACCACATACATAACCATAAGGATAAGAATGTTGCATTCTCTTGGACCTGGTGTAAACATTGTAAAATGCATACATTGTTGATGCCTCTTAATTAGAGGGATGAAAGGGATGAAGTCTAGTCTTAAATATATAAAGCCATTCTACTTCAATTAGGATCAGATCTGTGAATACCAAAAAGGAGAGAGTAACAATAATGTGCTGGTGTTATTTTCTCACACTAACTGTTCAGTGAGTTTCAGGGTCATTGTTCAATAAGATCAGAATATGGAACCAAAACTTTTAGTTTGATGTTACCCTTTTACTTACACACACACACACACACACACACACACACACACACACACACACACACACACACACACACACACACACACACAATATTATACAAGAAAAGCTGTATAAAGTCAGAACACACTGACGTGAGAGTAATCTCACAATTTTTGAAACCCAAACCCTGAGAAGGTATTTCTGATTTTGCTGAAAAAAATAATTGATAAAGTGTATTTTTTAAGAACAATATCCAAATATCAACCAACAGAAACCAACCAGCATTTTTTACCCTTGAACTGTAATCATGTTTGAGGGAACCAACCCAAATTGTGTGGCGCTGCTTGTAAGGAACCGGCAATAGCTCAAGGTGGATTTTGGAGTCAAACAAACAAAGTAGTGTTAATGGCTGCCAGGGAGCTTTGAATCAGTGGAAGACAAATCTCCAGACACTGCCTTCCTAACCAATGCAAGCTGACCTTTACACC
Source organism: Cranoglanis bouderius (assembly GCA_023630585.1). NCBI lineage: Eukaryota > Metazoa > Chordata > Actinopteri > Siluriformes > Cranoglanididae > Cranoglanis > Cranoglanis bouderius. Next base: position 19,635,000 of record CM042541.1, read on the forward strand.
CTCTTAAGCCGTAGGTTGCTGTGGCAACTGAGCCAAGCAGGCACAGTCAGCACGGTTGCTGGGGGTCGTTGAACGTTTCTTCAGGCCACACAGACAGCATTTACAAACCAAAGCTGGAAACTAGCCAAGGCCTTCATAAGATGGACACTGTGGCCTCTATTTAACCTGACCGTGAGTAAGAAAAAAAAAAAAGGGCTTTAAGGACTCACCATCGTGGCCGGAGTTGAGAAGGTGCTCTCCCAGGTCACATCCGAACACCCTCTCTCTGAGGATCCCTCGCTGTTTCAGCTTCTGCTTTGTGGGCCGGGACTTCATGAAGGTGCGTAGGAACGTGATCAACTTCCCGTGCTTCTTGGATACTGAAGGACAATTTGAGACCATAATTACTATTATTTACCAGCATTTAACAACATCCATGTTCACTCAATCAACAGCAAAATCAATTAAAAAAATAAAAAAGAATTAACCAGCAACAAGCGATGGGCAAAAGTATCTCAAAATATATTGTACAAAACAATCCAAAGGTAATCGTTTCAAATTAAACTATAAAATCTGGATGGCATGCACTAAGTCAATGCATTATACTGTTTCTTTGGTATATAAATAATTGTTCTATCACAAATGTTAACCTGTGGTTATATTTTTTCTCCTGCGTGATGATATCACCACAGCTTTGTCAGCTAGCTTTAACTTAGCTCACTAGCAAAACTAGCAAAAACATGATGAGTAAATGACATTTCATGGCATAATATCTTTTAAACGTTTATTAAACATCCAATAACAACAGTCATAACTTGGCAAAATACAGGACAGACATCAATCAGTCACACACTGCTCCCTGATTACTTCTTGCCAAGTCTGGAAACTGCTGCACTGTTCACAAACACGTGTTGTCTTTAACAAGTCTTTGGTGCTGCAGGGAATTTTAGCCATGGAGCAGCCTGTTCTCAAATTCACCAGCATCACATAAGAATCAGTTTACGTGGTGTTATAACAAAAATATTTTCCATATTTATAAAATATAACAAAATACACCAATTCTGATATAAATGACTGCTTTTTCCAATAGCCAGTAATTACAAAATAATATTATGCATTTCAGAATCATAAATCCTTCATCTACAACGGGACCAAAATAAACATTTCTAAAAGTGTGGGGTAAAAGAGAATAAAGAATATAGCATGACTTCAGTCTTTGTTGTTCTATCAAGAATGTTTTTCTCAAATCCTCTACTGACGCCTTGCTAACAAAGCCTAAAAAAAGGCAGCTCGTCAGTTAGAGCGATCAGCTAATGGTGGATCCAAATGTCTCTAATGGGGACACTTCATACTTCCACTTTCATAATGTTTGGGAATTACTGAGTTATTGTACAGCTGGCAAAGCAATTCTGGGTGGAGTGGTCCACTTCCCACTCTCTCTATTCATAATGTAAAGTCATACTGTGCCAGATGAGCATGAAGAGCCAGCCAGTATCTCACCCTGCAACACCCTACATCCTACCTAACAAATACTCCAACACCACTAAATGCTCTCAGGGGCTCATTCATGAAATGACCTACATGGTTTGGGCACCAAGCTGCAATTTCCCAACATTATGCTCATTAATATGTGAATAAAGCTTTGTGAACATTTCATTGTTGAAGCAGCAATGAAGTAATGTTGGGCTTCAGTCAAGTCAGTCTGCTCTACAGCATTCACTCACGTTAAGTGCTGACTGTCATTGCCATGCATATTAAATCCTGCAGCCTGAGCCATATAAAACAAATGAGAAACACTTTGAGTAAACAGAGGAAAAAAGGACCAGGGGAATAATGAACAAAGAAATACCACAGAAAATACAAACAATCTTTCTGAATCAGAACCAAATTCAGCACAAACTAGTCTGTTTGAGACTCGAACTTGAGTGAAAATAATTCTGAAAATCCTTATTCTCACACTCACAGATGTCTTTTTGAAGCTCAATCAATACATTCTCTCTATAAGGCCTTCTTGGCTCCATTTCTGTTTGAATACAGAAAGCATTTCAAGGATTAACCAAAGATCCGTCCGGATCTGGAAGGTGTTCGAATCATAAAAATCAGCTGTTGCTGGAAACATGGAGATCATGAGCAGCTGGAGGAGCTGCTGAGATAACTGCTGCTCACATTGGATGGACTCACACTGAGTGTGGTGTACACACACATACACACACACACACAATGTCAAACAATTACCAGAATAATACTTCTCTAAAGCATTTTAGACCAACACAGGCAGCTCCAGAATTATTGGCACCCTTGGCAACCTGATGTGGGCAACAGTTCGTGTCCTCTGGTTGCCTACCTTGATTCAGTTGCTGTAAAGTTATTGTTAAAATGGAGTAAAAAAAATATATATATATATTGTGTACATGTAATAAATAGGTTTTATACATTGATTGTCATTGTTTCATTATTAAAAGTTGGTGTATAATTTGGCAAATAAAGGTTGTTAAATTATGGGAACCATAATGTCTGTTCTGGCAACCAAAAGCCGATCCCTGGTTGGCACCACTGATAATCGCTTTTAAAAGTTCATATTTAACTTTAAGTTCACACGAGCGTTCAGGAACTCTTAATAAGTCATCTATGACTTCACTGGGGTATAAATATCAAGTGACATGGAGGTCAAATTCACTTAGCCATTTATCAGTCATTGGGAAGATTAGAGAACACACTAATTAAATGTCAGTAAACTGTGTTGACTTTCATGAATAAGGCAACGCCTATAAAAGTAATATTTAATAATTCACAGATAATTAAAAGAAAGAATCATTTGGAATTCAGAGGCCATTCTGAGGCATTCAACACAAAGCTAATTTGCCATTAAAGGACATTCCATCCTGAACGACTTACAAATGAAGCTTTATAATTGACGTGACCTTCAGTTGTGTCCGAGATTTATTTTACTTTAACCTTCCTTCATCGACACTGTTTATTTTCATGTTGATTAACAGTATCCTACATTACCCACAATGCCGCTTGACTACCTGCTGATAGTGGTGCAGTGAGATTTAGCTTCAGTCTCTTGCATCATCACTTTAGTCCTTTAGTCTGTCCATCTCTCTCACCTCATCTGTACATTCTGCTCAAATTCAGCTTCCAAAACTTCACCTTTCATGCTAATACTGCCTTCAGCGCCATCATGTTTATCATCTCATAAATCTCTAACTAGCCAAGTTGAGTCTCCGCTGTAACTCAGAGCTACATTGTTGTGTAACTGCATTGCCTTCTGCGACTTTGAGTCCAATGTTTGCTGTCTCCAGTACTTATACACTGGATTTCTGATTTATTCCTCATTTTTAAGACTTTTTATACCCTTTTCTCCCATTAAACACCACTGTAATTGCTGGTGAAATCAACACGACAGACAACAACTAACTTTGCACAATAACAAAAGAATACTGCTTCAATCAACAAATTAGCACCAGAATCGCTGAATACATCAGACATATTTCAACATAAACACACTGAATGTGCTTAATGGTGGAGTTTTCCCTTTAAGGACATGTGATTCCCCCATTACATAAAACCACAATGGACAAAACAGGAAGATGTGCGCTTATCCTTGTCATTGGAATTTTAACTGTTATGGCAATATCCCAAGCAAGTCTGACACTCAGACACCTGGTCTGCAAAAAATCTGCTCATGAAAAGCTTAACTCTAAAACAAACGGCATTTCCTGTCCTACTTTTTTAAGGGCCAGCAGTGTCATAAGTATGGAATTCACAGATCTTTCACAGACAACCTAGACAAGACAAACACACATGCATTAGGGGGCCAGAGAAGCTACAGATAATGTGTGTGCATGCGTGTGTGTGTTCGTTCCTGTCCCAGGCTGTACCTAATCCTGGATGAAAAGACACAGACATACGACAACTTGGACACCATAATAAACATTACAGCGCTGATGTTTAAAAACCACAAAAGATTAAAACTGCAAAATGGGATACAAGGGTTAAATGGAGAACACAGAGAGGGTAAAGTGGAGCAGAGTCTCCGTTTCACACCGCCTTATAAATAAATGATATCATTTATTATAAAATGCAGTCCTTCGGCCAAGACACTTGTTAACCACGGTGTATATTCACTACCAGTCAAGTCTGAACACACTGGACTGAATATATATTTTTCAATGTCTTTATGTCACTGGCATTTTCATTAAGGCTAAAGGTAGAAATATGTTTCTGAGACAAATGTAAATAGTGAAGTTAACACTTAATTCCCATGCATAAATGTATTTATGTATTTCTAAAACAAAAAGAGTCTCAGAGTCTCTCGACCTACTCTGTCTAATGTATTAGAATGTATTCTAAATAAATACATAAAACTCTAAACATTCACCATAGTCACTTATTTCTTATGAAAGATACTGGCTATTTAAGCCAAATGATTCAAAATGATTTAAGGTACTTAACTGGGCCTTGGGGACCACTATTATACATTTAATTGTCTTTTACACTACTAACCCACTGAGAAGGAAAGGTACAGTTTCCTTTTCCAGAGAGTCTATGATTGAAAACAAAACATGGAGGTAATGTGACGGAGTGAAGTCACCTATTTGTTTTATTTTTGGTAAAAAGTAGTTGGTGCCAATTGATATTTCACCAGATTTGTAGTCCAAAACGACCTGATTTTTGATGTTCAACAGAGAAAATGAGCCAAGTACATCAGGGTGAATAAGTGTGCTTCTTTCTCTCTTTCCTCATTCCAACACTTTTAGACTTTGGACATACACCATGACTGTGTATGTCATTATTAATCATAAATCAGTTTAATAATCCTAACCATATAACCCGCTGACTAGCAACTAACTACACAGAAATCTTTAGCATGTCGCTAAAACTCCCTAAAAAAAACCGCCCAGTTCAAGCTAACTCAATATTGGTGACTACACTCAAAATAATCAAATAATCCTTACCTCAAGACGACAAACGGGAACGGTGTCTTAACTTTTTGTGTAAAAATAAAATCATTCCGAGAGAGAAGTGAACTGAGTGAAGTTTGAGAGCTGAACTTGGAGTTAGAGTCAGTCAGATTCACTTGTCGAGTCGGCAGCACGAGCTCATTTCAATCCGTCAGCGCGTCACGCGCACACTCCCTTCCCTTTCCCTCACTCAGCTCACACAGCGCGAGCGTCTTAGGGGGAAAATAATTCCCCTCGGTGAGCTTTTACCCCTCTCACATTTTCCTTCAGAGTTGTCCTGCCTCCCGGATCAGCTTTCAGCCACCAAAACCAGTAACCGATACGAAGCGAGTGACGTGAACCGAATCGCTCTTAGGACGGTTTAAACTTGAGCCTGTGAGGTACACGTTTAAACTCGGCAAAAAGCAAATAAATAAATAAATAAATAACCCTTCATGTACAAAAATGATTTATTGTCTGTACATTTCTTCCGTAACATACACTCATTACACTCACGATAAAGAGTCAAACTGCTTTGCATACTGAATGAGCCAGTTAAGAGTGAGGTGAATTGAACTGAAGTACCGATACTTTCGATTCTGACATTTTCTTTAATATCTATCTTAAATTCATAATATTGAAACTGTGTGCTTATTTTTTATTATTATTATTAAGCAGAATAGGCCTCATTTATCAGGCTGGATATGAACGAATTTACCATAAATCATTCACAAGACCATTAAACATAAGAAAAATATTAACGAAAATCAGTTTCGTCATGAAAAATTTGCATAACCTGCTCCTGAGTTTCTGTAAATTTGCATATAAGGAGATTCACTCATGTATACATCAAATGATCAAACTGGCAAAGAGTTACTTTAAACTTGTATAGAATTTACTATCGAGTTTAAATTGCGTATTTAATTGAACTACACACTCAAATATAATGAAAAATAAACTAATTTGTTTCATATGAATAATCTGAAAGAAAGCAATCAAAAATAAATCCATCAATTAAGGCAAATAAAACTAGGCATTCATTTGGGACAAAGGTAATGGTGCTCTATATATGGGGTTATAATTAGTGAGCGTGTGCATGGTAGCTGATGCAATGCTGCAATGGCCGAGCTGCATTACTGGAAGATTTAGGGCACACATGCACTTAGGAGGAGCTCTTTCACTGTTTAATTGTCATTTTGTCACTATCAGCTCTTTGTGAGGTTTGCCTTTTATAGTTTTGTGGGCAGCGACTAAATGCAAATCCACTGTGATGTGAACATGCTTGGTGATTTAAAGGTAATGAAGGTAGGTTGGCTCAGCATTAGGGGAAAGTATTATGACCCTGGGGGTGGGGGAGTGGGACTTTTAGTTCAGTTTGGCCTACGAAAACTTTTACACACAACTGGATTGATACATACAAACTACGGACAAAATACATACAAAATAACTGATAAATGTGAAAATAACTTGATGTGCAGGATAGGAATGACTGCTTCTTCCACCATCTCCCTCTGCCCGAATATACACACGTTTGTCTTACTATAGTTCCACTGACAATTATTAATGCAGCTAATTAACGTTATGCCTACACCCAAACCTAAGCCTAACCTTGACCTTAATAACCAAAAGGAAATGTTTTTGCAACTTTTAAGGTTTTTTTTTGTCCCTCATGAGGACAGCCAAATGTCCCTACAAGGTCAAGATTACCAGATGTTCTTGTCTTTGTGGAGACATTTGTCCCCACTAAGATATATAAATGCCCATGCACACACAGGAAGACTTTTCAAAATATCTGTATAGGTATTTGGATTTCTACTCTTGGTACTCTTGGTACTTTAGAGGAAATGAAAGCAATCCAAAGTCAAAAGGTTGTCACTCCAGACTCTACTACATTTTTCTTGCAATGGAATTACACATTGCTTGATATGGTGGCCAAAGTCTATGAATTTGCAAACTGGAAACTGGTGCAGTTTTCACACTGTTTTTCAGTATGCACACTAAAACAAATCCCTCTGAAACAATTCAACCACTACAACCTGTTTTATAGAGTTTACACTGTGACAGAAGGCACATTTATGTACAATTTAAATACAGTTTAAATATTAAGCCAAATGAAACACAATCCAATAACCAGTGTTAGCTGTATATTCAGCAAGCCGATAGTGCACATACTGATTAAGTATTAACAGACACCAGAAGAAGCTTGTGTGCTCATAAACATTAGTAAAACTGACATCTGTGGTGTGGGATGAGAAGAGGACAAGAGAGAGAGAAAGAGAAAGAGAATCTGTGTGTGCGTGCATGCAGCACTAGAGTCACTGATCCATGTTCCCGATTCACACAATTCAAAATGATCACAGCAGAGGTCTGTACACAGTCCAAGTGTTTACTTCACACACACACACACACATGGGGAACAGGTCAGGCAGGAAATGGACAATACCTCAGAGAAGGAAAGAAGACAGTTATAACTACATGTCTCATAAACTCAGCTGTCTTGGCTTGTTAACTGCGCCAGCTGCCCTTTGCTCTTGTGAGAGGAAGACACTGGTGCCCCACCAGGAAGTTACAGATCCAGAGAGAGATAAAGGAACTACATCTGGACTAGCACCTGCTATGAGTGAGGGCTAAACGTATTCTAAATGGGGTTCCAAACTAAACACTCTCTGAGTGTGTGGTTTTACAGGCAATTTCAGAGTTATTGGCCACCCTTTGTAAAAAATCAAGTAAAATGAAATTAATGATGTTGTTACCTTAAACATATAGAGCCCTCCACTAATATTGGCACTCTTGGTAAATATGAGCAAAGAAGACTGTGAAAAATTGCCTATTGTTTAACCTTTTCATCTTTTGTTACAAAAATTCACAAAAATACTCTATCATGGATATCAAACAATTACAAATACAACACACGTTTATCCAAAAAAAAAAAATATCTTTGTTAAATATAGGTATGCAAATATTATTGACGCCCCAATGAATTCATATGAGAAAAATATATTTGAAGTATATTCCCATTGATATTTTCCATTTTATAGTACACCTGGGTGACTAGGAACAGGAAACTGTTCAACCATGACTCCCTGTTTCACAGGGGTATAAATATAAGGTAACACATAGGCCAAATTCCCTTAGTCATTCGTAACAATGGGTTAGACCAATGAATATAGCTGTGATGTGCGGCAAAAGGTTGTTGAGCTTCACACAATGGGAAGTGGCTATAAGAAAATAGCACAAGCATTGAAAATGCCCATTTCTACCATCAGGGCAATAATTAAGAAGTTCCAATCAACTGGAAATGTTATGAATCAACCTGGAATTGGACGCGTGTCTATACTGTCTCAACGCACTGTGAAGAGGATGGTTCGAATGGCCAAAAAATCTCCAAGGATCACAGCTGGAGAATTGCAGAAGTTATTTGCATCTTGGGGTCAAAAAGTCTCCAAAACTACAATCTGACGTCACCTACATCACCACAAGTTGTTTGGAAGGGTTTCAAGAAAAAAGCCTCTACTCTGATCCAAAAACAAACTCAAGTGTCTTCAGTTTGCCAGACACTACTGGAACTTCAGATGGGATGGGTTTTATCAACAGATATTAAATGAAAACCTGACTGCCTCTGCCAGAAAGCGTAAAATGGGCCGTGGTTGGATCTTCCAGCAGCACATTGATCCAAAACATACATCAGAATCAACACAAAAATGGTTTACTGACCACAAAATCAAGGTCCTGCCATGGCCATCCCAGTCCCCTGAACCTGTGGGGTGAACTGAAGAGGGGAGTCCACCAGCGTGGACCTCGAAATTTGAAGGATCTGGAGAGTTTCTGTATGGAGGAATGGTCTCGGATCCCTTGCCATGTATTCTCCAACCTCATCAGGCATTATAGGAGGAGACTCAGAGCTGTTATCTTGGCAAAGGGAGGTAGCACAAAGTATTGACTAAAAGGGTGCCAATAATTGTTGCACACCTATATTTGACAAAGATTTTTTTTTTTTTATATATATATAAACCTGTTTTGTTTGCAATTGTTTGATATACATGAGAGCAGAGTATTTTTGTGATTTTTTTGGACAAAAGATCAAAAAGTTAAACAAAGAATTTTTTACAGCCTTCTTTGCTCATATTTACCAAGGGTGCCAATATTAGTGGAGGGCACTGTATGAGGGATTGTTGAATAATTTTCTTTTCACAGGCATAACAAACCTTGTGTAGTGCCATTTTTCTGCAAAACACAATTTTCAAAATTGCCTGCATCCCCAAAAGAATATATGGTGAAGCCTTCCCTGAATGAAAGTAAATAATAGTCAGAGACACCCTATGAGAAAATGTCTGTAACTAGCCACAAATGTTTCAGTGGGCATGGAAGATTTGTTTGCAAAAACGCAGTAGACCAACTTATCTGATGCATTGCAACTGATGCATTTACATACATTTTTGACTGTTATAGTTTAATGAAATAGGCTATTTTAGATGGTTTTATTCTGCTTGTTAATGGACTATTAAACCCTCCTGGGCCTGGTGCTGTTTATGCAGATGGATTTAATGGATTTATTTAATTCAAACCACTGGTTTTCAATAGACTTCAAGTCTATTGTCTCAAAAATATATATATTTTTTGTTCCTGCTACCATGTCCGTCTTTTGTTGTGACATCTGTTTGGGGTCATTATCCTAACTGAAGGCTCTATTTATGGCCAAGCCAAAGGCAACCAGATTTTGGGCTAAAGTATCATGGTACTTGGCAGAAATCATGATGTCGTCGATCTTCAAAAGAGCCCCTGGTCCACCAGTCTCAAAAGCAGCCCAAGGCATCAATGATCCATTGGCATGTTTTCCATTCTGTATGAGGGTATTTCACCAAACACTCCAGTGGTCATGGCCAAAAGTTTAATTCCATATACGGGTCCATATAATGTCACTTTTGGGTGAAAATTTGGGTGTTGCATTTTACTCTCAGGAGGCAGTAAGAGCTTCTCTCATTCAACTCTTCCAAAACAACTTGCTGGTATAAAGTTGATGTCTATTTAATTTTGAAACTTCACAACCCCAAGAGTCGACCAAACTGTGTGATTCTGACAATTTGATTCTTTGCCTCCCTTACCGTCCATGTTCATTTCCTGGCAAATTTTCAACTGTTCTAGTCTTTTGAAACTATTAGTTGACTTACATCGGTTAACAACCACCTGCCTCTTTTGAAAACACTTTGTCATGGACAATAAAAAATACTTGTGTGCAATTTCATAATTCTACCCCAGGGAAGAAGAATGTGGTTAAAGGCAGCAAAAGGAGTTCTGGAGACTGTATATTATTATTATTATTATTATTATTATTATTATTTTGTAATTTTGAAAAAAATAATAATGAAATTGGAACTTTCATATATTCTAGATTCATTACACATAAAGTGAAATATTTCAAGCCTTTTTTGTTTTAATCTTGGTGATTACGGCTTTACAGCTCATGGAAATCAAAAATCCAGTATCTCAAAATATTAGAATAAAGAATTTATAATACAGAAATGTCGACCTTCTGAAAAGTATGTTAATTTATGCACTCAATACTTGGTCGGTGCTCCTTTTGCACGAGTTACTGCATCACTGCGGCGTGGCATGGAGGCAATCACCCTGTGGAACTGCTGCAGTGTTATGGAAGCCCAGGTTGCTTTGATAGCGGCCTTCAACTCGTCTGTATTGTTGGGTCTGGTGTCTCTCATTTTCTTCTTGACAAAATTCAGGTCAGGCGAGTTGGCTGGCCAATCAAGCACAATAATACCACGGTCAGCAAACCAGTTACTAGTCATTTTGGTACTGTGGGCAGGTGCCAAGTCTTGCTGGAAAGGGAAATCAGCATCTCCATAAAGCCAGTATGGCGCATACTAAATGCAGAAGGTTTCCATGCCAGAACTCCAAGACGTACACCACTACTGACCCAAAAGCACAAGAAAAGTCTGCTCAAAATCATATAAATAAGCCACAGAAGTTTTGGGCTTCTGTTCTGTGGAGCGATGAAACAAAACTGGAACTTTTCGGCACGATGGATCAGGTGTATGTCTGGAGAAAGAAGAATGAATAAAGAACACTCTGTCCACAGTCAAGCATGGTGGTGTCTCGGTGATGCTCTGGGGCTGCTTTGCATCCTCTGGCACTGGAAACCTGCAGCGTGTGGAAGGCATGATGGATTCATTAAAGTATCAGGAACTCCTAGGAGAAAACGTCATGCCGTCTGTGAGGAAGCTGAAACTTGGGCATCATTGGACCTTCCATCAGGACAATGATCCCAAGCATACCTCAAATTCCACCAAGGCTTGGTTGCAGAAGTCGTCCTAGAAAATTCTACAGTGGCCATTAGTCACCTGACTTGAATCCCATAGAAAATCTCTGGTGGGATTTGAAGAAGGCGGTTGCAGCATGCAAACCCAAGAATATTACTGAACTGGAGACCATTGCTCATGAGGAATGGGCTAAGATTCCTCAGGAACGCTGCCAGAAGCTGGTGTCTGGCTATGCATCTCGTTTGCAGCAGATCATAACAGCACAAGGGTGCTCTACTAAGTACTAAAGATGCTTGCCATGAAGGGGTTGAATAACTTTGAAACTGGAGAGGTCATTATAAGTTGCATTTTCAGTTGAATTTTTGGGAAACCACTTGAAGCATTCGTTGTGTTCCACTATTTCAATTGCTTTTGTTAGATTTGTTCATTGCAAACAGCTGAAATCTGTAAATCTTGACAATAAACCTGATTTGCAATGGGGGTTGAATAATTTAGATTGCAACTATATATGTTCACTCTAACCAGGCAAGGAAACAATTTGCTTAATCATTAACTCAAGACGCAAGTAAATAAATGAATGATTCATAACGTGATGACACTTCAGAGGCTGACACAGGATGGCCTGAACTCTCTTTCTCTGAACTCTTGGAATGATTTTATAGCCCTGCATTAACTGGTCTCAGTAAATCAGCTTTGTTAAAGTGAAAACACTGCCATTCTAACAGTAAAGCTGACTGACAACTGCTTCGGGGCAAAGTTTAAAAAGCAGTGCTGTAACAACGCGTATAATTATCAGAAGTAAGCCTGATTAGTAGTGAACGATGACAGATTTTAACTGTTGACTCTACATCAATAAACATCAAAAATGCACAGCACAGACGTTTACAAAATACATAATGCAAAAGATTAGGAGTATGAAAGCGAGTGAAATTAAAGAGAACAGGTAAAACAGCAACTGTCAAACACAAGAAAGAGGAAGTTAAAAAGTGAGGAAGGTACATTTCTATATTTGTTACACAATGAGAATTCCTATAAATACTACACACTGAAAAGTAGTGAGGAGGCAAATTAGACACACCAAGAGTGCCAGTATTCATGAACACTCAGTCGTTAAGAGTGAGGCAGCGACAGGTGGAGAGACACGGCAGTGGATTTGGAGGTTAGTCGGTGATTAAGAACACAGAGGAACGGTTTTGTCTACCTGAGCTCAGCCTGTAGGGGTTTAATGGGTCGGGTGCCAATGCACTGTCCTGCTTTACACTCTCCATCTCCAAATCTGCATGCGGGAGAAGAGAGAAGCAGTCGAGCCTGTTAGAGAACACGGGAACCACAGCTGCCTTTGCCCTCTACTTAACTTGCCAGTAGTCACTTAAGAAGAAGAGAAAGAAGGAGGAAAACATTTCCTTCTGCATTCCCTGTCTATTAGGCAATGTTTTACAGCGTTTTAGAGCACCTGATGATAAACAAGCTAGAGCAATAAAATGGACTTAAAAAAAAAAAACACATTACTATGACAGAGAGAGCTTCATGTTAGAGAGTTTCATAAAGCTGGTGGCTAATTATATTGACTATATTGCTAGAGCATGATTAGCTTTGTTTACCAGCAGCCTAGTAATTTGTTAATAATTTGACTGAGTTTCATCAGATAGAAAAAGCTTTAAGTACAATTTGGAACTGAGTAAATTAGTAGAGGCTAATGTAAATTAAATTTGTATACAATGAATGAAATGAACAATTTTCTTCCATTGCCCCTAAATGCTGAAATAGCATTATAAACAACAGAAGGAACACAAGCTTTAAATAAATGTTTATTTATTTATTTATTTTGTACTTTTTAAATGTGACCTATTTGTAGTTTTTCATGATTTCCTGATTTCAGTCATTTGTGTGTGGGTGTGGTTTTTTTTTGTTTTTTTTTTTAAACAGATTTCTGATCTTGTTCCATTAATGTGCTTTATCATTAATTATATTTTCATCTTTCATATCTATAGCCCTTTGAGCTTTGAGACACAAAATAAAGCGTGCTATATAAATAAAGATTATTATCTGGCGATCTTCATTTAACCTGTTAAATCCAATTAAATATTTGGAGTACATCTTGTATATACTGTTTTACATCATGAGGCAAGCTGATCACTTGGCAGGAAGAAAAAGAAAATAAGTTACTGTTAAAAATTGAACAAATTGATGAAGAAAACATTATGTTGGATGGGACGAGTGATGAGCATCCAAATAAAATTCTAAACACTGTCTGAATTCACAGTTCTCTACTTATTATGGTAGCATCAACACTAAATGCTCCATGTATGTGCAAAGGTTTTAGGCACATGCAAAGAAATGCTGTAAAGATGCCTTCAAAATAATGAAATTAAATGTGTCTACATTAAAAAAAACAAATACCATAAAGACCAGTCGAAAGTAGTAAATGAAACGAAGTCAATATTTGGTGTGACAAAAAAATACAAATAAAAATAGTAGTCTCCGGTACAATTTGTGCAGGTTTATAAGGAAATGAGCTGGTAAGTTTTATTGAGCATCTTGCAGAACCAGCCACAGTTCTTCTGGAGACTTTGACTGTCGCACTTGCTTCTTATTTTTGCAGCAAAACCCAGCAGCCTTCATTGTGTTTTAGTCTGAAAAGTGTTTCTTACGTAATATGCTGCTTTCTTTAATGATACACAAACATTTTTCTGTAACATTTAATTTTGTGCTAGAAAACTAATGTTTGGGAATCTAAAATGTTTTTTTGTACTGACTTGATAATGTAGAAGTTATAAAATAAAAAATGTATAACAAAGTTTGTACTAAAAACAATAGGGTGCCTAAAACTTTTGCACAGTACTGTAGATTTGGTTCATTTTCAACAAAGGGCTGAGTTTAGGGTGTCTGTAAACAGTTTATCAAAAATCATACGGATTACTGAAAATCTTTGCATGTAAACACTCAGTAAAGTAAATCATTTGTGTGCGAGATAGCGAGAGAGAGAGAGAGAGAGAGAGTGAGAGGGAGAGAGAGAGAGAGAGAATGTATTGGCTATGTATAGTGTAGATCAGTGAGGCATTGGGGGAGAATACCAGCACGCACAGGGTGGGAAGAGACTCCAGGAGGCCGGCCGCAGAGCAGAGCAGGGGGACGCTGGGGGGGGGGGTAGAGGGAGGCACAGTGATACATCATTACACATGCATGGGAGATTACAACACACTCAAGCAAATCATCAACATACATCCCATACAGAAATCACAAAGACATAAGCAAACATGCAAGCGATAAAGTAAAAAGCAAAACGCAGAAATCATGCAGCGTGTTCCTTCCCCAGGATTAGCCTGTACCGATTTGCCCTTCACAATCAACATGTTTTAGCTCTTTTCTCTGGACTCACTCGTGTGTAAAACACCGTGTCATTACATCCCTGCGCTGACACTGTTCCCTAAAGAGCATGCAGGATATGTATTCTGTCCACCCAAAGCCAGCATAGTGAATAGTTTAATCATAGTGAGTCACAACTTGGGGATGTAATAAGTGATGTGAGGCACAAACATGACAAAAGTGGTGTGAAAGGTCTGCGCTGTCAGAAAGCTCTCCAGAGGACTTGGCAAAGCAGGGAGTCCAAAGTATGATGTAAAGTTGACTGCGCGTGATCTGTAACCACTCTAAACGTGACAAATTTCATTACTCACTTAGTGTTTGAAAACCTCGGTTTCACTCTTCCATTAATCATGACATTTATCTGGTTAGAATTTGTAGTGTTTGGCTGCGTAGCTGTTTTCTTAAAGTGGCCATGAGATCAAAACTGGGGTTTCAGAGTTTTTTTGGCATTATGGTCAGTTATATGCTAATAAATATTTATAAAAATATAAAAGATATTTCAACGGAAAATATCGATGACCCATTTTGCATTCTGGAGGGTTTTTGTTCAGGGGATGGGGGTGGTTGGGGGTATTGGGTTGAGAACTGCTGTTATTAAGGTGACAAACATCATCATCGTCAACCAGTGGCAAAGTGAGTGCAGTGCAAAATGGAAGAGAAAGACAGCAGTGCGATAGCAATTAAAATACAAGAACAACAGAGCAGTGACTGAAAACAGACGAACAAAGATATCCACGAGCTCGAGTATATCCAACATGATTTAACTTCGTTTTAGTAGAGCAGAGGTCGAATGACAACTACGCATGCACTTTATAGACCATTTCAATGAGGGGAAACAATAACAAATTGACTGCGCAATTCTGTTCCTAAAGCAATTTTAAATGTAAAGCTGTCAAGACAATATCACTAGCTCATACTTCTCGAGTCTCCCAAAAAGCAAACAAACAAGACACATATGAAAACTGTCATTAACGATTCTTTTCAAAATGATTTGAGGAAAAAAAAACATTTTTCCACAGATGTAATACTTTCACCTGACTTACCCCGATGTGTATCATTATGACCTCGTTGATACAGAGAGTCAGTGAAAGCTTATCGTAGTTTTGATGCTTACAATTATTTTCTTAGGGAAAACATGGGGAAAATTTACCTTACAATACAAAATGGCATCTCTATTGTCTATTGTGAAGTTGAAGCAATTAATCTCTGTCTAAAACATGCTCAGCATGATTCAGTGCTAAGAAAGAAGGGCGTGTCGTGAGTGGACATGGTATGTGTAAGGCTTGGTAATTTAGCTAGCTAGCTAGTTAGCTTTCTTGTCTGGTAAATGATGAAGGCATTATTTATCTGAGTATTCAACCTTGTAGGAGTATTAAACTCTGGTTTTAAATGTATTTTAGACAATGATTTGATTTGTTGATTACTCGCATCATGCAACAAGGGTGCTTTAAATTGTGTAATATTTCAGAGAAGTTGAGATAAAATGTGTGCTACAGATCCTGGAGTAAGTGTTTATCCAGCCGTCTCTCTTCACGGCAGCAATTCAAGCGTTTCACAGGCAGTGATTTCTCTTTTGGAAATCGATACACTTTAATTTCTGAAAGCAGGTTTTCCTGGCCTGAGGGAACATCAAACAACTGAACAACAAGGCTCTAATTTTAATTTGGACATCCTATCATTAAATCACTACACATCCTATTACAAAATCTTCACTATTTTTAATTTTTTTTTACAATGATGTTTGAAACACAAAATCAGATATGATCTGTGAACAGCAGAGGCTTATGGCTCCTGTATATACAGGAGCTCACAAACACCCATGGCTGGATAGTGTCCCTAACCAACAAGCGAGACAGTAATGCAGGGCTAATTATGGCACGTTCGGATTTAAACCCGTGATCTCCTGACAATTGAGTGAACTCATTTATAAGCTTTGTAACTGAATATGTGGAAACAACTGTACAATAATGTAAAATCAAAATCATTGCATGTAGAAGGACTGCTGGGAAAAAACTGTAGATGGTAGCGACAGCTTAGGCTGAGCCCATATTGACACGTGCGCAGCAGATGGAGCGTATGCTTGAAAGATTTCACATCTCTCCCACTCAGCTTGTCCACGGTTTCAAAACTAGAGCTGACAAAACTGTCAAAGGAAACGAAAAGCATTCCTCTTGAATTAAAAAAATATATTTCTCTTCAATTAAAGACTGTACAATAACACAAGAAAGTGCTTAGTGTCTCCTCCACACAGATGTTTCCAGCGTTTCGATTTCAGCGTCCGCTCCTGTTCGCTCGCACATGCCTGCTGCATGGCTGCTCCGACACATCACCTCACTACTTCTTCACAGCCCTGCTCTCTCTTCATAAGCACTCTCATCCACCACAAACGCACACCCCGTCCGCTTTAACATTATAGGCGTGTCCTGCGTAAACAGGATTTAGATGGTGTGTAAGCTCGAAATCGCCAGCACGTGACTGACATTCTGCTTGTTCTGCATATAATCTGATTTTATGACCTTCTGTGCAGGTGACGAACACTGCAGAGGGTAAATAAGGGTTGTTACACGATAAACACTCACATTCTGGGTCTGTGTTTGCTTGTATGTATTGGTACCTGGTTTTGGCACTGAATTGGTGACAGACTGAGGGACCTTGTCGTTAATCAGCTCCACGCACTCACTGGGAAAGAAGCCAACCTAAGGAGAGAGAAAAAAAAAACCCTGATCATGATGGAGGGAAACACGCAGGCATTAGCATCACATTCTGCATCTCAGAAACATCCACTTCACAGAAGTGTCATCACACCAACGCATAGCAGAACAGCTAACTATTATTGTTGTGAAAAATTAAAGCCGCAACTCTTGCTTTGAATTATCGCTAGTGCAAAACAGTCATACGGACTTTGACTTTTGTACTATCCAGATGGGATAAGATTTCTATACTTGCGTCTGTTAAGTAATGTCACCGAATGATACGTGTAATAATTATGATCATTTTGCACAGGGGAAAAAAAAAAAAATCTCTGTACAAATCCCAGAAATGGGAGTGTCTTCTCAATGTACGCATAGCTATCACATTAAAAATTCCATGCGTACTACATATACCTCATTTTAACAAACTGATTGCTTTGTCCTTTATAATAAGCGCCTTGTCCTTTGTTATTAAAGATTAAACAAACTGCTTTTGATCATTAGTAGGTTACAGGACCATAACAAGTCCTGTCTGAAGTACTTTTGGCATGTGTCATGCTCTGATGATTACTGTGGCTTAATTAAACAAGATAAGAGAAGTGAAGTTGCAGTGGAGTGCGCACAAAATCTCAAAACGTTCCACAAGCACTGTGTCACTAAAAATATGTACAAACCACACCACTCAAATGTTCATGACTCACATGTATACAAAAACAAAAGCACTGCGGAAACTACCCTGTCATTCCTAACCACTTCTCTAGCATTTTCATGAGTTGTTTATGTTACAACGGAGAGATCTTTGTGGTGGTGTTTTTTTCTTCTTCTTTATTTGTCACTCATCTGTACATCTCTAACTGTGATTTAAATGGAACTAAAAGCTACAGAAATACTGACAAAGTGTGTTAGTAAGGTGTTGAGCCACCACAAGCCACCAAAACAGCTTCGCTGCGTCTTGGCATCGATTGTACAAGTCTCTGGAAGTGTACTGGAGGGAACACCGTTCTTCCACAGAATTCATAAGTGGACCCAAACCATGCCAGCAAAAAATAAATGCCCCCACAGCATAACAGAACCAGCTGTACATTTCTTGAAACTACCAATGGTAAAGGCTTATTAAATGACAGCTTTTTAGTACCACAAAGATTTATTTAAACATTTGAAACCGAGTTGCCGGGGACAACGCTTTAAACATTATGACTACACCATTAAAATCAGTCCAGATGACTAAAGTTTCATATCAACTGGGCCCTACTTCATCTAATAACACCAGTACTGCAGTGAAGAATGAATTCACTCCAAGAATTACAGCACTGTTTTCATTTTCAGTCAAAAGAACTAGGAAAAAAAAAACTAGTGAATTCGTTCTCACTGCATGTTCTGACAACAACATGCCGAACCTCTTTCTGCCCTTACTGAGCCACCCACCTTGGAGATTTTCAGATACAAGGCACATGGGAGGATTAAGTGGAGCTTGTTTATGATGAATTTTGCAATTCCGCATTGCGTTTACAGCATTAATGCCAGCCTTCTCAAAAAGAAAGTCCTTTATCTAACCCTAGTGTTAGTCCTAGCATAACCCTACTTCTTAGCACTCACCCTGTTAACTGTATGTGTGAGTGACTTCTTTAAACCCTGTGTGCGCGACAGCTGGTGTAGCTTTAAGGCTCATCTTCTGCAGACAGATGCTGACTAACAGCCCACAAGCTGCCAACATTAGCCTCTCCACTACACCATAATGTAGAGTACACTTCCTAACAATTAAAAGATCCTTTGTCATAAAAGAAAACTAATAACTTACCATGTGAGCGTTACCTCACTTACAGTATATTCACTTATACAATCGGGGAATTTCTTACTGTTTTTCTTAATCAGAACTGCTAGATTTGAAAATTTCAGACTGTTATTTTATTTTATTTAGCTTATTTAGCTAGATTTCACCGCAAAAATAACCCACTTTTGTTTGATACTTAAGACAAAAGCAAGGCATGATTATAAGATTAGCCTAAATAGTTGTGATCACAAACCAACTTAGTTAAATAACATTAGTAATGTTAATTATATATTTTCACTTAAGAGGTGTCTCAATTTAAAGAAAAGCAGACCTGTACTAGCCAATCAGAATGAGCATTTTCTGTGTATGTGTAAATCATTATAATAAAGTCATTATGCAGTAATGAGTTATAAGTAGTTTATTTGATCACTGCCACAACATTCATTTTAATTTTCCCTGGTATGACTATGGGATTTGGGATTTGGTTATCTTAACACCAAACTAACCTTTCTGGTATCTTCTGGAGTATCATGCCATAAAAACGCTAACAAATGGTTTTCTTACATATTATAGTCTGGAAAATTAGATCTAAAAAAGTGAAAACAGAGTCCTAGTGTCTCAAGAGCAGACATAACAGATGAGACACAACCATGAATAATTAACATTGAGATCTGCTCATACACCAACACACTCTTGGATCAGTACCCTAATCAGATGTTAGCAGGATAATATGGGGAAAATCTTGTACTCCTGACATCACACTTGCGTAACTGTATTTGCAAAGAACACACCTGGAACCCATGCTTCCCTCTCCACCATGTTGTATCCTCTTTAGGAGGCATATCAATCACTGACACAATGTCTCCAACCTGAAAGAAACGAACAAGAGCCATTTATGTCGGTATCAATGCTCTTCCCCATTACCAGACATTAGGATAGCCAACAAGGAATTACAGAGTGGTCTGTACAATCATATTGTTAGACATATGAGCTTTCATTTCAGCTTCACTACATTTGAATAAGCTTGCAGTCATATTATCATCACGGTCACCTCAAATGACAGCTCATCGGCCGCCTGGGCGATGTAGCGCTTAATGACGTGGGCAGCTGCGATGGCTGGGACGTTGATGGAGGACTCTTCATGCACCAGCAGATGATTCCCTTTGTTGTCAACCTGAAGAAAAACAGGATATGTCAGCTCACTGGAAATGTGGAAGTCGGCCTAGCTACAGTATTCAAGGCTCTTTAACTGGAAGCTAATAAATCCTTAAGCTTTCCTTGATAGTGCCCACTTAACATGGGGCAGCGGGTCTAACTCTTCCACTGATACGAGCAGAGCAGTGAGATAGCATCAGGGTAATACCTCCATCCACGTAAGGACTGGCCCACAGTTTATCTTGTTATCAGCAATTGCTGAAAGACGGGAAAGGTAAGCCATCAGCATTTGGGAAACTGTCTGTTGAGAGAGAAAAATAATGGAAACAAATAAAAGAGCTACTTTATTCACCTAGATTATTATAGATTATTTATAAATAAAGTAATCTGATATTTTGGGGGGGGGGGGGGATGGTGATCCGCACAAGTTGTAATGACATTCTATTAAAATTCTAATGTCCCCTTTGTAACTTATTGCTTTTCTTACTATTTCTCTGTCGGGAGTAACGTATTCTGTTATTGATATCAAAAATAGAACAAGTCGAACTCGACGGCAACAACGAGGGGATACCTTCACCACCACCAAGTCTAGGCCTTCTTGTTGCTAATTACTATGCCAGAAATACCCTTAAAATATACTTTAAACATGAAGGAAGCTATTGAAGAAAAATGATTTCAGACATTTGACCTTGCTGTGACCTTGACCCAGTTTGGATCATTTACAAAACGTAATCAGTTCATGTGCTGGTTACAATGCTTATTCCATATAAATCCTACAAACATCCAAACACTCATTCCTGAAATATTGCACTAATGATTATCTCAGGTGGACAGATGGACAACCCAAAAACATATCTCACCCACTCAGTGGTGAAGGCATGAACAGTGGGAATGATGCAATCTTTAATGTATAAGATACTTGCAGAGTATGATCCTCTGCTTTTAGTGAGAGGTTTTCAGACTGGCAATGTAAATACAAACTACACTTTGTTTCCCACTTCCTATTTATTCTTTTAAAAACAAAACAATAATTAGCTCGGCATGTGTTTATTTGGGGTGTAATAGTGCGTTGGTGTTCTCTGAGCATTTATGCATGTTAAAGAGAGAGAGAGAGAGAGAGGGAGGTTAGAATAGGAATGGGAATGACTGCTTTTACTTCAGCATAATGGTGGCCCTAAAAGCTGCAGCTGCACTCTGAATGATAAATCTGGTTCCATTATTATTCCACAATGCTCTCATATTGAGTCATATGGCAAAGGGTGGTGAGGTGGAGCTTTTCATCTTTAATGCGGCACACAATTCTTTCTGACTAATAAATAGCTCATGTATTAACTGCCACGACACTGTACATGACAAAAGCTTTCCTCAAAAAATTTGACTTTAAGGCATACACAGGCCTGTAGGACTGCGGAATCCTCAAAAGGTTGCTCAGGACTCCCTGCATGCTGAAATCTGTCCTAGATTATAACTCAATAACAAGCTTCATGGTCACGAATGTCTAATAATCCTTCATCTGTATCAAAGGCACTTTTCAACTTTCATGCTAATCATTTCATAGATTGTTAACTCGCCAAGCCGATTTTCTCAGCGCAACTGTGTCTTATAGCTGCACTGTATTCTGGAACTTTGAGTTCTGTGTTTGCTGTCGCAACTGCGTCTACATCGAATATTAATTTTAATTTCTCATTAATATGCTACAACATGGTGAATGAAAAAGAAAAGAAACCCTTTTGTTTTTAGGAGCAAAACCTGGCTGTTATCACTAATCTCTGAAATTGTTGATATTTTTTCTTCTATTAAACACCACTGTAACTGCATTAGCAATGTCATCCTGTGACAACAGTGTGACAGACAACTGCTAATTTCACGGAAGAAGAAGAAGAAGAAGAAGAAGAAGAAGAAGAAGAAGAAGAAGACTTTATCAGTAACATATTACATTACAGTACAGTTACATTATTTCTTCACATATCCCAGCTTGTTAGGAAGTTTGGGTCCGAGCGCAGGGTCAGCCATGATACAGCACCCCTGGAGAAGATGGGATGGAGGGCCTTGCTCAAGCCCTTCTGATCAGTAACCCAGCCCCTTCAACCATTGAGTTACCACTGCCCAATACAGTACCAAACAACAAATTTGCATCAGAAACACTGATCACATCACAAATATTACAATATAATATTTAATGTGCTTCAAGGTGGAGGGTTCCTGGTAAATGGTGGAAGGCCAAAAACAGATGGAAATAAATTAATGTCCACAGCTCTCCGTGATTGGGATTCCGGGAGAACATGATTGGGAAGGACATCATTCCTCCCTCCTCCAAGTGTGTTCAGCTTTCCTATGACACTGCATAAGCAGTAATTGTAGCAGTAACTGACAAAGCATGTGCTATCCCTCAAGCTCTCTGTTTGGTAGCTGTTGTGCCATAGGAGACTTTGCTAGCGGGAGATGAACAAGCATTGAAGCAACTGGGAGAATACTGGGTGAAGAAAAAAAGAGAAATGGGGAATCAAACACTTTAGAGTTCAGCCATGATTCATACAGCACTGATGAAATGTACGCCAGCAGAACCTCCTTCTAGTTTCCACCCAAATGTCACATTGGCTCCAACAATCTGGCACCACCTAATAGCACCCAGTCCAAACAAAGGCCAGAGGAAGAAGAGGACAGGAATACAAGTCAACTTGTAGTGGACCCTAGCCTTGCAAGTCAAAACACACTTGAATTGTCCACACAGACTTAGTGGTCAGTAATAACGGAATGCATCAAGTGTGCCAAGCATAGAGGTTCGATTAATTAGGTAAAAATGTATCTTTAGTTTAGCAGCCTGGTTCGTTTTTTTTGTCCAGTAGTTTGTTGTTACGATCAAATTCCTAGGTGGCTTTCAATCAGGGAAGTCCTCAGCATCTGTCTAACAAATAAAAACTAAAGTTGTGTTTCAGATTGCTTACTATACACTGTAATACAACACAATATGGACTATCAAGTAGATTTTGTAGGTTAGTAACCAGAGCTACACCAATCCCATCTGAGAGAACTGAGTTTTAATGATACCTGTTCCTCCAATGACAAGGTTTTTTTTAAGGGCCAAAAAAGGGCCCTCCTTACTATAGTGGTGCTAGTCAGATTTAGCTTCATCTGTACCTGAAGAGGGTGATGCAGCAGCGCTTTAGTCCTTTAGTACGTCCAGCTCTCTAACCACCTCACCTATACGCTCTGCTCAAACAGATCAGCTCCCAAAACATCAACTTTCATGCCAGCACAGTGCTCAACGCCATTGAACTCGTCATCTCATAGATCGCTAACTAGCCGATCCAAGTCTCTGTTATAACTCAGTGCAACTGCATCATATAGCTGCATCGCATTCTGGAACTTTGAATCCAACATTTGCTGTCTCCGCTGCTTCTATGTTGCATTTCTCATGGATACGACATTGATCATTTCTACAAAATGATGAGGAAGGAAAGAGGGCTGAGGGAGGAAAATCTTGTTCTTTTGTTTTTAGGAACAGCCAAACCTGAAAGGTATCACTTGTGATGATTTATTTCACAGATTAAACAGCATTGCAACTGCGCTAGCAATGTCCCTCTGTGAATTAACACCAGAATCAGTAAACACATCACAAATATTTCAATATAAACTATGTAAAAAGGAACTATTAAAAGTAGAAAATTGGCAGTCAATGTCACACACATGAGTGAATTGGGCTAGAAAATATACCAAACCTGTTACAATACTGATCAATACCATTTTAAACTCCAATATATTCACCCAGACTGAAATTACACTAGGAAGCAACACTAATCAGTTTGTCTCTTGTGGGCATGTAGCCTTTACTGAATAATGGGTATGCATATTATCTGGCTTTTTTAGGTTCTGATATGAGGGGAAATAGTCAACATATCTACATTATTTAAATGATTGGCTCTGATAAAATTCTGTTAATCTCTACTTTCTCAAATACAGTCCCTACCTGTGTTTGTTTAACAGTGGTACTCTGGTTTACAATGTATTCAAAAGTATAGTAAAAAAAAAAAGAAAAAAAAAAAAAAAAAAAAAAAAAAAAAAGCAAAGTATGTAATCGTAGCTACATGGCGATCTTTAATTTTTTTGCAAGCCAAATGCCATTGAATAAGAAATAAACATAGGTAGGAACTGAAACACTAAGAGCAGAGATTTCATGGGAAAACCTTACTGGAGCCAATCATTTACATTTTATCCAAAGTGATTTCAATTGAGACTGCATACAACTGAGAAGTTGAGGGTTAAGGGTATTTTAGGTTTGCTGCTTTGGTGAGTATTAAGTAATCTGCATAGAAGGTCAAATGCCACTTGTTGCTTGCTACTGTTATAGAAATAATCTCTGTACTATGCATACTGTGCACTTGCATAATTAATTAATTTTTTTTTTAATAAAAAATGGTCGCTTGCTGATTTGTTGCTTGCTAGTATGAACACATAGTGAACGTTTTGCTCTTAACTTGTTTCTGTGATGTAGCAGTGTTCTTACTTGGTGTTTCAGCTATTTAGAACTCAAACTGAAACAGCATCTGATGCCTCCATCCCTTTCACCACATAGCTCAAGCTGAAACCTCTGACTACAAAATGTGCCCAACATTCCATATTTAATATTTGTGGTGGATCTAGTAAATCATATACTGTATATTTATAACGGTTACTTTACAATGAGGGTCTTAGGTGCACAATCTACTGATTCATACACTTACACCACCATGCATGCTGTAATGTGAAATTAAAACATGCAGCAAATTATATCCTAATATCTACACTATACATCCAGTGAACTGTATCTCCTGAACCTAAAAAAAAAAAAAAAATTCCTTTAGCCTAAAAGTGGTTTTGGTGTTTCTATAAAAGAGGGGCTCTCAAACCTTCTGCACCGCGTTAATTGTAAAATAAATTTCATGGACCATCCTTTGCACAGATTTTTTGTTATGATTATTATAGAAATGTGTACAGTCATTCATATGTTATCTATTTATGCGGTCATTAGGATTTTATTCCTGAACTTTCCACCATCAGAACACATTAGATTCAAACTAATGTTATTTATAGGCCTACTTGTTTTATGTTATTGAGGTTTGGATTAAACCCATTAAACCCACTGATTCATGTGACCAGTCCAACAGGCTA
Organism: Cranoglanis bouderius; assembly: GCA_023630585.1. Lineage (NCBI taxonomy): Eukaryota > Metazoa > Chordata > Actinopteri > Siluriformes > Cranoglanididae > Cranoglanis > Cranoglanis bouderius. Next base: position 19,660,327 of record CM042541.1, read on the forward strand.
ATAACTATAAAAGCTCAATAATGAATATAAGTTTGGTAATGGTGGGTTGTAATTTCCACCACTGTAACAAATTTTTTTTTTTTTTTTTTTTTTTTTTTTTTTTTTTTTTTTTTTAAATCATGGACCCCTTGGCTATGCTTCACAAACTCCCTCACAGACCCACTTTAAGAACTGCTGTCCTGAATGCATGTGCCATGCCACAGGAGTCAATGCTATACAGAGGTTAGGCCTCAAGAAAATGGTTTGACTGAACTGATTTAGGAAGAAGCCATGATTTTTAACCAACCATCTCACAGCAACAAGTATACCACTATAGAAAATTAATAATAATAACAAAATATTATATATATATATATATATACATATATATACACACACACATATATACACACACATATATACACACACACACGTATACATATATATACACACACACATATATACACACACATATATACACACACACACACACACACGTATACATATATATACACACACACACTATTATATATATATATATATATATATATATATATATATATATATATATATATATATATATATATATATATATATATAAAATTATTTATACAATAATCCCATATTGTGTGGAGATGAGGCTTTTCAAACACTGTAGAAGAACACCTGACTGCCTCTACAGCTAACCATCAGATGCTATTAAACACATGGACCTATAAATGTACAGAGCTCCGGAGGTGACTCAGGCAATGTAGGATTGCAAACGATTGACCATTACTCTTTAAAAGCCAAGAACAGTTGTAAAGGCAGTGCAGAGCCTAGGTAGTGTGTCGAGTGCCTTACCTCTGCTCTCTCCCTCAAGCTGTCAAATCGAGGCAGCTCTGGGAGCTGGGAGAAGCGCCGGTCATAGATACACAGATGGAGGTGTTTGTCCAGGACACGGAAGTCTTCATAGCTGCGCCTCACCATCCAGCTTCGTCCCTGTGGGGTGGTAAGAGATGTACACTTCACATAAATTGCTCACACATGGGCTTAGTGCCCAGCAGGACAATGCACTGACTACACATCACACAGATGCCATAACATCCATCTGTCATCCAAGGTTTCTGGATGGCTTCCTGAGTTTTTGTGTGTAAAGTTGAAACCTTTTAAATCACTATATGTAGCTTTTGTTTGTTTGATCAATGCCGCTAGGATAATCATAATTATTCTTAAAGCAGCTATACATTTAAAATCTAATTAACCTTCCTGTATAACCCTAATAAACATGCATATAACTATTAAGCTAATTTGAAAATTCACATCACCTGCATCTTATAGGCCAGAAAATATAGTAGACCATTTTCCCACTGCCTTATTTAGAGGGACATCAATATGCACCATAAATGGTACAATGCAACATAAAAGTTGCCATTTTGAGCAGCAAAAACTGAGATGAATCATGGAGTTCTAAATCATCACAGGTTCTGCTTCAGTTCAGCGCTGGAGTTCAGTTACTGTTAACAGACTTCCTATAAATCTTTCGCACGAGCTTCGCAGACACATCCCCCCACCTCCATACCTCTAATAACTGTATGGCTATTAAGGGAGAAATCATTTTTATAGCATTGTCTGTTCTGAGCATCCCTAAAAGCCTCCATAATAGATCCCAAATCACATAGTGAACAGATGAGTTGCGCAACCAGTATTTTCAACTTGAGAAATAAAATAAATTTGACATGGAAGCTGAAAATAATATAACCTACACACTATTACCCTTGCCTAATATTAGTACGGCCTCTTTGAAGAACAGCAGGATGTGAAATGGTCATCCTGCTTGCGGTGTTATGGTGGGATGTTACTTCTCCTCTTCACCATTCCACACGTGATGTGATGCGTCCTCTGTGAGACATCCATCATAGTGGCAGGTTTCTGGAGCCTGACTCCGAGTGCACCATAAAGCTGTCTATCCTGTACGCCAGCACACCCACAGAGTGAGCGCTGCCAAGAAAGCGGCTTTAACAACCCTCTCTCCGAGCCCTTTAACTCACAACCTTGAGGACTTCTTATTTCACAGCAGACCTCAACATGCCAATATTAGCTTGGTAAAGAGAAGTGGACATTATAGAGAAACTCTAAAAACGTGCTGCATCACCAAACTATGAGCCTATTTTACCAAATTAGGACCACTCTGATATTCTCTTCCTTTTCCCCCACCTTATTGTTCAGCCCACAGAGCTCTAATCCAAGATGAAACCTCAGTGCCTTTGATACAGCTTTCAAAAGATCCCTCTGAACCGGAGCCATGGCTGAGGAACTGGTGAAGCCATTGGGAAAATAAACAAGGGAGTGCAGCCTGTGGTGCTTTACTCTCCTGCTCCCATTTCATTTCATATGGAACGTCTGGAGCTGCCAATGTTTGGGACTCCTTCTTTAAGAGAGTCTATGCATGTGTGTCTGCGCTTTCTCTGGGTTAATTCCACATCACTGTTTTTTCTAAGATGGAGCAGGCCTGTGGATTCGGTACTGCTCTCACACATAGAAGGGGAATGGGAAAGTTATACACACACACACACACACACACACACACACACACATTTTTCCACACGGTCAGGATGAGAGTTGCCATTATTCAGGCAAGTGCATGAGCAGGATCTCTTTAAAAGTCTCTCCAAGCTTTCTATGCTATTCACTGCTTTTTTGTGATGTGGCTAAGAAACCTCTCTCTCTCTCTCTCTCTCTCTCCCTCTCTCTTTTTAGAGAAATATCTTCCACATTTGCAGAATCATAACAGCAGTTCTCAGACAAAAAAAGCCTTGTTTACAGTTTGAGAAAGCATATCATTGGTATCACAGATGATGAGATTCCTTCAGAAGAGGATACAGCACACAAAATTTGAGGAAAATGATCCAATACTACATATCTGTGAGTGGCAAAAGTATGTGAACCGTTGCTTTCAGTATCTGGTGTAACCCCCTTTGTGCAGCAATAACTGCAACTAAACGTTTTCCGGTAACTGTTGATCAGTCCTGCACATCGGCTTGGAGGAATTTTAGCCCATTCCTCAGTCCAGAACAACTTCAACTCTGGGATGTTGGTGGGTTTCCTCACATGAACTGCTTGCTACAGGTGTTTCCACAACATTTCTATTTGATTAAGGTCAGGACTTTGACTTGGCCATTCCAAAACAGTAACTTTATTCTTCTTTAACCATTCTTTGGTAGCATAACTTGTGCATTGTCTTGCTGCATGCCCCACATTCTCTTGAGATTCAGTTCTTCAGAATTCGCTGGTATAATTCAGAATTCATTGTTTCAACAATGATGGCATGCTGTCCAGGCCGAGATGCAGCAAAACAGGCCCAAACCATGATACTACCACCAGCATGTTTCACAGATGGGATAAGGTTCTTATGCTGGAATGCAGTGTTTTCCTTTCTCCAAACATAACCCTTCTCATTTAAACCAAAATTTCTATTTCGGCCTCAACTATCCACAAAACATTTTTCCAATAGCCTTCTGGCTTGTGCATGTGATCTTTAGCAAACTGCAAAAGGGCAGCAATGATCTTTTTGGAGAGCAGTGACTCTCTCCTTGCAACCCTGTCATGCATACCATTGTTGGTCAGTGTTCTTCTGAGGCTGGACTCATGAACATTAACATTAGCCAATGTGAGAGAGGCCTTTAGCTGCTTAGAAGTTACCCTGGGTTCCTTTGTGACCCTGCAGACTATTACATGCTCTTGGAGTGATCTTTGTGAGTCAATAACTCCTGGGGAGGGTAACATTGGTCTTTAATTTCTTCCATTTGTAAACAATCTTTCTGACTGTGGATTGGTGGAGTTCAAACTCTTTAGAGATGGGTTTGTAACCTTTTCCAGCCTGATGAGCAGGGTGCTCACTCACACCTAATTGTCCGCCCATTGATTGAAATCAGCTGTCTCTAATTTCATCTTCAAATTAAACTGCAAATCCTAGAGGTTCACATATTTTTTGCCACTCACAGATATGTAACATTGGATCATTTTCCTCAATAAATAAATGACAAAGTATAATATTTTTGTCTCATTTGTTTCATTGTGTTCTCTTTGTCTACTTTTAGGACTGAAAATCTGATTTTTTAAGTCATATTTATGCAGATTCTAAAGGGTTCACAAACTTTCAAGCACCACTGTATCTGTTTCCAAGGGGAAAACAAAACTTTGAACACTGTGACAATGTGACAAAGTTCAGGGAATCTCATCCTTAATAGTCATTAGAGCTTTGTTTGAAGTAGTTTGCAGTGTGTGCCAAAAGCCTGTGAGAAACGGGCTGTGGTTGGTCATCTGCCATGTCAAACTGCCTTTTTTTTTTTTCTTTGAATGTAGGTGGTTCTTGACCACATTTATTGACAAAATGATTCTTTAGAGGTCTGACTTGCAAGAAAATCTGTTATATTCAAGGAAATCCATCCATCCATTCAATCATCTTCAGTAACACTTTTTCCTGGTCAGGATGGCAGTGATTCCGGAGCCTGTCCCGAGAACACTGTGTGTGAGGCAGGTTAGGGTTAGTGACTGGTTAGTGTCACACCTCAGGAAGAGAGAACATGGAGAACACAATTTTACTCCCTTGGACTCCCAGCCATGGATTGGTGTGGCACTTGTGATCTCCTGATAAGGCGAATGCGCTCTGTTGTCCCACTCGGGAGCCACAGTTAATCAATGGTTAACCAATTAGTTACCAATCCTAACCGAGGTTGTATTCCTGATTGAGTCACCAAATAGACAACTTGAGAAGCAGCCGAGTGTGCTATAATGCTATAAAGACAAAATCATCGCCTTGTTTTTAAACTCCTGCTTATGATTTGTAATTAGCTACACATTCACTTGATTGCCAATTCACATTCAAACCTTTCTTGGATCATTTATTTGGCACGTGGTTGATTCCATGTTCTCAGACTCATTTATCATTCTGTTTTCCTGACATTGTGTTTTTCTAAATGAATTCAAACACCAGTGCGTCTTGTGTTTCAGGGATCTTTATGCTATATGAGTCAAGTATCTGTGTTAACATCACTTCTACTCTCGGAATATCTCCTATTTGAGTGTTGTTTTTCTCAAGGGCTCTGATGGAGGTTTTTCTTGCCACTGTCAGTTTTAGCCTTCTTCCTAGGGATCTAGAACTGAAATGTTTATCATGTCGTGAAAAGTGCCAACAAAAAAAAAAAGTGCCACACCTGACAGTAGATGTGAACCAGGTACACCAGCTCTTTTGACTCCAGGCCATTCCGGCTCACTTCACTCTGCTCTTCAGCGAGGCTCAGCTGGAAAACACACAAAGGTAAACAGAGAGATGTAAATAAGGCAGTCAGATGAAAACTGTTACGTTTACACTGTTACACATTAGCAGTTTCACATCCTCTAGCCCTTTGCTACGGCTCCATTCACAGCACTTCAGTTGGGTGCTACAAGGTTAGCTGAGGAGGCATTGGATGATTTGTCACCAGCTGAGCATTTTGCCTACATACTATGAATATTAGATGAAGATAAATGAGATTACTGCAGCAGTGTGTTAAACTGGCACAGCAGGAGATCGCTACTATTCTAGTGAGATGACATCTCTAAGTGCACACAAATCAAATTATCTGGAGTGTGTCATCCATAAAGAAATGCAACTACACACAGGTACATGGCCTTCAGTATATGAATCTAGTTCATAAAGAAAGTAAATAGTATGTTACATGCCCTAATTAAAGACATTGTTAATTGTGCATCATTACATAATTGGGAATGATCTGGCACCAGCTGCCGCCTACATGCCACATCTCTTTCTTTCTGTTTCTTGCTGATGTGATGGGATTCAAAACAGAAACACATGTATAGCGCCTTCCATTAATATTGACACCCTTGGTAAATATGAGCAAAGAAGGCTGTGAAAAATTGTCTTTATTGTTTAACCTTTTGATCTTTTGTTCCAAAATAAATAAACAAATAAATCACAAAAATGCTCTGCTCTCATGGATATCAAACAATTGCAAACAAAACACAGGTTTATCCAAAAAAAAAAAAAAAAAAAAAATTGTTCTCCGCTCTGCATGACACCACTTCCTGTACCAAAGTCAGAAATCTGACTCAGCGAGGCTTTTCATACATCAGGTGAAAAACCACTTGCGTTTCTTGCATTATGTGACCATAAATAAAACCAAAAACATTTGACCTTCTCGTGTATTATTCCAACAAAATATAAACATACACATGAGTGACAAATTAAAGGAAAAATAACAAAGTGTGTTAGTAAGGTGTTGTGCCACCATGAGCCACCTAAACAGCTTCAATTCACCTTGGCACCAATTCTACATGTCTCTGGAACTGTATTGGTGCGATAACCACTGTTCTTCCAAAACTCAAACTGAGTTTTGATGATGGTGATGGAGAGCGCTGTCGCATCACTTCAAAACACATCGCTCCAAAATCTCCCACAGACGTTCAACTGGGTTGAGATCTGATAAGTGTGAAGGTCACTGCCTGCCATATGATTGACACAATTTTCATCTTCATTAAACCTTTCAGTGAGCCCTCGTGCCCTGTGGAAGAATGGGGTCAGGGGGTGGAGTCACCCTCAAATAGACCACGCCCATAAGGATAGCAGTGTTTCATCGTAGCGTGAGCAAGGAGATCTCTGCACACTTTATGTCCCTTGCAAAGTCTTTTTTTTTTTTTTTTTTTTTTTTACAAATTATATACATGGTAACTGGAGTGTATGGGTTCTTCTTATGATGGTGTGTGGGTGTGTGTGTGTGCGCACGCACGTATATACGTGTCCTGTCTCTCTCCGGCCTGCTGTGAATCACTCCGTAATTGACACATCATTACTGCTGAGCCTCAGATGGCCGTGCCGACAATAAAAGATTGGGAAGCACCTCAGAGAGAAGCATGCATTTATATGTACACACACACACACACACACACACACACACACACACACACACACACACACACACACACACACGCTCCATTATGTTCTGCTACTCTACAAACAATGATGCCTTCCTAAATCAACCTCAACATCAATAAACAAATAGGGATCTCTGTGTATCTGGCTTTGTGTCATCTGGTTTGGTGAGGCATTTAGCAGCAGCCCTTTATATATATATATATATATATATATATATATATATATATATATATATATATATATATATATATATATATATACACATACACACCACAAGCCTTTTATACTGGCATTTATTTATTCCAGTTAACACTTTGACAGACGCTTCGGCAGGTGTCTAAAGCTCCACGAACAAATTGAATCTCTAACCTCAAACAAGAAGAGCTCATTTTAACATTGCTTTACAATGTGATCTCTACCTGGATATTAATACTTGGGTAATGAGTGAGCAAATCTCACTCTTGTGCTCACACTCACTATTTATTGCGGAGTTTGCTTGATTTTGCGCGAAATCCTGGAGGGACTGTATAGAAACTAAGCTGCAAAGACAGTCTGGTTTGATTTACTCATGGTTCTGATCTCACTACCATGAACACACATTTTAATATGTCGGCCTATACAGCGTACAGCAGCTGGGTCGATCCAGTTACATTCAAGAAAGTCATGAGTAAAGGAGTCTTCACATTGCAGTCTGAGTTTTAACACCTTTGAGAGCTGGCTCAACGATGGATAAACCTCTAACCTCTGTCAAGTGAAGAGATCAGCCAATCAGAACGGAGATCATCTACATATATCAGACGTAAATCAGATATATATCAGAAAAATCGCCCTGTAACATTAATAATAACTGATTTTGGGACAAAAAACTACCAAAACGTTCTAATTTCTTTTTAAGGGTCAAGCAAAGTGCACAGTGTGGGTTCTTAAACACAGAGTAAATGAAGCCTGACTGCTCAGAGCAACACAAATACAGCAGGCTGTAAATCCTGAGATACTACCATCCTTGAGTTAATGCTTACTTCTTCGAGCATGGAGGAGCTCGAGTGGGATTGTTTATTTGAACTGGATCTATGTAAATCTATTAAACCCTACAGGCATTTTCAGCGCATAATAATAACAGCATCAGTGCAAAGACAATCAGCTCCTCTTACTACAAAATCAACTCATTTCTTTCTACAAATTCAGCTCCTTTTACTACAAATTCAGCTCCTTTTACTACAAATTCAGCTCCTTTTACTACAAAATCAACTCATTTCTTTCTACAAATTCAGCTCCTTTTACTACAAAATCAGCGCCACTTTCTTTCCTTCGCATGTTTTTTTTTCTTCCTTTCCTTCTTTCTTTCTTTTGCATGTATTCATTGTTTCTCTTGCATGTCTTGCATTTCTTTCACGGTCTTTCGTTTTTTCTCTTACATGTTTTTCTCTTTCTCCTGCATAGTCTTTCTCTGTCTAGCATGTTCTTTCATTCCTTCTCCCTCCCTCTCACTTTGTCTAGCATGTTTTTTTCTTTTTTGCATGGTTCTTGCATGTTCTTTCTTTCTCTTTCTTTCTTTTTCTTTCTCTCTCTCTCTCTCTCTGTCTGGCATGTTCTTTCTTTCGTTCTTTTGCATGTTTTTTTTTTTTTTTTTTGCAAATTCTTTCTTTCTTTCACAAGGTTCTTGCATGTTCTTTCTATCCACATTCATTTCTGCTTGAAACTTTACCACTGCTTGTAAAAAGGTTAAAAAAAAAAAAAAAAAAAAAGTATAATAAAAAAGCAGGTAAAGCCATCAGTTACTCTGCTGTGTACAATGGAAGGTCGAGATGTTGGTATATTCATGGGAAAATGAGGGTAAAGCTAAAGGAGAGATCATAGACAGTGTGGCCGAGAACCTGAGGTGGTGGTTTTTCACCCGACTCATTAGTGAAGCTGCACTTCTGGCCAGCTGCGCTGCAGTAATCATCACCCTGCTTATGAGCCAGATTGGCTCTTCCAAAAACTCTACGCAAGAGAGAGCGAATGACCTATTTATCCAGAACAGCTCAATACAACCGCTGCAAACCACAGTGCACGAACACACTCACTGCAGACAGAGCACGGAGAAACGTCCTTCTGCAAACGTCAGGACTATGAATCTAACCCAGCTGTTAGGTGCAGTGTCTAAATAAAAATACTTTCCCCGTGACCACACAATATCTTTTATAGGTATTGCTAGTAATGAAGACTGAAAATATTGTACCTTTGGATAGAGTTGGAAAATCATTAAATACCTTGATTCCACTGCGGATGCATTCCGACCGATAGTAAGAATTATTTTTTTTAGTTATTAGTCAGTTTATTATTCTGGGCAACAATGTTGGAGCATTCTTGTTCCTGGGTAATAATTTTAAGAATTGTCCATCCCTCTCGTGTGGTATCATCAGGAGGACTATTCTGTGGTTATGGACTTTGCATGACAGATAGGAAAACTTCAAATTAGCAAATATAAAAGATGTGAAAGCCTGCAAAGATCCACTTGCAGAAAACAGCCAGAATATAGATCTCCAAGTTAACAGCAGAAGCAAAATTCACTGATTAGCTCCCTCGGTATGGAACGACAGCCAAACATCTGTAGCCTTTAGGTACAAGGTGCAGAACAGACTATAAGTGAAAGGAGAAACAAATCAAGAGCAGAAAGAGGAGAGATACAGGATGGACTCACAGAGACTCAGCGTCCTGTCTGCACCGGTTAAGATGGTTAAGCCAGTCTTTTGTTCCTCCTTAATGCTTCCTCCCCCTCAGCCCGCCTTTCATCTCCATCACTCAGCGGGAGCGTGGTTTGTGGGAGACACACACTTGCCGTTCCGCTCAGCAGATATCGGTGGTGCTGCCTCTCAAGTGCTCTGTCCTAACACGGTAGTAAGACTTCGCTCCACCCACTGACGCATTCATACAAATGCACGCAGCAGAATGATGACCGGGTGGTTTTTAATGGATCCTGCAAGACTGCTGTGGTGTCTCAGCTCCACCGTTTTGTTTTTCTCATCACCCTCCTGATGCCCCAAACGGTCACCCCAAGTCCTGTTTGTTTAGCATGGGAGGAAACCACATGCCCATTTTGCAGACTAACAGAGGTACGACTGAACGGAGAATGATGAATAAGAGTGTTTCTGCTCTTTGTACCAATCTGGAATATCCTTTCAGCAGCACATGCTCTAATTCCCCCCTGCCTTCCCCTCCTGCCTGTAAACCCTCCTCCCCCCTACGCACTCTCATTGGTACAGTCCGTGGGACAAAGCAGGGAACTAGTACACCAAAAGGCAACGGTGGAAGGAGGGGGCTGCCCTTGCAACGGCCCAGACTGCTTCTCCAGCACGTGCCCTTGTGCGCTCTTTTCCCCCTCGGGGATTAGTACGGGCCAGACGTCAGAACACTCTGACAGAGACAAATGCTGGGAGAGGGTGAGTCTGCAAGGGACAATAGGTACTTAAGCAGGAAGGCAAAAAAACAAAAACTAACAAAAAAACAACACAAGAATGCACTGCCCATACTCAACTAGTAAACAGTAATATCAAGAGCAGAAGACTTCTAGATTACTCATAAACCAATTCATGCTGTTTTCCATTTTGGTATTTTTTTTTGTTTGTTTATTGAATCTTATTTATTTATTTAAAACCTGGCCTGTATGAGATTGATCCAGCTGGCTGTGTGGACATCTCCGAGCTAATCATGCAATCCCAAAGCAGCACGGGCAATCTTCTCTAGACAGCACATGGCTTTAGAGGAGAGGTGAACCCAAGGCAATGTCTGTCATAGGAGTGTTAAAACACAGGCCATGGAGGAATAAAATTTGCCACAGCTGCAATGGCATGCCATCACATCTGAGGACGATTATAAAGACTTTCCTGGAGGAGCCTCGAGACACAGAGCAGCCACATGGAAGGTGAGAAGGAGCCAAGAAACCAGCACACAAGTGAGAAATCTCCCCTGAGAAACTGTTACTGTGGAGAAAAGAAAAAAAAAAACCAACATGACTATGTCCATGTTGTGGTGTCAGAAATCTACAGTGTATGAGTATTCTTCTTACATCACTATTATTTCAGTAATGCAGGCCAGAGCAAGTACTCAGGGACCACAAAAGCGAAGATGATCTCAAAACTCACATAACCTTTCCTTAATCAACTTCATATGACACACAGTTTGCAAAGGATTGCTAAAAAACAACAATGATCAAATACAGAGCTTTTATTGTAGGCTTTAATAACATCTCAAAAGAACACATGGAGATTAATCAATCCACAGAGGAAAGTTTGTATACTCTATGTAATGACTATTACTGAACCATCAGAATTAAGTCTCTCTGTGAAATCTTCAAACAGGATCTCGGCCAAAATTTACAGAATTTTTTCCCCATAGACCAAATGTAATCGATTAGCCAGGGCAGGTTTGTAAGGGTGTAACGATACAATTATCGTGAAATACAGCTTAAATTATGTGAGATGTAATAAACATTTAAACCTAATCAACGATGCCACAAAGATGCCACAGCCACCCCTGGCCTGGAGCCAAGAGAGCAAAATTGACTGTGCTCCCTGGGTGTGAGGGATGGTACACTCTCTCTCCTGTCAATCACGACAACACTAACCAATCGTGGGTTTCCGTGAGCTCAAGTATGTGGAAGAGGGCGAACAGCACATTCCTCAGAGTGTGTTACGCTGCTCTTTGACGCAGTATGATTAAAAAAAAACAAAAAAAACAAAACAAAAAAAAAAAATAAATAAATAAATAAACACCACACTTCTCCCAAGCACTCTGCAAGCAGAAACTGGAAGATTCAGCTTCAACAAACATATCTTAAACCATTTAAAGCTTGTTCACTGTCCAATTGGTGTGCTGAGAGCGGAGAAAGGGCAGAATACAGAGACACTCAAGAATAAGGAATCAAAAATAATGCATTAGGTTTTTCACCCTAAACTTAAACTCGATTTTTTACAATTATATCCCTTAAATGAAAAATAAAGTAAATAATGTTTTAAATAAAGTTTTAAAATGGTTACTGCAGCCATTTAGTCCCATTATTTTATAAAACAGAAGCTAAAAATCTAATATCAATTAGTATTAAACACTTGACATTACAATGTCATTGCATCGTAGAATCCAAACGCCAATCAGTATGCAAATCAGTATGCAAATGTTTCAGTATGCAAGGGGGAGGGGCATGTAGAGCTGGGAGACATTTTAAATGTGCATGTTCATAGAATTTTGATTTCTTGATGACGGTACAAGAGCAGTCAATTCTCTATTTTTGTGAATCTTTGTAGACCTGTCACATCAAGTCATTTATTATTTATTACAAAAAATTATGTAGATTTAAACACATTTAATCAGTGGACAGTTAATAGACCACGAATGTACATCTTTGGTGATATCTCTTTGGCACTGATAGGATGAATGACCTATAAACTGGGCCCAGGCTCATAAACTGGATCAGAAGAAATCAAATGCAAACAAGTATAAACATCATAAAATAATAATAATCCAATAGTGGCCTAGTTTATGTATGCATCGCCAAAAAGCCACATGGTTTCGAAGAGGGGAAAAAAATTAGTAAAAGAAAGGTCATATTTGAGTACTGAGATGAAGCAGCTTATTTTGAATATCCAACAATTTTATTGCATTAACCAGATGCATAAAACATGAGCAGGAAATTTGCACTTAACTTCACCCAGCATGTAAATAGCTTAAAAACCTATACTAACAATGTCACACAGGATGTGAATGTTGCTTTTAGTCTGATGACATTTCAAGAAGTGGTGTGTACCCCTGAAAGAACACCTTACAATTTCTAAATATCATCAAAGCAACTAAGATTAATGGTGCTGCATAAATGACCCGTTTCTTTTGGTCCTATGTGAGAAGACGTAATAATGCTGGTACTAAAGTAGGCCACATCTCCTCTGTGTGATGGTTTTTTACTGCCGGAATGAAAAACCTGACGCCCTACTCTACAGATCCAGCTCAGCAGCTAGCACACATCACATACAGCATCGCTCTATTATTAGAAGTGCAGCCCAGTTTCAAACTTCAAAACGAGCAGGACCTTTTCTTTATGTATACTCTATTTTATACATTTTTACATGCTTTATTTAAATAAGAAAGCCAAGCTAGTGTCAGACGCTTTCGATGTGGCACATTTAGAGAGCTACACAATAACTGCATGGCAAAGATGGATGCATTAAAGCAGCTCAGCAGAGAGTGGAGGTCAAATGCAGTGGAGAGTGGAGGAGGTGGCGGTCAAGCAGATTGAGACACAAGCTACTGCAACAGCAGCATTGCGTAATACAGAACAGAGGAGATGCACAAGCAAAGAGGAGCACACAAAGGGTCTAAAAGGGCATGCATTACAGGTATAGAGTACACTTTACTCCATTAGTAGCTAGGTTTCCATTCAAGTGATAAAATGTTTTAGTGATTAAAAATAGCCAGGGTCCCATCCAAGTGATTTTTTTTTTTTTGTGAAAAATGTTTTAACGATTTGAAACATTTGCTGACAAAGACCACATATATCAGCAATTTTTATGTACAGTCATGTGAAAAAGTACACCCCATGGAATTTCTTTTATTTATTGATTGATTTTTTTCATATTTGGACAAGCAAACATTTGATCCTCTTTGAAAATTAATTAATTTAATTAATAAACGTGTTGCGCTCTAATTTTCACAATTTAAATGAACAAGAAAACAGATCAGTCACATGGAAAAAAGTAAGTACACCCCTACATTTATCACACTTTCAAATTCATAAAATTAGAATCAGGTGTTCAATATTGAGTACCAGTGATCAGAACTTGCTTAGGGAGTGCATGTGGAACCTGTCTTATTTAAAACTCTCATATCTAATGTTCCCTTTGTTATTGAGGTGTGTTGTGTCATCATGCTAAGATCTAAAGAGTTCTATATGGCCTTCAGAAAAAAGGTTGTGGATGCCTGTGAGTCTGGCAAGGGATTTAAAAAGATCTACATATTATTTGAAATACATCATCTACAAGTGGCGCAGATTTCAATCGACTGCCAATTTGTCCAGAACTTGCCATCCCAGCAAATTCAGCCTAAGACCAGACCGTCTGATGCAAAAAGAATTCTCCAAGAACCCCAAAATTTCATCACAGTATCTGCTAGTAAGTCTTGAACTGTTTGTGTCAAAATGCATGGTTCTACAATCAGAAAGACATTGCACAAATTTGACCTGCATGGGAGGCGTGCCAGGAAAAGGCCTTTGCAAGACTACAGTTTGCCACTGAGCATATAGGCAACGACCAGGCCTTTTGGAATAATGTGCTCTGGACAGATTATTCAAAAGACAGAGTTGTTTGGCCACAGTAACAGCAGACATATTTGGCACTGACCAAAGACAGCTTTTCAGGAGAAGCACCTCATACCAACTGTGAAGCACGTTGCTGGAAATATTAAGGTTTGGAGTTGCTTCACTGCCTCAGGGACTGGACAGCTTGCATTCATTGATTCAACAATGAATTCTGCATCTTATCAAAGAGTGCTTGAGGATAATGTGAGGCCATCTGTCCAAAAGTTGAACTTGAACTGAACGTCTACCATTTAACAGGATAATGATCCCAAGCACACTAGCAAATCCACCAAGGAATGGCTCAATAAGTAGAAATGGAGGGTTATGGAATGGCCTAGTCAAAGCAAGTACATGCAAGCAAACTCTCAAACATCTTGCAACTGAAAGAATATTGCATGGAAGAGTGGTCAGAAATTCCAGCAAGCCGATGTCAGAGACTGGTGGACAATTATGCAAAATGCTTAGTTTTCTGCTAAAGGGGGCGATACTAGCTTCTGAGGCCAAGGGTGTACTTACTTTTTCCACAGAAGAATATCACATCTATTGATATTTCTATTGAATAAATGATTGAAAAAGCTATTTTTCCTTGTGGTTTTGTTCAAGTATATCAACTTTATTAATAGGCACGGTTTCAAAGATGATCAAACGTTTGCTTGTCCAGATATGTCAAAAAAGCCAACAATTTCCATGGGGTGTACTTATTTTTTCACATGACTGTATATGGACAAAACTTTTTCTGTTTGACTTTAGTGGATACATTGTTTACCAAAAATATTACCCATTACTACCCATAATGTCTACATACAGTGCTGTGAAAAGGTATTTCTTCTGTTTTTGTGTATATCTCATACTAAATAGTTTTAGATCTTCAAACGAAATAGAACATAAAACAAAGGCAACCTGAGTAAACACAATACATTTTTTTTTTTTTTTTTAATTGAAGCAAAAAAAAAAGTTATCCAACACATATCACCAATGTAAAAAACTAATTGCCCCCTTAAACTTAAAATCTGGTTGTGCCACCTTTAGCAGCAACAACTGCAACCAAACGCTTCCGATAACTGGAGATCAGTCTTTCACAGCGCTGTGGTGGAATTTTGGCCCACTCTTCTTTGTGGAGCTGCTTTAGTTCAGCCACATTGGAGGGTTTTTCGAGCACAAACTGCCCGTTTAAGGTCCTGCCACAGAATCTCAATTGGTTCAAGTCAGGACTTTGACTAGGCCACTCCAAAACTTTAATTTTGCTTTTTTTGAGCCATTCCAAAGCATTCCATTTGAGCCAATCCAAAGCATGGACTTACTCCTATGATTTGGATCATTGTCTTGCTGCATAATATAGTTGCGCTTGAGTTTCAACTTATGGACTGAAGACCAGACATTCTCCTTTAGGATTTTCTGGTAGAGAGCACAATTTATGTTTCCCCCAATTATTGCAAGTTGGCCAGGCCCTGAAGCAACAAACCATCCCCACACAATCATACTGCCACCACCATGCTTGACCGTAGGTATGATGTTCTATTTATGGAATTCGGTGTTTGGTTTACGCCAGATGTAAAGGGACCCCTGTCTTCCAAACAGTTCCACTTTCGACTCGACATTTTCAATCCACAGAATATCCTCCCAAAAAGTTTCAGTGTCATCAAGGTGTGTTTTGGCAAAATACACCTCGCCACTCTTCCATGGATGCCATTTTTGCCCAGTGTCTTTCTGATAGTGGAGTCATGAACAATGACCTTTATTGATGCAAGAGAGGCCTGTAGGTCCTTTGATGTTGTCCTTTGCTCTTCTGTGACTTGCTGGATGAGTAGCTGCTGTGCTCTTGGAGGGATTTTGGAAGGTCTGCCACTTCTGGGAAGGTTCACTACTGTGCCAGGTTTTTTCCATTTGGAGATAATGGCTCTCACTGTGGTTCTTTGGAGTCCCAGAGCCTTTGAAATAGATTTGTAACCCTTCCCAAACTGATGTATTTCAATCATCTTCTTCCTCATAATTCCTGTGTTAGTGTGTTACTGGGTAAGACCTTTTATCCAACTTCATGCTGTTGAAAAAGATCTACTTAAGTGTTGATTTGAACACGGCTGGCAATAATCAGGCTTGGTTGTGTCTAGTCCAGCTGAACCCCATTATGAATGCAGTTTCTTAGATTTGGGGACAGTGGCAACAGTTTGGGGAAGAACCACATACAGGTGTGATGGTCAGGTGTCCACAAGCTACTTTTGACCATAAAGTGTATATAAAATATTACAGATAAATGTTTTTTTTTTTTTTTTTTAATCAGCAAACGTTTCAAATCATTAAAACATTTTTCATTTTTAAAAAAAGAGAAAAACACTTGAATGTTTTCTGTACAGCAAAAAAACGATAGTTAGCCAAATGTTGTGAGAAGCTATATTGATGTTTTTGACATGAAAAACACTGCAAACAGGCATTAGTTTTGCGTCATGTGGCATCATTTATGCTGCAGTAAAACAGAAGCAGTACACCAGCAATGCGCTAAAATCTTCCTGTCTCCTCCACTCTCCCTAACAGAACTTCTCTCTAACAACTTATCTACAGTATTTCTAAAGGGAACTAGAGTTATGTAGTGGCGGATGAGTTATTACCACTCCTTAAATGTATCATCTATAGTCTTTAGTCTCTGTAGACTCTTATTATAGAACAGTGCTAAAAGTGAAATACACACAAAAATACATGTTGAAGTCTTGAATCTGACTGCTCAGAAGTTGTTTATTAAGTACATCAAGACAAATCACAGGATAATGTTAATATGCTAATATGTTATCGCTTCTATATTAACAGCTAATTTAAATGGACTTGTGGGCAGACACTCCACTCAATCTAAGCACCATAATGAACAGACATTTGAAACAACTTGACAATTAAAAAAAAAAAAAACAGGTCTGAAGGGAGATGCTTATTTAACCAGTGTCAGCGCTTTGTACTGGTCAGAAGTAAAGCTGTAACTTTATTTGGACAAGAATTTTCATTTCAGACCATTTGCACAACTAATTTTAATTGTTTGTGGTACTCACTATAGCTGTTAAACTGAATGGATAGCATTAAAATAATAAAAATGCGTATTTGAAAACATCTAATGATTTCAAAAATCTACCTTGAATAAACGCGTCAATATTATGACAAATCATATTTTCACATACAATATGTTCACAGGTTCTATCTTACAAGTAAATCGGATTTAATTTTGCCTGGTCAAAAAGCACAGTGTAGCATGATTGCTAATGCTCATTCTGTCTGGAGCAGTATAACAGAATAGGTCATAATATTTAAAATGTATTCAAGTACTATTTTCTTGTGTAATTGAAATGGAAATGCTTTAGAATAGCCATTGGCTGGGTGAACTGCTCACACAGAATGGGGGTTGCGATGTGCGATTAATCACTGCTAATGTCCGTCTAGTGTGGGGGTTTTACAGATCTAAAAACAAACTGGTAGTAACAGAAAAACGGAGGTTAAAATCACATATGTAACTGGCATAAGAGGCATTTTCTAATATCCAATACTTCACAGATACTGCTGATAATTCAAATATTTATTTAGTTCCCATACGGATGCATTCACTGACTCTGCCCTGCTTGCAGCTTTAGAGAACGCTGATGTGCACAGAAGCACACAGAAGGAGGTGGGGTCAAGGAAAAGATCTGCAGCTTCAACTCCCCACCCCCCTACTCCCCTAGCCGTTTGTTTTCTCGAACAGTACTCAACTCTACCAGCTGAGACACCGTGTCATTACGGCACGTACACAGAGCGCACATGTACAGTGTACTCATGAGCAGACATGCACATCCACTGCAGCACTGCTGAGATGCTCAGACTGAGTCTAAAGCTGGCAGCTCATGATCGAGCGGTTCTTACAGGGTCTGGGCTCTGAGGATGCTGACACTACAACAGTATTCCCAAATGACTCTGAAAGAAAAATCAGTCCAAGCTCATTTTTGATGCGTTTCGTTTTATAGAGACAGAAATGCACATTGCTTTGCATTGTTTATGATTCAGAAATTAAAAACTGAGTCTTTTCAATCATCACTTCTCTTTTTCTTATTACTCAATTTTCAATCAGACTGAATAGAAATCGTGGAGCCAGTACCTTATCACCAATCAAATCATGACCGGAATGCATCTTTACACCCCTAGTAGGGACTGTTATTAGTATTAGCTTGTATGCATGACAGACAAAAGTTTACGAATCAGTAACGCAAACGTAAGAAACAGTGATGAAACTGAGCAACATACAGAACAGTGTAGCACAAGACTATCATAAAACTCTTAAGCAAAAATAAATACACTGCCAGACTTGAATAACATCTCTCATGGGTAAAGCAAGTATAGACAAGCGTTAGCCAAAGACTTGCTACGTTTTCTTCAGGAGCGTAAACATGATATGCTTCCACAAAGACGTTATCAGAATAGGTTACATTGAATCGTATAGAATCCCTCCCCGGGAACCTGTATACTCACACACGTTCATTACTCGGTATTAAAGCAATTACTTAACATCATACTACGTGGTTAATCTGCAGAACCTACCACATGTTAACTTAATTAATTAGATTTCCAGAGAACCAAAACAAGAGCCGATACAGAGCTAGCTAATGGATTTGTCATTTGTTCACCCTTTTTATAATGAAAACGGAGTGTGCTAATGAAGCACTATAATTCTCCCAGAAAAGTTTGTGATGTCATTTATTATGATAACCCAGTTTACCAACTTAAAAAAAAAAAAAAAAAAAAGAAAGGTTCAAAATTTGTTTTTTAGGGTTTTTTTTCCTCTCTCTCTCAATTATAGCATCAGGAGATTTTAAAGACCACAACCTGCACACAATTTTGCCATTCTTCATGCTGTGGAGTTTTATTGCATCTGGGACAGTGTGTGGGCACTTGCACGCAAACATAGTTATAATCTGATATAAAACATCATGGTCTACTGTTTACACAGCAAAAATCGGATAATAATTGTACTACTAGTGTGCATGTATATGGATTCAGTGAAACCGAATGTTAAAATCTGAGCGAGGAAGAATGCAATATAGTCAGCAACTGAAAAGCCAAATGACAGCATAAGCAATCAGCAGAGCGAAAATCCAGGGCAGGTTAGTTTATTTTGGATCTCAGTGAGACGGAATAATAAAGGCGATCAGTCGACTGGAGGCAGAACTCAACCAAATAATTCTTCTGCCTCATAAATCTGGGCAGCGACATTAACAGTGCAGAAGCCGTATCCGTTTCCAACAGTCTGCCCAAGACTAGCAGATGGTGCAGATCAACACATTAATACTGGCCTGGAAATAAACAGCTGACCATTCCAATCCAAGAGGAAACACGGGCTTCCCTGTCCTGTCCTGCAGTGAGGACAGAGAGAGGATGGGAGGGGGAAATCTTCATTTCAATTCATTTCAACTGGATGAGTCTTCATCCAGTGTCTTTCTTCCCCCAGGTTAACTGGCCTTCTTCACTGGAGTGGAACACTGGCCTGATGCTACTAAGTGGCTCCACTTGAGATAGCACTACAACTCTAACATCAAACTGATGTGTGTGGGGTTGACAGTAGACATACTGACCCCTGGGGTGGAGGCAGCTTTTCTCTGCCTGTTCTCTTCAGGCTGTCTAATATCTTAAAGAGCCCACATGCTATCTACAACAGCTGAGAGGTGAAAGTGGTTGACTCTCATGACAGACCATATAAAAGATGTGGAGAGAGACAGATTCAGAGAGGGAGAGTGAAACACATACCGCGTCAGCTAAAGATCTGAGAAGACTGATGTATGAGGGGTTTTTTTGGGCTATGTTACACATGCACATAAGCAAGCTGGAATGGACACAAAAAATGTAAAAGGGAGTTATAAACCCCTCCACTGCCAACACATGCAACTTGTCTGAGCAACATAGCAAAGGGATGAATCCCCACAGCCATGCTCTAAAATCTAGAGGAAAGCCTACCCAGAAGAGTGGAAGTTATTCTAACAGCAAATGGACTAAATCTGGAATAAGATGCTGTTCAAGCACATGGAGTACAATGGTCAGGTGTCCACAAACCTTTGGCCATATAGTGTATCTTTATCTGAATCTAAAGACACTACGATTACAGTAGCACTAGTAGGGAATAAGAGTTATGGGATGAAACACTGCTATAAGCCTGATGGCAACACAACTAGTCGATCTAAAGCTACACATGCCTAGCATTATTAATCATTATAGTGTGGCAGACATCAAAGAAAAGCTACTCAATAAAATGAATCGCAAGGCTTCATTGGTAAACATTGCTATATAATAACATCTTCATAAGAATGAACTTATAGACAATAGAGCACCAACCCTCCTCCTTGAGAGCTACCTTCCTGCAGGTTTCATCTCCAACCAAAATCTAACACACCTGTTTTAGCTGATCAAGAACTTCTTAAGGTAATGATTAGATGGTCGGGTGAGCATGATTATGATTGGAGCTAAAGTCTTCAGGAAGGTAGATCTCCAGGAACAGCATTGGTGACCCCTGCAATAGAGTAATAATTATCCATGGCCAGCGGACATGCGTCACGCATGGAAGGTCAAGCTGCTGCACAAGCTCAGGTCTGGCGCTCCATCATAACAAACCTCAAACTTACAAACAGAAGAAAGCAAAACTATATCTCTAGTAAGACATTGGCAGTAAAAATGCACACAGCATATTCTCACCTGGAATAGTAAACTACAGCAACACTAATAGGACAAAAACTAAACAAGACTGTCTTATCTAATCTCTAATCTTGGAGCACTGCAAAGATTTTATTTATTTATTTATTTATTTTTAATGCAGCTTATACAACAAAGTGACACATGTTGATTCATTTATGTCCGAGAAGTCAAAGTTTAGGGGAGCGTGTCTTGTACCACAGAGTGCAATTATATATTGCATACACTGTAACATTCAAAGTTCAGACGTAAGAACATCCATTCAGGGAGAAATGAGGGCCTGGAACTGAGGTTGTGGAGTAAACTGTGTTCAGGAGGTGTGTATCCAGGGGAAGAGTGCCGGAGCTGGAGTGCCATTTGAGATTGGAGTGAAACGGGGGCAGGAACAGCACGTGGCCCAGTAACAGCACAGTCATAGCCACTGTAAAACCCTCGCAGCAACTGGAACCTCTCGCCTGCTCAGTCATTCACTCAGCAGGCCAGGAGGGGAATCCATGGAAACTATTTCCTTTGGTTTAACAGTCAATGAGGGCTTAGAACACACAGTCCAAGGGGGGTAAACACACACCCTGCCGCAGCCTGTCTATTTTCTGCAGTTGGCAATTTCAGGCTTGGCTATAACTAAATCTGAACAGCACTTTAATCTTTGGCTCATTGTGGTTCTTGTGCAGTGCCAGGTACCATGCCACATGCTTCCAGTGACGGCTCCGGAAAGATCTTCAGCACAAGTCGATCATTGTGTGCAATGGCAAAGCCAGAGACAATAAACCCCCCCCCCCCCACCCCCACGTCCACTGTCCATTGATATGTGAAATGCAAAGCAAGCTCCAGAGTACATACACACAGTCTGCTTTTTTCGAGGAGGGGAAATTCAATCCTAATCCGAGACTGCATAGCCACGAGAAAAGCTTTCCGCTCTGCGCTTTTCAGCTGGGATTTGGGGCTTTAGAGTAGATGTTGTTTTAGCGTTCATTAAAAGTATTTCAGCATACACTGCCTGGACAGGTCAAAGCAGCTATGAAAATGTCCACTGATTTAGTATTTAGTTTAAGACGAAGACTTAAATTCGAGAGCTAATAGCCCATTTTAAAAAGGCATTTTAATAAGATCTAAGAGACTTTTAAGATAACAAATTCACTTTATTTATACAGTTCACATGGCTAAGTGTGTTGTGCACAGTGTGAACGCCTCTGGCTGCATCTCAGCCCAAATCAACACAATAACGCTTGGCTCAGGCCTGTAATTACAAACCATTCATAAACCACTCTGAGAAGGACAACATGCAGTGTGTGAGCAGAAATACAGAGCCCCATGATAACAGCACATGATGCACAGGAACACATTTGTTCTGAGCTCCATTTACACCCGGCTTGAATCTGGAATGTTTTTTTGTGAATAAACCACGATTATGAGCCGATTACCAAGCAGCAAAGGGAAGGATTTACGTCGTGCTCTGTCACTGTGATACCCCGCTGCTTTTGCTGCCCACTGTCAAGAGCAATCAGCTACTGCCCTCTACTGGAGGCACACACACACACACACACACACACACACACACACACACACACACACACAACTGCATGTATTTGCTTCATTCATCAAGCTCATAACTACAGAGAAATTTTCCATTTAAATATTTCAACTTCAAGCACATTCACAGATGCATCAACAAGAAAATCCAAGTTGCACTGCTAAGCTGATTTTTCCTTATATATAGTATGTTTAAGCACCAAAATTACGTCATAATTTAGTTATTATCTCAGGCTGGAATTGGATCCTGAATGGTATCTACAGTATCATCAGGAGATTGCAAGTCAAACCGGCCAATAAATCATCGAAATCTGTACACATTTAGCTGACCTGATATTGCATGAGTGGAAGTTTGTGTCTTGGAGGAAGTACATTTTAGCCCCCAATACTCTCATGCCTTGTTTGCTGGTTTAAAAAAAATTAGGAAAAAAGTAGACTTGGGAGATTTATGGGCCATGAAATTTGCCTAGAGATTTCCATTCCAGCTACATGAAAAAAGAAGGGGGAAAAAGAAAAGAAAAAAAGAAGAAGAAGAAGAAAAAAAAAAAAGTAAGGCATATGCATCGACTTTCCTCAGCTTCTCCTCTACTTTTGTTGTGAGTAGACGAGGCCAAAGAGATACGACTTCAGGTGAACTCTAGAGCCCCTGCATCAAGGAGCCACACCTAACAGTCACTTAAAGACCAAGATCAACTGATTAAACATGTGGATTCAGCAGAGGCTCCTGCCCGGCTGGAACAAACCCCAGCAGCCACACCGGCCTTTTGAGGAGAACAGTGAAGACACAACAGTAATGGAAAAAAAAAAGATTTTCACATCATCAGAAGCCAAACATGGTCATGGGACACACTGCGGAGTTAAAGCTGCAATACTGAACTTCTGTCTCTCTATCGCCATCTCTGTTTGAAACATAAAATTGCAAGTTACTTGCGGAGTTATTTTTTTATTACGTGGGTTGTGCTTCGGCACTGCTCCTCTGCTCAGATGAGTCTGATGGTTTGAGGTGTTCGTTTGGGTTGTATATTAGCTTCAACACTTGACAACGGAGGTGGCGGCGGATGCAGTTTTCTTGGAGTAGAGGTGAATTGCTCTCTCTCATAGCTAGCAGAAAATAACTGCAATTGACCACACTGACCATAGCAAAACAAACAACAAAAAAAACAACACAGGAAACTCGATACCTAGCTGAATCAAGCAAACAAGTGCGCTAATGTTAGCTAGCTACCTATTGAGCCACTGAAACGTCTTACCTGTTCAGCAAGAAAAAGCGATCTCTGCGTCAGTCTTCAATCCCTTCAGATCTCGGAGTTTTCACCACCTCTCAAAAGCCATGCTTATATTTATTCTCATTTTAGCACAGACTCTGTCGCTTTCCCTTTTTGACTGCGGGCTCTCTGCGGTTCGGGGTTTCTTGGTTTAGACAACAGCCGATTCCCCAGATGTCAACAATGATTGCCATTTAGAACTATCCAGATTAAAAGCAGCCATCTAGATGACAAGTTTAAATTATAAGCAACTGTTGTAAGGACAATCTACAAACACTCCACCATCCTCAGCCCCCACACGCACGATATATTAGCCGGCTCTTCTTCTTTCTGTTTACAGACGTGACGTAACCACACAAAGGCGAATGACATCAAACTGATGTTTCCCGCGAAATCTGACAAATTATAAATCATTATTATAAGCATACCATTGCGAATCGGTGTAAAGTAAGGAGACAGTTTTGAACACCGATTTTTTTTGACATACTTGCTCAATAATTGATTTTTTAAATTTTAATTAATTTTGTAACCAAAAAAGTTTGATACTGCTGCTTTAACACCCTGTCAAAAGTAATTGTATGTATATGCAAAAATATTGCAGCCCGTTGCAACCAATCGTATGAATTTATGTCAATTATTTAGCTGAAGACAGCTCATTTAGAAAGGAAAGTTTCAATTATTTTTATTTTCAGTCTCTGGTCTGATGTGAGCTGACAACATGGCTTCAAAAAATAAAGGCTGACGACAAAAAAAAAAAAAAAAAAAAGTGTTTTAAGATTAATTAATCGAGTATGTGTTTATTCTTCTTATATTTTAAAACAGATGTCTTGTGAAACACTAGCATGAATCAAAATAACCACTCTGAATTGTTTTATTTATATCCATAATCTAATCACTAATGATTAAGCATTAAAAGGTAACTACAGTAGTCAGTCATGTGGGTTGCTTACCCAGACCTTGGTGTGTACAGCTGGACCTTCACAAATTGCAGTTAAACACCTCTGATTTATTGTCTCTTATTGACACATGAAGCATGAACTACGAGTGACATATATGTTACGTGTCATAAATGTACAAATCTGATGTAAAGTTACGATTGTGAATTCACATATAAATATTTTGGACTTAACCATTTTGGACTTAACAGCTTTCCCAATATTTCACATCACTAAAACCCAAATATATGTATTTACCCATATATATTTGATCTTTCTAACATTTTCATTCAAGTTACATGCATAACTCTCAGATTAAAAACACAATCAGGTACAAACATACTAATGACACACCCTGTGATAACAAGTAGGTGTTCAGGTGTCCAGACTAGTTGGTCTGAGCTCCTTTGTTCGGGATTAGTATTCTAAGCAGAAAGCCCCCGCTTCGTTCCCACCCTGAGCTTCTCCATCTATTATCTCTTACGGTGTGTACTTCATTATCAGCTCTAATCCCTAACACAAGAGCCCACAGACCACAGAGTCCTCCATCTCAATGCACTTCTGTCTCCACGCAACGAGACTCCATTCACAACCTACCAAATCCTTTTAGTCTGTTTCTATACACCAACACTACAGGCTATAATAAGAGAAATGTAAAATGAACAGAATTTAGGAATAGAAATTGTGAAACACTGAATGAAGAGTGCTATTCAGTGCATCCTGAAGGACTGAGAGCTTATAAAGACGAGTCTCAGCCTGAGTAAAAAGGTAACAGTAAACACTGCTGAATCAAGAAGATAAAATAATAAACCAAATAAAGCACATTTATCTGATTAATCAAGTCTCGCATGCAGTAGGCATGTAAAACATTTACTCATTTACTTTCACGAGCACGAAAAACTAGAACTATACCGAGATCCCAAATCTCCACCAAGAGGAAGAAGGAATGAGCATGAGCAGAGCTTTATTGCTTGTTTGTGAGGCATGTTAATTATATCTGTCACTGCTTTCCACTTCATTGGCAGCCAGCTGTCTCTGTAAGAAACACACTAACGCTCCATTCGCTCCCGCATGAAATCCTAACCCTTTAATGCACACACAACATGAAAGCACATGTTAGACTTACTGCGGGCTGAGTCACTGTGCTTCTGTAGCGACAAACTGAACATCTTACCTGTATGCTCCCAAAGTCCACGTTTTCATAGTGGAAATGTGCACATTCGGCTAACTTTGGGAAGTGGCCCTTGGTGAATGACAGTCTGAAAGAAAAAAAAAAAAACAGAAAAGTGTGAACACTTCCTGGAGTGTCTCTACACCCTTTTCCCACAATTCTTACCAGTGTTATCAATTCATTTTACATTTTGACATTTTACAGTAGTCTATAAAAAAAATACTGCCATGATGGATTTAGACAGGATTAAAATCCCAGAGATATACTGAGATACACTGAGACGCACATTATCCAACCTCTCCAGGTACAACTAATTCAGTCCATGCTTTTCTCCTCTTACAGCAGTTACGCATGATAATTTGACATTAGCCTAGTTGTAATATTCTCATTTATTTGTGTTTTCTACTCCAGCAAATGCTTGGCACCAACATAGTAGCCTCTCTAGTTCAAATAGAATCAGTGATCAAACAAACACTGATACTAGTGAACTATGCATTTGCAGCATTAAAGACTGACACGGTGACTTCATCCAGGTATGACAGAAGGATTATAACCAGGAGCCTTGTGCAAGACTGCATGATTAACTGTAATTTAACCACGATGACAAAAGATACAAGATACCCTCACGCAGCTATTTTTGTAATGTTGCTCTGCCTGAGCTGAATGTGAAATGTACACTGGAAATAGAGAGAGAAATTTGCGCCGTTGAATATTTTGCTGCCACAAACAACTGTGGTCATGTAAAACATGGAACCGTACCTGAGCCTGACTATTCGTTATATCGACAGTGAGTTTGAAATGAAGAGCAAATGTTTGCAAACTTCACTTTTGCAACAAGACCCTACAGCAGAGGGGCCTCAAAGAAGCAATTTCTGCATGGAGGTTGCTTGAGGAAAGACTCATGTGCGTTGCAACGGACAACGCAGCTAATATGATCATGGCAGCCTCTCTGAATTCCTGGACGGGGCTAAATTGCTTTGGACATAGACTTCACTTAGCTATTGGTGAGTTGTGTTAACATTTTTTCCCCTGATATAGTGTAATTTATTATTTATTTTGCCAATTTTATTATAGGTGCACTTAGTCATTTTTCTGATATTGGGCTGACACCTAGGGTTGTACAGTTTATTCAGCATATTTATTCTGCAAAAAAATAAAAAAAATTACATAGAATTAAAAGATAAAGATAAAGCAAGTAATATTTGGCTGGTCATATATGTGGATTTTATATGTGGATATATATATATATATATATATATATATACACACAGTACTGTGCAAAAGTTTTAGGCAAGTGTGAAAAAATGCTGTAAAGTAAGAATGCTTTCAAAAATAGACATGTTAATAGTTTATATTTATCAATTAACAAAATGCAAATTGAGTGAACAGAAGAAAAATCTACATCAAATCAATATTTGGTGTGACCACGCTTTGCCTTCAAAACAGCATCAATTCTTCTAGGTACACTTGCATACAGTTTGTGAAGGAACTCAGCAGGTGGGTTGGCCCAAACATCTTGGATAACTAACTGCAGTTCTTCTGTGGATTTAGGCAGCCTCAGTTGCTTCACTCTCTTCATGTAATACCAGACAGACTCGATAATGTTGAGATCAGGACTCTGTGGGGGCCATACCATCACTTCCAGGACTCCTTGTTCTTCTTTATGCTGAAGATAGTCCTTAATTAATTTGGGACCAATCAGATGCCTCCCTGATGGTATTGCATGATGGATACGTTATCTGCCTGTACTTCTCAGCACTGAGGAGACCATTAATTCTGACCAAATCCCCAACTCCATTTGCAGAAATGCAGCCCCAAACTTGCAAGGCACCCCCACCATGCTTCACTGTTGCATGCAGACACTCATTCATGTACCGCTCTCCAGCCCTTCGGCAAACAAACTGCCTTCTGCTACAGCCAAATACATCAAATTTTGACTTATCAGTCCAGAGCACATGCTGCCATTTTTCTGCACCCCAGTTCCTGTGTTTTCGTGCATAGTTTAGTCGCTTGGCCTTGTTTCCACGTTGGAGGCTTTTTGGCCGCAAGTCTTCCATGAAGGCCACTTCTGACCAGAATTCTCCGGACAGTAGATGGGCGTACCAGGGTCCCACTGATTTCTGCCAGGTCTGAGCTGATGGCACTGCTGGACATCTTCCAATTGTGAAGGGAAGTAAACCTGTGTGTCTTTCATCTGCTGCAGTAGGTTTCCTTGGCCAACCACTGCATGTACGGTCCTGAACGTTGCCCGTTTCTTTGTGCTTCTTCAAAAGAGCGTGGACAGCACATCTGGAAACCCCTGTCTGCCCTGAAATTTTTGCCTGGGAGAGACCTTGCTGATGCAGTATAACTACCTTCTGTCTTGTTGCTGTGCTCAGTCTTGCCATGGTGTATGACTTTTGACCGTAAACTGTCTTCAGCAACCTCACCTTGTTAGCTGAGTTTGGCTGTTCCTCACCCAGTTTTATTCCTCCTACACAGCTGTTTCTGTTTCAGTTAATGATTATGTTTCAACCTACATATTGAATTGATCACTGGCACCTGTTTCTTATAATTGTTTAATCATACACCTGACTATATGCCTACAAAATCCCTGACTTTGTGCAAGTGTACCTAGAAGAATTGATGCTGTTTTGAAGGCAAAGGGTGGAAAATATTGATTTGATGTAGATTTTTCTTCAGTTCACTCACTTTTTGTTAATTGATAAATATAAACTATTAACATGTCTATTTTTGAAAGCATTCTTATTTACAGCATTTTTTCACATCTGCCTAAAACTTTTGCACAGTACTGTGTATATATATATATATATATATATATATATATATATATATATATATATATATATATATATATATATATATATATATATATATATATATATATAATTAACATGTGTATGATCTTGTCTACACATAATTGCTTTTATAAATAATGATGAGTGTGCACTCCGTTTTAGAGTTAAATCATGCACATTTTTGTACAAGATATTCCTGGACAGTAGTAACGGCTTCAGTTTAAGAAACAATGCAGCGTGAATTATTGCAACAATAACAGGACAAAAACAAACTAGACTAAAAGTCGCTGAAATTCTGTTTCAGAAGCAGAATCAATATATAAAATGAAAATGTCTGGTACACTGTTGAAGCCTATAGAATGGCGCAAAATATATATGTTTCTGTCTCTAAGCAGACTATCTAAAGAAGCCTTCTAACCCCTGAGCAAATTACAGTTCAGAAATATATTGTGTGTAAAAAGTAAGACTGAACTTACTTTTTTATGTTCTTGACCTTCATGCTGGCAGTGCTGCTGCAGGAGCGGATCAGCGGCTCACTGCTCAGTTCTGGGATTTCTGCACTTCGTGCCTAAAGAGAGGAAGAAGATGTGGGGATGGGACACAAACATAAAACATGATGGAGTGACACAGTGATGTTCAAAACCTTTTCCTAAAGAATCTTTATGCTTTAGAAAGGTACAATGTGGCAAAAAAGATGAAAAAGGCTGAGCATAAATAGGCAGCACCTGCAGAGCTCTTTAACTACAGATGGCAAGTCATGGAGGACAAAACAGGCCACTAAATAAGGACAGTCACGGCCAGAGGACAGTAGGACAAGAGGACAGAGGAGTATTTACAGCAAGCTGAAGGACACTCAGTGTGACATGAATGTCAACATTTAGGAGTGAAGTTAAGAGGAACTCCTGCTGAGAAGGAAGTGTAAATCCTTTGACAGCTGGTAGGCCATATAAACCTGCATGCAGTCACTTCAACATCTAGCCAAGTGCGAGGCGGACACGGTTATCTGGCAAGGTTGAGTACAACAACTCAGAGTGTCAATAATACTTATAAAATATGAATCATCTTTGTGGCTGCTTCAGTCAGACAGCAGCTCATCAAAAGCATCTTAAGTGGAGAAGGTAAAAAAAAAAAGTGCTGCATTACAGGACGAGTTTTGCTCTAATTAATGCAGGAGGAAATGTATGTGATTAAAGCTGCAGTAGGTCAGAGCCTGGGATGTGGACAAAATACGGGATAAAACTTTAAGGATGGAGGGATCAATTAGCTGCAAATTGGAAATCAAAGATTTAGTGTGTAAATGTGGAGATTGGCAGCTTCTCTCTGTTTGGCTATTAAACAAGAGCTGAACAAATTAACAACATATTTCAGATTTCAGTACATGCGCTGGAATGAGAATTTAGGATTTAATAGAAATACTATCGAACAGGGGTTGTATCAGTGCAGAACAGGGGTAGAACACGAACACACACACACACACACACACACACACACACACACACACACACACACACACACACACACACACACACACACACACACACACACACACACACACACACACACACACACACACACACACACACACACACACACACAGCTGTTCTACCCCTGTACCCCTGTGCCAACAAAACAGCTCAGACCCACCAAGTGAAAGAAGAGGTGGATGAAACCATTGTCATAAAATCAGCCATATAGTGAGGAATAATCATGAAATAACAGAGCTGGCATTTCTTGTCATCTGTTCATTAACGTGATATCACGCACTTGGCTTACGTCACATAGTATCATGTAGTATAAGAGCTTTTTATATGAGTACCAGGTACATATAATGGGTACCAGGTACATATAAAAAAAAAACCCAGACCATGTACTCTCATTACAGTACTCGAGTACATGGTTCGCTGTAATCTTACTTATTTGAGTAGAATTAAATCTTTGCATTTTAGTTTTACTTGAGTTCATTCAACTTTGCTACGTTTATTGTTGGTCACTGTTACAGTGTAAAGAATAATGATGCCTTTAACCCCAGAAGAGTGTAAGCCAATTAAAAGACATTATGTGCCGATTTTAAATAATTAAATTTCGAGAGCCAATCAGAATGAACCAGTTTCCTGACAAGAAAGTACACTTCAGATAGCAGATGCTTAGTCAGCAGCAGCAATGTCTGAGACAGTGGAGACAGATAAGCGTCCTTGTACCGATTTATCAGGTATTGTCAGTTTTCAATGCTTCCAAAAAAAAAAAAGGGACAAATGATCTGCAAATTATGCTAGCCAAAACCTCTGGAGATATGAGCAATTCACAGCTCAACATACAACTTGAGGAAACATGTACAGGTAAGACAGTAGCTAGCTGAGTAAACTAAACTAGCTCACTCATCATTTAATGTTTTACAGTATGAAAGCTCTAAACCACCAAGAGGTCACTTCAATGTTCAGTAGCAATTGCTTGTGTTAAATATGAAACATGCTGCTGCAGCCTATAGGTAACACTCAGGATAATGTGTAAAGGGCATCTTTGCTAGATTGCTAACTATGTAGCTAGAAACATGTATGACATGAACTAGCTAGTTCAAATCTAGCGAGCTACTGAAACCACAAAAACAGCTACCTAATGTTATCTTTCTTTACATACTGTTGATAATCGAGTTTAGTTTTTCAGACAACTTATTGACTCTTCTTGATCACTACCTTTACTCAAGTGAATTATTACGACAGTAACGGTACTTTAGTACTTTTCAGCTTTAGTCGGTGTTTTGTACTCTTTCCGTAACTGACGTGTAAGAGTAGGAATAAATGAGCACAGTATCAGATCACCATTACCAGTATCGCTATCAATACATCCCTAAATGAGACGTGTTATTGACAACGCCTACAAAAAGGAATGTAACAAGAAAAGGAAGGGAAATGCATGTTCAATCAGCTTTGTGTTACTACAAGTATTAATGTGGTTAATTAGTGCAGTGTTATAAATGTACTGATGATACTCATGACACTCAATGTCATTCATATTGACCTGCCCTGTGCAATACGCACTACGGCCAAATACTTATTAATTTAACACACTAGAGAATAAGTTCCTCATTCTCACTTCATATCGGTCATATACTACACACGCAAGGTGCTATACAATAAACGTAACGAACTGACTACACATTACAATATAAATCACTAGTGAGCATGAGAAGTAATGTGTTACCCATCATTTTCCTGCCTTGACATATAATTAGTGACTAAAATTATAGGATAAACACACCGAGACAAAGAGTGCCATTGTTTTTATGATACTCTGGTCATTGTGAATAGTCCCCCCCAATCCATCTGTGCTCAAAACAACATCAGCTATCAGCGAGGTTGCCATGGAGACCACGCCGTTCCAGCTGCACAGAACGCACTGGAAGCGTGTGTCGAGTTGTTAAATTGGACACGAATCCAAAACATGAACATGGGGAACAGAATAACATGCACAGACCCAATCTCTGGACAAGAGGGGCTCTTTAAGTGTCTGTTATAGCTAAACTGAGATCACTCCTCACTATGTTGCTAATGTAATGACTCATTTATAATGTCATTTAACCAACTGAAACCAATGCAATATAATGTAATTAGTGTAAAAGCAATAAGAATAGTATTAATGCCTCCTACAAGAATGTGGGTGCGATGGTAGTATTGTAAAACACTTTATCAGTGAGCGGGGATTCGAGCTGTAATTACTACACTTGAGAATTTACCAGCATCCTCTTAAAGAAGAGTTAATTTGAGCGCTGTGTGGGTGGATGTGTGTGTGTGTGTGTGTGAGGAATTTGCATCTCACCATAGCGCTGATGGTTTCCTCCCAGTCAGGCCTCTCCCGCGGGTGGATACTCCTGGCAAGCTCAGGCACTATGTCGTCGGCTTCCAGGTTGCGGCCAGGCCTCAGTCCCCTGGGAAAGCAAAGCGAGAGGAGAAGAAAAACAAGAGAGTAATCAGTAAACGAGTCTCATTAGTCATGAGCGTGTGTGAATCGTTATAAAGCATTGCGTCACCAAATATTCATTTTTGTTACATCAAATTTAAATTAAAAATAGCAAGGAATGAAAACCAAAACTAGCTAAAGCGTAACTCTTGAAAAGGATAACTAAAAATCTGGAGGAAACAGACTATTTGTATGCTGTGGGAAGCCAAAGATGTCTGTCACTACCTGATCTGCGCACCACACAGAGACTTTCATTCCATTCTAACGCTGGCCAGTGCATTTCTGTGTGGCGTAAAAGATCTTACTTCTTAAGAATACATGCAATGCTAATATTCTCTCATTCTTATTCTCAATCTCTCAAGTGTCAACACGGTTTTCATGATGGTTTCAGCACTTGCTATTACACCATGCTGAGCATGATGCAAAAAGAACAGCAGAACACAGACACATGATCAACAGTAACCTTGCTCAAACAGTGATATTATATCTGAGAGTATAATAATGTCTATTGCGGTGGGGTTAGTTTTTCATAGACAGTTAGGTAGCAGTTACTGGTGCTGCTCAATGATGTTATTTCCACCTGGATTATCAAAAGCCTTATTCACAAGGGATTAGTTTAAAAAAAATAAATAAATAAAATGCTTGCACGCCTCTTCCATGATGGAACCGTTATATTAAGGTGGCTGTTCCTTCCCGCACACGATTGTCTAGAATGTTTTTGTGTGCTGTAGTATTAAGATTTCCCTTCATTGTAACTAAAGGGCCCCAAACATGTTCGAGCATGACAATGCCCCTGTGCACAAAGCGAGGTCCACGAAGACATGGTGTGCCAAGGCTGATGTGCTAGAACTTGAGTGACCTGCACAGAACTCTGACCTCAACCCCACTGAACATCTCTCCGATGAACTGGAATGCTGACTGTGCACCAGGCCTTCTCACCCAACATCAGTGTCTGACCTCACTAATGCTCTTGTGGCTTAAGTGGCAAATAATCACATCCACGCTCCGAAATCTAGTGAAAAGCTTTCCCAGAAGAATAGAGACTGTTATAGGAGCAAAGGGAGGACCAAATCCATATGGCCATAGTTTTGGAATGAGATGTTCAACAAGCAGACAGGGCTGTGAAGGTCAGGTGTCCATACACATACTTTTTTTTTTTTTTTTTTTTTTTTTACATTTTGCCCATATAGTGCATCACAGTACTGCATTACAACTTTATTTATACATCATTACCAATTATATAATAGTGTGTTATGCAAATAAAAAGCAGGGCTTCAGGTGAGGGTGCGACTCATGCCGACAATTTTTTTTGAACCAACCTCATTTTGATTGAGAAGGCAATCTCTGCATGCACAGGGATGACTAAATACAGTGTGTCGCAGCAATGAACTATGTTTTCCAACTTAAAAGGGAACATCTGCTTGTAAAATAATGAACATGATGAGATTAAAGTTACCAGCCCACCTGTGAGCGTGTCATAAAACAGTAGGTACTTCATGCAGGATGGGTGGAAAGAACAAAAACGACCAGCATGGTTGATCACAGAGTAGCTCCTGTGAAGAATGGAATTACCATACACTGCAAAACGTGATGTATAATGAGAAAATCACACACAGAATCGAATATTGTTGATTCCAACCATTTAATCCATCCATCCATTGTTCTGCTAGAGTATTGCGATACTAAACTACTAAAATCAGTATTCGTATCAATCCTAGTTTCTTCCTAGAAGAAATAAATTCTACATTATGCACTCAATCATATTAAATGTTGCCACCTGAACAGGAACACTGAGAGAAAAACTAGCATGCGTCTTTGCAAATAAGCAAAATGAGTAAGCATAAAGCTGAAAAGCACAGCAGTACCACAATATAATTTCCTTCTCCAGTATGAGGCAAAATGAAGAAAATCACTCTGGAACCAATTACATAAAAACCCGTGCTTCGCGGATTAAACCAGCCTGGATAATTTGGAACAGTGCATTCTGGTCTGCACTTAGTCAATATGTGTATTTTATACAATACGACACCATTTCTGCAGTTAAACCAAGCAATACACAGTGTACGATGAGTCTTCCTTCTTACGGAGATAATGAGGTTTCGGTAAACAATTCAAATATGTTGACCTACATGAGCTCCATTCTGTAAATTGCTCAAAATAAGGGAATGTGGAGCAAACCTCCTCATCCTCAGCAAACTCAACAAGAAAAAAAAAAAAAAGAAAGCAGTTTCTATCTGCTCCATGCAGCTAAAACCCATTCATCTCTGACACAGATTCGGTTTCCACAACAAGCCCTTGTGGAAGAAACAAACAAATTATAAAATGAGAAGCAGGGTGTTAGAACGAGAACGGTAGATACGCAACAGAAACCTGGATACGTGGGACACGTTCGATCGTATCCAAGACAAATTCCTTTCTGATGAGATCTAACCTACATCATGTAGGCCTCCACTCCACCCTGTGTCTGCAGCCAGCTCTCACTAGCACATATAAACCTCGCTCAATATCTCCACACCTCAGGCTGTATAGACACATGTGGCTGACCTCAAACTGTCATTTTCGATGCAGGTCTCGAACAGTGCCGGTTGCATGTCTGATCACAGGGGGGAGGAGCCCAGAGAGTGTGCTACAAATCCTCTGACTGATCCCCGAGCAGTGGAGCCGATTCAATTCTATGAATCATGTGAGTGACTGTAGATACCTAGTGGTGTGGCTTAATGCTGTCACATGATCACGTCTGGCACATTTACAAAAGATGGCGCCATGGCAGTGACGCGGAAGCACTAAAGACTTCCCTTATTCAACACTTCCAGCTTAATGAACCACAAAATCAGTCCAACAGTGAATGCACTCAATGATTCATCAGCCATAGACTGGAAGGATAACCACCAACACAAGGCAAGGCAGAGGAGGAAGAAGCGGAGGCCTGCAATCCACTGAAATAATGCTGAAATAATGGCTTTCACAATTATTTAATAAATGGTGATAGAATATCACAATTATTCAACCAATTTAGCAACACAATTTAGTGAGCTTTATCATTTTAAATGAACAGGGCTACATTAAAAACCCTGTAACCTAGGGTTGGGTGATACTTAGGTTTAGCAACAAATCGCCAGTAAAACAGTCCTGTCACATTGTCAAAATAGACACTTTCTGACCAGCGAATCTAACGTTAGTAACTAACAAGTAGCTGAGTGGATGTCTAAATAGACAGGGTGTCCAAAATGTCTCCATACATAGGGGACTATGTTTGCCAGCACCACGGCAGTCGTGCCTTCATCAGTGGATGTTCGTGGACGTTCACTTCTCGGTTGGCCCGTAATACTTCCAGTCTTTTTGAGTTTGTTAATAAGTTTGGCATCAGAGTCGTGTGTGATGTGCTCGGCATGCTTCCTGTTAAAGTCCATCACAACCTTGCGAAAGCTTCCCGATCCAGCCATGAGAATGATTTCAATACGTTCTTCTTCATCTTTTATCAAAGGCATTCTTAAAGTCTGTCTCAAAAAAATATACATCATTTCAATGAAGTATGGAAAAATTGCGTTACTGTGTGGAGGGTCACATGCTCTCCCAATGTTCGTGTGGTAGAGGTGTAATGCGATGCTGCTATTTGTTACCATATCTGTTCGGTATTCCAAATATTCATATCTGTATTTGGATTTAAACACAAAGTGGGTGTGGCCTAAACTGGAAGTTTTTTTTGTTGTTGTTTTATCATCTTTTTTTAATTAAATATGAACCCTACCACCATGCCCCCAGAAACATGGGGGGAAAGTATCAGCGGTAGAAATGCCAGCAATGTGAG
Organism: Cranoglanis bouderius; assembly: GCA_023630585.1. Taxonomy (NCBI): domain Eukaryota; kingdom Metazoa; phylum Chordata; class Actinopteri; order Siluriformes; family Cranoglanididae; genus Cranoglanis; species Cranoglanis bouderius. The sequence goes on from CM042541.1 coordinate 19,696,688, forward strand.
CATAAGTCATAAGTAGTAAACGCTGTAAATGCATCACGCAATGTGGTCTTTGTTTGTCAGATGAGCTTCGTATCCAAGCTCTTGTTTGCAACAGCATGAAAGTAAAAACCTCTCGCTCGTATGACTTGGCCTGAACTAGATGCATTCTGAATTTCTGGCAAGCTTTTTAAATAGTGCGCCTTCACACTGTGTGTGCGGCGCTAGCATGTTGCATGTTCCTGTGCTTCAGGGGTTCCTCCGGGTACTCTGGTTTCCTCCCATAGCGCAAATGCATGTGCTGACATTTTGATTGGCATCTCAAAAATTGTCCATAGTGTGTGAGCGATTATACCCTGTGATGGGTTGGCACCCCGTCCGGGGTGTCTCCTGCCTTGTGCCCCGAGTTCCCTGGGACAGGCTCCAGGCTTCCCGTGACCCTCTGTAAGATAAGCAGGATGGACATTATCTGTTAAATCCAAATAATGTATTCATATTTGGTTTACATCCCTATCATGGCTATTTCCTCTACTCTAAATTGACCCTAGGTTTAAATCATCGATGCCCTGTGATGGATTGGTGTCAAATATTGGGTGTATTACTAGATGGAATCTATAAAAACTGGTGGATTCAATGAGCTATAAAGAAAATAAAGTAAAACAAATGTTAGAGAAAAAATGTTATTAAAAATTTTAATGTCCAATTAGCTCATCTTTACCATGAAGCAAAATGGAGTTTGTTAGTGTTATAAAAGTCCTGTTGATCTCCAGGATACACTCAGAAATGTGTTTGAAGCAGTTTATGCATTAAACACTCTTCTTAACTCAAGCCTTAATTCCTTCATCTATAAATATTTGACAAAATAAGACTAGTCCTTTAATTCTCAAAAAAATGTGTGGATCGTTTAAATGCCAAACATAATCACAATTCAACTCTGCCTTAAAGGTAAAATGGAAAATCATGATCACATGACAAGATTAGAAATGTGGGTAGGTTTATGTCACTAAAATCCTCCACAGTCTTCCAAAAAGACACCGCTATGTCAGAGTATTTGATAAAGGTCACGGCGACGCTTCATAAATCATGTACATGCTTTACTGAGGCTTGGAAGTTCCATGAACTCTGACTATACAGTGAGGGAGTATAAAACAGAGACTGGTAAAGAAAGCCGAGCAATAAGAACTAAAGCACCTTATCCGACTAGCATACTCTGTAATCCTGCATGCTGGCACCGAGTTTGACCCTGCAGAAGATTGGGAACCTGAACTGGTCCAGTAGTCTCTATCTGGCTCACACACATATACAAAACACACACATTGCATCAAGCCAATTTCACTGAAACAACCACAATCTGATAGTACAGAGCACGGCTGATTGAGCAGCAATCTCGATGCATTACGCTCCTCCAGCGCCTGAGAAAAGTGGGGCTATTACTGTACGCTGCTTTTCATCTGCGACGCCCGTTTTCCAATTCAAACCACCTCTCCAACTTTAGGTTTGTTTCAGTAATAGACAACAGCGAGAGACTAGTGATCAAAAACCACTGCAAGGCTCTTGTTGTTCAAAGTACACACAGGAGATACGAGACCTTCAGAGTCATGCTCTCCTGCTGGTCAGCGTCCAGCTCCAAACTGTAGGGTGACAGAGAGGAAATGAAATTCTGAGAGCCATCCCAGGCCACACACAGGGAAACTTTCTAACTCCCTGATGCTCAAAGGTTTTAAGCATAAGAGACTGTTTTAAAAAAAAAAAAAAAAAAAAAAAAAGTCTTTCGTTCTGATCACACACAGAATGCAGTCTTTCCCGAGGTTACCTGAGGACACTCGGGAACCGTGACAACCTGATGTCACAGCCAAAGTGCGTCTAAAAATCCTGACCGCATGACGATTTTCAAATCACCTCACTCCAAGCCATAACCATCAGGCATTTGTGAAAATGATACATTTTAACAGCTATGCTTAACCTGAAATCATTTAAGCACCCGGGATTTAAGCCGTGCGAAACTGAAACAACTGGTCCGACGAGACGTTTTCCACCAGCGGCAACAGAGAAAAATGAGTGACAGTAAAAAAATGGAGACGGGAATCTGGCTGCATGATTAAGGGGTTTGGATGAGCCAATCTTTTCAAGTAGCAGCCCTTAAGGGTGTTTCCCCCCTTTATATTTTTGGGAAGCAGAAACCGAACCAAATTGTTTAAGACAATTTTCCGGATAATAATTCACCGAATATATACTGCCCAAAATTCTCACTTGGGTGGGGAAATATGAGCATGTGAGACTGATATCACTATAAACTGCATTATGATACACTTGTCTTTAAAAGAAAATTGCTCCAGGTATTGCTGGTACTTTTTAAACCTTTACTCTAGGTAATTAAAACCTTTACTCTAGGTGAGTCAAAAAATATTTGTGCACAGAATGGTGTCATAGTAGCTAATCTCACAAAGTCCCTGGTTGTATCCTGAGCTCGGGTTACTTTCTGTGCAGAGAGTTACATGTTCAGCCCATGCCCGACTGGTTCTCCTCCAGGTTCTCCGATTTCCTCCCACCTCCCAAAAAACACCAGTAGATAGACTGTCTGTGATAAGTTAGGTGTGAATGAGTGTGTGAATGGTGCGCTGTGATTGACTGGCATCCTGTTTAGAACATACAGCACCAAAAAAGTAGATCGTGATATAACAACAGGAGCCACCTACAGGTGCATCTCAATAAATTAGAATGTCGTGGAAAAGTTCATTTATTTCAGTAATTCAACTCAAATTGTGAAACTCGTGTATTAAATAAATTCAATGCCACAGACTGAAGTAGTTTAAGTCTTTGGTTCTTTTAATTGTGATGATTTTGGCTCACATTTAACAAAAACCCACCAATTCACTATCTCAACAAATTAGAATACTTCATAAGACCAATAAACAAACATTTTTAGTGAATTGTTGGCCTTCTGGAAAGTATGTTCATTTACTGTACATGTACTCAATACTTGGTAGGGGCTCCTTTTGCTTTAATTGCTGCATCATTTCGGCGTGGCATGGAGGTGATCAGTTTGTGGCACTGCTGAGGTGGTATGGAAGCCCAGGTTTCTTTGACAGTGGCCTTCAGCTCATCTGCATTTTTGGTCTCTTGTTTCTCATTTTCCTCTTAACAATACCCCATAGATTCTCTATGGGGTTCAGGTGTGGTGAGTTTGCTGGCCAGTCAAGCACACCAACACCATGGTCATTTAACCAACTTTTGGTGCTTTTGGCAGAGTGGGCAGGTGCCAAATCCTGCTGGAAAATGAAATCAGCATCTTCAAAAAGCTGGTCAGCAGAAGGAAGCATGAAGTGCTCCAAAATTTCTTGGTAAACGGGTGCAGTGACTTTGGTTTTCAAAAAACACAATGGACCAACACCAGCAGATGACATTGCACCCCAAATCATCACAGACTGTGGAAACTGAACACTGGACTTCAAGCAACTTGGGCTATGAGCTTCTCCACCCTTCCTCCAGACTCTAGGACCTTGGTTTCCAAATGAAATACAAAACTTGCTCTCATCTGAAAAGAGGACTTTGGACCACTGGTCAACAGTCCAGTTCTTCTTCTCCTTAGCCCAGGTAAGACACCTCTGACGTTGTCTGTGGTTCAGGAGTGGCTTAAAAAGAGGAATATGACAACTGTAGCCAAATTCCTTGACATGTCTGTGTGTGGTGGCTCTTGATGCCTTGACCCCAGCCTCAGTCCATTCCTTGTGAAGTTCACTCAAATTCTTGAATCGATTTTGCTTGACAATCCTCAGAAGGCTGCGGTTCTCTCGGTTGGTTGTGCATCTTTTTCTTCCACAATTTTTCCTTCCACTCAACTTTCTGTTAACATGCTTGGATACAGCACTCTGTGAACAGCCAGCTTCTTTGGCAATGAATGTTTGTGGCTTACCTAGTGAACCGAACTGAGAGACCATTTTGAAGGCTCAGGAAACCTTTGCAAGTGTTTTGAGTTGATTAGCTGATTAGCATGTCACCATATTCTAATTTGTTGAGATAGTGAATTGGTGGGTTTTTGTTAAATGTGAGCCAAAATCATCACAATTAAAAGAACCAAAGACTTAAACTACTTCAGTCTGTGTGCATTGAATTTATTTAATACACGAGTTTCACAATTTGAGTTGAATTACTGAAATAAACAAACTTTTCCACGGCATTCTAATTTATTGAGATGCACCTGTAAGTTACCATAGCAACGGCGAGTAGTTAGCTATTCAGCAAAGCATAGCTATTGTGTTATATTCTATCCTGGAAACAATGCAAAATATTTTCAGGAAAATTCATACTGGGTCTTTCTATCTGTCATTCTTTTTTTTTTTTTTTTTTTTTTTAAATTCAGAATAGTTTATATATGTAAGGGATTAACAGATGGCTAGGTGAGCATTACACAATTTTAATGCATGGCCTAGAGGCAAAGAACTCAGCAGAGTGCATTAAAATCGTGTAACGCACACCTAGCCGTGGATTATCCCGCTTACACCATGGTCACTTGGCAGCATTGACAAGTTAAAGCTGTCATTGATGTTTGCAGCTCAAAAAATTTGACTGAAAGGAGAACTCACGGTTCATTTCCATTAGCTATTTTATATACAGATCGTTAGATCTAGAATTCTGCCTGCTCTAAATCATACGCAGAGATAAAGTAGCGCGATAAGATTATATTTATTTGAGTGAATTATAATAAACTGTTATATGTGAGAGAGAGAGAGAGAGAGAGAGAGAGAGAGAGAGAGAGATAGATTGTACATGTGTGTTTATGTTTATTGCTTTATCTAATTTTGCGCTAAAGTCATTTTCATTGTGTAAATTTTGAGTGGTTTGTTTATGGTAATTTTAAATGACCATGTAATTGGGGATTATGGTGATGTCGTCAAGCATTGAGATGATTTTCATATCATGCCAGCTTAAAGAAAAAGGTACTCCACTATACAAGATCCATTAATGTACCAGACATTTTATATTACATAATGAGGTCGCTATTGATACGGTCATTTCTGCTACAGCAGCATGGGGTTTTAAGTGTTATGATTAAGATATACCACCATTACATTAGCATAACACTGTTGAATGTTGGAGTAGCATGATTACTGTAAATAATCAAACACAGTGGCATATGATAATTACGCTAATGCAAAAATGAAAGCATATGTTTCCCTGGATATATTGCAGCACCTGCCAGAGGGTGAAAAAAAAAAAAACAGGTCTAATAATCTGTAAATTACAGTATGCTGTTCTGGCAGTGAGGTGCATTAGTATGCTCTTCACAGATTGCTGTAGCTTTATGTCATAAACCATGTAACTCCTGCATTTTTGGGGCGTCCCTCATCATCTGAGAGTTGCCCGGAGTCAGAGCCAAGCTCTGGAGACTTGCGCGTTAAGATGCACACTGAGCGCATTGGCAGGACACCAGCTTTTAAAGAGGCCTCCTGGCATTGCTTTGGGTCACAGCACTGTGCACTACAGGCCTGAAAACTGTTACATTGCCCTTTCCCAAGCATGCAGGAGGCATATTGAGGATTCCCGAGCAAATTCTGAAGCTGGCTTGTTCACAGGATGAAAAGAAAGCACCCTTTTATTTTACCTCTGTAATGTTGTGCTAATATCTAATGTATGCTAAGCCGTGGCTGCCATGGCAACCCTGTTTCGAATGAGGCAGACTGCTAAAAAAGTGTCCGGAACAATAATCCCTTAAACGGAGACAATCCCTTCCCCTCTGGCCCGAAACTGGTGGCAGAGAGGCGATCCTGTGAAAGGGATTTAACGCCGAATCTCAGAAAGGGGTCCGGGAGAGAGTTCACACTGCAAAGCACGGCACAGGCACTCGTGAGCACTCTCTTGGTCATGTGACTTGCACTCAGAGCTTGGGCTTCAGATGTCTGCCTACTGGGAGTGGGTGGGAGTGCACCAGCATTGCAATACAGTCAGTGCAAGTTACGAGTAATTGCCTAAGCTGTATTGCATGCAAAATATGATGGTGGTTATTGTAATGTAATGAAATGTAATGTAACACTACATAAAGAGAAAGCTTTGAGTAGTGACGTCACTCGTGGTCGATTAATAATGTCACTGAATAAGGCTCTGACCAATAATCATTCCTGATCAGCCCAACACTGCTGTACGGTCGTGGAAAAATCAGTGAGAACAAGCCACGTCTGCATGTGATATGCGTCCACACACCAACACTTCTGACATCTCTCCATAAACCTCGGGAGAGGGATCGGATATACAGTACCGTACCAGAAATGTGCATGTTCATGCACACTGACACACACTCACATCACCACCGTTATACCACAAAGCTCAAACGCAATCTTAAATTCTTATACTCCTTTTAGAATATCTTCATAAATGGAAGATCAGTGGAGTCGGAGATCACACGCAGCAGAGCACATGCTCATGCACACACACATCCACACAGCTTGTCCAACTGCCTCCCAGCAGCATCCCCATAAAGGTGAGAATGACCCTTGTGAGGCTGGCGAACCAGCGTGGGAAGAAGACGTGCAAGTCTTACCTGTCAGAGATGTCATGACTTCCTGTAGCCGTGAACAGTCCTAGCGCTGTACTCCCCACCACTGCAGCAGCCCCGCTGCCTGCCTCCATGATACTGACTCACTGCAGGAGCAGCCTGCCAGAGAGAGAGAGAGAGAGAGAGAGAGAGAGAGAGAGCAAGAGAGAGAGACAGAGAGTGAGCGAGAGAGAGAGACAGAGAGAGAGAGTGAGCGAGAGAGAGAGAGAGAGAGAGAGAGAGAGAGAGAGAGAGAGAGAGAACAGGGAGGGGGAGAGAGACATAGAGATGAGCATAGTCGAAAAGACGTGTCACAAAGGCAGTGCGATAACACAAGATAGACAGGGAAAATATGAAAGTAGAGCAGAGAGAAACAGGAGATAGAGGGAAAAAAATAATAAATTAGTCATTTCCTTCCAGTCTTTTCCATGCAATCTGAGCCCAGCAGCACATTTAAACCATCAGTGTAATACCCAAGACTCAATCACATACCATGATGTTATGTAACCAAACTATAATCATGCCATATTCAGATCAAAATAGAGTTTCTCCATGGCATTATTCAAAAACAAGAACCCTAAAGGAACCGACAAGACTATTGCGTTCTTGTTTTACAAACAGTGAGGACAGTAAACGTGCTTGCATCATCATTTCATTTCTTGGATCATCGCTGTTTCTTTGTTTGATCGAACATTTGTTTAATTAGGTCAAATTGGCTGATGATTTAATTAATACAACAGTTAACAATTAATACAACATTTATACAACAGTTCTATGAACAAGAACTTTATCTTGAGTAATTGACATCACTCCCACTAGCTGAAACTGATCCCAAAGAAGCTAAACTCGCTTTATAGCCCGTCGGCTAGCTGGCTCACATTGATTTCTACATTCCCGTTAAAGTTGCTTCTGGTGAAATTGGTGTCCCTTTTCCTTTACATCTTCATCTGACAAGTTTTCATATTTTAAGTCAAAATTTATATTCATAAAAAAAAAAAATTAGAGTTTGCCATGTCCGCTGATGATGTCGCTAACACTAGCGGAATATTAGGTGGCGAACACAGATGACTGGAGTGATGCACACAGTAAAATGTCCCAGTGCTGCTATACTGAATATAACCGCTCATGGAACACCGCTTAAACAGTCAAATTAGTAGACCAGAACTAACTGTTGTATAACATGACATTAAACTCCTTTTCCTTTCGACTGTTCCCTTCAGGGGTCGCCACAGCGAATCTTCTGCCTCCATCTAGCCCTATCCCCTGCATCCTCTTCTCTCAGACCGACTACCTTCATGTCCTCCTTCACTACATCCATAAACCTCCTCTTTGGTCTTCCTCTCGGCCTCCTGCCTGGCAGCTCTAACCTCAGCATCCTTTTACCGATATATTCACTCTCCCTCCTCTGAACATGTCCAAACCATCTCAACCTGGCCTCTCTAACTTTTTCTCCAAAACATCTCACATGTGCTGTCCCCCTGATGTACTCATTCCTGATCCTATCCATCCTCGTCACTCCCAAAGAGAACCTCAACATCTTCAGCTCTACTACCTCTAACTCTTCCTCCTGTCTTTTCCTCAGTGCAACTGTCTCCAAACCATACAACATCGCTGGTCTCACTACTGTCCTGTACACCTTTCCTTTCATTCTTGCTGGTACTCTTTTATCACACAACAGACCCGACATTTTTCTCCACCCATTCCAACCTGCCTGCACACGCTTCTTCACCTCTTTTCCACACTCCCCATGGCTCTGGACTGTTGACCCTAAGTACTTAAAATCCTGCACCTTCTTCACCTCTTCTCCCTGTAACCTCACTGTTCCACTTGGATCCCTCTCATTCACACACATGTATTCTGTCTTGCTGCGACTAACCTTCATTCCTCTTCTCTCCAGAGCAAACCTCCACCTCTCTAGACTTTCCTCCACCTGCTCCCTGCTCTCACTACAGATCACAATGTCATCCACAAACATCATAGTCCATGGAGATTCCTGTCTGACCTCATCTGTCAGCCTGTCCATCACCACCGCAAACAAGAAGGGGCTCAGAGCCGATCCTTGATGCAGTCCCACTTTCACCGTGAACTCCTCTTACACACCTATAACATGACATTAAACAATATTAAATAAATTCAATTGCTGCCTCACAGCTCAAGGGTCCCCCAGTTTGATCCCAAGCTCAAGTTACTGTCTGTTTGGAGTTTCCCATTTGCCTGTGTGAGTTTCAGTTTCCAGTTCTCCAGTTTCACAAAAGCATGCCGGTCGGTTGACTGGAAACTCTAAACTACCTCTGGGTATAAATGGTGCCCTGCAATAGACTGGTGGCCCATCTAGGGTGTATTTCCGCCTCATGCAGTGTTGCCAGGATAGGCTCCAGATCCATCGTGATCAGGATAAGATGAATGCATTTACATTTATCGCATTTGGCAGGCGCCCTTATCCTGAGCAACTTACATTTATCTCATTTTATACAACTGAGCAGTTGAGGGTTAAGGGCCATGCTCAAGGGCCCAGCAGTAGCAGCTTGCTGCTGCTGAGATTTGAACTTCCGACCTAACTGCACCTGACAATATAATACCAATATCAGGATCACCTTTCCAAAAAAAATCACTGCTGTTAAAATGCATTTAGAGCAGGTTTAAAAAATTAAAAAATAAATAAAAACATAGAAACTTTCGTACTGGACCAGTGGCCAATGGGTTCCACAGTGCCAGTTTCCAATTTTCTGGTGGATCAAAGGGAATTTTGCACATTTGGCCACTCAGCTCTTTTGGGGGAGGGGCTCATAATGTCAGGTTTCTTTCACAGAAGAATTTCTTCTGATCTGAGGATCAATTGTGTAATTTCACGTCACCTCTGTGCATGCAGGTTTATAAAATGATGGGCACTAGGCAACACTGTTTTGTTTTTTGTTTTTTAATTAATTTCCTGTGGAACCAACACTTAAGTAGTGGGAAGACCGCTTTTTGGATGCGTGTTTTGTTATCATGCAAGAATACCTGCAAACTAGGAGCTGTTCTTGTACAAGAACATTTTCAGTCATGGAGACTGGCACATGATGCTCACAGTGCAAGTATTCACACCACAAATGTGTGCTAATTACATGAAACAATAAGTTTCCTTTGCTGATAACAACCCTTTCCCTGGCATCAAGAAACCTCAAACAGGAAGTATCATGACAAACTGAACCAATCACGTTACTCAGCATTGCAGCACCAAGAGCTTCAACACCTGCACTACAGTTTAGTTTAAGCAAAGCCCCAGATCTTGTATATATTTATTTTTAGAAAGAAAGAAAGAAAGAAAGAAAGAAAGAAATCAGTACTCTGGACTGCAGCTTTCATAATAATTCACCAAAACTTGCACTTTCTGAAGCTCTGAAAGGGTGTCCATAAATACATAGTTGCCCATAAACGCATGATGCGTGCATCACAGAGAAACTCCTACTCCAGCGCTTGGCATGCTACATGGTCTAATTACCAAGACAGCAGCAGGTGACTGACAGCCTGAATAAAAGGCCATCCCTCATGAATTTAAAAGAACAAAACCTAAAGCCCACACAGCATTCATCTGCTTCCTGCCAATGAGCACGCTCTGAGGCGGACAGGGCAATCATATCAAAGAATGGCAGGCAGAGAAATGGAGGAGGCATAAAAACACCCACACGCAATCCAAATGCAGCTCGTCATCCATGCAGGGGGAGGGGAATGGACGTGATGTCCATTCGCTCTCGCCGGGGTTTGTTGCGAAAGTGCATCATCAAGATAGCACCAGAACCCGGAGTGCTCCAGTGTGGCCAATTCCAACGCCATTCACAAACTTTTACAAATGACTCAGCAAAGCTTCTTCGTTGCTTGAGTGGAGCTGTTGGCTGATGGATAGGTCTGGCCTAATTGTGTCTCCCGCTTGAGTGAGCTGGCCATGCCTCTTTAGCACATTAATGGTGTAGTGAGTCTTATCGCGGCAGAATTCTGAGCCGTTACTGCCAAACACATTGCAGCGACGCGACACACACACACACACACACACACACACACACACACACACACACACACACACACACAGCTGAACGGAAGGCATGATGTCACGATAGATTAATCAAAGCGAACAAACTAATACAAGAGGCAGTGTCTCTTATTAGAGTGCATTAAATCAGAAGCCATGAGAAGAGTGATTGCAGGTACGTGGCACACTATTACAGATACATAAAATCTGGAAAATAATTATCACAATATTTTCTTGTTTGGGATTACCGATCACAATGCCACCCATGTGTCCCAATGTTGCACCCTTGGCATTCTACCAATGTCTGCACCCTGTTCAAATGCAGTCCCTGTAGGCCCCCTTTCATATCTGCTGAAAACCTTTTGGTCCAAGCCCTTAAGAGTACAGGTGGGCAATATGACAAAAATATATTGCAATACTTGAAAATGTTTCTACAATATACAAAATGCAATATATGGTCAAAAGTACAGTATATGGACACCATTACACCCATATGTGAATCTTCCCCAAACTGCTGCCAAGTCTGAAGCACCCAGTTGTCTAGAATATGTCTTTGTATGCTGTAGCATTAAGATTTCCCCTTCACTGGAACCAAGAGGCCCAAACCTGTTCCAGCATGGCAATGCCCCTGTTCACAAAGCAAGCTCCATAAATAAAGACATGGTTTGCCAAGGATGGAGTGGAAGATCTCGAGTGGCCTGCACAGAGCCCTGACCACAACCCCATTGAACACTTTTGGGATGAAATGGACCGCAATGGCCTCCTTGCATGACCAATGCTCTTATGGCTGAATGGACAAATCTCCAAAATCTAGTGGAAAGCCTTTCCAGAAAAGTGGAGGTTAGTATAAAAAAGCAAGCTAGGCACTAAATCTATAACGGGGTGTTCAACAAGCACATATGTGTGTGATCGGTCAGGTGTCCACAAACTTAATACAGTGATATAGTATATATCCTACGCATCATGATGTATAATTTTGCTAACAAACTGCCAGCAAATAAAAGTAACACTGGAAAAGGTAGGGGGGAAATCTAGCATTCTAACATTTCACAATTTCAGAGATTTACTGCAACTTTGAAAGCTAAAAAAAATTCAGCTGCTTAATTCGTTTTTACAACACTGAAAACAAATGTGATATCTTAGATATTGTGACATAATACTGATATTATGATAAATTACAATCATTCTATTTTCCAGCTCTACTTAAGAGACCCTACCTAATCTAGCCACAGGAGGTCACAAGCCAGTGTACTTTTTGTGCCGGTCCCAAGCCCGGATAAATAGAGAGGGTTGTGTCAGGAAGGGCATCCGACGTAAAACTTTTGCCAAATTCAATATGCGAATCACTAACATGACTTCCATACCGGATCGGTCGGGGCCCGGGTTAACAACGACCGCCATCGGTGCCGTTGACCTACAGGGCACTGGTGGAAATTGGGGTACTGTTGGTCGAAGAAGGAGAGGAGGAAGGTGTGTTAGAGGAGGAAGGCGTGTCCGTAGGCAGAGAGAGAAGAGGAAAGGCAGGAGTTTAGGACTGAAAGTAGGGACTTTGAATGTTGGTACGATGACAGATAAAGGCAGAGAGCTGGTAGATATGATGCAGAGGAGGAAAGTCGACATTCTGTGTGTCCAGGAGACCAGGTGGAAAGGGAGCAAGGCTAGAAGCATTGGAGCAGGGTTTAAACTGTTTTATCATTGGGTGGACAGGAAGAGAAATGGAGTAGGAGTGATCCTGAAGGAGGAGTTTGTGAAGAATGTTCTGGAGGTAAAGAGAGTGTCAGATAGGTTGATGAGTCTGAAGCTGGAAATTGAAGGTGTGATGTTGAATGTTGTTAGTGCTTACGCTCCACAAGTAGGTTGTGAGCAAGAGGAGAAAGACAGATTCTGGAGCGAGCTTGAGGAAGTGATGCAGAGTGTTCCCAGATGTGAGAGTGGTGATAGGGGCAGACTTTAATGGACATGTTGGTGAAGGGAATAGTGGGGATGAGGAAGTGATGGGCAGGTTTGGTCTTCAGGTAAGGAACCCAGAAGGACAGAGATTGGTAGACTTTGCTAAAAGTATGGAGATGGCTGTGGTGAACACGTACTTTCAGAAGAGGCAGGAACACAGGGTGACATAAGAGTGGTGGCAGGAGCACACAGGTGGACTATATCTTATGTAAACACTGTAATCTGATGGAGATTAGCGATTGCAAAGTAGTGGTAGGAGAGAGTGTAGCTAGACAGCATAGGATGGTGGTGTGTAAGATGACTCTGGTGGTGAGGAAGATGAAGAGAGCAAAGGCAGAGCAGAAGACAAAGTGGTGGAAGTTGGAAAAGGAAGAGTGCTGTGCGGTTTTCAGGGAGGAGTTGAGACAGGCTTTAGGTGGTCAGGAGGTGCTTCCAGATGACTGGACTACTACAGCCAAAGTGATCAGGGAGACAGGTAGGAAGGTGCTAGGTGTGTCATCTGGAAGGAGGAAAGAAGACAAGGAGACTTGGTGGTGGAATGAGGAAGTTCAGGAGAGAATCCAGAAGAAGAGGTTAGCTAGGAAGAAGTGGGACAGTGAGAGGACGGAGGAAAGTAGACAAGAATATAGGGAGCTGCAGCGTGAGGTTAAGACAGAGGTGGCAAAGCCAAACAGAAAGCTTATGAGGACATGTATGCAAGGTTAGATAGTAAGGAAGGTGAGAGGGATTTGTATCGGTTGGCGAGGCAGAGGGATAGAGATGGTAAGGAAGTGCAGCAGGTTAGAGTGATTAAAGATAGAGATGGAAATGTGTTGACAGGTGACAGGAGGGTGAGGGAAAGATGGAAGGAGTACTTTGAGGAACTGATGAATGAGGAAAATGACAGAGAGAGAAGAGTAGTAGAGGCAAATATTGTTGAGCAGGAAGTAGAAAGGATTAGCAAGGGTGAAGTTAGGAGAGCTTTAAAGAGGATGCAGAGAGGAAAGGCGGTTGGTCCTGATGACATACCAGTGGAGGTATGGAAGTGTCTTGGAGAGATGGCAGTAGAGTTTTTAACTAGGTTGTTCAACGAGGTCTTAGAGAGTGAGAGGATGCCTGAGGAATGGAGGAGAAGTGTTTTGGTGCCGATTTTTAAGAACAAGGGAGATGTGCAGAGTTGTGGAAACTACAGAGGTATTAAGCTGATGAGCCATACAATGAAGTTGTGGGAAAGAGTAGTGGAAGCAAGGCTAAGGGGAGAAGTGAGCATTTGTGAGCAGCAGTATGGTTTCATGCCAAGAAAGAGCACTAGAGATGCAATATTTGCTTTGAGAATGTTGATGGAGAAGTACAGAAAGGGTCAGAAAGAACTGCATTGTGTCTTTGTAGATTTAGAGAAAGCGTATGACAGGGTGCCAAGAGAGGAGCTGTGGTATTGTATGAGGAGGTCTGGAGTGGCAGAGAAGTATGTTAGAGTGGTGCAGGATATGTATGAGAGCAGTAGGACAATGGTAAGGTGTGCTGTAGGTGTGACAGAGGAGTTCACGGTGAAGGTGGGACTGCATCAAGGATCGGCTCTGAGCCCCTTCTTGTTTGCGGTGGTGATGGACAGGCTGACAGATGAGGTCAGACAGGAATCTCCATGGACTATGATGTTTGCGGATGACATTGTGATCTGTAGTGAGAGCAGGGAGCAGGTGGAGGAAAGTCTAGAGAGGTGGAGGTTTGCTCTGGAGAGAAGAGGAATGAAGGTTAGTCGCAGCAAGACAGAATACATGTGTGTGAATGAGAGGGCTCCAAGTGGAAGAGTGAGGTTACAGGGAAAAGAGGTGAAGAAGCGTGTGCAGGCAGGTTGGAATGGGTGGAGAAAAGTGTCAGGTCTGTTGTGTGATAAAAGAGTACCAGCAAGAATGAAAGGAAAGGTGTACAGGACAGTAGTGAGACCAGCGATGTTGTATGGTTTGGAGACAGTTGCACTGAGGAAAAGACAGGAGGAAGAGTTAGAGGTAGCAGAGCTGAAGATGTTGAGGTTCTCTTTGGGAGTGACGAGGATGGATAGGATCAGGAATGAGTACATCAGGGGGACAGCACATGTGAGATGTTTTGGAGAAAAAGTTAGAGAGGCCAGGTTGAGATGGTTTGGACATGTTCAGAGGAGGGAGAGTGAATATATCGGTAAAAGGATGCTGAGGTTAGAGCTGCCAGGCAGGAGGCCGAGAGGAAGACCAAAGAGGAGGTTTATGGATGTAGTGAAGGAGGACATGAAGGTAGTCGGTCTGAGAGAAGAGGATGCAGGGGATAGGGCTAGATGGAGGCAGATGATTCGCTGTGGCGACCCCTGAAGGGAACAGTCGAAGGGAAAAGAAGAAGAAGAGACCCTACCTGGGAGTGCTCAGCAGCACTTGGAAAGCAGAGCATTTTCTCTGCTCTGTAAAATGGCCTTTTTTCCAAGAAGCATAAATTCCATGACTTAATTTAAAAGTAATTCACTGAGTTATTAAACTAATGCTTCTTTATTTTGAGATTTGCATAGTTTATTTTTTTTCTCAAATTAGGTTCAGTAAGCTGCTGTGTTTACTTATCTGTAATATTTATTAATACCATATGGTGATTCCACAGTTGTGTCCCAATGATATTACATTTATAAATATGTAGATAAAAATGAAAGATACTTTAATGTCTTGAATATTTAGTATTTTACACATGGGTAAAGTGTTCTTCACAACAAACTAAATGCATATTTCAGATAAGCCACTGAAACCATTAATAAAACCTCTCTATAGTACTTTCTAGATCATTTCTGCCAGCCACAGTGCACTATAACTGTACTATACCATGACATATAATCATTAAAATACTTCAAAAATCTAACTTTGCATTAATGTGTGAATCCATTTAACGGCTCATACTTAAATTTGTGTGTAACAATATTCCCTCAACCCTGTTACCTGAACACTGAATTCAATAAAATATTTGGAATATTCCACAAGTTACATATTCAATCATGGACTCACCCCCAATGTTTAACATTATATTAGAAACTATTTATTTTTCCTGCATTCCCTCCTTCCCAACACAAGCGATTATCAACCATCCTAGATAAGCACTGGTGACTTGTCAGTCACTGCCGATGTCAACACATCGCCTTAGCACCCAGCCCTATACTCTATAAAAATCAGTGGCTAGATGAAAGCCAGAACATTTGTTTAAATGAAAATTTGCCCTCTGGGATACACCGAGAGCAGCATGACGGCGGTAAAGGAGACACGCCATCGCCCTTCTATTGAGCTACTGTGCTGTGAACCTCCATGGAGCCTTTCTCTCAAGTGTTTAGTCATCGCTCTGAAAGGCAGCTCTGCTCTCTGCTTCTTTCCATTCAGTTTGGGATTACTCATACCTGATATTACATGCTGAATGGTGGTTGGGGGAAAGTAAATATGATTTAAATTGCTGTAGCACTGCCTAATTGACTACATGCAAAGAACAGAAATCTGGACAAACATCTCGTCACCCCATATCCAATCAACGCCTCTTGTCTTTTTTGTGACTGCATAGGCTTTCAGTCTATTATCACAATCAGTCCTCTTTCTTTTCGTATAAACAGAACAGTCAGCAATGTGCTGAAGGGTGAAAAAAGAAACCACCCATTCCCTGACAAACTGAAATTACAGACATAAGCAAAGTTCTTTACAGGAACAGATCAAGACCAGTTTTTGCTATTCTTTATTCTTGACAGTATGGAACATCTATAAGGCATTATCCGGAATATTCTGGAATGGCAGGTTTTGTCTAGCTGTTTATTACAGTACAGTATTATAATAGTATTAGTTGATGTATAATTCAGTGGCAAACTGACACATGACTGGGAGGATAAGAAGGCAAATAAGAAGCAAGAAAGCTGTTATTGTAACTGGGGCTGCAACTAATATTTTGATAATCATTATCAAAAAAAGAGAGAGTACTAAGTACGTCTCAGCACATAGTTGGAGGTCATATGTATGAGGTATGAGGAAAGCTCAGAGGATCATCAAAGACTCCAGCCATGATATCGCAGAATCAGAACCCACACCAGCAGACTGAGGGACAGCTTTTTCCCTCAGACCATCATACCATATACCTCTGCACGCTTTGTATACCATGTATACAATATCACTTTATTTTATGTCTGGATTGTATTTGCATAATGAGTACTGTGTACTCTGCTGTATGCCATTGTACATTTGTATATTCTACCTTGTATATTCAGAGAGCATTATTCTTACGTTGTTATTTATATACATTGTATTCCATAATTGTATAGTCTGCCGCTATCTGTACTCTCCTATCATGTTGAGTGTACTTACTGTACTACATGTACAACTGCAATGCCTGGAACTGGCACCTAAGCGTTTCACACTTCATTTTCACTGTAAAATGTTTTACTGACAATAAAAGTGAGTTGAGTTTTTATTAACGGATTAGCTGGAGAGGGCACAGTGGCATAGTGGTTAGCACGTTTGCTAACCGGGGGGGTTGGGGGTTCGAATCTCGCCTCCACCGTGTGTGCACGGGGTTTAAATGTTCTCCCCGTGCTTTGGGGGTTTCCTCCAGGTCCTCCAGTTTCCTCTCCCAGGTCACTAATATTTATGAGATAAACTAGCTTTTACTGGTACTGTGTTTCAAGCCCTGATTTGTTCAATTCAACCAGATGAATTCAAAATAGGGCAAAGTAAATACCCCTTGGCTCCAATGCAAAATTCATATTGTTGGCAGTGTAGGCGTAAGATGAACCATTTTCGGTGTACGGAATCGACTCCAAAGCTTTAGAGTTGACTCACAGATTTCAAAGCCTGTATGTTATCTATATAAAATATTTAAAATATTAATATATACATATTATATAAATATAATATATATCATAAAATATTTTATATACACACAGTACAGTACAGTAATAGGATTTTTTTTTATATGCGTACAGGCATTGGAATATTCCTGTATACATGGTTGTTGTAAGTTGCCATGCCTAAATACCTAGCCTAAGCATCTGTCCCCACCCACAATTCCTTGAAGACTGAGCATGTGCATATATGGATGCAGTGGATTTTCTGAATAAGGTGTTTACATGCAACAAATTTCTGATTAAAACAGGCATATTCCAGGGGTGCGAATCAGAATATTGTTGTAATCTGAATAGGGCAATCGGATTACGGTGTTTACATGGCTCAATACTAGTTCGATTAATGCCAAATTCCAATTAATATCAGAATAGTGATGTGCATGTAAATGTAGTCAATGTAGCATTTGAAAAAAAAAAATAGTTTAACTGCTTACCAGATAATTGATTCAAATAGCTTGGCTACTCACTGCTCATCACTGTATAATGCACGTTTCATGGCATGAGTCGAGAAAACCTAGGTCTCGAAGACTAATCATTTATTAAAGACCATGTTCATTTTCAACCCATTCAATTTAATTTTTTCAGAACTTTAATTTTGAAACAATATGACCTTCAAATTATTTTACCCTAAAGAAAAGTGACCAATTTTTTATTCATGGAGCAGCTCATTTTATTGAATTTTATTGAGCACCTCAAAAATCTTATTGTGCTCTCTCTTAAATGGGTATTGAACATGTGCTAAGAATTCAGTTTAATCCTCCTGGGCCCTCATTAATCAAATCTGTGGGTGAACTGAGTGTACATACTTTTTATTGCAAAGCGTGGGATGTATCAAAACAAATGTTTGCTTAGATTTGTGTGTATTTATGCAGATTTGACTGTGTATACGCAAAGCACCTAACAGTGAAAAAAATGTGTAAAGTGTAATCATAGGCTGGACTGCTAATACAATGAATTAGCTAAGTAAGTAGTGTTAAACACGAATATATTTGTGGTTATGCTCAAATCCGTATAAGGCTAAGAGAGTCAGCGCATTAATGAAGGCAGCATGGCTTATTGCACTTTGTTGGAGGATGTTGCACATCTTGCCTTTCAAAGAGAGCATGTTTTCAGTGTCTGGACCAATTTTTGTTTAGCTGAATGCGCCGAGTGGCTTATAACCAGATAATGATTTTGTGCCATAAATTTGTGCCATTAGCTGGAACCTAAGTAAAAGGAAATGAGGTAGACCACTCAAATACCTTTCAACCATATGATTTTTTGGCTAGAGGCACATTTCAGAGGAAAACTGGTGATACAGTGGATATTTCCCAACCAACACTGAGCACGATTATACCTGCAGTGCCAGATGCCATAATTTGTCTTGGCCCGACCTTTACCCAGTTCCCCTACACCAGTCTGCAACATGCACATGTGAAACAGGACTTCCACACAATCGCTGCTGTTACTGATGTCACTAGCTTGTGTGTGTAATCAACCAAGTTATATAAAT
The DNA here is from genome assembly GCA_023630585.1 of Cranoglanis bouderius. NCBI lineage: Eukaryota > Metazoa > Chordata > Actinopteri > Siluriformes > Cranoglanididae > Cranoglanis > Cranoglanis bouderius. The sequence goes on from CM042541.1 coordinate 19,715,499, forward strand.
GACCTGTGAGACGTTTTTTAATGTTCATTAAAGTTATTAAAAATGACATTGCTTTATTTATCAAACTCAAAACCTCTGCTTTAAAAAGTTTCTTTTTGCGCATTTCTCCTTCGCACTAGTTAAATGTCAGAATCCTTTTTGTTAGGTACCACTAGAACCAATGTCAAGATACCATATGGGTAATTGTGGGTGTGTCTGTATTTAAGTTAGTAGCGACATGTTGGCAAACAGCGGCTACAAACAACTAGTCTTCATTAAGCTTCATTGCTTACAGTTGTGCACAGGACATTGTGCATATGATTGATGAATCCCAATATTATTTTGCATACAAGATATGTTCTTACAAACAAATATGGAAGCTGTTCTACACAATGTTCATAAATGACAACCCTGTTGTTTTATTTATAATGGTTTCCTGCCCAGCACTACATCATATACACACAGGGGGTGTAGAAAAGAAATCAAACATATTAAAAAGTACTTTGAAATATCTGAATCATTCTTTCAAAGGCAGCTAAAGAACAGCATCATATTATGGAGAACACCAATTAGCATTTTTGGGAAACGCAGACATCCAAGTCCATCATTTCTCAGAGATCTGAAGGCTTTGAAGAATGAGCCCGTATCCAATTACACACAGTTCAGGACTTGCAGTATTGCATGAAAAAAAAAAAAAAAACCTGCATCTCTTCCAAAAGCAAAGTGGCCCTATTCCTTATCAGGTACTGAGACAGTGTCAGGTGTTATTTTGTCCATCCAAGGTAGATATTATATTATAAAATTGATAGTTTTGGATCTCAAAGCCATTGTAAAATCCACAATATATACAGACCTGTGACTGCATCACAATTATTCAAATCTGTATTAAAGGCTTTGTTAAAAAAATATTAAGCCTTTGTTCCATCCATGTAACGCCTTAAAATTTGGCTATTATGTTGCTTAGTAACCAAAACTTACTTTTAACCACATTACATGGCAGAAGAACTGTTTGTAGTGAATATTATTAATAATAATTTAAATTAGCTACTCTGTATAACAATGGGAAATTTATTACATGCAGTTGTACTTTTCCTCTCACTCCACTAGCTCCTTGTAGCTGCTCACCTCAAGTTCAAGTCCACAATATTTACTTATTGTAAATATGAACTGCATATGTTCATTTGTCTGGACATATGTTTCATTCCTATCATTAAGGTCAATGATTAAACGGCTCCAGGTAATTCATACACCCTGTGGTACTAAGACTAAAACTACAGTCAAATTGTCTGAACAACTTCATATGATTTGCAAATTCCTACACAACCTTCAAGAAACTTCTGAGGAATCAGCTGTTCAGAGAGTACTTGAAAATTTATGCAAATGTTTATAGGTGTGTATGACTATGTAAATTTGTTCTCACATTTTTAACATGGACGATGGTACTTCCTTTTACTTTAACCATTCTAAGAAATGGCAGTTAAGGGGAAGTCTGAAAACCTAGGCAAGATCTGGAAGACCAGGAAACTCTCAGATAGAACTGCCTGTATGCTGGGCAGAAAGGCAAAGCAAAGCCCCCTACGGACCTGCAGGACACAGGGGTGATGGTGCATCGTTTTACTGTACAGCAATAATTGTACAAACATGATCTGCATGGAAGAGTCATCAGAAGGAAACCTTACCTGCAACCTCAAAAGACAATGTATAATGTAAGCAAAACAACATCTAGATAAGCCAGAAGCATTTTGGAAACAAGAGCTAATGACTGATAAAGGGAAAAAAAGAAACCCTCTGCTCACAAATACCAAAGGTATGTTTGGAGCAAAAAGAAGTAGCATTTGATGAAAAGAGTGTCAGCAAATTTTAGAAGCAAATGCGAGTCTGACAAGAAACGGAAGCTGAAAAGAGGCTGGCCTCTACAACAGGACAATGATCCAAAACATACCTCAAAATCCACCATGAAATACTTCAAGAAATGGAAAAATTAGCCATCAAACAAAATGAAAAACAACTACCATTCATCTGGGCTATAAACATTAAAATAAATAAATGTATCTTCATAATGGAAAAAAACAACAACATTAAAACAACCATGATCTTCATTCTAGGCTGGACATTGATAATGCCAGATGAGCATTTTAGCCATTTGATTAATCCACATCTCCAACAGGCAGCCTGCTTAAGGGCATTACAGCATGGCCTATTTATAGACACAATCGCCAGCTTTGACTTTGACACAAAAAAAAGGTTATGCTGATGAGCGAATGTGTGCTTTCTAAATAAGCAAATGCTTAGAAGAGCAGAGTAACTCTCTGAACTTCTTCAAAAACCAGTGAAGAAAAGCAGAAGCAATATGCAGTGCCACTGGCAGAAAAAAAAAGAACAGTAGAAACAGACCAAGTTGTGCCACCTTACATTATATTGCATTCTTACAGTACTAACAGCTTTGAAAGGATTTCCATATTCAACTCTTTCACCTGAAGGTATGTAAAATGTCATGGGTCTAATTGGGCTGCCTTGAATTATGTGCTCCACAAGTTTTGACTAAAACCCACATGAACATTATGATGACAAAAGCAGACACTAATTAGAGTAAAATGGTACCAGGTATCAGATAAGGTTACAATTATGACAGATGCATCGACTCAGAGTTTGAAGCAGACACATAAAACACATACACTCTGTGCCTGCTGACCATTTTAGCAAGAAAGTCAAGACAATTTTACTCAGCATGATCAAACTGACAGTTCACCTAAACCTGAATGTTCCTCAACATGGTGCTTTGGCAGCTTTTCAGAGGAAACTTTTAGTTCTGCCATGAAACAATTAGCACACTTTGAAAAGTGTTGCCTCCATTAAACCATTGCTTATTCTTAATTAGTTTCAGAAAACAAAGGCACACTGTGTACTGTTAAATAGGAGGTGGGCATAATTCCCATAGGACTGAGGCAAGCCAAATCATCAGAGAGCAGACATGTTATACAATACATAGGTAATAAAACAGTGGGCTGTGTTGTTTGGGAAAATGATTGATGATGGGGTGTTGTGATGCGGTGATGAGTCACTGTTACCATCTTGAAGTTATTATTTTCCTAAAAGGACATCCCGAAGGGTTATACCACAGCATTTATAAAAAAAAATAATTTAATTACAATCACACTTTAAAACATTTATAGTTACATTTAATGTATTCTGCCCTGTAGACTCTCCAGTGGTAGAAATCTCACTCACTGTTACAAAGCATTGACACTCCTTCCATAAATTTAAAGAAACATTACATTCCCATTACATTACATCTAGCTCCCTTGGTTGGTCCAATATGCACTAGTCAGTTTAAGTTTGTTAGGTATGGGCACTGGGTTTATGGTTTGCAGCGGAGGAGGTGTGGCCACTGGGTTTATGGTTTGCAGTGGAGGAGGTGTGACCACTGGGTTTATGGTTTGCAGCGGAGGAGGTGTGGCCACTGGGTTTATTGGTTGCAGCGGAGGAGGTGTGGCCACTGGGTTTATTGGTTGCAGCGGAGGAGGTGTGGCCACTGGGTTTATGGTTTGCATCGGAGGAGGCAGTTTTGCCTCCATAAAGCTTTTGAATAAAAAACAAGTGAAAAACTACAAAGCTGTGTAATTAATCACATATGATTCATATGTAATTTGGATTCATATGTAATTAATCACATATGAATCCAAATTACAATTTAGCATAAAAAGGTTTCAATAGACTGAAATATTTGAGAAACATGTTTATCAACCACACGTAGATAAACATTTTTAACAAAGGAAACACTCCGCACTGAAAATGTACCATTCACTTTTTTCGACTATGTTTATACTGACAATGGATCTTGTTTAACAATCTTTTATTACAGTTGTGTGTAAATGCTAGCATAAACCAAACTGGGCTAAAAGTTTCCACTGGATTTTAAAAAGCGCACTTACCAGCTGTTGCTTTAATTTCATTCGGCTTCATAAAAAAAACGACATGCAAATAGTATCTGTACTGACCATGTTATAGTAATCATGCATTGCCATTGTGATCGCATGAAGTTCATTAATCTGGTAGGATTTTCACTCCTACATTGTGCTAAGTTTGAAGTCATTATTCTGAAGGTAATGATTAGTGTGATCCATTATTGCATTGTGAAACACTAAACAGAACATCCTACAGAAACATCACAATATCAGTTCACTTCTGAGCGAATTTTTGCACCCGAAATGTGTTATGAAGAAATGATGATGTTATACAGTTTGAGATGGAGAAATGAAGAAGCTATAAACTTTGAGATGGAGATGTCCACCAGCCTGGAAACTATATCCAATTAATGTAGACGTAGTGCAAAATGAATACCCGAATACTGGGAGAATTTCAGTAGTTGAATACTGGCACATTTCTAAGGCACTTAAGCAGAATGTCATGCGTGATGTTGACCAAGGCACTGTTCTGAAGGGCAAACTCGTCAAGCTGTCCTTTTCACAAAACCTTGGCATGTTGTTGAGCTTTTAAATCTGTCAAATGGAATGACCAGACAGGGTGATTTAAAGATCTTCGGCAGCTCAAGCATCAAGAGATTTCTTTGCCAGTTGTATGGGATCAGGAAGGTTTGACACTTTCAGCACTACGTTCAATTCTGAAATTGTTCCACAAATTGTAGATGCAGTTTTTTGCAGATTGGTGAACCTCTGCCCATCTTTACTTCTGAAAGACTCTGCCTCTCCACGATACTCTTTTTATACCCAATCATGTTACTGACCTGTTGCCAATTAACCTCAAGCTGTGTCTTTTTAGTAACACTTACTTTTCCAGCCTTTTGTTGCCCTGCCCCAACTTTTTTGAGACTTGTTGCGGCCATCAAATTCAAAATGAAATGTTTTTACCCTTAAAATGGTACATTTCCTCAGTTTAAACATTTGATATGTTTTCTATGTTATATGTTCTATATGGGGTTATGAGATTTGCAAATCACTGCATTCTGTTTTTATTTACATTTTACACAGTGTCCCAACTTTTTGGGGATTGGGGTTGTACAAATAAACAAAACAAAACAACACAACGGAGAGCACAAATTTCTCTGTCCTGAAGACTTTCCTGTGTCGTGAAACTTACTGACGGCTACAAAACGCTCACGCTGATGACTGCTTCCATAAATGTTACATAAGCAGAAAACATAACAGAAAACTTCAGCATATCAATGAGATCAATGATGTTTTTCTTTGATAAACACCACCAGTTTTTTTTTAATCTGTTTGTAATTAGTCTTAGATTATACAGAGTATCCTTTACACATGACCCTGTGTATGAGATGTTACTATAGAAATTATAACATACACAGTTCTTATTATTATTAAACTATGAATTGGAAGTAATGTATTCTCTCTAATAATTGAGACTAAACTAACAGCATGAGGATTTAGACAAAACCAGAACATAAACCTCCCATAGTCTGACAATAAAGTTAAACAGTTTTGTACATTTCATCCCACTGTAAAATCACTTGATCACATTACTTTGCCTCTTACTTGATTACCGAGCCAAATAACACACCATAATAATCCAGTGAGCAGCATCCTAGCATTAAATACAAATAGCTGCACTGAAAAGTTGCGTCCTTGCAAGAACCCCATTCTAATTAAGAGCAACACCACTAGCAGAGACAACTCCTGAGAAAGTGAGGAATAAGCCTTGAACCTGTGCCACTCCATTATTAATATAACCAGATTAGGGTGCACTTTTTTTGCCCCAACAGAAAGTAGGAACATTGAGCTGATCAAATTCTGTATCTGCCAAGGTTTTAAAAAAAAGAAAGAAAGAAAGAAAGAAAATAGAGAGATGACCTTTGAGGTCGGATTTACGAACAACAAAGCTGGGTTCGGGACAGCCTGGCACCACACGCTCACAGTGAAAACAGATGAGCAATGACTAAACAAAGCACAGGTTGATGTCATTTAGAGAAAGCTTTAGCAGTATACTAACTCAATGACCGAGAAAAATGGTAGAAGTGGGATTGATTGATGATGCATCAGGCTGGATTATGGAAACAGTGTACAGTATGTTTCAAAAGGAAATTATTCGTTTTCTTAAATGATTTAATGGAGGGTTGCAGTGCAAAACATGCAGGTTCAACACATAAAGAAACATTTGTATGTACTGTATTTCTCTTCCCTTTCACTCAACAGACCAGGTTTAAACACTTAATTTACTGCAATGTCAGAATATTTAGACCACTGCAGTAGTGAAAATCAAGGAAGGACCTTTCATGTGAAATCTCAAACACAGCGATGTGTCAGAGTGAAGTGGCCCGATGTGAAATGGCATTTTTGTTACCACATTTGGCCAACATTGACATTTTTCATTAAATAAAGAACGACACCTTGTAAGTAAGTAAGTAAGTAAGTAAGTAAGATTTATTTATGAAGCACATTTAAAACAACAAAAGTTAGTGCTGTGCATAAAATAGAAAAACAGAATAGAACCTTGTACTTTTTATCCATTTATAGGTAAAATTAATGTCGTGGAATGTCCGTGAAACAAGTTAGTTCCTGTTATCACTTATGTTATAACAGCTATAAACAGTCAATCTTTGTTCTCTCTCTGGAATTTATATGACAAAATAAATAAATAAATAAAAAAAAACACAGCTTGTCATTTTACTGAGAAACTACAGTACAAAGCTACTACAAAATTTTTAATCCATTTATGTGGAGCATCCATAAGTCCCTGTGACTGAGCTCTTACTACAAAATCAATAACAAGCATATTAATATAAACCTGTGATTTGCCTTGCAGCTGGAACTACTTTCAGAGCTGGTGTTATCGAAAATTCATCAACACCAATCAGAATCAAGAATTTAACAGCACCATGGTACAAGTTAAAATAAATTTTTAAATACTACAAAGAACTCACTTATTAGTTTTTAGAATCAGAGTGATTCGGAAAATCCAACTTAAATAAGAAGAGAAAATTCCAGAAAAGCCTTGTCCAAAAGCGTGCAGTGGGGCAGAGCTGCATTGTGAATTAGTGTCCCTTCACTAAAGAAAATCTCAAAAAGGTTTCAAAAAAGACTCTCTAGTTAGATCCTGAGGGACAAGTGCATTCTGATTGCTAGAGCACGAAGCCAGGACTTCCTCTCCATTTCACTCCTGCTCTCATCAGATAGAAGTGTTCACCTTCCAAACAGCACTGACCCTAATACAGCAAGTAGCACATATTCATGAGATAATTTATAAAGGGATGGCAGAGGAAATAGGCCACCGCCCTGAGGACTGCATCATATCTCTGTGACAAGCCAGTAGTGCATGGATTGGGTTTCAAATAGCAGAGCCAAAGCCTTGAGCTAGTGTAAAAAAAAAAAAACACACACACACACACACATATACACACAGTGTACGAAAGTACACCCACTCCTGCTCTCTCCCACACACTGAAATTCTACTGTATATGCCAACTGCCAGCCGAATGATTATTACAGAAGGCCTACATTTGTGCATTCTCTGAGGACTTCATTTATTCTGACTGGTCAAAACCTTTCCAACAAAAACTGTGAAACATCACTGTCAGACCACAGCAGCAACTACCTCACTAAAAAAAGAAAGCAAACAAAAAAAACCTTCCCAACGATTTTTAATGCTTAGTGAATGTGTAATCAGTCCTGGTAGGGCCCTAAGCGCCTTCTTAGCTGCTGCTCGACTTAGAATATAAATTAAGGCTATCTCACATGCAGTATTTATTCTGAACCCTGGTGTATTCACCTCTTCGGTTCTTCAGGACAGGTGTGGACCAAAACCAACCCATGTGGAGTTGAAGTTCAGCCAAAAATCAACTCCACTAGGAATATACTGATCTGAGGCTGAATAGCATTAATGAAACACTATACTGGCTCAGATATTAGATCAGATATTTTCTCGTTTAATTCGGTGAAACATTTTAAAACCGTTTGTGTGTATGCAAAAATAACAGGATTGCAGAAGAAATGCAATGTGTCCCAAAAGTTGGTGCTGAAGAACTCACAAAAGGAATGCTATCAATCTCCATTCATTTATATCCATACATACATACGTGCATACATACATACATACATATCAAACAATCTACCCATCCATCCATCTACATTGATTCATATCCATCCATCCATCCATCTTCATTCATTCACCTCCAAATTATTTTTAGGAATGGGAGGAAACCAGAGAACCTAGAGGAAAGCCACAAAGACATGGGAAAACATGCAAAACTGTACAAAGAGTCAAATGAGCTTAGGATCAAACCGGGGACCCTAGAACTGGGCAACCATGCTGCCCACTAGTTATTTATATTTTTAATTATTAATTTCCATTGGCTCACTTTTCCCAATGCATGGTTGATTTTGCTAAAGAATGAATGAAGATGGATGGATGGCTGGATGGATAGATTGATGGATATATATATATGCATGTATGTATGGATATAAATGAATAGAGATAGGTGGATGCATAATAGTTGTCAAAATCAAAGCAAACCGAAAATAAATCAATAGTGTCAAGTTCACTCATTTGGACTTGTTAACTGGACTAATAAGTGAGGAAGAGCCCTAATCAATTCAGCATTTTTACGGGAAGAGCACTTCACGCCCCCATGTCGGGGATGATTCAACACTGAGCACTGAATCACCTAACCTGTCTATTTCACGCCATAATGTCTTTGATCAATAGATAGAAACTCATACTATAGGAGATATTGGCAGAGATGACGTAGCCCTGTATGCCGGAGGTGCTGCTGCTGATTTACCTGCAAATATGTTATATTTCTCATCATGCTATGAGTTGTCTGTGTTTACTGTGAAGTTCCCAAGGAAATCTCTTCAGTGAGAAACTGTGATCTAACACTACTGAACCTGCCAGGAATATGAAGAAATGTTGGTCATGCTGTGGTGAGAGTTGACACCAGTCTTCCCCCTTTAGTCATTATGTTACTGAGTCCGTCCCTGATGTCATGTTATTCGACACTAAATCAATGGGCATGAGACCATGAGGAATTCTCCTTCACTGTCCCTTCCACTCCCTTAGCAATCTGATATCCTGTGCTTAAGCCTCAGTGGTAAGGGCATTTGAGCTGTCCTTCCTGCCCGAATTCATTCCCAACAGCAGCCAACGGGCAACGGGCCACAGGCCATGCCTTCTCTGTAAACACCGTAACAGCTATTCATTTATCAAAAAAAGAAAAGCCAGTGGCGTAAGCTTGAAAGTTTACTAACAATGCTTGACACTTGCACAGAAAAAGATATAATATCAACTGGCGGTGTTACAGTTTAAAATTTACTCTTAAAATGATCAGTTTCACATTATCACTGCATTCATTGACCATTTCAAAAACACTTACTTTACAAATTCTTTGCACAAATATGTCTTTGCACATCCTTGTATATATAATAAAAGGAAACAACAACATTAAAATCTCCTTATTTTTTAGAGTGCCTTTTCCATAAAATATTTAACAATGTCAGTATTGATCATGTTGTCATTGTAAAATAAGATAATTGTTTCATTTAGCTCTGGTCATCAATGCCAGGCTGTTCTGTGAGTTTGAAAGCGGTCATATGATAACGTTATGAACATGCCAGGAGTGGTAGCAGAGGTAACATGTAACGTTCACAAAAGTAGTGGATTACACAGCCGAAGGGTTTTCAGTGCAGTCCAAGTCCCTTGCAACAAAGACTGAGGTTGCTGTAGTATGATTTAGGGGAAGATAATTTTGCTTATTTCAGGCTAGTAGAACAGCATCATGTGAAGCTTGAAATTACTCAAATGTTGTGAAATACTGTAGTTTGAATTGATCTTTTAACTGTTTTACTCACAAATCACAAATATTAGATACATTCAACATTTCACACTTTTTGTTTTTTACTTAAGAGATAATAAGAAATACGTTTTTTTTTTCAGTGCTGTACTGATTGCCCTGGATGTTCTCAACTCTTTGCTGCAGCTGGCTGTAATTAAACTATGAGCTAATTTATGCTCCTTAGTGGTAACGTGAGATGTTTGACATTTCAGCAAATGTCTTGCCTGGTTGCCTGGGTTTACAACCTCAGACACTGGTGCTCCATATAACTAACTCTCCACAGATACAGATTTCTTCAGTCGAATAATGTTTCTTATGAAAACTAGTCACCTGAATATTGATTCCTAATTCGTAATAACAAATCAATACTCATATAAAGATTCCAGACATGAGTAGAAAGTTTCAAATATTGCTTCTACAACAGTCGAAGATGACTCATACCAAATGAAAAATAAAATCCCACTGGTATGCTAATAATATAAAATAACAGTTTCTGATTCAGTGATCACTGCAGGTAGCTCTACTCCAAAGGGTGTAGCTCTTGTAAGGAATAACATTAGCCCACTGAGAAGCTTTGTACCAGATACTAATCCGGTGCCATGCCAGATTGTGCTTTTGTGAGACAAAACAGAATAATAGCAGATAATAATTAAGGAATAAAACGCGTCTGTTATTCGGAAAACAATCAGTGACTGGGTGGTGAGATACAGCTGGACATGAGGAGGAGTTGCTGTTACCGCCCTGAAATTGATTCTTTACCTACATCATCATATCCAAAAGGTGTTTTCTTTCTCCTATACCACAGCGATTTGCCAACAATTGAACAACAATTAGTGCTTTAACAGTTTATAGTTACATTTAATGTTATGGAACGTCCACGAAAAAGTTAGTTCCTGTTATTACTTACATTATATCAAAAAATAAAAATAAAAAAAAACTTGTCATGTTACCAAGAAAGCAGAAATAACTCCTCTGTCCTGAAGATTCTTCAGTGGCAGAAAACCTATTGACCGTTACAAAGCACTAACACTGGAGACTCCTTCCATAAATGTTAAATAAACGTCTCCTTACAGATATCAACAATTACGCTTTCTTTGTTTCTGTTTGTTAAATAACACATTTATTAAGGTTTATTATTAAATCACACATTATGTGAAGCATCTGCCACAGGAGTCCCTGTGAATGAACAGTTACTTTAGAAATGAGAACATTAAAACAAGTGCATTAATATTAACCTATGATCTGAATTACAGCTGCAACTACTTTGTGTTCTGTGTCGTATAAAAGTAAAGTTTCAAGCTACATGTTTTATTTCATCTCTAAATATAGCCCGAAAATTTGGCCAGGGCTTGAGACAGGGTTGTAAGAAGGTCACAAGAGAAAGTGTAAGGCAACATTTGCCCTTCAAAGGTGTCCTGCAGAATAATAAGGAAGCCAATAAGAGCAGTTGAACCTTCCTGACAAAGCCAGAGGTGCCAGCTTGTCTTTCTCACTCTGGAAACTGCAAAGGTGACTAATATATCAGTGCAATAAAACGTCTTTGCAAAGGAAATCGCTTATCATACGAATAGCGAGTTGTGTAATGCAATTCTCTTGTAATGCAGTTCCTTTTACATTTTAAGTGTACTGCCAACAGTATGCTACATTGTCAGAGAGATTTCTTTTATTCTGAGCAGGGATTAACCACACATAAAAGAGAGAAAAGAGAAAAGCAGCTCTGTGGGAGAGGCTAACGAAACCCTGAAGCCTCCTTGCAGTCAAAGTTGTTCCGATTCACAAAACCTTTATTACGAAGAGCTGACAACACTGACCGGTTTTATAGTAAAAATGATATATGAGAAAGAAAACTCTCTTTTATTATCCATAATTACCAGAGTAAAGCATTGACGTTTCTTACAAGAGACTCAGTCCTTTCACTAAGAGAGGACATCATGTTCCCAACTATTCATGAGTCACACGTCTTTAATTTGACCTCACGATGAGAAGGTTTATTCTAGACATACAATTGTAAGATTAGCTGAAGGGCCTAGTATAAAACTCAGCAAATAGTGGCAGTAAAGCAGCTAAGACCTTGAGTATTGGAGATTTAGATAATTAGATATTTCAGCAATGCTGTATGCAGAACTCCTGAAGATTAGGGAATCATTTCAGGGACAAATCTCCTCTTTCCCTCGCTCCACAGAAAGAAAAAGATGGCCCACTTGATTCTGTTTATTTATTTATTGGATCGAGTATAATTATATCAAGATGGCACTTGAACTGCATGCAGGTGGACTCCATTCAACTACTACTAAAACACTACTTTATTTTTTTTTTCCAGTCACTTTTACTTATGTCTGAACCATAGAATGTATATTTCTTATTTTTATGCTATATTGTTTTGTTCCAATGTTGCGTAACATCTTGCACTATATTGCACAAATACTTCACGCAAGTCTATAGTCTTCGTGCAGGATTATGTAAAACCTGTCCAACTTTTTTGTTTGTTTAACTTTGTCATTATTTTATTTGTTATTTATTTTCTACTGCAGCATCCAGGAGAATGTGCAAACTAAGAGTTTTGTTGTACAAGAAAGCTTTAATAAGAACATCTGTACCCCTGTTCATTCGTGCAATTATCAAGTCGGCCAATCATGTGACAACAGTGTGACACAGTGCATAAAATCGTGCAGATACAGGTCAAGAGCTTCAGTTAATGTTCACATTAAACATCGGAATGGTGAGAAATGTGATCTCAGTGACTTTGACTGTGGCGTGGTTGTTGGTGCCAGATGAGCTGGTTTGAGTATTTCAGAAACTGCTGATCTCCTGGGATTTTCACAGACAACAGTCTCTAGAGTTTACACAGAATGATGCAAAAAGCAAAACCATCCTGATGAGTGGCAATTCTGTGGGCAGAAACGCCTTATTGTTGAGAGAGGTCAGAGGAGAACAGCTAGACTGGTTAGAACAGACAGGAAGCCTACAGTGACTCATATAAGCACTCTTTACATCCATGGTGAGCAGAGAAGCATCTCAGAACACACAACACACCAATTCTTGAGGCTGGACTACAACAGTAGAACACCACATTGGGTTTATCCTCCTGTCAGCCAAGAGGGCACATGATCACCAAAACTGGACAGATCACAAAACCATCGTCTGGTCTTTTTCCAATCTTCAACTGCAAAACTGCCAGCACATTTGTTTCGCACCATTCGGTATACACTCCAGACTGATGTGCATGAAACAACAGTCTCAGTCCACTTTAATTATATGGGCTATTTTGTGTGGATCCATAAATCATAATCCCAATTATGGTCATTTAAGTTCCACTCTACAAAATGGTTGAGGGGTGAATACTTGTGCAAGGCACTATATCTGCAAAAAAAAAAAAAAAAAATAATAATAATAATAATAATAATAATAATAATAATAATAATAATAATAATAATTTCTCTGTATCTCTAGTAGAGCTAACACATGAACACTACATTCAAATAAAAATCACAACCATTTTATTAATTAGGAAATATAACAGACCAAATTACAGAATTGAAATGCTGTAACTCTGGCACTGAAATTGTGTCAAAGCATCAAAAGGGTCCAAATCAGTATACATGAGCTGAAATAAAAATCCACAGGAATCCAGCATATGAGGGCTTGGACACTATTTTGGCATTACAGAGTGTGAGAGTGAGGAGTGTGAGAAGCCGAGACGGGCACAGCGGTAGAGACGAGTGAAGCGGCCATCAGCATCACATCAATAAAGCTTTTGAGTGGGAAGTCTAGAGGTCCTGCAGCTAGCAGGAGTATACGGCAAATGCTCCGACGCTTTTCATGGCAGCCAGGGCAGCTGGTGGCATGAGGCAGCGTCGAGTGCCAGCATCTGATCAAACAACACAGATGAGCCTGTGGTACTGGATGCCATGCCAAAGTGAAAAGGGCAGTAAATGAATACGCTTATCCTAAACAGTACGGGAGCAATGAGGTAATCTCTAAAAACCCACACAGTTGATAAAGCATGTAGTAAACAGTGCACAGCAATTTAAACACTGCATGCTAGTTGTAAGTGATGTATGGGTAGAAATGAGACAAGGAGAAATGGTTAAATAAAAAATAAAATGAAAAAAACATATTTGCCAAGATCTTGTTTCCCAATTGTTGTATATAACTAAGCAAAGAAAAAAAAAAAAAACAGGAGGGATGTAAAGTTGTTTTGTTTGGTTTTAACATAACCATATCCTTAACAAATCCTTAACAGTAGTTAAATCACCTACCGAGCTAGCTTGCTGGGTCACAGTGCTCTTTTCCCAACCCTTTTTCCCCCACCCAATTTCCTCTACAAATTTTTCACAGGCAATCTTTCAAACCTTGGGATTTACGTATCAAAGTTTGCTAAATCTGCTGGCTCTCAATCTGCTTCTCAAATTTCAGCATGTTTTACATGTGATCCTAATGCAATCTGCCAGTGTCTGTTTGTCTAAAGCAAAGTGTTTGCAAAAGTGGAAAGAAATTCAAGCTCTCAGAAAAGCACTGAATGATGTCAGGCACTTCTTTAATCTTCTGACAATAGCTTAGGAGGTAAGCGAGAAAAACCAACATGCAGGACTGAGTAGAAAATTTGTTCTTGCTAATGAGTGAAATCAGTTACATCAGTATTAATGATATGGAAATTTTTAAATGCCAATATTTCAACGTTTTAATGTAACTAGAGATAACATTTGCTAGTGTTTGGACATTTATTGGCATCCAGTGTGACAGACTGGTCCCACTTTAACTACACAGCGGTCTTATAGCTTTCTAGCTGCAGAAGCTAATCTAAATCTAATCTTTATTATTATTAACAATAATAATAATAATAGCCAGCTTGTAATCTGTTAATGGTCAGGCTTCAGTGGGAGCAGTGTTATGGTTAAAGTAATGAAAAAATGGTAAAGGTTAAGGTTATAAAACAAACACAAATCCAGACAACTGAGAAAAGCCCGCAACACTGAGAAATAGGTATTGTCAGGAACACAAAAATATGTATACCATGACACATACTTCATATACAGTGCTGAAAAACAATCTGAATTGAGAACCTGGCATGAATCCTTAAAAATGAAAGAGGACAAGGCCAGTTTTTTTTTATTGCCTTACTGTGTGATGAATAATTAATATCCTCCATCTTTAATGACTTTTTTATGAGACACAATCCATACTCTTACTAGGCCGTACCCTGCGGGAGAGAATAACCGGTGAAAGATGATGATATCTGCTTTTGTGGCTCACAGTAACTTTTTATTCATGATTGATTGATTGGCTATAAAATGAAAGCCTATTAGCAAATACTAGGGCTTCGGGTTTTAAACGTTTTAAATTAAAACCTGTTAAACCTGTGGTAAAGAATACCAAGAGAAGGTAAGTGTTAAGTGCAAGAGCGGGAAATAAGGGTTTTAGCCCACAGTGTTACAATTTGCCCCTGTTCGGTTTGTTAACAGCTTTATGAGGCCCAATTCTGTCAAAATGTTACTCAAGGGTTTGGAAAATTCCTGCACAATAAACAAAACACACTTTCAATGCTTAACTCTGTGGTAAAAGTTGAACAGTTGATTTATTTAATAAGACACCAAAGTATGATATGAATATGCCTTGTATAAATAACACTCTCACAACCCCTTTACTGGTTTGAAGGGGGGAAAAAAAAACCTATATCCATTTTCCCCCCCTCACACTGGCTGTGAGAGCTACTGTTTGGCAGAATTGAGACCCGTCAGCCAATAAGACACGAATATTTCCACGTTTTTTCCTGTAAACACTGTCTGATTTGTCTCGCCTCGTTCACTGAAGATACAAAATTACAACACTGCCATCTTCTTTTACTGACGTTCAGTTACGTAGTGACAAACCGCTCCAAGTGAAGAATTGTTCAGGGCTAAAGAAAAACAAACAAACCGAGCAAAATTTTGAAAGCTTTGCACATCCTCTGTCTGAAATTCTCTGTATAAACGTAAGTAAGCGCTCTGTCTCTCACATCGCAACAACCAAGGCTTCACCCACAACTTCTTTTGTTTCAATCTTCATCTTTTCAGGTGAAGAACGACATGTAAAGACACTAGTACTTGTACAATTTTGATTGTGGAAAAAGTCTGTGCAGTGTGAAAGTGCAAGTGATAACCATAAAAAAATCCAAGAATAAGCTGAAGATGATTAAAGTCCCCATGAAATCAAAATTCAAGTTTTGTGGCTTTTAGTATGAATATGGTCACCTTAAGGTTATCTGCAAGCTAGTGTGCTCCAAAACAATGACAAAATTCACATTTAGAAGAGATATGGGTTCAAAATTTACAGTCTCTCTCTATCACCCACACGGATCAACAGTTTTTATGACATTATTCTGCACTTCAGCTTCTCATCAGATTTTCTGTCCAATCAAATGCTCTCTAGAATCTGAAGGGTCCCGCCCCCAACAGCTGTAAGTTTCCTGGTTGTGAGGTAAGACAGAATTATTTTTAGTTCCTAAAAGCTCAGCTGGCTTCCCTGGACATTCACAGGCAATTCTTATGAAAACCATGACATGACATCCACTACATGGATTATTTTCACACAACAGCATTTCACACAAAATGACATTTTTTACAGTTATTACATGGACGACGCATCTTACTTTTATCCGTTTATATAGCTACATTGAATGCGAAACAAACTACTAAAACAAAACAAATCAGCTTGAAGACTGTAATAAACTAAACAGAACAGAATCCATATAATTCTGAAAAAGACTCCCATCACTAGAACACAATCCAAACACAACGTTGTGTTAAGGACACCCGGTATAATTGCTTATGTCCTGTGTGTAGTACATACTAATATTTCTTGTCTTGATTTAAATCAGGGCTGCGTCCGACATCGCATACTGTGACAGTATGTACTGCACTCGAGTACACTTAAAAAGAGCCGACGCTGCAAAATCTCGCCGGGAGCAGTACGCCATCCGGGTATTTATCGCCTACTGTTTCTCGCCTACTGAGAAATTGGACATAGTACCCCTCTGGCGTACTGTTTCTTGCCTACTGTGTAGTAGGGTAGTACGAGATTTTAGACGCAACCTGGTGGTCACCAACCCTGTTCCTGGAGATCTACCTTCCTGAAGACTTTAGCTCCAACCATAATTGTGCCCACCTGACCATCTAATCACTGCCTTAAGAAGTTCTTGACCTGCTAAATCAGGTGTGTTAGATTTTGGTTGGAGGAAGGGAAGATCTCTGCAGGAAGGTAGATCTCAAGGAAGAGGGTTGGTGACCACTGCTCTAAACTAACTGAGGTAAAAAGTTTTGTGACATTCATTCATCAAAGACCAGGTTTTTAAATGTACTTTTTAATCAAAATCTTACTTAATTCAAAATCTTACTAAACCCTTTTGGACATCAAATTGTATGTTTTTACTCTTTTTCTACTCTTTGATTTTTACTCTGTCTGTAACCTGAAAATTTATTCCTTTTCCTAGAAAAAAGATTTCAGCAAAATAAACATTGACAGCACTTCAAGTAAAGACGAGTTTGAAAAGAGAAAGCATCGTTAATGGAGCCGCACAATTTTGAAAGGTAGCCTTGGAAAATTCCAAGAACTGAAACATGGTCTTTTTTAAATAGCAGGGTACCGGTACTGAGAAGTCATCAAAATCAAAAGAGAAAAATTCAATAAACAGGCTGGTGGGTTACACAACAGACCTGCAACTGTCTAGCAATTAGCCAGCTACATGAGCTATAGCCTAATTAGCAATACTGTAGGCTATAAGCCTATGCTAGATATTGACAGCGATTGATGAAAGACCCACCATTAAAGTTGCTGAATTGTTCAATGGTTCTCTGCCATATGTTGTTCTTTAGTTGTTGTACAGTTCATCATGCTCAAAGACAAACCCTGTGAGACTGTCAGCAGCCACATTATTCCAAGGATTACAAACTGTTCTTAACACATCCAAAAGTCAGAATCAGAATCACTTAAGGCTATTCGGACAGGACTAGTTTTATATGGGGACTAGTTTTATATGTGATTTTAACACTGTGCGAACTGGTCATGTCAGTTATTATATGTTCACACTAACATCGGTGTAATATAATCGTTGAATCGTTCACTCACTTTTGTTCTTTTGGCTTAATTACTTTTTAGTAGGTTGGTTAAAACAGCATTTAAAAACTATGTCTGTTGTCGTATATACAGAGTGTGTAAGTGCTTTTCTCTGTTTTGATGATGTGATGGCAGAGGAAATTTTCAGACAGAATCTGACAGACAGAATCTTATTACAAACCGAATTGTGAGAAAAATTACACTTGCTAGCAAGGTGTTAGACAGCCTTAGGCAGAGTGACTGTTTTCAGTGGGGTGATTTTTTTTAACCTGGCTCCATAGTCAATATGATTTTTGGAGGCAGACACCAAGGCAAGGTTTGCCTAAATACATAGAGGTGACCTAAATACATAGAGTTTTGTTAAAATGGTTATATTTCTCAAAGTAGAGATGTCAAAGTATATTACTTGTAGGATTAACTCCTGTCATTTTTGGCTGTTTGCAACATCCAGTGGGTTTTCTCAAACTGCCATGCATATATAGATGGCTACAAGGGATAGAAATGTGCAAGCCTGCAGATGTTCAGATTCAATAAACAGGAGGAGAGGACTAAATTACTGCAGCACAAAGAATATGATGCGTGCAAGTCAATAAATAGGTGGCAAGCATGTATACGATGAGTTGTCCATTTATACAGTATAATTTAAATGGAAGAACGTCTTTAGAGTTCAGAGACACCGCTTGGTGAAAGACGTTGGTCTTGGTCAATTCATCATCATCATCTTTACATCTAACATCAGCATTTACTTTTAAACCCAAATCCCCTTTGACAGTTTTCTCAAATGCCGAGTCATAACATTGGCTGGAGAGAAAGCAGCTCTGCATATCCTCCATTTGCATTTCGGTCAAATTAGAATCAACAAGGAGAATAATAAGCAATAGTTGTCAGGAGAGAAGAAGATTCTTGGTTGATGAGTCACTGCTCAAATTGCTTCTTCCCACAGCTGGAGGATCAGGCACTCAGCTTCTTGTGAATAATGCTGGTGCTGTTTTAGAAATATGCTGGAAGATGACAGCTTAATGACACGCAGCACTTTTTTCTTTTTTTAATTTTTTTTTTTTAATAAAGTTTAGTAAATGGAAATTGCAGATGGAACCTCGGGTCTTCACATTTAATTGTTATATATATATATATATATATATATATATATATATATATATATATATATATATATATATATATATATATATATATATATATATATATAGAGAGAGAGAGAGAGAGAGAGAGAGAGAGAGAGGAATGATTCCATGGATTATTTAAGACTTTAATGAACTTGTCAAAAGATGAGTGAAATAAGGGGTTTATTTTGCCATTTTGAACAGCACTTAGAGAACTGGACTAGAGTCATGTTAGGATCAAAATAAATTTATCTCTAGGTCTGGAGAGTGACAAACCCTTCAGACTAGATCAACATTATGGAGGACTCTTGTTATGTAAGCTACTTTTATTGAGACTTGCTACACCTCAAAATGTGGCCTACCACAGTACAGAATAATAGTACAGTATTGCATGGACAATGAGTCACTCCGGTACATAAGACATGCCTCCCTAAATTCTGTCTACTTAGAGAAACAAAACATCAGTATGTTTCTGTGTAAAATAATTTACATTACATCTTTAAACTGAGTAAATGTACCACTTTATTTTTTTTCCTTAAAATGGTACATTTCCTCAGAAAACATATCAAATGTTTAAACTATGTTCTATTGTGAATAACATATGGGTTTATGAGATTTGCAAATCATTGCATTCTGTTTTTATTTACATTTTACACAGCGTCCCAACTTTTTTGGAATTGGGGTTGTAAAAAGAAATGTTATGGGATTTTATAGTCTGGAAAAAATGTTAGCATACTACATAGAATTGTTTGGGAGGCTGAAAAAAAAAAAAAAAAGCAAAACAAAATAAGTGCAGCGTACGGCGATCGTATATCTCTCTTACAAGCACAACATATCTAGACTTGAATAATAACTTTTATGTGCAATATAAACAGAAAACACCAGAGGTCATAGCCGAAATGCTCACTAATGACTTTGTAACTTTTTGTCGATGGCCCAAACACATTGTGCTACATTTATATAATACATTTGTGTCTTAACTAGCTAACTTCCTTGCCGTAGTTTATTAGATTATGTTAACTAGCATTTTTTAGCCAGGTCAGTTATGTTTCTGGACAACTAAAATGGTGCTGGGCAACACACTGGAGCTTTAACTTGCCCAGTGGGCTAGCTAATGAATTATTCATTCATCCATGCCTGACTACTGTTAAATAACATACAGCAGTGTACAAGTGTACAAAATGTAGGCTTTGGAAAACGTATACAGTCGTGAAAAATAAGTACACCTCATGGAAATTGGTGTTTTTTGGACATATTTGGACAAGCAAACATTTGATCCTCTTTGAAACAGTGCCTATTAATAAAGCTGATACACTATCAAATGGCACATAAAATTAACATTTTGAAGTCATTTTCACAATTTAAATTAACAAAAAACAAACAAACAAAAAAAAAAAAAAAACAGATCAGTCACATGGAAAGAGTAAGTACACCCCTATATTTATCACACCTTCAAATCTAAAGAGTTCTGTAAGGCCTTCAGACAAAAGGTTGTGGATGCCTACGAGTCTGGCAAGGGACTTGCCTAAAAGCAGACCGTCTGATGCAAAAAAATATATATATATTTTTCTTAAAAAGTCTCCAAGAGCCCAAAAATTTCATCACAGGATCTGCTAGTAAGTCTTGCAACTGTTGGTGTCAAAAGTGCATGCTTCTACAATCAGAAAGAGATTGCACAAATTTGACCTGAATGGGAGGCGTACCAGGAAAAAGCCTTTGCGGTCTAAAAAGAACATCAGAGCAAGACTACAGTTTGTCAATGAGCATATAGGCAAAGACCAGTCCTTTTGGAATAATGTGCTCTGGACAGACGAATCAAAGATAGAGTTGTTTGGCCACAGTAACAGCAGACATGTTTGGCGCTGACCAAAGACAGCTTTTCAGGGGAAGCACCTCAAACCAACTGTGAAGCACGGTGGTGGAAATGTTATGGTTTGGGGTTGCTTCGCTGCCTCAGGGACTGGACAGCTTGCATTCACTGATTCAACTATGAATTCTGCATCATATCAAAGAGTGCTTGAAGATAATGTGAGGCCATCTATCCAAAAACTGAAGCTGAACCAAAATTGGACCTTTCAACAGGATAATGAGCCTAAGCACACCAGCAAATCCACCAAGGAATGGCTAAAAAATAAGAAATGGAGGGTTATGGAATGGCCTAGTCAAAGTCCGGATTCAAATGAATTCTATTGAAATGTTGTGGGGGGATTTGAAACGGGCAGTACATGCAAGAAAACTCTCAAACATCTTGCAACTGAAAGAATACTGAATGGAAGAGTGGTCAAAATTTCCAACAAGCTGATGTCAGAGACTGGTGGACAATTATGAAAAACGCCTACAAGAAGTTATTTCTGCTAAAGGGGGCGATACTAGCTTCTGAGGCTAAGGGTGTACTTACTTTTTCCACAGAAGAATATCACATCTATTGATATTGTTCAAGTACATCAATTTCATTAATAGGCACTGTTTCAAAGATGATCAAATGTTTGCTTGTCCAAATATGTCCAAAAAGCCAACAATTGCCATGGGGTGTACGAATTTTTTTACATGACTGTATCAGTATCTGAAGGTATCAGTTCAGTCTACTGTCCAGAGGCTTAGTTAGTCTTCGAGTAGTTTGCATGTACAGACTTATTTCCTGTTTCCATTTGTGTATTATTAAAATTTAGACCTGTATCTCAGAGCCATTTGTTTACACACGAACACAGACATACAGAGATGTGTGTGCAACAGGTAACAGGTGTCTACAGTACATAGATTCTTCTTTACGATCACTCAGGCTTTAACTCACCACAATGCCTACTGAATCGTGAATGAAATTTCAGATTGTCAATGCGTTCCCATTACGGCTATATTCTAGGAATTCTCTGGCTGTTCTCCACCGACCTCCCTCAATGCAGGAATTGTTTGGGTGCAAAGAACAAAGAGAATTCCAAAGCATCTCTTTATGCCAATGTCTTCTAGAGGCCAAAAGAAATGCTTTTCATTCTTAGTTCAATTCAGCCCTGTGTGTGTGTGTGTGTGTGTGTGTGGTTGACAGAGAGAACGCTCCTGTAATTAATGGACATGCAGTCTGGAATAACAAAGGCATCATTAGTGCTCAAAGCATCCACAGTATTCAGAGACTTGGGTCAGAGGTCACGCCAGGCTTTGTGTGTTACCACCACTGGTTGTTGAAAAGACAATAAACCCTTTGATATAGCCATAAACTTTTCACAGATGGATGAATTTATGTTTGGATTCGTTTGAAAAACACAGAGGCAGAAACTCTGAATCCAGGCAGGCTTTCGGTTTCATTCTGTATTTTAAATAATCTGGAAATTTCTGAAGATGAGTCATTAGTTATTAGTTATGTTGTACTTGATTTTCTAGCTTTATTACTATCAAAACTAAACGTGGCTGATTTGTTCACTACAAAGGTTTATAGTTACATTTAAATGTTCCAGAACATCCATGAGGCATTTAGTTCCTGTTATGACGTACGATATTGCAGTTATTAAGTCATTCCTTCACCAGCTGCTCTTTTTCTCTCAGTCTTAAAAGTTAATAAGACAATAAATAAATAAATAAATAAATAAATAAATAAATAAAAAACCACAGGTTGTTATGTTACCGAGAAACCAAAAAGACCTCTGTGAAAACTTGGAGGAAAACATTCTGAGACTCTTTCCATAAATAAATGTTTTCTTATAGAAAGCTTCACTATATCTAGAATCACATTTGTCTTTGTTAAATAACAGGTGTTTATACAGTTTATTATTAGTCTTTTGCTGCGTCTCAATTTGCGTACTTATACTACGCACTAAAAGCATGTACTCTTTTTTGTAAAGAAAAAGTACATACTTTTGAGTGTGTAGCAAATGAGTATGCAAGCACTGGGACATGTTAACACATTATGTAATGGAAGTGAACATTGTTGCCTAGATACGCACACTGTCACCGTAAAAAAAAAAAAAAAAAAAAAAAAAAAAAAGCTTTTCATTTCAGCTTTTCTTCATTCATTATTATGATTCCTTATATATTTTATACTACATCACATAATCTACCATTCCCGTGATTTATTTTTCCACATTTCTTTTACACCTCTCTGAAATGCATCCTCGAATTCGGCGAAGCAAACCGTCACAAAACTCCTCCTCCCTCGTGCAAGGTGTTGTGGGCAATATTAGCTGAAAAAGTGTCCACAAAATCTACCGGAAATAGTAGACCATCCAGGTACCTTTGGGATTTCAACATACTACAATATGGGACACAGTAATTCTAATGTCAGACACTATTTAGTACTTGAAGAGTCTGCCATAAGTCCCCGTGTAAGTTGTGACTATAGAAATGATAAAGTACCAGAATTAGTGCATTGATATAAACCTGTGATTTGACCTAAAGCCTGCACTACTGTCAGAGTTACTGTTATAGAAAATTAATCAACACCTTCTGACCTATCGAATTTGTGAATTCAACAGTGCTGTGCCGCAACACTGAATACACCATTGACTTCAGAAAAATGCCTAAAAATGCCTAGACATCACACACATTTCACTATTTCCCACCACACAAAGGTCTGAAGGACATTTTATAACAGATCAACCAGTTGAAAATGAAGGTCAGAGAAGAAGCGCCGACATCGTGTTTACTTCCCAACAGTGGCATGTCCTGCATTTACTTTACTGATTTTGCTTTACTGCATTTTATATCTAATCCTAAAGGAGGATAAGTGCTGCCGTCTGGAGTGGAGAGATACCAAAATTTTAAAAAAGGTTCAAGTGCTTGAAGTAAAGAGCTTTTTTAGCTCCCGACCAATCAAGTCACAAGGAGGATGTAGTGCTGGGGGGGGGGGGGGGCTGTCTTGTTAGGCACGCAATGTAACTTCCCATTTTAACTGTGGCAGCTCAAGTTCTCTTGATTTTCTGCCTCCAAAGCTTTAGCCAAGACTGCTGGGACTGGTAAGACATTGTTACGGGTGTAGTGTGATCTGCTTTTTTTTATATTAACACAAAACATAAAAATACTAGGGCAGGGCAGTGGGAACTTGGCGGATCAGAAGGTTGCAAAGATTATTACTCAGAGGTCGTTTTTAGATACATCTCTCGTATAAATGCTCTTTGTAGGTGTATGTGCTCTGAATTCATCAGCTACTGTGTACCCTGTTCATCAATGAACACTAGAGAATGCCATGTGCATGAAAACAGATGAGATGCTGTCTCTAACAGTACAATTACAAGGTCAATGTTTAAAAAGAAAGAAAGAAAGAAAAAAACAGAAGGTAATGCATAATGTGACACAAAACCTTTTAAACTTTGCTGATGACAGCACTGCAGCCCAACCGGTTTTCAAAGTAATAACAGAAAAAAGATGAGCTCTTTGCTGTTTGCAATGTTTTGATCACTAGCACATTACTGCAAAATAAGGTAAAGCTGCATCAACAAGACGTGGACAAAGTTATCTGAAAATTGTAATGGAACATAACGGCAACTGAGAGAAAGCAGTCGGAGAGCTAATGGCACACAGTGTTGGGAGGGAATTGGAGGGCAGGAGAAACAGTGCAAAGTGCACACTCTGTGCCTGAAGGTGAGTGAGCAGCCACCGCACAGCACTTCTGTTTGGTTAAGCTGCAATGAAGTGCAATGCGATGCAACGGCCCGACTTGAGCACCCGGCAATAAATCTCCCCTGCCCAAATCACCTCAGGGCTTAGCTTCTTCTGCTTTGGCTGCAACACATCCAAAAGCAATTCCATAGCCCAAATCTTGAATGCCTGCTCGTTGCAAAGCAATTATCTAATATACCAAAGCTGATTTATGAGGCCAATTTGTTTAATACACCAAATTAGGTAGAGAGCCTTAAGGCTCTTTCATTCAGTGAACCTGGCCCTGAAAAGAGCATATGTCAAATTTAGCTTGTTTTTAATCACCTTTTACATATGTTCTTTTATGCAGGAATCCAACAAAAATGAATAAAGTAGAGTTTGTGTGTGAATGCAAGTCAGAGCTGAAATCCCAGGCAGATTGATGAAAGATGAGACCTAACACAATTCTCAGGAAATCATCACTAGTGCTCAGGTGAGAACAAGAGGATTACATGGAAAGATGTGATGATGCCTTCTGAATCAGCTGCTACCTTCTGAATCTAAACCACTGGCACAGTAAAGTAACAATATGAAGGAAACCTAAAGTTAAAGAACAAATGAAAAGTCTGGAAATGATAGGCGGTGTGGACCACAAAGAATAAGATTCTTCATGAAATAAATGCACAGCCTTTAAGAACGAATTCCTAGCAGAGTCCATGGAGCGCAGCACAAGCAGAGAGAAGAAGCAGGGGATAAACAAATTTGCATGTTTGAAACAAACTAACATTGTGTTGTAGGACATTCATAGCAAAAGTGAATGCTTTCAATAAATTACATTTGGATGGCTACAAGTATAAATGATCCAAAGCATGAACATTACCAGTAAAGTTATCCCAATAATATCCTGGGCTGTGAGTAAAAACACAGCTAAGTGAATACATCTTGGATCATTCTTCCTCCTCTGAGAACCTGAAAGTGGTTCAGCATTCATGTTAAAGCATCAAATAATCTTTTTACAAGGAGCTATTAATGCCAATAAGTATCGCCCTCATCATTTGTGTCTAATGAAATAGATTTAGTGTTCAGATATTGCAGCTTTTCAATCCTGTAACATAGAAAGGTTCTGATATTTTTATGCAATAACCAAAAAAACATTATTTAGTAGCTTAAATGAACATGTATTACTAAGGTGTGTTTGCCACCACAAGCCACCAGAACAGCTTCAACACCCCTTGGAATTGACTCTACAAGTCTCTGGAACTGTACGGGAAAGATAAACACTGCTCTTCCAATAGATATTCCTTCAGTTGGTGTTTTGATGATGGTGGTGCAGAGCAACGTGTTAAAGAGCTCCAAAAAAAAAAAAAAATTTCCAATACGTGTTCAACTGGGTTGACATTGAGAAGGTCATAACATATGCAACATCATTTTCAACCTCATCAAACCGTTCAGTGACACCACATCCCCTGTGGATGAGGGGGCAGAGTCCCAGGTCTAGAAATGTTTCATCATGTTTGATCAGTCAGAAAAAACGTTTTAGAAAGTTAAACTCACTGCAAATCACTAAGGGGACAAGTGGAGCCAAACCATGCCAGAAAAATAAATAAATGCCCCCTACATTGTAACAGAGTCAGTGGTATTTCCCTTTTTTGCCATCTGTATGCAGAGAACAGAATCTTACGCTTGTGGAAAATCATGTCATTGTGCTCTAACGTGCATTACTAATTCAGATCGCCCTGTTAGGAATTTCAGACTTGCAGATGTGGGCTTACTTTAAGAATGCAAGGCTACTTTAATGGATACCATGCTTATTCATGAACTGAAAACTTTAAACACTTTGAACTTGTAACAGAGGCAACTGGGGTAAGATTTCACTATACTGCTCCTTACAGTTTTTTTTAAAAAAAGTCACATTTATTCATGCAAATGAGGCTTTGTCTAATTCAAAATGCATACATTTGCATACTAAATAAAATCTAGTTTTTTGATGCTGTTAGAATTAAGGAAATACCCTGCACTGTGTAATATATATATATATATAATATATATATATATATATATATATATATATATATATATATATATGTGTGTGTGTGTGTGTGTGTGTGTGTGTGTGTGTGTGTGTGTGTCATTTTCAGTATAAAATCTAATGTAAATCCATCAGTCAACATTTTGAGAAATTCCTCTGTAATATTCTTCTAATTTGGGATCAAAGATAGTGGGATTTATAATGATTATAAAGAAAATTGACATGTATAACTTAATGATACATAAATTTAAATGTATATCAGGAAACAAGCTTTTCAGGGATATATGACGATGTGATTGGAGCTTAAATCCATGGTGTGGGCAGAGCTTAAAACCTTCTTCAGAGTTGCCAAGTAATCTGGTCAAGGGAGGAGGAACAGAAATCATGAAAAACATTTGTCTGTTCAGCTTCTATATTTTGTATTACTACAAAAAAATTTGAAAAATAATTGTTGTGACCAAAGCTGTTGTGTCTTGCTTTAAATTTCAGTATCAGTGTGCACTACATGACATCATTTATTTGCCTTCTGTTAAGTGACTAAAATAAATAGGCAGTACCGACACTAGGCTGTGGAAACACACTGCCGGCTTGAATCATGCCACCAGGGCACATTTGCATATCCTTAGGCCTGACTCACCAGGTCACAAAGCTGAGGTCTCTAACCTCAGACAATGCATATATTCCCTACTGACCTAAACACTTTGTTTCTAACTGACTGAACTCGCCCTTTCTCTGTGACATGAGCTTGAAGCATTATTACTAAGGCAAAATAGTTTAAATGTTCGTATAGTTCTCATGGTCATGCTAGGGCCTAAAGGCATTCCACATGCAAACAACAAAACACACAAATAGGCCAGCCACTGAAACAGCACAGAACATGCAGAAATCTACAGCTGTACAAATGTTAGGCTACAGCTTGTAAACAACCATGCTTGCTTCTTTGAAAGCAGCTGAATGTCATAAATTGGTTTAAGGTTATTGGTTTAACTGTAGCAACGATGCATTTTAATCGGGGGCCCACAGTCATCAAATTATTCATAATCCCTGAGTGAGTGAATACATCAGCCGTGTGAGGCCAATATAGGAAAACTCACCTCATAATGTCAGGCTAATTGTATTAAACCATCAGTTTATTTAACAACTTTGTTACAATCATGGACATTAAACAATTCCTTGATTATATTGAATGAAAGACAAGACTGATGACTAACTACATTGTAACAAAGAAATAAATTAATGACCAAAGCAAAGTACGCACATCTTAAAAAGCAGGAAGTCTAATGCCCCACCCACACATATATGGATTTTTTGAAAATGATGCTTTCCTCTGCCTTTTGGCCTCGTGTACACATGAACACAGTGTTTTGGATCAATGAAATTGAAGCTTTCCAAAAACGGCCGTTTTAAAACTGAAAACATGGATGGCAAAAACATTTTTGCAAAGGCTGACGTCAACCGCTGCATTCCCATTGCAGTTTTGTGTGCGTTATCAATGTGCTAGGAATCATGGTCTCTGACAGGGGTGTTACTTTGTAGTCTGTAATTTCTAATTTGCTAACATGTTTGCAGTTTAATTTAGCTTTTTTCATCATTACTTGTGTGGAGGTGCCAGAATATGATCTGTGCTGTAGGCTACTGCTCCTGAACCTACTGCTCTGGCGGTACAAACCGTGCTGCAAACAGAGATTTCTGCATTTCTCTTCTCTACCGCTCAATATGCAAGATTTTGAGGCATTTGATGTAACAGTTTATAACATACAAGTAATATCATGTGAATGGAGATATTTTTGAGAACAGAGGGGTAATAAGTACTTTTTCAAATTATCCACATACATGTTGACATAGCCTAAGAGACAAGTCATAAATCAAATGTATTAATATCTGCTGCTCCAAATATAGGTTAGCAGTATTATCGATACTTGGTTCAGTCACATACATATTGATGTTAGAATTAAGAATAATTACAAAAAACAGGCATAAGTTAAAGAACAGATTAGGCTTTGGAAAATGATTATGATTTTGCTCCTTTGAATCAACACAAACAATCCGTACCATCACATCAGAGTGCAAGAGTGTAGTGAATGTAAGATCCCAAAAGTTTTAATGTTTAGTTAATGGTCAGTAAATCATAAGCTAAACCTGTACGCTCTGTTATGTTTTAAGTAGAATACCTGCCATATTTTTTTATAAAATATTTAACCAATAATGTTAGAACCTAATAAAATGTCCTCTACATTACTGATCAAATGTACAGCAGGTTCGTCTAGACAGCATACCAACCGAACACATAAAATGTGACTAAATCAACGGGAACCTGGGGGTTGCACTCCCCATCAGCTGACATTTAATGAATTAGTTTGCTTGGGGCTCATTGGTTTTTATGTTCATGTACTGCGCAGAAGTTCAAGAGTTGGCATAGTGTAGCTCTTTACCGAGCTGTTACACTCAACCTAGCCAAATTTCCTGTCCACATCATTATGATTACATCTCCAGGTGGCGACGGCATTGATAAGAGAAAGAGAAGTGTTTTACAACTTAAGCTTCCCGTTAGATTTGTATGCTTTGTAATTGTTGATTGTAAAGATTCTAAGTTATAATTTAGCCAAGTCTGGCAATATAGAATTAATCAGTGATATATTCAGAGTTTTAGCCTGCTTTCCACAAACTTACACTTACTTACTGATATTGCTTCAGATATGGTTTTAATAAATCAGTAATTATTACAGGATTAGAAAGTCCATGTCAGTGCATGCCTACAATGTACCATCGTTATGTATTCATTACACGTTCAGAACGTGTCAAAGCACAGATCTGTGGAAAGCAGAGCAAATTTCAGAGCAATCCAGGTTTGTTTGTTTGACGATGTCTGAAGTACAGGAATGTTTTCATTACATGTCACCAGTTTAGCTCCCTTCTGTGAAATATTGATGTGAGCCCATAAAGTGCTCCAGTATTAAAGGGAAAGAAGATGAGCTGGAAGCATTGAGTGCTGGTTTAAAGGTACTATATTACCTATTGGGTGCATGTGAAACAATCGCCTATGTGTTAATTACAGACCTGCTCACAGATTCAGACTGTGCGATTACGGCGGTGTTTTAAGATTATTACTTGTCACACTGTACGAGATGATCCTAATATCATTTTTTAACAGAATGTGCAATTTAAAAAAATTACTATATTCTGCGTGTCAATCAGTGGGATCCTGGTTCATGTGGAAAATGGTGTAAAGCATAAATGGGACATAAACAGAAACATTCTTCAAAGTGAGTTTGAGGTTATAAGGATATTTTCGTTCATGTTTGACCATTGCCACTACCATATCTGTAGTTGTCCCTTGAGTTTCACCACATCCGATGCCATCTACCTACTAGTGGCTCTTAGACGAGTGTCACAGCTGTGCCATCACACTGGAATTTTAATTTAAAAAATGCCTGAAACTGCCAGAATTTGGTCATTGGCTGTCTTTGGTTGCAATGGCACATCACATTATGTGTTCAAAGATCACCAACCTCGACTCACGACTGGGATTAAACTCAACTGGACAGGATGGCTATCTAATAAGATCTGACATTTTCTGAGCTTATCAACCGACATATTTCAAAGCAAGCCTACACAAACTGTCTTAATCGCTCAGGTCACATCTGAAGCTTTCTGAGAGTTGGCTTAGGTATTAAAAAAAAAGTCAGTGCTGATACCCAGAAGTTTGATATGTATATCACACTGAAAAGTGGGATGAGTGCATCCCTGAAACTGGCTATGCCAGTTAAAGCTAGCCTACATGTAAGTATGTAAGTAAATGACACCAGCACATTATTTATTTAAAACCCTTATTTTAAAGAAAATTCTAGGTAGTGTGAATTACCACCCATGCACTTCTAAATTAAGGTACACATGCATTTTAAAGGCTGTATACATGGCACATGATAGTAACTATAACTGATGCGTTCTCTGAAGATACCTGACAATTACAAAGTACTGATCCAATACTGAATATCGTTATCAAGACTAGTACCGGCTTTAAACTCTGGATTGGATGATGACTGATTAGATGTGACCTTTTCTCAGCTGATTTCCAAGCACCAGCACTTGTGATGTTGACTGGCATGACACAGATCATGAATATGACACAAATTGTCATAAAGCAAGCTCATATCACATCCTGTATGGGCACGGTATCAGGTATCCATCGCTCTGATATGGGTATTGTGTTGGAATGTGGGATCAGTGCATCCCTAAAGACGATTTAACCAGCAGCACCAGTTAAACCTACAGTGTAACCAATCTTCCTATTTAGCCTAGATGACAAAAGTTCAAGTCTAAATAGTTTGTATGATCAACTATACACTTCTAAATTAATAAGCCATACCTTTTAATGGCTTTATTGCTATGATTGGTATGATGTGGATTTGGTGAATAATAAAAAGATAGCTGACTATTACAGAAGAACACAACTGTTGATAATCTTGAGATCACAGCATGCATTTTTTTAATTTATTTTTTTATTTCCTGAACAGAAAGCAATGCATCCAGCAAAACCATTTGAAGCTAGGCTACGTCCTGATCTAAATAAACTGCACCAGTACAAACCAACTTGTTCTGAAGCACTGGCTTGAATCAACTGTGTACAAACAAAGTGAGCAAACAAGTGAACTCAGCAGAGGAACCAGGGAAGACATGCAGAGCTGAATGAGGTCGCTGCTTACCTGCGTCTTACAGATTGCAGATCTAGGTGTCACAGTGGCTTAGCAGAAACCGAGAGGAGAAATCCGAGTCTCATAGTCAGCGAAGATGTTAAAAACCCAGAAACAAGCTCGGTTCGTCTCGGCGAAGGAGGTCATGCTGCGGAATGGTGGTGTTGGTGGCAAAGCTAGCTTTGTGTTTAGCTACAACCAAGCGACCGAGCAGCTGTTTGTGTTGCCCTGCTGTGGTCTGTGCATGCGCACACACACACACAGCCGAGAATTAACTTCCTAACTAACCGCGTGTTCCGCTCGAATTTTCACCAACGTGCACTTTTTCGTTCATCTACAAACCCAGAATAAACCGGTACGCCGAGTGATCTTGGGGACAGCGCGCGCACACAGCCACGCGCACCTCCACCGCCGCCACCTCGCAACGGGAGACTTATCGGCCAGCATTCAAATCGTGAACGCGCAGAGATTATGCAGTGCGCGCGGCCGCCGTGACGTCATGGCCAAGGGAGACTAGACAGGCGCGGATGGCCGTAAAAATCACACTTATCTGTGCAGTGTGGCATTTGTACTAGCACCTCGTGTAGCCTAAATCAACCCAGTCAAGATATTTATACTCGAAACAATACTATTTTCTTCATTTGGCATGACTATAAACGTATAATTATAACTATGCCAGTGTTATTATACATCATTCACGTGCCCTTAGGATTGTCCTATTTCCTGTGTTATATCTAGATTCTGTATTTTTTTTTTTTTTTTTTTTTTACCAAAAGTGGATACAGAGAGGACAATTTTAATTATTTATTTTTAATCTCCTACACTCCTTAATATTTATATTACTCAGGTCATTCTGACCCGAGGAAAAAAAAAAGTGGTGGAATATCAATTGACACCAACTGCCTTTTACAAAAAATAAATATAAAACATTAAAGATATATAGCTTATAAATGTTGTATTCACAGTCATACCTGATTATACACCTGCTGCTAGCATTTCCAGTCATGAGAAGTGTGTCTTTTCTGTTCCCCTAAAAAAAAAATATTGTAAGTGTTCAAGTTTGATCATTTCAAATATTATTTTCAGCCCCAAAACAATAAGAGCTGTGACCTGTACATCAATTTCTTAAACAGTAAACAGAACATCCGGGTTAAGAGCAGAGATAAGGTGGCACAGATTACTACGACTCATTGACTAGTAGACGTTGATGGGTGGATAGATAGACAGATAGATAGACAGACAGATAGATAGATAGATAGATAGATAATTTCCACTTGTGCTTCAAGTTAGCAACGAGCCGTACACTTTGCTAACGAAAATGTTTCACTCAAAACGGTGTTCATTACCTAAAAAATTCTAGCAAAGCAGGAAATGTCTTACTTTGTTGAGGAAGTCGTTAATTCATAAGTACATTGAAACCCAAACTCTTACATAAGCAAATAAATAAATAAACAAATTGAAAAAAATCAGTTATACCAATATATTTCTGTACAAACATAAAACTGAGGACTCGACTATACGTTTAAAAGTTTGGTTTTAAATTTTAACGGTCACTCAAGCTATCTTCACGTGCTTCTAAGATTCTCATGTTTCCCCACAAGTCGTAATTAGTAAGTATTTATTCTCAACTACAC
The DNA here is from genome assembly GCA_023630585.1 of Cranoglanis bouderius. NCBI lineage: Eukaryota > Metazoa > Chordata > Actinopteri > Siluriformes > Cranoglanididae > Cranoglanis > Cranoglanis bouderius. The sequence goes on from CM042541.1 coordinate 19,748,408, forward strand.
AACTAATGGTAGGTATTGGGTCCTATTCTTTTGTGACATCTTTTAAATTTTCCTCTATTGTAGAAATGTCCATCATGTAAGCAATTTCCGATGCTCTTACTTGTAAACATGACTGAACGGACGTACATGTGAATCCAGGTAGCTCGGGAATGCGCGTTGACAAACACTCCGCAGTGGGTCCCAACCCGGGGGTCGCGACCCCATCTAGGGGTCGCTAAAGATTTACGAGGGGTCGCAAAGCTCACTAGTTTGAGGGTTACAAGAGGAAGAAATAATGATTTAAAAAAAAAAAGAAGAAGAAGAAGTAAAACAGCAAAATCCATTTTGAATATTCTAATAATAGTGTGTAAGAAATATGAAAAGAGAAGCCATTTCCTAAACATGGAGATTTTTTTTTAGCTGTGTATCGCGAGAGTGTTAAAGGACGGGAAAAAAAGCTTTAAAAAAAAGAAGAAGAAGAAAAGAAAGAAAGAAAAAGACGAGGCAAAATTCACATTGCTCGTTCTAATAGTACAGTGCAACGCTAAAAACAACAGGGTAACTAGTCAAATAAACGAATATGGCAAAACGCCAGGGAGAAAAGAAAACAAGGATTCATTTGGACAGTTACAGAGCCCTCCACTAATATTGGCACCCTTGGTAAATATGAGCAAAGAAGGCTGTGAAAAATTGTCTTTATTGTTTAACCTTTTGATTTTTTGTTAAAGAAATTCACAAAAATACTCTGCTCTCATGGATATCAAACAATTGTAAACACAACACAGGTTTATAAAAAAAAATCTTTGTTAAATATAGGTGTGCAACAATTATTGGCACCCCTATGGATTCATATGAGAAAAAATATATTTGAAGTATATTCCCATTGATATTTTAAAAAAAAATTAGTACACGACTAGGAACAGGAAATTGTTCATCCATGACTTCCTGTTTCACAGGGGTATAAATATGAGGTAACACATGGGCCAAATTCCTTTAGTCATATATAACAATGGGTAAGACCAAGGAATATAGCTGTGAAGTGCGGCAAAAGGTTGTTGAGCTTCACAAAATGGGAAGTGGCTATAAGAAAATAGCACAAGCATTGAAAATGCTCATTTCTACCATCAGGGCAATAATTAAGAAGTTCCAGTCAACTGGAAATGTTATGAATCAACCTGGAATTGGACGTGTGTCTATATTGTCTCAATGCACTGTGAAGAGGATGGTTCAAGTGGCCAGAAAAAAAGTCCAAGGATCATAGCTGGAGAATTGCAGAAGTTAGTTGCGTCTTGGTTTAGTCAGTTCTCTGGTGACCATCAAAATGATTGCATGCAACAAGCTAGACGTGCACAATGACTTTCGTCTGGCTGCCACGAAAATCACGCCTGCTATCCAATCTCTAGCTCAAGAACTGTAGGCCCAAAGCTAACGTTAAATAGCCTTTCACACTTAAAAAAAAGGTATCATTCAATCAGGAATACAAGAAATGGCATGAATAAATATGCATATAATTTTAGATGATTTTAAATCTGCAAATAACAGTTATTTGGTTATATTATTTTTCTTAAATTATTTGATATATGTTTTTATTGGGGGTGGGGGGGTGTTCGTTAAGGATGTTGTATGTTAAAATAGGAGTCTCCTGGAAAAAAGGTTGAGAACCACTGACTCCACACGTGCAGCAAAAGGCAGAAGCTGCTAGGCAGCATAAACACAACTGTAACAGGTGCTTTAATTTACACTACAAAACATGTATACATTTCTTTTAAGTTTGCATTAAAAATTGCAACATACTTTCCCATATGATACAGTGGGGGGGGAGTATTTGATCCCCTGCTGATTTTTTACATTTGCCCACTGACAAAGAAATGATCAGTCTATAATTTTAATGGTAAGTGTATTTTAACAGTGAGAGATAGAATAACAACAAAAAAATCCAGAAAAATGCATTTCAAAAAAGTTATAAATTGATTTGCATTTTAATGAGTGAAATAAGTATTTGACCCCTTCGACGTAGTACTTGGTGGCAAAACCCTTGTTGCCAATCACAGAGGTCAGACGTTTCTTGTAGTTGGCCACCAGGTTTGCACACATCTCAGGAGGGATTTTCTCCCACTCCTCTTTGCACATTCTCTCCAAGTCATTAAGGTCTCGAGGCTGACGTTTGGCAACTCGAACCTGCAGCTCCCTCCACAGATTTTCTATGGGATTAAGGTCTGGAGACTGGCTAGGCCACTCCAGGACCTTAATGTGCTTCTTCCTGAGCCACTCCTTTGTTGCCTTGGCTGTGTGTTTTGGGTTATTGTCATGCTGGAATACCCATCCACGACCCATTTTCAATGCCCTGGCTGAGGGAAGGAGGTTCTCACCCAAGATTTGACGGTACATGGCCCCGTCCATCGTCTCTTTGATGCGGTGCAGTTGTCCTGCCCCCTTAGCAGAAAAACACCTCCAAAGCATAATGTTCCCACCTCCATGTTTGACGGTGGGGATGGTGTTCTTGGGGCCATAGGCAGCATTCCTCCTCCTCCAAACATGGTGAGTTGAGTTAATGCCAAAGAGCTCGATTTTGGTCTCATCTGACCACAACACTTTCACCCAGTTCTCCTCTGAATCATTCAGGCAAACTTCAGACAGGCCTGTACATGTGCTTTCTTGAGCAGGGGGACCTTGCGGGCACTGCAGGATTTCAGCCCTTCACGGCTTAGTTTACACGGCTTGTGTTACCAATTGTTTTCTTGGTGACTATGGTCCCAGCTGCCTTGAGATCATTAACAAGATCCTCCCGTGTAGTTCTGGGCTGATTCCTCACCGGTCTCATGATCATTGAAACTCCACGAGGTGAGATCTTGCATGGAGCCCCAGACCGAGGGAGACTGACAGTTATTTTGTGTTTCTTCCATTTGCGAATAATCGCACCAACTGTTTGCACCTTCTCACCAAGCTGCTTGGCGATGGTCTTATAGCCCATTCCAGCCTTGTGTAGGTCTACAATCTTGTCCCTGACATCCTTGGACAGCTCTTTGGTCTTGGCCATGGTGGAGAGTTTGGAATCTGATTGATTGATTGCTTCTGTGGACAGGTGTCTTTTATACAGGTAACAAACTGAGATTAGGAGCACTCCCTTTAAGAGAGTGCTTCTAATCTCAGCTCATTACCTGTGTAAAAGACACCTGGGAGCCAGAAATCTTGTTGATTGATAGGGGATCAAATACTTATTTCACTCATTAAAATGCAAATCAATTTATAACTTTTTTGAAATGCGTTTTTCTGGATTTTTTTGTTGTTATTCTCTCTCACTGTTAAAATACACCTACCATTAAAATTATAGACTGATCATTTCTTTGTCAGTGGGCAAACGTACAAAATCAGCAGGGGATCAAATACTTTCTTCCCTCACTGTAAATGATCAATTGGTAAAATAGACTAAGCTAGGCCAGCTATATTTAATACTTTAACATTAATACAAATTAGCTAACATTGATATTAATCCATCCATCCACCCATCCATTTTCCATACTGCTTATCCTACAAAAGTTCGCTGGGGAGCGTGGAGCCTATCCCAGGGATCTCGGGGCTCAGGGCAGGGAATACCCTAGATGGGGTGCCAACCCATGGCAGGGCATAATCACACACACATTACGGACAATTTGAAATGCCAGTCAGCCTACAACGGATGTCTTTGGACTAGGGAATGGTAACCAGAGTATCTGAAGCATGGGGAGAACATGCAAACTCTGCACACTCAGGGCGGAGGCAGGATTCAAACCCCCAACCCTGGAGGTGCAAGGCAAGCCATTAGAGCTTTAGATTAGGAAATGACCAATGCCCCACCAATGCAACACAGAAATCCGTGCATGTGGTGGCCAATTATTCTTATAAAGTGTAATATCTATGTAACAGCTATATTGATAGTAGTTGAAAGTACTTGATACAGTAGATATCTTCACAAATCAAATATCCCCCTGGCTATATGTGACATGCCCCTGGTGGGCATAAAGGCCCACCTTGAGAACCACTGCTGTAGTTTCCTATGTAGCTGCTAGGTGTTTCAGGACTAAGAGGCCAATTTGTACATGATTAATGAGAGTAAAGGGAACATACAGATAATAAAGACAATCTTCCAAATTTATTTCACCCTTCTGGGCATTTAGTGAAATATTAGTTTAAGTTGGTGCAAAAGTTTTCCTGTGTATATCATCTGTTCTTCTTGTTTGTAGGAAATGAAATTATTGTTATCAAATTACTTTCTCAAAACTGTAGAAAGTAACTTATTTTTGTGCAGTAATTTGCAGAGGGATCTGTGATTTCCGTGTTTAAAGCAAGAGAAGCACAAACATGTAAGCATTAGTTTTCATTCTTTTATTATATCAAAATACAAAACATTTCTGAAGCAGAGTAAAGGTTACATAACACTGTAGCATCTGAACATGGCAACCCAATGAGCTTTACCCAGCACAGAGCATGTGAAATAAAGGCCAACTCAGTATTTCAGATGTAAGAGCTCTTTGTTTTCCAAATGGCATGCATGGTATTAAATCATAGGTCAATACGACTGAACCGAGAGATGTTCCCAGTACTGGATCCCAAATCACTTTCCCACAGACCTGAATCGCTGAATTCTGAATCATGTTCCTACAGTCCTGAATCGCTGAATTCTGAATCATGTTCCTACAGTCCTGAATCGCTGAATTCTGAATCACATCCCTACAGTCCTGAATCGCTGAATCCTGAATCACGTCCCAACAGTCCTGTATCCCTGAATTCTGAATCACATCCCTACAGTCCTGAATCGCTGAATCCTGAATCACATCCCTACAGTCCTGAATCGTTGAATTCTGAATCATGTCCCTACAGTCCTGAATTGCTGAATTCTGAATCATGTTCCCACAGTCCTGAATTGCTGAATCAATTATTTCTGAATCACATTCCCACAATCCTGAATCACCAAATTCTGAATCAATTAAATCACATTCCTACAGACCTGAATGGCCCCAGGCTACTACTGCAATCACATAGATGAATAATGAATACACAAGCTAGTTTTAAGAAAACACCTTTGCCTTCTTTAACACTGAGTCTGTACTAACCAACAGAAGCTCTACAGACACCATAAAGACACAGTGGCTAAAGGAATGGCCCTTTGGCTTGACTAGTGGTTGTGTCGGTACAGAATGAATGGATGATATAACTGATAATATGCAACTCAAAGAGAGTAAAATACTATGATGTCTTTTACAATCAGGCTCGCCACCGTTTTTTTTTTTTTTTTTGTAAAAAAAACATTATATTTATTATTTACTTCTGTATTATAATATATTCAGACAAAAATATTTTATCATTAAGTTTACAGTTAACTAGTTAAATAATAAGTAAATAAACCCATTACTTCAAAATATCTAAGCACTGACAAGACAGCACGTACTGTGATGTTTTAGACAAGGTGTATCATAAGTATGTATATGTGTACTTTTGGATGAAAGGTTTAAAATTTACTGTTAATCATCTTTTCAAATTATATTTTTCATGTCAATAACATGCCAAAGTTTTCATGTGTGGCAATTAGACTTGAAGATGAATTTTAACATTCATCATTGTCCTTAGTCTACAGAAATGTCAGTTTCAGTAAAATTAATTTCAAAACTTGAAGACATGGAAATCAAAGTGTAGACCAGAGAGAGTGGATATGAAGAACTGAAAAGTGATCTGGACAATGGCAGGAGCAGTTGTTACAAATCCTTCCTTCTTTCCTTCCTTCCAGTTGTTACAAATTCTTCCTTCCTTCCTCCCTTCCTTCTTCCCTTCCTTCCTTTCTTCTTTCGTTTGTTACAAATCCTTCTTCCTTTGTGACAAATTCTTCCTTCCTTCCTTCTTTCTTTCCTTCCTTCCAGTTGTGACAATCCTTCCTTCCTCTCTTCCTTCCTTCATTTCCACTTGTTACAAATCCTTCCTTCCTTTCTTATGTAAAATTTGCAATGTACATGCTATGTATTCTCATAACGTCTTTATTATTATTTTTTCTTAATTTAATTCAGGCCATTTGTTTCTGACAAGAGTTGTTTTTTTTAATTTTTTTTTTTTTATACAGCATTTTGAAAGCATCACATCTTATTTCTTTACTTGGTACATGTCTTTGCTAACACTGCTTTAATACAATTAACAGTGATAAACGTTTTTTTGTTGCATCAAATATTAACAAATACTGTCAGCTAGGTCTTCACATTAGTCTGAATATGTGTGAAATGTGACATTTGCGCCAAGGTCATCTTCTGTCTCGACCACAAAATGGATCATAAATAGCACCAAGTCATAATGTGGTCAATGGGATGGCGAGTGAATACGCACCACACTGATGTTTCTATAAAATGTTACTTTGACTGTAAGAGTATCTACAGGTATACTACAAAAGCTGTTTGTAACATCTGTCGTATCGCTAATAACCACACTTTCGCTACCGCCACGACAGAAAAAAACATACATTTTTTCATAAACAGGACATCAAAGTTGGATCATACTTTCTTTGACTTTTTACAAAAGTTAGATCATCCAGTTTTCTTTTCATTTGTAGCTATAAATATCTGTCCTTTATACATACAGTACACTGCCAAAATATCTCTACTTGTACAGTCTGCTTACTAGAAGTATACAGATTACACATATCTTACACTGTGCTGCTATACATATTGGGTGTGTGCCCTCCCATCAATCAAATACCATTAAAGTCAATGAGGCAGTAATCCTATGCGGACACATCACCAACTTAAACGGCATTATAGGACAATAATGCATTGCGGCTGTGTTTGTGATAAATACAAAAAAATTAAAATAAGAAAAAAAATAAAGGAAAAAACAGGCTCAAATGAAGTGTGATGCAAACAGCAGAGCAGAAGCCTTTTTCACAGTTAAACGTTTTAATGTAAAGGGCATCGATGGTATGAAAATAAGTATAATATTTTGTCAAATAAGGCCTACTGGAGAAATGAAAATAATCACAATGGAGTTTTCTGATGAAGCACAATGTTATTCTAGCTATTATATCAGTATTTGTGCACTTTTCTAATCGTTTTACCTCTCAATGTGTTATATTCCTAGATGCAGAGCTGTGTATAAAGACAAAATGAATAAAACGCTATGTACTCAAGCAAACAAACCGCCTACCCCACAAGTAGACAACATTATCCGCTTTGGTTTGTAAATTCTTCTATTTTGAATATACTTTAATCATTTTGCTCTCATAACTCTTAAATCTATTTTGTAAGCTTATTATTCACATTGTTCAATATACAGACCATAAAATTACTTCTTTGTCATTCATCTAACAATATCCACAGTGTGCAGCAATTTCTCATGTACAAAAATATATTGCAAGATATGTAGTCTTTATTTACAACTTGTGAAAAGTTCTATTGTTTCGTGTGTATCTGCAGTCAGCTGACGTTCCTGATCATTTCTATGTATTTCCTGCAAGCACACAGAGCGCCAAATGAAGCCTGACATCTCGTATTCCCCCATGCGCCATATTGTGCTGATACTGGACCCTCACCCCTTCTCCGCCTAAAGTAAGCAGCATGATAATTGTTTGAATCCCTGATGTTCTTTAGGAGGTCAATGTTTAAGCATGCATTCTGCAAATTTGTGTTTACAAAAACTCGCCAAGTACTGAGCAGTTCTGTTCTTGATCGGATTTTGATCTTTTACATTTTAAGCACATCAGGGGGTATTGAAACCTTTCGTGAAGTTAAAATAAGTATATTTACCGACTCAGAAATAAAGGTACCAAATTGTACTGTTTTTTTTTCTTGTCGCTGGAGTGATATCATAAAGGGATCATCATTCCTACCTTTAGTATGTATTGTTTCCCTTTCAAGTTGTGTTCAAGTTTAATTAGCTTTTAGAGTAACGCTTTAATGGTGCATCAGTGGCCCAAGTCATTTTTAAAGGTCCACTATATATTTACCTTCCGAGGTAAAAGATGCATACTGAAGTTACAAAAGATATTCTCTTGACAGTACCACTCAAACAACAAGGAAAAGTAGAGTTTGGTACCTTTATTTTTAAGAGTGTACTCACTTAGCTAAATAAAAACGATAATGCCAAACAGCAGAATTGTTCTGAATAAAATCATTTGGTTCAGCTTTTGCCTTCAATTGTGGATCACATTATAACACCCAATTTTAGATCACAATGCTGTCGCCTATGAGAATATTGCGATTTCCAATCACATTTCTGATGCCAGAATTTTAATTAAAATCTTTTTAAATGATTGTTCAACAAAATCTTGCTAATCTGTTGTATTTATTTCAAATTAAGTAAATGTTTTTTTTTGGTCTAGTGTTATGTTAAATGATCTAATGGCAGACTGATAACAGGTATTGTTGGCATGATTTTCCCTGTCGTCACAACATCCCAATATTTCTTCATCGCTTATAAGTGATATGAAAAAAAGAGAGTAATTAATAAAGAATCTACTTCATTCTGGAAAATCATCTCTCATGTGCATTCATTCTGAAACATATCTGCTCTGGATAATAGCATTCAACAAAACCGAAAGATCATGCTAAACATGTCTCTAATCATTTATATACATTTTTAAAAATCTGCTACAAGATAACAGAGAAAGTGCCAAGACCTTGTCCAGTGAGCTAAGCATCAGTCAATAAAAATAAAGATAATAATAAACAGAAATCACCACTAAACATTTAAGCTCGGTAGAGAAATGTACATTTACCATATGCATATATTCTTGTAGATTTCATTCATGAAGCCTTACAGAGGGGATATTAGCTCAGTGATCCTTAGAACAAAGATTTCCAAGTGTAGACCTAAATTAATATACATCCAGTAAAAGTGACAAATCTAAAATTAGGAAATATTCTCTGAGATGAAACAATCAAATCTTCCAAGAAAAAAAATATTTTAGAGCTATAAACATGATATAAACATGACATCAAACATGGATTAAAAAAAAAGAAGAAAAAAAAAAAAGAAAGACAAGGATACAGTGAAAATGATTTGTGTTCAATCAAAACAAAGACTCAAGCTTTACTAAGATGGTTGTTTTATTCAAAATTATGCAAACGCAAATGATGGGTTGGAATGGAAAATGTTTCTCTTGAAATAAATCGTCATGATAAAATAATAGAATGTTTGTTTTGTGGACAGATAGAAATTCCATATAAAATAAATGCAATGCAATAAAAAAGTCAATGAGTTATATAAGGTCAAGCTTGTCAGTGTCATTGTCACTCGATGACAGCTACAATGCTACTGAATGAGCTCAAGTGTGCACTTGATCATGCTCTTAAAAGCCTTTTTTTCTTTTTTTTTTATTACAAATCTTCTTTTGCACTGTTTATGAGCCAATGTTTATTCAGCATTTATTAGATCTCTCAAGAACCTACAAACTCCTGGAGGATCTGCGTTGCCCTGCCACAGCCTAATTACACAATAAGCGGAAATACAACTTGATGGTGCTACAGAAGATACTGTTCAGTTTAGGTTTGGGCAATAGTTTCACAGAAAAAAAAGTATCCTGCCTTTCCACTTGAATGCTTACGATGAACCAGATGACTGCCAACAAAAAAGCTGACAAACTCTTCAAATGCAGGGTCAATGGAAATGAATCTTCTTGTGTTTTGTATTTAACGCTTAAGGATGCTTTAAAGTGATGCAAGCCTCATGAAAAAGTAATATACAAACACATTGTTAGAAAATGAATTCAAAATATGGGATTATGGTTTATGAATGTATTTAGTCGCGTGCATATATTGTCCAATTTATTCAAAATTACTCAAATTTTATCATACATTGTGCAATATATGCTATTATATACAGTATTTTGACATATTACAGTACATTCCTAGCATTTTGGATATTCCTTTTTTATATCACTCTTTTGAAAAAAGAAAGAAACATAAAAGAACAATATTTAGTTAATTAAATAGTTCTATATCTTTTACAAAGCACCATAGTTTACCAAAAAAATTGCCCAGTTAAATGTCTTGTAAATACTTGAGGAGCACATCTTCGAAATGAACTACCTATTGTGAAGATCTACCTAAAGGCGTGTTGCCACGTGTTTCATGGGTAATCGTCATCTAATCAGACATTTACTTAAATTTCAAATGGAACAACAGGTACAGAGATTAAAAGGCAAAGATGTTCTTTGCAAAGAATGAAAAAACATTCACAGAACATAAGAAGTGGTGTGATCTGAACCAATCGCAAAGCGTTGTGCCAAATTAAAAGTGTCAAGCTCAGTGCAGTTTATCTAAAAGCTCCAAATGATGTATGACTAGTTGACAACCAGTCCCCTAACCAAGGTGAAATTAAATAATCAAAAATGCTTACACAGGTATACTTGTAATGTGCTGGTCTCACATAAGCATAGAATACATCAAAGGTATTCTCTATGTTTTTTTTTTTGTTGTTTTTTTTAAGAAAGTGCAGTCATGAGAAAATAAAACTAAATCCTCATAACCGTGCCAACAGGAAGTGCCCTTACTCGCCTGAGGTACACCTCAGCCTGTTGTCAATGTAGCTAAAATCATAAATGCAAATTGGTGATCACATTCAGCACCCAGATGTAAGTCAAGTATGAACGAGGAAATTTTTTTAACTCTAAAAAAACAACCAAAAAAACCCCAGCATTTTGACGGACAGTAGATACTGACCGTCAAAATGCCACAGCAAACATTGAAAGTTTGATCCAACGCTTGGATGATGTTGAAATCCTAAAACGTCAAATACTGCGGTGTTAAAATGACAAGCAGCAGCCACATCTGCTGGAAGATCAACTTAGAGAAATTAAGCAATTTCAAGTGATTACAGTCCGAAGACTCCCAAAGTTTGATAGCACCCAAAATAGGCTGTTGAACACGCCTGTATTGTACTGATTAGCCTTTGGGAGGGGCTTGATCGTGAACCAACACAATCAATTTGCAAAACAATTTGCAAAACATCAACTTAGCTTAAATTTGGAGTCCCCGTTACGATAACATGAAATTTAGCCAACCTACGCCCCTGTGAGCTTATTTAGCAGGGACAAAGTGATTTGAAACAGGTAGAGCACCATCGCTGACCACCACCAGCAAAATCCCCATTGAATGACTGGCCACCAAAGTGAACATACATGAGCCCAGATATGTTTGTCCTGACAGTGAGAATACATACGTATTAACCAGTAGAAAAGAAGCACCCTTGGATGATAGATATACAATAAAAAACTTTGGCCGCATGGGAAAGCCTGGTCTTCTCATAGGCATTTCACATAATGTCTTTCCAGAGAATAGAGACAGGAGCTGGGGTGCTGCTTCTACTTTGCAGCCAGGTTAAACCTCAAAATAAAAGGCTACAAAAATGGCCCACAAAGGCAGTAGGTTTCCAGTTGAAATAATCCAACAAAAAAAAAGAAAGAAAGAAAAAATAGAAAGAGACGACTAAACTGAGTCAAGCATTCAAGAGCCGAACTCGGGCCTAAATATGACTTTTTGTTTCGGGGGGTGGGGGGTGTAGGGGTAGTATGCAAAAATACTACAGTATAATTATGGCACAAAATCCTACCCTTCTCACAGTACATTATACTTAAGAATTTTATTGATTTAGGAGACTGTAGTATTTTTATTATGGTGCTTACTATATTGTTGTTGTTGTTTTTTTAACAGGAGCTCACAAAATCAAGACTAAGTTAGCATCAATGTAAGACGGTACATCACAGTGATTACCAAGATTTTGCTCCAATGCAAAAGACTTATTTACAGAAAACACCAACCCAGAAAAATGTACACACATGGCCATAGCAGCTTTTGATTGTAGTGGAAAGTAACCTGTGCGCATCTCTGGATATCGTTTTGTTCCCTTCTCAGGATGAATTCTGAATATTTAACAGTATTGATGTCTTCAGCTAAAGAAAAATCATGAACAATGCTTTGAAAAAATGAAATTGTCCCCCAAAAATACTGGAAATATTCATCATTCCAAATCCACGGAGGAGCAGATGAATGAAAAAAGACTACACTGCACACACACAATGCATATTATGTAAGAAATAAAACCTGATTGAGCATGCTGTTATCGGAAAATTATCAACAGTGGGGTGGCATGATGTGACCTCACTCGAAGCAGAGTTACTGTTATCACCCAAAAGTTGATTAATTTCCAATAATAGCACATCCCAAAGTGTTCTATTCCTCTTATACCACAGCAAACATGTTATAGTTTTATCTGTTTATTGTTACCTTTCAAGTTATCCTTTACATTATAACAGGTAGAAACAGCCATTCAATCACCAGCCTCTCTTTTTTCTCTCTTGAATTTAATATGACAAAGAAATGCAGCTTGTCGTGCTACCAAGAAACTGCAAGGCACAGAGCCTGAAATCTTAAAGTTCCAGCTTTACCACTGATGATTTTAAAGCACTGACACTGGAAACTTTATTCAAAATGTTACATAAACATCTCCTTACAGAAAACTTAACAATAATAACAATTACATCATTTTTTTAATCCATTAATTATGCCAGAACTACTGCCAGAGCTGCTGTTATAGAAAATTAATCAACACCTGACCAATCAGATTAGAGAATTCAACAGCGCTGTGGTATAAGAATATTAATACATAACACCATTATGAGTATAACAGTCATTCTGCCTTAAAAGAAATATATTTTTCCTGTGAAATTGTTTAACACAAATGACACCTAACAAGATTTATTTATGGAAAAAAAAAAAAAAACACCACCAAATGTGCCACTGTTAGGAAGTTACAGAATGTTTGTCTGTCCAGCAGTGTTGCACTGATGAGTCTCGGGTGACTCTGAGGTATATCTGGCCTACACATGAGAACCCTGTGTTCTGCTGAGACAGAGTAAGACTACTGGCAGAATGAAACAGGTGCAGGAATGTGAGGAGTAATGAGAGTTGTAAACCACATGCATGAGCCTAAATGCTGACACACCTCTTTTGGAAGAGAAATAAACATCCCAATGACACTAGTTCTCTGTTTGAGGTAATCTTGCACTGGAGCAAAACCTTGGAACACTACCAACCAGCATTATCTTGTGAAAAGAGAGATTTAAGAAAAAAAAAAGAAAGAAAGAAAAGAAAAGCATGGATGGGAAGATGAGGTGTAGATATGGGGCACAGCTGGGGTGGTGGGAAACTCAGTGCAGAACCAGTGGGCTTTGGGAAGAGTGTGGCCTGCTCTCTGGGCCCTCACAGGAAAGTGGCGTGGTCTGGGTCCACTGTGTCCATACTGGCCAGTATGGCTTTCTGGTCATCTTGCGGCGGACGGCGGTACAGCAGGGCGGAGAAGCGGGCATATGGGTCCTGTCTGGTTAACTTCCTCTTCTTCTTGCGGAGGTAGAGAGCTTCTTCTGGTGGGAGGACCTGAGAGGTGTGGGGCTGCTGGGTCTGAGAGGTCGACATACCTGGATCCAGACAATGGGATGTGAGTCAGCACAGAGTGCTGCGAGAGATTACAGATGTGCATAGACAATTATTGTGGCTCGAGGATACATAGGCATGGTTTGGGCAAGAAAGGACATGATCAAAGCAAATATATAAAACACAGAATATATAAATGATTTAACTGGGTGGCTTTTAAAATATAGTATGTTTTTCTGTTTTTGTTCATCTAATACTTTCTTTTTTATAATACCTGCCCCACATCCCACACAGTGAAGTTACTTAAAATCAGATGACATGCCAGATACTGGCTGCATCTTCCAGCATAAGGAAACTAGTAGCATGAGTGTCTAGTAAGATGGGTAAGAAAGCTTTATTAAATGTGTGAAGGTCAAATACTAACAATTTAAATGATTATCGGTATAATTTCTGGTCTTGTTGTGAGTTTTAAAAGGTTAGCATGTAGAGAGTAATAAAGATTGTATTGATTCTAGGATGGTTTAGGAAAGCTGCTGAGAAGGACATTCATTAGCTCAACACTAACTACTCACACCTCAGCTCTGTGCTGTTGCAGCCTGCACACAGTCAACTGATGTATTTAAACTACTTGACTGAGGCCTGCGAAATAGAAAGTGTCAAATGTATCAGGCAATATACACTCACCACTTTAACAGGAACACCTGTACCCCTGCTCATTCATGCAATTATCCAATTAGCCCATCAGCGCAAGGCATAAAATCATGGTACAGGTTAAGAGCATCAGTTAAAATTCACATCGAACATCAGAATGGAGAAACAATGTGATCTCAGTGACTCTGACTGTGGAAATTGTTTTTGGTGTCAGACTGGTTTGAGTATTTCAGAAACTGCTGGGATTTTCACATACAACAATCTCTAGAGTTTACACAGAGATTCACATGTTGTGAAAAAAAAAAAAAAAAAATCCAGTGAGTGGCAATTCTGTGGGTGGAGATGCATTGTTGATGAAAGAGGTCAGTGGAGAATAGGTAGACTGGGTCGTGCTGACAGGAAGTCTACGGTAACTCAGATAACCACTCTTTACAAACGCTCTTGAGCAGAAACGCATCTCAGAATGCACAAAATGCCCAACCTTAAGGCAGAAGGGCTACAACAGATAAAGACCACATCGGGTCTCTACATCCACACCTAGTTGATGTTTCGGTGAGCCTGTGCCCAGATTTCTGTTCAGACAAGAGTGGAGCCCGATGTGGTTTTCTTCTGTTTAGCCCATCCACCTCAAGGTCTGACGTGTTGTGCATTCTGATATGGTGTTTCTGCTCACCATGGTTGTAAAATGCGGTTATTCGAGTTACCATAGACTTCCTGTCAGCACGATCTGCACGATTTTATGCACTGTGCTGCTGCCAAGTGAATGAGCAGGTGTCCAAGGGTCCCTATTAAAGCAACTGGTGAATGTAGTTCCAAGAATAGGACCTGTAAAGTGTAAATTCCTAACTACTACCCTGTATAAATTGTGACTAGAGTATATGATTATTAGAATGGCTCTTATTCATCAAAGTTGCACAGTTTCATTTTTGGTGTATCTATATGATCACACTTACCTAATCTAATCGGGGTGCATGCGAATTTGAGCATAATATTTTGACAATCTGAAAAATGCTTAATTTGCAGTTAAATAATCAAAACCAGTATCATCAATTAATATAGCAAGTATAGTAAGTATAGTAGTATGAGTAATAAAAATAAACATTAAACAATGGTAATAATCATAACTGAACACACAGGAACCTCATTGTCCAGACAGATGCACCCCAAACTCAGCTTCATTGAAATGTATTTTTCCACATTTCAACTTCTTTTCTCGGACATTGGATAACTGAAGCCAGACAAATGCTTTCCTTTTATTGGCTCACTCTCACAGCAGCTGCATAAATTAGAATGTGTTTAATGTAAATTAGATGTGTATAAGTGTAAACTGAGTTATGTCGTATGCATATGGCATGTAAATAGAGAACTTGTGAGAGGGAGCATGATACACGCAGTTGAAGTTGATTCAACGACTGTGCCCAAATCACAGTGCTTGTTTTTTGTCGTACGACAGTTTCACGAATTAGAAGCAGACTCGTTCACACGTCATCACAGGCACTCAAATTTGCATTCATTTCGACACAACTTTAATGAATAAGGGCCAATGTGACAGTTTAGGTTTTTCACCTTTGAAAAAGCTAAATCACCACTGCATACTGCTAGTATAAAAGCAAAATGAGTGAGGTCTCACCCATTTTCTTTCTGGCCTTGGAGTTGTTATTGTTAACTGCAAACTTCTTGGCTTTTTTGACACGTTGGTATCTCAGTGCTTCTATCCTCTCAGACCCTGCAGGACCACTCGGTGTACCTCGACGTTTTCTGCACAGAGGACAAAGAAAGGGCAAAGGGCTATCACACAGGAGAAAAGCTGGCCCGTGCCTTTCTATTGATAAGACACTGGTCACATATGGCTTGGCCCAATCCTTGTCAAGTTACTGCTCTCAGTGCCAAGCTATAGGCGCACCAGATTGCCTACGAACCAGTCCAAGACATCCACACTCGGAATCGGCCAGTTTGTTCAGCATGACAATTATGGAGCCGGAAGTTATTTGAGTGGAAAGAGAGGTATACTCAGAGCTATAGAGGTGTACAGGTGCTTTCTCATTAGTACAGTATTGTTCAAAGTCACGAGGAATTTTGAAAACCAAGCTTGATGAACATTACTTCTACAATATATTAAATAGGCATACCTTGGTATGTTAGGATAATATGTATCAGTTTAAAAAGAACTTTGAAGAAATTACTGAATGACAAAATGTAATGGCATTAAGAAATAATAATAATAATAATAATAATAATAATAATAATAATAATAATAATAATAATAATAATAATAATATACCAATAAAATATTGTCTACTTTTGTGGAAAGGAAAGTGTACATCCTTAAACATTAGGTTGTATTCACAGTCTTCCCATCCAAATACAGTATGGAGGCACTTAAAATGCAGCCTACATACTCAGCCACACGCACACACACAGCTCTGACGAGGCACGGTGAAACAAGAAAAAGAGCATTATAAAAGGCCTTTCCATCTGCTGGGGCTGCCAAGAGAAATTAAAAGCCATTAGTAGAGGGGGAAAATCACAGCTGAGCGACAAAGCATCTTCAAAAATGTGTTTATAGACATGAAAACTGTCTACAATGGGCTTCACCATGCTGACAGGGGGAGAGATGGCGGGAGGGGAAATGGCTACTTGGGAACAGTCACATAATGAAAAATAAAACAAAGCACTCAGACAACAAATGTAACAAGAATTTAATCAGATATTTGTTCGTTTTTCAACTGAAGAGCAATATTTAGCGATGGCATGCATGGAATTTTGCACATGGAACAGAACTTTAAAGGGGAATACTCTGAAAAGCACTTCACTGGGCAAAAGCCACAAATAAAAAGAGAATGTTGTTATGGTGCCCAGAGACAGTAGTATTTTCCCCATTACAAAACGAAGTGCATGAGCTTTTATGGAAGTATACTTTCTCCCTTTGAATGGGAGAGTGTTCTGCAGTCCAAATGTATAAGTAAACACATGTGCATTTGGATTTATGATGATGAGAGTGCTTAAAAAGGGCCAGTATAATTTTTTTTTACCCTAATGTATGATAATAACAAAAATGAAATACACTTTGCAACTGAGGCAATGTTTAAAATATCTCCTGTTTTTTTAACGGTAATTCATAACTGATTTATTGTGTGACTATAATGTGATTAACCATACAAATAGGTTACAGATTATTTAATCATATACGCTGTGGCGCCGCTTGTTCTTGTTTTAATTTCAGAACCCTCATGGCCCTAATTCACTGGCAAAAAAAGTGATCACAATCCTAAATGTCCTTTGTGTTTTTCACATTTAGGAAAAAACACAGGTAAAGCAAGTAAAGTTTGTGTTGACCACATGATCTATGACATATTTCTTAACAACTAGAAAACATATGCATACCAAGACGAGAATGCATATAGGATTCAAGACTGCAGAACTTAAATGCATAGCTACTCATAACATAAGAAAAAAAAAGAAAAAAATGCAGGTTGGTGTTGCAAACTAAATAAATCAAGACTCTCAGACTCGTATTCCCCTTTAAAGAACAAGGTGAATAAAAGCCCCACCTGCTGCCCCCCCCTTTCAGACATGGATCCAACCCTTACCTATTGCGGTGTAGAGGACCTGGTCACAACAACGCTGCCCAGATAGCTGAGATCAATCAAAAACAAAGCAGGTAAGACTCCAGGAGTCATCAAGAATGACCAACTGCCCCTAATTGAGATGATGACGACATTGCAACAGATGAGAGCGGACAGTCCCTGCAACACGATTCGCCCAACAAGCCTCCCCTGGCAGTCAGAGCTGGGGTGACCTGGGTGATGGAGGAAAGGGAGGTGTGGGAGAAGCAATCATGCAGTCATATTACTAAGGATCGGGAGAGAAGGCCTGTGCCTGCTGTGCTGGACACGTCTAAATCAATCTCCACTTCATACATACTGTAAGTCATCCTAAAAAGCCTGGAGTTAGTCAAAACAGGGCTTTATTTTGACTGAGAAAGGTCAATTGGGATGCACGGGGGTTCCTCCTGTTGGGTGAAAGGCAGGGTAAAGCAGAATGACATAGAATGGAAAGGCTGGGGTCCAGTGGTGGTGTTCCTCTGATTCCAGGCTTTTAAGGGGCTTTGGTACTGCATTTTAAATTGACTTAAAATAGCACTCATTGAGAAACTGAGCCCCAAAAGGTCTGTCACCATATCTGTGAAGCAAATAATTCATCCTGCCTTGAGCTTATATGTTTTGCCCTAATATCAAATCAGCTTAGTTTAATTTTCGGACAAGTGTCTTTAAGTGCTTCACAGACCTTATGAATGAACATTGATGTTTGACATGAAAAGCAGCATCAGTGAGACTGAGAACTACAGAGTCATAGCACAACATCATCTATGTAGAAAATGATTCTGAATGGTTTGCAAAATGTAAGGCATTGAGGGCAGTTTAGAAAAGAAAACATGACTTTCGATGCAGTAATTTTCTTTAGCAAAAACAAGTAAAACTGCTCTACCTTCATGGGCAGTTAGAAAGGTTTTCTACTTGTGTAAGTAAATTGCCTATTATACTTTTTTTAGTACAAGGACCTTTTTTGTGACCCCACTGAACTTACCCTGAAGCTGATAGCTGGGGCGGAGAGGGTTCTGATGGCAGAATCTCCTCCTCACTCCTCCTCTGGCTTGGCATCTGTCTAAAAATGCTGCTGCTTTCCATGGGGGGTGACGGAGATTGGGATGGATAGCTTGTTGCTGAGGTGCCAAAGGCCATGTGCGAGCGGTAAATAGGACTTGCCCTTCGGCTTCCCTGGCCTTGAGCGGGGGAAGAAGAAGGTGAGGATCTTCTTGAAAAGCTAACAGAAGAAGGTGGCTGCAGGGTTATTTCAGACATCTCAGGTGGAATAGAAGGCTGGACAATGCTAGGACGGGGCCTGGGGCGCACTACAATCTCTGGAGAACCCTCATGAGAGCTAATGGGGCTTTGAGTAAGAGGTGAGAGACGGGAAGGCTGGAGTACCACCATGCTGGGTTCCATCCTACGGGGCTGTCTGGGACTGAGCCTGGGAGTTAACTCATACCAACGGGTATCCAGGCTTCCAAATGAGCTAGGACCAACAATGTGAGACGCTGGGTCAGGGTAAGGCAATGCCGGCACACCCATACCGTGGCTTGTGTGTCTTAGCTGCCCTAGACTCTGTGCCTCTTGCATAGGTAAATGCTTGGCTGGAAGGCCCTGAGGCTTCACTTTGCTGGGAGATTTGCCTAGCCGACTCTTTGGGGCCTCCAGCTGAAGAATACCAGGATAGGAGGGTATATGAATGGAAGCTGGTGGGAGAGCACTAGGAGGGAGAATGAGGGGCGGTGGAAGAGAAGGTTCCCGGTGAAATTGCAAAGGGTGGTGGGGTGGGAATATGAAGTGAGGACCCTCAAATGTGGCAAAGGAGAAATCAGGCCGTTGCCAACTATCCGGGGGACGGGATGATGTGTGTGTCAAGGGAAGGGAGCAGCCTGAGACTGCATAGTGCTGAATCTCTCCTTCACTGATTTCCTCTGGTATGGTTGGATGACCAAAAGGCCCCTCAAGGTGGTAAGGGGGTGAAGACATTACTGAGCTAAGTGGGCTGGTGTCTGGCATGTAGAAAGGAGGTGGAGGCTCAGGTTCTCCAGGACTGCCCAAATAGCTGCCCAAGTAGAACTGACCATGGGAAAAGGCTCGAAAATGAGGAGCACCACGGATCTGCCCCATGGCCTGAAGTCGACTGCTTTCCATGATGGTCATACCTTCAATTGGCCTCTGGAAGCGGGGGCTATAGGCTGGGGGCTGCAAGTAAGACTCCTGGCTGGAAGAAATGGGAGAGATCTGATGGGGTCTGAGAGTAGCCATCATAGGAGGCATGGGGCCTGGATCATCATTCTCTTCATCAGACTGTCGAAATTCTGGATAAAGGTCTGACTCTTCCACAAAGGGGAAGCCCTCAATACGCCTAGGCTTGACAGGTGTGTCCATGTCAGTGGGATCCATGACGAAACGACCATCTGGCCCACGACTGATTAACTCAATAGGTGTAGTAGCCTCAGCTTCATGTTTAGAGACACTATATTTCTTGCTAATTATTGCTCTTTTGGTCTTCTTGTATAAGGAAAGCTCCTTCTCCTTGGCAGGACTTTTCTTTGCTCGTGATCCATCCTCAGATGACTCAGATGGAGCTCCCATGGATCGGACACTCTCTGGACTCATCTTTCCAGAAGATGGCCTGAAGAAAGAAAGACAGGAAAACCATTAGTGTCACTACCTTAATCAGAATTTATTCTGACAAGATCTTAAAAAGCTTAACATATCATGTATGAAAATAATTTATGCTTTTCTCAGATAGATCTTCTGCTGACATTCTTAAAAGAAGCAACCAAATCCATGGAGTGTGAAATGCTGCTTATCAAATGGCAACCAAATGTTATGAAATTATATTTTATCCTCAAGCCAAGTACTCCATACATCAACACAGATACAACCTTAATTATTTGCCTGACCCAACTGACAGTGATATAATTTTGAATTTCTTACAGTAAGAGAAAAAAGGGTATGTGAGTACCATGCAAACAAAGTTCTAAAGTTTAAGGTGAATGAGTGAGACGAGTTTGTGCTGACAATTGATCTGGTTTTACATCAATGATTTTAATTGTCTGCAATTATGAGTAATCAGTTGACTTATCATACCCAGTACACTTTCTGCACATATATATTCTTCTATAAACTTCAGTATAAATATATTAGATAGTCTTCAGTAACTGGATCTGGAGCCTATCTCCCAGCAACACTGGGGGCAAGGTTGATGGATGAGACGCCAGTCCATCGCAGGACATTACACATATTCACTTACTCATTCGCACTTAAGGCTAATTTAGAATAGCCTATTCATCCACCCACATGTTTTTTGCAGATGAGAGGAAACTGGAGAACCCAGAGGAATCTCCACACAGACAGTAACACAAGCTCAGGATTGAACAAGCATGCCACCTACCAATATACTAAAAGTTTTATTAATTTCCAGTCATATTATATATTGTATCATTTATTACATTTATTGAATTTTGTTAAATAGTTTTAATTAGTGTCACGCTGATGCTTTATAACAAATTATACTCAGACGATTGAAGGTTTGTTTTACACATTCATTCTTCTTAAGTGCTCAACCCTGTAATCCTGAACTAAGATTACCCACAATGACTTTCTTCAGGGCCCAGATAAGTTTAATTACTATGAATTAATAAAGTGAAATTCTCTTCCCTTTCTGGATGTTTGAGATATCTGCTAAGATATCAGCTAAACTTTGCAGAGGCCATATACTCAGACTTCAATTAGTAATATTGTACCTTTATGTTGTGTCTTTCCATTCCTTAGACCAGAATGTAAAAATAAACGTATTAATAAAAAAGTAGCTTTGAATATTTGTTAATTGTGTCTATCCTTAACCCATAAACACTATAAAAAAGAACAATGTGATCTTATTGTACTAATCAAGAGTAATGATCATTTTTAGAAAAACAAAATCTGATTCTGAACAAAGACATTAACTTTATTTCATGAAACACGATAAAACAATCATCCAGAAAAAGAAGGAAAATCAGAGCTGCAATTTTTTTTTATTAGTAGTAATGTCAGCTGAAGCCTTGTTTCTGCTGAATCATTACACTTTGTGCCTGTGCTAGCTGCAGTGACGATGCTGGGTTTCCATGGCAACTACCTACTGATGACCAACATTGAAGTCAATGATGCCATCCATGCTTCTCGAGACAAGGCACCACATAACGAGAATCTTCTACTCCTCAACAGTGTTAGATCAGAGCAAACCACTAATAATTTACAGCATGTCAGAAAGCATTTACAGCCTTTTTGTGAACTAAACTGTTTCTTAAGCTTGAGCTTTCATGTTCTCTTGGGCCAAATGTTTTACACCTCTAATATTGGCACCCTTGGTAAATATGAGCAAAGAAGGCTGTGAAAAACTGTCGTTATTGTTTAACCTTTTGATATTTTGTTAAAACAATTCACAAAAATACCCTGCTCTCATGGATATCAAACAATTGCAAAACACAGGTTTATAAAAAGAAAAAACTTTGTTAAATATAGGTGTGCAACAATTATTGGCACCCTTTTAGTCAATACTTTGTGCTACCTCCCTTTGCCAAGATAACAGCTCTGAGTCTTCTCCTATAATGCCTGATGAGGTTGGAGAATACATGGCAAGGGATCTGAGACCATTCCTCCATACAGAATCTTTCCAGATCCTTCAATTTTTTTTTATTTATACTCCTGTGAAACAGGAAGTCATTGTCCTAGTTACTCAGGTATACTAAAAAATGTAAAATATCAATAGGAATATACTTCAAATATATTTTTCTCATATGAATTCATAGGGGTGCCAATAATTGTTGCACACCTATATTTAACAAAGATATTTGTTTGATAAACCTGTGTTGTGTTTGCAATTGTTTGATATCCATGAGGGCAGAGTACTGTTGTGAATTCTTTGAACAAAACATCAAAAGGTTAAACAATAAAGACGATTTCTCACGGCCTTCTTTGCTCATATTTACCAAGGGTGCCAATATTAGTGGAGGGAACTGTAATTATTTTTTATCAACCTGAATGACAATGCAGTTTATTTTTTATTATTATGACTGTCACAAATGTATGAGCTGTGAACAATTACACTAACAAGATCATCTTCATACATGAGAAAATGCAGCACAAGCAGATTTACATACGCATTATGCACATGCTCTTGCACAGCTGAATGAGCCGAATGAGGATGTGAATGAGTAAAAGCTATATTTAATCAGAGACAAAAAAGAACAGATGTGACTACTGCAAAGTGTATGAATCATAACACTTAAAATTCCTTCATAAATAAAAGAAAGGAATTAAAATTGTTGACAGAAATAAAGAAGCTCATTCGAAATTGACCTGTTTAAATAGGTCCAATCTCCAAGGCCAATATTGCCATTTCAGCTCATGTGGGTGTGAAATGTATAACATAATACATTTAAATTGCAAAAGCAATCTTACTTAGCACTAAACAGTGGCTCTAGAATAGGCTCAAAGCTACTACTACTCTACTACACTAAAAGGAAGCAGTGTTAACTGCTCAGAACGTATGTCTTCAATTACCATGTACACTCATGAATGACATCTGTAAAACATTAGATCACCAGAACAATAAATCAAGATAAGATCACAAAAAACAAATAAGGAATTGATGCAGGAATGTGTGCCACTTGTAGTCAAGCTCTGGTGTGAAGTGGAGTGTTGGTCACATAGAGGCAGCCATTCAGAGGGCGCTCAGCATCGAAATCTGAAAATCTGATATGAACACCATGAGGTTAACACAATAGACAGCTTCACTGTGTCTAACTAAACTGCAAATAAAATAGTTATAGTGTAGAATTTATGATTCAGGAGCAGGCTATACAGCGGGCTATACAGACCTCATCATATCATATTTTGACCAAAAACGGGATTTTCTGCCCATAACACACTTTCTTTAAAATAGCCTCAAGATGTTTTAATTGCCAGCTAAGGTTGCTTTCTTCATGCAGTGAACGTCAGGCTTTGATCATGTTGTTGGTTTTGTGCCATAGTGAAACAGTCATGAGCCTAACTAATTCAATTTGTAGTAGCAGAAATACCAACTGGCAAATTATCCATCCCTTCACTGACACTATTGATGCAGTGGACAAAGATTCCCCAGGATGCCACACATATAGAATATACAGTACTGTGAAAGTATTTGCCCCCATCCTGATTTCATCTGTTTTTCTGTACATCTCATACTAAATTGTTTCAGAAATTAAAACAAAATCTAAGATAAAGCAAAGGCAACTTGAATAAACACAGAATACAGTTTAAATGATAATGTTATTTAGTAAAAAATTATCCAATACTAACTGGGCCTGTGTGAGAATGTATTTGCCCCTGCATTTACTAATTCCCCAAATCTATGAAACTGCATTCATAATGGGGTTCAGCTGGACTAGACACAACCAGGCTTGATTATTGCAAACCCTGTTCAATCAAATCAACACTTAAATAGAACTTTTTCAACAGCATGAAGTTGGTTAAAATGCCTTACCCTGTAACACACTATGCCAAAATTGAAAGAAATTCCAGAAATTATGAGGAAGAAGGTGATTGAAATACATCAGTCTGGGAAGGGTTACAAGGGTTACAGGGTTATTTCAAAGGCTCTGGGACTCCAAAGACCCACAGTGAGAGCCATTATCTCCAATGGGAAAAACTCGGCACAGTAGTCAACCTTCCCAGAAGTGGCCGACCTTCCAAAATTCCTCCAAGAGCACAACAACTACTCATCCAGCAGTTCACAAAAGAGCCAAGGACAACACCAAAGGACTTACAGGCTTCTCTTGCATCAATAAAGGTTCATGACTGTTCATGACTCCACTATCAGAAAGACACTGGTCAAAAATGGCATCCATGGAAGAGTGGCAAAGTAAAAACCACTGCTAACCCAGAAGAACATTAAGCCTCATCTGAATTTTGCCAAAACACACCTTGATGATCCTCAAACCTTTTGGGAGAATGTTCTGTGGACTGACAAGTTGAAAGTGGAACTGTTTGGAAGACAGGGGTCCCATTACATCTGGCGTAAACCAAACACATAATTCCACAAAAAGAACTTCATACCTACGGTCAAGCATGGTGGTGGAAGTGTGATAGTGTGGGGCTGCTTTGCTGTTTCAGGGCCTGGGCAACTTGCAGTAATTGAGGGAAACATGAATTCTGCTCTCTACCAGAAAATCCTAAAGGAGAATATCCGGTCTGCAGTCTGTAAGTTGAAACTCAAGTGCAACTAGATTATGCGGCAAGACAATGATCCAAAGCATAGGCGTAAGTCCGAGTACTAGAAGTGAAAGACTGATCTCCAGTTATCGGAAGCATTTGGTTGCAGTTATTACTGCTAAAGGCTAAAGATTTTAAGTTTAAGGAGGCAATTAGTTTTTCACATTGGTGATAACTTTTTTTGCGTCATTAAAAAAATAAATAAATAAAAACTGTATTGTGTGTTTACTCAGGATGTCTTTGATTTATGTTGTATTTCGTTTGAAGATCTAAAACTATTTAGTATACGATATACACAAAAACAGAAGAAATCAGGATTTTTCACAGCACTGTATACTAGAAGAGGAAATTAAAACATCACATTGATTCTTAACACCTAACCAACAAGCTATTAAACGTGTAGTAGCTCAAGACAGTTTTTACATAAAGTCTGTATTTTCTTTATTTAACTTATACAGTACCTTTCATACATTGAAATTGCAAAATGCTTTACAGTGGAAAAAGATGTGGAAATAAAGCAACAAAATAGAGTCAAAAATAAAATTGTAAAATATTGAAATGATAATAATGGAATAAATAACAGTAGCAACAGAAAGAAGAAAACAATAACAATATAAAATATAAAATATAAAATATAAATTTATAAAATGTTTGCACGAATAGAATAAAACTACAATGAAATTAATTCATAATTAATAGCATAATTAAAATAATATAAAATCGTGTAAAAGTAACGTAAGGCAAATAATAAAATGTAAGGCAAATAATAAAATGTAAGGCAAATAATAAAATGTAAGGCAAATAATAAAATCTTGTTAAAAGCTAAAGTGAAAAACAATGTTTTTAGCATGTTTTCTTTTTCTTTTTCTTTTGCTAGAAGGCTAGCACTCGATGATATTAATGCATAATTTGGAACATTGTTTACCAGGCATTTAGAAGGTGCTAAGCCATATGATCTCAATCTTGGTCTAATACGATCTCATTTTCTAGTACGTGGTAATATTCTAGCTGTTGCATAAATTGTAGTTTGTTTATTGGAGATGAGAGAGAAGCCTCTCTCATCTCCAATAAGAGAGTAGTGCAGTACAGAAGTCAGGAAAAGAAAAAACACAAAAGCATGGTCCAATTTCTTGGCATGTTATAATGGACATAAGGTATCACCTGTGCTATATTCCTTAGATGATAGAAAGCAGTTTTAGTAATGTTATTAATGTGCGCTGTAAACGATATATCATTATATAAACCCGAACTGTGCAACTTGATCAGGGACATCCAGAAGCCTGCAGAATTAATATTACAAAGGCATGAGGATATGGAGAAGCAGCAGGCTGGCCAGTGAGAGCCTGCGGGTTGAAAATAACCTAGAGGTCAGCAAGATGCGTGCTGAATGTGGCCTAGAGACGTTCAGCCAGGCAGAATAAGATGGTCCTCAAAGGAGAATAAAAGCTCATTTCTATTTCTCACTCTTAGGCATGGAGTTAATTCAGTCAACCTGAATTAACCAATAATATATGGATGATCTACTGTAGATTTAAATAATAGTGAAAATATGGCCAGTCAGGCAGAGCAACACTTGATTTAAGCATCTTTTTTTTTCATTGCATAAATAAGCAGGCGCTTTCACAGGCTTTCCCTAAAAATTAGTCACATGGCAATTCCATGACCAAGCATCGCCTCCTGCTGGACACACATAACTCGACAGCTGAGACACTGAAGATCAGCACGCTGCTCAGAGCTAGGAGTATGTATGGATGGATGTGAGACAGGCAGGAGTGGGAAAAAAAAGGGCTGAGGCAATTTCTTTGGGGTGTCTGCCACTACAACCGTGCCCACAGGCAGTGCACATGGGACATGCGGCCAAGCCAGTGCACGCTCGGCTGCGCAAGGTTCAGGCACTCACTGACGGCTTGAAGGTGGTGGCCTGAGCCTGCTCCCATCCGTCCCCTCCCACAAGGGCTCTATGCCAGGCAGGGGGGTTAGAGGAGCCCTGTGACAGGAAACATAACAGAAACAGAAGGAAGGGGCAGGGGAGCACGAAGGTTGTCAATGATGTTCAGCTTCCAAGGCAGGAGGAGTGACAAAAAAGCACGAAGATGGGAGAGAGAAAAGACTAAAAAAAACTAAAAAACTAAAAGACAAAAAAATAAATACGATCGAGGGCACTTCAGTGGACTCTTTCATTAAACATCACCACACTTTTTTCAACAAGAGATGATATTGCTCACAGTGGTGAATGAAGGAAATCACTTATATTACCTGTACTAGCTTAAAAGAATTTATTAATAGGATGTTAGTATACTACTGCAAAATAATAAACAGAAAAAAAGAAAGCAGTGTTATACATGAAAGCAGCATCTTTTAAACCAAAGCAGTGCAGAGAATGCACGTTTACCAAAACTCTGCATACTCAACATACGCTGTTCTATTTGCATACCAAATATTACTGCATCTTTTGCTATTACGACAAACAAAAAAAAATCACCCAAAAATTAAACTTACACAATTCTCCCCATTAGCACAAATGTAATTAATCAAGAAACGTTTAGTGTGTTTCTTTAATTTTGCCCCGGAGCTACAAAGCAACATTGCTGACAAATAAGAAGATTTATATGTTTACAGCTAGCAATTTAGCACTGTGTAAACTGCAAGTCAAAATTGCACACAAGGAATGCACTTTTTCCATCCTTATTGATGGACAAAAGTGCAAGAAGCAAGTGTCCAGTGCAAAACTAAAAAAGCAAACCTGAGATTTTTCCCTGATTGTGTTTATTGGCGTAAGAACCTGTATTTTTACCTTAACTTCATTAAAACCTTCAATTAAAAATCAATATCCTGCATGAACTTTGGTTTTACACTACATGGCCAACAGTATGTGGTCACCTGACCATCACACCCATATGTGCTCCTTCCCCAAACTGTTGCCACAAAGTTGGAAGCACACAATTGTCTAGAATGTCGCTGTATGCTATAGCTTTAAGATTTCCCTTCACTGGAACTAAGGGGCCCAAACCTTGACAAAAGCTCCTGTGCACAAAGCGAGGTCCATGAAGACATGGTGTGCAGATGTTGGAGTGCAAGAACTTGTGTGGCCTGCACAGAGCCCTGACCTCTACCCCAACACATTTGGGATGAATTGGAACACAGACTGCACCCCAGGCCTTCTCGCCCAACATCAGTGCCTGACCTCACTAATGCTCTTGTGGCTGAATGAACACAAATCCCCACAACCACACACCAAAATCTAGTGGAAAGCCTTCCCAGAAGACTGGAGGTAATTATAACAGCAATGGGGGACTAAATCTGGATGGGATGTTCAACAAGCTCATACGGATATGACTGTTCACGTGTCCACAAAACTTTGGCCATAAAATATATATGTAACAATTTTGAGATAGACAGAATCTCTTAGTTAAATTTGCTTTGAGAAATTGCTCATGTGACTATAATCAGACACAAGGCCATTTCTATATGTGTGCCATCCAGAGCAGACTCGCATTATGACAACAAGCTCGTTACAGATAATAATGACAGGAAACTCTTTTAGACCCAGTTACAGTCTTGAGTAAATGAGTAAAAAATTTTTTTTTAATTAGCCAGCAATTGTAATCATTTAATGCAACATAAGTACAGTGAGTGAATACTAAAGCAAAACATATTGGAGGAACATAAAAAGTGTGTTCTTAATTGAGGGATCATTTCAATTTACCCATTTCATGGTAAAATGAAAATGAATGCCTTAGAATAACTGGCAAATTAGCTCAATGGGAAACTGAGACAAGCTTTGCGTTTAACTGAGAATACAGAGTTAGCTAAAGGAAATGGAGTGCTCTTCTTTCAAGATTTGCCCTCATGACAGCATAACTCCCTGTGCAGTGTAAGTTCCTTTCTCGGTTTCTCTTTCTGCTGTGTAAATTAAAATACCCACATCTGGACTTAAAACTCACAATTCCATCACAGAAGACATTTGTAACAACAAAGAGAGAGCCTGAATCTGTACTTAGAACCTTCCAGAGCTAAATTTGGGATACATTACAGCATACTACCTGAACAGATATACATTCACTGACCATGTGACCACCTGTACACTTGCTCTTTCATGCAATTATCCAATCTAGAGTTGACACAGAATGGTGCAAAAACATTCAGTGAGCAACAGTTCTGCAGGCAGAAACGCCTTGTTGATTAGAGAGGACAGAGGAGATTGGCCAATCTGGTTTGAGTTGATAGGTAACTCAAATAATCACACTTTACAAACATGGTGAACAGAAAAGCATTTCAAACTTTTAAGCAGATGGGCTACAACAACAGATGACCACATCGGGTACCACTCCTGTCAGCCAAGAACAGGAATCTAAGGCTAAAGTTCTAACTGAAAGTAGACAGTTGAATATTGGTAAAACATCATCCCGTCTTTTTCTAATCTTCAACTGTCTAGTTTCAATGATGAATAATCGCATGAATGAGCACAGGTACAGGTGTTACTATTAAAGCAGCCAGTGAATTTATATCTGGTGTAATGTTTCTCAAAGTATTTCGGGCCATTTCTGTAATTAGATGGAAAAGTACAAATATGGTAAACCTGCTGATTTAAACCTCTACTTGAA
This sequence comes from Cranoglanis bouderius, assembly GCA_023630585.1. Classification (NCBI taxonomy): domain Eukaryota; kingdom Metazoa; phylum Chordata; class Actinopteri; order Siluriformes; family Cranoglanididae; genus Cranoglanis; species Cranoglanis bouderius. The sequence goes on from CM042541.1 coordinate 19,777,853, forward strand.
CCATTAAATAGTACAAGACAAAATTCTCATTTGCTATGTACAAGACTGTGTAGACCTTCTTAAGGCCCATGGTCCTTACAACCTAATCATGGCATAAACTGTATTGTTATTTATTATTTTGCTAACCCTGTACTAGGAGTAATAATTTATTTATAAGCAGCATGACGGCTCCTCATGGACCAAAACATCAACAATAGTTGAATAATAGACAATTTTATTATTTTTTTCTCATTAGACAGATATTGACAGAATGGCACACAAGAGTCACTATCCAGAAAGCAATGTGAGAGTGAGAACAAAAGAGTCTCTTGATAATTCTTTTCCAAAAGCAATGTGTTCCAAAAACATTTTAAAGCACTCAATCTCAGTTGATAATTAGGTTAAAATGATTGAAATAATAAAAAAGTTTGTAGAACATGTCTACTTATGTCTGCTAATGTGGTAAAGGGTGGATGCCTATGATGCAAGTTGGGGACAGATGATTAAAAAAAGGTAACACTTTACATTATGGTTCACTCTACTAACATTATTTTTGTCAGAAATTCCCCCTCTCAACGTGTGTTGCAGCTCCCAGCACGGTGTGCACTGTTTCACATCAGTGTTTAAAATGCCATGTCTTTGTTTATGTTTTGGTCCTGTCTTTATCCTTATCCTGTCATTGGTTTGTTGCCCTGTTGTGTTCACCTGTTCTGTGTTTAGTCCTTCAATAGTTTGTCTACTGCATCTCTGTCTTATTGTGTGTTTAGTTACTTCAAGTCCAAGTTTTGTACGTTTAGGTACGTTTAGTTTTTGACCCTTGCCTGTCTTCCTGTTATCTGATTATCCTGTTTATTATTGCCGATTTCATAATTCTTGGATTGCCCTAAATACAATTTACTGCAATAAGAACATGTTACAATTTACTGCAATAACATTAACAAAATGTAAACTTACCGTAAATATTGTTAACAAAGTAACAAAGAAAGCTAGCCTGTATATTACTTGCTATATATATTAAATGTTAACAAAACACACCTGCACTAACTGTTTATTCAATCACTAACTAAATATACATCCATATAAATGAACAAAATTTAAATTACAGCGTATTACTTAATGTTGATAACTTACTCTGGTCTCCAGGTGTAAACACTGGAACTTATTTCTATCTCTGTTCTGTATTTTGCCATTTAACCACAAATATGTTAATGTCTTATAAACATTACTTTGTTAATGTTTGATAGTTTTAAGTTCATGGTTTGTTCATGTTAACTAATGTGTTGTACAATGTGAGTTAAGGGAACCTTAATGAAAAGCATTACCAAAAATGGGCCTTGATAAAATGAACTTGAAATGCTCTGTGACCACTTTATGTGAGCTACTGGCTTCACTATGACCAGTAATTAATTTGGGAGAAGCTGGAATTGACTGGGTGTGTGTCAGGTTCCTGCAGTGGGACTCATCATTCATTTAATTAGCAGGGACTGAGGGAGGAGGTGGAAGATTAAGTGGTTACTTACGGAGTCTCCACGCTTTTTCTGCAGTGTGTTATTGAAAGCGGAGGATCTGTTTAAAAAGGCAAGACCACAAACAAAAATAAAAAACAAGAAGAGATAAGTAAACAAGTCAGAAACAACATAAATACAGTCTTAAGATGTGATTTATCCACTGTGTATTTACAGAACTAAATACACACTGGGGAAAAAAAAAAAATATATATATATATATATATATATATATATATATATATATATATATATATATATATATAAAAACACACATATATACAAACATACATATATATATATATATATATATATATATATATATATATATATATATATATATATATATATATATATATATATTCAACCAATAATCATGGTTTTCAATGTCTAAGAGCAATTAAAGTATTTCATTATTTGGTTTAAAAAAAAAACCTATTAGAATCATTTATTTCTACACCAGACTTTTTAAGGGGACTTTGCTTTATTGAAAAATGTAAAAATGTAGTTTTCTCTTATTTTAACCTCTAAAAGTAGGTCAAGAGACATGCTACACCGTGAAATAAGGTTTTTATCTACAGCATATTGTATTGTGATATCCTGTAACTTTAAAATACAAACTGTATTTGCAAAGCACAATAATTTAGTGACATGGATAGGGAAATTTAAAAGTATTTAAATAATATTATCTATTAAAAATCAAGATGAAACATCGGTTTCTCTGAGTTTTATACCACAGAGCTGTTGAATTCTTAAATCTGATTGGTCAGAAATATATTTATTTTTAAATAAGAGTCATTGATGTGGTGAAACATTCTGTAAGAAGATTTTATTTAGCATATATGGAAGGAGTCTCCAGTGTCAGCACTTAACAGTCAGAGGTACAGCTGTAATTTCAAGAGAGAGAAATGGCAAGGAACGGCAACTGGAACGGCAAGGACAATTCATTTCTTTGTGCTATACACCAAAGACATTTGGGTTTGAGATCAAAAGATGGATATGAGACGAGAGTTTAGGATTTCCTGTTATTTACATGTAGATGTGTTAAACAACATAAAACATAGAACCTTTTATATCCCACCACCCAATTTTTAGGCGAGCAAAGCAACAGAGGAACAGATGAGCCTTGAACTAATTAAAGTAAATAACACTTAATATTTGGTTGCATATCCCTTGCTTGCAATAACTACATCAAGCCTGTGACTCACTGACATCACCAAATTGTTGGTTTCTTCTTTTGTGATGCTTTTCCAGGCTTTTAACGCAGCCTGTTTCAATTGTTGTTTGTTTCAGGGGGTTTCTGAGCCTGTTCTGGAAGCACCCATGCAAGCCCATGCCATGGCACTACCTCCACCATGTTTCACTAATGAGCCTGTATGTTTTGGATCATGAGCAGATCCATTCTTTCTCCACACTTTGGCCTTTTCATCAGTTTGGTAGAGGGTAATTTTTGTTCCAGAACTTTTGTGGCTCATCTCTGTATTTCTCTGCAAATTCCTATCTCACTTTCCGATTCTTACTGCTGATGAAGGATTTGCATCTAGTGATATGGCCTCTATATTTGTGCGTAAGAAGTCTTCTTCGAACAGTGGATTGTGATACCTTCACCCCTGCCCTGTGGAGGTTGTTGGTGATGTCACTGACTGTTGTTTTTGGGTTTTTATTCACAGCTCTCACAATGTTTCCGTCATCAACTGCTGTGGGTTCCTTGGGCAACCTGTTCCATGTCTGGTTGTTAGTAATTTTTGTTGATGTATTGGCTATGCCCAATGTGTGTGGAATGCCTCTGATTGATTTTCCCTCTTTTCTCAGCTTCAAAACAGCTTGCTTTTCTCCCATAGACAGCTCTCTGATCTTCATGTTGGCTTATCCTTTTTAACAACAAATGCAGTCTTCACAGTTGAAACTGAAGGCTAAAACCAAGAGTAGATGTTCAGAGCTATTTATTGTTTAAACAATCAATCTAACAGGACACACACCTGGGTAACAAGAAACACCTGTCAGTCACATGTTCCAGTGTTTTTGCTCGCTTAATACAGAATTTGTTTGTCTGATACAAAATGTGCTATGTTCCATGTCTATTGGCTATTCCACAGCATTAATCGTAACTATAAACTAATAAAAAGTTGTTGTTCATTAATAAAAAAGAATAAGTCTAATCATTGGCAAATCACTGTGCTGTAAGAGGAATAAACACTTCAGGGTGTGCTGTTATTGGAAAACAATCAACTTTGTGTTGAGCATGCCACCTCATCTTTTATTCATTAGTTAAAAATCTTCCAATTCCAGCAGCATCTTCCAAAAGACAAATGAGATACTTTTTGTGACATCCTCATACTGTATATCCTTTTCTAAAACTATTTTAGATTTCTTTTTCTTTGCCATAATACCAATATATAATCAAACCCAGTACAGTAAACAACAATAATAACAACATCTATCTATCTATCTATCTATCTATACTGTATTACAAGAACACTCTCACTGGAAAATAACTGACATTACTCAACAATTCTGATCTAATTTCGTCCTAAATGCCTACTGCACAGTTTAAGTTCTGTACAGAGTTTGTAGTGTGGGCGAGTCTATATTTGATGAGCAGTGCAGTGAGTTACAGTGTTAATCAAAGGCCTAGATATAATGGGAAAAACCCTGTGACCCGTGAGGGTGCCACTCACCTCGTCGCCTCTTGAGCTTGCGCCGCCGCTGCTTGTTGACGAAGCAGGCTGCCAGTGTGCTGAAGAGGATAGCCGCCGCCAGGAAGCAGATGGTGGCCACGATGCCCGCCACCACCGGCCGCGCCAGCCCCTCGTCTGCCACGTCTGGTGGTGGGAAGAAGTCTGACGCACACAAAGGGCAGTCTTAGGGCAAACACACTGGCACAGTGCAGAAACAGTAGCAAATATTATGACTATAATTAATGTTTGAATATGGTATGCTGTCCATTTCAATGTAGATTCATAGGCTGGATTTTCATAAGATTACATGGATTCAATAATGTTCTTAGAATTTACATAATAAACAATATTATTGAGTAGTGCATGTTACAGTAAGTTATTCGGCAGCATAAATACTGTAGATCCTACACTGAACAGGTTAATAAAAGTCAGACGTTTATCAACCTCAAATTGAGAATAAATAGGCTATTAGCATAATGTGCTTACTTTGCCTTGACTTGGACCATTACCGTAATTATAGTACTCGAATCATGTAATTAGAAGCTGAATAATGAATAATTTTGGGGTTTTGTGAGCATTAGGCAGAGTGTAACCCATACCCTAAACTCTCATAGAGATTGTGGCATTAGCGATGCTTTAACAAAAATACTGTATAGTATAATAACTTTTTAAATAGAAAAAAGAGTATACACAGCTATTATACAGTAATTTCAGTTACTACTCAGGTTTCTAGTGTCTGTTGAACTCATTATCAGACTAGCATCTGCTTGATCCGAGGACTGAACTGTGTTTCTATCAGAAGTATTATGATTGTCTCTTGTGGGTGTGAAGAGACTGCTGCTGTTGTCGATCGTGGGCATGTTCTGTCCAGCATTTTTTCAGTTTCAATGAGAAATGGCAGTAGCTAGGGTGAAAATTGTTTGACTTTATGTGTTAGGCTTTGAACTAGCTTTACTGACAGATTAGCAAAGCAAGCTAACTGTACTAGTTATGCAAACCCAACAGAGCACCCAGCGATCTCTGCTACTTCCTTCCAAGCTATATTTTTCTTCATAATGTCTCTATACACATTTAATGAGAGATGATATATGAAATTGTATGTTTTTCTGGTACGTTTTCGCATGTCAAACAGTGAATGAGAACTGACTGCAGGTAGGAACTGAATTTACAAGTGGGGAACTGAAGAAACTTCAGACCACAGGAGCCATAGTAATCAATTGAGCCAATTGTCTGGATTTGTCATACTTAATTAGCATATAATTAACGAAATCTCAATTCAAATATTGTTTTGTTGCTTGTCGTTGACGCTGAATTCACGGCTCTGTGTTGTGAGCATAGAAAATTAACTTCTGTGTCACTTTTTTTGCTTGCTCGTGTGATTGTAGAGTTACTTGAGTGAGCTGTGTCATGTCCTCATTGCTCATGAATCCCACGATTAGCATACTTCAGCATTAAGCTAAATACTAATGCAACATGTAAAATGACATAAATCTTAAAATTAGTTAGGTATAATCTGAGATTTTGACAAGACAACTCCAAACAAGCATAGCTCCTCCCTTTAGTGTCCCCTTTAAAGCCAAAATACATGCATGTGCTTTCCCTACGTTAGATCCAGACTTATACATGCCTTCCTTGGTTGGATGCTGATGATCACGTGTTTTTTCTTCCATTTACTGAGGCCTGGGGTGCCACAAAGGCTTCATCTTTAAGGAGACAATTTATTGTGTTTTGCCAAATATTACAAAAAATTCTTCTGCCTTAAAAATGACTGACTTATCCAAAGTGACATCCGGAAGTGAAATTTACAAAAATATCCACTTCCTGAAAAAAATATGTCGGTTGAGATACAGTTCCATTACTTATTAGCAATATTAGTCTTGTAACTCTAAAACTACCAGGTTAACGTTGCCACCATATGGCAGCCGAACCTTATGGATCTCTTAACAAGGTGACATTGTGCTTTCCTGAGTGAACTATGATCATACCATTCTCCAAAACTCCATTTTACATTTTATGGTAAATAAAACAACAATTAAACAAGCCAGCTAATGTGCAACAATGAACAATTACACTTTTGTTTCCCATCCAGAACATTCACATGTATTTTAAAAAACAGGGGTTATGTGAAAAATGTTGTGCATAGGTATTCTTGAAAACAGTTTTAAGCAAGTATGTGGGAAAAGGCTGAATTGCAAACACAGAGATATACATGAAAAGAATGTAAATTTAGATAGAAATTGTTGTAGTTCAACACTATATCCAGCAGGTGGCAGTACAGTATCACAAATATGCAGATCAGCTTACTTACTTTGTGACTTTCAATATCTATAATAAAATTACATATACAGGTGCATCTCAATAAATTAGAATGTCGTGGAAAAGTTAATTTATTTCAGTAATTCAACTCAAATTGTGAAAATCGTGTATTAAATAAATTCAATGCCACAGACTGAAGTAGTTTAAGTCTTTGTTTCTTTTAATTGTGATGATTTTGGCTCATATTTAACAAAAACCCACCAATTCACTATCTCAACAAATTAGAATATGGTGACATGCAAATCAGCTAATCAACTCAAAACACCTGCAAAGGTTTCCTGAGCCTTCAAAATGGTCTCTCAGTTTGTTTCACTAGGTAAGCCACAAACATTCATTGCCAAAGACGCTGGCTGTTCACAGAGTGCTGTATCCAAGCATGTTAACAGAAAGTTGAGTGGAAGGAAAAAGTGTGGAAGAAAAAGATGCACAACCAACCGAGAGAACCACAGCCTTATGAGGATTGTCAAGCAAAATCAATTCAAGAATTTGAGTGAACTTCACAAGGAATGGACTGAGGCTGGGGTCAAGGCATCAAGAGCCACCACACACAGACGTGTCAAGGAATTTGGCTACAGTTGTCGTATTCCTCTTGTTAAGCCACTCCTGAACCACAGACAACGTCAGAGGCGTCTTACCTGGGCTAAGGAGAAGAAGAACTGGACTGTTGCCCAGTGGTCCAAAGTCCTCTTTTCAGATGAGAGCAAGTTTTGTATTTCATTTGGAAACCAAGGTCCTAGAGTCTGGAGGAAGGGTGGAGAAGCTCATAGCCCAAGTTGCTTGAAGTCCAGTGTTAAGTTTCCACAGTCTGTGATGATTTTGGGTGCAATGTCATCTGCTGGTGTTGGTCCATTGTGTTTTTTGAAAACCAAAGTCACTGCACCCGTTTACCAAGAAATTTTGGAGCACTTCATGCTTCCTTCTGCTGACCACCTTTTTGAAGATGCTGATTTCATTTTCCAGCAGGATTTGGCACCTGCCCACACTGCCAAAAGCACCAAAAGTTGGTTAAATGACCATGGTGTTGGTGTGCTTGACTGGCCAGCAAACTCACCATACCTGAACCCCATAGAGAATCTATGGGGTATTGTCAAGAGGAAAATGAGAAACAAGAGACCAAAAAATGCAGATGAGCTGAAGGGCACTGTCAAAGAAACCTGGGCTTCCATACCACCTCAGCAGTGCCACAAACTGATCACCTCCATGCCACGCCGAATTGAGGCAGTAATTAAAGCAAAAGGAGCCCCTACCAAGTATTGAGTACATGTACAGTAAATGAACATACTTTCCAGAAGGCCAACAATTCACTAAAAATGTTTTTTTTATTGGTCTTATGAAGTATTCTAATTTGTTGAGATAGTGAATTGGTGGGTTTTTGTTAAATGTGAGCCAAAATCATCACAATTAAAAGAACCAAAGACTTAAACTACTTCAGTCTGTGTGCATTGAATTGATATAATACACGAGTTTCACAATTTGAGATGAATTACTGAAATAAATGAACTTTTCCATGACATTCTAATTTATTGAGATGCACCTGTATATCATGTTTTAATTGACATAGAAACTGTAGTAAAGTATAGAAAGGCATTTAACATTTCCACTGACCTGTACTGGAGACCCCAACTACATTACTGGGTTCACTGATGAGGTCCTCCATGACTGCCATAACTCTGAATTCATACCATACCTCCTGTAAACACACACAATTTATAAATTCGCTAATTCAGGTGGCTAGCAGCTTAGGTCTAATATCATACAAGAGGAAAAAAAAACACTTAAAACAGATTCCTATGGCACTGGGATCACATTTCACTGTGAATTTTCAGCATTTGGGGGGAAAAGTCTACAAATTCATTGGCTCTTAATGAGGAAACAGGCAACATTACAGGGGTGGGTCATGGTGGATCCAGAGTCTATCCACGGAACACTGGGCATGAGGCAGAAATAAACTCTAAATAGGACACCATTCCATTACAGGGTATTACACACACATGCTTATTCACACCTAGGGGCAATTTAGAGTAGCCAGCCCACCTACTGACATGTTTTTGGGAGGTGGGAGAAAACGGTACAACCTGGAGGAACCCATGGGGAGAATGTGTGAAACTCTGCACAAACAGTAACCTGAGCTCAGGATCAAACTACTGAGCTACTGCCCCACCCATAATAATAATAATAATAATAATAATAATAATAATAATAATAATAATAATAATAATAGAAGGAAAATTTATATTATTTGTTTGTTTGTTTGTTTTTGTTTGTTATTCTTTTATAAGTGCCTTTCAGTGTACCCAACAAGGACACTGTACAGATACATCACATATACATAATAAGCATGTAATAATAAAATAAAGAAAATTGAATCAAATAAAAACATGTAAAAAAAAAAAAAAAATATATATATATATATATATATATATATATATATATATATATATATATATATATATATAATTATTTTTTTTAAATAAAAAAAAATAATATAAAAAAATAAGAAAAATGTATGTCTAGATAAACAGACAAAAAAAAAATGGAGGGCACAATAAGACAGATACATATGAGTCATTAGTTTAAGTGGGAAAACAAGCTGGATAAGAAGAGAGGTGCAAGCAGATGGTGAGAAAGAGTGTTCCACAGTTTTGAAGTAGCCACTCCTTTAAACTCCATCACACGTCCTTCAGAGTGACAAGAAGCCTTTATGGATCTCCCTAGTGACGAACATATAGCAAGTAAGCACTATGTAAATATGCTGTGTGACACAGCTGCTTTAAAAGAAACGGATGATTCTGCACTTTCTCTGGACATGTCTGAGAAATGGTATGCGAATTCCACTTTATAGGATCCCGCATTGTCGGATGTTCTGTCAGCTGACATCAGTCACGTGTTTACCTGAATCAGATCTCTGGCCAACAGCTCGGTCTCTCCTGCAGGGATTGCATCATCCAGGACGTCCCACCTCTCGCCGAGGCGGAACTCCATGATGTAATGATCGATCGGCGACGTGTGATTGGCTGGAGGGATCCATGTTAGCAGGACTCCCTGTTGTGTCCGGTTGGCTGTGAGGCACCGTGGTGGGGTAAGCAGCACCAGAGGTTCGGGGGTACTTATAGGAAATACTGTGTGAACAAAAACACGGTGTGCGTTCAAACCCCCAATCAACACAGGACATATTTCAAGCAGGTCTATAGTAGAGATGGGCATGAGTAGTCAAATAAACCAGTAGTGAATTTTGCAGACTGAATTTCTTTGGCATGCCACAAAATTAAATTAAGGCCAACAGCTTATGTATGAAACTAATGTTTGTCTACCTTAAAGGATCTTTGACGGGGTATGAGACAGCAGGTTTGTTGGCCTGCAGTAATGACCAAATGCAGTCATGGGTGCCAATACTTTAATAGAGCAAACTCTTCTTTCTGTGGATTAACGCCAAATGCAATTCTACCAGGCATATAGTGCACTACGTAGGTTCTATCCTTGACTGTATATCATATTTATATAGTGAATATGAAGTCATTTCGAAGTCGACCTAACTTGAAGATAGTGTTCGAAATGTAACATCTAGCCAAATACAAGTAACGAGAAAGTGCTACTGTGGATAAATAAATAAAACATGTCTGAAACATTAAAAATGATAATAAAATATTTCCTTTTTTACTTTTCTTTGCTTAACTGAATGACAATTTTCTTATTTGTTTAGGTAATTTAACTACTGCTTGTCTGAGGCATAAATCCTAACATAATTCATATCCTAATACTTAATATTTATATTAATAATAATAAGCTTGCTAAGTTACTTATTTCTTTTATTCAATAAGCTGGCTAGATTTTTTTTTTGTTTATTGAATTGGGCCAAAATAATTTCATGCAAGCATCATACTGTTCATTTTTACTACTAATCTTTTTCTGATCTTTTTTTTAGTTCTAATTTAATTTTTTTGTTTAAGTACTTTGACAACAAAAATGCCTCACATCACTAGTCTATTTGCTATTAGACAGCCCACCTAGAGTGTTCACAGTGACGACCTCGCTGAAGGGGCCCGTGCCCAGCTTGTTTTGCGCCAGGACGCTGAACTGGTAGGCCGTCTCAGACTCCAGGCCCTGCACCAGCAGCCAGTACTGCATGCTTGGCACGGGCATGGAGAGCCAGTCATGCGAGCCTAGCTGCTCCCTCTTCACCCTGCAGGGAGAGCAACATGTGCAGGAAAAAGGGAGTTTAGCTCTGAACCTACACACACACACACACACACACACACACACATAAACACACACACACACACACACACACACACACACACCTCCTCAGATAACGATCGCCATGTCACTCATAGTATTGATGAAAGCGTTGCCTGCAGCTAGACAAAAAGACATGGCCTATTTAGCTTAGGGTAAGTGCTGAGGAATTTGCCAGACTTCTAACAGAGTAACAACGGCATGCATCTTCCAATGCCTATAAAAATAAGTCTTCATATCGTACGTGCCGTGCATACAGCCTCACTCTCTCGCTGTTAGAAGTGTCCTTGGGATGAGCTAGAACAGGACGTGTTTTATGCATTAGAACAATAATCAGAACAAGTGCATTAGTGTAAAACAGGATCAGTTGTGGAATCATAAGAGTTGTCACTGACAGCAAGTAAACACAGCCATAAATCCAGGTGACAGACATGCGCGGAGAACTGTGAACGCGTGTATGATGGGGCCGAGGGCCCAGGAACAGGACATGAATCAAAGTGTGCTTACTGTGCGCTTACTGTCAGCGTGCTCGGCTCTGATATACTGTCTGCCGCATGCATGGATCGGAGTCTTATTTCACTAGCCGAACCACAGTCATCCATCCAGGAGAGTTAGGAGGGGGAGAGAGAGTGAGCAGCATTCACGTTCTGCTGATGTTATCTCGTATGTTTCTGTCACTGCCTCATGAACATGAAGGTCTACTGAATAAACACTTTATTAGATACACCTACCATTTTTTTTTTTTTTTTTGCACAGTGTGACAGCCGTGATCTACCTCGTCCATCAATGGAATGGGATCACCATAGGACCACCACTGACCACAGTGTGTGTGGTGGTGATACAAGTGTTATCAGGCATGATGATTTATTAGACACACCTAACCTTTGAAGTAAAGTTCTTTATTTATTTTTTTTTAAATGAACAATTTGTACATTTTAATTGTCCTCTACCCTTTAGAAGTCTCACTTTCTGACCACAGCACAGATGTTGGATGGATATTATTGGTTGGTGGACTATTTCTAAACCCACCAGGTATACTGAAATGTTTACAGATCTCAACAACACTTATACAATCATACTACTGCTACCCCTGATATCACAGGGGTGGACAAATCAGTAGACAAGCAAATTGTCACTGGCTGTTTGTAGTTGCAAGTAGGTTCACCAGTGAGAGAAAGAAAATAAACCCTATTTCCTACTGATTTTTCCAAAACAAAAGTTTTCATTTGGTGTATATGTTTAAACCTAATGCGCTTCACGGTGGTGCAATGCAACTCGATGCAGTGATCTGGCTGACAGTCGAAAATTTTCCACTAGGTGGATTACTTAACTGTCGTGCGTGAACATATCGTTTCAGAACAGTTACGTGGAATCCATGACAAAACGGTCATATAACTCTCCTGCTAGCACAACACACACAGCAGGTCACCTCGATGTTAAACATGTTGTGAGAAAGGAAGAGGCTAGCTTGCTCTTTAGACTTGAATAGTATATTTATTTGTGATGCGAGAACCATTGCAGCACATAGCCGAAACGTCCGCCAGCCACTTTTTGTTGAGATTGCATCTACGATGTGCTATATGAAAATATTTATGTCCTTTCACTGGGAATTCATATAGGTGTTTATTTCCCTTTGTTCATTTTCATCTGTATTAACACATAACTAGCTCACATATATGCTGGTCATATGTTATTACATTGCTTTGCTACCATTTTATTTTAGCCTATTCAGGGCACACGCACTTGCCCAGTGGGCTAGCTAATAAATTTATCAAATGTCCACTCCTGAATATAACTTGAATATGAAATCTGAAAAACTAAATTACTCATAATATGTTTTTTTTTTTTTTTTTTTTTTTTACCATTCTTATTCCTTAAAAATATCATACACAATAAGAGAATATTATCCAATATCCAATATTCCTTTTTCCCATTTGGGAGTGAGTCATATCTGTGCCCGTGCAGACAGAGTGTACACCGCCACAGTGGTCAGCTATCAACGCTTTTCCGATGTACCGGACGCGACAGCAACATGCCAAGTGCCTACATCAATAGGCCTGGCGTGGACTGCTGTGGAGAGCCACAGAGGACATCTTTAAAGGTTAGAGAGGAAGTCTATTCATACAGAACCTTTAAAGTATGAGTCATTGAGCTTCTCTCTTCCACCGACACCTTTAGTCAGTTCTTGGCAATGGCCTGCGCTCAGTAGGGCACCTGCTGCTTACAAATCAGGCCAGGATATGCTGGAGCCAGAATGAGGCGGAAAGGTGAACAGAACGCTGCTTGCAGTCAGAAGGACGGACACTCTGGCCTCTTCTCATCCTGAAGCTGTTCTTTTAGCTTGTGGCGTGGGGATGTATTGGCATGATGCCACACTTCGGGGCAGTGGTAGCTCAGTGGTTAAGAAGTTGGGCTACTGATCGGAAGGTCGTGAATTCAAACCCCAGCACCACCAAGCTGCCACTGTTGGGCACTTGAGGAAGGCCCTTAACCCTCAACTGCTCCCCAGGCACTGGGGAAAAATGGCTGCCCACTGCTCTGGATGTGTTCACGGTTTGTAGTGTGTGCACTACCTTGGATGGGTTAAATGCAGAGGACAAATTCCAAGTATGGGTTACCATACATTGGTCTTCACATGTCACTTTCACTTTCAAACAGTTGCTCGAGGAAGCAAAAGCGCCTTTATATATGTGTGTACGAGTGTGTTTGTAATTATGCTGCATTATTGGAAGGACTCGGAGATTAGGTGTGTGGTCTTAATCTGATTGGAGGTGAGAGCCTGCAGAGTGAATACTAATGGTGTCCTCATGAGCCTGTGACTGCCTCTTGGACACACACAATCACATAAACCAGCATGGATGGCTTTCCTGTTCTTCATTCTACCTCTACTCCATCTCCTTATTTCCCAGATCTCTCAGCCTTTGGGTCTAACTAACATTCATAACACCTTGTCACAATCTACAATTGCTGTGTGCTTGGTAAATACTGCATTGTGGATTTAAATATTATAAAACTGGATGATTATTAGTTATAAATGGCTGGTCAAATAGGCACACATTATGTTTTTATTTCATATTTGCATGAGTAAAGAGGGTGTCTGGTTTGCTGCATGAACAGTATTATGGATTGCTTATTTGGTGAGGACAATAACTGTGGTTCTAACAGCTATAAAGGCTAGACCATAGGATGACTATTAAAGAGATGCAATTAGCCATATCCGATGGCTAACCATCAAAACGTTATCAAGAGAATAAGAGGCACACAGGAAAGGAAGTTCACAAAAAGAGGAAGAGAAGAAACAATTACAAAACAGAAATATGGACATTTTACATTTCTCCTTCTAATTTCATCATTCCAATAAAAGTCGTTTAATGTTACTGTGCCACTATATTTGTTAGCTTGCTAGATAGCTAGCTAGAACATATCTACACAGCTCACAAGCAAATGTTTAATTTGTCAGTAATGCTTCATTTAAATCATTGTTTAACACCTAACGATAACTTATAGAGAGTTGCAGTATCATGGCATCATCATTAGTTTAGTTTGCATTGTCTGATCCTTACTGCATTCATTTAAGCTTCATTCATGCCGTCCTTTTATTTAGTGTACCTGCTTGGACCTGCAAAAACAAAGTCGCAAGTGCACTGCGAAGCAAGTTTCCATTCTATAGGAAAGAAAGGACATAGAGCTATAGAATGCTGATATTCGTACTGAATATCGCTGGCAACTATAGCAGGGCAGGAGCAGAGCCAGGGGCAAGCGCAGGCAGCAGGCACATGATAGAGAGCAAGAAAAAATGGAGGCAGGTCAGCCACGAAGCGTGCTGCTAGTTAATTAAGCCCAGGCAACAGCTTGGCTAGAAGGATCTGGTCATTCTCAGGGCAAAAAACAACAACATTCAAGCACCTAATAATCTCTTCTAACAGATGATCTACTTTGTGACCATAACGCATATAATACAGGTCCAACATTGCTTTCCTATTTCCCCATGTTTACTGTTTAAAAGGTCATTCATTTTTGCTATACTTACATAGTGGAAGGTGCAGCTTCACTTACTGTAGCACAACTTGTGGGCTTCACTGGATTTGTGAGAGAAGTCTGCACATTAATATGTCAAATTCATGCATATCTCCAAATTAATTGTGATGATACTATAACTGGATGGAGTACCCTTCTCTGGGTCATTCCGACATGAGCTACACTGTATGGCCAAAGGTTTTTGGACACCTGACCCTTACATCCATATGTTCTTTTTGAGCATCCCATTCCATTCCCATTCCTTCGCTGTTATAATAACCTCCACTCTTCAGGGAACGCTTTCCACTAGATTTTTAGAGCATGGCTATGGGGATTTGTGCTCATTCAGCCACAAGAGCATTAGTGAGGTCAGGCACCGATGTTGGGTGAGGAGGCCTGGGGTGCAGTCAGCATTCCACTTCATCCCAAAGGTGTTCAGTGAGGTTGAGGTTAGGGCTCTGTGCAGGCTACTCGAGTTCTTCCACACTAACCTTGGCAAACCATGTCTTCATGCAGCTCACTTTGTGCACAGGGGCATTGTCATGCTGGAACAGATTTGGGCCTCTTAGTTCCTGTGAAGGGAAATGTAAAGCTACAGCATACAAAGACATTCTATACAATTGTGTGCTTCCAACTTTGTTGCAACAGTTTGGGGAAGGCCCATATATGGGTATGATGGTCAGGTGTCCACAAACCTTTGGCCATATATTGTATGTGAATAGATGCTTCTGACTGATGCATTATGTGAGCACTACCTTCGTCCAAAATGTCCCGTTTCTCGAGAAAACATTGTGTACTCTGATGAACATTTACTCCACACACACAGTAATTACTTAAGCACCTTGCAGTTAATATATATTTATTTATTTATATTTACAGATTTTTACATATTATATATATATATATATATATATATATATATATATATATATATATATATATATATATATATATATATACATAAAATTATTTTTGAGCATGGCTTGTAAGCCTCTTCATGTTAGATTTGCAATTTCCTCATGACCTCTTAGAGAACCTTAAAACACTTAGCTGTGGGTGAGTTCATTTAAATGCTGTTCCTACTGGCTAGGCATATGGCACAGGACTACTCTTAAGTAAATAACCTGAAAATGTTATTACTTTTCACTGGGATGAAGTGTTTAAAGGCAAGACTAATTGCACACTATCCTACAACAGTTTTCTCTTGCTAATACAGTGATTTGTATGCAGAACGACACCGTCGGGGGTTGTGTCAGGCCGTTCTTTTCGACGCGGCTTTACGGTTATGTACCATCGATGAATGGTAATCCTGTTGCCAGAAATCACGGCTGTCACAGGACTGCCTGAAATGACCCAGCAGTTTATTTTTTGTCCCAGTTCTGTAAAACTTTGACTAAAACTGAGAGTGATTACATTTATTATATGTAATTATCATACTGAGCTCAGTCAACTAAGGTGTCATACTTGTTTAAAAGGAGCCATAGGTATTTCTTTTATATTCCTTCAATTGAAATTTGATCGAGTAGGTATAATTACTTATAAGTAATAGTCCAATTCTGCCAATGCACATTCTACAGATTACAGTACCTATGCTGACCCTCATTCAACACCAGCATCCGTTCAGCAGCAGCAGCGAAATTCAAGGCTCATATGTGGCAAACTTCTCAGAGCCAGAGAGCTGATCAAGGATCACTTCTGACCACCCCTGGAAAACGATCCTAGATGAGCACTCTTACTCGAGGGAAAGAAAGTTAGGAAAGGAAGCAAAAAGCAAAGCATGCTGGGATCACTCACACATGGCCGTACCAGACTGAGAATGTCTGCTCGAAGCCGCCATCGTAGCCTGGCTCCCATGAGACGTTGGCCGAGGTCGTCGAGACCGAAACGTGGATGTTTTTGGGGGCGTGAGGGCTTGTGCCTGCAGAGAGTGAACACTGTGTTAAAACAGACTCCTAAAAACACACACACACACACACACACACACACACACACACACACACACACACACACACACACATATATATATATATATATGTGTGTGTGTGTGTGTGTGTGTGTGTGTGTGTGTGTGTATGTTTATATATATATACAGGTGCATCTCAATAAATTAGAATGTTGTGGAAAAGTTCATTTATTTCAATAATTCAACTCAAATTGAGAAACTCGTGTATTAAATAAATTCAATGCACACAGACTGAAGTAGTTTAAGTCTTTGGTTCTTTTAATTGTGATGATTTTGGTTTACATTTAACAAAAACCCACCAATTCACTATCTCAACAAATTAGAATATGGTGACATGCCAATCAGCTAATCAACTCAAAACACCTGCAAAGGTTTCCTGAGCCTTCAAAATGGTCTCTCAGTTTGGTTCACTAGGTAAGCCACAAACATTCATTGCCAAAGAAGCTGGCTGTTCACAGAGTGCTGTATACAAGCATGTTAACAGAAAGTTGAGTGGAAGGAAAAAGTGTGGAAGAAAAAGATGCACAACCAACCGAGAGAACCGCAGCCTTATGAGGATTGTCAAGCAAAATCGATTCAAGAATTTGAGTGAACTTCACAAGGAATGGACTGAGGCTGGGGTCAAGGCATCAAGAGCCACCACACACAGACGTGTCAAGGAATTTGGCTACAGTTGTCGTATTCCTCTTGTTAAGCCACTCCTGAACCACAGACAACGTCAGAGGCGTCTTACCTGGGCTAAGGAGAAGAAGAACTGGACTGTTGCCCAGTGGTCCAAAGTCCTCTTTTCAGATGAGAGCAAGTTTTGTATTTCATTTGGAAACCAAGGTCCTAGAGTCTGGAGGAAGGGTGGAGAAGCTCATAGCCCAAGTTGCTTGAAGTCCAGTGTTAAGTTTCCACAGTCTGTGATGATTTGGGGTGCAATGTCATCTGCTGGTGTTGGTCCATTGTGTTTTTTGAAAACCAAAGTCACTGCACCCATTTACCAAGAAATTTTGGAGCACTTCATGCTTCCTTCTGCTGACCAGCTTTTTGAAGATGCTGATTTCATTTTCCAGCAGGATTTGGCACCTGCCCACACTGCCAAAAGCACCAAAAGTTGGTTAAATGACCATGGTGTTGGTATGCTTGACTGGCCAGCAAACTCACCAGACCTGAACCCCATAGAGAATCTATGGGGTATTGTCAAGAGGAAAATGAGAAACAAGAGACCAAAAAATGCAGATGAGCTGAAGGGCACTGTCAAAGAAACCTGGGCTTCCATACCACCTCAGCAGTGCCACAAACTGATCACCTCCATGCCACGCCGAATTGAGGCAGTAATTAAAGCAAAAGGAGCCCCTACCAAGTATTGAGTACATGTACAGTAAATGAACATACTTTCCAGAAGGCCAACAATTCACTAAAAATGTTTTTTTTATTGGTCTTATGAAGTATTCTAATTTGTTGAGATAGTGAATTGGTGGGTTTTTGTTAAATGTGAGCCAAAATCATCACAATTAAAAGAACCAAAGACTTAAACTACTTCAGTCTGTGTGCATTGAATTTATTTAATACACGAGTTTCACAATTTGAGTTGAATTACTGAAATAAATGAACTTTTCCACGACATTCTAATTTATTGAGATGCACCTGTATATATATATATATATATATATATATATATATATATATATATATATACACACACACACACACACACACACACAGTGGGTATAGAAAAGAATCACCCCCCTTTAAAATAATCACATTTTGTTGCGTTTCAACCTGAAATGAAGAAGGACACAGTTTTTATCCAGCTGTATTTACTCAGTGCAACTTAACTTAACTTACTTAATACTTACTTAACACTTAACACCAACATGCCATAAAATAAATAAATAAATTAAAAAAACAGAATCACTGAGTTGGAAAAAGGATCACCCCCTTGCTTTAATTTGCCTTAATTTTTTAATTACAGCCTTTAGTCTGTTGGGATATGTCTCTACTAACTTTGCACATCTAGACATTGCAATATTTGCCCACTTTTCTTTGCAGAACTGCTCAAGTTCAGTTAAATTTGATGGTGACCTTTTGTGGACTGCAGTCTTCAAGTCATTCCACAGATTTTCAATGGGGTTTAAGTCTGGGCTCTGACTAGGCCATGCAAGGACATTCACCTTTTTCTCCTTCAACCACTGTGTGGTCAGTTTTGCTGTGTGCTTTGGGTCATTGTCATGTTGGAAGGTAAACCTTCTTCCCATTGACAACTTTCTGGCAGAGATCAGCAGATTTTCCTCAAGAATTTGATGGTATTTTGCCCCAACCGTTTTCCTTCTATCCTGACAAGTGCTTCAGTCCCTGCTGCAGAGAAACACCCCCATAACAGGATATGACCACCTCCATGCTTTACTGTAGGAATGGCGTTATTTGGATGGTGAGCTGTATTGGATTTCCGCCAAACATATCATTTGGTGTTGAGGCCAAATAATTCATCTGACCATAACACCTTTTTCCATGTGGTCTCAGAATCTTCAAGGTGCGTTTTGGCAAAGCTCAGTTGTGGTTGGCTTTTTTCTTGCAACCCTCCCATACAAGCCACATTTGGGGAGAATTTGTGATATTGTTATATTGTTGTCACATGCACACAATGACACATAAATTCCTGCAACTGCTTCAGAGTTGCTGCAGGCCTCTTGATAGTCTCTCTGACCAGTTTCCTCCTGGCTCTTTCATCCACTTTGGATCCAGGGAGGGTCTGTGTTGTACCAAATACCTTCCACTTCTTAATAATAGACTTCACTGTGCTTCTAGGCATTGATAAAGCCTTTGAATATTTTTTTGTATCCATCTCCTGACTTGTGCCTGTCCACAACTTTATCCCAAAGATCTTTTGACAGTGCCTTGCCACCCATAGTTGATTGTTTGCTTCAGTTGCACTACAAAATGCTCCAGGAAAGCTCTTTTCATACTGAGCTAATCAAAATGACCATAGCTGATCACAGCTGAAAGTCAAATGGCTTTGTGTGCCATTGAGAAGGTGATAGCTACACCTTATTGAATTTACAAGTCATTTTTAGGAAGGGGATGATCCTTTTTCCAACTCAGTGATTCTGTTTTTTTTTTTTTTTTTTTTTTTTTTCTGACATGTTGGTGTTATATCTTTCACTTGAATGTTATAAGTTGCACTGAGTAAATACAGCTGGATAAAACAAAAACTGTGTCCATCTTCATTTCAGGCTGAAAGCAACAAAATGTGATTATTTTAAAGGGGTGTGATTCTTTTCTATACCCACTGTATACAGTACTGTGCAAAAATTTTAGGCATCCTATTTTTTTAGTACAAACTTTGTTATAATTTTTTTTATTTTATGACTTCTACATTATCAAGTCAGTACAAAAAACATTTTAGATTCCCAAACATTAGTTTTCTAGCACAAAATTAAATGTTACAGAAAAATGTTTGTATGTCATTAAAGAAAGCAGCATATTACATAAAAGACCACTTTTCAGACAAAAAACACAATGAAGGCTGCTGGGTTTTGCTGCAAAAATAAGAAGCAAGAAGCAAAATCTCCAGAACAACTGTGGCTGGTTATGCTAGATGGTCAATATAACTTACCAGCTAATTTCCTTATAATACTGCGCAAATTATAAAACAGACTATTTTTATTTTAATTTTTATTTTTTTGTCACAGCAGATATTGACTTTGTTTCATTTACTACTGTTTACTGCTCTTTACAGTATTTTAAAAGAAATGTAGAAACATTTAATTTCATTAATTTCAAGCACTGATAATTAAATTACAGTCCCAGATTAATAATAAAAGACTCACTTTGACTGCACCTTACGGTTCTGTTACTCACTGCCTTTAGGCATATTGTTTTACTTATGTTTACTTTGATCATGTCATTTTAATTTGACATTACAGATCTTACTTGTGTACCACTGTGCATCACTGCGTCTACATTGCGAGTGAGGAGCAACGTGGCCTCGTTACTAATAGATCACTTACAGCACGCTCCCGTTATAATAAACCACAGAATTTACATTGCAAGCATGCAAATACAGCATATAATGACAATAAACTTGAATTAAACCTTTTAAGCAATTCGCACCAATTTCCCCAACCCCTTGCACACAGTAGAGCATTTTGGATATAAGCATAAGTTTTGCGCTCGTGCATCACTGTCATGCTTCTGTACTACAGAAGCTCCGCTTTGCAAAGTTTTTCAGGTCATAGACATATAAATTTATATGTCCCAAGTCCTCTAAGGCAGGGGAGCATTTTATATTAAATGCTGCGAAGAAGATTTAATATAAAATGCTCCCCTGCCTTAGAGGACTTGGGTCACACACTTTTTTCTGCTGTCACTTGATGATTACGTCTCTGTCTGATGGTGAATGAGGTCATGTTGGCCATAAAAGGTAACACTGACATGAACAGTAAACTGAAGAAATATTTCGTTGGTATTTTGCTAAAGCTAGCAGCGTCGCATTATGTGCGTTTGATGCCATGTGCCATCGAAAGGAAAACGGCTTATACGTCTCGTTAGCAAAAAACCACTAGTGTTCCATTTGAGACAATAATACCCTTCTAATATTCATACATTAGATGGTAGATTGCATAGTGTAAGTGCATAGTGTATAGTACGTCATTTGGGACACATCTTTTTTTGGAGTAGAAGTAACACCCCGTGCCGTTCTCAGACCTACTAATTGATAATGAGATTCGTTGACACATGCACAAAAAGAGAATTGAAGACACATACACAGATTGATTCAATTATGCTGTTATCTCTTAGCTGAGATTAGCAGGCTTGTCATACAGACAGCATCTTTTAGAATCACTTACAAATAATGTGCCTTAAAAGCCAATTAAATATACAGCTTTGTACAGGAACATGCACCGGGTGGATTTTCTGGAGGAAAAATATTATAAGTGACGAAAACAAGAGACAAGCTGGCCCAGAGAACTGGTGTTAAACTCCTGCAAATTACCAGGGTAAATGCTTCCAGGCATGCTATTCAGAATTCCCATCACAGTGCCCTATCTATTTGCATTTACGAGCAGCGGGGAAGCACATTGTACCACAAACAAGACCACTGGGCAGCAGAGTGAAAGCAAGGCTGCTGCCCATGGAACAACAACCCCAGCTCTGTGTAGTGCTCCCTTTCAGCCAAAATAAAGCTCTCACAAATCAAATTAGACTGTGCGCCTTCTTGTGTACACTTTCAGCTGAAGTAAACACTTACTCATCTGTAATATTCAAATGAAAACTCTGTGCACCGCTGACCCGGCAAATTACACTTGCCAGGCGCTACAATTTACAGACTAAGCTTTTGGCTCATCAAACCATGTGGATACAGCAATCCTGCCTTTAAACACAGTGAATCAAAATCAGTCTGTACCCTACATGAACTTAATCATCACACAGGAAAAGCAATGTTAGCCCACACTGGTGCATCATTTGCTTGAGTCACTAGCTGTGCTTGCTCATACCGATTACGAGGAGGCGCGTGCTGGCAGTGATGCTCGTGGCAACATTGGAAGCGACACACTCCCACTCCCCATGGTCCTCCTTGCTGAGAGATTTGAACTGTAAGCTGCCTCTTGGTAGGACGTTGTGCTTGCCCCTGCTGGGCTTCCCTACCTTTGCCAGAGAGAGAGATCAAGAAAGAGAGACAGAGAGAAAAGAAGAATGCAAGAGAGAAAAGTGAAGAAGAAGAAGAAGAAGAAGAAGAAGAAGAAGAAGAAGAAGAAAAAGAAGAAGAGAAAATGAGAGGGAGAGCAGTTTCAATACACTGAAGGAGTTACAATGTCATTTTGAGAGACAGGAACACAAAAGGCCTAGATTGCTCTACCTGGTAGTAGATATAAAAAGTAAGACAATATGCTGAGACAACTTTCTGACTGAAGTGACGTTTTGAATAATGTTACCTTCCTCCATGTTATGCTGGGGAATGGGTCTCCTTCTGCCTCACAGGGGATGACTAGCTCTCTTCCTGCCTCCTGTCTGTACTCTCCTCCTGGAACCACCAGAAACTTAGGTGGATCCTACACATGAACAGGGAGTGAATCAGAGCAAAATCTGGTGTTTGGTATGTATATACACTCATGTGAAAAAATAAGTGGAAATGGAAATTGTTGTTTTTTGTTGTTGTTGTTTTTTTTTTACATATTTGGACAAGCAAACATTTGATCATCTTTGAAACAGTGCCTATTAATAAAGGTGATACACTCTATCAAATGACACATAAAATTAACATTTCGTAGTAATTTCCCAATTTAAATTAATCAGTCACATGGAAAAAAGTATGTACACCCTTACATTTATCACACCTTCAAATCCATAAAATTAGAATCAGGTGTTCAAGATTGGGTGCCAGTGATCAGAACCTGTCTTATTTAAAACTCTCACATCTAGTGTCTGGTGTTCCTGTTGTTATTGAGGTGTGTGGTGTCATCATGCCAAGATCTAAAGAGTTCTATAAGGCCTTCAGAAAAAAGGTTGTGGATGCCTATAAGTCTGGCAATGGATTTAAAAAGATCACCAAATTATTTGAAATACATCATTCCACTAAGGAAAATCATCTACAAGTGGCGCAGATTTCAAACAACTGCCAATTTGTCCAGGACTGGCTGTCCCAGCAAATTCAGCCCAAAAGCAGACCGTCTGATGCAAAAAGAAGTCTCCAAGAACCCCAAAATTTCATCACAGGATCTGCTAGTAAGTCTTGCAACTACTGGTGTCAAAAGTGCATGCTTCTACAGCCAGAAAGAGATTGCACAAATTTGACCTGCACGGGAGGTGTGTCAGGAAAAAGCCTTTGCTGTCTAAAAAGAACATTAAAGCAAGACTACAGTTTGCCAATGAGCATATAGGCAAAGACCAGTCTATTTGGAATAATGTGCTCTGGACAGACAAATAAAAGACAGAGTTGTTTGGCCACAGAAACAGCAGACAAGTTTGGCGCTGACCAAAGTCAGCTTTTCAGGAGAAGCAACTCATACCAACTGTGAAGCATGGTGATGGAAATGTTATGGTTTGGGGTTGCTTTGCTGCCTCAGGGACTGGACAGATTGCATTCATTGATTCAACTATGAATTCTGCATCATATCAAAGAGTGCTTGAAGATAATGTGAGGACATCTGTCCGAAAGTTGAAGCTGAACCGAAAGTGGACCTTTCAACAGGATAATTATCCTAAACACACTAGCAAATCCAACAAGGAATGGCTCAAAAAGAAGCAGTGGAGGAGTATGGTATGGCCTAGTCAAAGCCCAGATTTGAATCCCATTGAAATGTTGTGGGGGGATTTGAAACGGGCAGTACATGCAAGAAAACTCTCAAACACCTTGCAACTGAAAGAATATTTCATGGCAGAGTGGCAAAAAAAATCCAGCAAGCCGATGCCAGAGACTGGTGGACAATTATGCAAAACAACTATGAAAAGTTATTTCTGCTAAAGGAGGCAATACTAGCTTCTGAGGCCAAGGGTGTACTTACTTTTTCCACAGAAGAATATCACATCTATTGATATTTCTGTTGAATAAATGATTGAAAAAGCTATTTTTCCTTGTGGTTTTGTTCAAGTCTATCAACTTTATTAATAGGCACTGTTTCAAAGATGATCAAATGTTTGCTTGTCCAAATATGTCAAAAAAGCCAATAATTTCCATGGAGTGTAATTATTTTTTCACATGACTTTATGTATAGGGCAGCACCGAAATATCGGGTAATGACCCAAGAGACGCCAACCAAGTAATGACACAGTGGATGGCGACTGGTTAAAGACATGGGGGATACAAATCAGGTAATAACATGGGGTGAAAAGCAGGTATTGCTGTTGTGTCAATCAGGTAACAACATGGGGACACAGATGAGGTAATGACACGGGGGTTAAAATTTGTAGGTGGGGGGTGGTGGGTGGTTTGAGTGGATGGTGCAGAGTGGTTACTAGTACAGGATGTATATCAGGTGATCAGGGATGCAGATTGAGTAATGACTCAGGGATGCAGATTAGATAATGACACAAGGATGCACACTGAAAAATAACACAGGGATGCAGATCAGTTAATGATACAGGGATGCAGATGGAGGAATGACACAGAGACACAGATCAAGTAATTATGCAAGAATGCAGATTGGGTAATGACACAGGGGCACAGATGACATCCACAGTGCAGAATAGATAATGACACAGAAAGTGCGAAGTGCTGGTACTATATGTGCCTGTATTGTGTGTGAATGGCCATAGGTACATATGTGAGTACCTTTAGCACCAAGGGGGCGGGAGGGGACTGTCCCATGGTACCCAGGGCGTTGTAAGGCACGCAGGCGTAGGTGCCAAGAGAGTCCTCTGTCACCTCGGCCACTCGAATGCTCCCATCCTCCATTTGGCTCCAGCCAGGGTACTGAAACAGGAAGTACAGTGCCATTACTTCAAGCACATGAAGGAGGAACAAAACTATGAAGAGTTCATAAATTAATAAGTGTTCCCATTTCAAGGATACAATAATAATATTCACATTCTCTGAATCAGCAGTGAATCATCAACCTTCGAGAACATGATGCACGAGATCAGTTCTAAACTCTGAGTCAGTTCCACCTCACACAGTGTACTTGAAAAACTTCCAATCATTCCTAATGCCTAGTTCTACAATGTAGGGCTTATGTGAAACAGAAAACATAACAAATAAAGCATATGAGCAGGAGGCAGGTTATGACTAACCTTCTCTATCCGGAGAGGCAGACCATCTTTTTTCCACTTCACTGAAGTGACAGGTGGGTTGGCATCCACCGGGCAGCGGATGTACCCCGGCAGTCCGATGGCCACATAAATGACGGGTGGCATGTTTACCACACGGGCAGGGTCTGCCAAATACACGTGTAAGGACAGCAAGAATGTGAGAAAGAGAAGCACACTTGGTTTAGTAATGGGAGAATGTTGTATGTCAGCAGTCATTAGGCACCTCTGGTACCTTTAGGTAACAGTAGCTAAGATAGTCACCTGAATGATTAGGCAAGACACAATCTCTAATGGTGAGAATTGATATTGCACGTGCAAGTGGGCAGTTATACTGGATATCGGCATGGCTGTGATTTGGACGTAGGTAATAACAGACGTGCTGATATTCAGTATAGCTGCATGATTGCGAGTGTGATATTGCTTTTATACAACAGCTCTATAAACAAGAAATTAATATTGAGTAAGAGACAGGTATACACACAGTGAAATGTCCCAGTGCGGTTATAGGAAATACTGTATAGGCACCCTTGAAATGCCACTCGACCAATCAAATTAGTGGACTAGAACTACTTACAGCACAATGATAAAGAGAAACACGAATAACAAACACCATCACGTTTTAAAACAAGCCATGTCTGATATAATAGAAAGCAGATTATAGAATAGCAAATGCAGAGAAGTGTAATCGAAATCCTTTAACTGTGGGTAGTTTTATAAAATATGTTTCATTTATATAATGCCTTTTTCAATCACAAGAAACCTTTACAAAATCCGACAACAAGCAATCACCGTACACAAAATCAGCCTTCACTTAGGAGGAAATAAGATGAATTGCATAGTGAGTCAAAATACACAAACAGCTATGAAATTGAGCACTGAAAGGTAGGATAAACAGTACTTGTATAAAGAAATGATTTCATACGCTGTACATGAATATGGCTAGGTAAAGGTTTAAGTGCTCAATTGCTCATTCAGCCCACATTCCCATTGCCAAAAATCAGATATTTCTTTTTTAATTTTTATTTATTTATTTATTTATTTTTACGTTTTAAAGTCCCCATGAGGTTTTCTGGCTTTCTTTATGAATATGTTAGCCTTAAGGTTATATATAAGCTACTGTGCTCCAAAACAATGACAAAATTCGCATTTAGAACATATATCCGTTCAAAATTTACAGTCTCTCTCTACCACCTATACGAATCAACAATTTTGATGACATCATTCTGCACTTCAGCTTCTCATGAGATTTTCTGTCCAATGAAATGCTCTCTAGAATCTGAAGTGTCCCACCCCCAACATTATAAATATCCATGGAATTGACTGTCAATTACGGCTTAGCCCGGGCTGTGAGGTAAGCTAAACGCTATTGACTATTTAAAAACGGTGAGGAGCCACTCGATATGTCCCGCCCTGACTTCCTGTTTCAGTGGAAATTACGTCAACACATCAAATAACTTGAAACTGTGTTTCAAGGCACTTCATGGGGACTTTAAGTTTTAAGTACCACTTATGAAAGGTCTTGTATACACATCAAGGCAAATCCAGTTTGTTACAGAATTTTACATGGAGTCACCAATTTCGCTTTATTTGTTGGCTTATTCACATTGGTTGCTATAGTAACAATGCAAATTAGCTAGCTACCATTTACATTTACATTTACGGCATTTGGCAGACGCCCTTATCCAGAGCGACTTACATTTATTTCATTTATACATCTGAGCAGTTGAGGGTTAAGGGCCTTGCTCAAGGGCCCAACAGTGGCAGCATGGCGGTGCTGGGATTTGAACGCCTCCCAACGTCTTAACCACTGAGCTACCACTGCCACACCAAAATGCTACCAAAATGGAGAATTTGCCATAAGATTATGTTTTACAAAAAATCTTTGTCTGGTTATAGTTCTGAACTATATTTGGCACAGACATCAGCAACAAAAACTTTCTGTGGAAAGTAAGCTGACCAGCCACCATTTTGCTGCTCTAGATCCAGACACTCTTCTCCCATGACCTGCTATAATACTGGTTTAATTCCTATTTTTCTAGATGTAACTTCCCAATTTCAAGAATTTCCTCAAACACAATGATAAATAAAAACACGTGGAATCCGATTTGTCTGGTCAACCTGACTGGTATGTCCAGAGGTCTGGACATTTTCATCAGTCATTTTAAATATGATTGGAAAAAGACAGATTTCATGTTATATTGCCATACAAACTGCAGAAAATGTTTTTTGTTCAAAGCAGATATGCCAAAAAAAAAAAACAACAAAAAAAAAAACTGACTAAAGCTCCATGGCTTGACATGGCCAATGTAGACCAAATTGGAAAAAATTCTCATTTAATATGATTTTTTTTTTTTTTTCAGTGTAAAAATTTGTGCTACATTTATAATGAAAAAAAAAAAAAATCACAATTGGGCTACATTTTTCTGTAATGTAACTATGGTTATACCCCATGAAATTCAGGTTGTGTATCACTGTCTTTCAGTTCACACCTCCCAATCACAGCCTAGTGCAGCTCTCCGGTGTGAATACTTTGAAGAAATCCACTGATCCATCTTTATTCTTGGCAAAGTGCCTGGCTCTATTCTTAGCAGATGTGGAAGGACAGGGGGTGGAAAGTGAAGAGAAGGAGAAGCCAGCATGAGCAGCGCGTAGGGAGAAAAGAAGAAAGGAGAGGAATGAGGAGTTGAGAAGTGTTGAATACAAGTGTGGGCTAAATGTAGAACGTAGACTGTGGAGTGCAGTGCTGCCAGTCGTCTATTGGGGTCGCCAGCACCCACGCTGCTATTGCTGCCAAGTGTCTGCAGGTGACGTCACTGCAGAGAAGAGGGTTTCCACATAGGATGATGTCACCCTATCCATATCTCCCCCTCCTGTCTCTTTCTCTCCTTCCCTCTCCACATGTGCAGGGTGTCCATGCTAAGTGCTGGTGGCTGAGACCGGTTTGGGGCGGTCGGTCTGGGCTGACGTAGAGAAGATTGGACACTCCAGAGGAGAGATGGATAGGGAGATAGATAGATAGAGAAAAACCTGGGCTCATCATTAAAGTGCTGCCCGCTGCAGCACACATCTCCATTTTCTCAAAGCCACACGGGCTTCTCCACAAAAAAGACCTCCAGATGCCTCCACCAGCTGTTTAGCCTTTCAACAAGACAACCGGGGGGAGATATTGTGTAACGATAAACAAATCTATGCTATTGGATTGCTGACTAGCTTTTTAAGCATGCAAGATTCAGGAAGGATGAGTGCTGGGTAGATTGTGCTCTCTCTCTCTCTCTCTCTCTCTCTCTCTCTCTCTCTCATTCTCAGCCTCAGCTCAGCTAAACTATGATGTAATCCCTTTTCCCTCTCTCTCTCTCTCTCTCTCTCTCTCTCTTTCTAAACCAACACAATCCAATCTCACACTGGAGCCTGAAGGAGTTCAAAATGTCTGTTGCCGTGGATACCACAGTCACCACCAATAGCAAGTCGCCTCTGGACAGTTCCAATGCTCGCTTGTCCGACTAGTCACCACACCATCTCCCCAAAAGCTTTAGGCACAAAAGCTTCCTGCAGTGATTGACCACATCATGCAATTCCTCTACACATGTCCGTTAGTGTTGAGCACATGAGCCAAGACTGACTGGTCTTCTGGCTTACGGACTCAAGGTCACTGTTTCAATTCAAGCCCGGACTCCAGGGGACGAAAGAGTCATTCCAATCTGCAGGCTGCAAATAGAAAGTGGTGGGCTGAAGCAAAGAGGCCAGTAAGGGGACAATGACAGGGCTAACCTCTGAGCAGCTGCTACACAGTCTACCTAAGAGCTAATCAAGTGGCGGCCTGAAAAAAATGTCTCAAATGACCCAACAAACCGCCGCCAATTAATACAATAAGCAAAAAAAAAAAAAACTCTGAACATTCAGCATATGAAATTCATAGTGTATTTGTTATAGGCCTCACCAACATGCCATAAACGAGCAAAATAGTTTTGTAGGCTGGTTTATATTTGTCAGCACTTTCTAACAATCAGTCAATTTTATGCCATAGGACAGACGACTTCTTCAGGACAAACTACTTCACACTTTCCTTGCATATAATACATAGTTCATATAACATGAACGATAACAGGAATATTTCCACTACATTAAATGCAAGTATAAATGGACAAAAAGCACAACATATCATTCTTTAATTCATTTTAAAAAATAATTGTTGGCAAATCGCTGGTGTATAAGAGTTATAAATTACTGTTATAGGATAGTAATAAACTTCAAGGTGGTAACAGTACCTCTGCTTTGCATCAGGCCACAACACCCAGTCAATGATAATTTTCCTATAATAGCAGATCCTGTTGGGTTTTATTCCATCTTATCGCCTGTATATCACAGCACCTTTTATAATGCTACAGTGTTTTATTTTCTTAATTTTTAATCAATCATTTTCCCAGTGCATATATGTATTTTAAACATTTCTCCTTCACTTACACTTTCTTATGGAGTCAGTGTTTAAGGACACCTTTGGTTCTTTGTGTATTTGTAAATAAAAACATGATAAATTATTTGGCAGGCAGTAGAGGTGAACATACCATAATGTTACAACTTGTAGCTTAGCTAACTACAACTAAACGACTATGTAGAGGTTTGCTTGGATATAAATGTATATAACAACAGATGAGTGTAAGCAGGATGGATGATGCAACTCACATTGCACTGTCAGGTATGCTGATGCAGTGGGGGGCCGACCAAGGCTATTACTGGGGCTGCAAGTGTATTTCCCAGCATCCTCGGGCTTCACCTGTGCAATGATGAGGGAGCCATCGATGAGAATGCTCACTCTGCGCTTCAGATCACTGGAGAAAGAGAGGAAAAAGACAGATTCAGTAAAGTTTCCATTACTGTCCCGGCAAACTCATGTAAATCAAAACGTTTAATGTTAGACTTAAAAGGAATCATTGAGTAAAAATTTTAAATAACACAATTTTCCATCTACCTTACAGGTATTCGATCAGCCAAAACATGTTTGGTATCCAACACTTACTTATTTAAAAAAAGTTTATTTAGTGAAAACTCGCTTGTTTAAAACCACAGTATTAATATCTCTTGATGTTATGTTTAAAGTAATGGTTTTGCAATGCTTTATATTTATACCAGTGTGCTGTTGAATTCTCAAATCTGATTGGTCAGAAGGTGCTGATTAACTTTCTTTAACAGCAACTCTGATTCAAGTCACAGGTTTATATTAATGTGCTCGTTCCAGTATGTTATAATTTCTATAGTAACCACAAACACAGGGATGTCTATGGCAAACATGATTTCAAAAACATGTCATTGAAATGGTGAAGTTTTCTGTGAGATGTTTATTTAACATTTTTGGAACGGGTTAGTGTCAGAGCTTTGTAACATTCAGACATAAAGCTGTAACTTTGTGTTTTTTTTTCAGTAACATGACAAGCTGCATTTTTTTTTTTTTTATTTCAACAGAGGCTGGTGAGAGAATGACTTTAAAGCTGCTATAATGAAACTGATAACAGAAACTGACTTGTTTCACAGACGCTGCACAACAATAAATGTAGCTATAAATGGATAAAATGTATGTAAAATGTGTCAATTCTTAAATAAGAAAAAAAATGCATTTACTGGCAAATTGCTGTTGATGAAAATATTTCTGGACATGCCGTTATAGAAAAATAATCAGCTTAATCACACCAAACAACTGTTGATTAATTTCCTGTAACAGCATGTCGTGTTTTATTCCTTAGATAGCTTTTTGGTACATTTCCCAAATAAATTTTTGGAGGCGGGACCTATGGTGTGTAACAGTACTAAATTGCACTTAGATAGATAAATAAATAAATAAACAAACAAACAAAAAATGTATATGAATTGCTTGCTTCTGGTCTTTCCACAACATTTCTATTGGATTAAGGTCAGGACTTTGACTTGGCCATTCCAAAACATTAACTTTATTCTTCTTTAACCATTCTTTAGTAGAATGACTTGTGTGCTTGTGTTCATGGACAGATGTCCTGACATTTTTCTTTATAATTTTGCTGATAAATCAAAATTCATTGTTCCATCAATTATGGCAAGCTGTCCAGGCACAGATGCAGCAAAACAGGCCCAAACCATGATACTACCACCAGCATGTTTCACAGATGGGATAAGGTTCTTATGCTGGAATGCAGTGTTTTCCTTTCTCCAAACATAACCCTTCTCATTTAAACCAAAAATTCTATTTTGGACTCATCCATCCACAAAACGTTTTTCCGATAGCCTTCTGGCTTGTCCACATGATATTTAGCAAACTGTAGAAGGGCAGCAATGATTTGCCAAACTATATCTTTACCCAATCTTAGGAACACTCCTGATTAAAATCCAGCTGAGGATATACTGAGAGGAGTGCAGGGAAATCCAAAACAGAGCAGCTGAGTGAGTTTTTTTCATGCCTCAGCTTTCTGTCACTCTCCTGCAAAAATAAAGTGGCATAAAATCTGTTTTCTATGGAGTGTACAGGTCATGCATGAGGGAGGTTAGGATAGCATCACTACTTATAATCAGTGCTAGTGAAGACACAAGCTCCATGTCATCAGCGGAGCAAGAAGAAGAAAACAGAGGATGTCTGAGTGCAGCCTGAGCAATCTCACGCTCAGACGGAGATCAGACTGGTCAATAAAGATCAGCCTGGAACATAAATGAGCTCAGACTGGTATCACACCTGGAACACTCTACACCCTGGCTCGTAAATCTGAGTGAGCTCAGACTGAGATCAAACCTGGATCAGTGCTTAGATGACCTTTAATTTTGTTTTAATAGAAAAATGACTCTGACTCAGAATAGAAGTTCTCATTTAAAGCATTGGAGTGAGTCGTACATATAGCACTGTTTAAACATACTGTACTTAGATTAGCAATATGCATGTATTATTAGAACAACTATGAATAGACATCAATACACTAGATTTTTTTATGTTTGCAATTTTCTTTATATCTTTTTTGATGAACAGATGAACACAAGTTTGATTACCAAAACTTCTCAAGTTCAAAAGATATTGGGCAAGCTAATGACACATAATGAAGAGCCAAATTCTCTGTATCTACTGAACAATTCTTAAAGATAATTTCCTTGAGCATTATTAAGAAACCCAGCCCAATGTACTTGCTCAGCATCTGGCAAACCCAGTGCTTGGACTGTGAGAAGTCTACTTGCTGTAGGAGTATGTTGCAGCTAAAAAGCCATTTTTTGTGGAATGGTAAAGTAGAAAAGATAGCATATACTTTATGTGTAACAAAAAGTACTACCTACTATCAGTTATTATAGAAATGATAATGTCATAGATCCTTAATTTATATAAACTTGTGATTTGCCTCTCAGCCAGAACTAGTCAGAGCTGCTGTTATTGAAAATTAATCAACACCTTCTGACCAATCAGATCTGAGAGTTCAACACTTGTGGTATAAATGCATAAACCTACTGTATCTAAAGATTTTGAGATATTGTTCTGGATCTTTGGAAAACTGACTGATACCATATGTAGATATATCTATCCATCCATCCATCTATTTCCCATACCGCTTATCCTACACAGGGTCACGGGGGAGCCTATCCCAGGGATATCGGGGCACAAGGTGGGGGACAACCTGGATGGGATGCCAGCCGATCGCAGGGCACAATCACACACACATTCACACACCCGTTCACACACTACGGACAATTTGGAAATGCCAATCAGCCTACAATGCATGTCTTTGGACTGGGGGAGGAAACTCAGGGAGAACATGCAAACGCCGTTCCTGAGGAATATAATATGGTTTAAATGGATACTTTTTGCCTTTTTCTTGCCTGAAAAAAAATGCTACCAGGTAGTCTTTACTAAACCATGCAGATTAAATAATAGCTGACATTTAAGTGTTCAGCAGTGCACTGTCTGGACTATTATAAGCTCGACTCCACCATTTTAGAGACAGAAATGAATGTGCGAGGAATGTTAGAATGTTGTATGGTCTTGAAGCAAGTACCAGACACACGGATGCATGTGTACAATGTAATGATGATCCAGAAAGACATGCTTCAGTCGTGTTTGTGTGTCATGGTGCTGCTTAATAGTGGTAACTTTTGACTTCCCAAATAACATGCAACTAAGACTTTATGTTGGAAGTCTAACATAATTCTTGCTATAAGATGTAATGTATATGTGTGATGGCCTGGGAACACTAAATGGATGTCACTGTGGCTGAATTCTGCCAAAAACTTCTGGCAAATATAAGAAAACATTAATATATTTCACAAAAACAATGCGGAAATTAAACTTAAACATAAACATAAGCATCTTCCTGCAGTGGAAAAAAAAAAAGGCAGTCTGCCTAAAGATGCCTAAAACCTCACACTGTGAATGTCACACTCTGATCAAGTTGTTGGATATCTACTGTATGTATGTACTGTAGCAAAACAAACATGTCTAGTCAATTTAGAAATCAGATACTGGCTGTCAAAATGTCCGCGATGCTCCTGCACCACAGTCGGAATTAAGTCTTTAAAGGTAATTTTCTCCTTTTTTACTTTTGAGGTAATTTAAAATGCAAACTTTTAAATGAAATATCAGTTTCACCATGTGAAGGGTTTTCCCAGGCTGGCACAGATATTTAAAAAGATGACAATGGCAATAAAAAGCCCAAACAGTATATCAGAGTATACCTTTTACTGAGAGGATAGTGAATAGACAAAGCTTATGAAACTTGAGCACTCAAATTCACATAATTTTCTAACCTCCACCATAAATGCAGTTGATCAGCCAAGACATGTTTGGTGTTTCCTTTAGTTTTGCACTGGTGCCATGACGCTAATGTAGTTAACATGTAGTCTTACCCAAAATTACTTTTCAGAAATATCTGCTTGAAAATGCATCCATATCTTCAGTAATATGTTGGAGACTTGTGGTTCTGGGCTTAGGACACAGTATGACTATGAAGTAACAAAACACAGGAATATCCATCTTGGACAAAAGGAATCGTTTGGTTGTTTTTTTTTGGTGTTTTTTTTTTTTTTCTTAGTGCAACTTGGTATCACTCAAGAGATGGGGTTGTTTGAATTTACAACATAAATATGCTGGTCTCATTTACATAGTTACATTTTACATGATGCCCCCTAGGCCCTGCCTCCCAAAGTTCCTCTCAGAGTTATGCAGGTGATAATCCAGTTCCACTTTAAAAGTAAATTGGTAAATATGAACTTGCTGCTGTTTTACAAAATATTTTATTTCATACTAATGATTAAATAGGCTAATTATGTTGTTTGGAGAAAAAAAATCATATGGGCAACTATTTATTGAAATATTTTGATGAGATAGAATTTTATTACTAGCTACATTTTACTGCTAGCTTCTAGCCAAACTAAATAAATAAACATCAGACATCCAACAGGTCTTGGCTGATTGACTAAATTTGGAACAGGCTGTTTTCCTTAAACAGAGTAGCACACATTAATGCTGCCAGTACTCCTGAAGCTGGAATGAGGATGATCATAGTGTTCAGAGAGTGAACTCTCCACACAGCACAGCACAACAGCAGTGAGATGTGATACAGTAATGAACCCGATCATAACTTTACTTCTTGAAGAAGACATTATCTTCCTCCCAGAACCAGGTGTACGTCATGTTGCCAGGATACGCCTCGGCCTGACAGGTGAAGAATGCATCCTGGGATATGTTCACGGTGATGTTCTCTGGAGGGGAGATGATAAATGGAGGTCCTGCAAGCCAAAATGAGAAACAGAATAAAAGGTTTACTACAGATTTATTCCAGTTCTTCCAGGGATGGAATTGTGGAAAGCTATCATGCTGATATGCTATGAGCTGCAACATTCATTCCAATCTTCGATGAATGCAGCTGTGTGTACTGATCAAGGTTCAAGTTACAATACTACACACTACAGGTAAGTTGTTCTTTTCAGTCAAGAACCAGGCGAATAAAGATAAGTTTACAATGTAAATATATGAGACTGGTGATTTATAAGCCTTCTCTCCTGTGAGAACAATATGACCATCATCTATGAGCATAATATGTATAGGCACCCGGGACAAGCAGATTTATTGACCAAGCTATTAGTTTTTAATTCATAGCTGTCCAGTGAACATGTGAATTCAGTGCCTCCTGCACTAAGAGAAAAAATTCCAGCAAAGCATGCACATCCAGATTTTTTCTGTTAATTACTGTCTCCACTGGAAGCCCATTAGAAATAGAAATAGATCTTAGATACTGATTAAATTGTCTGTTATAATGGCTAATTACAGTGACAGCAGCAGATACTTTATGTTCACATACTTATATTAAAAACATCAAAAAAACCAACAAAGAAAAAAAAAATTGTCATATGACCACATGTCAGGCAAATATCTGGGTTTGTAGGTCAACTCACTCATTTCATGTTAAACCATAGCCATCTGGACATAACATTTTTATTATAGAAGAGAAAGGTGTACACTTTATTAATCAACCTGAGAACATGAAGTCGTCTCAAAAGGGCTTTTAGAAGTTGATATGGATAATAAAAGCCTCACAGACATTTGATTTCAATATCATTAGACAAGGTGTTGTGTGCGTCCACAGTGTGTGTGGTTTAGTGCTCGACCCAATTTACCTTTTGTAAGCTTATTTAAAGATCCACATCCTCCCTTCTGTTGACAATATACAGTGGTGCTTGAAAGTTTGTGAACCCTTAAGAATTTTCTATATATCTGCATAAATATGACCTAAAACATCATCAATCTTTCACACAAGTCCTAAAAGTAGACAAAGAGAACACAATTAAACAAATGAGACAAAAATATTATACTTGGTCATTTACTTATTGAGGAAAATTATCCAATATTACATATCTGTGAGTGGCAAAAGTATGTGAATTTCTAGGATTAACTATTTAATATGAAGATGATTGCAATCAATGGGATGACAATCAGGTGTGAGTGAGCACCCTATTTTATTTAAAGAACAGGGATCTATCAAAGTCTGATCTTCACAACACGTTTCTGGAAGTGTATCATGGCACGAACAAAGGAGATTTCTGAGGACCTCAGAAAAAGAATTGTTGATTCTCATCAGGCTGGAAAATGTTACAAACCCATCTCTAAAGAGTTTGGACTCCACCAATCCACATTCAGACAGATTATGTACAAATGGAGGAAATTCAAGACCATTGTTACCCTCCCCAGGAGTGGTCAACCAGCAAAGATCACTCCAAGAGCAAGACATGTAATAGTCCACGAGGTCACAAAGGAACCCAGGGTAACTTCTAAGCAACCAAAGGCCTCTCTCACATTGGCTAATGTAAATGTTCATGAGTCCACCATCAGGAGAACACGGAACATCAATGATGTGCATGGCAGGGTTGCAAGGAGAAAGCCAGTGCTCTCCAAAAAAGATCATTGCTGCCCTTCTGCAGTTTGCTAAAGATCATGTAGACAAGCCAGAAGGCTATCGGAAAAATGTTCTGTGGATAGTTGAGACCAAACTAGAATTTTTGATTTAAATGAGAAGGGTTATGTTTGGAGAAAGGAAAACACTGCATTCCAGCATAAGAACCTTATCCCATCTGTGAAACATGGTGGTGGTAGTATCATGGTTTGGGCCTGTTTTGCTGTATCTGGGCCAGGACGACTTGCCATTGTAACGCCTCAGCACAAGCAGCATTGTATAATTCACAAAATTATAACCAGAAGAAATAAAACAATGGGCCTTCTCAGCCAGAGAACCCACAAGAAACTCTGGACCAAAATGTCTCCACTCAGGGAGCCATAAAACAAGGAATCCACACCCAGACACCAAGGAGCCACTTAAATCCAGCGTGTGCATCTGCCTTATCTCAACCAACATGGCAAGCATTAAAGGCCTCCCTGACCCAGGGCTGAACCCTCTTGACCACAGAAACTGCTCTCAAATGCAGTGATTTAGGCCTTTTGGGCCAGACCAGTTTGCTTACTCAACAGATAAGTCCAAAGATTCTTACCATTAAGGCCAATAAATTCTGGAAGAAAGGAGAGACCTTTTCGCTCCCTCACAATGATTACACATTCCACAAGTCTACACAAGGACTCACACATTCCACAATCGGCGCCAACCAGGAGCAACGACTGTGGGAATTAATACATCTTTGAACAACTGCAATCACCTATTTCCTACCATGTGTTGTTTTATTTTCTTCATGTGTATCACCTTTAAGTTGCCACTAATTGTTCCATTTAATCATGTATTAGTGTAGTAGCCCTAGGAGGATCATTGTGTTTTAAATATTAGTAATGTACTTTAAGTATAGTCAAACATGTCTTGTTTGGTATGTATGTGTTCATTGAGTGATTTCCTAAATCATAAGAGTAAGGAAATTTGTGTAGATTTTTCTGATATGTACATGCAAAGTTTCAGGAGAAAGTTTAATAATCCATTCATCATTGAAGAGTGTGGAACCACTCATCCACAGGGACAAGGGGCTGATTAGCATAATAGGTGGAGAATCTGGCTAACACCCCACCCAAAAACAATATTGATTGGAGGAAGCACTCTGGGCTGGACTAGCCCAGGAAGTGTTAAAATCTTAAGAACACAAGAGTTTGGCTCGTCGCTTGCTTCGCTCTCTCTCTCATATCTGTTGGTTCTTGGCACGCTTCAAAGGACGGGGTCGGCAGAGGGTCTCCAGAGCCAATCAACGTCGGGGAGATCAGATCACGTTTCGGCCTGGGGACCCAGCGAGAGCCGCCGCCTGCTTTTCAAGCCTCCCGTCTTCATTCCACTCAGCATTCCGATTAGTCTTACGAGACGCCTCTCACCGACCAGACCGCTGATGACACCACGACGTAATGAGGAAATCCCCTCAACAAGCGCAATACCCCAGAATCTAGCTGATCTGGTGTCTATAATAAGTTGAGCCCTTCTAAAGGAAGTGAAGATAACTTAATAAGTTGATGGTTCGTTCAGATCATGGTCTGTGAAATAGCATGCAACCCTAGAGACTCAGAACTTCATTCACTCTTCATTATCACCCGTTTATGTATGTGTGTGTGTGTGTGTGCATGTGTTTATATGTTAGATTAGTTTCTATGTCATAGAGTAGTTCAATAAAGTCTCGTCTGTTCTTAAATATACGTGTTCTTATTGCTTACAAGTGTCTATTGCCTTGAATTGCGATTCTGCTACATGCTCTTAAAATAATGTGTCACTATGTTTAGGATATTATTGCCGGTGGCCACGGAGGTAATATCTAATGCATAATTAACAAATACACTAGGTTCAACTTATCGCTGGACGAATAGTTGATCAGTAATACTAAATTAGTCAAATTTCCCTTTACGAGCTGATCTGTTAATCTCTCCTACATCTTTGGAAGAGAATAAAGATAGCTCAAATTAAACAACTAATTTTTACTTACGTAAAATGGTGGAGAATATATCAAATTAACCCAAACAGCTAATTTCCACTACACCATCATTGATGGAACAATGAATTCTGAATTATACCAGCGATTTCTAAAGAAAAATGTCAGGACATCTGTTTGTGAACTGAATCTCAAGAGAAAGTGGGGCATCCAGCAAGACAACGACCCTAACCACACAAGTCGTTCTACCAAAGAATGGTTAAAGAGGAATAAAGTTTTGGAATGGCCAAGTCCTGACTTTAATCCAAAAGAAATGTCACGGAAACACCTGTAGCAAGCAGTTCATGTGAGGAAACCCACCAGCATCCCAGAGTTGAAGCTGTTCTGTACTGAGGAATGGGCTAAAATTCCTCCAAGCCAATGTGT
Organism: Cranoglanis bouderius; assembly: GCA_023630585.1. NCBI lineage: Eukaryota > Metazoa > Chordata > Actinopteri > Siluriformes > Cranoglanididae > Cranoglanis > Cranoglanis bouderius. The sequence goes on from CM042541.1 coordinate 19,817,035, forward strand.
AGGACTGATCAAAAAGGGTTCACATCAGGAACTGAAAGCAAAGGTTTACATACTTTTGCCACTCACAGACGTAGTATTGGATCATTTTCTCCAATAAATAAATGACGAAGTATTTATTTGTCTCATTTGTTTAATTGGGTTCTCCTTATCTACTTTTAGGAATTGTAATATGGAACATTCTAAAGGGTTCACAAACTTTCGAGCACCACTGTATATACTGTATATAGAGAGAATTTACCAGGGTATGCAAACAAGCAGGGACTCCATCCAAAAAGGCTTCAACCACCCACACCAGCTTGCACAAACACAAACATATGAACTCATGCCACGCACTCACTGAGTGCATTAAACCAACACAATATAATATAATAATGGTAACACAAGCGACCCCTTTCAATTCAAAAGCATTACAGTCACCTCCAGTTCAATCTAGCACTCGCTGCGTGCATCTTTCTTTTCATTCACCCTCATGTAAACACTGCTGAATAGTCTCCACTCTCAGACATCTTTCCAGTTGAACTCTTTCTCATCTTAATGTGTGTAACGTGCTTAGCCATGTCTATCCCGTCTGCTCTGTGTGTGCTGGAATCCCACAGGAAAATGGCTGGCTAATTACTGCACCTCATTGCCATAATGTACCCTCGCTGGTCCTTTCTATATATTATCATGGAGTTTTTATGGTTAAGCATACCCGCACTTGCTTAAATGGTAAATGGCCTGCACTTATATAGCGCCTTTTAACCTTTTGCGGTTCACAAAGCGCTTTACACTGTGTCTCATTCACCCATTCATGCACACACTCACACACCAATGGCAGCAGAGCTACCATGCAAGGCACCTGCCTGCCATCAGGAGCAACTTGGGGTTCAGTGTCTTGCCCAAGGACACTTCGGCACATGGAGTCATGTGGGCCAGGAATCGAACCACCAACCCTACGATTAGTGGACAACCTGTTCTACCACCTAAGCCAAAGCCACCCCTAGTTCTTGAATAGAGTTCTTGAATATAATTTGTCATGTGCCTTTTGTTTTTTTTAATCCAGTCAGTACACTGTTACTGATTGTATTCGCCTGTTCTATGTTTGATTCTTATTTCCTCTGTGAATCACAGTTCTTCGCGAAGTCTTACCGGTTAGGCTTTTCTGAGCCTTGATTGTTCTCGTTTTCATTCTCTTGGTTTTAACCTGTGTCAGTGTGTTTGAGCTACTAATATAGATATGCCTCTGGTTACCTTGTCTGCATGTGCTCTGAGCCCCATTCTGATCTCTGACTACAATTCTTACATAGCCCATAATAAAGAACATGCTGGGTTTATGCACTTACAGACGTTCATAGCAGAAGTCACAGAAGACAGCAGAAGTCACAGAAGACACTGCCATTTTGCAGTTCGCTCACTGTGAAGGTAGGCCATCCATTTTCCATACCGCTTATCCTACAATGGGTTGCAGGGCAGCCTGGAGCCTATCCCAGGGAACTTGGGGCACAAAGCAGGGGGCCAAGCCACTGCAGGGTACAACTGCACACATTCGCACACCCATTTACCCACTATGGACAATTTGGAAATGCCAATCAGCCTATAACACATGTCTTTGGACTGGAGGAGGAAACCGGAGTATCCGGAGTAAACCCCTGAAGCACGGGGAGAACATGCAAACTCCATGGAGGCAGGACTTGAACCCCTGGCGTGCGAGGCAAAAGTGTTAACCACTAAGCCACGTGCTACGTCATCAAGACGTGTTAGAAAACATAGCTCGTTCAAAGAGCTAGTCCATTCTGCATCTTTCTAAATCCAGCATGTCTAAATCTCGAACAAAATAAAAAGGTTCTGGCTATGGTCATCCTTTGGAAAAGATGGGGGAAAACACACCGAGAGCGGCTTCTTTGGTCGTCACATACTGTATGAGGGCACATCTTATTAGTTGCTCTTTGAAAAAGGCAGCGTTAACTGCTTCAAAGTTAAATATGAGTGAACTTTGTGGACAGCGCCAAGGCATCAAATCCATATGGAACCAATGGCTTCACTGGTCAAAGAGGTTTTGCCATTGATCATCTGTAGCAGTTACTGAGTGTGCAGTGTGAGAATCCAGAGAGGAAGCCCCCGGCATGTGGCTCTTCTGCTGGAGTGTCAACCTCAGCAGTTGCAGAAAGATTTCTGGAAGGTACACTACTATTAGCTTGTCACTACCATTACATTAAAAATCCAGAGCTTCATTAAGATTGTTAGCATTATCAAATCAGGATTAATTGGTCAAACACTACTATAGAGTAGTTCTATATAGTTCTTTGTAGGGATGTACTTGCAGTCTTTATAATGAAGGACTGTATACAAGATTGAACTGGCAGAGTCTCAACTGCGGGAAGTGAATGTGGGTTTGCAGGCAGCATTTTTTGTAAATTGAACCACAAGATGCTAACAAGCCAAAGGACAGAGCTGTAGAGCCACAGAAGTGAAAAGCATTCTGAATATTTAGACCGACAAACAAAAAGAGAAACAAAACTGTATCTAACAATTTAGTTAGTGCTGAATCTGTATTCTATGTGTTGAGGTAATTTATGTGATTTCTGTACACACTTGGCAAATATTTGTTTGAATTGAAGAGTTTCCAAGTGTGTTTTCAGCTCTACATGACCCTCCGCCAGTGTTCTTTGCCTTTTTTTTTTGGCGAGTGATCAGCTGACTGTAAGTTCACATAACAGGACTTCTAAAGAGCTTCTTTTGTGCTCTTTAGCTTGAACTGCATCATGCATTGATTGTAAGACTCTCTGGATAAAAAGCTTCTACTAAATTAAAGTGTACATAAATTAATTCAAGCTAAAGATGTAGCAGATTCTACTCATGACTAACAATTCAAAATTCTCTGCACATATTTACCCTGAATAATTGCCATTTTTTGGTATATCTACCAAAGTCACCCCTTGTAGGTACACACTACGAGATTTCTTTCTTGATGGCTATGGCTATGGCCTGCTCTACAGTAAAAGACGTCACTCACAGTCAGCCGTTTACACCTTTCAGACAGCATATAGACCCAATTAGCTGTAGTTTTACAGCTCTACTGCATTAGCATCACTGAGCAGATGTCTACACTAGCAGCACATTTTTACTGACAGATGGTATTTAGATAAGTTCCTACACACCCACGCGCTTAGAGAACAATCTGAGGTCAAGCGATGCTACCTTGGACGAGTAGGCGTGTGGTGTGGATGGCCTCTCCCTGCACGCTGTAGGCCCTGCACATGTATGCTCCTCTGTCTTGACGGCTGATGGACAACACCGTCAGACTGCCATCGCTCACCTGTTGAAACAGAGATCATCATCATGATGGACGTGCAAACTTGTTAGTGTACAAACTTCAATCAACACACTCGTTGTTTAATGCCAGCCTAAACTTGTTGTTTAATGCCAGCCTTTATAATTATAATTGTAAGTGTAATAATTATGCGAAGACTTCAACACTATAGCTTGGAATGACCATATAAATGGTTGCCTTGAGCATTCCTTTTTCAGGATTACAATTACAATTGCACAACTATCAGTCAAAGCTATGAGTAGGGATGCATTAATACCAATACTGGTATTAGGTATTGGTGCTCCAATATCAATGCTCCGATATTAACATTCAATTCCACATGATAATATATGACATAAGCTAGGGTACGTTGCAGCGCTAGTGAACAGATGACACAAATGACAGCAATCTGGACATATTTCACAATTAATCATGGTAATCAAAGCAAAGTAAACTGGAAACTATGTGATTGCCGTCTCCTGTCAATCACAGTGACACTATCCAATCATGTATGTGGAAGAGGGTAAACAGCACTCTGGATGGCTCTATGTGTCTCAAAGGAAGCAGGTGTTAGGCTTTACCCTCCCTGGTCGGTGGTCGTATGATAGGGGAGGGGTAGTTAGTGGGTGGACACTGGCATGGAAAAAATGAGGGAGAACAAAAGCTACTAAATCATCTTCCTACAATGCAAGTAATGTGACATCTTAAGGCATTCAAACTGTATATTTAATAGAGAGTGTGCACACAAAAAGGTGGTTCCAAGCGTGGAACAGTGATGCGAGAGTGCACGTTAGAGCACTTCAGTTCTGCGAGCACTGAGACACATGAGCTTCCTTTTACCAGGGTTTACAAATTGCTCACAAGTGCAATTCACTTTGCGCTCATTTTTAATCACCACATTTGCTCATACTTAACAGCAACCAATGTAAACAAGCAACAAGTTACTCATTTCAGTATTAATATTAGAATCGGTAACAATGAGTACCAAGAAACATGTACTCATACTTGGTCTGAAATAAAGAAAATGGTATCATGAGAAAAGCTGAAAGCTGAAGATGACACATTAAAGAGACAGTAAACACAATTCCATATGTCAACAAAACATTTAGTAAAGGGCATTAACCAAAAACATCAAGTATTGTTATTACATCATGACTCAAAAAGAGAGCAAACGTAGGAGAGATCAAATAAACCAGGCCACTCCACCAGGGACTTAAAGATCAATGTGCTCCTGTTCTCTCTCTTACACCCACAGATGCACCATTCCCATTTTATTAATAGCTTTATGACTATCAAAGATTCTCCACTGTCTTCCACTGTAGCAGCTGAATCGGTCCCAGTAGTGGTCCCTGAAGGACGCCTGCACTTCTTCTGATATCCAGTAATAAAAAAGAATACTTATTACCATGATCTTACCTCTCTGGAATGATATTAGTCATATAACAATTAAGTTTACAGGATAATTAATAAAGCATTTCTTTTGAGATTCTCGTTAAGTAACAGATCAGGCAGATTCCATCATCATTATTCAATAGTGAAGGTTTCTATTGTGTGCACTTGTTGGAAATGAGATTTAAATGATGATGTTATACTATAGTAGCTTCTTGATAACACAATTGCCTCTTATTCGCCCCGAAAGCAGAAGGAAACTCTCTGAGACTTTTAGTTTGGTCTAGTTTAGGTCTAAAGCCTTCATATTTCAGTTCTAAGGAATATAGTACGACTTAAACACCACGAGAAATGAGAAACGGGCAGAGGTGGTGGCACAGGTCTTTTGTTGTCTCGGAGATGGTGTTTCACACCTCTCCCTATGTCTCATTTAACCATCTCTTCCTTTGAATTTCATGCAGTTTCAGTCACCTCTCCAATCAACCTCTTTATTGTTGTCATTTATTGTCCTCCTGGTCCACTGGGTAACTTCCTGGATGAGATGGATAGGCTACTTAGTTCCATCCCTACCGGTGACACTCCTCTGACTGTCCTTGGCGACTTCAACCTTCCATCTGAGAGACTTCACTCCTCCTGCCTTCTGGAAACGTCTTGGATCTCGTCTTCACTCGTCCTTCTACAGCCATGGACATGACCACCACCCCACTTCACACCTCTGATCATCACCTGGTATCGTTCAGTCTTTTTCTTTTTCTTTCTCTTCCAAATTTCGCTACCAACACCTTTCTGTAACCCGTCAGAACCTCCACTCTGTCCCCCCTTCATCTGTAGCTTCTTGCACCCTTTCATCTCTCCCTGACCCTGATTCCTTTTCTTCTCTACCCTTAGACTCAGCCACTGACACTTTCCTATCCTCTCTCTCCTCAACCATGGATCATCTTTGTCCTCTGTTTACCAAATCTAGGAAGACTTCTTGCCCTGCTCCTTGGCTGTCGGACGTGTTGCGCAGCTGTAGAGGAGAACTGAGATCAGCAGAGAGAAGGTGGAGAAAAACGCATCTTGACTCATATCTTGCCTCTTACTGCATTCTCTTGTCTCAGTTCTCATTGGATGTGACTTCTGTCAAGACGGCCTTCTACAAGGAAAAGCTTGAAGCTTCTGCCAAAGATCCTCACAAGCTCCACAACATCTTCTCATCACTTCTCAACCCTCCGGCTTCACCTGCTTCTTCCTCGCTGTCTGCAGATGACTTTGCCTCCTTCTATGATGAGAAGATTAAGGAAATCTGCAAGACCTTCACCTCTACTCAGACTAATTCTATTCTCACACAGGTCTCTCCTCCTTCTCTGTCACATTTCTCTGTCTCTCCTCCTTCTCTGTCACATTTTTCTACCCTAGCAACATAGGAGATTCAAGAAGTCATCCTGTCCTGCAACCCTACCACCTGCCCACTGGATCCAATTCCCTCCACATTGCTCCAGACCATATTGCCAGACCTTCTGCCGTTCATCTCTGGCCAAGTTCCAGCTTCCTTCAAGAAAGCACGGGTTACTCCCATCCTGAAGAAGCCTACACTGGATCCCTCTGACATCAGCAACTTCAGACCGGTATCACTTCTCTCTTTCCTTTCTAAAATACTTGAACGCTCCGTATATAATCAACTGTCTCTTTATCTCTCACAGAACCACCTTCAAGATCCATACCAGTCTGGCTTTAAAGCAGCACACTCCACAGAGACTGCCCTCTTGGCCGTCACTGAAAAACTTCATGCTGCCAGATCAGCCAAACTGTCCTCTGTCCTCATCCTGCTTGACCTGTCTGCTGCATTTGACACAGTTAACCACAAGATTCTCCTGACTACCCTCAAGAGGCTTGGAATTTGCGGAGCAGCATGGCAATGATTTGTTTCATACTTGGAAGGTCGTTCGTATCAGGTATCATGGGGGGGATCAACATCTGCACCTCGCAGACTCTCTACTGGTGTCCCACAAGGCTCAGTACTTGGTCCTCTCCTCTTTTCCCTCTATACCCACTCTCTTGGCAAAGTCATCTCCTCACATGGGTTCTCTTACCATTGCTATGCTGATGATACTCAACTTAACTTTTCCTTCCCTCCTTCAGACACCACTGCTTCTGCCCAGATCACAGCATGTCTGACGGACATTTCATCGTGGATGGCAGCTCATCAGCTGAAACTCAACCCCAGCAAAACTGAACTGCTCTTCATCCGAGGAGATTCGTCCCCATGCCAGGATCTCATGATCTCCTTGGGCAACTCCATGATCTCTCCTTCAACTACTGCTCATAACCTTGGGGTAATCGTGGACAATCAACTGTCCTTTTCATCACATATTACTAATCTAACACAGTCCTGTCGGTTTATCCTTTACAACATTAGAAGGATTCGTCCATTTCTAACAACACAGGCCACTCAGTTGCTTGTGCAGTCTCTTGTCATTTCCAGACTAGACTACTGCAACTCGCTCCTGGCAGGTCTACCTTTGAGTGCCACCCGTCCTCTACAGATGATCCAGAATGCAGCTGCATGACTTGTTTTCAACCTCTCTAAGTTCTCTCACAACACCCCGTTGCTGCACTCCCTTCACTGGCTTCCAGTAGCTGCACGCATCAGATTCAAAACATTGATGCTTGCCTACAAAGCCAAAAGTGGAACAGCACCCTCTTATCTTAGAGCTCTCATCACCCCACGCACCGCACCACACTCCCTCAGGTCAACAAGCACTGCTCGACTGGTCCCACCCTCTCTCAGGATGCAAGGTAGATCTGCCTCACGACTTTTCTCTGTTCTGGCACCAAGGTGGTGGAATGCACTTCCCATCAATGTCAGAACAGCTGAGTCACTGGCTATCTTCAAGAAATGCCTAAAGACATACCTCTTTCTTAAATACTTGATAATTAGTGTTTTCTTCTTCTTCTTCTTCTTCTTCTTCTTCTTCTTCAAAAAGCAAAAAAAACCAACAAAAAAAACAACAACAACCTCCTAACAGTTGCTCTCTTTTCAACAGGTTTGTGTTCAGTGCACTTCGTTGTAGTCGTACGAACCAGAAATGAAGTATTCATTGATGGAGAATTTAAAGCACTCTTGTACGTCACTCTGGATAAGGGTGTCTGCTAAATGCTATAAATAAATAAATAAATAAATAAATAAATAAATAAATATATATATATTTAAACAATGACACACAATGAGATTCATATAAAATGAGACACATATAATATAATACAGATAAGATTTGATTCTGTGGAATGATACGTAAAGGAGTTTGATTCATGAAAATAATATAAGCAGTGATTTGTGCGCAAACAATGAATCAGCTTCAGCTGCTTGAATGCAAGCACCCATCCACTACTCCCTTATTTACATGTCATATGCATACAACATGCCACAAATTACACTCATTAACATGTAATTTACATGAAACACATCCTAATTTAGGATGTGTTGTGACAGTGAGTCAATAAAAGGAAAGCATTCACCAGACTACAGTTATACATTTCACTGAAGCTGAGTTTGATGTGCTTGTGTCTGATGTTGCTACAAATAAAAATATTCTTTTCCAAAAAAAAAAGCCTGAAATAAAATAAAATCAACTGTTAACGCAGACTCAACAGAGGAAAGGATAGTTCAATGTGTGTCTTTTGTAATCCTTTGTTTTACTGAAATTAGTGGTATTATATTGGTAAATATAGACAGTTATGAAAGTGGGATTATTATTATTATTATTATTTTTTTATTATTATTATTTTATTATTATTTTTATTTATTTATTTATTTATAATAAAGCAAGCATTTTGAGGGGTGTATGGGGGCTTAGTAGTTAGCACGTTTGCTTTGCACCTCTGGGATTGGGGGTTCAAATCCTGCCTCCGCCCTTTGTATGTGGAGTTTGCATGTTCCCCCCGTGCCTCTTCTTGGTTCTCTGGTTTCCTCCCCAGTCCAAAGACATACACTGTAGGCTGATTGGCATTTCCAAACAATCCGTAACGTGTGAATGTGTGTGCGATTATGCCCTGCAATGGGTTGGCACCCCATCCAGGGTGTCCCCTGCCTTGTGCCCCGAGTTCCCTGGGATAGGCTCCAGACTCCCCATGACTGTGTAGGATAAGCGGTACAGAAAATGGAAGGATGGATGGATAAAGGTGAGGTCACCATTTTGAGGTGAAAATCAGCAGAAGACTGAATTGTTTTCCTACCTCATCTGTGGGCAGCTCGGTTTTGCATGCTCTCCCTTTGACTTTATGGGTGTCTTCCAAGTTCTTGTGCCAGTAGGTAGATTGGCCAGTCTAAATTGCCTCTATGTGTGAATGAGGGATGAGCGTGCATATGTGTGTGTGGTTGCTTGCGATGAACTGGCAGCCAGTTCAGGGTCTATTCCTGCTACTCCTGTCTAGTGTTCTCGAGATAGCCTCTAAATCCATGGCAACCCTGACCAGAATAAAGCAGGTCATTGTTTAATTCTAGACACTACTTGTATTTAACATATGTGGTAAAGAAAGTGAAACAACTGCAATACAGAAAGGTGTTAAATATTTCTGTTTATAGATGGCTGATAGGTCTGCATCTGTAATGAGATACAGCAGACGTTTTGTTTAATAATTGTAGCAAAGCATTAACAAACATGAGTATTATATTCAAAAAGCCTGACATAAAATGCATGTAGCTCAACAAATGCTTTTATTGCTTGGCAACCATGTAAACATTGCAGAGATCAGTAAAAACCAGTCACTGTTGGTAGCACGAAAGCTAGATTAGTGTAGGGTCTTTTGGCCCTTTTACTTCATATATAATAGCGATGAAACCGGATACAAATACATTATTTGGAATGAACAGATAATGTGAACAGATACAAATATAAATCAAATACTATTTTTTAAACAAGTAGATGTGTGATGCACTTAGCATTCATTCATCCTTAGTAACTGCCTGGTCAGGCTTGCTACTATATATATATATATATTTTTTCACTTTTTGAATAGAACAAACTAAATTTATTTGAAAATACAAGAACAGGTACAAAGATAATAACTGTCGAGCGAGATTAAAAACAGTCCTGCACACATCTCTTGAGAAAGGGGAATGTTGAGGAACTGTCAGAGCCAGAATTCACAGACCATGCTGACAGCACTGGCATTTCTACCTCAGAGATTTCCCCTCAATGATTCCCAGTGTTTCTGGGACATAGTGGTGAGGTTCACATTTAATTAAACCAAAACCACCGGTTTAATAGGCCATGCCCATTTCAGGTTTAAATTCAAATACAGATATGGATATTTGGTGCACTAAACAGATCGTTGAATTACACCGCTTATACACACAGATTTTTCAGTGCAAATACACATACAGTTCATGGCACAGGTTCATGCCTCACTTTCAATGACAATGACATGACATTTCTTGAGAAATATTTACAAGCCAGGTCCATGAGGTGCTTTGCATCTGTAAAAAGTTACCATACATATATAATTAAGTTACCATACATAATAATTGTTTTGACATATGTTCATGTCATTTTGTAATGCAGGTAAAGAAAGTGATGCTGATACCAACACCAGTCTCTCTCTTATTCCTCAGCATTCAACGTATTTTTTCTGATTTCAACTCTCAAGCACAACCGGCAAAAACAGCAAAACTAGTCTCATATCAGCATAAAAGTACAGGATTTTACTAACAGTGAGCCTCTCTCTCAGGACTCAATTGGGTTTTTCTCCATTTTACCATTTTGGACAACTGTGTAACAACACAGGGTTAAAAAGACCATGAGGGCTACTCTGGGGTTGCCCTGTGCAAGAAAGAAGAGGAGGCAGATTAATTTAAGTCCCTGCTTGAGATATGAAAAACCTTGGCAGCCTGGGAAAACCTGTAGGATGTTGCTGTGGCTGAATTCTGTCAAACAGCCAAAAAAGACAAACCTGAAACCAAGAAGCCAAAAAAGAAGCCAAGAAACCAAAACCCTTAAAATATTTCACCAAAACTATCTGAACTTTTTAAAAAAATGTACTTTGTAATCTTGCCTTGGCTACAGTATCTTCCTGCAAATTTCATGTTCATGTGGGTAAGAAGTCAGTTTAACAACCGCTGTGGTAAAAACAGTCAGTCCGCATAAAGATGTCTAAAACCTTGCTAGCTAAGTGTGGTTTCCTCACAGAGTGAATGCCATGCTTTGATCAAGTAGTCTGATAACTACGAAATGGACATCAATGCAGTTCGTAAACTAGATACCAACTGTAAAAATGTCCATGATGCTCCTGCACCACATTTGAAATGAAATCCATCCATCCATCCATCCATTTTCTGTACCGCTTATCCTACACAGGGTCATGGGTGAGCGTGGAGCCTATACCGGGGAACTTGGGGCACAAGGTGGGGGACACCCTGGATGGAGTGCCAGTCCATCGAAGGGCACAACTGCACACACACTCACACACCCATTCACACACTACAGACAATTTACAGTCAGTCTACAATGCATGTCTTTGGACTGGGGGAGGAAACTGGAGTACCTGGAGGAAACCCCTGAAGCATGGGGAGAACATGCTAACTTTGTGCACACAGGGCAGAGGTGGGAATCAAACCCCCAACTCCGGAGGTGCGAGGCAAATGTGTTAACCATTAAGTGCCTTTACGTGCCCCTGCTATATAAATTATATAATATATAATATATTTTGCATTATTTCTTATGATTTCTAATTCAAAATTTTCATGGATTTATAGTTAATATGTGAAAAAAAGTAGATTGTGCTTTATCATAAATACCTCATTTAATCTTGCAGTCTTTCTGCATATATAAATCGCTATATTAAAAAGCTTATTAACATTACTACTAACTGTGATTGTATTGTTTCCAAGTGAATGGCTCGTAGAACTAAGAAGAATTTCATATATCAACTGGTTTCAATGCCTTTTTCTCTAGAAACTTTGCACCTTAGTGCGTCTAAATGATCAGAGCATGCAGATGGTTTAATAGGTGGTTTAATCACCTTAGTGTATCAACTAACTGCTGAAACATCACAGGAGCATTCCCCAAGTCAAACACCACTACAGGATATTGCAGGAAATTCTCAGGGCTTACAAACACTGAAATTTCTGATACTCTGGCAGTTAGTGTGACCTGCCAATACCCCTTCAGGAAATCAAGCTTGGTAACGTAATTAGCAGTACCCAAGTTGTCAATACAGTCCTGCATTACTGGAAATCCGGAACTGTGATAACATTTACCTTCTGGTAATCCATGCAGAATCAATGCTGATGATGATTGGATTACCCACTGGTATCTAGTGAAATAGATTTTAAGAGACCACTTGGTCCAATTAACCTGGTCTATTCATAGTTATTGGGTCTTTTATTTTATTACTGTATTTTTTATCATGTGTAGTCTTCTTCTTTTTTTTAAAAATAGATTTATAGCCAAGGCATAAAAATTTGTAGGTTCTTTCATGATAGTGCTTTATCATAAATACCTTATTCAGAACATTTTGACATTATGTACGTAAATTCAAAAAGTGTACCAATAAAGACTGTTACCATTGCTATTAATTGTAATCAAACTGTTTCTGAATAATAAACGATTCATAGATCTGGGAGTGCAAAATTTGTTCATAAGGTTCTAAGAGTTATTGGTTAATTCAACTCACACTTCAACAGTCGGAAACAGCTGGGAACTGGGTTAATGTACGTATGACAGCACACGCACACACACACACACACACACACCCCCACACACACACACACACACACACACACACACACACACACACACACAGAATGGCAAGAACACAGATAAGTGCAGCCCATTTATTCAAAACAGCAGCAATCTGAGACACAGTAATTACTCTAATTAACCAGATGGAGACATGTGGCTAGACTACAGCAGACCCAACAACACACAACTACACACACATGCACACACACATACACACACACTCATACAGACAACATCACACACATGCTTAAACATGACATGAGCACCCAATTGCGCTGTCCCAGACAAAAATTGCGCATCATAAAACGGTCCTTTGGACATGAGATAAGATCGGTGGCAGGGGTGGACTTAGCACTAGGCAAAGACAGGCAAGCACCTTGGCCCCCAGAATCCAAGGGCCCCCTAAAAATGCAAATTATATATATTTTTAATTATTAATGCTAAATAATGTATGCTGAACATTTAAATATCAATGTTAAAACACTGAATAGGGCCCCCAAACACTAAATCCGCCCCTGATCAGTGGTCTTAGAACACGTAATGTGATGTTCTCACTGGCAGCCAATTTAGTACTATTGCAACCAAAGACAACTGATGGAAAAGTTCTGGCATTGTCAGAAATTTTTGTTTGAAATCTCAGTGTGACTGCTGTTATGTCACTCCTCTAAAATCCACCAATAGGAGGGACAGAAAAGAGTAAACTTTGAATTAATTAATATAAAATGCTCACGTTTATTCATATGAAGTTACCAGCTGACATGCCTGCATGCATGTACAGAAAAAATGGATAGAATAAAAATCCTTATCATCTCAAGCTCACTTTAAGTAAGGGGAATTCCATGTTGTCTTCTTTTACCCTGTCACATATAGCTCCAAACTTTAACATTAGTTTTCTCTAAGTATAATATTCCTACCATTATACCTGTTTATGCAACCCCACTTTCTGCACAAGATCAGCTCATGCTGTTTGATGATGTAAGCAGAACGTAGTAATTTTCTTTGGAGGATCATTATTGTATAATCTGTCATAGAAAACAAGTGTTATGTGTTACACCATCTATTACGAGCAAGATTTCATGGGGATCATCTCATACAGTCAGGGGCGGACTTAGCACTAGGCAAAGGTAGGCAACCGCCTTGGGCCCCCAGAAGCCATGGCCCCCCTAAAAATTCCCCCCTCTCAGAAATTAGTTTGGTCTGCTCCATTGTGTATCTTGAAACACGCCCCCTTTTATGTCTATTCACACAGACAGTGAGATTGATTTCCATGGATGAAAAAGGGAAGGGAAGAATAGATAGAGCTCTGCGAAAAAAAGCCGTTAGAGGTAGATGCTGTGAAGTGTTTTAAATTAACAGATTTTGCATCTGGCATGAAGGCAAGTTGCAGTTTTGCAGGTGCTGACGGCTCTAGCATTACAGATTATTCTAGCATTACAGCCAAAGAACAGGGAGTCTGGGACAGGCAGCAGGGTTCATTCTCTCTCTCTCTCTCTCTCTCTCATACACACAAACTCTCTTTCTCATACACATAGACATGCTTTTTCAAGTATACATTTTCTCATCCACATATACAGTATCTCACAAAAGTGAGTACACCCCTCACATTTTTGTAAATATTTTATTATATCTTTTCACGGGACAACACTGAAGAAATGACACTTTGCTACAATGTAAAGTAGTGACAAGTATACAGCTTGTATAACAGTGTAAATTTGCTGTCCCCTCAAAATAACTCAACACACAGCCACTAATGTCTAAACCGCTGGCAACAAAAGTGAGTACACCCCTAAGTGAAAATGTCCAAATTGGGCCCAATTAGCCATTTTCCCTCCCCGGTGTCATGTGACTCGTTAGTGTTACAAGGTCTCAGGTGTGAATGGGGAGCAGGTGTTTTAAGTTTGGTGTTATCGCTCTCACACTCTCTCATACTGGTCACTGGAAGTTCAACATGGCACCTCATGGCAAAGAACTCTCTGAGGATCTGAAAAAAAGAATTGTTGCGCTACATAAAGATGGCCTAGGCTATAAGAAGATTGCCAACACCCTGAAACTGAGCTGCAGCACGGTGGCCAAGACCATACAGCGGTTTAACAGGACAGGTTCCACTCAGAACAGGCCTCGCCATGGTCGACCAAAGAAATTGAGTGCACATGCTCAGCATCATATCCAGAGGTTGGCTTTGCAGTATAGATGTATGAGTGCTGCCAGGATTGCTGCAGAGGTTGAAGGGGTGGGGGGTCAGCCTGTCAGTGCTCAGACCATACGCCACACACTGCATCAAATTGGTCTGCATGGCTGTCATCCCAGAAGGAAGTCTCTTCTAAAGATGATGCACAAGAAATCCCGCAAACAGTTTGCTGAAGACAAGCAGACTAAGGACATGGATTACTGGAACCATGTCCTGTGGTCTGATGAGACCAAGATAAACTTATTTGGTTCAGATGGTGTCAAACGTGTGTGGTGGCAACCAGGTGAGGAGTACAAAGACAAGTGTGTCTTGCCTACAGTCAAGCATGGTGGTGGGATTGTCATGGTCTGGGGCTGCATGAGTGCTGCCGGCACTGGGGAGCTACTGTTCACTGAGGGAACCATGAATGCCAACATGTACTGTGACATACTGAAGCAGAGCATGATCCCCTCCCTTCGGAAACTGGGCCACAGGGCAGTGTTCCAACATGATAACGACCCCAAACACACCTCCAAGACGACCACTGCCTTGCTAAAGAAGCTGAGGGTAAAGGTGATGGACTGGCCAAGCATGTCTCCAGACCTAAACCCTATTGATCATCTGTGGGGCATCCTCAAACGGAAGGTGGAGGAGCGCAAGGTCTCAAACATCCACCAGCTCTGTGATGTGATCATGGAGGAGTGGAAGAGGACTCCAGTGGCAACCGTGAAGCTCTGGGGAACTCCATGCGCAACAGGGTTAAGGCAGTGCTGGAAAATAATGGTGGCCACACAAAATATTGACACTTTGGGCCCAATTTGGACATTTTCACTTAGGGGTGTACTCACCTTTGTTGCCAGCGGTTTAGACATTAATGGCTGTGTGTTGAGTTATTTTGAGGGGACAGCAAATTTACACTGTTATACAAGCTGTACACTCACTACTTTACATTGTAGCAAAGTGTCATTTCTTCAGTGTTGTCCCATGAAAAGATATAATAAAATATTTACAAAAATGTGAGGAGTGTACTCACTTTTGTGAGATACTGTATACACACACTCATATGTACACACCCCTCTTCTCCTCCTCCTTATTCTATCCTAAAGCTCTGCTCCCAGGTATGAACTCTGCAGACATGATCATAAGTGAGTTTAATGTCACATGATGATAGTGTGCCAATCAGATGTGGATTCGTATTTAAAAATAAAGTTTCAGTCCTGATTCAGGAGTTGTGCAGCTGAGTGGTGCAGCTCTCCTACACTGCACCCAGATGATGCCCCCTGACTAGCTATGTCTTGATTGTTTTATATTCTTTGTCACGCTGTTCTTCTATTTCTGTTTGCCTGTTTTACAAATATGACTTGATATCTGTTCAGTGCTACTTCAAATAAATATGTTTAAATAGCATTTATGTTTCTGTATTGTGTTATATTTTATGTCAGTAAGTGGTGTTAAAAATTGGTCTAACCATCAATGAGCCTCGTGTGTGGTCCCAGTCCGCCCCTGATTATTGCTCTTAATGCTAAATAATGTATGCTGAAAAATAAATATCAATGTTAAAACACTGAAATGAGGGCCCCATTCCTATATTTTGCCCAGGGCCCCCAAATCACTAAATCCGCCCCTGCATAGAGTCTGACAAGTGATAATCTTAAGACTGGGGTGATTTCACTCATACCCATCCCAGTACTATTAATATACACCGATCAGCCATAACATTAAAACCACCTGCCTAATATTGTCACCAAGAAGTGACAAGAAGTTATCAAGGCACCAAGAAGTTAGTAGCAGATCATTTAGCTACTGTAAGTTGTGAGGTGGGGCCTCCATGGGTCAGACTTGTTTGTCCAGATCAATGAGCATTATCAGTGAGCCTTGGGCGTCCATGACCCTGTCGCCGGTTCACCGGTTGTCCTTCCTTGGACCACTTTTGGTAGGTACTAACCACTGCAAACTGGGAACACTCCACAAGACCTGCAGTTTAGGAGATGCTCTGTCCCAGTCGTCTAGACATCACAATTTGGCACTTGCTGCCTCATATATCTGATCCCTTGACAGGTGCCACTGTAACGAGATAATCAGTATTATTCACGTCACCTGTCAGTGGTTTAAAGCTTATGGCTGATCAGTGTATACTGTAGACTGACAAACATCTGGACCAATTAGAACCACTACTCCAGACTAATTCTACTGGTAAGTCGAAATCTTTTTAAAAAGATCCCAAAGCATTCACTCACGCCAATATGGGCAAGGAGGTAAAATGTGATTAACCCAATAAGACCTCAGGCTATTTATAATAATGGCTGCCTGAGCATATCTTTATATGTTTGACTGATATGCTGCCTTTGCCTGATGGAAATAGTGAGGGGAGTTAAAGCAATATAGCACAACCAATAAAGGTTGGTGGTATGTTTCTTGTTTTCCCCATGCTTTTTGTTTCCTCTGGGATTTGTTCCTACTCACAGCTCCTGAGCCAGTCAGTGATACTCATTCTGCTCCTACAAGCTTGAAGTGCAGAACAGCATCGGTGTCTTTGTTGCTCTATTTTGGTACACCATGGCAGTAAAATACATGGCGCAAAATGTTTTTTTAGGTTCAATGCACTGCACAGATGCCTTTTTTTTTACACAAGCATTTCCCTCGGGAACTGTATTTTTAGTGGGAAAACGTCTGGTTTGTGATCACATGGTTGGTTTTATATATGTTCCATAGCTAGCTTGTGTAGCTTGTGCTAGCCTTGTAAACTGAAGTTACTAATGTGTACAAGTGACCAATGTCTTAAGCGATGAAGGTGAAAAAAATGGCTACCGGTGTGATCACAGAATTACGTGGTGATTTGGATCTTTATTACACATTTAATTATGGAAAAATATCTTTGTGGTTGATTGGCTTCATCTCATATTGACAATATGAGAGAAATTAAACCTTTAATAGATTTAAATAAGTTAATATTATTAAATTAGTATTCACTCAGTTGGAGTTTTGCAAATCACTCCAAAATCTCTCATAGATGCAGATTATGTGGGTTTTAATCACTGTCAAGAATATATTGTTAAGAAAAGTTGATAATTACACTTTAATTTAAACTCTTTGCAGCCTTTGCCATTGACGGATATTAAAATATTATATAACTGAGAGTGTGTGGCTTTGCAGTACATCTTTTATCTACAGCCTGCTGAGGAAATTATAAATACAACAATAAAAAAACAACCTCTCTGCCTCTCTATTAATATGATCTGAGTTTCTTTCACATCAGTTAAACGCTTGCTGCCACTCAAACTAACGAGCTGTGCATGGCAACATGCCTCTCTTAAAAACCTCATCCTTCTTCTGCTGTTTAGTGTTCAGTTTTAAAGGCAAAAGCCTGTTGCTGCCATTTTCTAGCTATTATTCAGCTATGTGTATGGAAATGTCATTGATCTATGTGCTGCTGCAAATCAAACACAATATAAAAAGAGTGACTGAACCATGCATTACTCTGACATTCTCTTTGCTGAGTCTACAGTCTCTATAAACAGATGTCTTACATTTAGTAACCCATTGGTGCCACCACTGCATTCCTGTTAAGGTCATATGAGTGTGCAGTCGACCGTTCCTACCGTTATCAAAGCCACATTTAGTTTCTCTAAAAAAAAAGTGCTGTACGTCACCCTGGGCTTAGCTGACCAAAAATAAACTGGCCGTGCCACAGAATTGCTTCAGTCACAGTTACTGAATATATACCGCCAGTTGTAGGAGTGGAGTAGGTATGGATTTCTAACCTGATTCCGATATTGGACAATATTATCTAATCTCATTTTCATCTTGTAGATCAGCGGTATTCAAGTAAAATTGTACCGGTCCAGTTGCATAAAATCCCTTGCTTACAAAGGTCCAGATAAGCAACTAACATGATTGAACTATTAGTGATATTTTAAGGCAAAAAAATAAGTGGGTCATGCAGGTCTCGTGGCTTGCGGTGGGAGGTCCAAAGTGGTCTGAGCACCCACTGGGTAGCCATGCTGAGTTGCTCAGTTTGGACCAGCTTTTGAGTTGGTTGGCTTCTCATTAACAGCAGGGTATACACAGGAAACACAGAAAAGCTGCACACATTTGTCGAACAAACCACTGACAGGGCAGGGGCAGAGCAAATCAACTTCTAACCTAATAGTCTGACTGAAGCATGTGACAGAACCTAAGGGACTGAGGCAAAACTATATATTGTCTGTCCCTAGATTTCGTCTATCCACTTTTGGTGGGAGATCCTTCAGTGTAGCTGCACCTAAACTGTGGAAATCTCTACCTCAGAGCCTCCGTGACACCTCCTCAATTTTTTATTTTTAAAACTCAACTTAAAACACATCTTTTCTCAGCGCATTATTTGACTAGTACTGAGTGATGTTTTATTTTCTGTTTTGTAATTGAGACTAAAAAAACAACAACAACAAAAAAAAAAAACTTCTGTTGAAATGTATATTAATGTACTTTGTCCTGTTAAATGTATATGAAGTGTAAAGTGTCCGTGAGCTTGTGGAAAGGTGCTATATAAATAAAACTTCTTCTTCTTCTTCTTCTTCCTCTTCTTCTTCTTCTTCTTCTTATTATTATTATTATTATTATTATCCGTTTTACACTATGTTCACGGCCCAAATGTTGGTAGGGACATTTCAGCTATCTTGAAAGTTCCCTACCCAAATCTACTCCTGCATAATGCATGATATAAGACATGCAATGAGAGAAAGGAATTGGAAATTATGGCAAAGGATGATGGAAGTAAGAACGCAAATGAAGCAGAAAGGCAGAGAGGGAGCCAGAATGAGTGTGTGAGAGAGGGAGAGACAGAAAAAGAGAATAAGAATAAGGCAGAGGCTGACACTGAAAGTGGTGGAAAACTGCTTTAAATCT
This sequence comes from Cranoglanis bouderius, assembly GCA_023630585.1. NCBI lineage: Eukaryota > Metazoa > Chordata > Actinopteri > Siluriformes > Cranoglanididae > Cranoglanis > Cranoglanis bouderius. Next base: position 19,836,485 of record CM042541.1, read on the forward strand.
GTCATTTCCAATTTCAGCACCTATCACAGGCTGTAAGAGTGGCAGCTGGAGCTGAGAGTCTACAGGGATGTCTGACTATCAAAGGATGACATCAGAGTGACTGTTCATACAGACACCCGCTATAGAACCACAGACTCTGCCACTACAACTCCAATTCTAAGAGCTCATCTGATCAATATGGCGTCTCTCCCTATAAAAAAAGTAAAATACATGGAAATAATACAGATAAAGTGTTAGCAGTTAGAACACATCTGCTGCCTTGTCTGTGGATTACACACACACACACACACACACACACACACACTCTTCACTCTGAGTCAAGTATTACACTCAACGGGTGTTTTCCATCTCAGAGGGTCACAGAGCATGAAGCTATGAAGCTGTAGACGGATGGAGAGCTTAGCACATGTCCATGTGTCTATGTGAGAGAGAAAAGGTGTTGCTGTCACCCTCAGTTTTGCAATAAGCCACACACACAGTCATCCCTAGCAAAACATTCATGGCTCAGTTAAGTCAGTGTGACAGTATAGCATGGCCCATGCTTCAGCATTTGAGTGCTTTCACTAATCTCCAAAACAAACTAAAGCAAAATTGTAGAAAGGTAAATTAGCTAAAATACACAGAGTTGTATATAGAACCCTTTGGGTTTTCAGTGTTGGGGAGTAGCTAGCTACAACTAGTGTAGCTCCAGGGACCACAGTTCTATCCTAAACTCACATTACTGTCGGTGTAAAAGTTCTATGCATTTCCATGTGGGTTCCCTCTGGGTTCTCTGGTTTCCTCCTCAGTTGGCTGAATGGCTTCTCTAAAGTCCCCCTATGTGGGAATGAGTGTGATGCCCTGTGATGGATTGGTGTTCTATCCAGTCTGTATACCCGCCTTGCACTCAGTGTTCCCAGGATAGGCTCCAGATCCACCATGACCCTGACCAGGTTAAAGTGCTTACCAATTAATCGATGAAATGAGCTGCACAATAAAATGAAAATGTTGCAGTTTGAAAAAGTAGCGTCATTGTAGTCGCTAATTTTTCTCAGTACCATGTAGTGTAGCTAGCTAATTTATCAAAATGATATTTTGGCTGTAGCTTAGTTAAGTCTTGAGTAGCTTGTAGCCTCAAGGTTTGATGTGATGTTGAACTGGAACATCTGATCCAAGATGGCGGAGCGGCACTAGCAGGCAGCGGCCTCTCCAGATCCAAAATGGTGCTCAGAAGCCGTGGGTGGCTGTGATGGCCCCTTGCATTTTTTGCACATTTCTGTAATGAGTACCTGAACGTTTGCTGCTACTGAACTTATAAAAATATTATGTTTAATTTCTTGTCACTATTATACACTTTACTTGGCTGCTACTGCAATAAATGCTATGTCCACATATGGTATAAGCTAATCTGCTGAATACTATGTCATAGTATGTTATGTATAGATTCACAGCATTTTTTAAATTATATTGTTATTCTTTTGCACTACCTGTTATATCTGACACTTTCACACTAGAACTGTGTACTGGTCGGTGCTACACTGTTACTTACTGTGCCCATTGTCCTGTTTTAGGAGTTACTTTACTGTCTTGTGTTGTTTGCACGTGCACTTTATGTAGAATGTGTAGATCTTATTTAGTTCTGTGTTGTCTCATGTGGTTATTGTGTTGGTCTATGTAGCACCATGGTCCTGGAGGAACGTTGTTTCATTTCACTGTGTACTGTACCAGCTGTATATGGTTGAAATGACAATTAAAAAAAAAAACACTTGTACAATTGCAATGTGGCTTCCCAGACACTGCATAATGTTATGCACTATTGCACTATGCACTATGCACTACCTGTCACACAGGTATCCCATTATATTGTCCCTTTCACAATGGATTTGCATGATAAAAATGTATCGACATCACCTAAAGTGACATGAAAATTACATGGGTGCTCAAAGAACAGGCTACTAACGAGAAATGAATTCTGCACATTTTATGTCATATAGCTTAGCAGCTGAAAAGGGAAAGTGGTTCCCACCTTGTACTTGGCGCTGTCCTGTAACTGCTCACCCTCCCGTATCCAGCTGACTGAGGGTTTGGGGTTGCCGAATGCCGTGCAGCTGAGAGTGATGCTGCCCCCCTCTTTAGCCTCCACGTACTGCGGTGGTGTGTCGGTGAAAGTTGGAGGAGCTGCAACACAAAGGAGGGGTGTTTATGCATTTATATTCTACATACAGCCTAGTATCTGCTACAGATCAATCAGTTTAATGATGACATGGCAGGTACATGATAATAATTAATGCATACGTACTGTATATGCAACATTTTACCTGTTTTTTAGGACCATAGTTTTAAATTTACACTGTGTGACAATCTAGTATTCATAGAATAGAATTAAGATATATAATGGTATTAATACAACATTGGAAACACACAAGCCTGTGGTAAAATTCAACATTTACAAAATGTTATAGTTTTTATGAAGAAATGGAGGGGGGAAAACAGTCAAACAGTGGTGCTGGACTTAATACTGCTCCACACTTAAGTTGATATCACGCATAACCCTTTCATGCATAGCGTCCACACTTTCAGACAATCGATTTAAGGCTGTTTTTAGGGAAATACAAGATAAATCAACTCCAAATCACTTACGATAATTTAGCAGAAACCATAACCCTGATTTTATTTGCTCTATATTGCCTTTCTTTTCTTTACAAAATTTCATGCAAAAAATAAATAAAAAAAATAAAAATAAAAAAAAAAACCCAAAAAAACCCCACCTGTGAACACAGCATAAAACAGGTGTTTTTTAAAAATATATATTTTTACTTCTCAAATCAGCTGATCATGCAACAGTTTTAAACTGAGTAAACTGTACCTGTAAAGGATATTGCTATTATTTTTAATTTAAAAAATGATATTTTCTGAATTTTTTGTTCACGAACATTAAATAGCACTGGATGGTAATTTTGGACCACATTTGGAACACCTTATTGTACTCACAGTATTCCTACACATGGACAGTTCGTTTAAACAGACATGAGTGATATTTACAAAAAGAAAAGGATGTACAATTTTGAGTAATAAAAAATCTGAAGAATCTGGATATGTTTGTCATTTTTATGTTTAAAAATTTTACAATTACAATTGAGACAAGCCTCTGTTTCAGGCAAACTCCACCTTTTGTGTGCAACTCTTACATCACTTTTGACATCCAAAGTCATGTATGAGTTCTGAATATCAAAGTGCACAAATTCTGTATTAACTTGTCACTGCTTGCACTTAACTCAACCCGGAATATGGCCCATAAAACTAAAACTAACACTGACAGTAAGTAACAATGGAGTTATAAAAGCGCTGACAGCTCATGATACTCACAACACTCAGGTATATTATGATGTTAATAAATTGCACTATCGATAACATATCCCCCAGCCCTATCCTCATGTAACACAGTCTTTTTATGGGCTTATTATTCATCCTCTGAATGATATACAAACTTGTTTTGTTTGCCGGATGTTATTAAATCAGTAAAAGAAATAACCATAGTTTAACAGCCACTCAGACAGACAAGGCATGCGGTCAGAAATCTTTAAAGATGTTTTCTACTCCTTAATTGAATCTGTGATGCGGAGAGAGAGTGAGGCGCTTTCTCGGATTCACATGTCAGAAGAGGCGACTAGGCCGAGAGGCAGAGACATCTGTCCACTCAGAGAGCTCCATCTGCTTGCTGTTCAGCTTCAGACACACTCACACACTCCCATAGCACTGACCTGTGATGCTGACTAAACACCAACACTCGCAAAACAGAGCCTCTCTCTCTTTCTTTCACTCACACACTCTCTCATAAGCATCTGTCAGAATGTCTCAAAAGGCTGAAGGCCACACGAGTGTGTGTTAAAAAGAAAATGCAAGTGTGTTGCAGTTGCACAGCCATAGTTTCTTGCTGATCTTACGGCCTGCTTCGGGCTCCAAAGCCTTCCAGTGATCTGGACACTGGCGCACGCGCAATACTGAATACATGTGCCTTATTTTTTGCTGAATCAGACATCAGACTCACTTGGCACTACACCTGCAGTGGGCAGAAATCAAAGCGCTGGTACAGCAGCTTCTCTATTCATGCACAGCAGACTGTCAGGCTTTATAGTCCTGCTTTCTCTGATCACACACACGCTCCAGCACATTGGGTTTAGTGCCAGTCAGACTGCACCTGCAGCGTCAGTAAAGAGGGTTATCTGCTGAGGCTAAATAGAGCTTTTGGAACAAGTGGCCTCTTACTGCACTTCTCTGTGTCTCAAATTATATCCTTCTCATGTTAGATTACTGTGAATGAATGCATCAAACAGAGCTGCTGATCTCAGATCAGCTGTGCATCACCTACAAATGCAAACACACTTCTGCAAAAGAGCTTCGAGCAGGTTAAAACTGATAGTGGTTAAAACTGATAGTCCCTCATCAGACAAATAACGATAATATTGCGACATCAGTAGTTCAAATTCCAACGATGTCCAAGAAAGCAAAATTGGCCGTCCTCTCTGGATGGGAGGGATAGCATACGCTGTCTCCCCTGTCAATCACAGTGACAGTGCAAATTGTTGGTGTCTATGAGCTCATGTATGTGGATGAGGACAGATATGCAGCCATTTCCTCCATGTGTTTAGCTGCCCTGTGATGCAGCATGAGCAGCAGTTCGAAAAGATGCAGCAGCAGTTCGAAAAGATGCAGCAGCTGGCTTCACATAGGAAGTCTCATAGGAAGCATGTGGTTGGTAGCCAGGGGCATAACCTGGCCTGGGCAGATTGTTTCCAACCCCAATTCCAAAAAAGTTGGGACATGGTGAGAAATGTAAATAAAAACAGAATGCAATGATTTGCAAATCTCATAAACCCATATTTTATTCACAATAGAACATAGAAAACATATCAAATGTTTAAACTGAGGAAATGTACCATTTTAAGGAAAAACTAAGGTAATTTTGAATTTGATGGCAGCAACATGTCTCAAAAAAGTTGGGACAGGGCCATGTTTACCACTGCGTAGCATCCCCTCTTCTTTTAACAACAGTCCGTATACGTCTGGGAACTGAGGAGACCAGTTGCTGGGAGAGGAATCTTGTCTCATTCATGTTTGATACAGGATTGTAGCTGCTCAACAGTCCTGGGTGTTCTTTGTTGTATTTTTCGTTTCATGTTTCAGTAAAGGGGTTGAAACTGAAACATTAACATCCCCTCGAGCTGAGCAGGAAGACAAGGTGTGTACAGTATTTAAACTGGCAACACTGACTGAGAGATATGCCACTGTATGATGATAAATATTAAATATTGTGTGTGTGTGTGTGTGTGTGTGTGTGTGTGTGTGTGTGTGTGTGTGTGTGTCATGATGACAGTCACGATGATAGCGAACTTACTGACATGGTGATATATCTTAGTTAGCTAAAAAAAAAAAAAGAAGAAGAAGAAGTAGTTACCATACCCTTCCAAAAGTAGTCTGTTTAGCTAGCTAGCTATCATAGCTTAAGTACAGAGATAATGTTAGCATCCACTCCCAATACCTATGCTAAACCTGGCAGTTAGCACAAACAGCAAGCATTTTGGAACACTTAGTAAAACTTTATTGAGAGACTTTATCATATTAATGGCTTATATCCATCCATCCATCTATTTTCCATACTGCTTATCCTACACAGGATCGCGGGGAGCCTGGAGCCTATCCCAGGAATCTCGGGGTATGATGCAGGGGACACCCTGGATGGGGTACCAACCCATCACAGGGCACAATCACACACACATTCACGCACCCAATTAATGGCTTTTATGAGAGATAAAAATATGTGCCTGCATTTGTATGCCAATTTTATCAGAATACTCACCAGCAACCTAACAGCAACCTCTGGTATTGATCAGATTGTTCACAAAACACCTTATGGTTTGATAAAGCACTCATTTACATACTGCCGGGTTCTCAATGGCTAATATTTGAAATAATAATTATATAGCATAATACACTGTGTAGGCCAAGTATGTATTAAATGTACATATAGCTGATTCTAGGCTTTAACCCTCATATAAATAATTTTGCAGCGGGGTGTAAACAAATCACAATCAAGCATTGATTCAAACATTCAAACATTTTGACTTTAATACAAAAAAACAAACACATTTTAAATACAAAAGATGGTTGACAAATTTAAGGGAAAACCAACATAAAGTATGTTAGTAAGTCATTGTGCCACCCTACGCAGCCAAAACAGTTTCCATGAGCCTTGCCATCAATTCGACAATGTCTCTGGAAGTGTACTGGATGCATGAATGTTATTCTTCCAAGAGATATTCCCTCAGTTGGTGTTTTGATGATGGTGTGTGGACAGCACGATCACTGTCTCACACGCTGATCCAAAATCTCCTATAGCTGTTCAACTTGGTTGAGATCTGGTGAGTGTGAAGGTCATTGCATAAGATTTACATCAATTTCATCCTTATTAAACTATTCAGTGACCTCTCATTCCTTGTATATGTGGGTGGAGTCATCCTGGAAGAGAATGCCCCAACGCAGGCGTCAGTTTTTCTTTCATTTGTCTACCATCTGTAGCTGGTCACAACTATCAGAATATTGCATATATTGACTGTCCATGAGTACCTGGACGGGCACGGTGGCTCAGTGGATGGCACCTCGCACCTCCGGGGTTGGGGTCCGCCAGTGCTCTGTGTGTGTGGAGCTTGCATGTTCTCCCCATGCTTGAGATGTCCAAAGTAGTGCTAGAAAGTGCTCATTTGTGTTTAACTAGTTAGAGATTGACTACATTTGGGCTACTACTGATCTCATTGGAATGTAAAAAAAAAACAAAAAAAAAACACTGGCATGTGCACACAAGAGACAAACTACAAGCAACACAAGCAACATCTGAGCAAATTGCATGATAAGAGCATATGAAGGCACAGTGATCCACCTCATGCAACAGTAAATAAGTGTAAAAGCAGTGTTCAGAATGAGGTGCTGTGCATTTCCTTCAGGAACAAATGGTGTACTCAGGAATGCTGAGAGAAAGAAGAGAAGCAGGAAAGAAGAGCAGCTGAGCTCCTTTTAATTCATAGCCAGCTCTTGGTGTTCCTGCTGCTGCCGCTGCAACTGGCGATGCATTTACCTCAGCCGGAGACATTCTCTCTCAGTCTGTCTCCTCTCTGTGGCTCTGTCTCTCGCTCTTCCTCTAACTCTCTCTTTCACTGGCTTACTCGTTATACTGTATGCAGATGAAGTGCATAAAGTGACTCTAAAAAATTACTTGCTCTCAGAAAAGCCATAACAAAATGCGTTGAAAATCACAAGGGAACGATTTCACTGCCGTCAAACCGTGCATTTTGTGAGACAATGGCACAATGGAGAGCGGCCAGATGCTCTAAATAAACGTAAACGCAGGGCAGAACGGAGCAGCAGAGAGAGGAGATCTGGAACTGATACCCAGAACTAATTACAGACAAATGCAAATGTCATATCCAGCATTTACAAGCAAGTCATAATGAGGAAAATCCTCTTTGCCCAGGACTGCTGTTCATCCTCACAGACTGTTGGCTCATATCTGCCTTCAATGCAATGCAGCATATCATAAAACAAAGCAATGAATCATGGGAAGGTTTTGCAGACTGTGGGTGGTGAGGCCGCACTGGCCAGAAAAAGGTGCTGATGTGAGCATGGGGTCCGTGTACGCTGTGTTCATTTGACTTTCCTTTTCATTTCAAAACACTTTTTATGTTAAACTCTTTGGCTTGTTTTTCCTCATTTCAGATTCATTTTGGGGCTAAAATTAATGAATGACCCGCATGTGTGTCAGCAGTTACTGGACAGCTAGTAGCAAGAAGGGTAGATTTAAGATTGATGTTAGTGCATGATGTACTGCTAATATAATAAAATCACTACATGCTTTTTAAAGCATGGAGGATGAAAGGAGGATGACATGGTGGCTGAAAAAAATTCAATTCAATTGAATTTTATGTATATAGCGCATTTATTAATGGATATTATCACAAAGCAGCTTTACAGATATATGAATATAATGTAGATTTAACCCTAATGAGCAAGCCAGAGGCTGGATTTTCCAGATGCTGGAATTTAAGAATATTTTAATCACTGTAAATTTTTTTCTATATATGTGGGTCTGACTTTTATCAAAGCTTTTCTGAAAACAGGCTCAAGAGTACACATCGTAACTAGAGAACAGCATGTAGAATAGCCAAGTTGTACTTCTAGGTTGATTCTGTTCATGCTGGAATGTACTGCTGTGGCATCTCGTCATATTTGGATTCATAACAAGCCAACATAATTTTTTTGGTAATAATTCAGATCATTATTGGATATTAATAATTGAAAAAAGTTTAATTTTTTTAGTGTGTGCCAAAAATAAATAAATAAATGGGGAAAAAATTTTAATTGCCAGATATTAATTAGTGAATGTATTAAGCACAAGTTACAAGGAGCAAAGCCAAATCACATGGACATTCGACTGATACTGTGAATGTGCAAAACACTGGAAAGTATAATCAGGGATCTGAACTGAGCAAAAGTTTTGTGAATTAAAAATCAGATTATCTGCAGGTTTATTGTTCCTAACTGGGTTCTACTTGGAGCTCTCTCTGACAGGAAAGTCATCTGTTGTAGGGCTCTGCATACAACTTACAAGATTTCCTAAAGAAGGACAAACCTAATAAACCTTTACTTTAGATTACAGATTACTTTTACTGTCAAGCCACTTTTCCTTTACTCGCAAACAGTCATCTTTGGTACAACGCATGTTTGCAGCAAATGCTAAAGCATTTAGGACCTACTAAAAGCTTATACAGTAAACTGAGGGAATAAGTGGAAGAACGGAACACCATCATTGGCTTCTTGGTTATCCTTTTTCTGAAATAAGGGCTGGGCCTTTCTCTTTAGTGCCTACCTGATATGAACACTTTGTACAGATTGCCTTTACACCAGCCTGAAAAGATGACGATACATCAGTAGGGTGCATATACTAAATGCCACAGTATTGTGAAGGGTGATGTACAACGATCAGCGATTAAAACCACCTGCCTAATACTGTGTAGGTCCACCTATACATTGTGCCACCAAAACAGCTCAGATCCATCGAGGAATAGACTCCACAAGACCTCGGAACATGTTGTGGTATCTGGCACCAAGACATCAGCAGCAGATCCTTTAAGTCCTGTAAGTTGTGAGATGGGGCATCCAAGGATTGGACTTGTTTTTCCAGCACATACGAGAGATTCTCGATCAGAGCATCACACTGCCTCTGCCCCCTTGCCTTCTTCCCATAGTGCATCCTGGTGCCTCTTCCCCAGGTAAGCAACACACATGCACCCAATCGTCCACTTGGTATAAAAGAAAACGTGATTCATTAGACCAGGCCAGCTTCTTCCATTGCTCGATGGTCCAGTTCAGATGCTCACACGTCCATTGTAGACGCTTTTTGCAGTGGACAGGAGTCAGCATGGACACTCTGACTGGTCTGCGGCTAAGCAGACCCATACGCAGCATGCTGCAATGCATTGTGTGTTTTGACACCTTTCTATCATAGCCAACATTAACTTTTTCAGCAATTTGTGCTACAGTAGGGATCGGACCAGATGGTCTAGCCTTCACTCCCCATGCGCATCAATAAGCCTTGGGTGGCCACGACCCTGTCACCAGTTCATCAGTTCCTTGGACCCCCTTTGGTAGTTACTAACCACTCCATACTGAGAAAACTCCACAAAACCTGCCATTTTGGAGATGCTCTGACCCAGTCGTCTAGCCATCACAATTTGGCTCTTGTAAAAGTTGCTCAGATCCTTACGCTTGCCCATCTTTCCTGCTTCCAACACATCAACTTCGAGAACTGACTGTTCACTTGCTACCTAATATATCCCACCCCTTGACAGCACCATTATAACACGATAATCAATGTTATTCATGTCACCAGTCAGTGGTTTTAATGTTATGGCTGATCGGTGTACACCCATAAAGAGATACACATAATAGTGTTGCCATTTTAAACACAGTTTACTCATCATTCTCCAGTGCTCTGCTGTTGTCTGTTGTGGACTGTGGCCTTTTCTATTGCCCATAATGCCATCTGTAGAGTGACTGCAGCATATGGTCAGGCCCACTCAGCTGAATGCTCAGCACTTACACCAGGCTGTGAAGCCATCAGCACCATGGAGAGCTCCTTGCATCACCATCAACAAGACCAAAGCCAGCTGCTGCCTCAACACGACCTGTTTATCTCACATCTGCACAACAAACAACATGGTCTCGCACTTGCATATGTGTATTGCAAAGCTGTATGGACAGATACAACAATTGTGGTTAGGTTTAGCAGCTAAGTTAGCGCTCAAACTTAACCTTACACCTAATGGCAACAGGACAAGCTGGAGCACTGCCAATTCTACCTGATTAATGTGAAACACAAACACAATAGGACTGAATAGTGTCTCCTTTACTACGAGCTCTACAGATAACACCCAAACCCCAAAAAAAGTGATTGAGGTCAGATATGAAATATGAAGATACAGTCCACTGCTTTAAAGATAAATGGGGCTGGCTCCCAAGTATTCACCCTATTATGGGGAAAATCGTGAGTTTGAATTCCAACAAAGCCACAGCCACCCATGGCCGGGAGCCAAGGGAACAATCACAGAGACACTAGCCAATCATGCACATCTGTGAGCTTGAGTATGTAGAAGAGGGCAGACAGCCTTTTCCTCAGTGTGTTTAGCTGCCCTGCGGTGCAGCATGAGCAGCGGTTCAAAAAGATGCGGCATCTGGTTTCACGTGTCTCAGAGGAGGCACATGTTAGCCTTCAGTCTCTCCAGTTAGTAGGTTGGCTAGTAGATGGGAATTGGCAAGTTTGAAAAAGGATGGGGTCAAGATAAATGGGGCAGCGTGTAACCATCAATATGGTGGCTGTATTACATAAGCAGCATCCCTCAGTTAAAAGTCAGTTAAAATCCTTGTTATTAAAGATGTTAAAAAAAAAAAAAACTGGTCAATCAAATCCTTACACTGCTAAATGTACAGATGGTGCTTTGCTCCATTTGTCCAAGTTATTGGAAGTATGTTAGTATGTTATTATGTTATTGGAACAGGGGGCATGGTGGCTTAGTGGTTAGCAGTGTTGCCTCATGTCTCTGTGGTTGGGGGTTCAAATCCTGCCTCTGCCCTGTGTGCGAGGAGTTTGCATGTTCTCCCCATGCTTCCTGTACTCTGGTACAGGGTGTCCCCCGCCTTGTGCCCTGAGTTCCCTGGGATAGGCTCCCTCGTGACCCTGTGTAGGATAAGTGGTATGGATGGTTGGATGGATTTTATTGGAGCCACATTGCTTACACCCTTTATGTGTAAGTTTAACAAACATTTGAAACCCATTTCTTAAACATCATCTTATTGATTCCTTTCTAGTATCTGGACCTCTCTCCATTAAAGTAGATAAGAACCTGGTCTTGTATGACTGGAAATAACTCCCAGGAGTGATGCCAAAATGGCTTCCAAGTGGACAGGCTTTACTATATTTACTTTTTTAAGATTCTATGCTAGATGTTAGTGACTGTTAATGCAATTTTCCAAGTTCATAAATGTCACCATCCTCCAAAAATCCTTTCACTGCTACATGAACTCACTCCAATCCCACACAAGTTTGCCCTAAAGAAAGATACCAAAAATGTACTTCACTAGTCATTTGAACAGTATGAGGCATACACAGTTTTGCCATTCAGACTCATTCATAAAACTAATCTGATCCTATGTAAGGGTCAGACTAAACAATAGTGACCATCTTGTTCAAGCCCACAGGATTAGCCCTGACTTGCTGCCATGGTAGAGTGGATTTAATCACTTTGCTCTCTTCTCTGACCCTCCCACTAGGAAGTTCGTTTTAATACTGCTTATCCGTGTCTCTATGGCAACAGAAGCTTTCACTTAACCTAGGGGGATTTGACATCCATATTACTCACAGCCATAGTAATATAGTTAACAAAAGGTGATAATTGCAATGCTTGTCATATTAGTGAAATCTGAACTATGATACATTACAGTGTTGAGTGTCCGAGGCCTGTATATGAAAAATCCATAGCTGAGCTGACACAAAAACTGGCAGCTGGAGGTTGTACCATTGTTAAACAGTGCAAAGAAATGAACAGAAATGAAAAAAGGAAGTGGTTAAATTCAAGCTGGACTTTTAAGGCAATCAGGCTGTTGAACAATACCCGAGCCATCCTCTGTACAGGCTTTATTTGATTAAAACAAACCATATGCCTCATGGTTTTTGATTTACTAACGGTTTACATGAGTAACTTTAATAAATGCTGATTCACAAAGAGGCCTTACAGAGGGTTGCATCTTTTCATATGTGCAAATTAAAGTCATGTTCGTTAGTCTTGTTAGCCTTGTTGAATATGATAATTGGAATGTTTCTAAAATGCTATAAAACTGAAACATACAAGGTGCATTATAATTATGTGCTCAAATTGATGCCACCAAAGGGCAGGTCCATCCATCCATCCATCCATTTTCTGTACCACTTATCCTACACAAGGTCACGGGGGACTTGCGGCATGAGGCAGGGACCACCCAGGATGGGGTGGTAACCCATCACAGGGCACAATTACACACACTCACACACCCATTCCCCCCTATCCCCCCACCCAGCGAATGGACAGGTATTATATTTTTTGGAATATAAAAACATTATTACAGATTTATTAAAGTTTCTTGATATTTTGTCTCAGTACCACAAATATGTTATGAATAATTCTCAAAATCATGACTTACATTAGCATGGTAAAGTTGGTTTCATGTAAAATATTTGCCATATGTTCACACCTACATAAAAAATGGTTTCTTTACTTTCCACTTATTATTAAAGTACACTATCATATCTACACTCTTTTATTTAGCACTCATGACTTATTTAATTTAATTCACTGCCTTCAATCAGAGTTATACTCATCAGGGACATTTTACTCTACTTTTCCCACTCCCACTTGCTCCTGAACAGATTCCTCCTGCAGTTATTTTTGTAAAATAAAATCTAAATAAAATACTTGCACTGTGACACAGCAAATTCCATCGTGACCAGCACTGTGCGAAAGAGTACATTCACCTCTGTGCATTACATTAAATAGTCATGCAGCCCTTATATAAACAATGCATCCCTAATATAAACAATATTGTTGGAAACAGATATAGTATGTTGTTTCATCATTATAAAAACCTTTCCAAATTGCCTGAACATATCGTGTAAATATTTGTGAGGGAGAGCCGTAAGTTTGACAAGCCTTCTTCCTCTGCTCAGAAAATCCTTTTACAAACTAAAGGCTCTTTAGTTCAGCTTCATTGTTTATCCCTCACATATCCTTCAGCATCTTAATCATCATGGTTCACTCAGGCATTTCAAAAGCGGAATTCAGTGACTACAGACAGAAGCTAATGTTTACACACACTAATAAATACCATATGAACATGCCCCCATATGTATGCATCTACACACATACACATGCACCTACACACATCTCCAGAGTGCCTGCTCCCTGCAGCATTACATCATTTCCACCCCTCCTTTTCTCCTCCCTCACACTTGAGCCGCTGGAGAGCATGTGTGAGGCTGAGAATATCACAGGAACGATATAACAGCGGCGGTGGCATCTCTGAGACAGGGAGCTACTGGGGATCAAACACTCTCAGTGACAGGGTGGTGGAGAAGCACTCACTGTGCCGAGCAGTAACCGCTCCTCGATTAGCACAGCACACCCTGCAACCTCTCTACCTCTCTACCAGTCACTGTGAGGATCCCTCTCCCAGGCTCGGGGAATTCATCACTGGGCAACATGTATATATTCATGAGGTTATGTAAATTCTTGTTTTTTCAAAGCACAGCAGTATGCAGGAATAGAACGAAGACTTTTCGTAATTTTCGTATTAATGTCACCTTATTAATGGCATTAATTCCACATGCCAACACTAATTCCACAGCAGAGATTGAAGCTTACAGATTTGAGGTCCTCTCACAAAAAATTTTCAAAAATAATTTTTAGTCTTCCTGGAGTACACACTAGACCAGTAGTTGTCAGCTGGTGGGTCACTTGTGGGTATTTTCTGCTTCTCCATCAAAAGTGAAACTTTCATAAAAAAAAAAAAAAAGTTTACAGAACTTCCGACAGTGCATTTTTTAACAGCTTCTTGTTAACAGCTTGCCAGTTCTGCAGTTTTCCCGCAGGCTACTTTTGCTGCAAACTGATTTCTTTTTTTGATCAATTACATTACTGCATTAATCATTTTGTGAAATAAATTAGAAGAAAGTAAAGAGGTAAACTGTTTTCAGGTCACAAATTAATGATGATCTGAGAAACAGGTGTGCCAGAGGCAAGATCACTTTGAGAACCGTTGCACTAAACAATCAAGCAAACATTGGGTTTTTCATGAACTGAGAAAATCCAAAACCCTTGAGCGCAATCCTGAAGTTCCTTTTATACCACAGCTATCTGCCAGTGCTATTCTTATATTAAATAATGACACATCATATTTTTGGGGGGCATGGTGGCTTAGTGGTTACCACGTTTGCCTCGCACCTCCACGGTTGGGGGTTCGAATTCCTGCCTTTGCCCTGCGTGTGTAGAACTTGCATATTCTCCCCATGCTTCGGGGGTTTCCTTCAGTTTCCTCCCCCAGTCCAAAGACATGCGTCATAGGCTGAATGATATCTCCAAATTGTCTGTAGTGTGAGTATGTGTGTGATTGTGCCCTGCGATGGGTTGGCACCCAGTCCAGGGTGTTCCCTGAAGTCCCTGGGATAGGCTCCAGAAGATGGATGGATGGATGGATGCATCATACTTTTTATCCATTTATGGTTACATTTCATGTTGTGGAACATCCATGAAACAAGTCAGTTTCTGTCATCACTTACATTATAGCAGCTATAAATGGTCGTTCCCATTTTCACCAGGCTCTCTTTTTATCTCTCTTGAGGACAAAATGCAAGAAAAATGCAACATACTGGGAAACCACAAAGCATAAACTCCTTACAAAGCCTTAACATAAGAGAATTTCATAAATATGAACTAAATGTCTTCTCAGAGAAAATGTCTCCTCAGAGAAAACTTCACCATATCAACAATTACATGTTTTTCTAATCCATTTATGTGGATACATGTGTGGAAGTTGTTACTATAGCATATTAGAACAACTGCATTAATATAATCCTCTAATTTGCCTTGTAGCCAGAACTCTTGGCAGAGCTGCTGTTAAAGAAAATTAATCAACACTTTCTGACCAATCAGAATTGATAATTCAACAGTACTGTGATATATATATATATATAAAAAAATACAGATAGATATATCTTGCTTGATTGTTTGTGCCTTAATATGTGTAATATTAAGTAAGTGTAATATTTTCTTTAGCAGTTCGGTTTTTGGTCATTATTGCACAATGGGTTATAAAGACGCCCCTTATAAAGAGTTCAGCATGCTCAGTTAAATTCCCTGCTTAGTGTTTGTACATCACTTCTGCATTTAAAAAAAAAAAAAATTCTATGTGCATCATTGGCAGTTTTCTGAATCAATTATATCACAGGCCATCTTGCATTACAAGACTTTCAGTCTTAAAAATCAAACCTCCAATTATTCTGGCACAAGATCAGCGATAATGTTGATTAGATTACTTTCTGACAGATAACTGTTTCCAAAGCAATCAATTCTGATTCTGTTATCAAATCTGGTGAAAATATGCAGCTTCAATATAAAAGAGCTAGGAATTAGGTGACAGCTCTGTGTAACCTGCTGTGGCAAAAGTGTGACCGTAGCTGTTGACTGTAGCTCTTAGAGACAAGCACTGATATTAAAGTGTTAGTCACACTGCAGGAAGTACGCACACACACACACACACACACACACACACACACACACACACACACACACACACACACACACACACACACACACTGCAGATTAACTGGTCTCTCAACACTCCACCTTGTCTGTGCTGAGTTGCCAGATTTAAGACCAGACTCCAATACACAAACACACAGAAGTCACACACACACACACACACACACACACACACACACACACTGACTGGTGCAGGGCTGTTGTCATCTCATTCCTTTGCATTCTGTCGCAGAGCTCAGCTGATAAGGCAAAATCAATGGTTTTCAATTTGGTCCCAGACAGACAGCCAGTGCTGCTGTGGCTCCTCACCTCTGTAACAGCATGCTGAGGAGATTTAGCCGTCCACATTTAGAAATGTGATCCAACATCCTCAATACACAGCCGCAATAGGCAAAATCTGTCTACTTCCCCGTGTAATTGCAGAATTAGATTTCCCAGCAGATGTTTGCAAAGGGTTTCAGAGTGTTGAATGTCCATCACAGCACAAAAAAAAAATGCAGTACAGAGACAGTTTAGAGATGGAGAGGAAAGTAGTTCTCAAGGCAACATCATGCAGGGCTGAGCAAATATACTGTTACCATTCTGCTTATGTCTTTACAGTGTTTGTTTTGCAATTGCAAATCACAATTCATGTGCTTAAAACGTACGTGCTACATTTATGAATTTGCAGTTAGCACACCATTACTCGTAGCTCATGAATTTTGACTGAATTATCTCACTATTTTTTGAAATGTCATTTAAGTGGACAGCTGAGGAAACCTGAAAAGCTCTGATTGGCAGTTACAAACTGTCAAAACTGCACGTAAAATGGTATAGTGTAACTCATAGATAGCAGGTTATCTAGCTAGTAGGGATGTAACAATATACAAAATAAATGTTACGATATGGTGGTGCCTCGATACAAAACATTTTCAATACAGCAAAACAAGCATTGCCTAAATATGTCTGAGTTTTCCATTTTCAATTGCCAATAACATTCAACAGTCTAAAAGTACAAGAATTAAAACCTAATAATGACAGTGTTTGCGTAATCTATTCAGACACTTAGCAGCATATAACAAAACAAAAGCTGCACATTATAACATAGCAAAACTCAATATGGCTAACTAAAATTAGCTCTCTGTTGAGGCTTTCACTGTGGTGCAGGGTTGCCAGGTTTCAGCAAAATTTCTACCCCACTATATCTCAAATTTGAAAAAAATACCTGACAATAGTCCAAGAAATTCAGGCACTGGAAAGGGGTATTTTTTCATTTTTTTCCTCAGTATTTGCGTCTTAACCAACTATTTCCGCCTGCAACATTGTGTCAAAACTAGCCCAAACTGGAGTAAAAACTGCAAAGACACTTGGCAACCCTGCTAGTGACTCTCAGCGGGGCATGTCTGAACTCACACAGCTCTCTGTTGATTTTGTGTTTTTGAATCCTGTGTTCTCCTCTATACAGAGTGTTTTCATATCTGTAACTATGAACTTCCCAATTGCAGCGCTAGTTTCTTTAACCCAAATTGGAGCAGCTAGGGAATGCAGGAAAAGCAGCAAAGAGAGAGAAAGTGTGTCGTTATCTTTTCCCATATCATATCTCGTATTACTCGTATTAGTGTTGGTTAGTATGCTTTAAAAAAATCGCAAAAACCTCTGGGTAAGTTTGTTCTTGAGGTCTACACTCATGAGCAAGGGCTCATCTACCAAAGTTCCTCAAGCTAATAAAGCATTGGATTGGAACAGGCGTTCCCCAACAGGAAGTGCAGAATGCACACTGACAAAGCTGCACTGAAAATGTTAATGTTGTGGAGGAATTTCTGTCTTCTATCCAGACAACGGGAACAGCACAGCTGTAATGCCCTGGATTTAAGTTGCCCACAGACACCAGGACTGGTCCATGACCAGTTTGTCATACCCTACCCCATGATTAATTATTACAAGGGATATAACAAACCTGTCTGCAGATCAACATTATCACCTTGTCTGAGACAGAGATTCAGGGCTAAGTGGAGGGCCAAGACTCACCATTCACTGTAAGATGCACCCAGCTGCCATTGTGGAAGGTGTCATACTGCTGCTCCAACATCAGCACCTTGCACTCGTACCAGCCCTGATCATCCGAACGTACCCTCTCAATCCGCAGAGATGACTTCCCATGCAGGCTAGCTCTTCCTGAAACAGGGACACAGAGACATCATGTTAGCTCTGATACACTAGGTCCTTTGTGCTGTTTGATATACAGCATTTTTCAGACTTTACTCAAATTCAAATGCAAATTCAAACATGTATTCGCAGTTATTTCCCCTATGAGTGTGCATAATTAGGGATATTTAAAATTCAATTGCAAACCTGTATTTGCATTTGCATTTTTGTGAAGAGAAATGCACAGGGGCTTCAAAAACATTTACCTTATTCTGGAATGAATTCTTGCATATTGAAAAAGTACCAGCAATTCTTGCAACTCAGACTTTAGGCTTGGTAAAGACTTACAGCTTACAGAGACTGACTAGGACTTGCAGTTCAGGTGCTTGAGAACTGACTTGGCCTTGCAGAACCGAGACTTAAGATTTGAATAGGACTTACAGCTCCGAGGCGTGAGACTCGGCATGGAATTACAACTCAGAAATTTGACTCAGAATTACAGCTTGGAGATTTAAGACTTGACTCAGACTTACAGCTCAGAGAATTGAGACTTGACTAAGACTTAGTGTACATCTCTGGCCATTAGCATTATCAATCAGTTCAAGCTTAACTTTAGGTGGGTTTTATCTGAGATTATCAGGTTGTAATTCATCAGTAATCGGGAGTATGCCTTATAAATCACTGTATACTACAGGGTATCCAAAACATCTCCATACACAGGGGACTACTGTATGCATACCAGCACCATGTCGGTTGTGCCTTCGTCAGTGGATGTTCGTGGACGTCCACTTCTCGGTTGGTCTGCACTTCCAGTTTTTTTGAATTTGTTAATAAGTTTGCCTGATGCATTTGCCATGTTTCCTGTTAAAGTCCATCACAACCTTGCAACAGCTTCCCGATCCAGCCATGAGAATGATTTCAATACGTTGTTCTTTTTTCAAAGGAATTCTAAAAAGGCTATCTGAAAAAAATATATAAGTATGAAAAATTTAAAGGAGACAGTTTGCTAAAAAGTGTTACTTTCCCCCATGTACAGTATGGAGACTTTTGGGCCACCCTGTATATTTCTTAAAAAACTGGGCCAAACAGATGTAGTGAGTGCAGACCCCTGGTCTTTACACTTTAGCTACTCAAAGCACTCTCTATAAAATATTCTTGATGCACTCCACCAAAAATGTTTAGGCCTTTACAGAAAAGCAGCCAAAATACATCTTGATCATTGCAGTCGGATTAGATTGTATCCATTTAGGCTATGCAAACATATGCTTCAGGCACCACAAAAATGTTAGCTTTGCACAAAAGGCGGGGAAGGAAATCTACTAGTACATTAAGCTCAAGTTCAGCTGAGAAACTGAGCAGCCAATTTTTGGTGCCCTGCAGATCAATAAAGCAGAGCTGGAAATGGGCCACAGCTGCTCAAGAACAATGGAATGTCTTGGGATGCTTTTACAGCAGTGATAAAGAGGTGACAGAACCACAGGACCAACAATGACACATGCTGTGGGTTAAAGATAGTTCTCAGGTAGAGACATGCTGGAAGCATAATAGAGGTCAAAACACTAAGCTTGCATTCTTCCTTCCTTTACTTTCAGACTACTTTGTAACTTCAGTGTTCTGCTAAGATATCCCTCTGCAAACATGACTAATTGGTGTACATTTGGGAACCAGGACACAATCTACATTTTTAACCAATATATTTTGGGATGTATTGATGTATTCATGGACACTCCCACCCATTATATATTTCAAAACACTACACTATTTTTTAATCACATAATTTTAAAGAATTACATTTTTAATTCATAGACAACTATAGTCACTGTCACACATTTTTGTTCTTGCACAGAAGATTAATTCATTACAGTGCTCTCCTCTCTGAAATCTATGTACATCACTGAGGTGACTGTTTCCCTTTTAGAGAACAGCTTATTGTACAATCATTTCTTGTGCCAAAGCAGATGTATATCATGGCATCTGTTGTGCACAGATGTTCAGACACCAAAGAGACATCGCTAATGAATTGTACAAAGTTCGTCCTCCCTCATTTGAGAGATAAATGCATCCTCTGTATCATGGCTATGTAGCTAAAACTGTCAGGTCAAATGGTGTTCTTCAGAATTATTTAGTTATAACACACCCGATTGTAGCAGATGAAAGAACACGCCTGTTTAGAACCCACTGACCAGACTGTTTAGCATAAGACCTTTTTTTCCTTTTCTTTTTTTTTTTACTTTACAGTCAACTCTACACTGGCTCAAATAATGTAGCACTGTGAGTGACAGTTCAAAGGAAATATTTCAGAGCCAAATACAGGAAACAAGAGACTGCCTATGTCTACAGGATAAGGCCAACTGCTTTATTCCGAATGTAACACACAGCACACACACAGGCCTCTATTCAAAAGTGCACTATGGGTCCAGTTGTGTGGAGTACAGATGAAAGATTTGTGAACGCTACAGAGTGGTTCTTGTTACCAGGGTTACTACTGTATATATAATGAAAGTTAAAACCTACAACTACACACAAAATTGAAATATTTACCAAGTAAGACATAAAAAGAAAACAGAATGCAGATATGAATGAATTTCTGGTGTTGCTTTTCTGCGTAACATAATCGTGCACAAAAAAAACCAACAAGAACCGCAAGATGCTGAAACAGCTTCTTTCCAAGAGCTGGAACAATTATCAACTAATTCTAAATCACACACCCACTTCACAAACACTCCTGCACCATCTTTTACATGGTTACAGTTACACTTTTGTTGTTTCCATGCTCTTATGTGTGTGTGTGCGCACGCATGCATGAGTGTGCGTGCGTGTGGTGCCCTTGTGTATGTATTGTTGAACGCTGTATGTTGTCCCTGTATGACTGCACCTTGTACCAAGCCAAATTCATGATACATGCAAATGTGTCTGGAGAAATAAACTGATGAGTTGCAGGAGTTAATTAGAATTTTTTTTCCTCTTTTGGCTGCGCCCATTCAGAGTCGCGCCAGCGGATCAACCATCCACATATTTTGATTCTGGATCACCCCAGATGCCCTTCCGGATGCAACCCTCCCCATTTTCCAGGCTTGGGACTGGCACTGAGAGTGCACTGGCTTGCGTAACCCTTCAATGGCTGGGGTTGATTATCTGATCGCGAATCGAACCCGGGCCACAGTGGTGAGAACGGCGCATTGCTAGCCACCAGTTCACCAGGGAACATGCAGGAGCTAATTTGAATAAGAGTAAATATCTGTGTAGTTTGAGTTTTGAAATCTTTCAATTAAACTTGCTTTAAATAAAAAGGGAAGAAGGAGATGTGTGATTTATTAAATGCTGGGACAATTTTTAAAATCCCATTCCCACCAATCCCACCAATCCCACCAATCCTGCCTGCTACGGAATTCTTATAAAAATATAAAAATATATATATTCACTTTTAATAAATGCGTGTGTCACTAAAAAAAATTCTCTCACATTTCAAGTGTAAAACTAACCACAAAGACATTTTTGATAGCTATTTTTATTCATATTCACCTAGTGTACTAAAACTCGTGAAGCTGACTTTATTCAAAGTAATTAATTATATGATGAATCCACTTCTACCTTAGTTTCACATTCAGCCAGTGTACTTTTATGGAGACTATTAATTATATCCTAAACGTGTTTTGCCTGTTTAAAGGATGTTACACAAAGTACAGTGTGGATTTCTGTATTCCTCCCTAAAAATCAGACAAAACATTTCCCAACAGTAAAATCAATAAAACTGAATTTTAAAAAAAGATCTACAACAGAAAAATGAAATTAATTAAAATTTTAAAACAAAGTAAAAATATATATATATAAAATCAATACTATAGCACTAGTCTGTATACTATGCTGCATCTGAGACTCAGTGCTTTAGTAAAGCTGCTGGGGCTTTGAATGTCTTAATCCGTGAAGCGACGTTTCATAAATTTTACTTGGTGTCGAGAAACATGGTAAAACTGCTGTCGAAAATTCCACAGAGAATCCAGGACTCAGCGTGAAGGAGAGAAAAAAGTCCCTGCCATCTCATTACCATTCAGTGTGAGCTTGAGCCATTAAAATTGCATATCCTGCCCCTAGTGACATCTGATAAACTATCAGAGTTTCTTTGCTTTCATAAATCTGACATGCTCTCAAATGATGTCCTTGCTGTCCATGATCTATATCAATGGTGTAATTCCTAATATCTATATGTGAGTAAAAGATTATGTTTAATCTAAAAGATTTTGCTCTGATGAAAAGTTGCACCTCAGCCACCTGCCTGGAGCTCTGTGACGCTACGTTCCCTATTCATCAGCACGGATACAATGGCTCTTTGAATCATACTTATCGACAAATTCATCATCTACTGAAACAGGCTCTCTCTAGAATTTTATTATTTTAGTGTTTATAGGAGAAGTGATCTGAGACGAGCGTTTCATGTTCTCTGTGCAGTGTGTTTTAGTTTGTTAAACATGCTGAAACTGATGGGGCACAGTTTTTTTTTTTATCCGTGGAAATAGAAATTCCAATACATCCTCAGATT
Source organism: Cranoglanis bouderius (assembly GCA_023630585.1). Lineage (NCBI taxonomy): Eukaryota > Metazoa > Chordata > Actinopteri > Siluriformes > Cranoglanididae > Cranoglanis > Cranoglanis bouderius. The sequence continues at coordinate 19,859,021 of CM042541.1, forward strand.
TCTGAAAATTATTATGTACCTCCCTGTCAAAAAACATTATACCACAGCACTGATTGGTCAGAATTTTCTATAACACCAACTTTGACAGTAGTGCCGGCTGTAAGACAAATCACAGGTTTATATTTATTCATGAGTTTGAATATGTTAACATTTCTATAGAAACAGCTCATTCACAGGGACTTGTATGGTAGATGCTCCACATAAGTCTAATAATAAATGGTTATATATAAAAACATATTATTTAACAAAGAAAAACATATTATTTTGCAAACAATAATTATTGATATGATGAAGTTTTCTGTGAGGAGACGTTTATTTTTAAAGTAAAGCTGTAACTTAAAGTTTTATGATGTGGGAAAGCGCTTTGAGGATTCTCTGATACACTTGAAGCTGCAATTGTTTTGTCTTATTAACTTCAACGGAAAGAAGAAAAGAGGCTGGTGAGTAAATGACTTTATATCCATTATAAAAGTAAGTAATAACATGAAATTGTTTTGTGGGTGTTCCACAACATTAAATGTAACTATAAATGGATAAAAATGATGACAGGTCAGTCTCCAATAAATAAATTATTCTTAATGTTGACAAATCGCTGTGGTATAAGAGGCATGAAACACTGCTGTTATTAACTTTGGAATAGTAACAGCAACAGCCACATCACACCAGCCTAACATTGATTATTTACCTATTACAGCACACCACAAGTGTTTTCTTCCTTATTTAATGTATAATGAAATTGAATAATTATCATACACAGCCTAACAGTTATGTAATTTAATGGGACTTTTTTAACCACACAATTTCAGAAACTAGTTAACCTGATTTATTTAATTTTCTAACTCTAGTCTAATTTTCACATGCTATGAAGAGATCCTCGAAGAGATCCATTGCAAAGCAAGCTTTCTAGATAAGAGATCTAACAACCCAGTTATTGTTAATGAAAGCGTTGTTTCATCTGATGAAGCGGACTGATCTACTTCGTTTCATGTAGACTGTAGAACTAAACATATGCATCATGCATCAAGGCCAGAAACCAGGCAGATTATGGAACTACTGTACATGATGTGAGATATCCAGAGGTTTTTTTCTGTCAAATCCCATAAATCTTAAAAGTACAGTGAAGTCTCTGACACAGTGGCAAAGTGAGTGTTAAGAGAAGATATCACAGTGTGGTGTTACATGTTTAACACCTCCAAAGCAATTTTTTAGTAATAATTCCCTCTGCAGTATAACACATCACCACAAATTCAGTCATCTTAGAGAAAAATTCTTTGAACATTATTTGGATACGTGTCAAAATTTGGTCAAAAATCTTTAGAATCTTTAAAAAAAAAAAATGTAAATGTTTTTATGTTCTTATTACATACAGTCATGTGAAAAAAAAGTTTTAAAATAATTTTTTTTTGTTGTTTTTTTTTGACATATTTGGATAAGCAAACATTTGAAACATCCTCTTTGAAACAGTGCCTATTAATAAACCCCTGCATTCATCACACCTTCAAATCCATAAAATTAGAATCAGGTGTGCAAGATTGGGTGCCAGGGATTAGAACCTGCTCAGGGAGTGCAGGTGTTATTTAAACCTCTCACATCTAGTGTCTGGTTTTCCCTTTGTTATTCAGGTGTGTGGTGTCATCATGCCAAGATCTAAAGAGTTCTATAAGGCCTTCAGAAAAAAGGTTGTGGATGCCTATGATTCTGGCAAGGGATTTAAAAAGATATCCAAATGATCTGAAACACATAATTCCACTGTAAGGAAAATAATCTACAAATGGTGCAGATTTTAAATGACTGCCAATTTGTCCAGGACTGGCCGTCCCAGCAAATTCAGCCAAAGACCAGACCGTCTGATGCAAAACGAAGTCTCCAAAAACCCCAAAATTTCATCACAGGATCTGCTAGTAAGTCTTGCAACTGTTGGTGTCAAAGTGCATGCTTCTACAACCAGAAAGAGATTACACAAATTTGACCTGCATGGGAGGTGTGCCAGGAAAAAGCCTTTGCTGTCTAAAAAGAACACTAGAGCAAGAGTACAGTTTACCAATGAGCATATAGGCAAAGACTAGTCCTTTTGGAATAATGTGCTCTGGACAGACGAATCAAAGATAGAGTTGTTTGGCCACAGAAACAGCAAACATGTTTGGCCCAGAACAAAGACAGCTTTTCAGGAGAAGCACCTCATACCAACTGTGAAGCACGGTAGTGGAAATGTTATGGTTTGGGGTTGCTTTGCTGCCTCAGGGACTGGACAGACTGCATTCCTTGATTCAACTATGAATTCTGCATTATATCAAAGAGTGCTTGAAGATAATGTGAGACCATCTGTCTGAAAGTTGAACCAAAAATGTACCTTTCACCAGGATAATGGTCCTAAGCACACTAGCAAATCCAACAAGGAATGGCTCAAAAAGAAGAAATGGAGGGTTATGGAATGGCCTAGTCAAAGTCCGGATTTGAATCCCATTGAAATGTTGTGGGGGGATTTGAAACGGGCAGTACATGCAAGAAAACCCTCAAACATCTTGCAAGAATATTGCATGGAAGAGTGGTCAAAAATTCCAGCAAGCCTGGTGGACAATTATGCAAAACACCTACAAGAAGTTATTTCTGCTAAAGGGGGCAATACTAGCTTCTGAGGTCAAGGGTGTACTTACTTTTTCTACAGAAGAATATCAAATCTATTGATATTTCTGTTGAATAAATGATTGAAAAAGAAATTTTCCTTGTGGTTTTGTTCAAGTATATCAACTTTATTAATAGGCACTGTTTCAAAGATGATCAAATGTTTGCTTGTCCAAATATGTCAAAAAAGCCAACAATTTCCACGGGGTGTACTTGTTTTTCCATCACATGACTGTATCTATTATACCAGATTCTCAATAGCTACCAAATGGGGTATCCGTAAAAAAAAACAAAAAAAAAACACACACACACACACACACACACACACACACACACACACACACACACACACACATGCACACACACACATGCACACACACACACATGCACACACACACATACATATATGTGGTTGTACACTCCAATAAGGCTAATATGTGAAGCCAGCCACCACATCTTTTGGAACTGTTGCTCATTCTGCATCACATGCTGCACACTTGTATTAAAGCGCTATCAACCCTCTTCCACATACACATGATCACAGACACCCATGATTGGCCAGTGTCATTACGATTAGGTTAGAGAAAGTATGCCATCTCTACAACCCAGAGAGCTCAGGCAATTTTATTTCTTTGGCTACTGGCCACGGATACCTGTGGCATTGCTTTGTGTGCTAGAAGCCAAGGGAGCCAAGTTTTGTTGAACAGTATGAACCAGTCCTCCAACTTCACCTTACTTTTAAGTATTACCCTTGGCAAAAAAATATGGAATCAGCACACTTAGAGGATGTTCACCTGGCTTTTTTACTTCATAGCAAATAAACAAATCTCAGATATGACACAAAACAATTTTTGTTTAATAGCTGAACATTCTAGCTTCGTAAAACATACCTCAAAGAAATTAAATGAAATTATTTTAATTATTGGCATATTTTTTCCAAATCAAGTAGAGTAAAAAAATGATGGAATCACTCAGTGTTGAGGAAAAAATTATGTAATCACCACCAACAACAAAAAAAGCACAATTAGTACTTTGTTGCTCCTCCTCCGGCTTTTTTTCTTTGAGGCATGGACTTTACTTGTTAGGTTCCCTCTCCCTCTCTCTCGCTACGAAGCTAGCGAGTAGCATACTTCTGCATCCATTCAGAAACTCCGTTGGACTTTTCCATTCATAAAAACGCTCGTTTTGTTTACCTCTGCCATGTGCGAATGTTTGGTTTGTGTCATGTCTCCGCCTCCTTATTTCTCATTGGTTCTTGTTCATTTCATTTGATCATGAGTTTCAGGTGTCATTTATTGTGCATTTGATTGTGTGTTTAAATACGCCGCTCCGTTTCCGCTTCGGCGCGGAGTATTAGTTTAACCTTACCTTAGTTAAAACTTAACTTAGATATGTTCCGTAGCCTTTTGTTCATGGTTTCCAAACCACCTCCTTGCCTGAGCTTTATCCCGTAGCTCGTTATTCGTGGTTCCCAGACCACCTCCTAGCCTCGCATGTTTATCCCGTAGTTCGTTATTCGTGGTTCCCAGACCACCTCCTAGCGTCGCGTGTTTATCCCATAGCTCGTTATGCGTGGTTCCCAGACCACCTCCTAGCGTCGCGTGTTTATCCCGTAGCTTGTTATTCGTGGTTCCCAGACCACCTCCTAGCGTCGCGTGTTTATCCCGTAGCTCGTTATGCGTGGTTCCCAGACCACCTCCTAGCTTCGCGTGTTTTTCCTTGTGCTTTTTGGATTACTGCCTTTTGGATTACTGTGTTTTTTGGATGACTACCTTTTTGGATTACTGCCTCTTCGACTAAGTAAACTCTCATTTTGCATTATTGTTACCCTTTTTGTGAATGGATTATGTTTGATGGTTTTTTGTGTGTTCCTTTATTTTTGAACTTCCTGTTCCTAATAAATTGACGTTTCCCCTGCACATGCATCCTGACTCCCTCGTCCTACCACACACCACGTGTCGTAACAGAATACTCCGCCAAAAAATAGATGCAGCGGGGAAAGCGAGGGCACGCCACGCCACACCATGCCACGCCACATTTAATATGCCTGCTTATAATTCTATGTTTTTTCCTCAGTGAACTTTCGTTCATCCCCCGGACGAGTATGACGGCTTTTCCACTTGGCCACAATGCTTAGTTTTGCAGGCACAATTTTATTTTTTGAGTTTGGAGGACCCCAAACCCGACGAAGAAGAGTGGTTGGGGTTCATCCTCTCTCGTCTGGTCGGCTCCGCTCGCCAATGGGCGGAGCTTCACCTTGCCAGTAGATCCACGCAGCTCAAAACAGTTTCTGGCTTTGTGGATCTACTGATCCAGGTGTTCGGAAGCCCAGACTTCCAACCCAACCTCAGGACGTTTTTGGGGAAGGACCGTCTGGGCAACCGACCTAGTCAAATGTTCCTGGAGTTTTATGAGAGTAAGCAGGCTAACGTGGCGGCCTACACCTCTCATCCCCTAACCCAGGAGCGCCACCTGGAGGTAAACATGGCAACCTCCAGCCCCAAGCTCCAACCGGAGACTCAGCAGGAAGTCTCCTCCATGGAGCTACACCTGGAGGTTAACGTGGCGACCTCCAGCCCCGAGCTCCAGCCAGAGGCACAGCAGGAGGTCTCCACAGCGGAGCTGCCCCTGGAGGTTAACATGGCGACCTCCAGCCCCGAGCTCCAGCCGGAGACCCAGCAGGAAGTCTCCTCCACAGAGCTACAACTGGAGGTTAACATGGTGACCTCCAGCCCCGAGCTCCAGCCGGAGGCCCAGCAGGAGGTCTCCTCAAGGGAGCTACACCTGGAGGTAAACATGGTAACCTCCAGCCCCGAGCTCCAGCAGGAGGCCCAGCAGGAGGTCTCCTCAAGGGAGCTGCACCTGGAGGTTAACATGGCAATCTCCAGCCCCGAGCTGCAGCCAGTCCAGTTCCTAGTCCAGTTCCATGTCCAAATCCAAGTCCAGGTTCTGACCCTATTCCTAGTCCAGTTCCTAGTTCAGTTCCATGTCCAAATCCAAGTCCAGGTTCCAACCCTATTCCTAGTCCAGTTCCTAGTTCAGTTCCATGTCCAAATCCAAGTCCAGGTTCCGACCCTATTCCTAGTCCAGTTCCTAGTCCAGTTCCTGATTTAGTTGCTAGTTATATTGGTTTAATTGCTGGTTATGTTTTTGCTCTCCTTCTCAGCTTGGATGCTGATTTGATTCCCAGCTCCGTTTCCATCTCCGTTCCCAGCTCCGTTTCCGACTCAGCACCCTCCTCTGTCTCCTCCTCTGTCTCTAATTACCTTCCTAGCTCAGCGTCCAGGCCAGTTTCAGAATCTGTCTCCAGCCCTGTCTCTAATTTAATTTCCAGCTCTATTTCCAACCAAGTTTTTGATTTTGTTTATGGTTCTGGGTCTAACCTAGTTTTCTGTTCTGTTTCCAAGTCTGTTTCCAAGTCTTTCTCGAAGTCTTTCTCGAAGTCTTTCTCGAAGTCTGTTTCCAAGTCTGTCTCGAAGTCTTTCTCGAAGTCTGTTTCCAAGTCTGTTTCCAAGTCTGTCTCGAAGTCTCTCGAAGTCTGTTTCCAGGTCTGTTTCCAGGTCTGTTCCCAGGTCTGTCTCCAAGTCTGTCTCAAAGTCTGTCTCGAAGTCTGTTTCCAAGTCTGTCTCTGATCCAGGTGCCAAAGCTGTCCCTGATCCAGGTGCCAAAGCTGACTCCGATACTTCTGCATCCATTCAGAAACTCCGTTGGACTTTTCCATTCATAAAAACGCTCGTTTTGTTTACCTCTGCCATGTGCGAATGTTTGGTTTGTGTCATGTCTCCGCCTCCTTATTTCTCATTGGTTCTTGTTCATTTCATTTGATCATGAGTTTCAGGTGTCATTTATTGTACATTTGATTGTGTGCATTTAAATACGCCGCTCCGTTTCCACTTCGGCGCGGAGTACTAGTTTAACCTTACCTTAGTTAAAACTTAACTTAGATATGTTCCGTAGCCTTTTGTTCGTGGTTTCCAAACCACCTCCTTGCCTGAGCTTTATCCCGTAGCTCGTTATTCGTGGTTCCCAGACCACCTCCTAGCCTCGCATGTTTATCCCGTAGCTCGTTATTCGTGGTTCCCAGACCACCTCCTAGCCTCATGTGTTTATCCCGTAGCTCATTATGCGTGGTTCCCAGACCACCTCCTAGCTTTTTTTCCTAGTGTTTTTCCCTGTACTTTTTGGATTACTGCCTTTTGGATTACTGTGTTTTTTGGATGACTACCTTTTTGGATTACTGCCTCTTCGGCTAAGTAAACTTTCATTTTGGATTATTGTTACCCTTTTTGTGGATGGATTATGTTTGATGGTTTTTTGTGTGTTCCTTTATTTTTGAACTTCCTGTTCCTAATAAAGTGACATTTCCCCTGCACATGCATCCTGACTCCCTCGTCCAACTACACGCCACGTGTCGTAACATTACTAATAAAAAACAACACTCTCCATCAAGCTGTTTCCAACTTCCTCAAACAGCGGTTGACGGATCAGCTTTGCAGGATATAGCGGAAACTCAGTGGAACGGAAGTAGTGGAAACTCAAATGGTAATTTTATAGCAATGTAAATGTATTCAGTGATAATGACTGAATTTTATTCTCTTCCAGGTAGACTTGATTTGCACCCTGGCTAAAATATGAATGTATACCATTTGCACACAATTTAGTCATCCCACCTATAGTCAGAACCCCTCTATTACATGTTACCCCTAGTGCTTTAGTATTTTATTATACATGGGTTTGATTTTTATAATTAAACATATGATATTCAGTGGTGATTTATTTTTGCAATGAAATTCTGAGAGGGTTTTTTTTTTGGTTTCTTTTTGGTTTTTGGCTTCTTTCATTGACATGTTGGCCAATTTTCACTTTGCTTAACCATTATCTGCATTACCCACAATGCCAACTGACTACTTGCTGATAGTGGTGCCAGTGGGATTTAGCCTTTTACTTCATCTCTACCTGAAGACAGTGATGCAGCAGAGCTTTCATCTGTCCAACACTCTCACCTCCTCATCCATACATTCTGCTCAAACAGATCAGGTTCCAAATCTTTAACTTTCATGCTAACACCACCATCAACACCATCACATTTTGTCAAAGGTAAAGTGGACTGACACTGAGAAGTGGTCAATTCAAAACCTGAAGCCATTCAAGTTACTTGGCTACTTGGGATTTTTATTCTGTCATTTAGTATGAAGCCATTATATTATAACATTATAAAATGATTACAGATTACAGAATTATGTTTTAAAGATTACAGATTATATTACTGTAATAATGATGTTATAATAATAATAGTCATAATTAACCGGTGCAGAGTGAGAATGTGTGTGTGTATCAGAGAATAAAAAGCTTGTGTGTGATTGTGGAGCTCACCGGCGTACTCCGGGTCCACATGAGGAGGGTAGAATCGGAAGTTAATGAAGAAGGGGATGGGCACTCCGAACTTGAACCACTCCACCACGTAGGGCTGCCCGTTGAGCGGGTGGGACACGTCACATCCCAGAATCACGGTGTCCCCAGCACGGGCAGTCACAAACTGGGGCTCCTCTCTGAGTCCGTGGGCACCTGCAGCAAAAAAATACATACAAATATGGTTATTTCGCAAATTGTGCACTATGCACCATATTCAGCATGTATTTGACAGTCTAGTACCTTGACTACAAACAGTAGTGTTTTGCAGCAAACAGAAACAGAAAAAAGTTACCAGGTGGTCTTTTTTCTAACTATCAGTCAAGCTCAAGTCCTCCAGCACAATTTCATCAAGTAAATGGCTTGCTTGTTAGGGGATCTATGTGACTAAAAAAACTATATGTCATCAATCATGCCTGAGTACACTCTTTAACTGGGTATAGGGTACAGCTATTATAAATACGCACAATTATTCAGTTATGTTTAGGCCATTCTTTAAACCAAAGAAAGATACACACACTATCAGTAACATCTAGTATCTGTCTCTATCTATCTGTCTATCTATCCATCCATCCATCCATTTTCTGTACCGCTTAATCTACACAGGGAGCCTATCCCTGCACTGTAAAACATGATAAGTTCCCCCTAAGTTATGTGAACTTATTTCTGCTCTTTAACTCCAATTGTCATGACAAGTTTTGGATATTGAACTCAAGTTTATAAGATTTCAAAAATTAAACTTAAAGTTTAAATTAAAGTTATTCACTGTCTTGACTTGTAAAACATAACTTTTTGAGTTGAAAGAAAGGTTATCTTCAAGTTGATTTTACTCACGTTCCTAAGGCAGCAGGCGAACTTTCGTTTCTAAGTTTAACCACCTGAAATGTTTTACAGTGTGGGGACTCAGGGCACAAGGCGGGGATACCCTGGGTGGGGTGCCAAACCATCAGCCTACAATGCATGTCTTTGGACTCGGGGAAGAAACCAGAGTACCTGGAGGAAACCCCCGAAGCACGGGGAGAACATGCGATCTTCATGCACACAGGGTGGATGCGGGAACCGAACCCCCAACCCCAGAGGTGCGAAGCAAACATAACCACTAAGCCTCCCCACATCTGTCTAATCATTGATTAATATAATAAAAAGAACACTGTGAGTGTACAGATAAAATATACAGTAATGTTGTGTGTTTTGGCCTTTAGACTTTAACATTATGCTTAACATGATGATAACAATGAATACCTAATGTTTGATGTTGTCAGTTTTCTTTAGTGGAACAATAATAAAATTGTAGTGCCTTCATATCTGTAATTGTATTTTAGCAATCTGACTGCACAAAACATGCGACTGAAAAGTGTGAGGAAAGTTTTATTACACTATGCAAATACTGAGCATGCAGCACCGGTTTAGTCTGGGTCTTTTTTCTCTTGTGGAAATTCTCTCTGCCATACAAAATAGCTGTTACTATAAAAACTATTAGCGTATTCATATAAATCTGTGAATTGAATTAGCTGCTGCTACAGAAAATTAATTAACACATCCTGACCAATCAGATTCGAGAGTTTAATAGTTTAATACTGATAAAAACAATACAATGAAAAAATTGGTGTCAGTGATGTTCATAGCAAAAGACTATATCAATACTCGTTCCAAATATACTACTCACAGAGAAAGAATTTTAAAAAGCATGAATTAGCTGGCTTCACGCAAGTCTTTTACACCCAACACTACTGCAGCCTCATTAGTGTGTTCTTCAAATCCTTTAGAGATATGAATCAATGATACAGACACAGATAAAATAGAGTCTCCTTTAACTGGAACGTAGGATGCTAAAAGCATACTCCTCACTCCTTGCAGAAATGTGGCTCACCTTGGCTAGAGGTCACTGTTAAATCAAATACTGACTGATATAATTACCACTGCATATGCAATAGTTACAGAGCGCAGGATAATAACCATAGCACAACCACATAACCACAGAGTATAGGCCTGTTATGGGTTAAAAACAGGACAAGTATGATGTAGCGGGTAAAAAAAGAAAGAAAGAAATGAGCCTGTGAGCCAATGTTGCCTTATTTAGAAATTTCATTTCCATATTGAGCCACAGCACATTTCAAAGATGTGGGGTCAAAAGATGAGGCTCGCTGTTATGATTAGATATTCTCAATTGCTGATGCTGTCTCTCCTTCACTCTCCTTCTTTCTGCCCATCTCTCTCTCTTTCTCCCTCTCCCTCCATCCAGTCCCAGTAATGATGTGGTGATGAAAAGAGTCACGTTGCTAGAGCATCCCTGTGCATATACCCCAGACTCCCCCTGCATCCAGTGCCTACTGCAGCACCACCTGCTGATTGGCTGGCGATGACATCACCAGTGAGCAAAACAAGCCATGGAAGGTATGACTTCACTGTACACATAGATGAGAGCAACAACCAGTTAACAAGTTCCTCTCCACGCTCCTCCAGGACTGCTCTCATTTACAATGAAAGACACAAGGGAGCCGAACCATTCGATCTCAGAGAGCGAGAGGAAAGAAGATGAGAGAATAAAGAGAAAGAGAGAGATGATTATATATACACAGAGACTTCCTACAGCGGGGGCTCAAACTCTTAGCATGGCTACGGATTACAAACATTCATTAGAAAATGTTGCTGAAATGATCTTTCCAACAAGAAATTTTAGGTTCCAAGCAAAATTTTAACACAATAAAAAAAAATTCCACTTTTACAAGTCATATATATATATATGATTATGTTCCACTCAAAAAAAAAATCTATTATTTCCATTCATGTACACACACACAGGCTTGAAATAAGTGGAATAGAGAACAACTATATTCTAAATTTGAAGTTTGATAGTCACCCATACGTAAATATGAACAGAACATGAGATTTTACATGGCAGTTAATGCATGCATTAAATCTTAAGCTGTCCAGTTTCAGTGACCCTGTACCCACTGTAGGCTTAGATTCCTGTTCCCTATGTGGTCTTCTGCTGTTGTAATCCCATCTGCCTCAAGGTTTGACTTGTTCTGTCCGAGATGCTTTTCTGCTCACCATGGTTGTAAACAGTGCTTATTTGAGTTACCGTAGTAGTTCCTGTCAGCTCAAACCAGTCTTGTCATTGTCCCCTGATCTCACTCATCAGCAAGGCATTTCCACCCACAGAACTGCTGCTCACAGGACACTTTTTGTTTTTTGCACCATTCTGTGTAAAGTCTAGAGAATACTGTGTCTGAAACCCCCAGGAGATCAGCCGTTTCTGAAATACTCAAACCAGCCCATTTGGCACCAACAACCATGCCATGGTCAAAGTCACATAGCTTATTTTTTTCCTCATTCTGTTTGATGTGAACATTAAGTGAAGCTCTTGACCTGTATTTGCTTGATTTCATGCATTTCGCTGCTGCCACATGATTGGCTGAATGGATAATTGCAGGTGTATATGTGTTCCTATTAAAGTGGCCAGTTAATGTATGGACATTTGTTTCAGGAGGAGGCTAGGTCAGCTACAGTGAGGGAAAAAGTATTTGATCCCCTCCTGATTTTGTACGTTTGCCCACTGACAAAGAAATGATCACTCCATAATTTTAATGGTAGGTGTATTTTAACAGTGAGAGACAGAATAACAAAAAAAAAATCCAGAAAAATGCATTTCAAAAAAGTTATAAATTGATTTGCATTTTAATGAGTGAAATAAGTATTTGACCCCTTTGACTTGGTGGCAAAACCCTTGTTGCCAATCACAGAGGTCAGACGTTTCTTGTAGTTGGCCACCAGGTTTGCACACATCTCAGGAGGGATTTTGTCCCACCCCTCTTTGCAGATCCTCTCCGAGTCATTAAGGTCTCGAGGCCGACGTTTGGCAACTCAAACCTTCAGCTCCCTCCACAGATTTTCTATGGGATTAAGGTCTGGAGACTGGCTAGGCCACTCAAGGACCTCAATGTGCTTCTTCTTGAGCCACTCCTTTGTTGCCTTGGCTGTGTGTTTTGGGTCATTGTCATACTGGAATGCCCATCCACGACCCATTTTCAATGCCCTGGCTGAGGGAAGGAGGTTCTCACCCAAGATTTGACGGTACATGGCCCCGTCCACTGTGATGTCCCTTTGATGCAGTGCAGTTGTTCTGTCCCCTTAGCAGAAAAACACCCCCAAAGCATAATGTTTCCACCTCCATGTTTGACGGTGGGGATGGTGTTCTTGGGGTCATAGGCAGCATTCCTCCTCCTCCAAACACGGCGAGGTGAGTTGATGCCAAAGAGCTCAATTTTGAATCTCTGAATCCTCTGAATCATTGAGATGTTCACTGGCAAACTTCAGACAGGCCTGTACATGTGCTTTCTTGAGCAGGGGGACCTTGCGGGCGCTGCAGGATTTCAGTCGTTCACGGCGTAGTGTGTTACCAATTGTTTTCTTGGTGACTATGGTCCCAGCTGCCTTCAGATCATTAACAAGATCCTCCCATGTAGTTCTGGGCTGATTCCTCACCGTTCTCATGATCATTGAAACTCCACGAGGTGAGATCTTGCATGGAGCCCCAGACCGAGGGAGACTGACAGTTATTTTGTGTTTCTTCCATTTGCGAATAATCGCACCAACTATTGTCACCTTCCCACCAAGCTGTTTGGCGATGGTCTTGTAGCCCATTCCAGCCTTGTGTAGGTCTACAATCTTGTCCCTGACATCCTTGGACAGCTCTTTGGTCTTGGCCATGCTGGAGAGCTTGGAATCTGATTGATTGATTGCTTCTGTGGACAGGTGTCTTTTATACAGGTAACAAACTGAGATTAGGAGTACTCCCTTTAAGAGAGTGCTCCTAATCTCAGATCGTTACCTGTGTAAAAGACACCTGGGAGCCAGAAATCTTGCTGATTGATAGGGTATCAAATACTTATTTCACTCATTAAAATGCAAATCAATTTTAAACTTTTTTGAAATGCGTTTTTCTGGATTTTTTTGTTGTTATTCTGACTCTCACTGTTAAAATACACCTACCATTAAAATTATAGACTGATCATTTCTTTGTCAGTGGGCAAACGTACAAAATCAGCAGGAGATCAAATACTTTTTTTCCCTCACTGTACGTTCACTAGAAATAATAATAAGTTCTCCAGAACTTCTATTACCAATTAATATAATAGTTCAAATAGTTTCAAATCAATATTTTGTCAAATTAATGATTTTCCTGGTAAGTAGCCATGTAAGAAGCAGGACAATGTACAACTGGCTGATGATATTAGTTGTGACAAATTCTTAAATTATTGTGATAGTAACTGGCTTGCCATATGTTTATTTATTAATTTTTAGTCTTGCTAGTGTTATTCTGCATTTTTCAGCTATGGTTTCATATTGTTTCTAATTTAGAAGAACCTAGTTTTCCAAGTTCTACTGTTTATATTTCAATCCTTGTTGGTCAGACATATTATGGCTTTAATCTGTGCCTGTATTTCTGGATTTCACTTATTGGATTTTCCTTTGATGTCTTTGTTTGCACGTGACCTGACCCTTGCTCTGGATTTTCATGCTGATCCATGGAAAGTCCCAAATAAAGACTCTGAACATGGCTTGTTTTCAGTCCTGCAGTATTGCTGCTAATAGGTGATTTACTAGAACCAAGTAAATAAAATCCAGGTAGTGTAAATTAAACATAGTAAATTATAGAAAGAGTTAAGGAAACCAAGAAAGCCCTAAAACACGGGCCACTCTCTGCTTCCTATTTACAATGCAGGCCTTTTTTTCTGTTATTGGCATCATCTCGACTCTCAAATGACTTTCCCCGTGAACACACATACACTTCCAAATGGTTTGCCTAGAAAAGGGGGGGATTCTACATCCCCTTGCTTCTATAAATAACCTTAAATTAGTTCTCAGTAATAACCACAGAGTGAGATGTTAAGGGTTGATGGACCTATAATTGCAAAGGAGGATTTGCACCAGTGTGTAACTCATTTGCATCAGGCTGACAGCCACCCTGTAACCTGCTGCCACCTCTAATGCACATTTACAAAGGACATATTAGTCCTGACAGTCCGCTCAATTGTGTTATTGAAGCATTTTCATTCAAATAATCACCCACTGCAAATAATCAACCTTAGCTGAACTACTACTACTTGTAATGTATTATGAATTGAATTAATTGTCTTAAATAGCTCTTCATAACTTGCATTAAAACAGTTTTTATGTGCATTTGGGGCTGCTGAATATTAGGGTTGCCTAGGACCTCATAAATCACTTTCATTCAGGTGCCACAAGCGATTTTAAATACTTTGTGCATTTGATTTCTTCATTTCTATTTTCTGGTGTAATTAAGTTTGGATTACAATGGTGGTGTTTACGTACATTGCAAAAGAAATGTAAAATCAGCAACAGCAAGACATTGTGGTGTGTAAATCGGACGAAAACAAATCGGACAAAATGTTTTTATAGTAAAAATGTGATATCATCTGTTAATTGTCTTTGCTTTCAGGGCACACAGAGTAGTGCTACGACTGTTATTTAAAAATTTTTACTATCCATATACATTGCATGGCAATAATGCGAATCACAGTGTGAATCTAAGCTATCTTTGAAATTAGATGATTACCATTTGTCTAAGAATGTTTTAAAATATATCATACTGAACCTTTAAAAATGCCCTTCTTAGTACTTTTGTAGTGTCAAATGATAGAGCTGTCTTTCTCTCTTATAAAGGAAAGTGGGTCTTCTGCAGAGCCTCTTGCCCTCATGCACATACTGGTATTAGGGGCAGATGGCTGAGGATGGATCAGCAGTCTCTCAGACCACTGAAACACAGCAGCAATGATATGTATAGCAGTTCTACATACAGTGCTGCTCCCTAAGGGGTTTGGCTGAGAGCACATCCGGAGAGCATGCTGGATTTAGTGTTTACTCAACACTATAACGCCTAAAAATAATTGTACATCCTTCTGTTTTCAGCCTTGTGGCCAAGAATGCTATGTATATGTATGTGATATATCTTTGATATATGTACTGTATATGTATAGGTGTGTGTGTGTATATACAGTATATCGTTGTTTGCAACCACATAGAGGGTTATAGGAGGGTTACATATATATATATATATATAGATCAATATGTTCATTGATTTTCTATAACAGCAGTCAGACAGTAGTTCGGGTATGAGGCAAAGGTTTATATTAATCAAAGGTTTATATTAATATGTTCCTTCAACATGGTGTTGTTCCAATGTACACAGGAACCTGTATGGCGGACACTCTGTATAAACTAAGACCAACAAAGAAAAATGTATAATTATTGATATGGTGAAGTTTTATGTAAGGAGTTTATTTAACATTTATGGAAGGAGTCTCCAGTGTCAGCACTTTGTAACAGTCAGAACATTTTTGCCAGGACTTTGCGCTTTCCAGTTTTTCAGTAATATGTTTTTGTGTCTTCTTAAATACAAGAAGGACAAAAAAAGAGGCTGGTGAGGGAGTGACTGGTTGTAGCTGCTATAATGTAAGTAATAATAGGAAGTAAGTTTCACAAATTTTCCACAACATTAAATGTAACCATAAGTAGAAAACTGTATGACATGTACTTAAAGGTACGAGAATAATATTTTTTTTTAAATTATTTCTGTGGTATAAGAGTAATAAACACTTTGGGATATGATGATATTAGAAAATAATTAAAAGTGACTCACAATGGGATGTATCACACCACCCAGTCATTATTTTCCTCAGCACACCACGTCATGTTTTATTCCCACATATACTATACTATATATAGGTGTTAGATACATCCTTTGAGATTCTGGTCCATGTTGACATGATTGCATCACATAATTGCTGCAGATTTGTTAGCTGCACATTCATGATGCGAATCTCCCATTCTACCACATCCAAAAGGTGTTCTATTGGATTCGGATCTGGTGAATGGAGAAGCCACTGAAGTACACTGAACTCATTGTCATGTTCATGGAACCAGTATGAGATGACTTGTGCTTTGTGACATGACGCAGTAGGTAGTCAATATTAGATGGGTAAATTTCTGCCATAAAGGGATGTGTTCAACAATACTCAGAAAGACTGTAACATTCAAACTTGATTGGTATTAAGGGACCGAATGTGTGCCACGGAAACATTCCCCACACCATTACACCACTACCACCAGCCTGAACTATTGACACAAGGGAGTTTGGATCCCATCGATTCATGCTTTTGACACCAAATTTTGAGCCTATCATTTCTGTGTTGCAACAAAAATCAAGATTCATCAGACAAGGTGAAGTTTTGGTGAGCCTGTGCCCACTGCAGCATCAACTTTCTGTTCTTGACTGGCAGGAGAGGAATCCAATGTGGCCATCCAGCTCAAGGTTCAATGTGTTGGGAATGAAGAGGTGCTTTTCTGCTCACCACGGTTGTAAAGAGTGTTTTTTGTTGTTGTTGTTGCTGGAGAACTCATCTCTTGTGAGTTTTTTTGAATGATTTTTGTTTTTTGCACCATTCTGTGTAAACAGTTGTGTGTGAAAGTGTCTGGAGATCAGCAGTGTCTAAAATACTCAAACCAGCCTATCTGGCACCAACAGCCATACCACAGTCAATGTCACTGAGAACACATTTTCTCCCCACTCTGATGTTTAAGGTAAACATTTAACTAAAACAATTTACCTATATCTGCATGATTGGCTGTTTGGATAATTCCATGAATTTGAAGGCAAACAGATGTCCTTAATAAAGTGGACGGTGATTTTACCTGGATATTTCTTGCCAAAAAGCTCCAGATAGCAACAGGGCCAACCCTATAAATCCTTTTTATTCAGCACAGCACCTAATCCACTTCTCGTGATTTAGCTTTGTGTAACATTTGGACTGAATGAGAGCAAATTTGATCAAGCAACTGTTCTAAAGTCTTACTATAACATGAGGCATCCTGCATTAGAAAAAGCTTTTTTCCCCTAATTCCAGATATGCTGAACCTTGTATAAAATTATAAAGTTGATTATTGACATCCTGCACAAAAATGAGCAAAATCCCCCAAACATACAGTACATCTCAATGCATTCAAATAACACTCAGAAGACAGCCAGCTCCACCTTACCCTCCTATGACACTGCAATATTGCACATATTGCACATATGCAATATTAAAAAATATATTGAGAAGAAATCAGTTTGCCATCTCCAGAATTACTGACACATTTGTTAAAGATGGATAAATAAAAACTGGTAAATTAAAAATTCATATAAACATATATATTTACTGTACATATTTTTTAACAGAACATGTTTCACTGTTATTGGCACCCCTACACTTACTACTTTGTGGAGCCCCTCTTTGCCAACATAATCTGATTTGCCAACACCAAATCTTCTGATATAATGCTTGATGAGATCTGTCCACTCCAAAGATTTTCAATGGGGTCTGGGATGACCATGTCAAAAGCTTGATTTTATAACTATTCAACAATTTATGTGTGGATTTGGACATCATTTTTGGATCATTGTTCTGTTAGGGGATCCAACCACAACCCTTCTTGGCAGCCAGATTTTTCATTTATAATCTCCTGGCACTTCATGGAGAAAAAAAACAGGCCAACATCATACAGATCATCCACCATACTTAACAGTAGGGATTTGGTTCTTTGATTCCAAAGCAGTCTCACACACACCTCTAGTTGAGGCCAAGGAACTGTCAGGTGCTGACACTGTTGGAATGTTAACCTCAGATACAGATAGTACCATTGCGTTACACCCCCAATTTACATCAGAATCACAGAATTATTAACTTTAATTATTACCTTTTATTATTACGCATCTGGTATTGACACTGACCCCACAGCCATGCATTTTTGGAGGCGTGTTTTGTTGGAGAATGCTGACAGTCAGCTAGAGTAACCTGATCACCTGTTCATCCCACTGAAACTCTCCTCAAACAGCCACGACATGCCATATACAATACTGTGCAAAAGTTTTAGGCACCCTGTTTTTTTAAGTACAAACTTTGTTATAGCTTTTTTTTTAATTTTATGACTTCTACATTATCAAGTCAAAACATTTTAGATTCCCAAACATTAGTTTTCTAGCACAAATTTAAATGTTACAGAAAAATGTTTGTATGTCATTAAAGAAAGCAGCACATTATGTAAGAGACCACTTTTCAGACAAAAAACACAATGAAGGCTGCTGGGTTTTGCTGCAAAAATAAGAAGCAAGTGCGAAAGTCAAAGTCTCCAGAAGAACTGTGGCTGGTTCTGCAAGATGCTCAATAAAACTTACCAGCTCATTTCCTCATAAAACTGCACAAATTGTACTGGAGACTACTATTTTTATTTATTTATTTATTTATTTTGACACACCAAATATTGACTTTGTTTCATTTACTACTGTTTACTGCTCTTTATGGTATTTTTTTTTTTAAAAATGCAGAAACATTTAATTTCATTATTTTGAAGGCATCTTTGCTCTACAACATTTCTTTGAAGATGCTTAAAACTTTTGTGCAGTACTGTATATATTTATTTTGATGAAGATTATATATATCGAATCTTCGTCAAAATAAAGCAATAATAAATGACAAGCAAAATAAATGACAAACTGAATTGTGATCTAAGAGAAAAATATGCTCCTGAGTTCGTGGTGTGTAATCTGTTCGACACATATTCATATCTTGTAACGGCAGCAATTCTCTTTTCAATATCCGGCAGCTCTTGTGCGCTTGTGTTGTCAAGGCTACTGAGGTTAATCTACCCACCAGATGGGACACATATGATTAAGATGCAGCTTCCCAAACTCCTACCAGGGCTTTCTCTGAACCCCCCACCCACCAATAGACCGCCCTAGAACTATTCTTTGTGGTACTGATGTTGCATGTTAGAGGCTGATTCAATACCCAGTCAAGCAGAGAAAGCAACAAATTATTGGATTTCGCTAATGAGGTTAAAAGCCGCTGCCACTGTTGTTTTTTAATTGCTAATGGGTAATCAAAGGCTTTATAAAGATGCTCCATCACCAGGAAGTCTTCCACTACAGATGGCCTACACTATATAAGCTTACTTTAATCCTAAGAGATGTAGGGCAATTGACATCTAAGATTTTGCCAGGAACAAAAAGAAAAATTAATGCCACAACTAATATTAACAAGATTAGGTTGTGAGGTTATAACAACCATTTTAGAATTCTTTACCCCATTTTGGCATTCATCCAGATGGCTGTAGGTATGTTGATGAGTGGAGAGCAATGCTGTTTCACTGGTAAACTCATTCCAACATGGATGCTCCACCTTAGACTGTCTATGATGGGTTGATCGATGATTATGTCTGAGTTCTTTCAACACTGGTGAAGTTTGTAAATGGAGCATCATTTTCTTGCACTGATGCATTCCATTAATGCATTGTTCTTATTAAAATCAATGCCAAGAGATGCATTTTTGATTGATATTAAAACATACAACATGGAAACACTCCCCTATTTCAGAATAAATGAAACTGATTCATCAAATTTCTGATGAATAAATTGATTATTTCCAATTTTTTTATGTGTAGAAGACATTCTCTTATGGATAATTTTGACCTATTATTTGCTGGATTGGACATGACTGTCAATGAAATAAAACAACTGTATTGCTTTCAGTTGGTATGAATAGATTTCTGTTGGAACAGTCATTGGGTGGGAAAATAGAGCTCCACCACACCACTCAGATCAATACAACTTACCTCCTTGGCAACATCTGGTAATGGTAAAGGGGGAAAAAATCAATAGGTGTTTACAGCACAATCGTTTTAACACACTCTACAACTGAAACCACTTGGGTTTGCACACATTTATGTCAGGAGGCCACTGTACTGTTACAATGCACTTTGGGAATTCAATGTGGTCAATCACCTAGTTCCAGCTGTGTGTCCAATGCACCATGTCATGGGTCAGTTAAACATCAGATGCTCCAGATATTTATATAAAATAATAATAATTAAAAAGAACCCTGGGTAAGCAGTAGTAAAGTGTCCATAGCTGTTTTGAACTGGCATGTGGGGAAAACAGGAAAAGTCAGCCAATGGATCTGCTGAGTAAACGTAAAGGGTTAGTTCAGACGTTGTGGTCATCTGGTGTCCATGAACTGACTGCTGATCATTCAAACTGTGTTCAAACTGGCAGCAAAATGATTCTGGAAAATTAGCATTCACTTTCAATGAGTATGATTTACAGTGACAGAAGGCTGTGAAGGCAAAGCAAGCAGACCAAGTGACGACACTTTTTATTTGTCTGCCACACTGGTTTTAATAAAACTAGTAAAGATGCACTTGTATCAATCTGTCCGCTTCATGACACCTATTAGATATTTGTTTTTATTTAAGATAAAGGAGACATTGATTGCTGCCTTATAAAAAAAGTTATAATTATTTATATGGTGAAGCTTTCTGTATGGAAACATTTATCTAGCATTTATGGAAGGAGTCACCAGTGTCAGCACTTTGTAAGAGTCAGAAATAAAGCTGTACCTTCAAGCTTTTCAACAGAGTATCATGATAAGCTGCTATTTTTGTTTTATTTTATTAACTTCAAGAGAATGTGAGGGAACTCTTTATAGCTGCTATAATGTAAGTGATAAAGGAATTAACTTGTTTCATGGATGTTCCACAACACTACATGCAACTACAAATGGATAAAAAGTATGGCATGTCATTCTTTAATAAATAAATATTTGTTAGTGTTGGCAAATTGTGCTATAAGAGGAATAGAACATTTCTGGACATCCTGGAAAATAATCAACTTCGGGCTGGTAACCATAACTCCACTTCAGGCACAATCACACCACTCCTATTAATTTGATACATAGTTCCTAATGGAAACAAGACTGCAGATCTAACACTGGAGAGTATACACTAATAAATGAGATTGTGAACATGGTCAGGATCTATGGCACACACCAGCCTCAAATCCTATATAGTTAGTGAAACGCTGACCGTATCCAATCCTCTTAGTCAATTTTTCCTGAGGAGAGAATCCCTCTCATTCCTAATCCCTGGCTCTCCTGCAGCAATAACTTCCCAAACTTTCAGCAATACAGGAGGCAGACAGAATCTGATTAGAGCACAGCACAGACAATCGAGGCCACACACGTAGGCTGACTCACTGCTGAAAGAGGCACACACAGCTAATCGGGAAAAAAAGGCTGTTCATCCTCCAGGGAAAGAACATCCCACTCATTACACAATACAGTTTGTCTATGCTGAAGTCTGGGGCTGTGACATTACAGTGATTTTCATTTTTCTTGCCTGTCTTATGATTTTCATTCCTGTCATATACGCACAACAAATTTGCACAATTTCAAATATGTTCTGTGGACTTCCCACCACCAACTGTACCATATGCATGGTGATCCTGTAGCCTCAGATTCCAATGTGGTCTTTTGCTGTTGTAGCTGATGTTTTTTTGCGTACTGAGATGCTTTTCTGCTCACCACGGTTGTAAAGAGTGGTTATTTGTGCTACCATAGCTTTACTGACAGCTCAAACCAGTCTGGCCATTCTCCTCTGATCTCTCCTCTGCTCACTGTGGTTTTTTTTTGTTTTTTTTGCACCATTCTGCATAAACTCTATACAGACCACACAGGATTTTGCAGAGTTTTTTTGTGATTGTTACGGCCAAAAATGCTTGATTTTGCTCCAGCATTTTTTCCCCTCTAAATTTGCGATACAACTTGTGGAGTCTTTTGTGCTTTTTTGTGGAAAACTACTTGAATTGGTGAAACTGCAATTGCATGAAATTGTTTTGAGACCTTTAGCTGTACTCATGTGAATCAAAGAGGGCTTTGGCTGAATGCGCATTGTGATGACGTCACATGAATGAAAGTTGCAAGCTCCTCCGAATATTGCTGAGTTTACTTGATTTTGCGTTAATTTCTACGATTGCAAAATCGCAAAATCATGGAGGGACTTGAACATGAAAATCTCAGGAGATCAGCAGTTTCTGAAATTCTCAAACCAGACCACCTGGCAACAACAACCAGGTAAAAGTCACTAAGATTACATTTATTTCCCATTCTGATGTTTGATGTAAACATTAACTTGACCTGGAGCTCTTGACATTTTTGGCAGACATGTATTTGTCTTTAGACAGCAAGTCTTGAAACTATGGCCATCATTCTATCATTCTCTATCATTATCATCCCATATGAATAGTTTAATGTATCAGAAATTAAATTAGCTTATACAGAAAAAAATCAAATCTAATACTAATACTAAACTAATACAAAGTTTTTATTACTAAAGTAAAAATATTACAGAATGCAGTTCTTTGTCTTCAAGCCTATGCAGGTGTAAGAGGCAAAGCAGTGCTGCACATGGCACCAGCACAATCTCAGCATCAACTAACCTTATCCAAGCTGCAGCTTGATTTGCTGGTAATGCATCTCTCATCTCTATTTATATCTGACAGTTATTCCCTGCCCAATGCCTCTCTACCTTTTCACTGTATGCTAGACTTATTCATGCTTTATACTTTATCCCTGGCATGGGGAAGATCACAGAGGACGTGTTTCTGCTTAAACTGCCTCTCGTTCAGGCTTTAAATGGATAAATGTATATCAACATTGAGGCTTTTGAATAATGATGTCATTGTTTTGCTCTCAGGTCAATCCTAGTGCTCAATGGTTTATAAGACTGGAGAAGTACAGACATCCAACAGCAACATTTATGGATGCAGTATGGATTCAAGCAGCAGGAAAAAAAGAATAATGTCCTCTTAGCGGATGTGATGTGCTTTTCCAGCCAGCATAATTCAGCTTAAGGTTCTTTTATTTGCACTGCAGAAGAATGTTATTCTATCCCGCACCCTTGAGCCATCAAAACGACTTTTATTGCTTAAATAATATTTCAGTTCTCATTAAATTTTTTTGGTATTCTACACCAAAAAAGTATGTTACTTTTAGTTCCCTAATATAGGGTTATTTAAACATGGGTGTCATAAGCTTTTTGTCCAAATAACACGTGTGTCTCTGAACAAATTATATCATTGAAGGCACACTTTATGTTCCTTCATGTTGTTGTTTTTTTTGTTGTTTTTTTTACTTCTAAGTAGTTAACCATTTCCAACAGGTACTTAATAGTGTGTCTATCTATCTATCTATCTATCTATCTATCTATTAGGGGTGGGCGATATGACAAAAATATCATATCAAGATTCTCGCTGGCGATTCTGCACGCTATATATCATGATATATTTTTGCTCACAAACTGCCAGCATTACAGTAGATAACAACTGTTATAAATAACATAACAACTGTTATAAATAACGATACATTTTAAAAAGTTTTACAATTTTACAGATTTAAGATTTTGAGGATTTTAATTTTAAAGATTAAATGCAGAATTCTAACATCGCATCAGCTGTTTTAACAATTTGATAAAAAGATATTACGATATCCACAATATCTCAGAAAAGCATATGGTGGTTCTTTGATTTTTTTTTTAATATAGTGGTGAAAATCACAACTCAACATTATCAATGCTATTATATTTATTATTGAGCTCTTATACTTATTAGCCTGATTGATTGGTCATTTGATTTGAATGGGTTTAGGACAAACCTCAATAACTCAAAAATAGGTAGGGCTATAAATAATGTCAGCTTGAATCTAATGACAGTTTTAATTTTAAAAAAACAGTGCTCTGTTTGCAAAAAGTTCAGAAATTAATTAAATGAGTCTAATTTCAATAGGCAGATTATGTTCATGAAATAAATCTTTACTGAGGGAGTCCATGGAATCTTCAATTAAAGGAGTACTTGGCTGCAAAGACTAATGAGATGCCTGCTCTAAACACTGACGTTGACTGGTATATTTCAAGACAGCGCTTCTCTTCAGAAGAGCCATACTGGAGCTTATGCTTTGTGTGCTGATGGACATAAATGCGGCAAATGTGTCACCATATAAGTGTCTGCCTTCACATCCTCCCACACAGCCCTTAATGGCAAAAGCTAAATCACAGCATTAATTACAGCTCCAAAGTCAAGTGATGACAAGCAAGAGAATGTTTTTTCTTTCTATAGTATGTTATGCTCTTTCATACAGGAGGCCCTGCTCACTGCACTGACCTGCCCTGGGTCCAGACAAGAGATGGTGAACAGCAGTGCAGGCATGACTGAGCTGAGAGAGAGAGGAGCGGTGCAGTTATTACAGAACAGCTAATTTGAGTTCAGGGAGGGCAGGGAGGGAGCTGCAGTAGGAGGCCGCAGCTCAGGGACGTCTGATCCATCAGTGCTAACCTTCAGGAAGTGACAATGCATGTCCCGACTGGCACAAGCAAACTACAGCAAGGTCCACTGCAGTGCACTTTGCGCCCTGCGACATGCACACATCATGATCTAATTTTCGTCAGATATAGTGCAGACAGAGAGACAAGGAAAGATGAATGCACAGATAGAAATGTGACTTGAATTGATCGCTGGGCCTTGAAGTAGAGAGAAAGCAGTGGATCGAGGAAATGAATGAAAGTTTCCTGGACGGGGGGATGGAGTACTGTACAGTAGTATCTCATGGCCAAGGCATGAATATTTAATGGGTGTGGAGGAGCCAGGTTGGAGGAAGCTGAGTGCGCTGCATCAATGAACAGCTGAAAGATGAGCCATGAGAGGAAGCGGGCCAGCCGAGAGGGCGGGGAGAGAGGAAGAGGAGGTCAGTATGCTGCCTACAACCATGCTGAGCTCATGAAGTCACATATACCCTCTCTCTGTCTCTCTCTCTCTATGTCTCTCTCTCTCTCTCTCTCTCTCTCTCTCTCACACACACACACACACACACACACACACACATATCCGCACTCCTCCCTTATCAGAATCTGCTGTGCCGTGTAGCTGTCTGTGAATAAACACTGGCTTTGGTCACACAGTAGGCGAAATCTGATTTATTTCTTTAATCCATTTTTCAATCCAATCACAAAATCTGAATTGCTTCATATGCATCCATATTAATATTGTTGCGCATTGGTTATATTAACAACACAGCCATGATTCTGCCATGTATCCTTCCGTGTCATCTGAATTCACGCTGTAAATTCGCTGCCATTTTGAGAACGAATATGGGACTCACTGCATCAGTATCATTTTGTCTGTGCTTCATTAAGAAGATTCATTTTCATTTATACTTATATTCAACTTCCCTAATACACATCATTACATACTATACATCTTTAAGAAGCAGCAGTGCAGCTGATCCTCACTATCGTACTGCCTCATATTAGGTTAGTTAGCTATAGTGGCAACAAAAAGCAGCCCATGAATTTGCTGTCCCCAAGCGGCCCCAGTTTGATACACCAAATTCAAACTAACACAACATGTTTCTCGATCAATGAATCATTAATAAAAAAAAAACCTGTTCATCTGTATTGTTTGTGTTAAGCTAATATGTAAAATGACATGCTAAGATGACCTATTGAATATCTGTATATAGGTTATATAATGCCGGGGTTAGGAAAAAAAGACCGGCCCTCACAAGACCGGCCCACCGGGAAAATTCCCAAACTTCCCATTGGCCAGTCTGCGCCTGGTTAGCTAGCTATGTTATGGGACAACTGGGAAGGTTATTTTGGTAACAAGTGAGTTAGCTAATATCGACTCTCCCGATCATGACAAATAAAAAGCACATTTGGAGTTTTCTGCAAGTTTAAGCGTACTTCCAAATAAAAGTCTTTAATTTTAGCCGTCTTTCAACCATTCTTACATTTGTGTTGTGCAGTGAAGCCAGAAAGCTGACAGAAGTCAACAGAAAAATCATGTGTCTTTACTGTGGATCGACTTTTACATAAGGGAATGTCCATTACCAGTTATGCAATCAGAGTAGAAAACAAAAAAGTTTTTAAACAAAGAAGGGATAATAGTGACCTTTCTGTTACTTAAGGTTCAGCTTGTATATATATATATATATATATATATATATATATATATATATATATATATATATATATATATATATATATATAAAAAATAAATAAAAAAAACCTCAATAGTAAAGCACATATACATTAAATCAGACTGGAAAAATGTCATAGTTTTTTTGTTTTGTTTTTTTTTTGCTGTTTCAGGCTGCAGAAAGTTTTTCCTACTCAAACTCCCTGTCACAAAATTAGCCACTGAGTAATAAGTAGCTACTTAGTTATCTAGATAATGTGCTAAATCATCTACCAAACATTAATCAATAAAGTTAACTTACTAAGATATGTTTAGCTAGCTAGCCAGCTATCATAGCTAACATATCTGATTATTAAGCTAAGTTTACATTTCATCTCTCTCCAAATATACTAACTTAGTAGCTAGAACCAACAAGCAAGTGAGACAAAGTGCTTTTAAACATGGTTGGAACATCCCGCAAAAAATGGGAAACTTTATCATGATAATAAGAAAAATGTAAAACTGTAAAGCATTTTATTCACACATTCTTCACCTTTTTCACAACTTTCAAGTTGCATAATTATTATTATTATCATTATTATTATTATTATTATTATTATTATGTTTGTCTAACATTATTTTATTTTTCCAACATCCACAAAAATCGAATGTTGTTCACGCTCTTGAGAAATGTATTGGGACTCTGACATTCTAAACTAAATAATAAATAGCAATACAGTTTATTACATCATTACCAGCAGGGAGGTCCCAGGGCAGTGGGTACCTAGTGTCTTTATAGTTTGTGCATAGAAAGCACACCCTTTACCTACAGACCGCCTTCTACCAATGCTACCATTAATGAATTATTGAATCACTGATCCCTATATGAGACATTTAGTTAAAATGCAACCCCTCCAGGGAAAGTTTCTTACTTTCTAAAACATTACAACCTCCTACTGAATCATTATTCTGAAGCACTCCATATAGCAAGATGAAGCAAGTATTTCTACAAACTCACTTCATGATCCATATGAACCATTTCAGATGTGAAGTAGCTATGCCTTTGGTCATTGCTTATGTCTAAAAAAACATTTTGTGCAACAGATACTTAATATACAGGATTTAAGACCCTTTAAAGTTGAATGAAGGAGTGAAAAACTTTTTTATGACAAATAACATTACATATAGAACAGTCCAATATAACCAATCTGAACCTAAAGTAAAACTTGATGGGAAGCTCTGTTGCAGAATCTCATTTCTCTCTAATACCCTACAGTGTAAAGGTCTGGAAGCAACATTAACTTACTAAAATAAAGATTACCATTTTATTTTTCAAGAGATAACAGACATGAATATGTTCATTATCAACCAAACAAGAACAAAAGGGTTTTCTCCAGTAAATGTGCACCTCTCTCTCTCTCTCTCTCTCTCTCTCTCTCTCTCTCTCTCCCCAGTCCCCTAGTATTGGAACAGCCAGGTCAATTCTATTTTTTTTTTTTGCTATACACTGAAAACATTTGGGTTTGAGATCAAAAGATGAACATGAGGTGATAGATCAGAATTTCAGCTTTCAATTTCCTCATATTTACATCCAGATGCGTTAAACAAATTAGAACATGGCACCTTTTGTTTGAACCCACCAATTTTTTTCAGTGATCAAAAATCTTGGAACATGTGACTGATACAGCTGCAATCAAAATTATTCAACCCCCATTGCATATCAGGTTTATTGTCAAAATTTACAGACTTTCAGCTGTTGCAATGAACAAATCAAACAAAAGCAACTGAAATAGCTCAACACAACTATGAATCCCGTTTGCAGCAGGTCATAACAGCAAAAGGTACTAAGTACTAAAGGTACTAAGTACTAAAGATGCTTGCCATGAAGGGGTTGAATAATTTTGAGACTGGAGAAGTCATTATAGGTTGCATTTTCAGTTGAATTTGGGGAAACCACTTGAAGCATTCGTTGTGCTGAACTATTTCACTTGCTTTTGTTTGATTTGTTCATTGCAAATTTTGACAATAAACCTGATTTGCAATGGGGGTTGAATAATTTTGATTGCAACTGTAGGTTAAATTGACTGTTTAAAGAATTAATAGCTCTGAATGTCTACTATTGGTTTGAGCCTTAGGTTTTACCTGTGAAGACTGCATTTGTTGTTAAAAAAAGATAAAACAACATGAAGACCAGAGAGCTGTCTATGGGGGAAAAGCCATTTTGAAGCTGAGAAAAGAGGGAAAATCTATCAGAGCCATTGCACAACCATTGGGTATAGCCAATACAACAATTTGGAATAACCTGAAAAAGAAATAAACCACTGGTGTACTAACACCCTGACATGGAACAGGTTGGCCAAGGAAAACAACAGCAGTTGATGACAGAAACATTGTAAGAGCTGTGAAGAAAAACCCAAAAACAACAGTTAGTGACATCACCAACAACCTCCACAGGGCAGGGGTGAAGGTATCGCAATCCACCTTTTGAAGAAGACTTCAAGTGCAGAAATATAGAGGCCATACCACAACATGCAAACCACTTATCAGCAGTAAGAATCAGAACACCAGATTAGAATTTGCAAAGAAATACAGAGGTGAGCCACAAAAGTTCTGGAACCAAGATTAACCTCTACCAAAGTGATGGAAAGGCCACAGTGTGGAGAAAGAAAGGATCTGCTCAGGACCCAAAACTTACAACCTCATCAGTCAAGCACAGTGGAGGTAGTGTCATGGCTTGGGCTTGCATGGCTGCTTCTGGAACTGGCTCACTAATCTTTATTGATGATGACGGTAGCAGCATGACAGTAGCAGCAGAATGAACTCAGAAATCTACAGAAACATTCTGTCTACCAATATACAGACAAATGCATCCAATCTAATTGGGAGGAACGTCATCATGAAGCAAGACAATGACCCAAAAAGCCCTGCCAACACAACAAAGGACTTTATCAGGGGGGAAAAGTGGAAGGTTTTAGACTGGCCTTGTCAATCACCAGACTTTAACCAAATTGAGCATACAAGAAACCCCCCAAAACCAACAACAACTGAAAGAAGCTGTGAAACAAGCCTGGAAAAGCATCACAAAAGAACAATGCTACAGTTTGGTGATGTCAGTGGGTCACCAGCTTAATGCAGTTATTGCAAGCAACCAAATACTAAGTATTATTTACTTTAAGACTATGTGTTCCAATACTTTTGTATAAGTTGTTTAACATATCATGGATTTAAATATCAGGAAATGAAAGCTGAAATGAAAGCTGCTCTTTTGATCTCAAACCCAAATTTCTTCAATGTATAGCAAAAACAAAAGAATTTGCCTTGCATTCCAATACTTTTGGAGGGGACTGTATATAACCCCAAAACCATAAATGCACCATCCCCTCACCTCTTCTGGTCCTCCTTCCACCCAGATTTACTTCAGACCTGTTGGAAAAACGTCTAAAGTTTTATGCTCACAGCTTGCTTCCTTACTTTGCCTATAGTGTACTTAGAGAAATCTTTCAAGCATTACAATTCAAAGCAAACTTATTTCTGCTTTGTTGTGTTTATTCTTCTACAAATCACCACAACTCTATAATCAGCATTGCCAAATGGGAAAAAAAAAAAGATTTTGAATGATTTGCTGACAAGGTCTACTTTGAATGGCTGCACGAACAGCAAAAAAGTAGTGCTCATTCTCTAAGTAGAAGCCGAATTATTTCTATTCAATAAGCACAACATGAAAAGCTGACATTTACTTCAACTTCTTCATCACTCAGACACCTTCTACAAAGGCTTTACATGACTTACCTTGCCACTGTACACAGTTACATACATAATGGACATTTTTATGGTCTTACTTTATGTCATTCACCCTACAATATGCGTATTCTGCACTCACTGATGGTTGGTTGTGATATTAGATGGGAGAGTAAAATCTACAGTATTAGCAATTATTATTATTATTAGTAGTAGTAGTAGTAGTAGTAATAGTAGTAGTAGTAGTAGTAGTAGTATTAGTTGCTCAGCAATGAACCTATTAGGGCTGAGTAATGCATTATATCTTTATCATTATATCATTATATCAAGTCTCTTCAATGGCATAGTACAAATGATGTGGGGCAAACTATTACATACACACACATAAAGACACATAGGAAGCTGCACTCACAATTTCACATTTTTAAATTTTTAAACAGTTTTAAATCTGTGATGTTCTACTGTGTTAATCCAATGTTTCCTCTAAATACCAAACAGAAAAGTTGTAACCCTTTCATTTCAAACCAAAAAAACACTAAACTTACTTTTTTTTTCCATCTACCTTTTTGTGTAATTTGTACTTACAATAGGACATTACTTTTAGTTTCGCCTCCAAACACATTTTGGGGAATGTAAATTATCCACCTCATCTGCATTCATTACACCCTGTGACTGTATTTCACATGCACTTCCACAATCACTAGATGATATGTCATGGATGTGTCAGCAATGTGGGCTGAAAAATACCCTAAATGGAGATCAAATCTAGAGGGGGTTTTCACACTGTGTAATGACCTGGCATGTCCTGATAGGCTGCACAAATCTACAGTCAGTCCCTCCAGGATTTTGCGATCACAGAAATCAAGGAAACCCTGCAATTTTCTCAGGAGCTTGCAATTTTTCAAAATTACAGCAGATTTTCCGCAGATTTGGGCCAAGACACATCATGTGACGTCACCACAACGCGCCATGTCATGTCATCACAACGCGCATTCAGATAAAGCCTCCTTCAATTCACGTGAGTCAAGCATGTGTACAGCTAAAAGGTCTCATTTACCAACAAACGTCACTGCGAAAGACCGTGCAAAATAATTTTGTGCAACTGCAATTTCGTCAATTCAAGTAGTTCTCTGCAAAAAAAACCCCACAAAAAAACTGCAAATTTCATCGCAAATTTTGGAAATCACTGCAGCAAAATCCTGTATGGACTGTACAGTCTGGGCCAGAAAGAAATCAGCACTAGCCTAGTTTCTTCATACCATTCTGCTTATTTTTCTTATGACCATCATTGGTGCTGTTGTGCTTTGTTCCACAAAAATCCAAAAAAACTCTGCCTTAAGACATTTTTTAAATCAAATAATCTGATGTAGACACCAAAAATTAAACTTTATACTGATTACTTTTTATGTTTTTTTTTTAGATGGGGGTCTTAGCCCTGCTAGAACACTTAAACCAACTGCCACTGCCTATAATAGTGAAAGAAAGAGTCTTGCTGTTAAAGCTCATAGTCTGTGCCATGAAGCAAGAGAGTGCTGACAGAAAGGATAATCAAACCTCATTCCATTCTTCCTCATAACAGCACTGGGCCATAACAGACTGTCTGTTTCATGTCTGAATCATGTTTATACCTTTGACAAAAAGTCAGCAAGTTGTTGGCCAGCATTTCAGCAGTGGTGTGTTTTCTCTTCACATCGCACATAAAAGATATCTGAGACTAGCTAGCATCTTTATTTTTTTCTCGTCATGTTTAACCACAAGATGACTGCATGTTGTGCAAGCAGGAGAGTTACATGACAGCTTTGCAGTACACTGGTCAGTATTTCCATATAGCTGTGTTTCTTACTATGCTAATTAATCCAATTAGTAAAAGTTCTATGGACTTGCCAGATAAATCCTTGAAAGTAAATCTGTTTTGTGAAAGTCAGTAGTGAATAGAGTTCTTCCTTCAAGGTGAATAAGAAAAATCACTGGTTACTGCTAGCCTGCTGAGGCTACTAGTTTGCAAGGCCACTGTGAATAAAAAACTAATGGCTGAGGCATCTGCTTGTCCCAGGTACCGGACTACCGAATTATCCAGCACAGAGATTTCTCCAGCATAGCTCATTATTAAGGCTGTTTTGATCCAAAGAACATAACATGAAGATTTAAAACCTAGAATATAAAAGATAGACCAGGCTATTTATTATTAATCCCTAAAAAATATCTATTCATAAAACATTCCACTTCATTTTACCATTAAAATTGACTATGCTTATGCATTCTTGGCAACATTACCAAAGATGACAGCTGCACTTCCGTCTAGTAAGATGATTGGCACCTGTTACTTTAAGTACATAAACAGGAATGATTATTTCTGCCAACCCACACATTGCATTCCCAAATGATCAGTGAAAGTCTCACTCAAGTGGCTAAAAAGTGTTACGAAATATATAAAGTTTCAATACAGACTTTCCCAATCATTGCCAAGAAACACTGTCTTAAGAACCATACCACAATATAAGGAAATAGGCCAATAACAAAGGTCAGTATGGCTGAAGGATTATGACAAATGCTCCAATGCAGAAGAAGCACTATGGATAGGTTCTAGCATGCCAAACATGTGTTCAAGATTAAATTTAAGTTAAACTAATAAAAGACCATTTTTTCAGACCAGTTTCCCTCAGGATTCCTCTGTTGCTCCAGCTGGGCCGGTTGACCTCCTCGTCTGTGAGTCATACTGACCTCCTCCTCCTCCTCCACACACACACACACACACACACACAGCCCTCTCCAGCATGTGCAACACCTTCACACTCCTCCATTACTCATGTCTAACATCACAGCTCTCACACCTGACAAGCCTACCAAAGCTTCAAGCCCACAAACATTTCTATTTAAACACAAATTCTATACACTGAAGCAATAAAAAAATGCTGTATGACTCAATACATGATACACAACACTATAACATTCTTAAAGTTGTGGTTATTATTTGACCTTATTCATTTGAAATATTACAAATGTCTCTTTGCATACATACCAGGTTCCACATATCTATTAAACATAGTAAGTGTCTTTTAGCAGGCAAATCACAAAGTTACAGAAGTGTCTGCAGTCCATATCCACACTATGTTGCACATAATAATCTGTCTACAATGCAGTGAAAGATATTTACCCTTGATCAACTGACTTATTTGAAGATATATGTAGAGCTAAGCTTCGATACAGAATAAAAATGAGCCTTTATGCTTTTACTATTGACATGAAAGGAGAATCAAACTTGTCTACCTAAATAGGAACACAAAATACTTAATAGTCTGCATTTTTTTTACATACAGTTAACCCATTTCAAATTCCTCCACTCAGATCCAGACAGAAGTATTTTTGTTCTGGTGGGTGTGATTTGTTTGGGACATTTTTTTGAGAGTGTTTTTTTTTTTTTTTTTTTTTTTTCCAAGATGTGAGCCAAGCAACAGTAAAAACAGCCAAATCTGATGTGACCACTAGTTAATAATCACCATCTCGTCCATTTTTTACTGAACAGAGAGACCCCAGTCCGGGCTTCTTGTTTTCTACTGGCTCACAAGACCCAGGATCGCAAATTCACAGGTCAAAGTTGAAGTACGCAGAAAGTAACCTCTCACATGCTGCATCCTTTCCCCTTCAGTGAACTAGCTTTTCTGCCACATGAATTTTTATTTGGGTTTGGTCTAACTGCTTTAGCTGAGAAACAGAATACCATAGTTTTCAGGTGTCTCCTGTATCAGCATAGCTATGGGTCAAAAATCTGAAATGCTACTTTTAAATGCTTCAGTATTATTTAGTAGCAGTTAAATTAGTTAACACTGTGTTCTCCAATTTAAACCATATAATCCGACTAAACAGTGGTGTAGTTTGTAATAGGCTGCATTTGCCAGTTTGGTCCATCCGTCCATTTTCTGTACTGCTTATCCTATACAAGGTCGCGGGGAGTCTGGAGCCTATCCCCAGGGAATTTGGGGCACAAGGTGGGGGACATCCTGGACAGGGTGCCAGTCCATCACAGGGAACAACACATTCACACACTACAGACAATTTAGTGGTGCCAATCAGCCTACAACACATGTCTTTGGTGTGAGGCAAACATGCTAACCACTAGGTAACCGTGCCCCAGTTTGGTGCAACAAAAATGAAAAAAAGATGCCTTTGTAGCAATCCTTGGAAAAGATTACATACAATGCAAACCTCATTAACAATCACACAGTCATTTAAAAACAAAGCCCCAAATATTCAAATATTATCTTAAAAAAATTGAATAGCAGTTATAGTACCGTCCACTAATAATGGCACTCTTGGTAAATATGAGCAAAGAAGGCTGTGAAAAATGGACTTTACTGTTTAACCTTTTGATCGTTTATTTAAATATTTCACAAAAATACTGTGCTCTCATGGATATCAAACAATTGCAAACACAGCACAGATTTATCCAAACAAATATCCTTGTTAAATATAGGTGTGCAACAATTATTGGCACACTTTTAATCAATACTTTGTGCTACCTCCCTTTCCCAAGATAACAGCTCTGAGTCTTCTCCTATAATGCCTGATGAGGTTGGAGAATACATGGCAAGGGATCTGAGACCATTCCTCCATACAGAATCTCTCCAGATCCTTCAAATTTCAAGGTCCATACTGGTGGTCTCTCCTCTTCAGTTCACCCCACAGGTTATCTATGGGTTTCAAGTCAGGGGACTGGGATGGCCATGACAGGACCTTGATTTTGTGGTCAGCTGATTTTGTGGTCAGCTGATTTTGTGGTCAGTTGATTTTGTTTTGGATCATTGTCCTGCTGCAAGATCGAACCACGGCCCATTTTAAGCTTTCTGGCAAACGCAATCAGGTTTTCATTTAATATCTGTTGATATTTGATAGAGTCAATGATGCCATGTATCCTAACAAAATGTCCAGGTCCTCTGGCAGAAAAACAGCCCCAAAACATTAAAGAAACACCACCACATTTAACTGTGGGCATGAGATACTTTTCCATATGGCTACCTCTCTGTGTGCGCCAAAACCACCTCTGGTGTTTATTGCAAAAAAGCTCTATTTTGGTTTCATCTGACCATAGAACCCGATCCCATCTGAAGTTCCAGTAGTGTCTGGCAAACTGAAGATGCTTGAGTTTGTTTTTGGATGAAAGTAGAGACCTTTTTCTTGAAACCCTTCCAAACAACTTGTAGTGATGTAGGTGACTTCGGATTGTAGTTTTGGAGACTTTTTGACCCCAAGACGCAACTAAATTCTGAAATTCTCCAACTGTGATTTTTGCCCACTCGAACCATCCTCTTCACAGTGCTTTGAAACAATATAGACACACGTCCAATTCCAGGTTGATACTTATCCATCATGCAATACCTTCAGAGAGGCATTTGCTTGGACCCAAATTAATTCTGCAGCAGGACAATGACCCCAAACATACAGCGAAAGTCAATAAGAACTATCTTCAGCGTAAAGAAGAACAAGGAGTCCTGGAAGTGCTGGTATGGCCCTGATCTCAACATCATCGAGTCTGTCTGAAGAGAGAGAAGCAACTGACGCTGCCTTAATCCACAGAAGAACTGTGGTTAGTTATCCAAGATGTTTGGGCCAACCTACCTGCCAAGTTCCTTCACAAACTGTGTGCAAGTATACCTAGAAGAATTGATGAATTGATGCTGTTTTGAAGGCAAAGGGTGGTCACACCAAGTATTGATTTGATGTAGATTTTTCTTCTGTTCACTCACTTTGCATTTTGTTAATTGATAAATATAAACTATTAACATGTCTATTTTTGAAAGCATTCTTCTTTACAGCATTTTTTCACACCTGCCTAAAACTTTTGCACAGTACTGTATTTTTATTTTATTTTATAAACCTGTGTTGTGTTTGCAATTGTTTGATTGCCCATGAGATCAGAGTATTTTTGTGATTTTTTTTTTTTTGTGAATCTTTTGCTCATGTTTACCAAGGGTGCCGATTAGGATTGTCTCGGTACCAAAATTTCAGTATTTGGTACCAATACCAGTAAAATTGTACTGGTAAAAATTTTTTTCCACAGTTAATTAAATATATAAAAATAAAACAAAAAAATTACAAACATGCAAAACACAAAAATATGCCACAATTGGACATATACTTTTTATTATAAAGTTAAATATTAAAATAAATTAAAACAAATGTATATGTATATTTCAAGTATTTCTGAAAAATGCTTTAAGTTTTGGCCTTAGGTTTTTTTTCCTTCAAGTAAATAATAACAAAATAAATTACAAGCAAAAAATACAAACTATGTAAAAAAGTTTCTGAAACGAAACACTTGCCACTCGTTAGGCAACTTTACGCAAAGACTTTTAAATTGAAGTGCTGAAAGTGAACCGGAGTTATAACAGAGAAAACGTGAAAGATTAGGCACATCTGCCTATAATTTGAAATGACTCAGCATTGATGTAATAATGTGTTTTGGACTAAATATTGTACTTAATTGGATTGTTTGGACCTTTGCCAGTGAACTGTTTTTGGCGGGATGTTATGGATCAGTGGATTACTATGAGGCTATATAGGTGAGTTGCCTCAGTTTTGTAAGTCTTGGTTTATATCAATCGGAGCACAAGAATCTTAGCTTTCCAAAGATATATCGCATGAGTACCTACGTAAACACAGAAGCTGTGTACATAGCATAGTTTTACACTTAACAACGCGGTGGTCCACCGGCGGTCCGTGGATGTTTTTAAAAGAATTAAATGGTTAATAAGGACACATAACTGTATTAGCGTTACACGCGCGTATACTAACCATTAAGTAAGCAAACACGAGGATGTTTTTTGCAATCCTACACTTGAATTAAACTATGCTACAACATCCATAATGCAACCGCTACCATAATTGCACGGTGCACCTATGAAAAGTTCCCAACTGACTACCTGTCAGACAGCGCATCAGTACCGACTTTTTTTTTTTTAGTACCGACTTGGTACCAAAGTACCGGTACTTTTGACAACCCTAGTGCCAATATCAGTGGAGGACACTGTATATCTGAAATTTCCATCCCTAGAAATTTTCAAACTCTTCTGGACTCCAGGAGTCCTGATAATGACCTAACTTCTACTAATATACAAGTGAAGAAAACTGTTGAGGACAAGTTCAAACAGAGTGAATGCTTTATTTTTGTACAAGGTAGTACAAGGTCTCATTTAGTATTTCTTAGCAGAAATGTTCAATACAGCTATATTCATAGAACAGTTTGTTAAACGTGCCATGTACCATCATGTGGACTTTCAGAGGATTACCATGCCAACAATGTCACAGACCACCACGTGCTTTGGCACACGAATTCAGTGACCTTATGCTCTGAATGAGTCAAGACATCAATGTGGCACAGAGCGAATGCTCACTAACCAGCAAACATCCTCGTCTATCCATTCATAAACAACAAAAAAGCTTTTGTTATAAAACTGTTAAAAAATATAACCAGTGGTTATGACAGGAAAGAGAAAATGGCAGAAACGTCCATTTGTGACTGATAATAAGTACAGAAGTCTCTTTACAGATCTCTACTGCTCTTTGTAATTTAAAGTTTTTCTTCCCATTGAGCTATCCTGGACCGGAATCCTGGCTTTATGTGGACCTTTACAGTGGTTTATCGCTTGATATTTGAGTAAACCCTAGCCAATCCAGTCCCTGCTTTGCAGATACATCATTT
Organism: Cranoglanis bouderius; assembly: GCA_023630585.1. Lineage (NCBI taxonomy): Eukaryota > Metazoa > Chordata > Actinopteri > Siluriformes > Cranoglanididae > Cranoglanis > Cranoglanis bouderius. Next base: position 19,896,331 of record CM042541.1, read on the forward strand.
AAGCCATAGAGGAAGCTGATGTGAGGGGGGTCTTATCTTGGAGGAACTGTTCTTCATGACCCTATGGATGGATGGCACTGGACCAATTTCACACACAGTCAGACAAAAAGAAACAGAAACAATGAAAAAAAGTATTTTGAAATTACATTTGAATCACTGATTCTGTCATGGCTGCTGATGTGATAAATGACATTGCATTGCTACAAGGTTGTCCTGTAAGTATAACATGCAAGTGCAGTTATCATATAACTACATCAATTCACTGATAAGACATTAATAATACAGATGTACTGCTTGTTGTTGCATATGACAGGAGCGCTTTCACATGTTGGGGAGACAAAAATAGTAACGCACTGACCTTAACTACTACAACTGTGCAAAGTCATGAATAATTAACCAAGACCCATGGTGTGCTTTGGAATGGGTCTATAAAAAGAACATCATGGTGTTTAAGCACACTGGTTCCTCCCATCACTGTCAGCCAGGAGAAGAAAGCTGATGATGTGCAGCAATGACAAAGAAGCTGCAGAAGTAGGAGGAGATCCTGAGTCAGTGTTGTCCCACATACCAGTTGGCTGACATGTGGGCTGATGGTTTTTACAGAAGTGACTACAGCCTTGAGCCAAAAAGAGACTCACTAAAAAGCGTCAGTATCAATCAATGGCTTCCAGTGCACAGCATGGCTCCTATGATACATGGCCTGGTACCAAAATGTGCATGCTGTGAATAGACCAAGTCCTACACACAGTTTGAGAACCCTTATTATATTTATTAGCCCATCAAATGACTTGAGAGCTGTCATTTGATTCAGTATGTTCCATAGTGCCAACATTTTGAAGTGCTTGAGTGATTTACACAACAGCCAATAGTTTTCAAGATATGCCACAGCTCTGCCAAATCTAAACAAACTTGACACTAGCTAAGCTAACTAGCTAAATATGGAGAACAAACCTGTCTCTTCCTTGAGAGGCTTTTTTTTTAACTGTGGGAGATTTCTCACCACCACTTTCACCCATGCCTGTCTACTTTGACTAGGTGACAAGATGCCGTGTGTTTTTGGAGTTATGCCATACATATGTGGGCCAAGGTCGAGGTCATCGGCAGGAGGCATCTGACATGGCTGAGTGGTAGGCTTATAGCTTAAGAGGTAGGGTTGGTTAAATATTATGCTACTTGATAAAATGGTAGTATTTACTCTTACTACTGGAGAAGTCCTGTGTAATAAAGACAGACTGGGATATATCTAATTTCTTTGTATTTTTTCTGATATTCTGTGATATATGTGTCCATAACACTAAGGGACAAGTACAAAAAGCTATGAGACACCAATTTTGATTTCAGGGACACTTTAAAGTGGTACAAATTGCACCATTTAGCCTAGACAACAGACCCAACTAGTCTCACACACTTCTAGAACTACTAGAGGAAACTTAAAAAAAAAAAAACACCTTTTAAGCAATTTTAGAAACACTGGAATCCAAGTAAAAACTGAACAGATGTGCTTCTATCTGTGTGTAAGATGTCAACATTGCCTAATTTAAAGAATTGGGGCCAAGAACCCGACCTTCATCTCCATCCACTTTCGAAGCCATAAGGAATGATTCATAACTTAGAAAAAGATTGAGAATTCTGGAGTACAAACGAAGGGTTTAGATGTCCGTATGTGAAATTAATCAAAGCTTCACACAGTCCCTATGGGAGGCCTTGCTGGAACACATGCTTCTCTCTCGGGCTGTGGCAGCAGACTAGAGACAGACGGCTCAGGAGAAAGTGTATCAGAGACAGGAAATGGCCTTTGAAGTGCTGAGAGTGAGGAAATGGAATCCAGGCACAGCTCACAGACTGCTAAGATAGTCACTTGACAAAAGTGGAAGGAGCAAGGCCATATAAAGGTTCTCAATGCCATGGGATCTTAAGTACTGAGAACCTATTGTCCTGCATATTAACATGTTTTCTATGCTTCCAGCACATCTGATTCAGCAAGATGTCCCACAAAAATTAAATGACACTCCCAAAATCAGGTCATAAAGTGGCCAAATAAGATTCTCAAACTGCAGTCCTTCAGTCCAACCCAAATCAATTCAGTAATCAGTTTCCTAGATTAGGCAGGTATATTCTCAACAATACCCTGCATTTTATTAAGTATTCCTTGCTCCCAACATTATACAGCTCATTAAGTACTTACTACTTAACTAGTGTGTAGGATCAGGTCTGTTGGTTTTGACCGTTTACAGGAAAGTGGGTCCTCAGGACTGGAGCTGAAATAAGTTTTTACCATAAAAATCGAAGGCACTCCCAAGATCCATTGTACTTGCAGTATAATAAACTGATAATAAAATCATAAAATGAGATCCTTTTACCCCGAGTATCACAAGATCTAAACCAAAGTTCTCAAACAGTGTTCGGTGCCCTTTAGCACTAGAATGTTGGGTGTAGTGATCCGATACAAGTAGGGGGGCTGATATTGGCCATGGACTTTGGATTGGAATTGAGTTAGATTTTAAATTGTCTGATCTGATTCACTGATGTAGTATTTTATACTGTGCCATGAAAGCATGCGATCTTGACATCTAGAACACATTGTAGCATTGGAAATTGTCTTAAGTCCACTCAAACAGAAATTGGTTGAATCACTGTGAGGATGTCACAACTGGATCAGCACTGGGTATTGCTCAATACTCATGGCTCAGATATTGAAATATTAAACATGGAAAGTGGAACTGGTGCATCCCTAGCTACAACTCTGTACAATTTTCCTCTTTTCCAATCTGGATTCAATCCAGCAATTAATTACCCAGTTGACTGAAGTGTATTAAAGCACAAAACTTAGACCTTAGCAATGCCATAGCCCTGAGAGATCTAAATTTGAAAACCAAGTGCAAGACAAACCTTGTTACCTTTAAGCTATGTGACTAATACATCCTAACATAATGACCTTTTAAATGACTTCAGATTTATTCCATATAGCTTCTCCACTTGCAGTCACTGAAGCCAACACCGTTTGGAAATTGGCTGCCTCAGCTTTCTCCACAGTGGTTAGTATTCTGCAGCTTTTCAATGCAATCAGCAAGTCAGCCACGTTCCAATGTTTGATTGGTACACTCGCTGTAAGTGATTTGGCTGGAGTAGAGTTAGCATTATAAATCATAATTACAAGACATTAAAAGCCAAAGGAGATGCAAGATTCTGGAGATTTATCCATACACTGTACAAGGGAAGAAAGGCATTTGGACAAAATCAGCTGCACTGTGCAACATTAACGTAATGAAAACTAGTCCCAATACAGGATGCCACTCAAAAGGTGCTTGCCTCTCAGCGTATCATGTCTGGATCCTGAGTATTATAGCATCATCAGAGCAGCATTCACTAGGGCATACAGATTAGTCATAATCAGTTTAAGGGAAGCAGACGTTATTGGGCATATGTTCCCATCATGGTTAAAGATTCACTGTTCCCTCAGGGAAGCTGTGAGTTGCTTCAACAAGTGCAGTGCAGTCTGCTGCCATTCAGCCTCCAGGCCCCAGTTAGCAGACCTCATCCTGACCAACTAACTCATCAGCTCTATGAGGGAGAGAAGGCTGCTCTGCTGCTTTTGCGTCGACAGAGCAGAAAAAGCAGCAAAGCAAAACAGAGAACCAAGCTCTGGCATATGCCCAGGGCTATAGCCAGCGAGCTGTGTTTGCCAGAAGACAGCTTGAGACAGCAGTGCAAGAGCAGAAGGTGGCAGCTTCATCTGGTCACACAGGAGGGAAATGTGAAGCATATGCAACACCATGCGTGGCCAGCACAGCACAGCACAGCAAGAGACTTCCCTTAGTTAGAGATGAGGTGACACATCATGCCAGCTGAGGCAAATAATCTCTTTACTTCTTTTATGGTAGTGAATGCATAATAAACAAGTTGAGCTAGATGTTCCTTCCACTGTGTTTAATGTTTAATGTAAGAACGTCTCACAGATGCATTTGACCCTTTCAGAGCTAGTTCTCATCTGCAATAGTTTAGCCCTCTGGTGGACGAATTTGCAACTGCAGGGCTATATGAGTCCACTGATACATCGTTTGAAAAACAAAACAAAAAAACAAACAAACAAAAAACTAATGCATCACTTTCTTCTGAAATCCCATCTACAAAACAGCAAACACTCAGATAACTTTGTTAAATAATAAACTATATTTAAATGTAGGATATTTCAAGTGATTGAGCAAATGAGGGCACAATCAAAAATTAAATATCTAGCAAAAGCAGGTAAGGAAAATTAGAGCTGAGATTCTTTCATTCTTTAAGCATCACCAACATCTGAGGCACCTTTAGGTGAAATACAACTGAATTACATCATGGTGTTAGAACAGGTGCATGCTGCACAGGTGCAAAAATAGTTTGCAGTGCAGAACTACATACCAAAGGTTGACATGGCATGTTCTTAGTAGTTTTACTAAATGGTTTCCTAATATTTTCAAATATCACCTGTCTCTGATCTATCAAAGGTGTTTAGTTGTAGAACTTCATCAGAGTCATACGTGCAGTTCAGTAACTGCAGTAATATTTAAAAAGCAAACAAACAAGACCAAATCAAAGTCAAAGTGTTACAGGAAGAAAATTGCAACTTGAGCGTCGAAGGGCATCAAACGGTGCACTTCAACTCACCTTGAGCGGCCGTTCCTCGGGCGCTGAACACACTTGCTATCAAAGTGGCCACATACCAAATCATAGTACTATTGCCAGCCAGTAAGAGAGCTCATCATATCTCAAAGTGCCCCCTTTCTATAAATCATTCATAGACGAGCCCCCGGGATGCTAGACGCACTGGCAGCTGCTGAAATCCTTTCACTCATGCCCTGCACCCTTTCCTCCGGCGCGTCCCTTCATTCTCGCCCTTCTTCTTCCCCTTCTCTCCTTTTCGCATCCTTATCACTCTCGCGCTCGCTCGCTCTCTCACTCTCACTCTCTCTCTCTCGAAGAGCCTCTGCACCTGCAGCAGCGCGACGCGGCCCGACGCGCCTTTAGATAGCGACGCCGGCGTAAAACCAAACCCCAGAATTTAGCTCGTTCACACCGCCCCCGCTCGAATTTCATTGGTGGACGTGGGAGTATCGAGGGGCGTGGATTGGCCACTGCTGCGTCGCTCCTGAGGTAAAAAAGGCGCTCAGCCTCCGCTTCAAGGTGAGTTGCGGCGCGGAACGGTGCGGCGCCGCAGTATCATGCGCAATAGCGGAGACGGGCGACTCGCAGCTCTGTGTAGTCTCCTCATCTCTCCTTTTCGAGAACTCTGAAACAGATGAAAGCTGGAGGAGAGCCGGTCACTGATGGAGGAGCACTCTAAGGGCTTCGCTCAAACCCGTGCGCGTCAGTCACGGTCCGCATCAGCACTTTACGCACAGCCTCTGCGGCACTGATCGCGAAAGTGTAGAGTCATATCGAGGGGCGAATTCTGAACCCTTACCGAAAAGTCACACGTTCTGTTTTCACACACTCAACACACGTGGTGCACTTTTCACGTGTGATCACATATTGTTCACATGATGTCACACTTAAGTTCACACTTGTGCAGTTTTAGGGCATAACCTGTTTTTCCCACATGCGATCATATTTTACTCACAAAATCACACGTGGACAACATACGACCACGTGAAATGTGTGTGATGTTTCCATAAGGGAAGTACCACTGCATGTTTATACTGGATTAAAAAGTGAGGGGGTTTTGTTTGTTTGTTTGATTGATTGATTTTTATTCCAATATTATTTAGAGGAATTATAGGTGAGGTTTGTCTTAGATTGACATAAGCAAATGATCTCCACTTTTAGGGTCAAACACTGAGATCGGTTCACTTCCTTTCTTTGGAAAAATGATTATAGGTGTTAAAGCAACCAGGGTAGGATTTAGTGATTCGGGGGTCCTAGGCAAAATATAGGAATGGGGCCCTATTTCATTGTTTAAACATCAATATATAAATGATCAGCATACGTTATTTAGCATTAGTCATTAATAATTAATTAATTAATTTGCAAGGCGGTTGCCTACCTTTGCCTAGTGCTAAGTCCGCCCCTGAAAGCAACATGAAAACAAGTTAACCAAAATTAACTCAATGTCCCTCTTACCCTTTTAAAATCTATTCAATAAGCCAAAAGACATGTTTGTTATCCGAAGTCTCCGTATTCAAATTTGCACTAGACCGAAAACTGAAAACTATGTGACTATAAAGTAATGGAAAACAGAAATCTATCTCACTCAAAAATAAATTCCATTTATTTATTTATTTATTTATTTATTTATTTACCTCACCAGGTTGTAAGGAACTTTTTTGCAGTGTCCTAAAAAACCTCACCCAAAAAGTTACATTATGGAAATGTTATTGTTAACATTCCTACAAGTAAAGATACCTCAGCAATATTGTAAGAACACCTAAATATATAGAGATGTTTAACAGGCAGTCAAAAAAATAGCAGCAACCATAACTGTAAAAAAAACCCAATGTACTAATGTAAAACTAATGTAAAAATGTTATAAGGAATACAACTGCATCAAGCAACATCATGAAGTTAACCAGCTACAAGTTACTACTGGAGAACTGGATGCATGGTTTTTTTTTTGTTTTTTTTCCTTTTTCAGAAAATATTTTGGGTAAGATATATTTTCTATCAGTTCCTTCGTCCTACATTTAATCACCACTGGAACAACGACATGACATGAATCTGTAGATGTATCCATTATGTCCATTTTATATCAGAGAATTAGCAATGCAACGTGGCTGTGTTTTTAATGTGGACCCTGGTCACATGCCAGTGCTTACTTACTCTAAGCATGTCATCCTTTTAGGAGTTTATGGCAAGATGATTCAACATTTATCTCCAATGTTCCACAGTTTGCTGTATTTCTATACTCATCACACAGATTCACAGATTTCTCTGGCTTTTGGGTCCAGTCTACCATTTGATATCATCTGAAGCATTTCATCTAAACTTTTTATGGCGCTGTAAATATAACCTTTCATTCATGCAATGTCAGAGCATGCTAAAGCTTAGTGCAGGAATACATCATTGCTAGTTTGGGATTTAGTTGGTGTAAGTAGAGACATCTGTTCTCTGACAGTGAGTAGTGTTAACAGTACACTGAGGGGCAGGTGTTTAAAGTACGCTAGAGATTTTAGTACAAGCCATCACAGGCATATTGATTGAAATTATATAAAGGCCCAGTGATTTTGTGTGTTGATCACACATGAATGTGTGTTCATATGAAACTCTAACCTCTACACTTCACTTTCATTGAATTATGCAGTGATCTTTGGCCTGTAATCCATGAGAATTAATGCAGAAATATTTCTCCAGCCACCCACTAGTTCTTTTTATCAATATGTTTATTAGGATTTTTTTTTTATCATTATATCAAGCTTACATGTGTTAAAAAGAAGAAGAAGAAGAAGAAGAAGAAAGGAAGTAGATACAAGATTCAAGAAACTCCACCAATCACATCAGTAACATGAATATAAAATAATTTAGGTTTGGTAAACTAGGCAATAAAGAACATAATGTACTAAATTAAATTCATTCAGAAGTGGTTACATTACTCAGAATATCAAATGACTCATGTTTTCTGTCCTGGATATTATTAAGCATGTAAGAAACCTTTGCTGGTATTTTGTTTCCATCAGATTAAACAGTATTTTCTGTTGTATAGCGCTTTGAATAGAATATAGGAGGAAGAACTTAAAAAGCATAGTTTTTGCTTGCTCATTCCAAAAAACTATGATATTTTATTGATTACAGGGTCCTTAAAAGAAGCAAAATCTCTCTGAAAGGGAAAATTGAATTCATAGTAGTTTCCTTAAACATTTTGGGGTGTGCTGTTACAGGAAAATAATCAATGGCAGGGTGATGTGATGCAGTCTGATGTGAAATGGATTTACTGACACCATCCTGAAGTTGATTATTTCCTACAACAGCACTCCAAAAAAAGTTTCAGTCCTCTTATCCCATGTTTTTGCCGTCAATTATATTTTTGTTACTAATTAAAGAACGACACATCATACATTTTATTCGTTTGTAGTTATCTTTAATGATGTCCATGAAACAAGTAAGTTCCTGATATCACTTATGTTAATACAGCTATAGAGTCGTTCCCTCACCAGCTTCTCTCTTTTTCTCTCTATTGAAGTTAATAAAATACGTAGCTGACAATGGAGACTCCTTTCATAAATGTTTTTTAAAAAATCTCCTTATAGAAAAATTCACTATATCAAATATAATGTTTTTTTTATCGAATTTGCCTTAGGATTATATTATAGTGTCTGCCATACAAAATCCCTGTGTAAGTTGTCACTATAGAAAGGATAACATGTTAGAATAAGTGCATTATTGTATAACTGTGATTTGCCTTGCAGCCAGAGCTATTGTCAGAACTATAGCTGCTGTTATAGAAAATTAATCAAGACCTTCTAAACAATCAGATTCATGAATTAAACAGTGCTATGGTATAACTTAGTTTAAAATGAAAAGCTGAATAAAAATCTGGACTTTTCTCTATAAGGGGTTACTCTTAAAAGTGCACTTACTGCTTTACACTAGTTGGTTGAAATGAAATCAGTATACATGTCACATATTATAGAATGTGGGTGGGCATGGTGGCTTAGTGGTTAGCATGTTTGCCTCGTACCTCCGGGCTTGGGGGTTTGAATCCCTCTGCCACATGTGCGGAGTTTGCATGATCTACCTGTGCTAGTGTGTGAATGTGTATGCGACTGTGCCCTGCAATGGGTTGGCACCCCATCCAGGGTATCCCTTGCCTTGTGCCCCGAGTTCAATGGAATAGGCTCCAGGTTCCCCCATGTGAAGGATAAGCGGTACAGACAATGGATGGATGGATGGATATTATAGTATGTGACCTTGATGTTAGCTATATGAGTTTTAATTCACATGTATCAGCCCAATTCATGCTCACTGTGGAAAGATTGGTTCCCCACAGTATACCCATGTAGTCATAGTCATGTTAAAAAAAAAAAGTTCTTGTTGAAGAACTTCCTCGAATGATGTCCTTATCGACCCACACTCAATGACACACACTTTGCTCAGAGGCCTTGAAATAAAAACACCTCCATTAGAGATGCTCAGTGAAATCATATGAGGATTTAAGACTCATTCACTACATTATTTGGGTTGTACCATAGTTACCTACACATGTACAACATTAGTAACATATTCTTACAGCTTTAACGCCTTTCTTTTAAACAAGCCTACATATTAACTGAGTAATAATAAAATTATGACTCATATTGACTGTGCAGTAAGATATGTAATGTTTCACAAACTTTTCTCCATCTCCATATCCATCAGGGGAAAGAAAGAGGATAAATGTGTTCTGTTGAGCCCAAACAAATGAATTTGTCAGCTATATGGAACACTAAGTTTTGCAATGGGCTTATAATGTTTCTGTGAGATCTAATGATCAGTTTTCTATGAGAAAAAAAATGATTTTTTTCTGGGAATGTGGTAGCAATGTGATTGTACTACAGTACATTGCATACACTGTCAGAGTCACTGCTAGGCTTTTATGCTTGGTTTATGCGTTGTCAGACATTTCTGAGAACTCCTGGAAACAAATTGCTTAAAGCCCTGAACATTCATGGTCATTAGAGCAGTATGAGGCTGTAAGCTGGCCATGAAACAAGGGGAGGGCGGTAAACAGCAGGAAGTGATAGGTAAAAGTGAAAGGTGTGTTACTGTTTGTTTAAATAAAATAACAGCTCCTCGAGATGAGTTTGTCATCATTTTTGAAGGATGATTACATAGAATTGCACCACCTAATGTGAAACATTTCTTTGAAGGCATGATTCATATGTGTGACTTATCACATAATATAATTCCAACTAGAACAGGAAGTGACCCCAGCTGGAAAATAACTGTTCAGGCAACTGATAAGACACATGTAATTTGAACATAAGAAAGAGAAATAATGGGGTCAGTTGGGGAAAAGCTTGTTGATGATTTAATTGGAATTGCAATTTGTCTCACAGACAATAGAGGGCTCTAAAATTACAAACTGTTCCTTTAAAACAGGGGCATTCAACTAAAGCCCCAACCAAAGGCTTGCTACAGAAACTACAATGGTTCATGTTGAAGAACTATGGCTTGTTTTCTGCTTATTATTATTTTTTAAGTTGTGCTACAGTATTTTTCAATTGCTCAGTTAAATCCACTGAAATATTTTGCTGGGACCACCAGTTAACAACACTAACAGCTTGCATAACCACAGCATCATAGGCACAACAGGATTTTCCATGGTCTCATCCATGTTGGTTTTGTGTAGCATCAAATATTACCTGCACAAAATATTCCTTCAGCTGATGCACATGCTGAGAAAAAAAGGTTTAAGAACCCCTTTTTGCTGTGGCATCATAGTGCATATAGATGTCTATATCAAAATATTTAAGCTTGTGTGTTATGTTCTACTGGGAATTTTTCATTTGGTTTGAGATTCTAAGTGGACCAAAAGGCCAAATTTTATGTCCTGATCTGAAAAGTTGGACAGGTCCATATAATGTTAATTAATTCGTTAATTTTAGCAAGTGCTTTATCCTGGTCTGGGTGTTAGATCTGGCAATGGGAACCCTCTGTGTGAGGAGGGTTATTAATCCATAATTCATAGAATTATTCATATGCTCATTCGCACCTAGGGTCAGTTTAGTGTTGCCAATCTATCTACCAGCATGTTTTTTGAGAGTTTGGAGGGAACTGGAGAACCCTGTGGAAACCCACATGGACATTGGGAAAACATGCAAGACTCCACACAGACAGGAACCCAAGCTCAGGAATCGAACCAGGGACCCTGGAGCTGTGAGACAAATTCAAATTCATGGGTTTCGCCAAGACAAGGCGAGATTCGGCATTAGCTATGGACTGCTAAGAAGCTTTATTCATTTACCTCCAAGAGACAATAAAAATGACTGCTGTTTTTCCACTCCATTAGAAGATTTGCATATTTCAGAAGGGCAGCAAATGACTCTTGAGGCAGTTTGTCACTTATCCTTGCTTAGGCTACACTGTGGACCGTTTCTGTTCCATAAAATGATAAATAATGATGACTTGACAAATAGAAGAATGCCAAGCAAACCCATTCAGAAGAAACACAGACTTATTGGCCAGTCAGTAAAGCTTAGTTATATCATTCCCACATACAATATATCACAGTAATGTACTCATCAGTGTACTGGGAGTTCTCTACACCCTAAGCATTCAGATTCTTACAAGTATTATTGACTCTTGGTTACTAATTATTTTTGGAGTCTAGCAATATTCAGTCAGATAAATTGCAGTTGATTGACCTCTGCATATCTAGTCAAGGGTATTGATTCTTCAATCAGAAAGACAAATGGAGTTTCTCCTACATGCTCTGTTTGCTGATCGGTTATATACTGTACAGTTTATTCCATGCAACGACAATTCCAACCAGACCTGCTTGTTATAACACATGTATTTACTGTTTTACCTGTACAGAATATCATCCTTAATTTGAAAGTACTGTGTGAACCATATAGACTGACAGTGTAAATGTTCTTTTTGTACAAATTCAATCCATGTTGCCTAAGCACAAAGATTTAGACAAACTATTATAGTGTCAAAAATGTGTGTTCATGTTTAGTGCTTGGTTGGCCAGTGACTGGGTGAAATCATTAACACTGCCAACCTTCTGCAATGCCCTAAAGTTTCATATTACTATTATTATTCAGTTATTCATAAAGCATATTCAGTAACTATTATCAATTATTCAGTAACTTATAACACACCAGATTCAGCCCCAGGTGGCAGCTCCTGAACAGAATGAAATGCAGGTTTTAGTAAGGAAAGGAAGGTGATATTGTATAAGAATATGGTAACTGTAAATTATAATATACTGGTTTAACTGGTCTGATCATTTCGAAATAGCCAAAGAATCTGGGACTTAACTTTCTCTCAGACACAGATCCTGGTAAACAGTGGGACCATCTGACCTGGACATACAGTAGCTGTAGATGAGGCCTGAGCCATTGGTCAGCTTGAAACTGTTGCAGCTGGACATGTACCATTTCCCAAGTTTATTTGCATGTACTCATACTTTCATCAATGGTGAGGTCCTTGGCTGGCTCTCAGGACCATGGGAATAGTGGAGACCCATGAAAGGTAGCAGCGCCAATCTTCCTGCTAGTTCATGCTGTAGTATCTAAGGAATTGTCCTATGTCCTGGTTCAGGCATTCCACCTGCAGGTGAAATGAAAGGTTTGTGTCCAAGACCAAACATACTAGTATGCACTGCACTGCAGAATAAACCCAACATTATCGAGTTTTTACCTTTTCCATCCATGTGTTGCACCATGTTCCTGGAGAAACAACATTTCTTTCCAATGTCCATCCATCTGTCCATTTTCATAACGCTTAATATACTCGTACACAGAGTCTATTCCAGCCTGGAGCCTATCCAAGGGTACTCTTCATTCCAGTGTATACAGGCCATATAGAGGAATGACAATAAAAACCCACTTGACTTGAAAAGGATGGGTGGCACAGTGGTGCAAGGGGTAGCACTGATGCCTTACAGCTCCAAGGGGATTGATTCTGAGCTCAGTTTACTGTCTTTGCAGAGTTTCACATGTTCTCACCATGTTCTTGTGGGTTTCCCTTGGGTTCTCTGGTTTACTCCCACTGTCCAAAAACATGCATGTAGGCAGTTTGTCTGTGATAAATCACCCCTACATGTGAAGGTGTGTGCAGATGATGCTGTGCAATGGACCGGCATCCCATCTGGGATGAATTATGAATGCTGAAGATGAATGAACTTCAGAAGGATGAATCTTTTAGACATTCTCAAATTCTGCTATCACAGTGCTGCCTTTCCATTTGCTAACTTCACATAGCACAGGATGAAACAACAGGAATAGCAAAATTTCAGCACAATCCTCTTTAACAACCAGGGATAAAGGCTGCACCAAAAAGATCCATCTGAAAAAGAAGGTCATTAGATTTTATACCCTCTTATTTACACATGTAAGCATCTGTCTAGGTTATGCAAGCCAGAAACACAGCCACATATGACATTAAACATTTATGCTACAAGATTAACTTTAAGCAAATCATTATGTTTCTTAGACTCTTTATTGCTGGTACTACATTCACAAAGCAGTAATGAACTGTCAGACTTCTGAATGTGGCATAACTAGTTATAGTAGTGACAGCATGATTGTTGGCTGTGTTGGCTCATTATTCTGGGTTTATTGACAAATTGCACTGCATGCTATATCCAGCTGCAAAGGAAGAAGATCCAGATCCTTTTTGGGATGCAATAGACATAGATGTAAATGTGCTTCCAGCAATAGAATTTAAGAGTTTTAAGAGAGCTCTCTAGTCATCATGCCATTTTGTGTGAGGCGTTCTATAGCTTGCAGTTCTTTATTTAAAGCTTTATTTTTCATACACTCATGCCCACTTCTAGATCATCTGTTGGTTGAATAAGTTGTAATTCTATATTTCCATTCACTTTTGATCCGCTAATGCAGCATGGTCTGACATGATATCAAGCTGACTAATGCTATAAATATACCTTCAACAGCAACAAAAGACTAATGTAATCCAGTGAAAGCTCTACACACACCACACACAGTGGGAGAAAGAAAGAGAGAGAGAGATCAAGGAGGTTAAGTGGCACGTTTTCAATGTCACTCTTAGTGCATTACAGGCCATCTTAAAATAAAACCTTTTCAAATAACTCAACCAAGCCAAAGTAATCTCTCTACAGCCTGACTGGGGCAAAGCAAATAATTGCATTGCCAGTGGCTTGTAAAGCTCCATCCGGTGATGCGAGGGGAGCATGGCATCAAATTTGTCTGTACATTTTTGGTTTTGAGGAGTTGGAGGGGTGAAACTAGGTCATGTGTAGACTGGGTCAAAACAAATCTTGCTCACTGGCTGCTTTATGTGGATATCGTCTGAGTGTCACCCCTACCAATGGATTGCCAGGGCTCAGTAAGAGCAACAGTCCATATAAAAACATAACATAGAAATGACATAGTAACTATGCAAAGAGAAATTTTGATCAAAGTGGACATGTAACCAGCTGTACAAACATTAACCCCACCCATAACCTTCATAGTCTCAACCTCATATGATCCGACTACTGCCCATGGGGCATCTAAACACTTTTAATACCTTTTAAACACTTAACTTGGCACAAGCTTCAGAATCTTGAAAGTCTCAATCTGATTGGTTGTCCACTTCCATGTCTATGCACTGTTTTCAAATGTTTTTGGAGAATTTTTCTTTAAACAGTTATTGGTGAGTAAAGATGGTTGATGCATTTTTCCTGTGAAAGTAGGAAAGTAATTTCTTGCTGACATTTAGTGATTAAAAGTACCAGACTCCCTAGCACAAGCTAGATGTGTGAGGCATACATTTTATTTATAAAGCTTATTTAAAACATCTGTTCACTGAAATGCTGTACAAAGTACTATATATAAAAACAATTATTGTCCACCTGTTACTGCTCTCAACTGTAAAAGCAATCACATATGCAGACATACATATACTGTACACAAAAATCATACACAAGCATATATTGTGCATTCAACCATTCCCAAAGGCTATAGAATAAATTATGTTTTAAGCTATGATTTCTTCCAGTAAATTGTTCCAGAGCCTTGGTGCAGCAACAGCAAATCACTTTTCTGATTCAGCCGAGATCAAAGAACAGTGGAACAGCAGTAGCTGTGTGGTAGACCTTAAAGGTCTAGAAGCAGTATGTATACGAAGCATGTTTGCAATGCAAAAGGGGGCAAGTCTATTTAAGACTTTATTAACAAACAATAAAACCTTATAGTGAATTCTAAAATTAACTGGAATCCAAAGAAGGGAAGCTATGAGGTAACATGACCCTTCTTCTTTGTACCTGAAAGTAGCTGAGCTGCAGCATTCTGACATGTCATTAAAATGTCAGTGCAGCCAATGGCCATTATCCATCCAAAATATTCTCCAAACAAGTGCTAATTTAAATATACTGCTGAATTACAAAGCTCCTCTTCATATTTAGGTGCTACTTGTCATTCTGTAATTTTTCCTAGAACAAGCCATTTTAAAAGGCCATTGCCAACATAAAATTACAGGAGCTGCCATTATCTACTAAATATTTACAGACAATAATAATCAATGAGGCCATACACAGTTTGATCTCGAGCCCTGCTGAGAAAGTGTTTTCCTTTTTGTGCATCACAAAATCTTCAGACTATCTGAGTCGTGGTCTATAATCAATTGAGCCTAAATCACTGTTATTTTGAAATGTCAAGCTATAATTCAAATGAGCAACTCCAATGCCTGATATAAAGTGTGATGGATTCATACACACAGTGGTCTTTCAATCGACAGGAAACCATCTCCAACACTTGAATTTCCACAGCTCTCTTGAGACTTTAATGTACCACTGACATTGCTGACTATCGATTATTGACTTTCTCATAATTATCTCAATAATGATACGCCATTGGGCACACCAAGTAAACTCTACAGTCAGTCAGAGCTGGATTTGCTCTGGAGTTTTTTTTTGTTTTTTTCATTTATTTTATTTTCCATATTACAAATGAAGGTTGAGGTGAAGTAAAGAGCTAAGGGTATGTGGTATAAGGGTGTGTGGGTGGTGTTTGCAAGAAGATGCTGTAGTTCATTGCCAGGCTTGGGAGAAGGTTTTGTCTCAGGAGAAAGGAGAAAGTGTTAGGGCAACACAAACACTCAAAATATTTACTAAAACAGTAAATTATTTTTAATTTCTGACAGACCAGTATGTACAGTAGCTCACTTATCCTTTAACAAGGGTTTGTGTAATTATGAAATTAGCTGCTTCTAACAATGGGTGCTCCCTAGTTCAATAGTCAGGACACTGATCAGGGAGTCGGCCATTTTAAGGGCTGTCTCAATCGCAAAATCCTTCCAGTGCACTGGAACATTCGCTCCCTAAAATATCACAATACCACAAAAACCAGCAAGCATCGATGCCACCCAATGTTCCTTTACTGGAAATGACGTCATGTTTTCTGAAGACTCTCAGCTTGGAAAACTTGGAGGTCGAACTCTCAGCCAACTTCATCTACAAATGTAAATAGCTTGTTATCATTATTGTAGCTCTCAAATGATTACTTATGTTAGCAATTTTTAACTATATTTGATGTTTTATATACAGGTATGGTTTGTAGTTAATGATTTTTTTTTTTTTTTAAATCCACTAGCTAGCCTATGAACCTGCTTGAAGTACCATGACAGAAATGCCTGTGATTAAGCTAACAAATTTACATGATATATAATGTCAGAAAGATATTGGTCCTGCCTGTTGTTGATAAATGAGAGATTTTGAGTGAGATTTTACAACGTGAGTACATAGTCATGTCGCTGGAAATTGAGTCATCAGTGTCCCAATGTGTAGTGAGCCAGGGTCCTTTCTAGTGCCTGAACTCGTGTACATAGTATACTGATTCACAAACTAGGGAGCTGATTGAGACACACCTAATGTGTTGTTAAGTCACATTCCACATCTTGAGTATGTGCCTTTACTGTATCATTAGGAGAGGCATGGCCTTAATCTCCATGTGGTTGTTAATGATATTCACAGAGCTGCTTAGTAAATTAATTTATACCACAATGCTGTTGAATGCAGACTTTCCACAAAACTGATTTTTTTTTTTTTTTTTAAAGTGTAATTGTTGATATTGTGAAGTTTTCTGGGGTAGACTTTTTTATTTATTTATTTTATTTATTAATTTTTTTTTACATTTTTGGAAGGAGTCTCCAGTGTCAGCGCTTTGTAACAATCACAGGTAGCCACTGTTTATAGCAGCTATAATGTAAGCAATTCCAGGAACTTGTTTCGCAGACATTCTACAATATTAAATATAGATACATATAAATAGGGGAAAAGTGTTACTTGTCATTCTTTAATAAATAAACAGGTGTAATCATTGGCTAATTGCTGTGGTATAAGAGTAATAAAACACAGGAGGTGCTGTTAAGGGAAAATAATAAACGTCGCTTATTATATTCCTATAACAGCATGCGCTCTCATGATTTATTCCTTATGTGTGTGTTATGGTATACTGTGTTATCATATCTTCTACTGGTAGCTAAAATTATGGCATGTGGAAATTAGTGGATGAAGAATGTAGATGAATCATGCTCGATTTAATGATAGGAGTCTTTTGCATATGAAGCAGTTCAGTATTGCATCATTCAGTGTCCTTTATGTGCTTACATTCAAGTTCTGGTGTGTGCACATGGGTGATTTGGGGGAAGCGTGTGACTATTCCCACTCAGGCAATAAGCTGCCGTGTCCTGTTTGCTGATGTGGAGATGATGGATGAGGGAGGATGGAGGGATGTTGGCAAGTCTGTCAGTGTCACTTATTGTACAGTATGTAAGCACTCCAAAGGAGAGCGTTGTTATTTTCAGCACATGCTAAGTATCTGGATATAAATCACAGGTACCTGGTTATAGTTCCACATAGAGGATCAAAGTAACAGTAAAATACACAGGCATATGTGTACGTAGAGAAATAGTGTAGGTTCTTGAGGGCACTGTAATGCATTTCAAATTTCTTATGTTATAAAGGAACTTTGCTTGTTTTTTTGTTTGTTTGTTTGTTTTAAGTAATCATCCTCCTCTAAGGGTTCACAGGATGGAAAGGTTAAATTACTGTTCTATGTTCCATGGCCTGTGCTATATTCATAAATAAAAATCTCCATAGCTTATTTATAATATTAAAAGGTGTATAGATTAAGGACAGACATAATGTTTAATGAGATTTGTATAACCAGTGAAGGGTAACCAGTGTAAATCATTGTGGATGCCCTTATATGTGTTAGGGTCTCCCTCTCGCTGCGCCGCTAGCAGAGGCTAGCAGAGTAGCGCACTTCCGCATTCCACTGAGCGCATTCCAGCGCTATTCATAAAAACCCTCCGGACTCATTCATGAACTCTGGTTTTGTTTACTTTGCCATGTGCTCTTTTGTTTTTGGTTTACGTCATGTCTCTGCCCCCACTTCCTTATTGGTTCGTTGGTTTTGGTTCACGTCATGTTTCCTCCCATGTTCTGTCATTGGTTCTCCTTTTATTGTTTGATTATTGTTTCCAGGTGCTGTGTGTTTGATCTTGTTTGCTTTGGATTACCCATGTTACTTAAGCCCCTGTTTGTGTCCGCTTCGTCGTGGAGTATTAACTAAATGTAACTGAAAGTAATGATGTTAATGATGATAATGAAAAGTAGCGAAGAATGTAGATTTATCTATGTTTTTGTTTACCAGGCGTTCCCTGGTTCTTGGATTATTGCCTCGTGACTTCTTGGACGATTCCTTCATGTCTTTGTTTTCCTCGCATTCCCTAGATTTCGGATTGTTGTCTTGTGACTTCCTGGATTTTTGCCTTGTGAGTGTTTGGATTATTGCCTAGCCTTTTTGGAATTACTGCCCTGTCGTTCTTTGGAATTTTGTCTTGTTTATTTGTGGATTTTTGTTAGACTGTTCCATTTCTTTTGAATGTTCTATTATTTTGGACTGTTCCTAATAAACTGACAACTTTCCCCTGCGAGTGCATCCTGCTTCCCTCCTTCCAGATCCGTAACATATGGTCAATACTGCAATTACATGGAGCCTGTATATTAAAAGAGCTTCCCAATTTAATAATTCATTATGATAAATATACAACAATTTTAAATATACAGTACTGTGCAAAAGTCTTTTTTTTAGTACAAACTTTGTTATAGATTTTTATTTTATTTTATTCTACACTTCTACAAAAAACATTTTAGATTTCTAAACATTAGTTTTTCAGCACAAAATTAAATGTTACAGAAAAATGTTTGTATGTCAGTAAAGAAAGCAGCATATTACGTAGCAGACCACTTTTCAGACAAAAAACACAATGAAGGCTGCTGGGTTTTGCTGCAAAAATAAGAAGTAAGTGCGACAGTCAAAGTCTCCAGAAGAACTGTGGCTGGTTCTGCAAGATGCTCAATAAAACTTACCAGCCAATTTCCTTATAAGACTGCACAAATTGTACCAGAGACTACTAACTTGCTTTAAAGCAATGGGTCATCACACCAAAAATTGAATGCAGAAACATTTAATTTCATTATTTCTGAAGGCACCTTTTGAAGGAAATAGAGCTGCCTGTGCATCAGTCACTCTATAACAACTGTGCAATATTTATTTAAAAAAATTATGCCATAGATTCCAAGGGATAGGGAATAGAGTTTATTGATAAAAAGTTTTTAAAAACATTATTAAACATTAATAAATTTGTTGTCATTCTTTGGATATGGTCATCACCTGCACTTTTGTTGCTACTTAGCATTTTTTTTAATGTCTTATTTTTATTCTCATTAGTCTTAATCTCTTAGTTTACTGCCATATAGGTACTGTATTCTGTGTAATCTGTACATAGTCTGTACTATCTATCTATCGATCTACAGGTGCATCTCAATAAATTAGAATGTCGTGGAAAAGTTAATTTATTTCAGTAATTCAACTCAAATTGTGAAAATCATGTATTAAATAAATTCAATGCACACAGACGGAAGTAGTTTAAGTCTTTGGTTCTTTTAATTGTGATGATTTTGGCTCATATTTAACAATAACCCACCAATTCACTATCTCAACAAATTAGAATATGGTGACATGCCAATCAGCTAATCAACTCAAAACACCTGCAAAGGTTTCCTGAGCCTTCAGAATGGTCTCTCAGTTTGGTTCACTAGGCTACACAATCATGGGGAAGACTGCTGATCTGACAGTTGTCCAGAAGACAATCATTGACACCCTTCACAAGGAGGGTAAGCCACAAACATTCATTGCCAAAGAAGCTGGCTGTTCACAGAGTGCTGTATCCAAGCATGTTAACAGAAAGTTGAGTGGAAGGAAAAAGTGTGGAAGAAAAAGATGCACAACCAACCAAGAGAACCGCAGCCTTATGAGGATTGTCAAGCAAAATCGATTCAAGAATTTGAGTGAACTTCACAAAGAATGGACTGAGGCTGGGGTCAAGGCATCAAGAGCCACCACACACAGACGTGTCAAGGAATTTGGCTACAGTTGTCGTATTCCTCTTGTTAAGCCACTCCTGAACCACAGACAACGTCAGAGGCGTCTTACCTGGGCTAAGGAGAAGAAGAACTGGACTGTTGCCCAGTGGTCCAAAGTCCTCTTTTCAGATGAGAGCAAGTTTTGTATTTCATTTGGAAACCAAGGTCCTAGAGTCTGGAGGAAGGGTGGAGAAGCTCATAACCCAAGTTGTTTGAAGTCCAGTGTTAAGTTTCCACAGTCTGTGATGATTTGGGGTGCAATGTCATCTGCTGGTGTTGGTCCATTGTGTTTTTTGAAATCCAAAGTCACTGCACCCATTTACCAAGAAATTTTGGAGCACTTCATGCTTCCTTCTGCTGACCAGCTTTTTGAAGATACTGATTTCATTTTCCAGTAGGATTTGGCACCTGCCCACACTGCCAAAAGCACCAAAAGTTGATTAAATGACCATGGTGTTGGTGTGCTTGACTGGCCAGCAAACTCACCACACCTGAACCCCATAGAGAATCTATGGGGTATTGTCAAGAGGAAAATGAGAAACAAGAGACCAAAAAATGCAGATGAGCTGAAGGCCACTGTCAAAGAAACCTGGGCTTCCATACCACCTCAGCAGTGCCACAAACTGATCACCTCCATGCCACGCCGAATTGAGGCAGTAATTAAAGCAAAAGGAGCCCCTACCAAGTATTGAGTACATGTACAGTAAATGAACATACTTTCCAGAAGGCCAACAATTCACTAAAAATGTTTTTTTTTATTGGTCTTATGAAATTCTAATTTGTTGAGATAGTGAATTGGTGGGTTTTTGTTAAATGTGAGCCAAAATCATCACAATTAAAAGAACCAAAGACTTAAACTACTTCAGTCTGTGTGCATTGAATTTATTTAATACACGAGTTTCACAATTTGAGTTGAATTACTGAAATAAATGAACTTTTCCATGACATTCTAATTTATTGAAATGCACCTGTATATACTGTAGTTCACTGGCTATATTCAGACTTGTGTTAAGTGCACATAATAAAGAAATAATACCGAAATTCGATTTAATTCCATTTATCTTGCACAATATCAGCTTTCGCAAGGAGCAGTCCAGTGCCACTGTCTGACAGTTTGATGTAACCACAATTTGTCATGTTGAAATTCAAGCTTTAGGCTGTAAATACTCTCAATATTAAATACATAAGAATGATTATTAATTAATGAATAGTATTATCCCTTTAAAGTCCACAAAAAGTTTTTTTTTTTTTTTTTTGCATGGAGAACATTGGATCAGATAGCATCTTTATGTGAGACATTGCTTGTGCAAAATTTTAGTCAATTTCTTGTACAGAGTATTTAAGGATTTCCTTGCTTCTCATCCCCATGCCTGTCTCCATCCTCCAGACCTGCAATGCACTCAGAGAGCTGTCACCCTAAGAAGATGAATGTGGGCTTCCCAGCTCTGTGGCATATATTTACTGCTGGAGCCAGGACTAATTGGATTTTATTTGGTGGTATAGAGGGTGTCATTGATGACAGAATGTAGTGAGCTACTGAAAGGGAAGGTGAAAAGTATGAGCAAAATTGTCTAATCAAAGCCTAAACAGAGAAACTGGGCCAAATGAAATATCGTATCCCCAGAGACCATCGAAGTACACTCTGTTCGAATTAGACCAGTTTAGAGACCTATTCCGCCTGTAGGCTGTGTGAGATACAATAAGTCCAGGGTTTCTCTCATGAAAGTTCACTGCAGCCCTGTGCCTCCCACAAGTGAAATTATCCATCTGAATAACTTGTGACTGAAGTCAGTTCACACAGAGAAAGACGTGTTGTACATGCATGGGGAGCTAAAAGCTCTGCAGGATTGATACCAAGAGGCTGTAATCGTATAATGATGGGGATATTATATGATGGGGCCATAAGCTATCACTTGGCACATACTGAGCATCATAAAAGCTGACAAGAAATTATATTTCCTCTTCTCAGTGTTCAAGCTGCTTGATTTAGAGACTAGATGCCAAATTAATCAATATGCTGACCGAGATAATATGAATAAACTGTTGTATGTTAGGCTTTGCATGTGTCAGGTTGTTCTTAACATTATTTTCTTTGATGACGAAAATCTATCCACAAAATCTCAGTCTAAAACTGAGTCACTGTGATCACATTTATTTCTGTTAGAACACAGACTCAGAGCAGGATGCAAGTGCAGGGAAATGTCACTTTATTAGAACCTCCAATATTATTGGAACAGTCAAAAATCCAAACGCTAGGCAAAAGGCAGAGTGAATAAACAATCCAAGGTTGTGCAATGTACAAACAATATTCCAGGGGCAAAGACAATAATCCAAAGTCATGAGGCAGGCAAAAGATCAAAAACCAGAATTAACAATACAGAGAATAACGGCTTGGTAATGACAGAATGCTAGGTAACTGAGCAAATACTTCGCAATGACTGAAACACAAAATGAGGTTAATATAAATTGTGATAATGGGTGTGTGATGGTGAACAGGTGAGTGCAATCAAAAGCCATGTTTGTAGGCCGCTGAGTATGCTGGGAAATGGAGTCATTGTCGTGGCGTAACCTAACAGAGCCCCAAAGGGCTCACTCCGGGAGCATTACTTCTTCAGGGCCTTCCCCTAGGTTGAGGTCCTGGACATTCTGGGTGGCTGTTATGAAAGTCTCTGCAGAGGTTAGGATCCAGAATGTCATGTGCTGGTACCCAGCTTTGTTCCTCGGGCCCGTATCCCTCCCACATGATGAGGTATTGGAGTTTACTTTGTCGTCGGCGGGAGTTCAGGATGTTTCTGACTTTGTAGGCAGCTTGACCTTCAATTTTGAGCGGAACTGGTGGTGTACTGGCTGGTTGGTCTGTGGTCTGTGCAAGGAGGTGCATGATCACTGGTTTGAGGAGAGACACATGGAATGTGGGGGCTATGCGCCAATGCTGGGAAAGGTCCAGTTTGTATGTGACTTCGTTGATTTATTTAAGAATTTTAAAGGGACTGGTATATCTGGGACTTAGCTTTTTGCAGGCATGGACAGGTCGTAGGTCTCTGGTGGAGAGCCACACCCTGTCTCCTGGTTGATAGAGTGGTGTGGCCCTTCAGTGACGATCAGCTTGTTCTTTGGAAGTTTGTGCTGTTTGTTGTAGTCTCTGATGGGTCGTGGCCCACATTTGTTCGCTACCTTGGAACCATTCATCTACGGCTGGTGCATCTGTGGGTGTGGCATTCCAGGGGAATAGGGGTGGTTGGTACCCCAGAGCACATTGGAAGGGCGTTAGCTTGGTGGCCGAGTGGCGAAGGGAATTCTGGGCCTATTCAGCCCAGGGCAGGAACTGTGACCAGTCTGTGGGGTTCTTCCCACAATAGGAGCAGAGCATACGGCCTACCTCCTCGTTGGCCCATTCCACCTGGCCATTGGATTCCGGATGGTACCCAGAGTTGAGGCTGACCATCACTCCTAGCTTTTCCATAAAGCTGGTCCATACTTGGGAGGTAAACGGGGGCCCCTGGTCACTAAAATGGTGGTGTTACCTGAAGAGTTGGGTAGGTCAGTGATGAAGTCTATGGCTATATGTGACCAGGGGTGTTGGGGCATTGGCAATGGCATGAGTTTACCTGCTGGTAGTGCTCTGGGAACTATGGTCTGTGCACATGCGCTGCAAGAATTCACTGCCTAATGGATATCATGGAACATGCGTGGGCACCAGTACTTGGTCCTAAGCAAGTGGTAGGCACAACAAACACCTGGGTGACCTGTGCTGGGTGCGGTGTGAGCCCACCTTAGCAGTCGGTTCCGTCGGGCTCTTGGAACAAAGAGTTTATCTGGAGGGCAGGCCGTGGGAATTTGGCTGTGGGGAACCCTGGCCAGAAGATGGTCCAGCTCCCACTGTATGGCCCCGACAATACATGAGGGGGGCAGGATTGGCTCAGGGTGATTGAGTTGGGGTTCACCTGAGTGAATGCAGGACAGAGCATCAGCTTGAGCCAGGGCGGTAAGAGAGAGTGAAGTGGAACCTTGCGAAGAACAGTGACCAGCGTGCTTGTCGAGGGTTGAGGTGCTTGGCGGTGCGTAAATATTCCAGGTTCTTGTGGTCAGTGAAGATACAAAAGGGATGCTCTGCGCCTTCCAGCCAATGTCTCCATTCCTCCAGTGCTAGCTTCACGGCTAGTAATTCACGGTCCCCAACGTCGTAATTTCTTTTGGCTGGCCATAACTTCTTGGAGAACACCACTGGATGGAGTTTGGGTCTTTCTCCGAAGTGCTGTGACAGAATTGCCCCTACCCCGGTTTCTGAGGCATCTACCTCAACCACGAAAGGACGAGAAGGCTCGGGGTGTTTGAGCATAGGGGCTGTGGTGAAGGCTGCCTTTAATTTGGACATGGCTTGTTCTGCTTCCTGGTTCCATTTCAGGCTGTGTGGCCCTTCATGCAGGAGGGATGTGAGGGGAAGCTATGGAGCTGAAACCACGAATGAAGCACCGGTAGAAGTTGGCGAACCCCAGGAAGCATTGTAATTCCTTGACAGAGGTGGGAGTGGGCCACTGCGCCACGGTAGTTACCTTAGCTTTGTCCATGGATACCCCTTCGGGGCTGATAATGTACCCCAAGAATGAAGTGGTGCATTGGTGAAACTCGCATTTTCCCCCCTTTACATATAGTTGGTGATCAAGAAGTCATTTCAAAACTTGGTAGTCTCATAGTTATACACAAGAATATCGTCGATGTAAGCGATGATGAACTGGCCCAAAATGTCGCGCAGCACGTCATTAATAAGGCATTGAAAGACGAATGGGGCATTAGTGAGCCCATATGGCATGACCAAGTACTCGTAGTGGCCGGTGGCAGTGCTGAATGCCGTTTTCCACTCGTCCCCCTACCGTATCCGCACCAGATTATAAGTGCTACGCAGATCAAGCTTGGTAAAGTACTTAGTGTCTCTTAGCTGTTCCAAGGCTGAGGGGACTAGTGGAAGAGGGTACGGATACTTCACAGATGCTTGGTTAAGGCCTCAATAATCAATACAGTGTCGGAGACCCCCTCCTTCCTTAGCTACAAAGAAGAAACTGGTGGCAGCGGCTGATGTGGAGTGTCAGATATACCCTTGTTGTAGCGCTTCCTGGATATACTCCTTCATAGCTTTCTGTTCCGCTAGAGATAGGGGATAGGTACGGCCATGGGGTGGAGTCATGCCAGGCACCAGGTCGATGGCGCAGTCGTAGCATTGGTGTGGAGGGAGGCCACCAGCTTTGGTCTTGCTAAATACTTCCTTGAGGTCTGCTGGGAAATGGAGACAGCGTCGTGGCGTAACCTAACAAATTTCCCATTCTGATGTTTGATGTGAACATTAACTGAAGCTCTTGACCTGGATCTGCATGATTTTATGCTTTGCACTGCTGCCACATGATGGGCTGATTGGATAATTGCATGAATGTGCAGGTGACTAAGGACCTAGTCTAAATAATAAATAGCAATGCAATTCTTGGCATCATAATCAGCATGAAGGGGTTTGAGGGAACTACGGTGTCTTGAAAAGTTTGTTTATAGGAAGAAGCAGCAGCACCGCCACAAATTTACCAACTTACCTACTCAGAATCTGTCCTTATGGCAGACTGTGGTAACTCCTGAATGTCTGTATTAGGTGATAAAGCACCTTTTCCACCTCTGCCACAGAAGCAACCATTTTCACCTTGATTTGCTGATAAGTCATTATGGTACATGGCGGTTTCCACTGATACTTTGTTACTTGACAGGGAATTACCCACTGTACAACAGCTAATCCTCCTCTACTTTGCCCTCTGCCAATTCTCCTTATTGCCATAGTTACTATCTGCTCATGGCTAAGGACCAATATGACCATAAATTTCTCTAATAATGCTGACACAAATGTCATCCTTTATGGATCCATCTCCTGTGTTATGCCCACAGGCCTGGATTATTGGAGTATAACTCTTATTGACAAACTACAGATATGTGATTCATTCTGCTCATGGACAAAGACAGGAGGAGCAACATTCTCAGACACCCTGTCCTCAAATGCCCTGATCCTACTGGACATTTAAGGAAATATATTGGGCACATTGTATTGTAAGATAACACTAGAGAACATGGGCTAATATTGTTCCATAGAGAGAAATCAAGGGCAATGTTAGCAAACTCAACAGATTGCAAATCCCACAAGTAAACATTATGGTTAGGATTATCATTATAACACTGAAAACTGTGAGCATAATGCACAAAGCTCATCAAAAAATAATCCCACAACCAAGTTCTTTATCATTATACACTACTTTTTTTAAACCAGTCATTCCTGTGGTTAAAACTCCTCACATGGTCAAGTTTTGTACTATATATTGTTTGAAAACTACAGCCACATTTAAAAGAATTATAAATGAGTTTTGGGGGCTCTCGAGTTGTGCAACAGAAAGCATTTGCTCTATTGTCTGAATATCGGTAGCTCGAATCCTGACGATGCCACAGCGATCCATGGCCGGGAGTCCAAAAGAGCAAAATTGTCCATGCTCTCTGGGTGGGAGGGGTGCTATACTCTCTCTCCCCTATCAGTCACAGTGACACTGCCATTCATGGGTCTGTGAGCTCATGCATGCAGAAGGAGGTGGATAGCGCTTTCCTCCAAAGTGTGTTATGCTGCCCTGTGATGCAGCATGAGCAGCAGTTTGAAAAGACGTGTTTGGCTGGCTTCATGTGACATGTCCACATCCATGGTTGGTAGCTGTGGTATGTTAGGGGAGACCTAACTGGTGGGTGGGAATTGGCTAAGATTAAATTTGGGAGAAAATCAGGGAAACTGGTTCACTAGCTTAAGGACTAAGAATACTATCAGTCAAAAAAAAAAAAAAAAAAGCACATAAAGAACCCTTTTTCAGGTTGTGTCTGATACATGAATATTCTAGCAGTCAGAAAGCCTTCAAAGTTACATTCAGCTAACAATTTGAGATTAGAAAAATAAAATAAAAACTTTGGTCATAGGTTTTAGTTGCAGAAACATTACATTACCACAAATATTTCCATAATGAATTTTCTACGTTCAAATGGAGATTTCAAACGAGAAGATTTCACATGCAAGACCCACTCTTGTGATATTCACTTTCACTTTGGAAATCAAAATGTATTGATATGCTAATATTTCTCAAACCCATTAAAGTTAGATTAGCACAGTCAACTCTAAGTGTATTTAAAGTTTTACTGTCCCTATATCCCAATGGTGTCCATATAACAGATTTAGCAGTCGTATAATAGATAACCAAATTGTTATCTGCAGTCATTAATGAATTTGCTCATGTTGTTTCAGTGTTGTTATCGTCTTCTCTGTTAACTGCACAGTGCACACTGTTCTTGTTATTAAAGAAGCAATTGAAACCTTTTGCTGAGTCTATGTTTTTTTTTTTTTGTCCACTTTTGACTTGTCCAATTTACAGTTTCTAGAACATTCCATTTTAATAAGTACATTAAAAATGATCCTATTGTGTGACTTGGCCATACCCTGAGCTCTGTAAATGTTTGTTATTGTTTGTTTGGGAGTGTATATAGCTGTCAACACTTGTCACCAACAGCTAAAAGACACATCAGCCTACAATTAATTAATGAGCTAATGTGTATGTGTTTGTGTGTATGGAGATGATGCACAATTCGTCCCACACAGTGATGACTCATGGGAAACTAATGTAGTGAATCAACACTTGAAATGATACACATAGAAACATATCTGCTACACAGCTTTGTTTAATGTACTGAAAAGAAACAAAGGGGAAAAAATGCATTATTGAATAATGTATTTTTCCGCATTTTAACTGATCACAACCACCTAGAAAGCAGAAACATAAATGGTATGAGAATATACTTGGTAGATGTAGGTCTAAATGATTTACGTTCAGAATTCACATCAGTGCTACAATGGACATTTATTTCAGCTTGTGAATTCTGAGATATTCGCAAGGCAATTAAATTTTGCTAAATCCTGTCCAATTTTATTATTCAGCAAGAGTAGTGCATAAGGATTTGGAAACTTTCTGAAATGTGGATTAAATATGTTTGGCTCATCCTCACGCCCTCCTTAAGTGTTCTTTAGTTGAGTAATGCTTCAATCTCTATAAAGTGTTTCCACTTAGAACCTCTTAAAGAATCTAAAGAAAACCCTCTGTTGTAGGTTTTTATTTAAAACATTTAAAGTAGGCGTTTCCAAACCAAACAACCTCAAATGGACATTATAAATTTCCTGCATCCTAATGCCTTGGCATTTTGGTTTCACCTCATCATTAACTGTCACACTTGTAAATCCATATTCAATAAATTCTACAGTTTATTTTTTGTCTTTGTTTTCTTGACTTCTGTTGTTCCATTGACAGAGTTGCTCAGTGTGGTTGAGGAACTATAGAGGAAGTTGATGGATGGGCAAATTTGTCCATTTTTGTTCAAGTTCAAGTTCAAGTTCAGTTTATTTGTATAGCGCTTTTAACAATGGACACTGTCCCAAAGCAGCTTTACAGAAGTATATAAATTCAGGACATAGATTTTAAATTTATGAATTTATCCCCAATGAGCAAGCCAGCGGCGACGGTGGCAAGGAAAAACTCCCTGAGTGCAGTGTCAGTATAGCAACAACAACAACAAAAAAGAGCATAAAATAGAACATATACTCTTAATTTAAGTGTGATTTGTTTGAATGCAACTAGTAACTTTACAAAACAGTAGCAAACGAAAACCATCTGCATAGTTAGAGCAGCATTTCTAATATTAATTTGTAAAATAAATGAAAAGACCAAAAGAGGGCATTGTGAGTTTCTTTCAAGAACCCATTTGTAAATCAAGTGTCCCCTAGTTAGAGAACCTCTGCTTAAAGGATTCCCCCAGAGGCACATAGAGTATAGCTTTAGTGTCTTTTAAACAAATGAATACTGTACACCCGTTACATACACTCAAAAAACAAAGGTTTCTCAAGGTTCCTCAAAGTGGGCTACTCACAGGGTTCACTTGTGGGGAAAACTGAAGAAGCCTTTTTTTAAGGGTTCTATCTTTGGAGGGTGAAGGGAACCAAAGGGAAAAAAGAGCCTTTATGGGTGATAAATGCAAATGCTTTTTCTAACTTAACTTAATAGCCTGTTTATTAGTACTACATGGATAAAGTATATCTAGTAAACTAGCAACTGAGTGATTGTAAAAATAAATATTCATAAATCAATCAAGATTAAAGCATGTACAGTGCCCTCCACTAATATTGGCACCCTTGGTAAATATGAACAAGAAGGCTGGGGAAAATGGTCTTTAATGTTTAACCTTTTGATCTTTTGTTCAAATAATTCACAAAAATACTCTGCTCTCATGGATATCAAACAATGCAACAATAGAACAATAATAGAAAAAATAGAACAGAGCAGAATGGAATAGAATAGAATAGAATAGAATAGAATAGAATAGAATAGAATAGAATAGAATAGAGCAGAATGGAATATAATAGACAGAATAAAATAGAATACAATAGAACAAAAAAGAATTTTAAAAAGTACAGAACATAACAGAGCAAAAAAGAATAGAATAGAATAGAATAGAATAGAATAGAATATGTAAGATAGAACAGAATAGAATAGAACAGAGCATAATGGAATAGAATAGACAGAGCACAATAGAATACAATAGAACAAAAAAGAATTTTAAAAAAAAGTACAGAACATAACAGAGCAAAAAAGAATAGAATAGAAGCATGAATTCCATGTTTTTTTGTGTTGCTGTGGTTTGTTTTAAAAAAAAAAAAAAAAAGAAGAAGCAATTTCTTGCACAAATTTCATTTAATGACTTATTACAATTATTACAATTCCAATTAATTACATATCAGGCCATGCCAATGCCGGACTCGCTGTCAGTTCCCAGAAGGCTTCACAGCCTACAAATATACAGTAGTTCTGGGTGAACATACTATTTGACCTGAAGTATGATGCCACACCACTGACTAAGTTTCTACAGTAAGTGTTATGAAGTGCATGAAAGGTTAACAGTGTGAGCAGCAGCATGGGTGTTGGACGTGATGTACCTATTGTGTTCAGAGTGTGGCACAGCTCTCCCTTTCAAAGATTGCTTGCAGGAGAGCAGCCTTCCAAGGATATCTACCACAATTTTTTTCATGAATAAGTTACTTCTTGGATGTAAGACTCATTAAAGATATTTGCTTAGAAAAATCAATACATACATACATTTATGTAGCAGGTTGTAAAACACCACCACAAAGAGCCATATTTGTATATTTTGGTTTAGTGTTTGTCCTGTTAGTGTTGTTTTATTTCAGCACAAGTTCCAGCTTCCAATCCATTGGCCTGTAGGGCACATCTCAATGAAGACGCCATTATATAGACATTATATAGCAATATTTAATACTGAAACTTTGTAAGTATCTTAATAAATAATAATTTGGTTATTAATTAATTGTGCAATCACTGCCATTATGGTCATGCTCATTTCTGCTAGCCCAGCAATTGGACTTTTAATGTTATACTAGCTCCAAGTCAACAATAGTGTAAAACTGCTAATTTCTAATAGGCTAGTGAAAAAAAAGAAAAATATTGCATATTTATTGCATAAAAAAGTGGCTTTGGCTGATTGGTCATGTTGGCTGATTGAATTACACAGTTCATGCTTTTCATGGCAGGCTTTTCACAGAATTTCCAGATAATACTATATTTCAGAATGCCTAAATTAGAAAAGTAATAATACTGTTACCATCTTATTTTGGCACATAATGATTTTTTGCTTTGATTAAAAAGTTAACTTTTGAGTTAATTGAAACTCAAATCACATGATACTACAAAAACAAACAGCATGTTATCTAAGAAACATTGGGGAATGTAAGCTCACTTGTTAAAAGAGTAGAAGTAAAGTTAATAAAATGTCAAATTTGTGGGTGAAATGACCTTGAACAGGGCCACCCTCACAGTACCCTGTCAGCCCATTCATGAAGGGTGAATTTACTGAGCTGACAGTGGAGTCACAGCCAGGAGCCCCAGCACTCAGCTCAAAAACAGACATCAACAGTAGTGGTCTGAGTGGCAGAGCAGAACACTGGTCCTGACGGAGTCTCCCTCTGGATACAGCATCTCTCCTGGCCTTAGGCAAGACCTGTGCTGACTGCTGTCACTCAAACACTGATTACATGCATACACGTGCACATGATCTGCATGGTCATATTCATATTGAAGCACATTGTTGCATTTCAGTGACTGAAAAGACTTGAAATACCATTTGAGCAAAAGCAATAGAGATAATCGAGATAAAAACAGTCCAATAAACTTTTTTCCATTGTCAGTGAGATATGAAAATCCAAACGCACATTTTACATAGTGATTATATCTGTCACAGGAAAGGTCTTGTTTGTTCCTTTTTTACCCAATGAACTGCACGATTGAATTGAGATACTGACTGAGGTACTGGACAGCCTCATAGAACTCCAAATCATTTCGATCTTGAGATTTACTACTTATTCAAATTTACTGCCTCAGTAGTAAATATATCTTTCACCTGGTGTTTTTTCACTGGCTGTTTTTTCTACCCCATTTCCTCCCCCAATCTGGTCAACTGCTAATTCAATTCTCACCCACCAGCCAGCTCTCCCCTATCATACAACAAGCAGGGAATGATGAAGGCTAACATGTGCTTTCTCTGAGACATGTGAACCCAGCCAACTGCATCCTTTGAACTGCTACAGATGGCTGTTGCATGGTCAGGATTCAAACTCACGGTATCTTGACAACAGGGCAAATACTTTTCTGTTGTGTCACCTGGCAGCACCTTCTTTTTAAAGGTGCACTTCTTTAAAATAAAATGCTAATGTGATGATTTAAGCATGATGCTTTACTCGCACCTATGATCTTTCCTTCATTTTAACTCCAGTACTAAACTAAAAAAAAACCCTGCCCCACTCTGAAGGTCCACATCACTCTGCATGTTATACGTTAGTCATAGTGAGCATGCTGTCATATCAGTCATGCGTTTGTCTGAGGTAGATAAGAGAATGATATATTACTTTCTCTCTCTTTGCATATCATTGAAACAAACTGTTCTTCAAAATTAAGACGACACTGCTGGTGTGATCAGCGTCACTGCGAGCCACTGATTAGTGATCATTAACGAAAGAAGCTGAAAATAACTCCTCCATCCTTATTTTGCTTATTACTCATCCACTATGGAATGCAAGTTACATCAAACGCCCACCTCCACAGCAGCTGTTTCTAAGTCATTTTATAAGTCATATATTACACCATGGCCATGCAGCTGCAACACTAATGAACACAGTTTACTTGCATTTCTTATTACATAAATGCACATTTCTGTGAGGAGGGGATGGTATTCACCGGCATGGTATTCTAGTAGTCAGATAAAAGAGAATGTTATGTGTTTAACAACTGCAGCCCAACAGACTGATGGAAGTCTATGGTCTGGTGAATAGGGTAAGTGTGTGGTGCATACTGATCTGTATTCGACTCAAGAATACTGTATGTATGTACAGCTATGGAGCGACACTAAAACAGCATAATTACTAGTAATGTCTGGCAATGTGTTTATGCTAGCACCACTTAATAAAAGATAAATTTCTATAATATGATGAGCCAATATGAGCCAAATGAGCCAAATTGCAATAATGAGCCAAATTGCTGGTATATGATGTGGGGCACACTATTATACACACACACTCATAGGCAGACATGCTCATGATTTCTATCATTTTAAAGAGTTTTAGGGGTTCAAGTCCATAAAAATTTACTGGGTTCATGACATGTTTCCTCCAAATACCAAACACAGAAAAGTAGTAACCCATTATAACATGAAACTTGTGATTCTGCTGTCTTTTTGAGTAATTTGTACTTTCATTGGACAATGCATGCTTAGTCTAATTTTAGTTTCTCCTCCAAAAAAAGTATGTTGGGAGAAATAGGATGATAGAGTAAATAAAACACCTTGATCATGTTCATTACACCCATGAATGTATTTCACATGCGCCTTCTCTGTCACTGCTGATGATGTGTTACCATTGTATCAGTGACATGGTATGTGGAGATCAAATCTAGTGGGTCTAAATCTAGAGCCCTGTGTAATCACCTGACACATGATAGGGTGCATAAACCTACAGTCTCGGTTAGAAAGAAATCAGCCCCAGCCCCACTTCTTCATACCATTCTGTGTATGACCATTGGTGGTGATTTTGCGCTTGGACCTACAAAAGTCCAAAATGATCTAAAATTAATTGTCATTTTGATGCCTTTTAGCTTTGAAAGATAGGGGCTTCACCCTTCTAGCACATTTGTACCTTGGACTTTTGATCAGAAGGTTGTGAGTTCAAATCCCAGCACTTCCAGGCTGCCACTGCTGGGCTCTTGAGCAATGCTCTTAACCCTCAGCTGCTCAATTGTATTAATGAGATAAATGTAAGGTGCTCTGGATAAGGGTGTCTGCCATATGCCATACATGTAAATATAAATTATACCAGCCGCCCCTGCTGATAATAAAGTGTCAGCTTGTACATTTTTAGACATGAAGTAATTTAAGGTCAAATCACTGATACCTGGGTATTTACAGATACATATTATTTGGTTGATTTCTCCCATCATATACTGTATGTATGCTCAAAATAAAGTAGAGATAACAGCTCAAAACGTGACCTTCCAAAACCTTGCATTAAACACCAAATTCATGCCAAACACATTTTCAAATTTACAAAGTAACAACATACAAACATCTTTAATGGACCAGTATTGAAACAGTGTGGTTTTCATTAACACTTCTTTACCTGTGAAAATAAGTAAATCAATTAACATCCACAACCATGCAAAAAATTAAGTATAGCATTTTGTATCCACTTACCATACTGAAAAATTATTATGTATTACATTTTTTATTTATAAAGTAATTGTTTATTACTTATTTATACTGATACACCAACACAGTTTCACAATCTAATGTACTACATATCATATTAACATAACACCATGGGACACATACATTTAGGTACATGTTTTCTGGTATATTTTCTGGTATAGTTTTACTAAGTTCCAACAAAAAAAAAAAAGTGCTAAGTTCCCAGTTGGTGTCAAGATTAGCATAAGCATTGAGACTAAAAGTTAATGATAATGTGTTAGTCAACCAAGCTAGCATTGGTAGCTAGTTTAACAGACCACAGTTTCAGTGATATGATGGCTAGATGAGGCAAGCTTGCATGTTCATAGCTAGCTAAAAACTGTTAGCTAGGTAGCTAAAAAATCATTATAATGTTATATAATGTTTAGTAGTAGTTTTCGAATAACAGCTATTATTAAGTTAGTTAGCTACCGTACGCTGTGGTATTTCAATAAAGAAGTGGTTCAGAAAAGATGCTGCAACTGTCAGTTACTGTGTTAAACATAGACACGCTGTCAAATTACATCAACCTACGTCAAGGTTCTAAAAAATCGAAAAGTTTAAAAAAAAAACAAAAGTCCCCTTACCTTAATTCGTGAATTAATCACCTGATAGCAGACACATTTCTAAATTTGGTTATCTCTGAGGTAGGGAAGTGTGAAGACACTTTTCACAGCATGCTCATTGTCATTTGCTACTTAAGTCATCAAAATAATTGGATGCTGAGCGGCCTGTAATTCAGTTACGGCCCCACTAAAATTCTCCCTTCAAACTTGATTAATAGGAAGGCAACATATTAATGTCAGAATGAGATGAAGTTCACGCACCATGAACCAGTCACTTTTTACACGCATAGATAAGATCAGGTAGTGCCGCCGTTCTTCACTCTGTGAACAGTAAACATGAGCTGTGCACAGTGGTAAGAAGGACTAACTATTTTTAAACACAATCAAGGCAGCTAATTTTATCTAATTATTAAGCTTTGTGCTTGTTCTGTATTAGATTGCCTAGCAACATAGTCCATAATCAAGAACTATGTATCTTTGATACAGAACTGTCAGTGATTAAGTCTGGAATTTGTTTTTCTTTCGATTCAAGTAAAAATATAGAGGAGTGAAAATGTGGAGGGTTTTTTTTCTTCTAAAAACAGAAGTACTCAAATAAATCATGGACCCTGTGAAAAGCTTGAAGAAGAGCACTAATGAAGCTTTTTATCACTGCATGGTGTCTGTTGCATCAATGTAGTTCATTGACTGCAGATCACTATGTTTCCTACAGCATCAGCTACTGTATCTAGCAGCTCTGAGATTAGGGTTTTGCCATGACTGGAATGTAATCCTCGCAGGGACTTCCATCACGGATCCATTCTCATTTTCTCAATGGAAACTGAATGATAAATCAGAGAAGTGCATGCCTCATTCCCACTGCTAATGTTTTATAGTGGTGCTCAAGCTTAATTACTAGAATGGCAGAGCTGAGTGGTCATCTTACTCCTGAAGCTCTCCTCAGCAGAGACGTTATTGGTGGCTGCACTTAAAGGCCTCAGTGCTCTTCATGACCAGTTTATTCAGATCCATGCAATAAGGTGATATTAGTTTCTTTACATTCTGTAGAGCAAATATAATGGATATAAAAAGTCTACACACCCCTGTTAAAATGGCAGAACCAATCACATCCAATCTCATGTACAAAAGTAATTATCATACAGTGAATCAATGAAATTATTCTAATTAACCCCAAATAAAGATCAGCTGTTTCTGTAGCATTTTCTTCACATCTTCTTGGTTCCATCTGACTGCTGAAGCCAAGGTCATCAAAGAGCTTACAAAGCATGTACGGGATCTCACTTGTTGAAAGGTATTTATCAGGAGAGGGGTATAAAAGAATTTTCAAAACATTAGTTGTACCATGGAACACCGTGAAGGCCATCATCAATCATGGAAGCTCTTTCACCTTTTATCAAGGTGGAGGGAATCATGAATAGCTACAAATACAAACTGATTTTAATGCAAAACATTCAGGCATCTGCTATTAAGCTGAAGATTTTAACCTTTCAGCACAACAATGACCCAAAGCATACCTCCAAATCAACAAAGGAATGGCTTAACCAAAAGAAGATCAGTGGTTTTGATTGATCTAGCCAGGGCCCAGACCTGAATCCAACTAAAAATCTGTGAGGTGACCTGAAGCAGGCTGTGCACAGGAGATGCCCTCACAATATGATGGATCTAGAATGTTTTTGCAAGAAAGAGAGGGAAAATATTGCTAAGTCCAGATGTGCCACACTGATAGACTCTTACCCAAAAAGACTGAGTGGTGTAATAAAATCAAAAGGTGCTTCAACAAAGTATTAGTTTAGGGGTGTGCACACTTATGCAACTAGGTTATTGTAAATTTTTTATTTTTTCTCTAAAAAAAAGTTTCTGATTGTTTTTCACATTATACTTGGATACTTTGCAATTTCACATTAAAGGTGGGAAAAGATCTGACATGGTTGAACTTAGTTTCAATCTTTTACTTCACAAAAATCTGCCATTTTAACAAGGGTGTGTAGACTTTTTATAGCCACTGTATACCGAAAGTATACCCTTAAGAAAATTAACCATGTTTTTTTTTCTCTTATGCAGAAGGACACCCCAGTACACAAGCCATATTTCTGCAATGGTCACAGAAATAAATGAACTTTTTCATGACATTCTAATTTATTGAGATGCACCTGTATAGTGGCATTGTGTTACACTGTTAAAACCTATGCTGTCTTAACATTAAATTATTCTCAAACCTGCCTTTTTAAACTTAAAACTCTGGGTCGCTTAACATTTAATATTTCAAGCTATTAATTCACTTTTCTTTATCAAAGCACAGCAAAGAAGAGATCATATACAGGTCTCCATTGCACCATATATTACATATACTGAACAAAATTATAAATGCAACACTTTTGTTTTTGCCCCCATTTTTCATGGGCTGAACTCAAAGATCTAAGACTTTTTCTATGTACACAAAAGGCCTATTTCTCTCAAATATTGTTCACAAATCTGTCTAAATCTGTGTTAGTGAGCACTTCTCCTTTGCCGAGATAATCCATCCACCTCACAGGTGTGGCATATCAAGATACTGATTAGACAGCATGATTATTGCACAGGTATGCCTTAGGCTGGCCACAATAAAAGGCCACTCTAAAATGTGCAGTTTTATCACACAGCACAATGCCACAGATGTCGCAAGTTTTAAGGGAGCATGCAATTGGCATGCTGACTGCAGGAATGTCCACCAGAGCTGTTGCCCATGAATTGAATGTTCATTTCTCTACCATTAGCCGTCTCCAAAGGCGTTTCAGAGAATTTGGCAGTACATCCAACTGACCTCACAACCGCAGACCACATGTAACCACACCAGCCCAGGACCTCCACATCCAGCATCTTCACCTGTAAGATCGTCTGAGACCAGCCACCCGGACAACTGCTGCAACAATAGGTTTGCATAACCAAAGAATTTCTGCACAAACTGTCAGAAACCGTCTCAGGGAAGCTCAGCTGCATGCTCGTCGTCCTCATCAGGGTCTCAACCTGACTGCAGTTCGTCGTCGTAACCGACTTGAGTGGGCAAATGCTCACATTTGATGGCATCTGGCACTTTGGAGAGGTGTTCTCTTCATGGATGAATCCCGGTTTTCACTGTACAGGGCAGATGGCAGACAGCGTGTATGGTGTCGTGTGGGTGAGCGGTTTGCTGATGTCAACATTGTGGATCGAGTGGCCCGTGGTGGCGGTGGGGTTATGGTATGGGCAGGCGTATGTTATGGACAACAAACACGGGTGCATTTTATTGATGGCATTTTGAATGCACAGAGATACCGTGACGAGATCCTGAGGCCCATTGTTGTGCCATTCATCCACGACCATCACCTCATGTTGCAGCATGATAATGCATGGCCCCATGTTGCAAGAATCTGTACACAATTCCTGGAAGCTGAAAACATCCCAGTTCTTGCATGGCCAGCATACTCACCGGACATGTCACCCACTGAGCATGTTTGGGATGCTCTGGATCGGCGTATACGACAGCGTGTTCCAGTTCCTGCCGATATCCAGCAACTTTGCACAGCCATTGAAGAGGAGTGGACCAACATTCCACAGGCCACAATCAACAACCTGATCAATGTGTTGCACTGCGTGAGGCAAATGGTGGTCACACCAGATACTGACTGGTTTTTCGGACCCAACCCCCCCAACCCCCGGACCCCCCAATACAGTAAAACTGCACATTTTAGAGTGGCCTTTTATTGTGGCCAGCCTAAGGCACACCTGTGCAATAACCATGCTGTCTAATCAGCATCTTGATATGCCACACCTGTGAGGTGGATGCATTATCTCGGCAAAGGAGAAGTGCTCACTAACACAGATTTAGACAGATTTGTGAACAATATTTGAGAGAAATAGGCCTTTTGTGTACATAGAAAAAGTCTTAGATCTTTGAGTTCAGCTCATGAAAAATGGGGACAAAAACAAAAGTGTTGCGTTTATAATTTTGTTCAGTATACATCCACTGGTCACTTGATTAGAAACACCTGTACACCTGCTCATTTATGCCATGATCCAATCAGCCAATCATGTGGCAGCAGTGCAATGAATAAAATCATGCAGATACAGGTCAAGAGCTTCATTTAATGTTCACATTAAATATCAGAATGGGAAACAAAAATGTGATCCATAGCATGTTTGTTGGTGCTAGATGGGCTGATGTGAGTATTTCAAAAACTGCAGATCTCCTGAAATTTTCACACACAAGTCACAAAAACGTCCTGTGAGCAGATGGTCTGCAGATTGAAACACCTTGTTGCTGAGAGAGATCAGAGGAGAATGACCAGACTGGTTTGAGTTGACAGGAAGTCTACAGTAACTCCATCAAACACACATCGCAGAAGGCCACATCAGGTTCCACACCTGTCAGAACAAGAATCTGAGAAGAACAAGAATCTGAGGCTATCATGGGCACAGACTCACCCAAACTGGACAGTTGGAGACTGAAAAAGGAAAAAAGGTTATTTTTTCCCCTAATCTTCAGCTGTCCAGTTTGGATGAGCCTATGCACAGGATAGCCTCAGATTTGAGTTACTGTATCCTTCCTGGCAGCTTGAGCCAATCTGGCCATTTTCCTCTGACCTCTCTTATCAACAAGGCATTTCTACCCACAAAACTTTTGCTCTCTCAATATTTTTTGTTTTTCACACCATTCTGTGTAAACTCTAGAGGCTGTTGTGTGTGAAAATCCCAGGAGAGACCCAGTTTATGAAATCCCAGTTTATGAAATACTCAAACCAGCCCATCTCATACCAAAATCCATGCACTGATCAAAGTCACAGAGATCACACTTTTCCTTCATTCTGATCATCCTCCACATTTGATGTGAACATTACCTGAAGCTCTTGACATGTATCTGCATGATTTTATGCATTAAACTACTGCCACATGATTGGCTGATTAGATAACTGCATGAATGTGCAGGTGTACAGGTGTTCCTCATAAAGTGGACAATGAATATATACAGTATTAATGTGCTTGGTACCAACTACATTAATCAAGGCAGTTCATGTACAAACCAGGAGAAGCAAGAGCCTGAGAAAAATATTAGACACATGGGTCGACTCCCACTGAGATTCACAGAAGAAGAGGCAGTTAACAATATAGAGGACACTAACAGGCTGAAGGTGAGTCAAAGCTCACTACCTTCAGAGGCAGAGTACCATCACTCTGCTTAATTAGGCAGAAAACAAACAGTACTTAAAGGATTATCCTAAGACACAACAAGCCTCTGTTAAGATGTCTGACTCAACTATGGCCCATATGTCCAGCCATAGATGATGGCTTTGGTCCAAGTGAAAACAATCAATACAAGAGAGGCTGTCATACATCTAATGAAGATTAAAACAACATACAGTAGCTGTAACAAGCAGGTCAAAAAGTAATGCATTCAAAACATGCACAGGCATAACGCTGACAATATGGTATGCTTAAAATGAATTATGTAGTGTGTGCCACTATACACCTATTGGCTGTTTGGAGGGGGGCCTACACACAGTGGGCTTAAACATAAAAACAGTGTCACCTGGAGAACATTAACTCATGTATTTTCTACTGTCAAGGCACATAGGAGCACCTAGAGGGCCCTCCACCTAATTAGGAGAATGTAGGAGAACCCTATAGGGCACTACATCTCATTTTCTCCATTGTAAGGGCACCCTGTAGGGCACTGATTCACATATTCTCCACTGGAAGGGCACCCAAGAAGGAACTTCATCTCATTTTCTTGCATGCAGGTGAACCCTATATGGTACTGCATCATGTATTCTCCACTGGAAGGGCACCATAGAGGACAATTCATCATGTATTCTCTACTGGAAGGGCACCTTAGAGGACACTGCATCATGTTTCCCACATGTAGTGGCACCCTTGAGGGCACATCATCACATATTCTCGCACATAGCAGCACCACTTTTCCATTTGAAGGGCAGCATCAGGGTACTTAATCACATTTTCTCCACTGTAAGAGCATCCTAGAGGGCATGTTATCATGTTTTATCTACATCATTCTTACTATGCCACTGATACGACTTTGCGAAATAATGCATTGCTAAACCCTAGTTTCTTTTTCGAACTGCTGATAGATATTATATTTTAGCTGATAGATATTATATTTATTATATCTCCCATCCAGTATCACCACCAGCTGTCACTGTCATCATATATACAGTATCACTTTGTATATACTGTATATACAATTACTGACTGTATGAGTTTGTTCTCCACCCTCTACTCCACCTATCAATGGAAAGGGACCACCATAGAATCACTACTGACTAGATATTATTTGGGTAGTGGTTAATTCTCGGCACAGCAATGACACCGACATGGTATTGAGTCTATCAGGCACACCAGTGTTGATTGGATTTTTAAGCACCTGAATATCAATGACTTTTCTGTGAGGTGCTTGATTAAAATCCAACTGCCAATAACCCAGAGATCATGTTCTGCCAAACATGGCATTAAAAAAGCCCCTGCTTCCTGAATGGGAAGAAAATCTGGAGAAGTGAGAAGTTCCTATTTGATATTTCCAATTTCTAACCATAAAGTGTTCCAGTGACATTTTTGGCCTAGACCACATCTGTTAAAACAAAAACTTATCTCTAATCCCTCAAAAAATCGGTTGATTAAAAAAAAGCAGACAGACCACGCAGATTGCATTTTATGGGTGAAATGCAGTAAGTTAATTATTGCAAAGTAGAAATCAAGTTTTTTAAAAATTATTCGTCCAAACATTAAGAATGCTTGAGCTAATATGATGATATAAAGAGGACAAGAAGGCAGAGATTTCCAAAAAAATCTTAAATCCAACGCAACACAACTCAAATATACTGAGAATATATTAAGGCTGTTTTTCATAAATAGTCCTAGTCGTGATCACATTCATTTGTCTTAATTTAGCAATCTGGATTCCACCCACAATAATTTGGCTGCCAGCCTATAAAATTAAAGTTGACAAGACAGTAATATACAGCATATCCTAATCCTAACAATGAAGAAGCAGGACAAAGGGGAAAAGTTTTTGTTTGTTTGTTTGTTTGTTGCAGATGAACTGAAAGTGCTCCAGTGACTATGCAGCACTATCAGGTACAAACAACACCAAACAGCATCAAGCTGAGAGAGATGGAAAAAGCTGTGTTAAGTTGCAGCAAATGTTTGCCTGAGAGGCCATAAAAAGATTTTTTTTTTTAAGCAGCACTAAATGTGGCCAAGATATTAAATCAAGGACATTGAGCACATCCTTCTTTGGTTCAACATAAAGCCAAATCATCACTTTATAAATAGTCATGTGGTGTGCCTTATACTTATGGCGATCAGAAACTAAAATTATTATCAAATTATTCCACAATTACTTGGGTAACTGAACCATGAGATGATAAATATTTTAGAAGCAGTCCTCTGACCCACTTCATGAACAGCCATTTCTACTTTTCAGTAATGCACAATGATTGCCTTCATATGCCTAATTGCCCCTGTTTGTTCAGGCTTGTTTGAGCTCTGCGTGTTTCTTAATTGCTCTTTCTGTGTCTGATAATTACGCATGATTGCTCAAATGATGGTCGTCTTATAAAGCTAACAGACCTCTAAAGAAAAGCTGAATGAAAAGGAATCGCTTCTATTGGCAACCTGATCTGTATTTGTGAGGTTGCTGAACATCACATCCAGTGTAAATTTGCAACAACAAAAAAAAAAAGGGGGGGGGGGGGGGTTGGGGGGGGCGCAGTGCAAGCTCCACTTCAGATGGAACACAATGGAGAAAGCAGGGGGAAGTAGCACTGCAGATTAATGCAGAGGAAAATGCAAGGCTGCTTTTGGAGATGAGACAGTGAGAATATGCACAGTTTGAAACCTCTGTTGTCATGACTGGTCCTTGGCATAGAGGGGAAAATAAGGAAAACTGGTCTGTCCCTTTCGGTCCCTTAACCCTTTACTGCATGATGTTGCCATATGGCAATAATGAATTTATCTTAAATTTTTTGGTAGGCAATATTACAAAATTTCTCTTTCCCTATGTAACTGGAAAAGGGGGCTTTAACTTTTTCACATTCATAGTAAGAAAAACTGTTTCAGACATTTTGCATGTAATTTCAGACATTTTGCAATTGCACCTTATTAACTGAATTTTATGTTTCAAGAGAAAGAATTAAGAATTCAGAGAAAAAATTTAAAAGATATTTCACCCAAAACATGTTTGTGTTTTTGTATGTATTACCATCCACATAATTTTTACAACTGTAATTCCTTTCTAGAACATATAATTTTTACATGCTTACTAGGTAGAAAAAAAAACTTAGAGTCTGGAAAATGCAGTAATTGAAATTGTAATCTCATACAATTTGTGTTATTTTTAAATATATATATATATATATATAAAATGATACTTTCCACCATTGCATGTTGTTGCCATATGGCAACAATTTACCAACTACCCCCCTAAATTTTTTTCCAAAATTTTCAACATCTTTTAGCTTTTTTGAACTAATT
Organism: Cranoglanis bouderius; assembly: GCA_023630585.1. NCBI lineage: Eukaryota > Metazoa > Chordata > Actinopteri > Siluriformes > Cranoglanididae > Cranoglanis > Cranoglanis bouderius. The sequence continues at coordinate 19,939,354 of CM042541.1, forward strand.
CAAGTAATAAAAATCCATAAAAACATTTATTGATGTAAATGTAATTATTCATGCAGTAGAGGGTTAAAGGTTCTATGTAGAATCCAAAAACAAAGTGTTTCCCTGTCAGAAAGGTTGTAAATAGAAACCCCTTAGGAAGCTAGAGTCATGATCAATATTGAGCCACCTCCTGCCGGAAAGTGCCAATCAGATTACATTGCAGGCTTCAAGATCCTGAAGCTTGTGGCCAGAAATGTGTACAAAAGATATCAGATGCTCTGTGGTCCATAGGTGGAGTGTCTGAAGTTGGACTTTGCAAGACTGACAAACATATGTTTGTAGCAAGTTTCTCTAAATAAAACCTGCTGTAAGTACGGCTCCCTGGCTTACTAATTATGACACATCATATCCATGCAAATTAAATACTTAAATAATGAATTGATGAACATGTTCTAGCTGGTTTCTAGCTGTCTTTATCATCCCAAGCTATGGCTGCCTGGTAGGGTGGTACATCCCTGGACAGTGTTTATCTTTGCCTCTGTATCAGGGATTGTGTCCTTTACAAACTTTTCACTTTCCCTTAATTTTCTTTTCTTAATACAGTTACTTTAATAATGATTCTGCATCATCTGTTCAAACTTCTTTGATGAGTCTCAACTACTAAGACCAGCTGAATATTTTCTTCACTGGCCTTATTATCCGAAATAGATGCTCCACACCCTCATGCCAAACTGCCCACTTGGTCATTACACCATGGCCTGCTTCATCTCTCATGATCCTCACGCAAATCCAAACCACAGCTCTGAATATTAACAAGGCTGCTTGATACTTCCCTAAGGGCTACGCCGGCTCCAGTAAGCAAGCTGCAAATATTACTCTGTCAGTTGTGCAAAATGAGCTATTGTGGTTATGCATCAGAGAAAGGATTATGCACTCGGAGTGGAGAGTCAGTCCATAGCAGGAAATAGAATGTGCGCTACAACTCTGATTATTGCTAAAAATGTAATCATAAACCTGCCCACATGGATTACAGTGGCTGGAGGCAGGAGGAAAGATCACGTGATAAAAGAGAAACTGCTGAATATTGTGGATGATGAATATGAAACTAAGAGATGAATTACAGATGCAAATCACATTTATGCTAATGTCTTCTGAGTGCTACTGCCAAACTGTGTTGGAACTAAACTCCTTACTATATACATATAAATCAGCACTAACCCGAAAATTTCATAAAAGAATAGATCAGACAATAATGAAAATATAATTTACCCTAAAAGCCAAAGCCAAAGTTTGGTGAATGTAAATGAAGTTTATAGGGTGATATGAACACCGCTGGTCTGGACACAGCCAGGGGGTCTTTGTGACTCACTGACTGACTGTAGTGGGTGTATTCATATCACTTCTCGCAGTGGTGAGCCATCAGGGAGAGCACATCAACACACTAACCCCTGCTATGTAGTCCAGTCAAACTTAGATGGCATGCTGATCATAAACAATGATATGAATGAGTACATTATAAAGTACTTTGAGTGTTTATTGATTCATAACTGAGGAGCATAGACAGACAGTTCACACAGTTCATACAGGACAGATATAGAGACAGATGAGACAGAATGATATTAACTATATTGATACTGAAGGAAATTGCAAACATGATTAAATAGTTAAACACAGCACCATGAATATCTATTTGATGCCATATGGGCATTATATAGAAATCATTTGAGTGTAATATATAGATTTTACCGAGGAGTAATATATAGAACCGAGGAGTGCAGACAGACAGACCTGACACACAGTGATAGATGAAGCCTGACGAAGGTTTATTGGTAAGGTGTTCCAGATCTTTGATGCATAACAATTAAAGAAAAATGTGCATTCCCTGAGAGTGTAATACCCTTATCATGGATCCACTGGTTTCACTCACTGAAAGTCATTGACAAGAATCCTCTTTAGCAGGTTATACTGTAAATAAGGGGTGTCCAATCTTATCCACAAACTGCCAGTGTGGGTGCAGGTTTTCATTCCAACTAAGCAGGAGCCACACCTGATTCCGCCTGTTTAAATCAACTGATCTTCTGGACTATCAGGTGTGGCTCCTGCTTGGTTGGAATGAAAACCTGCACCCACACCGGCCCTTTGGGGATAAGAATGGACACCCCTGCTGTAAATATCTCCACATAGTTGGAAAATATTTGGGATCCCTCACCTCCATGATCCATGTCATGTCTTGCATGCAGCTTTAAAATGGCTTCCATCAGGCCGCTGCTTTTGCTGCCACAGATGTAGGATTTTCATAGGAGGGACACTTTTGTGCCACAAGACATACCTCTCCTGTATAGTACTGAACCACTGCCTTGTATATTTTAGTTAGCTAGATTCTAACTATGTTCTACTATGAATTTCTCAGCAGTAATAATTAAAGCAAATTCAATTGCATATTGAGATAAATTATGTATTATTTTACCACAAATTGCAACTTTTTGAACACATATCAGAAATACTGCCCACCCATGAAACCACACAACCTCCAACTCTTTATGCTGTGAAATAGTCATAGTCAAGCACACTCTTTGAAAGTAACAAAATAAGGTTTAGGCATAGAGCATGGGAAAAAGCCCAAAACTAAGGCTCTACTGTCTTGGAATATGGTCTTCAGGGGATAATAGAGATCGGAATGAGAACAAGCAGACATCACCAGTGACCTTTAAAGTTTGTCCAAATAACATAAAGCAGAACACTTTGCTCCTCAAAGCTGTCACTGAACATGACATGTTCCTCTCAGCTGCCACCCACATCCCAGCCCACACCACACCCACATGCTGATTCCTCATCACATGCATATAGGCCTGCCGTCTCATCACTGTTTAAATCAGGATTTCAGGGAACATACAGCCTGGGAACAATCCGTACTACACTCCACGTCGTGAGTCACAACTTGTCACTCTTTCGTGGGGAGAGAGGTGGAGTACTGTACTTTTCTTTATGGCCCTCTCCCAGGCTGGCATGAGTCACTACGAGGCCCTCCTCATGTCGAGAGGAGGCGCTGAAATCAAGAGCCTGCTGGACATGAATCACGGCCCTGAATCAATCTGGCCGTCATTGTGCACGCACATCTGAATTACGGCAGCCCGCTCCCGCCCCGCAGTTGCCATGGTTTCCAGCTCGTTCGTCACAGCCAGTGTGTGCTAGGCTCCCAGTAGGCCTGAATAGCGGGGTAAAGAATGAGAGAAGTGAATCACAACTTTAGACTCTGATCATTGCTGGACAATAACTATGTTACTAATAAATGAAACAGGATAGTCTTATGTTATCTGGCCTGGTTAAAAGAACATGAGGTATTAGGGAAAATCAGACCTGTGGGTATTTGATATTCTAGGTAGTTTTGCTTCAATATTTGGTTTAGGAAAAGGAAAAAACTTTTGAATGGAAAGTTCAGGAAAAAATGGAATATACTTTTCCCCTTAGCCTGAACTGACACCTGTAGCAATAAACAGACACCTGATAAAGACATTTTGCTACTTTTTCAGTCAGAGTGGTCAGACCAAATGTAATGCCCCTTTGGACATTGTTAGCCTGGTTTTTGGTTGTTATATATTTTGTAAATGCTACTTGTTTATTTTGTTTTGTTTTGTTTTGTTATGTTTTGTTTTGTTTTGTTTCAGTTTAGTACCACCAGGGGTAGGGTATACCTGGCGTTTATGCTGGAGGTTTGGGGTTTGTCTATGTTGTTAGGTTAGTTAGGGAGATTGGTAAGTCCTTTGCTTGTTTTGCTTTTAAAAGGATTTTATTTCTCCAAATGTTCTGGTAAAGTTTGCCTGTGGTTTTGTTTCTTATTTTGGTCTTGGTCACACCTGAAGTTCTACCCATTTATTACACAACAGTTAGTTCCAGTCCACTAATTGGATTGGTCAAGCGGCGTTCCAAGAGTACTTATATTTCCTACATGCTGAGATGTTTCACTGTATGTATCACTCCATTTGTCTGTGTTCACCATATAAAATTCCACTTTCTAGTTTAAAGCGGTTACTACAGTAGTGTTAGCGACATCATCAGCAGACATGGCAAATAATAATTTTTATGAATATAACTTTTGACTTCAAACATGAAAGCTCATCCGATGAAGATGAAAAGGAAGAAGGGACACTGATTTCACAGGAAGCGCCTTTACTAGGAAAGTACAAATCATTGTGAGCTAACTGGCCAGCTAGCTGACATACTATGAAGTGAGTATGGATTCTTCAGGATCTATTTCCACTAGCGGAGCAAAAATAAACTGGCCATATTGTGTCAGAAATGCCACTTACCACTTAATTTCTGGTTTATAGAACTGTTGTATAAAACAAAGCAATATCACACTCAGAATCATGCGGTTATACTGAATATAGGCACGGCTGGGATTACCTGCTGCACTCATCCTGCAAGCTCATGTCTACACCGAATCACAGTTGTGCCGATATTCAGTATAACCGCACTCTTGCTTGTGCGATGTTGCTTATAGCACAAATCCTCTTTACACATTTTTGTGTCGTTGAAAATACGCATTAATTTGTCTGTGTGATGCGTCCTCCCCTGTTAGCACACATTTATACTACAGCTTCATCTGTTAGGGCACAAGTATAGACTAGGTCTTAACACCCAGCAGAAAAGCCAGTTCACTGAAGGGGAAAGGACATAGGATGTGAATGACATGCAGTTGCACCTAGTAGTGGTTATTTTCACTTCATGCTGACTTGATTTCGGTGTAGTGAGTAGCATACTTACACAAGAATACCCTTAATTTGTAAACATGTCATTAAACATACATACCATAGCACTAAATATCACTATACATAATATAAACATAACACTAAAACATGTGTGATGGTGACAGCTGAAGTTGGACCAGCTGTAGTTATAACACAGGTCTATAAAAACCTACAGTATTACAGTGCAAACACATTGCTACTCAACCTTAGGTGGCACAATCATGACATCATTGTAGGTTATGGTTCAAAATAAAGTTCACAATGTACAAGTGTGATTGTGTAATTTGTTCTAATCGATTTCTGTGCATTTTATGCTTCAATTGCGCATGCAAAGAAAAAATAGAGAGAATACATAAAATGAATGCAGCGTGATGCAAATTTGCATTTTTGTGCTTCAGTTTGTGTAGGTTGAAATGCTTGTTAAAATGGAGATGTAATTGTTAGATGTGTAAAAAAAAAAATAAAAAAAAAAATTGTTCGTTTTAGTTTTACACTGGAGCTACAACAAGCACTGTGTGTTCTGACACCTTTTTATCATGGCCAGCATGAACTTTTTCAGCAATTTGTGCTACAGTAGCTCTTCTGTGGGATTGGGCCAGACAAGCTAGTCTTTGCTCCCCTTGTGCATCACTGAGCCTTGGGGGCCCCTGACCCTGTTGCTGGTTCACCAGTTGTCCTTTCTTGGACCACTTTTGGTAGGTATTAACAACTGTATACCGGGAACACCCCACAAGACCTGCCATTTTTGAGATGCTCTGATCCAGTCATCTAGCCATCACAATTTGGCCCTTGTCAAAGTAGCTCAGATCCTTACGCTTGCCCATTTTTCCTGCTTCCAACACATCAACTTTGAGAACTGGCTGTTCCCTTGCTGCCTAATATATCCCACCCATTGACAGGTGCCACTGTAATGAGATAATCAATGTCATTCACTTCACCTGTCAGTGGTTTTAATGTTATGTCTGATCTGTGTATATTAGCCTTGTGCCAGACTACATTTGAGTTTTATGAAATGTTATCAAACCATTTCTGACAGCATATATGCCAATAAACTATACACCAATGTTCGTAAAATATTGTTCTAGTTTGAGCTTGAATTACCTCTAACATCCACTTATTTCATATCTAAAGTCTATGCTATAGTGATACAGATATTGTTTCAGATAATGATGAGACTTGTGACACAGAGGAAAATGTTGTTACTATCAGGAAAAAGTGACTGAAGTGTTTCATGTATAACAATGCCCGGCTTTTATTGATCTGCAGATTCCCTCCCAACCTTGAAGAAAAAAAAAAAAAAAAAAAAAAAATTAAAAGCACAGAAATAACACTTGTACCAAAAGCCAGTGTGTTATGCTGAAGAACAAAAAGTCATCATGTGGTAAATGCCTCGCCTTTATTCTTAACCACTCAGTAGTAACCGTGGGCTTAATGCAGTTTATAAGATATGCTGTCCTTAGGGATGCCCCTGCATGTTGGTCCTCATAATAGCAACTCATGGGAATGAATCACCTGGCAACATGTGTTAGTTCTGCTAACATGATGGCGCAAGACCAATCTGTTCCAGCAGATCACTGCATCATTCAAAACACAACCTTTATCTCTTGATGTGCTTTTGTCACTGTTTACGTATTAGACAAGCTGTGGTCATATTGAACCTATATAATAAATATTTAGCAGTCGCAAACCACATTTAGTCTGATTAGCTTGGATTTATGGTTATAAAGAGTTGTTATTTGAGTTACTGTAGCCTTCCTGTCAGCTTGCCTCTCTCATCAACATGGTGTTTCCGCTGGCAGAACTGCCACTTTCTGGGTGTTTTTTGTTTTTCACACCATTCTGTGTAAACTTGAAATACTCAAACCAGCCTGCCTGGCACCAACAACCATGTCACTGTCAAAATCACTGAGATCACATTTTTCCAGATTCTGATGTTTGATGTGAACATTAACTGAAGCTCTTGACGTGTATCTGCGTAATTTTATGCATTGTGCAGATAATTGGATCAATAAACAGGTATACATGTGTTCTGGCGAGTGTATACGTATAATGACTGATCTTAAGACATGTTAATGTTTAAGTTGTATATGGTGTTATAAGGTTACATTTGTATATGGTCAATTGAATGGGTTCTTTTGTTAAAATGTGTAGAAATCAAACAGCCATAGATACTAGCCTGAGCTTTTCACTTTCAGAATGAATCAGTAAGCATCAAACAAAGGAGTTGGGGTTTTCTCGCATTTAAGTAAAGCTCATTACACCTCTCGTAACACCGGAGAAAAATGTGACAAACTGACGTCATGGCAATCTGTGTGCTGTTCTCGCACATCATCTTCTATTCTAGGCGGACGCCCATAGAAATGTGACTTTGCACCAAATTCATTAGCACTGATTATTTTTACACACTCCTATAGACGCACAGCACGGTGATGCAGTCTCAGGGATGGTTCTGTGCTGTCTCATCCTAAAGCTGATGACTTCTGTAGCCTTCACACCCTTGATATCCCTTTATATCTGTAGCCTTCACACCCACACATCTGTCCTCTAGGGTCTCAGACACATGTCTTTTTTCACCTCACTCTAAAGAGTTTTAAGACAGTACCTAAAGAGGTTAATGTAGTGTATCTAGTGGGCCTTTGGAGTAATGATTGCTAATGATTTTGAAGATAAAATAGTGTGTTGTGCCTGAGTCTTTCAAGGTCAGTGCTTTTAATGGACCTTCTTACCTGCTTATAACTCATTATGGGTAGAAAAAAAGTGGCACTGGTTAGAAATTATTAATTGACAGTGGAGTTTACTTTCCACAGTAAAACAGGGCTGTGTAAAGTTTTCCACTACTGAATATTCACCACTTCTTGCTCTGATAAGGATACTTTTGAAGCTAAAAGCCTTCTGTTTTGCATTGTGCCATCACGCACTAGTCCTTTGGCGTGTCCTGGTAAAAAAGGCTGTAAAATGGCTGTTACTGCTGTTTTCTTTTTCTTTTCTTTTTTTTAGTTATGTGAAGTCTGTCCATCTTTGTAGGTAACAGTGTGACATACAGTCTGATAAACCTTATAAGCAAAAAATGTTTAAGTTAAGTAAGTTTAAGCTGAGTGTGTGATTCCTGGTGAGTGAATGATTGATGAGAAACCACTAACCTGGAGGCTATGAGCTTTTACCTGTTAGCAACATTACTCCCATAGCTCTAGTGCAAGAAACAATATATGTAGCTGATCAGCTAGAAACTAGATAAAGCTTGGATAACATTTAATCTTGTAATTGTAAACACACAGCTCAGTACATATCCACCTTTAACAGTCTGAGGATCATACATACAAACACACACACACACACACACACACACACACACACACACACACACACACACACACGCACAGCATTGGTACCAGTATTGACCTGTGTATTGGTAGTGTTTAAAGTGTACTAGTGTACTGATTTTTTAATGTAAATTTATTTTTGCTCAATTCTTTTCTCTTTTTTTCTTATTTGTATTGCTTTTTTCTTTTTTTCTTTTTTTTAAATCATTGTTATTTAAATGATTTGGCAACACTTTAACTGCTGTAACAGTCATGCCACTATAGCTCACTGAATTGAGCTGAACTGAACTGAACTGAACTGAATTGAATTGAACTGAATGGCATCGAATTGCATAATTTGTGAACTTTAGGAGCCATAACTACCACTAGATGGCACTGATTAACCAGGTTTGAGAGACCTCCATATGCAGGACCAAAAGAAAATCTCACTCATGAAAGTAAAATATTGCTTCTTTTAGGCAGGGGTTCTCAAACTTGCAGCCAGGGACTCTTTTAACTGGAAAAAAAAAAAAAAAAATTTAAATATAAGGGCCATTATTCAAATGTGTGCAATAATATTATGGGTATTTATTGGAGCCATAGAGCTTTTTAATGACAGAAGTTTCCAGCTTCAGTTTGGATTAAACCCATTCAATTTAAGTTGCAAACAGGTGAATAGGTATAAAAATGTAATAATAAATACAGTGATTTTGGTATCGGGTCGTGGGGTGGCATGGTAGCCCAGTATGTAGCACCTCATAGCTCCAGGGTCGCCGGTTTGATCCTCAGCTCGGCTTACTGTCTGTGTATCTCCCAGTGTCTGTGTGGGTTTCCTCTGGGTTCTCCAATTTGTTCCCACCTCCGAAAAACATGCCAGTAGGTAGACTGGCTAAAATAAACTGCCATTCAGGTGTGAATGTGTGTGTGCATGTTGCCCAACTATGGACTGGCATCCCATCCAAGATGCATTGCCTCCTGCCACACAGTGTTCCCAGGATAGGCCCCGGATCCACCATGCCCCCCCACCTGGCCCCCATAATCTGATAAGTAATCCATTCTCGAGTTATTTATGTCTTCAGACAACAATGTCTACACAAAATTATAAAGTACTGATAAATAGTAAATACTATTCTAATATTAATGAATAAATTCTGTGTTACAGTCAGAGGCAACTGTCACAACTAATTTCGTTACAAGGCTTTTAAAGCATAAAGCATTGCAAGAATACACATTATCACATGGAGCAGCACAGGCTAGTAGATGACTGAAAGTGCAAATCAGCGTGTTTTGCCCAAATTCCACTGCTGTCAGAATGATTTGTTCAGAGTGTGCCTGCTGGCAGTAGAGAAGCATCTCTGTGGTTGAGTACTGACTTTAAAGGAAAACAATGCCCTAAAACACATTAATTTGGTTTATATTGGAGAATTTGTATAAAGTTTTTAGTGATTCTGGTGCTAACGTGTTGGTTGGTGCTGTATTTTCATCATTCCATTGATAAGTTAATGCTCCAATGTCACATGTGTAAGACACAGGTAGACTGTATGATCACAAATCCAGCCTGATTAAATTCCTCCTCCTGATAGGAGCCAATTATCATTGTCATAAATGCAAGGTAATATAACTTTCGGTGTTGTCTTGGCTTCATATTGTGCCACAGGATTATATTGGATACTGTGCTGTTGGTTATTCTGTGTTTTTACAACAATTAGCAGTGGAATGAATTTTCCTCTAAGGAGGACAGTAAATCAATAAAATACAACTAACATTTCTAAACAAGAAACTCAGATTTGTCATGGTGAGAAATACCAGAGCCAAAATATCCAAAACATTAAAAATGTTCATGGTCATGGTGTATGAATACTCTATTATCACAATAAAAACATGAGCAATGCACCAATGCACCAAATTTTCTTTACAGATTTATACTGTAGTTTTATGACAAAAGGACAAGGTCACATTGACAAACTGGAGGTTCCTAACAAGCCAGATATTTCTCGAGTAATGGAAAAAAGTAAATTTCTCTTGACATAATTAAAGAAGACTTACAACTCACCTTTGACATCAGTGACTTGTGACTTCACTTGTACTTGAGTCCTTTGACTTGGAAAGACGATACATTTTCAAAACCAAAAACTGTATAATTAATTTAAAAGTGTGCAGTGAAACAACTATTTTTTACCCAACAAACACTTACATTCCAGCAAATGGTAAAATGGTTAATGGTCTGCACTTACTGTATATAGCGCCTTTTAATCTTTGCGGTTCACAAAGCGATTTACACTGTGTCTCATTCACGCACACACTCATGCACACTCACACACCAATGGCAGCAGAGCTACCATGCAAGGCACTTGCCTGTCACTGGGAGCAACTTGGGGTTCAGTGTCTTGCCCAAGGATACTTCGGCACATGGAGTCATGTGTGCCGGGAATCGAACCGCCAACCCTGTGATTAGCGGACAACCCGCTACAAAGTACATTGAAAAACTTTCTTGAATGCTGCTCCACAGACTATTGACAAGACAGGAATACAATAGATACATCACTGCTATGTACACAAGTGTACATGTGTGCAGAAATTACAAAAAATGTACAAGAATTACAAAAATAATAATTGCTAGACAATAAGTGACAATACAATAAAATGACAAGTTGCAAAGTGACATTATTGCTATTATAAACTGTCCAGTGTCATTATTGTTATTACACATTAATGTGTGTTGAACAGTCTTATGGCACTGGGGTAGAAACTATTCCTAAATCATGTAGTGCGTGTTTGAATAGTCCTGAGCAGGGTGACTATAGTCGTTCATGATGCGCTCTGTCTTTCTGAGGCAGCGTGTAGTGTACATGTCCTCAACTGCTGGTAGCTGTGTGCCGATGATTTTCTGAGCTGTTTTAACAACCTTTCGTAGGGCTTTCCTTTCCAGTATGGAGCAGCTGCCATATCAGGATGCAATACACCCTGTAAGGACAGACTCCACCGCACTTCTGTAAAAAGTGGTGAGGACTGTAGTGGACATCCTGGCTTTCTTCAGACGCCTGATTAAATAGAGGCATTAGTGAGCCTTTTTGATGATGGATGCTGTGTGCTCAGTCCAAGTGAGTTTAGAAGTGAGGGTGACTCCTAGGAATCTGAAGCTGCTGTCACCCTCTACTTTGTCCCCTCTGATGTAGATGGGTGCGTGTACCTTATCAGACCAGTCAGACAGCCAATCAACTTAGACTAGACAATGACAAAGTTGAAAGACCGCTCATTCACCAATGACAGAGGCACTTTGCGGTAGCCATGCTCCCAAAGATGGTAGCTTTCACCTACAACGACTGCATCGTTTGCAACAACAAAATTGAAAAAAAAAAAAAAAAGAACCTACATGTTTAGGATGCAAAAGCAACAACTTCAAATTTTGTTCTGCATTTGGATTTGAATTTGATATTAGAGACTTGATATTAGAGACTACTGATATCTTCTTAATGCTGCATTGTGCTTAATGTGCATTATCAGATTGTGAAATGGGGAGCTAAAATCTTAATCACACCATCCACACTGGCTCTACAGACAGTGAAAGATTCGGTTCTGTCTAACACTGTTCTCACACATTGCACCATCTGTCATAAATTTGCACATGAACTTTATCTAAACTTGTTCTTTACAGGGAAAAGAAGAAAGGAGGAAGATTTTAAAAGAGCACATCATACTGCATGCACCCAAAGATGACATTCATAATCAAAGAGACATTCCAGCGCCATACATGTTACTCTAACTCTAAGAGGAGGCTGAAGGAACTTTGGGATGATTTAAGTATTCATGAAGAAAGGATTAAGATTTTGTACATGCAAAATCCTTAAATGTGCATATTATGCATTATTTTTGAGCTTTTGTAAAACATTTGAATCATTATGAGTTGAGATTACACTATAGTTCTCATGACAGCAGATTTCTCATGAACTGACAATTCCCTTCCACTTTTTGAATGACAACATTTTCTAGCAATAGATGAACATTATAAATAATCCAAAAGCCTTAGCCATAAAACATTTACTTTTCTCCTGCTAGAATGTCTCGATTTTTAAGCACATTTCTATATTCACATGCAATATTCACATTAAATATGACTGCTTGCCTCTCTGCCTTTGAATCTTCCTGCTTTACATGTATTATGTTTGTGTTTGTTTTTGTCTCTTAAACCAAGACCTAAAAATAACAGCTAATATTGGCACCCTTGGTAAATATGAGCAAAGTCAGAAAGTCTCCAAAACTACAATCCGAAGTCACCTACATCACCACAAGTTGTTCGGAAGGGTTTCAAGAAAAAACCCTCTACTCTCATCCAAAACCAAACTCAAGCATCTTCAGTTTGCCAGACACTACTGGAACTTCAGATGGGATCGGGTTCTATGGTCAGATGAAACCAAAATAGAGCTTTTTGGCAATAAACACCAGAGGTGGTTTTGGCGCACACAGAAAGGTAGCCATATGGAAAAGTACCTCATGCCCACAGTTAAATATGGTGGTGGCTCTTTAATGTTTTGGGGCTGTTTTTCTGCCAGAGGACCTGGGCATTTTGTTAGGATACATGGCATCATGGATTCTATCAAATATCAACAGATATTAAATGAAAACCTGACTGCCTCTGTCAGAAAGCTTAAAATGGGCCGTGGTGTCCAGCAGGACAAAGATCCAAAACATACATCAGAATCAACACACAAATTATTTACTGACCACAAAATCAAGGTCCTGCCATGTCCATCCCAGTCCCCTGACTTGAAACTCATAGAAAACCTGTGGGGTGAACTGAAGAGGAGAGTCCACCAGGGTGGACCTCAAAATTTGAAGGATCTGGAAAGATACTGCATGGAGGAATGCTTTCAGATCCCTTGTCATGTATTGTCCAACCTCATCAGGCATTATAGGAGAAGACTCAGAGCTGAATCTTCAATTCAATTCAATTCAATTTTATTTGTATAGCGCTTTTAACAGTAGACATGGTCACAAAGCAGTTTTATAGAGATACATAAATTTTGGATCTAAATTTTAAATCGATAAATTTATCCCCAATGAGCAAGCCAGTGGCGACGGTGGCAAGGAAAAACTCTCTGAGACGACATGAGGAAGAAACCTTGAGAGGAACCAGACTCAAAAGGGAACCCATCCTTATCTGGGTGACAACTGGATAGTGTAATTATAAGTAAATACCTTCTATAGCTGTATGATACATTATATAAGTGAAACTGTGTAGTCAGGAGATTCACCACAGTCTCAACACGAAGTCTATTTTGCTGAAATCATGAACTGTCCACCGATGAAGACCCGAGCGCAAAGTCTGTTTGTGAATTGTTGAGGAGGCTGTCCATATGGGCCCATCCTCAGCAACAGTGAGCGACCCCCAGCGATGAGAACCCCAGAAGCAGGGCACTAGGCAGCCAGGCACACCAGGCACCAGGCTCAGAGAGCAGAACGGGTCAGGCAAAGGGATCTTGGCAAAGGGAGGTAGCACAAAGTCTTGAGTGTGCCAATAATTGTTGCACACATATATTTAACAAAGATATTTGTTTGGATAAACCTGTTTTGTGTTTGCAATTGTTTGATATCCATGAGAGCAGAGTATTTTTGTGAATTTTTTGAACAAAAGATCAAAAGGTGAAACAATAAAGACAATTTTTCACAGCCTTCTTTGCTGATATTTACCAAGGGTGCCAATATTAGTGGAGGGCACTGTATAATGTATATTTATACACCGAGCTATACTTTGCGTCAGTGGAGTGTTTGTGTGTGTTGCTTGTAGTGTGTGTGTGTGTGTGTGTGTGTGTGTGTGTGTGTGTGTGTGTGTGTGTGTGTGTGTGTGTGTGTGTGTGTGTGTGTGTGTGTGTGTGTGTGCGCATTCAGTAATTGGGTGAATGTGAACATGACAGTGAATGTGTAGGCTGGTGCTTTGTCCCAATTCTCCTACCTATACTTTGCACTTAAAGTATGTACTGTTTTTGTGAAGAACAAGTACATACTTCGGAGTGTGTAGCAAAAGAGTACTAACACGTCATGTAACAGATACTTAAAAAGCAGATGTAATTGTACATTGTTATGTCCCACATCTGCTTGGTAGTGTTTGGCCTTACTATTAAAGTGTAAAATCCGTCTTGACAGAGTTGTGAGGGTTTTTCTTTTGAAGGGGTTTTTGATTCCTGTTGTTTTTTTCCCTACATTTTATGAACATGCTATTAAAGTTATTTGTTTGGGCTCATTTTGAAAGACAGGTGTGGAATCCTTCACCATCTGTCGAGCAGGTCTGAACTACAGTTCTGAGAATTTCATTCTGTTGAGGAAACATGGCGCAGACCCAAGCTTGGGGAGCTCGCGGGGTCTTAAAGGCTTCGCTACCTGGACTACATGCCTGGAATGCTATTAGGAGCTCAAGAACAATGGATAAGGGGCGTTCATGGCTATACATTATTCAGGCACGAACACAGATGCCTTCTTTCTGTTTTTACTAATGCGTACAGCTCACGCAGAATTCACTGACCGAAAAGGAAATCTTCAGCTTTAACTCTCTGCCTACGCACATATTAAAGATGCACAATACTTTAAGACATTAAAGTCTTTAAGACAGTTATTGAATCGGGGGTTTTATTATGTAACCAGCAGTCAAGGACATTTACAGAAACACAGAAAAAGCTGTGTGCATACTTGAGCCAACAGGCTTTACTGCTCAGCACAGTTACCATGCAACTCAGGTGTATGAATTCTCCCTGCAATGAAAAATAGAGAGCTATAAATACAATTTAGGATCATTAGCATTGCTGTAGCAGGGTTACAGCATTGTATCCGTTTTAGCTGTGATTAATAATGGGGTTTAGTGATTGCACTAGGCTCAGGTGCAACACTATGGAGCATCTGTATGCATGGCAGCCATCCAGGAAACCTTTCTCTCTCTCTCTTTTTTTTCTTCTTTCTTTTTCTTCACTGCTCTGCAGATGTTAACTTGCACACAAGGATTAGAATCGGGTTGGGTGGAATGAGATGCCATGTCAGACACTATCTCAGTGTGTCTGCCAGAATGCCCTGCCCTGCTCAGCTGACCCAGTGCATGCTTGGTATGCCAGGGGTCTGTGGCAGCTGTGAATGTGTGAGCGGTGTCTATGCCAGGGTCTTGGCAGGCCGAGGGGAACATGTGGGTGAGGCTGAGCTACTCAGGCCTGCTAGCGCTGAAGTCGCTGAGACCACATGGTTATGGGTACACCTTTATATCATGTGCCAGAAATTCCCAGGCATCTGTGGGATCTGTCTGTTTATCTGCTAATCCATTTGACAGTAATACATGAAAGCAAGTAAACGCAGGGCCCAGGACACGCCATGACAGGGATGTGTTATAGGACAAAGGCCACTTGGGCTCACATTTATACAGATGCAAGCCATACCATTCTGTTTTATTAAATTCTGTAAGCAGTCTCCAGTGTCAGCACCTTGAAACAGTCGGCATGTTCAGTCTTCAGGACAGAGGACTTTTCCGGACATTTTCCGGTTTCTTGGTAATAAAGCAAAAGTGTGTGTGTGTGTGTGTGTGTGTGTGTGTGTGTGTGTGTGTGCGTGTGTGTGTGTGTGCGTGTGTGTGTGTGTGTGTGTGTGTGTGTGTGTGTGTGTTTTACTTCAAAAGAGAGAAAAACAGAGGCTGGTGAAGGAATGGAGTTTTTTTGTGATTGTTGTGGCCAAAAATGCATGATTTTTCTAAATTTGCGATGCAACTTGGGGAGTTATTTGTGCTTTCACTGCGGAAAACTATGTGAATTTGAGAAATTGCTGTTGCACAAAATTGTTTTGCACGGTCTTTCACATTGATGTTTGTTGGTAAATGAGATCTACAGCTGCGTTTTTGTCTGAACGCACATAAATCGAAGAAGGCTTTGGCTGAATGTCCATTGTGATGACGTCACATGATGCATCTTGGCCCAAATCTGCAGAAAATGTGCAGTAATTTTGAAAAATTGCAAGCTCCTCCGAATATTGCGGAGTCTGTTTGATTTTGCATTAATTTCTGCAATCGCAAAACGCAAAATCCTGGAGAGACTGGCTTACTGCTGCTACAATAACATTATACAACAACAATAACATACAGTAATAACATATAATGTAAATGTAAACTGTCCTGTTATTGAAAAATAATCAACTTCAGGTTGTTAAAAATAACTCCACTTTGTGTCTGAGTTATAAAGTGGCAGAATAAAGTAGCAGTTTTCCTATAACATCATAGTATCACTTCTTATAAATATAGTCTCATTTTCCTAAAACATCACACCCCAAAGTGTTTTATTCCTCTTATACCATCATACTTTTTAGCCATTTATAGTTGCATTAAATGCTGTGGAATATTCACAAAACAAGTCAATTCCTGTTATCATTTACATTATAGCAGCCATAAACAGCCGTTCTCTAACCAGACTCGCTTTTGTCACCTCACAGAAAATGTATTAAATCTGTTTCTGTGGAGCATCCACCAGTCAAGTCCCTGCGAATTATCTGTTACTATAGAAACTTTAATGTATTAGAACGAGTAAATTGATAGAAACCTGTGTGAGCTGCATTTTATTATTTTTTTTAAATAATGAAGTAACACCTTTTGACCAAGCAGATTTGATAACAGTGCGTGATATAAAACTGTATGAATGTCATTTTAATGCAGATCTTCACTGAGTCCCCTTACTAATTTTAAAGCAAAGAAAAGCCATGCATAGATCATTCTCTTTTTGTTTAGTCCCAGAATAATTTCACTTTATAGGGCTTTGTGTAAGAAATTGTGTAAGAGCTTTACAGGTTTAATGCTGTCTAAAAAAACCCCATCTTATTTCACCGTATTACTCCCTAATAGCTTTTCTGGATGTGTTACAACTTAGAGCTTTACTCCTGATTGATTCAGCCATGCTCAATCCCTCTTAAGAGCACAAACTACAAATGCTTACTATACCTATGATCTTGCCACTCCAAATCATTTTGGGAATTGATTTCCCAGTATAAGTCAAGCTGGGGATTTATACAATGTCATTGTAGCTCCTTCAGTCCTGGGTGGTGGATGAGCGGAGCCAGAAGCAGAAAATTCTGTGTCCTGGAAGGACCAGCAAGTGGAGTATAGAGATTGCGCTGTAACCCGCTTCACTCTTGTCTGACTACGACTCTGAGCCTGTCAGGTCTCATTACCTAATTGGAAATGAGATGCATCTGGTCTGCGTTTCTGCCAACACGACACAAACGGCCCAGGACTCATCTTAACACACCTGACCATCTGAGTATGTTGCAGTGATTGAAGGTGATGGACAATCTCCTTTGTAATAAAAGTGAGTTAAGATCATATAGAACTTCAACAAATAACCAACGTTCAATATTGTGCAATCGTCATAACAGTTCTAAATATAATCTTTATTCATTTTTTGTAGACTTTCCCAAGTTAGTATTAGTATTAGTAGTAGTAGTAGTACTACTAGTAGTAGTTGCTGTTGTTGTTGTTGTAGTATTAGTACTACTAATTAGTAGTAGTAGTAGTAGTAGTAGAATATGTAGTAGTAGTAGTATTAGTAGTAGAAGTATTAGAAGATGTAGTTGAAGTAATAGTAGTAGTAGTAGTTTTTGTAGTTGTAGTTGTAGTAGTTGCCGTATTGCAAATAACAGGCAACATGAAGAAAGCATCCCTAATCATAATGGAAGAATGTATTTGGAACCCCCAATGTGTAATATAAAACATTTAATTAATCAAATGATCTCTTATTCAAGAGTACTGAATATAACACTCTTTGATTACAACAGATCTGTAACAGATGTCAACAGTACAAATAACAGGGCTTCGTCTTCATCTGTTCTTTCCATTGGATGGTGATTATAAAGCCATTAGTTAGAGCAACAGTAGTTCTGCTGAAATACTGCAGCTGTCTAGAGAGGCAATTTCTTATACAGCTTTTTTCTCCTGATTAAAATGTGAAACATGTAAACAAAAAGAAAACTCAAGAGAATTTTTTGCTATCATAGGCTAATAGATATCATTTCCTTGAGACCATTTTTGTGATATCAAAATATCAAGAAGTTGTTTTATTGATATGGTTAACCGGCTTGTGGATGCAAACTGGGAAAAGTCTAGTGAGCTAACATTAATGCTGCATTCAGTTTTACTCAGAAGTGAACTCAGAATAATGTCATTTTCAAGCTCAAAACATTTGAGCTGCAAAGTGGGGGGAAAATGACACCTCCATGAACTTGTGTGATAGTTAGCAAGCTAGCCAGCTGAAATTACTGATCATAAGTTTGTAATGTAAATATTTTCTCAAAACAGAGAACTGTGTGGTCAATGTTATCAGTTTAACCAACTAATGTATCTACTGTACAGTACTGTGCAAACGTTTTAGGCACCCTATTTTGTACTTTTTTAGTACAAACTTTGTTGTAGATTTTTTTATTTTATAACTTCTACATTATCAAGTCAGTACAAAACACATTTTAGATTCCCAAACATTAGTTTTCTAACACAAAATGAAATGTTACAGGAAAATGTTTTTATGTCATTAATTAAAGCAACATATTACATAAGAGACCACTTTTCAGACAAAAAACACAATGAAGGCTGCTGGGTTTTGCTGCAAAAATAAGAAGCAAGTGCGAAAGTCAAAGTCTCCAGAAGAACTGTGGCTGGTTCTGCAAGATGCTCAATAAAACTTACCAGTTAATTTCCTATAAAACTGCACAAATTGTACCGGAGACTACTATTTTAATTTTAATTTTTTTGTCACAACAAATATTGACTTTGTTTCATTTACTACTGTTTACTGCTCTTTACGGTATCTTTTTTGAAATGTTGAAACATTTAATTTCATTATTTTCAAGGCAACTTTGCATTTCTTTGCATGTGCGTAAAACTTTTGCACAGTACTGTATGTTGAATGATCTAAAGTGAATACTGTTATAAAATCATTTACTGTTGACGGTGTGAGCAGCCATGTTGACTTGGTGTCATATGCTGAACTCAGGGTTTAAGGAAACCTTCCTGACTTTCAAGAATTCCAAGTTGTGAGAACATTTTCTTTATTTTTTCCTAGTCACGGATCAGAAATTCAGAGTTATTAGCATGGCTTTATGCATTTATGTGGTGAGCAATGAATATAATTTAGTTCATCTCAAGGAAACATGTAAAAATCATATGTCGTTTCTGAAGGGCAGTACTAAATGAAAAAAATAAGATCTTTAAACAAAATAATAACAATTTACACCAATCATCCTGTTCAAAAGTTTACATCCCTCTGGCTCTTAATGTATCACGCTGCCTTCTTGAGCATCAGTGAATGTTTGCAACATTTGTAATAGTTGTGTATGAGTCCCTCAGTTATCCTCAGTGTGAAAAGATGGATTACATTATTATTAACATTTAGCAGATCCTGCAAGGCATATATAAACTTGTGACCTCAACTGTAGGGTGAAAATTATTTATTTATTTATCTATTTTTCAATGAAAGGAAATGATATATTTACATTTTTGTCAGTGATTGACATGGTTGTCACTTCCTCGAGAGACTTGGTCCCTCCAGTGAATAACTCAATATCTCAAAGTCAGGAAATCCATAGTTTTCTGTTAGACTGGATCAAAGAAAAAGCCCCAGAAGTCCTGCAGCATGTGAGTTTTAGAGAGAGAGAAACTGCTTTGATTAGAGCACTAAATGAATTTCAGCGCTGATTAGATTTGAGCAAGCCTCTCACAGAAAGAATCAATTGCATTTGCATGTACAAGACATCTGTTCTGGCAATGCAATGATCCTATTCATTAAGCAATCAGTAGATCATTATACAGATGGACAGTACACGCAACATTTCTGTAAGGAATGCTCAGTTAAAAATAGCCACCACTGCTTCTGCATATTTGTGCCCATGAACTATTTTTAACATCACACTCTTCTGGTAGCAAGCTAATTTTCTAATACTTTTCTGTAATACTTGTAATACTTTAATTAATATTGCTAAGACATTATTTGCTTGTGTGTTTTTTTGTTTGTTTGTTTGTTTTTTTAATCTCCTACACAGTTTGAAGATGTCTGATAAGGTTACAAAAATTGTTTTTATAAAATTTGGGGTGACATTTCTATAAGAAATGTCTATAAGAAATGTCAGGTAAGAAAGGTAGGTTAAAATATACAAATTTTGCCATGTAATTTAAAAAAATATATTTTTTAGCCTTAAGAAAAATGTCCGAAGTCAGAATTGTGTAATTTTGCATATGACTTCATGTCAACCTGGCTGCTCACACCATCAACAGTAAATGATTTTATAGTAATATTTACTTTAGATCAATCATCATAGGCACATTACTTGGTTAAATTTATAACACTGACCATATGCAAATTGAAAATCTAACAAATGTCCATCCACTTCTCTGGTTAACTGGCCTTCATTTCCATATTTATTATATTATAATATAATTGGCTGTAATAATTTATGATGTAATAACAACTGCCTGTTTAATACTAACTCAAATTTTCCTATCGTGTCTGAAGATGCTTGATAGAATTAAAAAAATTGTTTTTATCAAATTTGGGGTGAAATTTTTATGTCAGTTTTACTAATGAAATTGTGCTAGGCTATATTACATTATTAGCAGCATAATTTCTCATTGCCTCTTGAATGGTAGCCTACTGATATCTGTCCTAAAACCTTTAATAGCATTTATCTGACTCCCTTTGTAGTCTATCTCCTTTAAATATAGCTAGTAATAGGTTAAAATCTAATAATTTCTGTCATGTCTTATTGTTTTAAATATTTTTAACTGTAAGAAATCCTGTCAAGTTTGATGATGTTAGCTAGTTGGATAGAATAGAATTTTATAAAATACTTTTATTGTCATCCAACGAGTACAATGATATTACAACTAGGCCTACTGTGTGTATGTAATAGATTATTGTATGTATGTAATAGAAATAATAGAATACTGTTTGTGGATAGTTACAGGTCATAGTGAAATGGCTAAGTCTGATCAATTCATTTTGTAATCAGATATCGGTTCTCAAAATGTCTGTGATGCTCCAGCACTGTCACATCAAAACCATTTTAAACGGTTAAATAAAAAATAATAAAAAGAAATTTAGTCAACAGTATGGAAGCAAGTGAATAAATCAGCAATTCCAATGTTAGCATGGCAGTCCCTCCAGGATTTCTCGATTTTGCGATTGCATAAATTAACACAAAATCAAGCAAACTCCGCAACATTCAGAAGAACTTGCAACTTTTCAAAATTACCTCAGATTTTCAACAGATTTGGGCCAAGACGTGTCATGTGACATCATCACAACGCACAATCGGCCATCTTCGTTTTACGTGCCTCTAACATGAGTACAGCCAGAAGGTCTCATTTACCAACAAACCTCACCGCAAAAGACAGTGCAAAACAATTTCATGCAATTTTGCCAATTCAAGTTTTCGGCAAAAAAGCACACACACCTCAAGTTGCATTGCAAATTTTGAAAAAAGCCGCAACACACAGAGTGAAGAGATGACAATGAGGTTCAGGTTTAAATGCTGAGAGTGACTTTTACCTCAGGTGATTAGACAGATGTGGCTGATAATCAAAGTGAGAACTCGTTTTTCTTGTAATTCTTTAAAATGTATTTTGATGTGTAGATTAGGTTATAAATCTAGAGGTAACCAGGGAGTCTTTCAAGGGAATTGGAAAGTTTTAATTGCCTCTCTTTTCACTTTTGGTAGTAACCAGAATTAAAATGTTATAACTTAGTTACATTCAAAAAGTAAACATATTTCAGATCAGAAAATATTAAAAATTGATCATGTGAATAGTTTCCCAGGCCTTCATTCACATTCACTTTTACAATGTTTATTTTTTTATTTTTTATTTTCACTTTTACACTGTTGTTGTGTGGGTATCTCAGCGTCTGCGATGCACGCGGTAGCCATGGGAACTACAACGTGATTGGCCTTCTTTCAGTCGCGAGACTTATAGAGAAAACCATACTGCCATCCTAAATAGTACGTGAAAGTAGTACGTGACGACAGGTTTCCTTAGTTACCATATGCTTGCATAGCGTACTCCTTTTGCCATACTAGGTAGTACAGAAGTGCTCTCTCTCTCTCTCTCTCTCTCTCTCTCATCCTCCCCACAGCGCTTCACTTTGCGCATGTACGGCTCTCACTCCACATTACATCCACACCAAGATGGCGTTAACGCGGCTGGCTTGTCTTCTGGCTCTCCTCACCATACAATGTGAGTAATGTTTTTTTTTTACAGGCTTCTTTTTCACAGAAGTGTTTGTGGAAATTGTTGCAAGTTGTTTTTGTTTCTGGTCATTTTTTTTCCCACTCAGATACACGGAAAGCATAAAGTAGTCGACATGTTTGAGAAGCGGCTGGTACTCTTAAGCCAACTAAAATGCAGAATAAAGCCGAGCAGCTAGAGCTCTGTGTGAAAATACAGACAGAACGTTTGAACTAGGAAGAATGAAGTGAATAAAAGTAGCTCAGGCTAATGTTTGACTTCAACCTGTGTTTTTTTTTGTTTTGTTTTGTTTTCTAACTTGTGTTCGGCATCGTTGGTCGGACTCGCTCAGATTTGCTTTTCGAAGACAAAAAAAAATCCTGTTTTCTTTTTGTTTATCTTGTTTGTTTGGCAGTTATATAGATGTACATTCATTTTGGCGAAGCATTGTGTTTGCGTAGGTTGAAAGTCTACTTCTCGCTCGAAATTTGTTCCAGTCCTCAAGTAATCTCTGCTTTAAAAGTTTTAACACCCCAGTCAGAGAAACCGGCATCTAAATCCGTGTCAGATCTGCTTGTTTCAGTGTAACACACATTAGTTAGCTGTTTTCCAGAACGTTCGAATTGAGCGCGTGAGGAAAAGTCTTTAACGGTTTACTGATGCGGAATAACGGTTTTGTCTGATGGTGGCTGTACAGGCGAGTCTGAACCTCTCTCAGTCGGACATGTATTAGGCTAGGAATGTCACTTTTTCCAGTTTAACTTTTCATTTCAGGGATATATTACCGTTTTCGCTCGTTTTTCCAGTCAGTGCGACTTTTCCGAGATTAGAAGAGCATGTTCTTGACGGATATTTTCTCTCGTTAATGCCAGTTTCAGGAAACGGCACATAAGTTATCTTGTCTTATCTGGTTCTTATCTTATGACCAGATAGTGGTGAACTCTTACCTTCACATGTTAATTCACTCTCAGAAAAAGGGTAATATTCTGAAGAAGGGTATATACTTTACCATTCCTTGTCCCTCTATTTTGCTTTCATGATCATATAGGCTACACAGGGGATAATATGTGCCTTAAATAAGGAATACAGTTTATAATAAATCAGTATGAAACTGCATTAGTTCATCACTGTCAACCTGTTTGACATGTTATGTTGGTTTATATACCCCTCCCAGTGTAACCCTTGACCGAAAATGTATTATCTTTTTTTTTTTTCTTTTTTTTTTTACAGGAAAAAAGAACAAACTCCCTAAAATCACAAGACTTTAGGCTATTAGTCAATACACATTTCCCAATTTATTTGTCACTGGATTAGTGTGAGTAATAAACTGGGATCTCTGTGTATACGTATATTCATATGTGTAACAAAGACACAAAAGTGTTTTCAGTCTAGAAAATAAATAAATGAACTAATATTCTCAATAATATGCTAGAGATTTATTTGTTCCTTTATTGTGAGTTGATGTTTTAAACATTGGATGTGACTTGAGTTTTGCACTTTAGAAATGATCCTAACCTTAATGAGACAACGGAGAAGAGAACAAGTGAATATTCATGCGTATTGTAAAATAATTTATACATAAATTTGTAGCCTGTAGACACAAAAACTTTTATTGAGCTATGTTATTAGGTAAGCCATTTCACGTTTTATACAGCTCTATAAATTTGTTATAACTAGTATAATCAGTTGTGTCAGTCCGTACAGGATTTCTCAGGGGTTTTTTTTGTTGTTGTAATTTTGCTGTGGGTTTTAAAAAAAAAAATTTATTTGCATTCAATTTGTGGAGTTTTTCGTGCTTTTTTGCGGAAAACTACTTGAATTGGCAAAATTGCAGTTGCATGAAATTGTTTTGCATGGTCTTTCACAGTGATATGTTCGAATCGAAGAGGGCTTTAGCTGAATGCATGGCGTGATGATGTCACAGGACGTCTTGGCAGAAATCTGCAGTAATTGTGAAAAATTGCAAGCTCCTCCAAATATTGCGCAGTTTGCTTGATTTTGCATTACTTTCTACGATCGTAAAATCGCGAAATCCTGGAGGGAGTGATATTTGAATTTGTTTGTTTAGGGTGTAAACAAAGCCTTTTATGTTGTAATTTAGTGATTGGTTGCTTGCTTGTGTGCTTGATTGATTGATTAAGAGCCACTTGCTGGTAGAGCTTTTAGTGCTATGAAGTGAAGGGAGTAAGTAGACTTGGAGGAAGTGCTCACTCTCTGATCACTCGAGCGTGAAGACTGGCTTAAATCACCCAACATATAATTAGCCTTACTGTAAATCTGTGTCTTTTATCTTGTTTTCAGGGTCTTTCTCTAGCTGCTTTTTTAATCCAAATAATTAAAGTTTTGCCCCTACTGTGACTTAAAAAGAAAATAAAAATTCGTATGCTGCAAAGTGTGGTTATTCACTTAGAGCCAGAAAAATATGCCCAATCCACATCCTCCCAAATCCATAGATCATATCAGTTCTAAAAAAAAAAAAAATTCTGTAATATTTTAATCAGGGTGATGCTTGTAAGTCATCTCAGAACCAAACGTTCAGACAAAAAGGCTGAGATTCAGAGCACTTTTTTATCGTCTGCATGTTTGAAAGCCATGTCTCTAGGAAGAGCAGCGGTGCTCTGGAAATTATCTGGTGTTCCATGCCAAATTCAAGCAATGCCAGGATTCGCTGGAGTTGGACAATTGTAACGTAATGAAACAGTTTCAGCTTAGTCTAAACATTAACATTACTCTCTGTCATTTAAGATGAAACGCAAGTGAAAGTGAGAGATGACCATTTTCTTCAAAGACATATGAGTATTAAACATTGGAAAAAAATGTGAGAGGCTAATTCAGACATGTGACATCTGTACAGTTATTATACCAATATTCTGAATTGAATTTAATTGACTTCAAAATGAATTCTTTTTAATATACATTGAAATACATTTTGAAACATCATTTTGTTCATGAATATTTAACTTTTAAACATTTTCCTGTTTTCTGTGGAAGGTCATGTGAGTAGATATGCAAACGGTCTCACTTGTGCAGTAAATCGGACACTATGCAAGTCATTATGAGTTCAAATATTACATCCAAAAAGTGGAATTGTTCTTTTAAGTTTCCTCACTTGACAGTGTAAGTGTCAGGAAACATGTCATATAAGAGTCACAGGTTGGTTGTGTTGAATTATTTTAATAAGGTTCATAATTTGGTAATAAATCAGCAGTTAGAGAAAAGAGAAAGTGTTGAAAGCATTTCCCCAAGAGGTGCCGTGTGTCAGCTGCTTTCCCTCCCACGGTTTCAGAGCAAATGTGCTTCAGGGCTGTGTGAAAAGCTTGCTCGTCCTCCTGGATTACTCCATCGCCTGCCTACAGGCTCTGATTTTAGTAAGTGGTAGAGATGAATGAATGTCATGCGTGAAACGTCTCCCCTCACATCACTGTCTGTTAGAATCTTTTGACGTTGTTTTTCAGCGCTACTGTTTTGATGTGAGAAAAGGCACGCATGTCTCCACAGCAGGACACTTTTTAAAAAGTCGAAAGCCAGCAAACTCGTAGCAGAACAATGAGATCTAGTATAGATCATACGAAAGGCAGGTATGAGGAAATTCCTGTCATGCCATCCCAATAGTTTAGAGGAACTTCCCAGACACGGGGCACCAAAGTAATCCACATGGGTACCACAACAGTCAGGGCGTGATGAAATGTGCTGAGTCTAGGAGCAACAGGAGACCAGCGCGTCTGGTGGCTCATCCGCAGCGTAATGGCCTGAAACAGCTGAGCGCCTATGGGCTGGAGTGGCTGGAGGATGGCACTCACACGGAGGTCAGAGAAATATCCGAGGCAGCTCACCACACCACACACACTCAGCTTTAGGAACAAATGTGGAATGTGGTCTCACAAGATCACAGACAAATGGAAACCTACAAATATGCACAGGATCAAAAACACTGCACTGAGAGTATTATACTGGCTTTTCTGTGCCAGGAAAAGATAAGAAGGTGTAGATTAAAGGGAGAAACTCATCATTTATATAGAAAGCATAAATATATTAGATTAAATATTAAATTATATTATAGTCCAGAGAGGCCATTATTATGAAATTAATAGGTAAAATTTCTCTTATTTATTTCCCCTGTTATCTGAAAAAAAAAAAGTTTTATTTTGGCACAGCAGTGAATTACTTCTTGTCTGTAAGTATCCATTTAAAATGTGGCTGTATTTTGAGAAGACCGGAAATCACACTGTGTGCACAAGTGTGTGCTATTCTGGGTGGAAATAAGCCAATTCATTTTAACCTGAAGATATCACAAACAAGATCATGGCTGCTGTAGTGAATCTGTTGATCTAAAAAAAAAAAAAAAAGTTGCAATAAATTTGTCCAAGTTAACAGCCGCCATGTAGAAAGACAGTATCGAGTTTTTGCTAAGTAAGAAAGCTGTGACTGATGAGTTCCTAAATTAAAGCAAAAATTACAAATCTACACCACATGGCCAAAAGTTTTTGGAAACCTGATTATCACACCCATCTGTGCTTTTTGAACGTAGCAACCAGCACACTGGAGTTTAATGAATTTATGATTTGTCTATGCTTGACGCTTGATACTGCTAAAATGAATATGGTTGAGTAAACAGGTCTGGATATATATATTGGTTACTTTTCTTCTGTGTTTCTTTTATCTTCTATTTTCCTGAAACTCCTCTGGCATGAATGAAAACTGCCCTAGATATAGTGATATACTGGTGAAGAGAGGAAGATGTGGCAACTGTCAAATGATTGCCTCATAACTAGAACAGTTGTTAAAAAAATCCATTAAATTCTCAGACATTCACCTAGTTGTGGAATAAATCATCAAGAAACCATGCCAGCTATTTAATATGAACTAGGGCAGAAAACAATAATGCCCAGCTCTCTGGATTTTTGTAGGAGAACTGCAATTTGGTACATATTTTAAAGTAGAATTTATCCTAGCTAGAGACATAAAAGGCTTCTCTCTGAAGTGATCCTCTTTTCATTTCTGTATTTCTTCTATTATTTTCACTTGGTATGCAGGGGCAGATGGAGCGGAAAGCTTAGAACGTACACATTCATGCTTTAGGAATTCCAAACATGCGCTTTGCCCAAATGTCAATAAGATGTCCATGTGTAGATGGCCATTGATCAAAATAGGGTCTGACTGCTGCACTGAAATTACTAATGCATTTTCAAAACAAGTGCAGCTCGGCTCTTACTGTCAGAACAACACGCATTATTCCTTCCCCCTCCCTTTCTATGTCTGTTGAGTATTTTTCAGCACCACATTGGACAGTTATTCTGATTGCTGTCCCAACACTGGCACTGAGTTTTAGGTGATATTGTTTTAACTGAGTTGTTAATTAGATTAAGTTTATTTATGTTGGTGAAGTTGTTTTTTTGTCCAGGTTTTTGAGGTTCTGCTCACAAGTTCACACTGAGGTGAAAGTGCCAGTGCAGCATTCCTAGAGTGTGTGCAGCCTTGCCAGCGGCCTCTCACACACACCACCACACACACATCAGTAAGTCCACAGCCTCTTTCGTTCAGCAGGACTCTGTAAGTTCACACAGGGATTTTTAATTACAGATCAGCCTGTGTTACAGTGGAACTGTATCAGGTACACACATTTTTATTTAGAGAGCAGAGATAACGGTATATTTTCCTCTTTTTTTCACTGAATCATAGCCAGGCGATTGTGCTGGATTCAGCCATGTATTTACAGTCTATACTGAAAGGTAATTATTGTTTCTAAAAATAGGACAGATCATCTGACCACCCCTGACATCAGAACACTGCTTTAGCCGTCCGCAGCTCAGAGCTTTAATATGAAACAGAATTTGATTGAAATTGTAGTAATAACCTGAATGCATTACATTTCATGGGATGTCAAAGAGAAATAAAATGATATGAGAATATGAGACTCATCGGGCCCTTCAGTCATACAGTTAGTAATATCAGGAGCATCAGCGCTGCAGCTTTCCTCCCTGAAGAGACGTCTGGCATTTTTCTTTTCTGCTGTATGTCCTATAACAAGTCACCAGTACACAAAATGGAAAAAAAAAAGCCCAAAACAAAATAGACTCATGTTCATGAGCTGCCAACGTGTTCTGTTGTACTAATTTAAGAGCACTGTGTCGTGAACTGAAAAATGTAAATCCATTAATCAGTGATAGTTTCACACACAGGGAAAGAGGGGTTGGAGTTTTTAGAAGTGTTGTGTCTTAGAGAAGTACGGTGAAGTGTTTCCAGAGCTAGAAATCCGTGACTTATCTTGTCAAAGCTGGCAGACTGGCGAAGGGGGTGTTAGAGTTGTTTTTATACTCTGTACATTGATCAAACAAATGGAAAAATGACAATGGCTTTTGAGTTAAACATTATTTGAATCAACCAAGGACCCCACAAACATTCTCTGTAATTCTGTTGTTCTACAGAATTTCAACAGAACTTAAATATTTGCTGGGTTGGTAATTCGGGAATTGGTAGGATGTTTGGAGCAAAAAAAAAATAATAATAAATGGACTCAAATGTTTGATGATCCAGCTACATAACTGGAGCTTTTCAGATGGATTCTGTTTATCATATAAAGACTAATATTCAGCTACATCTCATGGTGATGCTAGTGTTACAGATGACAGCAGTCTTACTTAACAGCACAGACATAGGACAGGACAGATCGACTACTGTCAATGGGGGCAAAAATTGTTTTGCCATGCTGACACAGAATTTGAATAAGGTGGTCACTTGGCTCTAAATTCTCTACAAAAACCTTGTATCAGCCCGCAACGCAACTTAATAATAAAAATAATGCTTTATCATGTTTATGACTTTTAACATTATGTGTTTCAAACATTCAGAGGCATTCCAACATTCATATAATATACTGTATTTTCTAGTTTAAATCTCAATAAGTAAATTCTAACACAAAGCACACTGAAGCCAGTTGAGGGACTAATGATGTCTGTGTACATATATATTTAGTTTCCATAGGCTTACACGATTATACCTTACCTAATATAGTGCCTTTCTCTCTGTGATTAGACTCTTCACTGCCTGAGAGATAAGTGGTTGATAAGTCAACAGAAACTGAGCAACCAGAGAACCTTATTTTCATCCTTGACGCAATCAGTCACTCCTCCATGAAGGCGAAATCCACATTAGCACCAGATTTACTGCGTGTATTTAACCGACTGGTCAGATTGCACCAACAGATTGTAACGACCATCTGGCATGTCTGCGATAAAGCTAACACTTCTTATTTGTATCACTTTGACGAAAAATGAAGACGACTTTGGAAACAGAATGTAAAAATGCTTAAAGTGAATTCTGTCCTGTGACTTTGTTTTTCTTTATCAGTGACCAGAAAATTTAAAATAAGGCCACAACAAATGCTGCATCAATAGACAGGTTTCTTGAAATATCCTTAGCAGAGGAGGATAGCATTTAGTCTTGTGTAAAAATGGAGACAGGGTTCAGTCTGTGCTGTGTCTCAGCTTTGTTACAGTATGTACTCAGCACCGTTGCTAGTCATGAGACTGCATATGCTTAGGTCAGTAAGTGCTTTAGATACTTGTCAGAATGCTTGACATTAGTGGGGTGCTTGTTATCCACTGACCCTGAAATATATGTACATGTACAACACTTACAGCTTGCTTCCTATATTTCACTTGTGGAGACTGGAGGATGAAGGACACTGTTAGCTAGTCACAAAATACAAGGTATTTAAGAGCTGGACACTAACATATAAAAGGCCTATCCAATTTTTGAGCTACATTCTTGTGTATATTGATATTGTGTATATTGTGTGTATTTTTTATAACAATCTTTCAGTGTTTGAAATGTCTTATTTTTGTGGGATATTAAATAAAAGTGTTATTAATCTCAGGTTTTTTTTTAATGAAACACAACTGTTTTACTGGTTGAGTACATATCATGCTTCATATTGTGTATCATAGAAATTCAAGTCTTCAAGTATCGTGATATGATATTTTTGTCAGATTTTTGTTATATCGACCACCCCTAATGGGGCGTGCTGAGGAAAATAATCAACAACGAGGTGGTGTGATGTGGCCCAATACAAAGCAGGGCTACTGTTACCACTCTGATGTTTTCCGTTAATAGCATGTCCTGAAATATCTTATTCTTCTTGTATCGCAACAGTTTGCCACCAATTACAATTTATGTATGAAATGACAATACATCATACCATTTATCCATTTATAGTTGCATTTATTGTTGTCGAATATTTGAGAAACAAGTTAGTTCCTGTTATCACTTATGTTATAGCAGCTATAAACGGTTGTTCCCTAATTACCCTTTCTTTTTTCTCTCTTGATAAAAAAATTGCATCTTGTGATATTACCAAGAAAATGCAAAGCTCTCCATCCTGAAGACTTTACCGTGTCAGAAAATATGCCAATCAAAACTTTCCTTCTGACCAGTCAGAACCAAGAATTCAACAGTGCTGTGGTATAAATGTATTTGTGTAATAATATATTTTATTATTAATAATTATTAATAATTTAATAATCATTGTGTAATAATAATAGTGGCACCCTTATGTGTGACATGGGGGTGGGAACCATCAGTGGAAATCCACCATCATCTACAAAGTTCACAGTGACTTTTTACAAATTAATAATCTCTAATTAAAG
Source organism: Cranoglanis bouderius (assembly GCA_023630585.1). Taxonomy (NCBI): domain Eukaryota; kingdom Metazoa; phylum Chordata; class Actinopteri; order Siluriformes; family Cranoglanididae; genus Cranoglanis; species Cranoglanis bouderius. Next base: position 19,970,246 of record CM042541.1, read on the forward strand.
TATAATAATTAATTTTACTTTAAAAGTCCTTAGTTTTTAATATGCAGAAATATATTTGGGAGAGGACACAATTATTTTTCCCGGCAAAAGAATTGTGATATAATCACAGGAATCTGTGCATGTTGGACATGAGGCAGGAAAAGCTGAAGTTAAAGGCCATCTAGTTAATCTGGTTAAACTTAAACAATACGATTGATATCCCCGTAAGGCGATTCCAGCAAGCTTGGTGTATCGGTGAGGGAAGTCCGCGTTGAAAGAACAGAGCCATCTGAATATTCATCAACGGTGTGCCTAGTGTTCTTTCTTTAAGCAGATACACTCTGGAGTGAGCTAATGTCTGGACAATACTGTAACCTTAGACCTGTAGGTGAGATGCATTCTGGCCTGAAGCTTCTGTACATCACAGATTTTCTGTTATCTGCATGTTGTACATGTTTGCTAGCATGCCCTAAAGTAACCGCATTATTTCTAGTGCTCGGCTCAGAGTCATCGGGTTAAGGAAGTTTATGGAATGGATGTTATCAGGCTTTACAGTTAACCTTAAAAGGGGTTATTAAGAACAACAGTTTTCAGGGTTTCCTGTAGGAAGTGGCTTGGGTATTTTTTTGTTTTTTAAAAAAACAAAAAATCAAAAGATTTGACCAAACCAGAGAAATTCATGCAACATGCATTGAAGTCTGCCAGATGACTAAATGTAAAAGCAAATGAGTTACAGTTCAGAGTTTTACACAGTTTTAAGAGCCTATGTTAACAGATGGGTAAGCTGGGTACATAGATAAGACATATCTGGAGAGGAAGATATAAGAAAAAAAATAAGAGTAAAGCAAATGTAGAAGAGGTACGTAGAAATGTAGAAAAAGTAAGATTACATGACTGCAGGCAATTCCATGCAAATGTCAACTTCATAATAGAGATATAAAAGCATGAGCACAGGATAAAACACTCTGGAGTTTAACTCTGTTCAGTTTTGTTTATTCTCAGTTCATTCAACTCTTCTAGTTTCAGTTGTTTCATAACACAGCAGTGATTTCTCAGTAGTCTGAAAAGGGAATGTTTCTGAAATGTCACATCTATAATGCAAAAACACTGCATAAATGTTGTCAGATTTTCTTCGGTAAAGTATAAACTAAAATAAAAAATCCACACATGTGTACCTGTACTTTGTGTTAATTAAAGCACTCTTCATACACAGTATACACATTATATAAAGATTTTATAAGCCACAGCTTTTGTTGGGAATGTGTAAACTGTAAAATCCTTAACACTATGAAATTTCTGTTATTAATATGCAAATTAAAATTTTACTTGTTACTTGATTACAGCTATAGAGAACTTCATTAGTTTGAATGCTTGTTCTATCTGTAATTTGAATGTTTCTGATTCTGTTAGATCAGTTAGTGTATAAGAGCCACTTTCCTATATAAAAAAAATACACATATCAGTTTTTTAATTGAGTGTCTGGTGTATGTTTAAATGCTTTAACAAAGCAAGTAGAATCACTACACATATAAAGAAGGATTGGATAGCCTCTGAAAATCATCTGGAAAATAGTCATTCTTCTGCAAGTGTCTTATCATGCACCACAAATGTAGGATTTGCCACATTTGTGACGTTAAGACACAGGACTGCACAGGCGAGAGTTCGCCCTCGGCGCCCCGCCTTAGACATGCAACTTACATTCTGCACTTATTGCTCAGTGGATGTTACAAGAACAAGAACACAGATGTGTAGCTCGTGAAATATTCACAACAGGAAACACTGGAGAGAGAATAGAACTGAGAAATAATTCATGGAGAAAATAGAGAACAATGGAAGACTGCACATGAACAATGGCTTTTAGCGCTGTCCTAAAGAGGGGAAGTACACTATGTCAAAAAATATATCGTGATACGTAAAGCAGGGCTTGACATTAAGCGTTGTCCTTCGGACAAGGAAATTTGTCATTCACTTGTCCAAATAAAAAAGTTGCTTGCCCTTACTTAGTAACTTAGTACTTAGTACTTAGTTACTTGAGAAAAAAGGACATTTATTTTTCACATCAGTTGTGGTGTAAATATAATTATTTAGAAACAATATACTCTCATCAGTGTTCTCTCAGCTCATAACACCTTACTTGAGTCATTCAACTTCAAACCGCACCACACCAAACAGTGTGATGGTAGCTGGCAACAGCACTGTTGCGGTCATTAAAAGAAGCAAACGCATAAACTTAATTTTTCAAATCATGTTCGCCTTCATGTTGTGCTGGTGGCGTTTGCTTCTGTCCTGGGACAGAAGTGTGTCATGCCTGAAGGTATGTCCGCTTGACTAATGAACATGAGCTGTAATAGAGGAATACTTCTCACTTCCTTAAAATCACAATTTAAAAATATTTTTCTAGTTGTTTAACAAGTTGCTTTAAATTCACAGTATATGCTAAAGCAGCATGTCAAATTTTTTGTTTCTATGTTGTCTAGAATTACGAAAGACAACTCAATACTACATATACAATTAACTCAATTCTCTGCAGCAGTAAAAGTAAACTTACACTGGGTAGCGATGTAGCTAGCTACAGTGTTTACGGTAACATTACAGCAAGTGTACGGCGCTGTGAACATGACCTGTCAAATTTATCTCTCCAGGTAGGGATAAATTTCCTCTCCCTCTTATTTTCATAACCTGTGTTAGATTCCGTGGTCCTCTTTTTTTAGTTCGATTACCTTAGCAGTTAGCACTTAGTTGGGTTGCGGAGACTTGAGAAACAATGCTTTTTAGAAAATGAATAATTCAGGGCAGTAAGAGTAATTCATCTTGTCACTCTGTCGTTGATTATTTCTGGGAAAATTTTATATATAATTGTGTTCTGTGGTAAAGACCTGCCATGATAAAAGTGTATCCAAATATTTGTCTGTTTCAAATACAATTTTTTCCTTAAAGGGGAAGATGTTTGTCTACAGCTCTACTTTGAACTAGAACCTTCATCATATGTTGTTTGCATATTAATTGAGTCTTCACTTTGAATTTATGTTTTTGAGTAGACTAGCCCTTCCAAACTGCCCTGAGCACTTTGTGCGATGAATTACTGTACACACAGTGAGGTCATTCATGTGTAACTGGCCAAGCTTTATTTCAGATCACCAACACTTAGTATCATCCCATTTTACGTTTGTCTGGAGGGGGAATATTCTCACTAGTTAGAGTCTCTGTGTGCTGGAATGACAAGCTACAAGCCCCAGACATGCAGAAACATGTTGTACTTATGTAGGTTAAATAAAAAAACAAAACAAATGAATGCTGGGATCATTTTGGGTGGTCGCAGAAGCAGAGAGGCATCATTTGGCTTGCACTTATCTTGGGTGGAGTTAATTACCATGTGCCATTAAAATGATTAAAAATTGGACTGAATTGGTATTACTGGGCTGGGGAATACCACTGACTTCCTTCTAGTTAGTTTACATTTTGTTCTCCTTGACTGGCAAACAGACAAGATACTGCATCAGGAAATCTGTTGCGTTATCATGTAAGACATTATTATGATATAGTTACTTGGAAAAAATTCGTTAGAATTTGAACAGTTCACACGGAAAACAGATTTGCAGTTTTTTAATGCGTACAAGTCAAATAGAGAGAATAATCCCCTGTTGTTGTAGGTTAAATGTGCAGGATTATCATGTTAGGCCTCAATATAGCAATGACAAAAGGGATTAAAGTAGTTCCTTAGTGTTGGTCAAGCTCCAGATCTGAACATCATTCTTTTCTATTTTTCAATTGTGGAAGTGATTGATTCTGGGCATAAAAACATCAGATGTATCTGTAAAATGCTGTGGAAATCAGTGCAGCTTCCCAGGCACAGATACAACACTGGGAAATGTTACAATAAATTATTTGGGCAAGATTTTTCAGCATTCAAATGTCACTTTTGCTTAGAGACAGAATATAAAATGAAGTGGCACCTGAAAGGCAGCAAAATAGCTTACGCCGTGTACCTTTGGCTTTATGGCTTTATGAATCCCTGATTATGAAGCTAAGCAATCATTTGATTAATCATGAAATGAACATGTTAATGGGAAAGAGGCTCAACGTTAAAGACTAAAGAATGCTGCTTTTGCTTGGCATGTCCCCCACCACAGGTTGCTCCGCTTCCCCCCACCCCAGCCCTGTGGAATGTCCACATTTGTTTTAGATGCCCGCAGGACCGATGGCATCAACCTCTCAGCATCTTAGTCAACTAAGAAAATGCGCCAAGCATTTCCAATACGACAGGGGATCCTCCCGAGCAGGTGATGGAGGGCTTCCTCTTCCCCCACTACCCCACATAACTCCTCACCTGTTTCACAACATTCTCTATCAGGCCTCTCATACTGCCCACGCTAACTATTCCAGCCTGCAGTCTGCATTTGTGAACGTGTTTTTAAGCTTGACTCACACCTTTTACAGTGCTTTGGATTATTTTTAAAATGTTTGAAAAAAATAAATGTGTTCACTTCATGATGTTTTCTTTGCGAACACTTCAAACGAACACTCAACACCTGTTTGTTATTTAGAAGTACATGGACTTGACATGGGCTATGACCTATACTGCAGTGATCATGACTATGCTGTACTCCCTTTCACAGTAAGATCTGCCACTGTATAGTGGTCAAAAGTGACCATCATTTAACCAAAACCCAATTTAATGTCATTTTATTAAAGCAGAAGCTGCTGTCCATTAGGAAAACAAATACAAATAAATGACCTATAGGGTGTTACAGAGTAGTAATAAAAACTAAAACTACACCATAGAGCTTATTTATTGCATCACTTCTAGATGTTTTATTTAATTTAAGTCACTAGTGTACTAAATACTAAATGTAAATATACTAAGTGTAATGTTTTGTACTTAGACTTTCAGTACTTTCATCATGTGATTGAACCGAGTGTGGCGGTTGTGGTCGCAATATTTGGGACCGACTTTCTGGCTTGTAGGACATTTCCATGGAATTGTAGTTTTGCTTGTACTTCGGAAGACAATAAATGATTCCACTTAAACTCGCAGAAAACATACCACATTTTTGTTTTCATTATATATTTATCATATACACAACCCCTTTACCTATTCTGAAGGGCCTCAAGGAATCTAAGAGCACAGAAACCTATGACTCCATAACGTAACTAGCTAGCTGACATACATGACAGGGCGGATCTGCTACACTGTTTGTTCGTAGTGAAGTGTATTAGTGCAGTCACTTATCAGTATAAATGAAAATCAACCCTTTTTAATGAAACACAGACTCAGTAACATCAGTGCAGCGAGCAAAGTGTCCATCAGTTGGTGTCTTTGAAAACGATCATCTTAACGGGCCCTTTGAAGTAATACTACAATGCACATTCCTTAGAAATGGGAAGTTGGAACTTGGAATTATGTTATTTTTGACCTCTGTGCATTTGAGCCGTGAAGTGGGGGAAACCATGGACACCTCCATGTCCAACTTTTGTTAGCAACGAGTTAACTGTGATGTATGTTTTTCTAGCCAAGACATAGACACTGGTCAGCAGCAGAAAGTAAAAGTTGCCACAGTTCAGGTAAGCCAGTCTCACCCTGATGTGTAGATCATGCTGGTGAAAGCAGGGGGGAAGCAGGTCACTGTTTGGGCTCTGACCTTTCACCTTAGTTCAAGCACTGAATCACCTGTTGCTCTGTGTGTCACCAGCTTTGACTCATACTTTACTCAGCTATGAATACACCGAGGATCAGTGAATCATCGTAAAGTCAGAATGGCTAATAGCCCACTTGTACAAAGAAAGTCACTCATACTGATTACATTTTTTTTTTTATTTAATCAAAGCCATAAACCGGAACTTTGCTGCTTGCTATTTAGGTTATAGCTCATGATTTTTTTTTTTTTTTTCCCAAAATGAACGTGTCACATAACCAGAGATTGTTTACAGCAGATTGCCTGTGCTGGTTCTGATTTACAGTTCTGAAATAAGTCACATGGAAGATATTTTATTTTGTTGCTTTAGAGACTGAGCTAAGCCTGCATGTTTCACATTTGCAAATAAAAAGAATTGCATAAACGTAGGCCTCTTTTGTTGGCTTCAGTTATAGGAAGTAATTCAGCAAAGGATTATAGTTCTTAAAGGATTCAAATCAATGCATGCTGCTATATTTACATTACAAGATCATGAAATGCAAATGCTGGCATTAAGCAGAAAGATGGAAGCTACCAAACAACATGCACATTATGTGTTAGTATTTGCCAACAGTAAATGAATAAACTCACGTTTTATTGAAATTTCAGGCATATTTTTCACAAATATAAAGTGCGATAGCTTTACTCTGTGAAGTATACCAACACATTCGGCGGTCTAACTGTTGAGGAGAGTTTCACCACACAAGACAGCTTCTATTCAGACTAGCAAACAAAAGGCAATTAACTGGAACTGCTATTGGGGACCACTGCTGCACAAAACACAAGGCGAGCTGAGGGATTTGTGCTTGGTGTGCTGTTTTAGGCCCGATAGTATCTCCGAGAGCACACTGAATGCCTCCACTCATCTTATTAGGCCGTGTTTATGAGCTTCCTGCTGTTGGCTCAGTTACAGTCCAGCGAAGACAACAGAGTTACTCAAGAATCGGAGCTGAAAGCTTTACTCTTTTATCAGTTGAGTTCAGTATTATTTACGCGAAAATAAATTTTATATTGCTTTCAAAGTGTACATGATGTTAGCGAAATGCAATTTCTGTGCAACAAAATATTCAGAGAACAGTGTTGACACTTGCATTGTGTATTTCACATTCATCCATTTCAATATAACACAATGCACCATTATACATTTAAAATATATATATTTTTAATCATGTTGTATCATGTTATTTCTAATTAACTTTAATATTGCTGATAAGTCAATTACATGTCTCATGTTCTGTACACACTGGGTATTCTGTGTATTCTGTGTGCTATTACAGTGCATTGTGGGATTTTGTCAGTGCACCGGATATTCTCTGCAAAGCAAAACTCCCAAAATAGTGCACTAGATAGCGGATAGGGGTTAGGGTGCGGTTTTGGATATACATATTCTCTTATCTCTCTCTCTCTCTCTCTCTCTCTCTCTCTCTCTCTCTCTCTCCCTCTCTCTCTCTCTCTCACGTAAGCGCTCATTAGGATAACTTCCTGTTGTGGAGTAACAAATGTGGATGATAAAATACTGATTTGTAAAAACAATGGTTTGTAAGTTAATTATCCACAGTTGTGCTGATACCTTTAATAAGTCATTGTGATTTTTTTCATACATCACCCATTTTACTGGGTGAGAAACAGGGTTACTAATTTCAGACACTGCATTCTGGGGTGTCCCATTTAAGCAGGAAGTGGAGGGAATTATAGATACAAGCCCCACTAAATCAACAGGTCTCCACCAGCCATGTGGGGCCTTTATTCAGCTGAATACATTCTGCCAGTGCTGGGGTTTGCAGGCTATTGTAAAAAAAAAAAAAAAAACGCTGATCAATCAGTAAACAATACACGGCTACTAGATCAGTCGTACATCAACCCTGCACTGCACAGTTTAGTTCTCAAATGATAATACTGGATTTATCTAATGAAGAGTTTAGAGAACTGAATAAGTTGTATTAGAGCAGAGAAAAAATTTTCTCTCTAGTAGTTAATAAGACAAAAAGTTAATAAGACAAAAAAAAAAATGCAGCTTGTTACTGAGAAACCACAAAGTGCAACACCGTCTGTCCTGAAGACTATAAAACTTCACCATATTAACAATTACACACATTTTTAATCAGTTTATGTGGGGCATCCAGCATAAGGCAAGAAATATCATATCACAATACTTGAAGTCATCTTGACAATACAGGATATACAGTAAGTATCACAATGTATTAGTTTGCTGAAGAGTTTCTAAGAAAGCTCCAACAAGGGTCATGATATGGTTCAGAAACTTTTGTCCAGCATTTATACAAACATTACGATATTTCACAAAGAAAATGACTGAAAATGAAACAATTGTTACAAAATAGTTTTTAACACTTAATCTGGTACATTTTACATTGAATACCAAAAGTTTGAAAAGCACTGACACATGACTATAATAATGATACTTGGAAAAGTGCATCATGTTGAGATGATGTTGTGATATCATAACGTCATGTTGTCTAGTCATGTTAGTCTCTTTTGTATTATTTCTTGTTTTTCTGGTCTGTATTATTTTTTGTGCAATAAGGCTTGAAATTGAATTTGCCACTAGACAACTCTAGCATTTTCATAAACCATAATTCTTCCCCAGTCTTTCAGATTCTCGAGGGTGCTTTTTGTATTGCTGAGCATCTGCCAAATAACTAAATGTAAATGAAATGAAAATTTTTAATACAGTTCCTTCAGTAAAAGAATATTTAAATGCATCTACAAGAGATGCAGGATACGAGGTAGTGTTTTTGTCCCCTTATTTCCCCAACCTGAGCCACTACATTTGTGTTTTATCATGACCCACTGAGAGGTGCACTTTGCCCTGAACTGTGTTGTGATGACATCACTGTATTAACGTGAAACACAGAATCGTTTCTGTCTCATGCTGGTGCAAGCTGTAATTGCCAACCAAAGAAGGAAATATTTATTTGTTTCAGCAGTTATTTATTTTCCACGGCATTTGCAGAAGGCCCCGGTGCAAATTGCATTCCTAATTAGGATTAAGGAAGAGGTCAGTCTGCTTGGACGAGAATGCGAGGCATTTGCAGCAAGCCCGGCTGATGCCATCTGTGCAGAGAGCAGCGAGCGTCTAATTCTGGCAATGGCAGCGACACGATTTACAGATCACTGTGGCGACAGCTTCCTGGTGAATACATGATCCTCGCCTTCGAAAACAACATGCTCAGCTGAATTCAGCCCCAAGTTGTTGACAGAGAAGAATACATTTATTTCCTCAGACAAATTGTCTTGAAGCACTTTCTTTGACAAGTTGTTCTGTCAGTGTCCTCCCCAGGCCAGGAGGTTGAAAAATGAGCCATAATTAGATCTTATTAAGGGGGATGGTCTTAGCTTCCAGAAAATGGCACCATACCACTCAGACTTACCTGTAAATGCAACAAATTAGTCGGCTGTGCGCTCTCTGCCTGGCATTGACAGCAGCTATAAATAGCTGAGGCTTCCCGAACGCTAACTTGTTCTCAAACCCCTGAAGAATATCTCACAGACCCGCTGCCTCCAATTGTCCACTAACTCAGGACTAACTCACTCTGACAAAGGATTCAATTACAGTTTTTTTTTTCTCCAAAGCTCCATGTGCGACCTCATGGGTGTGTAGTTTCCCCATTACAGCATTCCCCCATTCCCAGCATCTTCTTCATTTTTTCAACATAATAAAATAGCATAAGTAACAATAACTACTTTGAACTGTAATATTTAAAATCCAGAAATTTAAAATCCAGAACAGTATCCCGTCTCTGGCATAACCCAACATCACTAAAATAGCATAAGTAACAATAACTACTTTGAACTGTAATATTTAAAATCCAGAAATTTAAAATCCAGAACAGTATCCAGTCTCTGGCATAACCAACACCACTTTTCCTGCTCTCCACTGAGCCACAGGATGCTTTAACACCCATTAGTCAGTGTTCTGGGTCCAAAGCAGCAGGAAATTGATACTTTTGGTTTGTTGCTTCTTGGTTTGGTTTTACACTTAATTAAACAAACCAAAAAACCCCCAAAACAAAACAAAAAAAGGGGTAGGGGACATGTAGGGCTGAAAACATACTCACAGCATAGAAGAACATGGACTGGTGCTAAATAAATAATTATGTACTTTAACTACTTGATTCTTTCCCCAGATATCCAGAGCATGTGATATTTCTACAGTACTACAGTACTCTGTTTTTTGGCTACATAGTTATGCTGCAAGTAACCCAAAATACAGGAGGTTTGGTTCATTTCTTGCAGTTTGGTCGATTCAGAGTCAAATCACTTTGTCACTGCAATCAAACTGCACAAGAGTTCGCTTGGAACCAGACCGAGACCACCTTGCTCAAACACTCTCAGACCAGACAGCACCCATACCTAAGCAAACATCACTCAGGGGGATGTAGCACCAGAGCACCCTTCAAACAGACTTAATGAAGCACCCATAATAAACTACACCACTTCCTGGTTGTAGCACTGATTTCATTAGAGCCAGCAACTACATGTCACACTAAAACAGCAGCTTGTAGTCGGTCAGTTCAAATGTCAATGAAATGGCCTTTTGTAATAATAGGCTGTTATTGGCTACATTGTGTAATGAAAACTATCAAACGGAGACTTGTGAGACTAGTAGGCCAGCCATGGTGAATATTTAAAAAAAAAAAAAAATTACAAGGGGGATCAGCTAAGGGTGTAATAAGCTGGGCCTTTCCCAGTCTAAATTAAATGTAGATTTCTCTTTTTCTCACAGCGTTGGAGTTTTGGATTTTGTTCAAATCTGGAATGGTGTAATTCATTCACAGTAGTCATCAAACACTGCATACAGTGCCACTGTTCAAATCTGTGTCAGAAAACAAAGTCATTGGCAGTCCTGGGAATTAACGTGACAACAAAGTGACACCAAACAAGCAGTCTATTTTTTACTCAGAAATAGAGCAGTCTTGCTAAGACAGGGTCATTTAATATGCCTGGAATGGGGGGGGGGGGGTGGGGCGATAACCTTTACTCTTGAGCAGGTTTCAAATTGAGATTTCATTTCCTGTTTTACAACGTAGTGGTTTTCTGGTGTGTTAATCAAGAGAGACTGCTGTCAGACAAGCGATCTGCCTGTTCCAGTGCGGCAAGTCAACCAGGATATACAGAACTTATGAACATAAGCTTGTTCACTCTCTGCGCAAGTTGACTGGAGGACAAGCAGAAAGCGATCCTGCAGATTCGAACGCTGACACAAAATGACATGCTCCCAGACACCCAGTGAGACACTGCGCCCCTCTCATTGCCACAGATCTAGTCTTTGACCTGTGTACAGTAGAGGCTCCTGTTGGATCCGCAGTCAGAGGAAGATCCAATTCAGAGCCAATTCAGTTAGTATCAAACAGAACAAGTGGTTGAACAAGTGGTTACTCCATGTCTTCAGGTCAACCTATGAAATAAGACTCACATACATTTGCTGTTGCTTATTATTATTATTAACGTTGTACTTAAGTTGCACTTGTACCTGCAACGTTTGTAACGCTTAAGGCCCGTTCACACCTAGGACAATAACTATAACGATAATGATAAAGATATAGTTCTAAAAACCGTTCCAAATATAAAAGAATAGCAGAATCCACAGCACAACTATAACGATAACGGCACAGAGAAACGATATCATTGGAATCACTTTCAGAACGATTTTTTTTCCAGCTGATGAACAATAAAAACAGCCAATCAGCATCCATCCTGCTTTTAAGAGCTCGAGCATTTAAAGTGGCGGACGACATAACTGCAGCGCACGCTTAAAATGATATCGTGTGTCGGTGTGGACACTAATATAGTTATCGTTATAGTTATCTTTATAGCTATCGTTCTTGATGTGAATGGGCCTTTACACTTAAAAAGAAGCTTAGTGGCATTTGCACAGCAGCTAATGGAATATCTGAGGTGTGCTCTTTGCAGAGATTTTCTTATCTCTGTGCTAATTTTAGTCCGGAATGAGAAAGAACAACAGGTTCAAATCATTCACTCCCAAACTTAGCTTTGTGGTCCATGTAGGCTGTGAAGAAAAGAAAAAAAATAATTTCCTTTGTTTTGTTAAAGTGAATTTAATGGCACTTGTGGGAATATTTTCCTCAGTGGTTGTGAAATTGGTCTCATCATACTAATGAAACTCAACCAAGTTATAAAAGGATTACTATCAGAGCTATCCATGACTCAAAGGTGCCTTATGTTTAGCAGTGCTTCCATTATCCTGCCTCTCCTCCAGAGATTCTTGCCGGTCATTTAAATCAAGTGTGGGAGGCGAGCAGATGGTGTGAGATTAATCTCCAAACAGGAGGTCATTCTTGTTGTTAAAAGAAATAGAGAATGGAACTTCCTGCCCTTCCTGAGCATATAAATAGTGTTAGAGGTGTGGGAGAAGCGCCTATCCAGTCAGGTGCGCAGGATGAGATGTTTCGAGCTTGGACAAGGTCCAGAGTTGTGAAAACGCAGCTTGAGCACACTCAGGCAATCTGAGAAAGCTGAAACTTTCTTCTCGTCAACATTTTTTGTGCCTCGAAAGTGGCTGGACTTCTTTTCTTCTTTGCCTCTCAACAGGTGGCCTCTCAGAACGGGAGATTATTTGTTTAGGGTGTAGCCAGGATTCTCACACTACTGACAATTACTGGAGCAGATGGCTCTTCAAAGCCTCCACAAAGAGTATGCAAGTTTTAAAAATTGTACTTCTCTTGCATTGTCTGGTTGTACATTACCATAAGATCCACAAGACTCATTTACTCTACTGAAAGTACTACAAAGTCAAGAACAGAATTTAAGCTGTGTGATAACGTTAATTCATTAGAGTAATGTTTTGTTTAGTGTGAAATTAATTCGGTTTTCTTGCTTGTTCTTCTCAATATACGATTTACACCAAAGAGATTTGTAAATCTGCTCACTGGCTTGCCATGTGCAGTTCCTCATACACTGTCAAACAAATGTTGAGAGACTGAGAGATTTAACTCTGAGGAAACATTTACCCTTTGAATGGACGCAAGTGTTGTGACGTACGCTGTACTCTGAGAGCTCTATACAATAAAGCAGCCTTCCAGCTGAGACACAGTGAGCATGCAGGAGTTCCAAAATTGTCACCAGAGGAGGATTTGCGACTTCTTGTATTGTTCGGTGTAACATCCGTGCAGATCTTTTGTAAAGCAGCGGGGGTGAGCAGGATTTAAAGAAAGGCTCTTCATGAGCTCAGACAAAAAGAGTTGCAGAGGTGACGATGGCTGGAGCATGTAATGAATGGCTCCATGGATTTTTTTTTTTTTTTTTTTTTTCCCAGCATGGGCACAGCCTCGACCCAGCAGACTCGAATCATTGCAGCGGTTTAAAAATAACAAGAATATTATCCACTTCACGCATTGCTGAGTGAACTGGATGTGTCGAATGCTTCCTGACAAGCTGCATGGAGGCGGAATCTGCCTCAGCTCTTTCACCCGCATGTCTCTGTCTCTCTCTCTCTCTCTCCCTGCTGATTACAGATCTCATGTTGATCTTGGGTGTGGTGCTTTTAAACTCTGTTCTGTGGGGACTGCCAAAAAGCCATTTTTTGGCACCTGCAACCATACTTTTTCCATAGACCACTGGTCTAGTACCAAAGATTCCATCTGTATCTGCTCAAGGCAAAATAATGGAACTCAGGTCTGGAACTAGCAGCACTGTTTGTTGCTGATTGGTTATACATATCATGTCACAAAATGCACAAACCCAGCTGCCATTTTCAAAAGAATACTGAAGAAGATTTGTATGTTGAGTAAACTCAGACACAGATTTCACCCCAGCCGGTATGAGTTAGTTAAACAAACAATTAAAGATCAATCGTGCACTTCTTACGTGTTGTTAAAATTGTAAACATTGCACACTGCAATGTCACTGTTGGGGGCCAAAACGATTATACAGTTGTTTGAAATGTCATCATCGTTGTGCCTATTCCAGACACCTTTAAAGTTAGGAAATGAACTTCCTTACGTTGTAACTTTTATCTGAATTATTTCTCACTTCCAGCTCATAGAAACAAGCAGTTATGTTGAATGTGCACATTTGTGTTGTAAATGAATGAGTAATTTGATCAGAATTTGAATATGAGGAAAATAATTTGCACCTAGCATTTTATATCTCATAAAGAACAACCTTATTGGCATTTTTTGGTCAATTGTTGATGTCAAAATAAACAGAAAAAGTAAAAAGAAATAAGAAAAAAAATCAAGTGCTAAGTAATCTTAATAATTATGAGGGTGAGGGAAACAGTTTAAATGAAAAAAAAAATTGGGGTTTTTAAGTGTTTTTCAATAAATATATATGTAAATTTCCAAAGACACATATGATTGACTACGTTTATCAGACTTATAGGACAGCTGAAAAAAAAATATGCATTTGAAAAATGTAAAAATAAATAGATAGATAGATAGATAGATAGATAGATAGATAGATAGATAGATAGATAGATAGATAAAAAAAAGAAGTTAAACAAGGGAAAAAGTAAATGTACAGAAAAAGACAAAAATGTTTCAAATACGTTATTGGAATTAGAGTCCTGGCTTGCAGTTTGGTCTGTTGTTGCTAAATGTGCTGTGGAAAAATGCCCAGACACCCCCATGAATCATGATTAAAGCATAGAAATGTTTTGTTAAGCCAAGCATTTGCTGTAGACCATCCTTTTAAGCCAAGGTTTTCCATTAAATGACTCTCTGGGCAATGTTGATCTGTTTTGCCTTGCCAATTTTCTCTGACTTGTTCATCCCAAGAGCCATATATGTATCAGTCATTGTGTTGTGATTTAGTTCAGCAATAAGATTTTTAACTCTAGGGGTAACCTAGATTGCATCCAAGCATTACACTAAGATTACTAATGGAACACCAGTCATTCTTGTAAGGAGTAGAAGATTAAAACTTGGTCCAGATTGTCAGATCTGGGCTCCAGCTGCACAGCGTAGCGCTTAGCGAAGCCTATGTAGGTCACACAGTGCCTGGCTTGTCTGAGGGCTCAATTATCCTATGACTGGCGTCAGACCTCAGAGTTTTTAAACAGTACGACTGTCTCTGACTATGTAACAACATGAGATGTGCGCACAGACATCCCGCTGGAGAGTGCGATGTCTTGAAGTCGGGATTCAGGCATCAAAAAGCAGGATGAGGCAGACGCAGAGAGGAAAGCACCTATCCCACTCCAAACACTGCACAGGATGTCATTGTTAATAGGATGTGCGTTTGCATTGGGGTAAGCCCTCAGTGTCTTCCTTCTGAGAGTTATAGTATTCAGGTACCTAATTTTCCTCCAGCCATCTGAGTATTGAAAAAGCCATTTTAGCTTCCTATTCCCAAGCGGTTCAGTGTGATAGACTCCGAGATGTGATGCGTTCTGACTTGCTTTCACACATTCCTGGAGTTCTTCTGTTTTTAGACGGTCCTTGTAACCTTTTAACTGGGTGTCAACATCATTTAAGCACCGTCTCTGCACTGAAACTGACAAAAAGGGCTCAGAGAAAGGACATTGCAAACAAGTGCTGTGCCCTTGTATTTCACATGATGCTGTTTCCAAGGCAGTTTTTGTTTTGGCTGCAAGATATCACTTGTGTTGTTATGCCGGACAGTTTACTTATGAAAATTATGAAAATTTGCTTGAAAAAATGTTGAATACAACAAATATTTATTTATTCTTGAAGGTTTTTCTCTTTGAAGTCCTATGAATGCGTGTTGTTTTGTCTGGTTTCATGGCTTCAGTTTTGTTTGTACTGACTTGGGGTGAAAAGGATGAAACCTCGAGAGTCTTGGCCCAAAATCCTGTGATCAAAGAGTCATAGAAATTATCTTTAGCCATTAGAGAGCCATTAATGTTTCAGTGTCCTGATTAGATTTCTAAAACAAAGCACTATGTGCAACATGTTTGAGGCTGGTTGAGGATTCCCAGAGCGAAATCACCTTGTACTCGGAGCTTCACCATCCTGGCAGAGTTTCAAGCCGTGTACTCCAGGAGGCTGGGAAGTGTGAGACACCAGCTGTTAACCTATAGCAGCTTAGAACATCTTCAAAGTGGATAGCATATTTTAGAAAGGTTACAGAGACCAGATGTTGGAGAAAGCATGCATAAACAGAACTGAGGCTTGGTCTTGTGCCTGAGTGTTAGCCTCAGCTACTGCTAACACTCCCTGGAAACACAGTTACCGTCTGCTGAAATGCTTTAAACACACTGGCTTCTTTTTAATGGGCCCCACACTTAAGCTTATTATTGTAGACACTACCCAAAGAGTTGAGGTGATATGGGATATCAGGACCTGTTCTTATGACTGACTTTCATGACATAGTTTAAGAGGAAATGGAGATGAGGAAATGGTGCTGTTCATTTCCTTATCTTAACATACACATGGATAGGTCTCTGTGATTGGCTTTAAAGAGGCCAGGTCAGGATTTGGCTCTTTGTTTTTCTCCTCCTGTTTTTGTACATCCGTTTCTGCTAGCTGTCATACTACTGATAGCCTGGTGATAAAATAACACTGAAAATCCCTTAGCCATGTTAGTGTTGTCATGGCGCAGTTGGACCAAAAAGCTACACGTGAAATAATTTACAAAGTTTGAGCTTTAAACAAAGCATAAAGACTATGATTCACAATATTGCCATACAGTGGATTTAGGTTTTATTTTTCTCCTTTTTTCCCATTTCAGGCTTCTGTTTGCAAAACTAACAGGACAAAGACTAAATAGAGGATCCGTAGGGTACATTAATTTTATTTAAAAACAACAACAAAGTGATGAATTGATTTTCTTTACACAGGCAGATTTTACATTTAACTTTAGGTCATGTCACCTCTAATACAGTTCACATGGTTTGAACCAAAAGGTGACGTGTTTGTCAGAGTTAAACTAAAAATGGCCGGTAACAGATCTGCCAGCAGGATACAGAGATGTAAAGAATGTGTGAGGGTGGGGTGCCGGCTCTAAGCACTGGGGGGCTGAGTGTTAATTGAGTTTCAGGGATTTTCTGGAAGAGACCACTAGTACAGACATCTCCAGTAGCTCTAAGCTCCAATGATGGCAGCCTGAATGATTTCACCTCACATGAGCACATGACCCTGTGTTACTGTGTTAAGGGGAAAGCTTGGCAAACATTACAGTGCTGTTAATTCTCTCTTTCTCTTCTTCATTACAGGCTATGTCAGCATCTTGGCAGTGGTACTAAAAACTGCAAATTCTTCACCACAGGCCAATGAGTTTGAATGTAAGCACAAGAGGTTTTCTTGCAAGCCACACTGAGGAACTGCAATTAAATGGTTTTCTGATGTTTTCTGACTTTTTGGTCAAATTCACATGCTTTCTTTTTTTCCTTCCTTGTGCAGCAATTGAACTGTCCTGTCTGATAGAGTCTATCTCCACGACCGGTCCCAGGATTGAATGGAAGAAGATTAAGAATGGGAAAACAAGTTATGTCTATTTTGAAAACAAAATATCAGGTGATTCATTGGTCTTTCAATATAATTTTGAATGTTATATCTGAAAGTTACATACATGATTTTGCTTAAGTTACATTCCTTTCCTAAATCTGGTCAAGTTAATATTCTATCACTAGTAGGACATTTAAAAATGGCTTTTGTTTCCTTCAGGTGACTTGGAGAACAGAGCAAATATTCGAGAGCCTGCAACTTTAGTCATTCTTAATGCAACAAGATTAGACACCGCATCGTACCGCTGTGAGGTGACAGCCGCTGGTGACGCGAAAAACTTTGATGAGATTCTGATAAACCTCTCGATCAGAGGTGAGAGACACTTCACAATCACAATCATTCACACACCATGCATGCAAGTTGGGATAATTAGATCAGATAGGATTAAGTGTGTTTAAAGGATGTTCAGCATGAGCATATTGTGACTATGAGTCCTGGATTGAGCACAGGACAGTCTTTATTATTACAGCAGCAGTTCTTAGTTACAAATTTACAGTATCCAAGTATCCACTGAAGCAGTGGTGAGACTTGGCATAAACTGCTTTTGGGAAGTGTAAATCTTTGGGGCATCCATGTTGAACCATCCACAACAGGTGAAAGTGAGTATGAATATGAGTATGAATCCATAGGATGAGAAGAGCCACAGCAAGAGAAGTAGTGTGTCAGGATCAGGCACCAGCATCACATCAGGCAGGACACATACAGTATCTCACAAAAGTGAGTACACCCCTCACATTTTTGTAAATATTTTATTATATCTTTTCATGGGACAACACTGAAGAAATGACACTTTGCTACAATGTAAAGTAGTGAGTGTACAGCTTGTATAACAGTGTAAATTTGCTGTCCCCTCAAAACAACTCAACACACAGCCATTAATGTCTAAACCGCTGGCAACAAAAGTGAGTACACCCCTAAGTGAAAATGTCCAAATTGGGCCCAATTAGCTATTTTCCCTCCCCGGTGTCATGTGACTCGTTAGTGTTACAAGGTCTCAGGTGTGAATGGGGAGCAGGTGTGTTAAGTTTGGTGTTATTGCTCTCACACTCTCTCATACTGGTCACTGGAAGTTCAACATGGCACCTCATGGCAAAGAACTCTCTGAGGATCTGAAAAAAAGAATTGTTGCTCTACATAAAGATGGCCTAGGCTATAAGAAGATTGCCAGCACCCTGAAACTGAGCTGCAGAACGGTGGCCAAGACCATACAGTGGTTTAACGGGACAGGTTCCACTCAGAACAGGCCTCGCCATGGTCGACCAAAGAAGTTGAGTGCATGTGCTCAGCATCATATCCAGAGGTTGGCTTTGCAGAATAGACATATGAGTGCTGCCAGCATTGCTGCAGAGGTTGAAGGGGTGGGGGGGCAGCCTGTCAGTGCTCAGACCATACACCGCACACCGCATCAAATTGGTCTGCATGGCTGTCGTCCCAGAAGGAAGCCTCTTCTAAAGATTATGCACAAGAAATCCCGCAAACAGTTTGCTGAAGACAAGCAGACTAAGGACATGGATTACTGGAACCATGTCCTGTGGTCTGATGAGACCAAGATAAACTTATTTGGTTCAGATGGTGTCAAGCGTGTGTGGCGGCAACCAGGTGAGGAGTACAAAGACAAGTGTGTCTTGCCTACAGTCAAGCATGGTGGTGGGAGTGTCATGGTCTGGGGCTGCATGAGTGCTGCCGGCACTGTGGAGCAGTACCAACATGTACTGTGACATACTGAAGCAGAGCATGATCCCCTCCCTTTGGAAACTGGGCCACAGGGCAGTATTCCAACATGATAACGACCCCAAACACACCTCCAAGACGACCACTGCCTTGCTAAAGAAGCTGAGGGTAAAGGTGGTGGACTGGCCAAGCATGTCTCCAGACCTAAACCCTATTGAGCATCTGTGGGGCATCCTCAAACTGAAGGTGTAGGAGCGCAAGGTCTCTAACATCCACCAGCTCTGTGATGTCGTCATGGGGGAGTGTAAGAGGACTCCAGTGGCAACCTGTGAAGCTCTGGTGAACTCCATGCCCAACAGGGTTAAGGCAGTGCTGGAAAATAATGGTGGCCACACAAAATATTGACACTTTGGGCCCAATTTGGACATTTTCACTTAGGGGTGTACTCACTTTTGTTGCCAGCGGTTAATTAATGGCTGTGTGTTGAGTTATTTTGAGGGGACAGCAAATTTACAATGTTATACAAGCTGTACACTCACTACTTTACATTGTAGCAAAGTGTCATTTCTTCAGTGTTGTCCCATGAAAAGATATAATAAAATATTTACAAAAATGTGAGGGGTGTACTCACTTTTGTGAGATACTGTATATACAGTACTATGCAAAAGTTTTATGCACATGCAAAGAAATGCTTCAAAATAATGAAATTAAATGTTTCTACATTTTAAAAAAAATACCGTAAAGAGCAGTAAACAGTAGTAAATGAAACAAAGTCAATATTCAAAAAAATAAAAATAGTCTCCGGTACAATTTGTTCCGGAGTTCTTTTCAATTTGTTCCAGTCAGTTCTTTTGGAGACTTTGACTGTTGCACTTGCTTCTTATTTTATAAAGAATCTGCATCTTTTGATTGAAGCAAGCAGGTGAGGAGGATCATAATAGACCAAATGTTGTCTCAGGTATTCTGGGGTGAACTTTAGGATATTAGGAATATTATTATGTGTAAATGACTAATTCAGAATAGAAACCCAACCATCCAAAAGTATATTTTTTTCCCTTGCTAATGCACTTTATCGTAAAACCCATCAGCACTCCATATTAATGTTTCTTTATTAATTGTAGTTGCCTGAATCCCAGGCAGACACCACTAGCAATTAATAGTACGCTGTTTGTTTTCTCAGAAATGGTGTTGTTAGTGTTCGCCAAGCTGTGCCGCTGTAAGTTGAGCTCGGGCACACTACCCTCCCAGCCCTTGGCGCACATTCGAGGATGCTTTCTGGCCTGCCTCAGGCTCGGGCGTGTCCGCGGCTAAATGCGGAAAATTCTGAAACTGCATCTGAGTTTAATCAGGCAGCTAAAAGGGGAAAGCGCACCATGCATGGCCTCAATGCTTACAGATTGGACCGCCTGCACTCTTCATTTGATTTAAAGATGCGGATGCTGTTTTCTGTGTGACTCTCACTTGGGTTATCCGTGTTATGTTTTGCAGTAAAGCCAGTGACTCCTCGGTGCTCCGTGCCTACGTCTGTGCCGGTGGGGAAGTCAGCTGAGCTGACATGTATGGAGGATGAGGGCTTCCCCAAGTCCCACTACCAGTGGTTCCGCAACAAAGAGGAGATCCCCTTGGACCCCAAGAGCAGCCCTAAGTTCTTCAACTCGTCCTACACGCTGAACGGCAAAACGGGCGTGCTGGTAAGCACCGGGAGGAATGAGAGAAGGGATATTTTAGGGAGCCAGTTGATGTGTGATGGCTCCAGCCATGAAGGGAATCTGCTGCACTCACTTGCACTTTCCACAGTGCCACACTCTGCCATTCACACTCAGTGGCCCACCCTGGTCACTCAACCTTCACAGTGCCCTTTATATCCTGTCCTGGCTGTCAAAATCTCACTGTGTCCATTGGAGAACAGTGAGCATTCTGGGCATTACTTAGTGTACTTTTACATGTACAGTATTTAGTCTGTTTAAATTGAACCCTGGTGCATTTTTTTTTCTCAGTGCAGTTTATTCGGGAAGGTGTCGCACTCAAGTGTAGACCAAAACAGCTGGTCTGAGATCATCCATCTGCAGGAGAGGAACCAAATTTGCAGTGCATTATGGGTTGTAGATGACAGTTCTTGACACGGGAGCTGCTAATCTGACATATGAGATGAGCCAGACGGAGCTGGAGTGCTGTACATGTACAATGTGTTATGAAGACCTCAGTGGAATAACACAAAAAACTCCGGATACAGTTCACAAAATATCTGTTTTTAATTTATTTGTATTACTTTTTGATTTTTTGGCTAAGTGTTCTGTGTGCTAAGTTGAGCTTGCAAAAGATTTTCGTAGATTTGTATAGCTTTGTCCAGTGTGTGGGAGAAGTTTACAAGTACTTTTCCAGCCCTGCCTTTTCCCATATGGCGCGTTTTTGTTTTCCATGTAAATTTGTCTGGAATAAAACCGAATAAAACCACATAGAAACAAGACGAAGTTGTGTCGAAACCTAAACAGAGTTGAAAATGTTTCAGTTGTTGTATAAAAACAGAAATCAGTTGAGCTCTGAGAAAACATTAGGCATAAATTTAAATGTAAATACATAAAACCAAACATTTTTGTGAACTACATACTTTTTTTTTATAGGCCTCCACGTTTGTCCTCTGGCTTATTTAGCATCTCACATGTCAGATTAGCAGCTCACCTGTCAGAAAAAATCTACCATCTGGAACCAACAGTTATACAGCACTTTATGCACTCCAGTCAAATCAGGATTGAATTTGCACTGCATGAGGAAAAAGAAAAAAGTGTCTCCTCTCAGGTAGTTTGAATGGGAAATGATTCTAGATTCCTAAAAGGAGTCTAATTCAAACCTTTTCTGAAACCACATTTGTCTACAAAGAACCTTTTAAAGCTTTTCCCTAGAGCTGAAAACCACTTTCGGGTGCTAGATTTAACCTTTTTTCACCTCTCCCATTCGGACTCAGCAGCTTTTTTTCACTGTGGTCTATTGCAAAAAAGTTTTTACACCTTCCCAGACTAAGAGTATTGAAAGGTTACAGGCACAAGGGTTTGATTTGAACACAACTACACGTGTGAAAGCACCCTACAGTCAGGTATCTTCTGCTTCGGAAGCAAGTTATGTGATCAGCAAGTCAGTGTTTTGATTTAAATCAGCCAATGATACAGTTAAGCCCTATGCCTCCTTCACTGGGAGAAGTATGAAGAAGGACAGTGGGAGAGAACAACACAGCCAAAGATGATGTTTCTAAGTAATTGTATTGAAAAAAGAGTAATGTGTTTTTTTTTTATATATATATATATATATATATATATATATATATATATATATATATATATATATATATATATATATATATATATAATATATTAATATAGATCCATTCAGTCACCTTTGCTTCTCAACTTTAGCCCTCATTTCAATCAGTGCAGCTGCCTCTTAAATATTGAGATCTTTACACCGATTAGAATATGTGAGTCTTTATACCCAATAAATAACCAGGTAATGAGGGAGGTGTGTTATTTATTGTCCTGCAGAAATTCAGTGCAGTGAGGAAAGAGGACGCCGGACATTACTACTGCAGAGCCAAGAATGAGGCAGGAGTCGCCGAGTGCAACCCGCAGATGATGGAAGTCTGTAAGTCATTGTCTTACCAGACAAAAATGCTCCCTTATCTTCATGTCATAACTACATCATAATTAGTGTGAATCAAGTGCACATCCTCCTCTTAACTCCCATAATACCCTCATGCTGTTTCTCTCTTATTTCCAGATGACCTGAACATTGTTGGCATTGTTCTGGGTGTGCTGGTGGTAGTGCTGGTGCTGTTGTGCATAATAGTGGGCATCTGCTGCGCATACAGGAGAGGTTTCTTTGCCAGCAAGAAGCAGACGGGAAGCAAGTAAGTGACAAAGGAAGAGAGCCTTTCCTGCTGATTTCATCCTGATTCGCAGACACATCCCGCAGCTGTTAACTGCTCTTTGACTCCCCTTTTTTAAATCAGGTCTAATTTTGTCCTGAGAGGTCTTTTTAAGGTTCAGATTTCAGGTCAGGCAGGCATTTGAAGTATTACAAGGGAGTAGTGCAGAACAGGAGGGAGAGCAGAACAGGAGTGAGAACCATAAATGTATCAGTGTGATAAGTAAACATTCACATATACAGGAATTGGCAGACTGCTATCCACTGTGAAGCACTTATCCTGTGCTACCAGCAGCGACACAATGCAAATACAAAGCTGCTGAAGTCAGTCCATTTAAATGAGAGCTGGCAGTTTCTGCCTATGTGACTGTTAGTGATGTAAAATGGGCAGGTTGGGCAAAGTTGTGTGTGGACTCAAAAAACACAGTTGGTGGGAAAAGAAAAGATTATAGCCCTGTCTGTTCCTGTCACCTATTGGTAGTTTGCAAATTACTTCATTCTGATTTGCATGTTCATTTCTACTCACAGCTACTGTGCCAGTCAGTGATGTTAGCTCACCTGCCATGAGTTTTACCCAAAACAGAACAGTGCCGGGGTTTTCACCATTCTATTTCCATACATCAAGCCAGATGGCAGATCTAGAGCCAACATTGATTTTGTGTCTTTCTGACATTTCTATATACGGTGATAGTGTATTTTATACACAAGTATTTCCCTCGAGATTTTTTATTTTCAGTGGGAAAACATCTGATTTGTGATCAAATGGATGGTTTTATATACGATCTTTAGCTGTAACAAGTGAAATCACGGAAACCATCACTAAACTAAAAATAGGAAAGTAAGTTTTGCGTTATTGTTTACTTGGGAAATAAAATCATTATGATAGAGTCTGAAGAGACTAACAAGCTGAGGCATGACAAGAGACTGGTGTCAGTACTCTTATATGTTTGTACATTATTATACATCCACAGTTTACAAGTTTTTTAAAAATTACATTGTTAAAAGTTTTTTTATCTTGGCAAATTATTTACAGACTAACCTTTGATCGTACAGTTGCAATCAAAATTATTCAACCACCATTGCAAATCAGGTTTACTGTAAAAATTTACAGACTTTCAGCATTGTTTACAATGAACAAATCAAACAAAAGCAATTGAAATAGTTCAACACAACGAATGTGTCAAGCGGTTTCCCCAAATTCAACTGAAAATGCAACTTATAATGACTTCTCCAATTTCAAAATTATTCAACCCCTTCATGGCAAACATCTTTAATACTTAGTACAGCACCCTTGTGCTGTTATGACCTGCTGCAAATGAGATGCATAGCCAGACACCAGCTTCTGGCAGCGTTCCTGAGTAATCTTAGCCCATTCCTCACAAACAACGGCCTCCAGTTCAGTAATATTCTTGGGTTTGCGTGCTGCAGCTGCCTTCTTCAAATCCCACCAGAGATTCTCTGGGGTTCAAGTCAGGTTACTGATGGCCCTGTAGAATCTTCCAGGACTTCTTCTGCAACCAAGCCTTTGTGGAATTTGAGGTATGCTTGGGATCACTGTCCTGTTGGAAGGTCCAATGACGCCCAAGCTTCAGCTTCCTCACAGACGGCATGACGTTTTCTCCTAGGAGTTCCTGATACTTTAATGAATCCACCTTTCCTTCCACACGCTGCAGGTTTCCAGTGCCAGAGGATGAAAAGCAGCCCCAGAGCATCACCGAGCCATCACCATGCTTGACTGTGGACAGAGTGTTCTTTCTTCATTCTTCTTTCACCAGACATACCGCTGATCCATCGTGCCAAAAAGTTCCAGTTTTGTTTCATCGCTCCACAGAACAGAATCCCAAAACTTCTGTGGCTTATTTATATGATTTTCAGCCGAATTTTCTTGTGCTTTTGGGTCAGTAGTGGTGTACGTCTTGGAGTTCTGGCATGGAAACCTGTGCTCACTGAAACCTCAGTGCCTGTTGCCACCAAGTCTTGCTGCAGGTCTTTTGCAGTCACTCAAGGGTTTTTCACAACCTGCCTTCTCAGAAATCTGGTTGCAGCCATTGATAGCTTCCTTTTTCTGACCCGTCCAGGTATTTCATGTATTTTCTGTCCCTAGTCAGTTCAGGAATTTCATGTGTTCCAGCTCAAGCACACCTGGTGCAACTAATGAAGCCCTTGATTAGTTGCATCAAGTGTGCTTGAGACAACACCTGTTTTGCATATTTGTGCTGTTGTGAGGGATTCTATTCAGAGGGTTGAATAATTTTGAAACTGGAGAAGTCATTATAAGTTGAATTTGGGGAAACCACTTGAATCATTCGGTGTGTTGCACTATTTCAATTGCTTTTGTTTGATTTCTCACTGCAAACAGCTGAAAGTCTGTAAAGTTTGACAATAAACCTGATTTGCAATGGGGGTTGAATAATCTTGACTGCAACTGTATCATTTGCATTGAAATTATATCTCCAATGTAATCAAAGATGTCATATCATAGATTTTTCTAATTAAGAGCTTA
Source organism: Cranoglanis bouderius (assembly GCA_023630585.1). Lineage (NCBI taxonomy): Eukaryota > Metazoa > Chordata > Actinopteri > Siluriformes > Cranoglanididae > Cranoglanis > Cranoglanis bouderius. The sequence goes on from CM042541.1 coordinate 19,995,433, forward strand.
CTATAGCAGTGCTTTTTGCCTTGTGTTTTTTTTTTTTGTTTGTTTGTTTGTTTGTTTTTTTAAGTTTCACCTCCATGACTTGCCATTAGAAATGTTTAGAATTTAAATACACTAATTTCTAGGAAATGTTTCTTGGAAACCTAGTACTACAGATAACATTTAATGCTTTCACTGTTGTTTATACAGTTAATGACCCATAAAACACAGCAAGAAACCTGATTTAAAATGTTGGATAATTAATTCTCCAAAGTGCTGAAAAAGGACTGGAACCATGTATAACAGGCCATGAAGCCCCCTTACATACCACACTGAGCCCTATGACACACAGTTTGCCAAGATACACATGGACTCCAGCTGTCAGTGGTGGATTGTGTTAATAGGCGTTAGACACAGTAGTGTACCGCACAACTACGGAGCCATCATCCCCTCCTAAACCCCTTTCAGCACACTATGAGACGAGTCCTCCTGCTGAAATGCAGAAACTCTGTGAATGGAGAAGACTATGATAGAAAAATAACTACAACTCTATAGACGTTTTAAATAATACTTGATGCAGCGTAGTTATTCAAATGAACCTGTGTATTAAAGTTAAACTAATGTGTTTTTCTTTTTTTCTTTTTTTTTTAGTTACAAAGCACCAGGAAAGGCTGATGGAGTGGATTACATCCGAACAGATGATGAGGTGAACTGGTTAATTAATTCCACACAGATTTGTCTATAAAATGTAGAATCCCTCTCGCACCATTTGCTCACTGTGACCTCCTCTCTTTCAGGGCGATTTCAAACACAAATCATCATTCGTCATCTAAAATTGGGGAGAGACGACGAGACACCCTGAAAAACATTGGAGTCATTAGCGCAATACCTTGCACATAATGAGGGACAACCACACAGACACACAAACACACCGAGGAAAAAGACTCTTAGCTGTGCAAGGACATGGTTTACATCACAGCACATTTGTTCCAACAAAATTCATATTTGCCAAAGCGGACAAAAAAGTCCCATTTCCACCTAGAAGCATTAACCTCCATAAGACCACTGAAGTTTCTCCTCTTTAAACCAACTTTTTTCAACCCATTTCTTCACTTTGCTTTTTAGTCAAATCTTCAGCAGAAATGCGTAAACATTTTGCTTTAAACTGCTTGTCGTTTTTTGGGAACTTTTGTTTTGTACCAGTTAAATATTTTTTGATAGAATATATTTTGAAATGTTTAGAGGTTTACTTTTTTTAAAAAAAACTAAATATTTGTAAATTACTAACATGGAAGCCAGTATATTTTATAGACCAATTTGGTGTTTGAAAGAAGCTAATAATTTTGACCACTCTGTAGTTTTCCTTAAATAAATCACTTCTAAATTTTTGACATCTGTTGATGCTCTCATTTGAGTTTGAAATCAGGGCCGGGTTTAGAGGGGTGATGGGTTGGCCTATTTTTAAAACCCTTTTTAAAGCTCATATTATAAAATACATTAATTAAAAACATTATACATTATATTAATTAAATGCATAATACATTAATTAAATCACGTGTGAAACTCGAGGCCTATGGGACAAATGCGGCCTGCTGCCTCGTTTCATTCGGCGCAGGTGAACTACTTAACTTTCAGTGAAGAAAAAATAATAATAATAAAACAATGATTGTTTTCACGATCACAATCTACCGTCAAACGAACTTGCCATTTTGACTGCAGCCCCAATCAAGACCGGTTAAATCCAGCCCTGTTTGAAATTCAGTGTCATATCCGGTGATAACGTTTTCAAAGGTCTTACCTACTTAGTTTACTGTTGCAGGCTGAATAGTTTTAGCATAGGGTTCCATGTTAGTTTTTGTAGATAGTCTTAGACTGTAAGAATCTTTTCTTTTTTTTTTTAAATCCAGCAGAAAACACTGTAAACAGCCTGAGCTGCGTATCCTTAAGTTTAAGTGTCCTTGTTGATCATGTACATAGTGAATATACTGTCCAGATTGTGTTTTTTTCTTTCTTTTCCCTATCCCTATATATATATATATATATATATATATATATATATATATATTTTTTTTTTTTTTTTAATAAAACAGGGTTTTTGTGTTTGGCTAACAAAAAGCTGCGATGGTTTTATGTTGATGCATTTGTACCTTCGCTCTTATGGGAATAAAATACATTTAGTTCAGTTTTAGATATGAAAATTCCAGAAAGAGGCAAATATGACACTCTTTTCACAATTTCAGGTGAACTAATCATGTGAGAGAGAGAGGATCTGCCTTACAGGCTTCCTGTATCGGAATGAACTACAATTCACACAAAATGTCAGATACAATTTATGATTTTCAAAGTACAATCACCGCGAATACAACCACGTGTAGTTCATAAATAATGAAAACCATTTTGGGTTTGTTTTGTTTTAATTGTTTTGGGTTTTTTTTTCCATATTTGAGTTGATTACGTACTCTAAGAAACATTAATCATTCCTCTTGAGTGCCTTTCTGTGTGGTCGTATGATAAAGATAATGTTTATTGTGTTCTATATAAATAGTGACTTGTTATATACTGTGACGTCTAATTGGACACATCACTGTTCAAACTGACTGATTTTCTAATAAATTTTATAACATTTGTATAAATCACAACAGGTGTTTGAGAGGAATGATAGGTTATTCTGATATACAGCACATATCCAACTCTGGTTGTTTGTAAATAGATTTCAATTTTGTTGTGTGCTGATTTAATGACTACCTTTTTTTTTGTCAATGAAGTATAAATAGAGCTTGGATATTGTATTAGTGCCTAAATATAGAGTGAAGTGGTGTTCCAAGAAGACACTTTGATTTCACATAACCAATTGATAATGACAGTGTAAAAACTTGTATTACATTATAAAGGTGTTTAATGGATTGTTGAGTTAATAACGAATTGAGCAAGGTGAGAATATGTTCATATGGAGTACAAAGCTTTACCAAATACTGACTGAATAAAGGACATTTTCTCTTTCTGTAATTTCCTGCACAGAGGTCTTGACGAAGGAGGTTTAATTGTCGTTTGAGGTTAAATTTACATATTACACCCTTTTCAATCCTGAAACAAAATTTTTCGCCTTGCATTGATTTTAGGATGGTGCAAATCCTGTGTGAATTCTTAAACAGTAGCTTATGTTTGCGATTAATAAAACTTACTTCTTAAGATTTGTTGTTGTTCTTATTTTGTAGTCTGGTGGACAACATTACAAAAAGCATACAGCATGGTTTATAACATAACATCAATTTACATTCTCTAAAAAAGAACTGTGTAGATCACAGTTAATGTTCACATCAAACATGGTTTATGTATTTCAGCAACTGCTGATCTGGGCTTTTCATGTACAACAGTCTATAGGGTTTATACAGAATGGTGCGAAAGACAAATACATCCTGTGAGTGGGAATTCTGCTGTCGGAAACTCCTTGTTGATGAGAGAGGTCAGAGGAGAATAACCAGACTGGTTCAAGCTGACAGGAAGGCTACAGTCTCTCAAATAACTACTCTTTACAACCATGGTGAGCAGAAAAGCATCTCAAAGCATCTTAAACCTTGAAGCAGATAGGCTACAACAACAGAAGACCACATTGTGTTTCAGTCCTGACAGCTAGGAACAGGAATCTGAGGCTACAGTGGGCAAAGACTCCAAAAACAGGTTAGTTGAAGATTGGAAAAAAGACCAGCCAAGGTTTTTCCAATCTTTAAATACATTTTGGGTTTATATTTTGGCAAATATAACCAATTAAATTCAATATGAATGATTGCAAGCAGATACAAAAAAAAAAAAAAAAAACCAACACATCTCTACACACATCTCTAGTTGAGATCAACTATGACTTGGGTACATTATGAGTAATGTAGCTGAGACTGAGGAACTGTCAGAGTCAGAACTGACAAACAGTGCTGGAATTTCTAACTCTGGGTTTTGACCAGTGTGTTCCAGGTTTTTGTGGGGACATATTGGAGGGGGTTCAAATTTAATATTAATAATACAACTTCCACTTTAGGCCACATCCACTTCGGGTTTAAATGCAGAAACAGATATGAATATTTTGAACATTTAAAGTGATAGATATACAGACATAGTGGCATATAACTTTTATAGACCTAATGTTCCTCGAAAGGTATGTTCTATATCACTATCAATGTAATGAATTTGAACACCATTGTTCAGAAAAAGAGTGTAATGGTGTGATATAAAAACCTACATGCTGAGTCTATATCAGTCTTAATGCTGCCTTGCCTTTTTGTTGCAGACAAATGTTAGCTCAAGTGTAGCACTCATGCCTTATTTGACCACAGGAATGCTGCTATGATTCCATCACACATTCAAACTGAAAGCATGCAAGAGTGCCTGCGTCCCTACAAATGCAATTGTTCAAATGTGGATGGACGTGCCTTACGGTAACACCACTGAGAAAAGAGCGAGAAATTCAGGCGGACTGCACTTCCAGGGAAAAGATCTGTTCGGCAGTTACGAAACATCAGTTTAACCCTCTTCCAATAAAAATGACAGAGGAGTCAACACAACATTTGGAAGCAGTCTACATGGTCAGGAGGGGATGAGTCACTAATTGAGGCCTGGCAGCTGCCTCATAGTTGACTCAGCTGGATGCTGCTGTCCCGCTCGTAGGGTCTCGCTACGTCTTTATCAACATCTGCAGGCTGGTCTCCAGGTCAGATCCCAGTTGGCTGTCCTTCCCTTTCACAGTCCCACAGTTCTGTGTGCCAAACAGACCAAACCGCCAACATCCAACAGCAGCAGCCAGCTGGATTGGCTCTCTCTGGGTAATTTTATTAGCATGCTATATCCAGAGGAGCAGCACGTGCAAGAGCTTTGAAGGAACCCGGAGGTCATTAACCTCTGCCATAATGACCTCCAGTGTGTCAAGGAATTGGGCTAATTTCAAACAACAGTGGCTCGTGACCATAGATTTTGGTGGAGTGGAGGCTGTCACACTTGACTCACCAGATAATAGCCTGTAGCATAAAATTTTAGAGCAACCCATTGAGTGGCAGTTGAGAGCCGACAACATACAGTCATACAGCATAGAGTCTAGCAGCTTGTTTTGAATGCTTTTAAATGTACCTTTGTTCAACTGTGTTTGATACAGCAGATGTGTATCTCATTGCTGGGTTGGCAGGTTTTAGCAGAATTTCAGCAGAGAAGATCTGAAAATATCCTAAACAATTTTGGTCACTGGAAAAGGAAGACGCATTTTTATTCTTCTTTCTCAGCCTTTGCATGGGAAGCATGGTCACCATGGTGCAAACGCATTTCAGATGTATGGACATTATGCACTCCATAATCCTCCTTTCCCTCTCCCAATCTTTTCAATATACTGTATCTGTTAGAATCTCCATCTCGCTACGCTGCTAGCAGAGGCTAGCGAAGTAGCGCACTTCCGCATTTCACGCTTCGTGCTACTATAAAGGGTAGCGAGCGCTGTTCATAAAGATCTCTGGACTATGCATTCATGAACTCCCATTTTGTTTACGTTACCATGTGCTTGTGTTTTGGTTTGCGTCATGTCTCCGCCTCCTTTATGTGTATTGGTTCCTCGGTTTGTGTCATGTCTCTTCCCCCGTTCTATCATTGGTTTTCTGGTTATTGATTTATCATTAGTCCCAGGTGTTTTGTGTTTCACTTCGTTTGCCCCTAATGTGTCTGTGTATAAAAAAACCCTTTTATTTCTGCTTCCTAGCGGAGTATTAGCTTTAGACTGAGTATGTGCTGTAAGCCGGCTTCTTTCTTGTTTTCTCTCGCCCCTAGTTCATGGTTCCCAGACCGTAGTTCCTAATCATTAGCTCGTTGTTCATGGTTCCCATACCACAGCCTAGCATCCTGTGTTTGCTCCTTTTTGTTTTCTTTTCATCATTCAAGTGTTTTTCTCCTTTTTGGCATTACCAACAGTTGGATTACTATTTCATTTGTGATGGATATTCTCGTTTTGGATTACTGCTCTTTCGTGGAATGGATTATGGTTTTTTTGTTGTTCCTTTATTTTTGAATAAAGTGTTCCTATTAAACTGATGTTTCCCCTGCGCATGCATCCTGACTCCCTCCTTCCAGTTTACGTAACAAAATCTTACAATAGAAATGGTTCTGTGTGTCATAGACACACTGTCTGTACTTACACTGATCAGCTATAACATTAAAATCACCTGCCTAATATTGTGTAGGTCCCCCTTGTGCCACCAAAACAGCTCTGACCTGTCGAGAGATGGACTCCACAAGACCTCTGAAGGTGTGCTGTGGTATCTGGCACCAAGACGTTAGCAGCAGATCATTTAAGTCCTGTAAGTTGCAAGGTGGGGCATCCATGGATCAGTAGCTCTTCTGTGAGATCGGACCAGACGGGCTAGCCTTCGCTCCCCACGCGCATCAATGAGACTTGGGCGCCCATGACCCTGTCACCGGTTCACCGGTTGTCCTTCCTTGGACCACTTTTGATAGGTACTAACCACTGCATGTTGAGAACACCCCAAAAGACCTGCCATTTTGGAAATGCTCTGACCCAGTCATCTCGCCATCACAATTTGGCCCTTGTCAAGGTTGCACAGATCCTTACGCTTGCCCATTTTTCCTGCTTCCAACACATCAACTTTGAGAACTGACTGTTCACTTGCTGACTAATATATCCCACCCCTTGTAATGAGATAAACAATGCACTTCACCTGTCACTGGTTTTGATGTTATGGCTGATCGATGTACGCTTTGCCTTTGTTTGTGGAAATGTATTAGATTTTGGTTATTTTCTATAAACAAGATTCTGGTGGCCACAGAGTGGCAACCCTGTCATTACTGCTGCCCCAATGGGTCTTTATTGATGCTTGTTGCAGGTTCCTTTTTTTAACACCAGGTGCAAAAAGAACGTTATGTAGCCAAATGGGGCACTTAATGTTAAATTATTTATTAAAATCTTCTGCCAGATAAATAGCCAAAATGATTTTTAAAAAGCAAACAGTCAATCTAAAGACTATTTCAAAAGTATTTATTGTTGCAATGATTAAAATGTAGTGAATTGCTAAACAATTCTGATATCAGTTTCCGACTTGTTATTATTATATACTTCTGTAAAGCTGCTTTGGGACAATGTCCATTGTTAAAAGTGCTATACAAATAAACTGAACTTGAACTTATTAGCATTTTGCTGTTCCATCATGGTGGAGAAGTGATGGTCCGACTGATCATTTGTTATTCTTTTAAATTTACCTGTAGAGGTCATGGGTTTGGTTACATTATGTACATTTTTCAGTGGGATGAAATAGTAGAATGATAAAATAAATCAGTCTAGATAATTAAGTAATGGTAGCTATGACTGATGAGGAGCATGTGAATGTAGCATCACCACACTAAAGGAACTTCTTTAGTCGTTAGGAGGAAAATAGAGGTTTAACAGCAAGCAGCACACCCTGGTGGTGATAAACACACAATCGACTAGTGTGTCTGTTTGTTGAAGCTGGAGGTTAACTTTCATTCCATATTCCCGCCAAAAATGAGGATATCTGATTTGTTTGTTTGTGTGTGTGTGTGTGTGTGTGTGTGTGTGTGTGTGTGTGTGTGTGTGTGTGTGTGTGTGTGTTTGTTTAGTGGGATACTTAGAATGTGCTAATTTGTTTAGGATGAGCACACAAAAACTATCAATTCAAAGAGTGGTTAAATATAAGGACTGAAACTACATTTTATATGTTTATAGTATTCTATAAGTATTTATATGTTTAAGTATTTAGAATTTGTTCATTAATTAATGCATCTTTAGTAACCGCTTTATCCTGGTCCCAAATGAAGTGCTTAGAAGTGTTATTTAAAAGCTGTGGTGTTTTTATTCTTAATGCAAAAATGGCAGCGGCCTCTGTATGTTTACCTAAAGTGTATAGGTCAGTTTTAAGCATACTAATTTAGCATTTACAAACCTGACCATAACATCCATATGTGCTTTTTAAAGATCTCATTCCAGATTTAGTCCCTTTGCTGTTATAATAACCTCCACTCTTCGGGGAAGGCTTTCCACTAGATTTTGGAGTGTGACTGTGGGGATTTGTGTTCATTCAGCCACAAGAGCATTAGTGAGGTCAGACACTGATTTCAGGTGAGAAGGTCTGGAGTGCAATCAACGGTCCAATTCAGTCAGTGTTCAGTGGGGTTGAGGTCAGGGCTCTGTGCAGGCCACTCGAGTTCTTCCACTCCATCCTGGGCAAATCATGTCTTCATGGATCTCGCTTTGTGCACGGGAGTATTGTCATGCTGGAACATGTTTGGGGCCCTTAGTTCCAGTGAAGGGAAATCTTAAAGCTACAGCATTTAAAGACATTCTAGACAATTGTGTGCTTCCAACTTCGTGCAAGAAAGGCTACAAATACAGTGGGTATAGAAAAATAAATTAAAATAATCTTTAAAATAATCACATTTTGTTGCTTTTCAGACTGAAATGAAGACGGACACAGTTTTTGTTTTATCCAGCTGTATTTACTCAGTGCAACTTATAACATCCAAGTGAAAGATATAACACCAACATGTCAGAAAAAAAAATAAAATAAAATAAAAAACCAGAATCACTGAGTTGGAAAAAGGAACACTCCCTCCTAAAAATGACTTGTGAACTCAATCAGGTGTAGCTAATCACCTTCTCAATGGCACACAAAGCCATTTGACTTTCAGCCGTGGTCATTTTTATTAGCTCAGCATGAAAAGAGCTTTCCTGGAGCATTTTGTAGTGCAACTGAAGCAAACAATTAACTATGGGTGGCAAGGCAGTGTCAAAAGATCTCCGGGATAAAGTTGGATACATGGATACAAGATAAGATAAGATGGATACAAAAAAATTTCAAATGCTTTATCAATGCCTAGAAGTACAGTGAAGTTTATTATTAAGAAGTGGAAGGTATTTGGTACAACACAGACCCTCCCTGGATCAGGACATCTCTCCAAACCGGATGAAAGAGACAGGAGGAAACTGGTCAGAGAGGCTACCAAGAGGCCTACAGCAACTCTGAAGCAGTAGCAGGAATTTATGACTGAGTGGTCATTGTGTGCATGTGACAACAATATCACAAATTCTCCACAAATGTGGCTTGTATGGGAGGGTTGCAAGAAAAAAGCCACCCACGACTGAGCTTTGCCAAAACGCACCTTGAATGAACACCTTGAGGCCACATGGAAAAAGGTGTTATGGTCAGATGAGACTAAAATTGAATTATTTGGCCTCAACACCAAACGATATGTCTGGCAGAAATCCAATACAGCTCACCATCCAAATAACACCATTCCTACAGTAAATCATGGAGGTGGTAATATCCTGTTATGGGGGTGTTTCTCTGCAGCAGGGCCTGGAGCACTTGTCGGGATAGAAGGAAAATGGATGGGGCAAAATACCGTCAAATTCTTGAGGAAAATCTGCTGGCCTCTGCCAGAAAGTTGTCAATGGGAAGAAGGTTTACCTTCCAACATGACAATGACTCAAAGCACACAGCAAAACTGACTACACAGTGGTTGAATGAGAAAAAGGTGAATGTCCTTGCATGGCCTAGTCAGAGCCCAGACTTAAACCCCATTGAAAATCTGTGGAATGACTTGAAGACTGTAGTCCACAAACGGTCACCATCAAATTTAACTGAACTTGGGCAGTTAGATAACCTTTGTTTCAGCTCAAAAAGTTATGTTTTACAAGTTTTACATGTCAAGACAGTAGATTACTGGAAGTTTAATTTTTGAAAACTTCTAAACTTGAGTTCAATATCCAAAACTTGTCATGAAAATTGGAGTTAAACAGAAGAAATAAGTTCACATAACTTAGGGTCTATCATGTTTTACAGTGTAGTCAAATTTATCTACTATTTCTTATTATAAGATTACAGTAAAACAAATATAAGATTATTAAGGCTATTTCTAGACATATTTTACTAATTTTAAGCTTTACATTTTCTTAGTCTATTGTCAGATAATTTTGATTCTTTCTAGAAATGAATGCTTAAAATTAGCAAAATAATCTGCCAATAGAACAAGAAAATCTAAATCTTAAAAATAGTAAAATATGTCTAGAAAGGGAGGGAGGACCAGTGACTTAGTGGTTAGCATATTTGCCTCGCATTTTGCATGTTCTCCCAGTGCTTCGGGGGTTTCCTCAAGGTACTCTGGTTTCCTCACCCATTCCAAAGACATGCGTTGTTGGCTGATTGGCATCTAAATTGTACCTAAATTGCCCTGTGATGGGTTGGCACCCTGTCCAGGGTGTACCCTGCCTTGTGCCCCGAGTTCCCTGGGATAGGCTGCAGGTTTCCCATGACCCTGTGTAGGATAAGTGGTACGGAAAATGGATGGATGGATGGATGGATGTCTAGAAATAGGCTTAATAATCTTATGTTTGGTTTATTATAATCTTTTAATAAGAAATGCTAGATCATTTTGACTATATTCAAGATATTTGCTTGCTAAGATGTCATGTTTTGCAGTGTATTTTTTTTTTTTTTTACATTTGTATAAATGTCCATCCAATCAGAACCATGTCTAAACCAGATCTCTTTTATTCTCTACAAAATCTCTAAAGATCTCTAAAAAAAAAAAAAAAGAAGAAGAAGAAGAAGAAGAAGAAAGAACAGAAAAAGTTTCATTGTAATAAACACTGGTTCTTAAGGGGTTAAGTATTTCACTCGATTTCCATCACCGTGTTTATTTCATATTCGTCCAGCAGGTGGCACTATTAGTCTCACAGGTCACGTGACGGAACCCCGTTATCTGTCGCGGGAACTAGTAACGAATCGCTTTAGTGAGTCGATTCTTTAAAACTACCTGTATAAGAGAATCGAGGCATCTAGAAATAGAGCACTTTAAAAGAGCCGTTCATAAAGTAGGAATCGAATCAATTACGAGTCAGCCATCGTTAGCGAGAACATGACCGGGTGCCCGAGTGCTTTCATTTCATACAGCTGTATTTAGTTGATATTTAAAGCAGATAGTCGTTAATATATGATATGCAATACGATGGTTACGGAATTACGAGATGACTCACTGAAACGACTTGCACCTGGTCTTTTCGGTAAGACATTTCACTTAGCATCACCTAGCTAGCTAAGTCATTGTAGCGCAGCCGGCTTGCTTGCTGCATTACCAAGGCTGTGTCCTGAATCGCTCTCTACTAGATATATAGGGGACTAGATAGGGCGTAGAAGCCATTATTTCATACCCTATGTTGTGCACTTAGATAGGCAGTGTGGAGATATTTAGGATGCAGTCTGATAATTATTCAATTGGGAATTCACTGCGTGTCATTTTTATATATATATATATATATATATATATATATATATATATATATATATATATATATATATATATATATATAAACATTATTTTTACACTCGTACTCTCTGTATGTTTTTGTACATGATAAATATGACAAATATTACACATGCTGATACCAGTTAGCGAATTAGCCGGCACATCTGGATATTATACTGTCCAGATGTGCATAATTATAAATGTGTGTGTGTGTGTGATTGCGTGCGCGCGTGTGTAAAACGGTTTAATTTGTTAGTAAATTCTGGGGAAAATATAATTTGCTTTTCTTGATGAATTAAAGAGTTTAATAAAGTGATGTGTGGCGGATGCGACCTCATACAGTTATACAGTCTTATTCTTCCAGTGACAACTTCCAGTGTCATTAAAACTGAACTGTTTATTTGTTTTATAAGGTAAAACAATCTAAATGTATCCTCAAAAGTATAAAAGTGGTCCTTTAAGTCAAATTGTGTTGCTCTGTTTATAGGTACAAACGATATAAATGTAAGAAGGCCATCAGTAAGAAGCACAGGGTGTGTACAGATAACATGTTACAGAAGACTTCAATGCCAAGGCCACTTCAAATGTATTAGTAGTAATAATAATAATAATAATAATAATAATAATAACAACAATATTGATCCTTTATAACACTCAAGGTACAAAAAGTGTTTTAGACACAATTTGTAGTGATGATATTGCAGATATAAAAATAAATATAAATTTAAAAATGATTTAAAATAGCTGATACTACTGCTGCTGCGGCTGCTGCTGTTGCGGCTGCTGCTGCTAATAATAATAATAATAATAATAATAATAATAATAATGTCTGTTTATGTTTATTTTATAGGAAAAACAAAAACTCAAAAATTAAATTTTGGTGTGTGTGTTAGCTTAACTGGATGTCCATGGTTTCTTAAAAAGTCCTAATTTGTCTGAAATTATATTTTACATTTTATTTTAAAATTACGGCTAATTATCTGACATCAATTACATTTTTGCCATAAATTTATGTGGTGGCTGTTGCCTTTTTTGCTGTAAAACATACCTACAAAGATAACACATATCATATAATATATCTTCACCATAAATTGAAGCTTAAATGACGTTTGAAGTGGAATTAAAATATCTTAAAACATAATATTAAGTTTAACTTGAGGATGCTTGGAGTAGTTCAGGACGATATTAGTGGCTATTGCACCAATAGCCTGAAAAGCCTACAATCATGTAAATTCAAACAGTTTACTACTACTTAAGGCATTGAGTTTATAAAATATCATTTCAGACAAATGTGTAAATAGTTCATATTTGTGCAAATAAGTTGAATTTATTTTGAAATCTGTTTTGTGGATAAAGACAGAAACAAAATCCCATACAGTCTTGTAATAAACAATGTATTGGCGATGTGACAAAATATAATATTGTAATACTTTTTCACAATGCATGATATATAAAGCCAAAGGTATCACCGTACTGTACTCAAAAACAAATCTGTGAAGGTCGTTTCATGATATTTGTATTTAATTTCTATTAGAAGGGAAAATGTCCAATCAGCTGCTTCAGTCAGTCAGTATAAGAATATGCAACATCAGGTTGTGTAATTTATCAAATTATCCATGTTGTATTATTATACCCAGCTCTAGCAAATCTGGCAGCTGTGTGTGTGTGTGTGTGTGTGTGTGTGTGTGTGTGTGTGTGTTTTTCCTGTTTCTGATTGGTCAGGAAGCAGCGTGAGAGCCTGATGTTGATGTAACTGGCTCTGTGAGGAAAACGACCGCCACCGTGGAAGAAACCAGCAGCACATGGCACCAGGCCTACACAAACTCGGGCTACAGCCCTGCTCCAACATCACCCGAACACTTGTGCAGGGCCTGTGGAGGCCACATCGACACGGCAAGCAGGGTGAACTACACACACACACACTTCTCACCATCATGAGAGTTTGGTATTTTATATTTAGTGCCATATAAATAATTCAACATTTAATTTAATTTTTTAATCTGATTAGTCAGAAGATGTTGATTAATTTCCTATAACAGCAGCTCTGACAATAATACTGGCTACAAGACAAATCACATGTTATCAGATTGCGACTTGTAAACGTGTGTAATCATTTATGAGTCAGTTTTCTGAGAGGAAATGTTTATTTAGCATTTATGGAAGGAGTCTCCAGTGTCAGTGCTCTGTAACAGCCAGAGGTAAAGCTGTGTCTTCCCATTTCCAACATCTTATTAACTTCTAAAGAGAGGCTGGTGTGAGAATAACTGCTTACAGCTGCTATAACATAAGTGGAACTAACATGTTTAGTGGACATTCCATTACATTAAACATGTGCAGCTGTAAATGGACGAAAAGTATGCTGTCATTTAATAAATAAAACATTGTAGTCATTGGCGAATTGCTGAGGTATAAGAGGAGTAAAACACGTTAGGATGTGGTGTTATAGGAAATTAATCAACTTTGCAGTGGTAACATTAACTCTGTCACACAAATATTTTATTTGTTATTTAATATTCATATAGCTTATAATTAAGGACAATTCATTGACATGGAGTGTTAGAACATACATAATGGAAATCTTTCCTGTGTAAACAATACTAACTTAAAGATGTATTATAAAGATTTTAATACTAACCCCATTTCCATAAAAGTTGGAATTTTTCCTAAAAAGGAATAAAAACAAAAATCTGTGATTTGTCAAGTCTCTTGAAACTTAACTGACAAAAGTACAAAGAAAAGATATTCAATGTTTTCTCTGACCAACTTAATTGTATTTTGTAAATATAAACAAATTTACAATTTGATGCCTTCAAGACACTAAAAAAAAGTTGGGACAGAGGCAAAGTAAGACTGAAAATGTATAGAATATTCGAGTAACACCATTTTGGAGGATCAGGTTAATTGGTAACAGGGGAGGGTGTCAGGATTGTGCATAAAAGGAGCATCCACCAAAAGCTCAGTCTTTGCAAGCAAGGATGGGTCGTGGCTCACCACTTTGTGACAAACCTCGTGAGAGAATTGTCAGTCAGTTCAAAAAGAACATTGCTCAACGCAAGATTGCAAAGAATTTAGGTCTTTCACCATCTACAGTGTGTAATATTGTGAAAAGATTCAGGGAATCCGGAGAAATCTCATTGGACCGGAAACCACTGTTGAATGTGCGTGACCTTCGAGCCCTCAGGCGGCATTGCCTGAGAAATCATGCTACTGTGATAAATATAACCACATGGGCTTTTTGCATGAAAGGTGCAAAAGTCAGTATCTGTGATGGTATGGGGGAGAATCAGTGCCCACGGCATGAGTGACTTGCATATGTATGAAGGTACCACTGACGCAGAGGTGTATATTGGGATTTTAGCGAGACATATGCTGCCATCAAGGCAACGTCTTTTCCCAGGAAGTCCATGGTTATTTAAGCAGGAAAATACCAGGCCTCATTCTGCACGTGCTACAACAGCGTGGCTCCGTAGACACATAGACACAGAGTGTGTGTGCTTGACTGGCCTGCCAGCAGTCCAGATCTGTCTGCTATGGCACATCATGAAGAGAAGAATCAATAAGACAATGGCGACCAAGGACTGTTGAGCTGCTGAAGTCTTATATTAAGCAAGAATGGGCAAAAATTCCACTTGCAAAACTGCAAGAATTAGTATCCTCAGTTCCCAAACGATTAAAAAGTGTAATTAAAAGGAAGGGTGATGTAACACAGTGGTAAACATGCCTCTGTCCTAACTTTTTTTTTTTTTTTTTGAGTGTGTTGAAGGGATTAAATTCTAAATTTGTTTATATCTACAAAATTAAGTTGGTCAGTGAAAACATTGAATATCTTTCTTTGTACTTTTGTCAGTTAATTAAAGTTTAAAGAGACTTTACAAATCACAGATTTTTGTTTTTATTGCATTTTAGAAAAAATCCCAACTTTTATGGAAATGGGGTTAGTACTTTCAAGGTAGAGTAGATGCAAGGAAACAACAAATCCTCCCCAGTATAGCTAAGAAGAGTTTTCTCTTTCTGTTTTATGACAAATTGGATTCAATAATAATATCCCAGATATCACACGATGTAAAAGCATGTCGGTCTGAAACGAATTATCCTAAGTGCGATGGAAAAGCACAGTTGCCAAACGACCTTGCGATTATTTTATATGATCACATCTGGAACGCAGTGAGACAGTTGTGTAATAATTGCGACACACTCAAAGGGAACTGCTGCATTGCAGGTAGCGGTAGAGCATGTCAGATATCGGCTCATCAGATTACAGTTATTAGCGGCTCAGAATATTGGCAGGCTTCAATTGATCATGTCGTTCTCCTGATCCAGAATGTGTGCGTAGACTGCAAGAAGCACTTCTGCAGCCGTTGCTGGGTGCAGCCCGAGCTCGGGCCTGCGCTGTGCCAGACGTGTCGGCGCTTCGTCGGCACTCGTTTCGAACGGAGCCAGCTGATGGGGCTGAAGGTGAAGGAGCTGCGCGACTACCTGCACCTGCACGACGTCCCCACTCACACGTGCCGCGAGAAGGAGGAGCTGGTGGAGCTCGTGCTGGACCAAAACACGCCCAGCGGCAGCGGCAGCAGCAGCAACAGTAGTAGCAGTAGTAGCAGCAGTAACGGTTGCAGCAACTCCGCCCCTCAGCCAGCTGCTCCAGATGCCTCACAGTCCCACACTCCTCCATCCCAGGGAGCCGAGGAGCCAGAGTCTCTCACAGAGGAGGAGGAGGAGGAGGAGGAGGAAGGTGAAGAGGAGGAAGAGGATGAAGAGGATGATGACGATGATGAGGTGAAAGCTCTTGTCAAATGACAAGCTGCTTTTATTGTCTTATTAACTATAAGATGTTTTATATCTGTTTATAAGGTTGCAGACAATCTACAAGCATAAATGGATAAAACATACATCTGTCTATAATAAATAAAAATGGTTAAAAATAATTCATGGCAGCTTCATGGCATCACATCGTCTCGTCGTGTGTATGTGTGTTAGTCGACAGACAGTGAGGAGACATTGGTGCACAGTCGCAGGGCCTCTCTGTCTGATCTGAGGAGCGTGGAGGACATCGAGGGTCTTACAGTGCGGCAGCTGAAGGAAATCCTGGCACGCAACTTCGTCAACTACCAGGGCTGCTGTGAGAAGTGGGAGCTGATGGAGAGAGTTACACGTCTCTTTAATGACCAGAAAGACCTCCACAACTTGGGTAAGTCACTCTGTGTAAACACAGTATTAAATATTCATCATACAATGCAGCTTTAACTGTAGTTTTATTCTCTCTTTGTCCGTATGACCATTTTTTGCCATTTACATTGGGTTCACTGATTCAACTAGAGTGACTCAATGAGATTTTAAAATGGTTTGGGAATTAAATAATGATAGGCAATGAAATAGGCAATTAAATAATGTTAGCCAGATGCACGCATGAGCTATGCATACTAAACAAAAGCGAATTTAATAACAGAAACTTCCTGATTTATTTAGCTTAATAGCCAGCCAGGAGTAGACTGCTTCAAACATAATAATTATTAAAGCACTAACAGTGGCTTTACTGTATTTTTCTAACATACACCACAGAAAGTTACAGTGGTGAACCCTTTAGAATTTTCTATATATCTGCAAAAATATTGACCTAAAACATCATCAGATTTTCACACAAGTCCTAAAAGTAGACAACCCAATTAAACAAATAGGACAAAAATATTATACTTGGTCATTTATTTATTAAGGAAAATAATCCAATATTACATATCTGTGAGTGGCAAAAGTATGTGAACCTTTGCATTCAGTATCTGGTGCGACCCCCCTTGTGCAGCAATAACTGCAACTAAACATTTCCAGTAAATGTTGATCAGAGTTTTAGCTCGCTACATACATACATGATATGGTATCATAATGTTGGGCTAGAGTGGGTGTGGTGCATTATATGTCCAAGAAAATGCTTTTGAAATTAGGCACAGAATTAAGTGTGACTTCAATAATTTGAAATTTCTAAATTTGTTTATATATACAAAATACAATTAAGTTGGTCAGTTTAAAAACACTGAATATCTTTTCTTTGTACTTTTGTCAGTTAATTAAAGTTTCTAGAGACTTGACAAATCACAGATTTTTGTTTTTACTGCATTTTAGAAAGAATCCCAACTTTTATGGAAATGGGGTTAGTAAATCATATATCAAAATCATTCTTTTTTTAGATGTGTTATGTATAGCCGGTGCAGGCTGAAGAGTCAGGGGAGAGTAGTCAGGTTGCATGCGCTGGGGAAACATCAGATGATTTTGCAAAGTTTATTCAAAAGAAAAACGCAGGATTCCATACAAAGAAAACAACGACAAACCATAATCCAGGCAGTAATCAAAAGGAGCAGTAATCCAAAAAAAGGCAGTAATCCAAAAGGTAATTGTAATCCACAACATAGGGAAAAATACGCGAGGCATGGAGGTGGTTTGGGAACCACGAACACAGAATTACGGAACTAGACACATCAACTACGGACATAAAGCTTGAAACATTGCGCTTTCTAACTAGAAACTAAACTAAACTAATACTCCGCGATGAAGTGGACACACACAGGGGTTTAAGTAACACATACAAATCATACACACCTGAAACCAATGAATCAATGAAGTAACATGAACCAATGAGAAATAAGGAGGCGGAGACATGACACGAACAAAAACAGAAGCACATGGGAAAACACAGGAGGCGGAGACATGACGTGAACACGAAAACAAAAAAAGCACATGGCATAGGTAAACAAAACGAGAGTCCCTCTGACAGGAGGCGGAACGCGCTCCGTGGAATGCGGAAGTAGGCTATGCTTCTTTTTGCAGCATAGCGAGAGAGAAACTAACAGAGCCCCCCCCCCCCCCCCCCCCCAAGGCGTGGCTCCCGAAGCGCCGCAAGTTTCATCCACTCTGGCGGACCTGGGCCCCTGGGCAGGATCCTAACCTCTGCCCTCCAGGACCTGAGGCTGGTGATGTCCAGTGTCCCGTAACCAGAGCAGAGCGTGTCGGGTTTTCCTTGAGAACTTGGACGAGAACTTGGACGAGAACTTGGACGAGAACTTGGACGAGAACTTGGACGAGAACTTGGACGAGAACTTGGACGAGAACTTGGACGAGAACTTGGACGAGAACTTGGACGAGAACTTGGACGAGAACTTTGAATGGTGCTCGACTTGAAGCTCGACTTGAAGCTCGACTTGAAGCTCGACTTGAAGCTCGACTTGAAGCTCGACTTGAAGCTTGGCCTGGAACCAGGATCGGAGTCAGCTTTAGCACCTGGATCGGAGTCAGCTTTGGCACCTGGATCGGAGTCAGCTTTGGCACCTGGATCGGAGTCAGCTTTGGCACCTGGATCAGGGACAGCTTTGGCACCTGGATCAGGGACAGCTTTGGCACCTGGATCAGGGACAGCTTTGGCACCTGGATCAGGGACAGCTTTGGCACCTGGATCAGGGACAGCTTTGGCACCTGGATCAGAGACAGACTTTGAGACAGACTTGGAAACAGACTTCGAGACAGACTTGGAAACTGGACAGAGAATTAGGTTAGGCCCATAACCATAAACAAAATCAAAAACTTTGCTGGAAATAGAGCTGAAAACTAAATTAGAGACAGGGCTGGAGACAGGGCTGGAAACGGAGCCGGAAACTAAATTAGAGACAGGGCTGGAGACAGGGCTGGAAACAGAGCCAGAAACTAAATTGGAGACAGGGCTGGAAACAGATTCTGAAACTGGACTGGAAGCTGAGCTAGGAAGGTAACCAAAGACAGAGGAGGAGACAGAGGAGTGTGCTGAGTTGGAAACGGAGCTGGGAACTAAATCAGCACCCGAACTGAGAATGAGAGCAAAAACATAACCAGAAATTAAACCAATATAGCTAGCAACTAAATCAGGAACTGGACTACGAACAGGGTCGGAACCTGGACATGGACTGGGACATGGACTAGGACTTGGAAAGGAGGTCATCCCGTGGACCTCAGACATGGACTGGGCTTGAGAAGAGGTCATCCCATGGACCTCTGACATGAGCAGGATAGGAGTGGAGGTTTTTTCTTGAACCTCCGGCAGGAACTGGACAGGGACGGCGCACCCCTCTTGGGTCTCCGACTGGAACTGGGCTGGAACAGAGCACCTCACTTGGGTCTCCAACAGGGACTGGACAGGAGTGGAGGTCTCCTCATGAACCTCCAAGAGCAGCTCCGCTGGGGAAACCTCCTGCTGGGCCTCCGGCTGGAGCTCGGGGCTGGAGGTCGCCATGTTAACCTCCAGGGGCAGCTCCTCTGAGGAGACCTCCTGCTGGGCCTCCGGCTGGAGCTCGGGGCTGGAGGTCGCCACATTAACCTCCAGGGGCAGCTCCGCTGTGGAGACCTCCTGCTGGGCCTCTGGCTGGAGCTCGGGGCTGGAGGTCGCCATGTTAACCTCCAGGGGCAGCTCCACTGTGGAGACCTCCTGTTGGGCCTCCGGCTGGAAGTCGGGGCTGGAGGTCGCCACGTTAACCTCCAGGGGCAGCTCCTCTGAGGAGAACTCCTGCTGGGCCTCTGGCTGGAGCTCGGGGGCAGCCCGCCTGTGGAGCCGTTTGTGCACCCGCCAGCTGCCCTTAAAACAAGACTGGGAGCAGAAGTAGCTGCTCCTTCCTCCTTGTTTCCTGCAGGTGGGGCACTGGAGAGTGGCTGCGTTGGTGCATCCCTCGGTGGCACACTCCTGGGTCAGATGTTGAGAGGTGCAGGCTGCCCTGTTAGCCCGTTCCCTCTCATAGTGCTTGAGGAAGGATACGTTGGGTCGGTCACCCAGACTAGTCTTCCCCAAGAAAGTCCTGAGGTCGGGTTGGAAGTCTGGGCTTCCGAACACCTGGACCAGTAGATCCACAAAGCCCGAAACTGTATTGAGCTTCGCGGATCCACTGGCGAGGTGAAGCTCCGCCCATTGGCGAGCGGAGCCGACCAGACAAGAGAGGAGGAACCCCAACCACTGCTCCTCATCAGGCTTGGGGTCCTCCAAACTAAGAAAATATGTCTGTGCCTGAAGAAAATAACACTGTGGCCAGACGGCGAATCCATCGTACGCCTCCGGGGCATGAACAAAAATCCACTGCGGGAAGCCGATGGAGGCATAAGCCGGCACAGAACACAAAGCGCGACGTGCGCCAATTTTCCCCGCTGCATCCATTTTTTGGCGGAGTATTCTGTTATGTATAGCCGGTGTAGGCTGAAGAGTCAGGGGAGAGTAGTCAGGTTTCATGCGCTGGGGAAACGTCAGATGATTTTGCAAAGTTTATTCAAAAGAAAAACACAGGATTCCATACAAAGAAAACAACGACAAACCATAATCCAGGCAGTAATCAAAAGGAGCAGTAATCCAAAAAAAAGGCAGTAATCCAAAAGGTAATTGTAATCCACAACATAGGGAAAAATACACGAGGCATGGAGGTGGTTTGGGAACCACGAACACAGAACTACGGAACTAGACACATCAACTACGGCCATAAAGCTTGAAACATTGCGCTTTCTAACTAGAAAAGAAAATAAACTAAACTAACCTAAACTAATACTCCGCGATGAAGTGGACACAGACAGGGGTTTAAGTAACACATACAAATCATACACACCTGAAACCAATGAATCAATGAAATAACATGAACCAATGAGAAATAAGGAGGCGGAGACATGACACGAACAAAAACAGAAGCACATGGGAAAACACAGGAGGCAGAGACATGACATGAACACGAAAACAAAAAAGCACATGGCAGAGGTAAACAAAACGAGAGTCCCTCTGACAGGAGGCGGAACGCGCTCCGTGGAATGCGGAAGTAGGCTACGCTTCTTTTTGCAGCGTAGCGAGAGAGAGAGAGAAACTAACAAGATGCACATTTTGATTTATTTAGATTATTGTCATTAAAAAGATGATAAAACTACAGGCATGGGTCAGGCTTCCGTCATCCACTATCGTTTTGCCGCAATGACTTCTGAGACTTCAAGCGGGTTCGGTGCGCTCATGCCTGCATCCGATGCATCCTCGATATCAAGAGCACATCCGGGTAATTTCATGCTTCCGCGGTACTTGCGTTCTTGAGTACTGGAATTGAACTTCGCAGTGGATGATGATGTAGAACGAGTTCACAAGGACACCAAGATCGCATAAGAAAGCATATTGAGAAACGGCCACTAACACGTCGTGTAACGGAAGAGAACGCCGTTGTCTAGTTACGCAACTATCCGTCACCGTAAACAAACTCCTCATTGCTTTTTAGCTTTTCTTCATTCATTATTCCTTGTATAATTCATACTATACAATTCAATTTACCATTGGTTTGGTTTATTTTTCCACATTTCATTGACACCTCACTAAAATGTGTCCTTGAATTCGGTGATGCAAACCATCACAAAACTCCTCCCTTGTTGTGGGCAACATTAGCTGAAAAAGTGTCCACGGTTCCATACTTCGAAAATCCACTGGAAATAGTAGACCATCCAGGTACCTTTGGGATACTCATTTCAGCATGATACGATTTGGGACACACTAATTCTAATCTCGGATACTATTTATGACAGATAGTAGGCGAATTGGGACGTAGCATCTGACTCTGTTTCTTATTGCCTTACTTTAACTGCTAAATAACACATCTTCCATAAAAATGCTAAGAAATATACTGTACATATTACAATTAGGCTAATTTTAAAATGTTTTATAATCCAGAAAATGTACTAGTAGTAGTAATTTTGGTGATTGATTAAACTGCTTACTTGCTTGTTGCTTGTTTATTTGCAGTTTCAAACACTAAAAACGAATCAGGCACAGGTATGTATTACTTATATAATAAGAGTATGGTTACTATACCCAATGTTGAATGAAGTTTATATAACGAGCTGTGCATGATGTAGTACAATAAAAACGTGTGTGTTTCTGCGTCAGTAGCGGAACCAGCCGAGCCGAGCGGCCAGGAGGAGAACCTGTGTAAGATCTGCATGGACTCGCCCATCGACTGTGTGCTGCTGGAATGTGGCCACATGGTGACCTGTAGCAAGTGTGGCAAGCGCATGAGCGAGTGTCCCATCTGTAGACAGTACGTGGTGCGCGCCGTGCACGTCTTCAGATCCTGATGGAGGACCATGAAGAGTCTGAGAACCTGGAGAGCACTCCTTTAATATCCACACACATTCCACATACCGTTCCTGTATGGAGGCCCTGAGAGATGTGAGGCTCAGTCACCGTTATGTTTGGTTCTCCTTATCGTTTCCTACGAGACTTTAAATTTTTATTTTATTTTTTGCTTAATCTGGGGATCTTGACATGCGTATCCTTTTCTGCAGCGTCCTCCATTATAACAATCTGCTGTGACGTTTGGCTGTGAATGGACACGTTCGGTTGCTAGCTAGATATCTAGCTAATTTTCAGAAACAGCTGACTCATCATATAATAACATATCATGAAATCTATTAAGCTAGGTAAGAATAAGCAAACTCACCTAATCTAGCGACCTTATCTCTGCAGCTGTAGTCTGTTTGGTTAGCTAGCTATTATAGCAAACGTTGCTGACTAATGATGTCTTTGTCGGCTCCGGGGAAGAGGCGGCCGTACGCAATTCGCATAGTTACCATCTAAGCTGCTTTCCAGCATGTGTACATGGTGACCGTTTGAGTTATTGTCCTTTTTGTTTTCTCATCACTGCGCATTATGCCTTTGTTGTCTTTTCTTCATGTGTTTTTATATCGCACATGGACACTGAGCATAATACAGTTTAAGGACGTTTATACCACAGCATTGTTGAATTCTCGATTGTGATTGGTCAGAAGATTGCTTAACAACATGCAAATTACAGGTTCATATTAACACGTACGTTCTAAGACTAGAGACTAAGACTAAATAACAATCTGGCAACAATCTAACAATATTTAACAAAGAGAAACACATAATTGTTGAGACGTTTATTTTAGCACTTATGGAAGGAGTCTCCAGTGTCTCCAGCGCTTTGTATGTTTTCCATCTCGTGAAAGTCTTCAGAATAGAGGACTTTGCTCTTCAGGGTTTCTCTGTAACGAGGTTTCTTATTAACGTCAAGAAAAAGAAAAAGAGACTTGGGTGAGGGAATAACTCTTTATAGCTGCTATAAGGTATTCGATAACCGGAACTAACTTATCTCGCGGCTGTTTCACAACATTAAATGTGACTATAAGCAGCGCGTTGTTCTTTAATTAATCAAAAATGTAATCACTGTCAAATTGCTGTGGTATAAGAGGAATAAAACACACTGTTGATTATTTTCCTATAACAGCACACCTCCAAGTGTTTTATTCCTTATTTAGTTCATGGTTCAGTTTGATAAATGCATGTTGTCTCATGCCATTAATTGAATACTTTGTTTAATACACTGTGGTTTACCTACTTAGTAGTGTTTTGAACAGCTATTTTGAACATCACACATGGTGGTGATGTGACTGTAGCTGCGTGCTAAAACAGCTCCAGATGAAAAGCTAATGTGTAGGCTGCATGTGCATGTCTATAATCAGGTGCTACTTTCACTTCTTTGCTTTACAAAACAGAGCTCATGGGCCTTATCTGTGGAAGTATTTTCATGTCAAAATCCATCATACATAAATGACACAATGAAATATTAATATTACGAATATTAAGAATTTTGTGCTGTTTCCTCCCACCTCCAAAAAAACATGCTGGTTAGTAGATTGCCTAAGCTAAATGGCCCCTAGGTGTGAATAAGTGTGTGTGTGTGTGTGTGTGTGTGTGTGTGTGTGTGTGCGCAGTGGATAGGCATTTTATCCAGGGTGTATTCCTACCTTAAACCCCAGATAGGCGACTCTGACAAGTATGTAATGAAGATGAATGGATGAATTAAATATATTTACAGTTCCTTGTATTACAACTAATTTATGTCTTTACAATGTTCATGTAGCAATAATGAATCTCAATTTGCATACTCACAATTTTTTTTACAATGCGTATGAATAATTCTGGGGGGCACGATAGTGTAGTGGTTAGCATGTTTACTTTGCACCTCAGGGGTTTGGGGTTCGAATCCTCCTCAATGCCTCCACCGTGTCTGCGTGGAGATTGCATGATCTTCCCGCGCTTTGGGGGTTTCCTCCGGGTACTCCAGTTTCCTCCCCCATGCTAAAGACGTGTTGTAGGCTGATTGGCATTTCCAAATTTTCTGTAGTGTGAATTTGTGTGCGATTGTGACCTGCGAAGGATTGGTACCCCGTCTTGTGCCCCGAGTCCCCTGGGATAGGCTGCAGGCTCCCCCGTGACCCTGTGCAGGAAAAGCAGTATAGAAAATGGATGAATCACTGGTTACACTGGTTTAGTTTCATGATTGGCTTCATAGGGTGAAGGAGATGGGGCTTAAACATAAGTTTCTACTAGATGTGTTTACAAACGAATGCTAATGTGAAAATCTACAAAATGTGATGGAAAGTACAAACTGAACTGCGAATCGACACATAACATAACTCAAATGTGATTAGTGATTTTGGGATTGCATTCATGTATGATGACTTGACAAGAAAATAACTCTTCTTTTTCTTTTTTTTTCTTTACACTAAATCTCCATGATGCTTTTGCAAAAAGAGCTCCATGCTGTTCACAGTGTGGCGAAGAAACAATATACAGCCTCATCGGCATCTTATTTCTTATGCACAGTAGACCGTTGTGCTGAGCTGGTGATTTCTGGATGGTTCCATGGTCTTCCTTCAGATGCGTGCAGCTGTAACACTAGCCTTGGTCCGTGTTAGTCACATGGTGCTCTTATTACTGCCCACGCGTCCACTTAGTGCTCTACACCGGAGAGGAGCTTTTTAACACACTCGTAGATATGTTACCCCAGGGCTTCTCAAACTTCAAACCAGGGACCTCTTTAGATGTAAAAATAAATAAATAAATAAATAAAATTCCACTAACTACTTCAGTACAGGTTTATATTACAATTCAAATATTATTTTCCTTATTTACAAGTGTACAATAACATTTTGCCTATTTATTTGAAACATAGTTTATTCCTGAACTGGACACTCACAGAGCATATTTGTAATTAAAACTACATTGATGTTTTTGAGTTTTAATTACAAGTTTTAATTAAACCAATTCAAATCAATTCAGTCCGTACAGGATTTCTGAGTTTCTTTGTGATTGTTGCGGCCAAAAATGCTCGATTTTGCTGTGGCTTTTTTTCAAAATTTGCTGTGCAGTTTGCAGAGTTTTCTGTGCTTTTTTGCGGAAAACTACATGAATTGCACGAAATTGTTTTCTTTCACAGTGATGTTTGTTGGTAAATGAGACCTTTTAGCTGTACTGATGTTTGACGCACGTGAATCAAAGAAGGCTTTGACTGAATGCACATTGTGATGACGTCACACGACGCATCTTGGCCCAAATCTGCGAAAAATCTGTGTTAACTTTGAAAAATTGCAAGCTCCTTGAGTAAATATTGTACAGTTTGCTTGATTTTGCATTAATTTCTGCAATCGCGAGATCCTGGAGGGACTGACAAGTGCTTCACAAGCCTACCCCCCCCCCCCCCTCCCAAAGAGGTCCCTGGATCCCACTTTGAGAACCCCATTGTTACACCAATGCAACATCTTCTGAGGCTCCAGTAAAATGTATTTATAGCTATAAATGTAAATAAGCTGTTTCGGTACCTGAAAACTGACTTTTCAGTTAATCGATTACCACACAACCTTTTCATTAGGTGATATTAACGGTTGGGTGTGTGTTTTGTTTGTTTGGTTTTTTTTCTCTCTTTTCTTTTCTCTCTGAATGTACTATAGCAGCACTTCTGGGCCAATTGTGGTGCCAGATATAAATATATCAGTGTATGACATATTTAGTTCCACTGTAGGATTTAGTCGTAGCCATCTTCTGTCTATTTAGAGGGAAATGTAATTATGAATTAATCATATCATTTTCAATATCCAGGGAAATTTCATATTCAGAAATAAAGGTACCAAACTGTACTTTTTCTTGTTGCTGGGATGGTACCATCAATGGGACATGTTTTGTACCTGGAAATGTGAATATAGTGTTTAAATAATTTATGGTACATAAATCGACCTTGAGGACCACTAATGTACCTTTTAAAGCTTGACTCTAAAAGCTTCTTAAAGGTACTCCACATGAATAAAAAAACATACTAAGGTACAAAAGATACACACTTGATGGTACCTGCATGATTTGACCATTAAATATCAGAGCATCATTTTTCACCCAGCCACACTGCACTGTTTCAAGGAATGGCGAACGGCCACTTTCATATTATATTACATCTGTGTTTTCTGCAATGGTCTTTAGTGTTTTATTAAAATATATAGTGTCACATCGAATGATGTATCCAGACCATTGACAAACTGCTATAAATCTGTAGTATGTACTGTATATGAATATCTCACGTTTGAATATTGTTGTGTTTCTCCCTGATAAGCTGATTATGCAAATGGTCTCACTGAGGCTAAGCTTGTGTCGACATGTAGGGATGCACTGATCCAGCACTGAGTATCGGACCAATATTGTCCTGAAACGCTGGATTTCTATCATAATCAGATATGACAAATTGTCCCATCTGATCAACTAATAAGTGTGGCAGCCTGGGAAAACCCTTCACATTTTGAGCTGTATTTCTGAAAACTACACAACTATGTGTAGTATGTCAACACAGTGAAAAAGAAGAAAGTTGCATTTAAAGATGCATTCTGACTGTGGTGCAGGCGCATTGTGGACATTTTGATAGTCCGTGTCTTATTACAAACTGAATTGATGAGGATATCCGTGTTATTTATTCTTGACAGAAATGTTCAATTTTGGCCAAAATCTGTCTTTTTTGGTTGTTTACTATATCATAGAGGTCAAGAGCCTCAGTTAATGTTGAAATCAAACATCAGAATGGGGAATATATAGTGACTTTGCGCATGGCATGGTTGTTGGTGCTAAGTGGGCTGGTTGGAGAAACTGCTGGTCTTCTGGGATTTTCACACACTGTTGATGAGAGAAGTCAGAGGATAATGTCCAGACTTGTTCAAATTGACATAAAGCCTACAGTAACTCAGATAATCACTCTTTGCAACCGTAGTGAGCAGAAAAGCATCTCAGAAAACATAGTATGTCAAGCCTTGAGGCAGATGAGCTACAACAGCAGAAGACCACATCGGGTTCCACTCCTGTCAGCCAAGAACAGGAATCTAGGCTACAGTGGGTACAGACTCACCCAAACTGGACAGATTGAAAACAGACCAGACAATTTTCTTTCTAATCTTCAACTGGCCAGTTTTGGTGAACATGTGCCTACTGTAGCTTCAGATTCCTGTCCTTTTGCTGTTGTTACCAATCCACCTCAAGGTTGTGTGTTCTGGGATGCTTTTCTGCTCACCACTGCTTATAAAGTGTGCTTATTTAAGTTACCAAAGTCTTTCTGGCAGCTCAAACCAGTCTGGCTATTCTCCTCTGATCTCTCTCATCAGTAAGGTGTTTCTGCTCCTCATTGGCGTTTTTTGCTTTTCACACCACCTCTAGAGACTGTTGTTTGTAAAAATCCCAGGATTCAGCAGTTTCTGAAATACTCAGACCACCAACAATCACGCCACGGTCAAAGTCACTGAAATCACATTTTTCTCCATTCTGATGTTTGATGTGGACGTGAACTGAAGCTCTTCCCCCGTGTCTGCCTTATTTTATGCGCTGCACTGCTGCCACATGATTGGCTGATTGGACAAATGCATGGATGAGCAGGGATCCAGGCGTTCCTAATGAAGTTGCTAGTGAGTATATATTTATCCATGCTGTGATTACATGTGATCCTGAATGACAATGAGGATAATTATTTAGCATTTGACAGAAATGAATAGCAAATGACGCATCATCACAGCAACACCAACAAGTGAAAATGCTTTGGGTTTTGGCCGATACTCAGCTGTGATAGTGGTGAAATCAGTTCCTCCTTATTTGTGA
This sequence comes from Cranoglanis bouderius, assembly GCA_023630585.1. Taxonomy (NCBI): domain Eukaryota; kingdom Metazoa; phylum Chordata; class Actinopteri; order Siluriformes; family Cranoglanididae; genus Cranoglanis; species Cranoglanis bouderius. The sequence goes on from CM042541.1 coordinate 20,023,649, forward strand.
GTTCATAACACATCCATGACACTTTTATTCTATATTTTATTGATGTATTTTTCCAGATCAGTTTTAATGCCACATTATGTGTTATTTGAAGAGAGTAAGGCATGACTGGGCCTCGGGTCTTACAGTTAAATGAATCAACATTCATATGTACTGTATAATCAGCTGAAACTAGAGCTTTGATGACTCATCCATTAGCGACCAATGAGTAAATGTGAGAATAAGTGGCAGTGTTTATTAACATCACTAGTGACCACTGTGTAATCTTCTACTGGAAGGTCAGCTTCTGTGTGTAACCAGTAATAGTGAAATTAACTACTGATTCAATTTTTTAAAAAAAAGATGTGAAATGTATAAGGCACTTATGTTGATGAGGTTATTTTGACTAAGTGAATTAGGTGCCCGAAAAGTGTCTATGTGCCGAGTTGTTCTTTCTAACTAGAAATTTAAACGTCAGTATTGTGAATCTGAATGTGAACTGAATCAAATCACAAAAGTATAATGTTTTAGTATATCACAAATGACAAAAGTGTGGCGCAGTATTTGGAAATATTTGTTTTCAAACTTAAAAAAGAAAAGAAGAAATTATATCTATGTGGAAAATAATAAATAATACTCGGAAGAACAAAAAAAAAAATACAGTGTTTTAATATCTTATTGGGTGTGCATCCTGGCTAATCTAATGATCAAGAGCTATCCTTTTGCTGAAAAATGATATGTGGTATGTCGAACAGTACCTAGAATCGCTCTACTGAATATGCTTGAATATGTTCAATTTTAATTATGTTTTTTTGTGTGTGTGTGTGTTTGTGTGTTCTTGTGAGTTTAAAAAATACTGTGAAATGATTTCCGCCGACACAAATTCAACTGTCTTGGATGTTTTGCTTTACATTTATCATATAACTCGCATGTGAACTCGACAGTGTTGTCCTGAACTGACTAAGCAGTGAGGCGAATGTGCTGAATGCTGAATTTATTCTACACACCACAAAACTCCCGGGGTTTATAATTAAGTAAAAGGATATATTTTTAGAATTTTGTTACTATACGCTGTTGTTCTTGTGCAGATATTTGGTTTGACAGTTTTGTATCAATAAACGAACTTATCCGTTCTGAATTAAAACTGTCCTGTTGAGCATCTGTCGTGTTTATCCTCATCACTCACATTTCATTTGTTCTTTGCACTGGTGACGTGTTCATTTTACTGAAAGGTTAGCTATAAATAACATTACAAGTTATCACAATGTCAAATGAGTATTCGTATGTACAGTCCCTTCCTAAACTATTGGAACGGCAAGGCCAATTCATTTATTTGTGCAATTCCCAAAATTTGAAATTTGGGTTTGAGATCAAAACATGGTTTCTTTATTTTTCAGGAGATTCCAAATTGTTGTATTGGATATGCTCAATGTTTGTGCCCTGCCTCTGATAGATTTTCCGTCTTTTCTCAGCTTCACAATGGCTTGCTTTTCTCCTATAGACGGCTCTCTGATCTACATGTTGGCTTATCCTTTTTAACAACAAATGCAGCCTTCACACGTGAAACTGAATGCTAAAACCAAGAGTAGATGGTCAGAGCTAGATAGACAATAGAGGTATTTATTGTTTAAGCAATCAATTTAACAGGACACACCTGGGTAACAAGTAACACCTGTCAGTCACAAGTTCCAATATTTTTGCCCACCTAAAAATTGGGTGGTCTGATACAAAATGTGCTATGTTCTATGTCGGTTTAACATCTACATATAAATACCAAGAAATAAAAGCTGAAATTCTAAAATCTTTTCTCATTCATCTTTTGATCACAAATCAAAGTTCTTCAGTCTACAGCAAAAACAACAACAACAACAATAATAATAACAATAATAATAATAATTTAATTTAAAATGTGATAAAGTGTCCCCAAGGATGTCCTTATAGTGGAGTAAATATGATGAATTGCCCTAATGGCTGCCCTTCAAATGAAAAAAAAAAAAACATCATGAAGTGCCCACTAGGGTGTTGCTGTATGTGAGAAAACATGATGCAGCACCCTCTAGGCTGCTACTATATGCAAGAAAATGAGATGAAGTGCCCTGTAGGCTTCCCTACATGTGAGGTGAGAAAATGAGATGAAGTGCCCTCTGTGTGAGAAAATATTCTCTAGTAGGAGGTGCCCTTGTTCTATTTTCACTCCTGCCCCTCAGACAGCCCGTGTCTGCCCCTGTTGTTAGGATTATCAACAGGCAAATGAATTGACATATGAGCCATATGTTATCCCACCATGTTTCTGTTTCCTGTAATGATTACATTAATGTAGAATTACCCATTAAAAGACATTATCTTTCCAAAACGATTTTGTAAGGGCATACAGTTTGTGTCATTGGGCTTAAATTCATTCAGTAAAATTCATCCGTTCAGTAAAACCAATGTATTCATAAATCTGGAAAAACATAAATTCCACCAGCAGGGGGAGACAAAGAGCAAACGTTCATACTAGCGTACTAAATAGTACACCAAAATAGTACTAATGTAACGTAAAGGCAAAGTAGTTGGCATACTATTTAGTACTGTAGTCTGCAGTATGGGTTGTAGCCATTATCCAAGCGCACCTGTTAGGAGTTACAAATTATAAATATATTTACAAAACTATTTCACACATCTTCAGAATATTATCTAATTTTCGACGTGTTCGACTATATTAAATTTAAATGATATTTTTTAAACAATTCCACTTATATAATGATAATGGTATTTTCATCACTAACAGCGAAACCCACGTGATATTGTTTCTGGTAACCATAGAAACCAGTGGGAGAATGCCACAGAGATTTGTTTTGGGAGAAATTCGGGCTAAAGCCATGAATGTTAATGTTTATTAGTAACACTGTTTCATAGTGCTATAACTACAAAGAGTCATTCGGAGAGAGAATAGAATTGTAGATCAAATGAGTCTGAACTGATCTGAGAGGAAATACTTGGAGATACTTGCTAACTCGGTAAGATAACCAGATTTGTTCAGCTATTATGTGCAAACTAGCGCCGTTAGCTGAGTATTTAGCTATTTCGTATGGATTTAGTTTGATTAACGTTATTCGGATGCACCTGACTTTACAGTGAAGCTTTTACAGCGAAATAGTTTCCCTTTAAGAGAAAAAGCACCTGTTAAATCTTTACTTAAACTATAACTTTATTGGTTAGCTAGCTTGCTAAGTTAGGCAGCACTGGTTAACTCATTAACGTGTAAACAAATCTGAAACGTTTATTATATTAGCTCTGGGTTATTTTTCAGGTCAGAAAGATGCCTCGCTCCTCAGCTGTGGAAGGATCTGTAAGTCTGCTTACTGTCATGATGCTTACTGGCAATAAATAATAATAATAATAATAATAATAATAATAATAATAATAATAATAATAATATACAGTCATGTGAAAAAATAAGTACACCCCATGGAAATGTTGGCTTTTTTGTTTTTACATATTTGGACAAGCAAACATTTGATCATCTTTGAAAAAGTGTCTATTAATAAAGTTAATATACTTGAACAACAAAAAAAAAGAAGAAAAAAAAGGAAAATTAGCTTTTTCAATAATTTAATCAACAGAAATATCAATAGATGTGATATTCTTCTGTGGAAAAAGTAAGTACACCCTTGGCCTCAGAAGCTAGTATTGCCCCCTTTAGCAGAAATAACTTCTTGTAGGCGTTTTGCATAATTGTCCACCAGTCTCTGACATCGGCTTGCTGGAATTTGTGACCACTCTTCCATGCAGTATTCTTTCAGTTGCAAGATGTTTGAGGGTTTTCTTTCATGTACTGCCCGTTTCAAATCCCCCCACGACATTTCAATGGGATTCAAATCCGGGCTTTGACCAGACCATTCCATAACCCTCCATTTCTTCTTTTTGAGCCATTCCTTGTTGGATTTGCTAGTGTGCTTAGGATCATTATCCTGTTGAAAGGTCCAATTTCGGTTCAACTTCAACGTTCGGAGAGATGGCCTCAGATTATCTTCAAGCACTCTTTGATATGATGCAGAATTCATACTTGAATCAATTAATGCAAGCTGTCCAGTCCCTGAGGCAGCGAAGCAACCCCAAACCATAACATTTCCATCACAGTGCTTCACAGTTGGTATGAGGTGCTTCTCCTGAAAAGGTGTCTTTGTTCTGGGCCAAACATGTCTGCTGTTACTGTGGCCAAAGAACTAGCTATAACTAACTATTTGATTAATCTGTCCAGGGCACATTATTCCAAAAGGCCTGGTCTTTGCCTATGGATATTGTTCCTTGTTTCCTTTTCTAACTTCTCTTCACAATTTATTTTATTAATTTCCATGCCCCCCCCTTTTTTTTAACAATTACAAGGACACATTGACAATAATTAAGCACATTAAGCAAATTAGTTTGCCCTGTCATTGAGCTGTTTTCTTTTTCTGTCATTTTGTTCTTCTCTAGGTGTGATTGTGTAAATATCAAACACAATGCAGTTTTATGGTATTATTAGCAAACTGAATTGTGCATTTTAGAAACAAATTGAAGATCCATCTTAGCAAATCAAAATGCAGTGACTCAAAACACAATCTGATTAACTGAGGACAATGATTTTTAAGCCAAAGATTTGGTGAAGTTCTCCTTATAGTCTGGCAGCTTCAATAAAACATCAGCTGAACTCCACCAACATCCATCTAATCAGAACAAAGAGGCGTCTCCAGCAGCTTTGCTTTATGTGACCTGTAATTTGGTGAAATTGCAAATCATTTCTAATCCAATCTATGCAAAATTCAGTTATTCAGTGTGCATTACATTCGCATAGTGTACAGCGTTGCCACCTCACAGCTCCAGGGTCCCTGGTTCGATCCTGAGCTTGGGTTACTGTCTGTATGGAGTTTCACAAGTTCTTCCCATGTCCATTTGGGTTTCTTCCATGTTCTCCGGTTTCCTCCAACCTCCCAAAAACATGCCAGGTGGTGGACTGGCAATGCTAAACTCCTCCTAGGTGTGTGTTCATTCTAACCTGTGATGGCCTGGTGTCCCATGCAGGGTTTCATTCCCACTTCGTGCTAGTTACACTAACATCCTCAACCCCTCCCTTTGATCTTTTGAGTCCATGTATCGCCATGATTTCTCTCGTCTTGCTGACTATTATGCAAGTATGTTTTCTTTTAATCCTTCCTGCTTTTACATAAATTCCAACTTCCTACTTGCTACATAAAGTAAGAAATAGATATACTGGAAATGTTTTAAACACAAATATTCATGATAGCCATATATAGACATATGAATTTAATGGTACTGTCAATCATGTTGCGTGTAAAATCAGAAAGCTCCGCCTCTTATACAAGCCCTCATGGGTTTTAAAGTAGGCAAAGAATGTACCTGTGAAGCCAGAACTACTGAATATATCTTAAAGCATAGTTTGACAAAAATGAATAAGTGAAGTGAGTCATAATGTCTATCACTCAAGGGTGTGAGCAGTTTATTGATGAATTCTTTTGTTTTAAAGAACTGATGTGTTACTCTCTGATTGAACTACAGATTCCTGATCACAGCTGCATCACAAATACACCACAGGGAGTTTTCATAATTTAAAGCAGAAACACATTCCTATCTGACTACAGGGATTTAAAAAGGATAGATCTGTTTTTAGTGCTTCTGATTAAGTCAGAATATGCATTACTTGGGTTACTGCCTGAATCAGGAAGTTTAAAGCTGTCAGGAAGGATGTGGTCTAGTGGAGCTGTACACAGCGCACCCGTGCAAAGAACTGTGTACTGTTTAGTAATCGTAATTGTTGTCTGCTGTTAAACAGCATTGCCTTGAGTTGTCTTATGATTTCGTCATGTTCACTGTGAGAAGACTTCATGTGCTAATGTTAGAGGGGAATATGAAAAGAAAGTCATAGAGAAGTACTTGATAAGTAAGGAATAAGTATGATGGGGCATGCTGTTATAGGAAAATAATCAACAAAAGTGTGGCCTGTGAAACAAGTTAGTTTCATTTCATTATAGGAGCTATCATTTACGTTATAGGAGCTATAAACAGTCATTCCTTCACCTGTCTAGATGGTGTGTTGTTCCACTTATACCACAGCGATTTGCCAACAAATACAATGTTAAATGTATTAATGTACAAAACGTTGCACATTTTAACAGTTTATAGTTAGATTTAAGGTTGTGGAATGTCCAAGAAACAAGTCAGTTCCTCAGTGGTTAAAGCTCTGGGTTATTGAGCTGTTGGTCGGGGGTTCAAGCCCCAGCACCACCAAGCTGCCACTGTTGATCCCTTGTGCAAGGCCCTTAACCCTTGACCATGTGCTCAGACCCCAACTTCCTAACAAGCTGGGATATGTGAAACAAGAATTTCACTGTGCTGTAATGTGTGTGTGACAAATAAAGGCTTCTTCTTCTTCTAAGCAGTCGTTCCCTCACCAGCCTCACACTTTTTCTCTCTTTCTATCTCTTTCTGGAGAGCCTCCAGCCTATCCCAGGGAACTCGGGGGACCAGGGGTGCCAACCCTTCGTAGGGCACAATCGCACACACATTATGGACAATTATGTCCCCCCCATTAAATTCATGATTAACAGAATGCTGATTTCCACAATGTGAATCGCACATGTAGACACATTTTTTTCACTATATGAAGGGTTTTCCCAGGCCGCCACACACACGAAACAAAACTCGGATTTGGGCCACTTTTCCCTGTAGTGTGTAGCAGTTTTCTAAAGGTTTTTCTAAAAGTTTGTTCTCGCTATATATATATATATATATATATATATATATATATATATATATATATATATATATATATATATATATATTATAAGTATGTATATTATGTATATGTATTTTATTTAGCAACACCTGTTTTCCAGGCTAATCTCTGTGGTACAGTATGTTTCCAAATTTCCGCCCCTCAGATTAGCCGAGCTACTGTAACCTGGGGCATCGCCATAACGACAGCTGCGCGTTCGAGTTGTGCGCATGCGCGTTTCATCCTCGCTAGCTCGGGCTACCTCGGATCCTGTTTCTGTGTGCGAGCTAACTGTGTGTGTGTGTGTGTGTGTGTGTGTGTGCGTGCACATATGGCCATCACACGAGCCTGAGCCGGTGTTTGTACAGTTTCTTTGTTTGCCCCACTGTGTAGCCATGCGCGGTTAATACGAGCCAGTGAGTAACAGGACTAACGGGACTTGTCTCCCTTCACCTCTCATCTCCTCTCCTCTCCGCGCGAGAACGCAGAAGAATGATCGCATCCTTATCCAAAGGAAATTTACTGGATGTGCTGCAGGAGGGATTCAATGAGGTACAAAGCCAAAGCAAAAACTTAAAGTATTTGTCCGCGCTTCCACATAATCAAACTGTGAGCAATTGTTTGCGTAGCAGGATAAATACATAACGCTGTTGCACTCTCCAAACTTAGCTATCGACTTCAGGTTGTCGAGTAAGTGAACTAAAACTAGCGTTATATCACGTTTATAAAAGTGAGGTGATGTGAATGGCTTATCTCCATCTCCATATGTGCAAGTGTTTTGCTTTAGAGATGCACCGATGCGATACTGAGTCTCTCTATCGGATCGATATTAGCCTGCAACGCTGACTAGAGTTGATATACGTCACGTGACGCGTGTGACGTTGAGCTTTATTCTGCACATAGACCGTGTGGTACAGTACAGTAACATATCCATGAGCACATATTTTGTCATTATTTCCATTATTTTCACATTTCCCATGTGAGCCATGCTGAGTCTGGTTACCACTTCTTGCCAGGAGAATAAAAATACTGAACATGGTCACATGGCTGGTGATAGAAACAGTGCAGACTAATGATTGGTCCTGAGCAATTGTAATAGAATTGTAACAGAAAGTTGGCTGCAAACCAGATTACACAATACCGTCCTCAATAGTAAGTGAGTAAGTTTACTCCACACCTTGCTTCATATTATGGCTGACTGTTTGGGCAATAGTATCGGTAATTTGGGACACATTGCCCACAAAGCACAGAGGTCCTCAGCTATAATTAGACATGTGCCTTTAATATTCAAATATCTGTAAAAGTTAATAAACGGATATTTGGTGAACTGCTAGAAGAGGGAAGAAATGTGTTTGTAACAGATGTAATATTGAGAGGTAATCAACAGAAATGTTAGACACAAATGTTAGTAAAAGCTTTACTCAATCTCAGCGCAATATTTCAGCCTGTAGCCCTGCTATAACAGGGTGTGCTTTGGTGTTTAAAGACAGATAAATGCCTGTTTTTGTTTATTTATTTCTGTCAAAAAGAAGGCTGGATAGTCACTTCCTTATATCAAAACATGCGTTTACGTGAGATGACTGGCAGGATTTATATGCATTAATGACTAGACTGGAATTCAGTTTCTCTTAGTGTGAGAAATGCATTACAGCTCTGTGCAGTTTTCCCCAATAATGGGGCATTTACGAATTTACAAGATACGTTCAACACCTGTTACACTGTGTCATTTCTATCAGCTGTCCTTCTGTGTAGCCATAAAGCAGTCCAGTGATTTGTTCTGGTCCCCAGCTGCCTGTGTGCTATAGAAACAGGAAAGTGCAGGAAGGAGTGACAGTGCAGTGAAGTTCTCAATTTGCTTGGTCACTGCGAGAACAGACCACACGCTCAGTGTCACGCCTGGCTGCACCGAGATAGCAACACATTCCTGCTGTCCAGCATGGTCAGCAGCTAACACTGCCTCGGTGCTGTGAATGCTTCCTGTGTTCAGCATCCTCTCTCGAGAAGGCAGCCAGTCTGGACCACTCTGAGCTTTTAGTGAGACAGATATGCTCCAGACAAGGGCGTCTTTGTTCTAGCCAGCCCACCATATGCCAAATATTAACACTGTTTTTTTTTTGCAGAGTGGCCGCTAAAATATTTCACATAATAATATCTGTTTACATGGGAAAAAAAACTACAAAGAAGTACAGGATTGCTTAAAAAACATTGCCTTGGTTTCTTATTAATCACTGTACCGTAGAGGTTGTCAGGACTGAATACACTGCTATTCTGTTGTGGACTTTTCCTCTGAGTAAGGAGTTATGGAAAAATAAACCCCAATGGGGAGGCATGAAGTGTTTTATTCCTCTTATACCACAGCAATTTGCTGCTTATTGCTTATTAAATAATAAATGTCATTCAGCAACTTTTTATCCATTTATAGTTATGTTTAATGTTGTGAAATATCCACGAAAATCATGTTTGTTCCTGTTGTCATTTATGTTAGAGCAGGTATATCAGTCATTCCCTCACCAGCCTCTCTTTAATAAGCCAAAAAAAAATGCAACTTGTCATGTTGCACGGAAATTGGAAAGTCCTCCTCCATCTTAAAGACATTCCCATGTCAGAAAAGTGACAGCTTTACCTCTGACTGTTACAAAGTGCCAACACTGTAGACTCTTGCTGTTATACAAAATTAATCAACCCCTTCTGACCAATCAGAATCAATCATTTAACAGCATTGTGATATAAAGATTGCATTGTTGACCAACCAGAACACAATCCTCATATCTGTTCAGCTGCGTTTATTTGTTCTACCCCAGTGATTCAAGCTCTTCAATAGACTTTCGTTTAATCATGTGACTAGTATTGTGACCATACCAAATTTACGACTACGATATGATACCTGACTAGAATATCTCGATACTAAAATATCTCGATACCAATACTGAACCGATACCACGACAAAAACCTGAAACAACAGGAAAAGTAATTGAATAATAGATGACCGAACACATGGAACTTTGTTTTATTTATTCTTTCTTAAAAAACCTGAAAACTTTCACTTGACCAGCTTTTTTGGGCATTTCCTCTCCTTTATTTAAAAAAAAAAAAGCATGCCACCACATGGCCCTATTTTAAGTTAGCTAAAAGGATAAGCACAAATTAAACAGTTATTATTGCCCTCAATTGCCTCGTCAGTTTGCTTGTCACAAAATAAATCACATTCGTTTGACTTATATTTGAGGGCACGAGTATAATGTAGGCTAATTATGTTATCAATCACATTCGCTAACCTGTTGCTCTTTAAATTCATTGAACAGGTCGGGATGTCTGTCGGGGAGATGCTTTGCCAAGTTGGACATGTTGGCTCCCTTGGTCTGCGTAGGTTTAAAACATCTTTTACAGACGGGCTCTGTGGTGTCCGTGGGCCCTGCCTGTCGGCTATGTAAGCGAAATAATGCCATATTTTCGTGCTTCGTGCGTCTGCTTTGTCAACAAGCCATGGTCGGTTGGCAAGAGCACTTGTATTTGCAGCCATGCCTCTCGTTTCGTCACCATGAAAGCTGCAGTGCATATGAGAGGGAAAAAAAAGTTTGGCAGGCCCAGTGTACCTGTAGGGAGTGGAAGCAGAGAGCTGCCCTGCTGTCACTATCGGTACTAAATGAGGAAGAGTACCATTTTTAACAGCATGGTATTGCGATACCTTTCTAGTATCATGCAACACTACATGTGACAATTACTAAAAATTCCAAAAAAATCATATAACATTTAAAGGACTCTCTGACTCAATCTTTAACCAATGGTTGGTGAGCTTGTGTCACTCAAATACAAATACAGCTTAAGCATGTTTTTACGCTTATCATTTTGCATGTACTCATATGGGAAGTGATTGCAAGGCCACTTTTGGCCACTTTTAAAAAGCGCTGCCATCTTTTTTTTTTTTTTTTTTTTGCTTACAGCAGAGTGCTTCCAAAGTTGGGGGAAAAAAAAAAGTTTTCAGAACGTCAGATTAGGCTCTCTTTTTACCTCATGAGCAATCAGGTTGCTTACTTACATATTGTAAATCTCCTTATGTTGCATAGTAACAGTTTGTATTGTTTGTACGCATGTCTCGTGAGACACCTTTTCCCATATCAGCAAAAAATGCACTCCAACTATCATTTTTCTGTTTAAAAAAAAAGTGTGAAAGCAGCCTCACGAGTTTTGTTTAGTCATGTATAGGACTGTACAGCTTGGTGTATTTACTGCTTAAAAACAACTAATTTCAACTCCTTACATAGGGATTCAACAGGCAGAAGAGGCAGAACAGGCACGGTGGCTTAGTGATTAGCATGTTTGCCTCGGGTTGGGGGTCGAATCTTGCCTCCGCCCTGTGTGCACAGAATTTGCATGTTCTCCCTGTGCTTCGGGGTTTCCTCCGGTTTCCTCCTCCAGTCCAAAGACATGGGTTGTAGGCTGATTGGCATTCCCAAAGTGTGAGTGTGTGTGCGGTTGTGCCCAGCGATGGGTTGGCACCCTGTCCAGGGTGTCCCCCGCCTTGTGCCCCGAGTTCCCTGGGATAGACTCCCCCGTGACCCTGTGTAGGATAAAGCGGTATGGAAAATGGATGAATATGATGGCAATAACAGTATCGAATAATACCCAGTACTGATGCCATACTGACTCCTCCACAGTAACCAAGCTGACTCTCTGGAAGTTATGCAAAACATCAGAGGCATGATGAAGTTATGCATAATATGAACATAATAATCTTTTTATAATTCTTTCTGTCTAAAATGCTTGGATTTCCAGCCCAGTCTGTCAGCATGTTTATTGCATTTTGTTGTCGTTGTTACTTATACCTCATACAGAAGCATCTTATAATAATGTTTAAATTTGAGCAAACCACCAAACTATAGCATTCCATCTCTGACCCAATTTTCCTCCACTTGGTAAAGCATTCTTCACTTCTAGCACTTCTGAAAACTGCAACTTTATTCAAAATATCATCATGTTGCCAGGAGGCGCGACACGACAACAGTGCTTATTGGGGCATGCCATTCCTGGAAGGGTCTGAATTTACTGTCTGTGCAGCCGTTCATGTACTGACTGCAGAGGAAATACGAGCTAAGCCTTCATTTTGTGATGAGACAGTGAAAATGCGAGGTGGACTAATCTGCACGGTTGAATCAGGCCTGAGTGAAAGGAGAGGGATTTCAGGGAATCGGAGGTTCCTGAGCCCTGAGTACAAAGCTTCACCGACATAATTTGTGTTCATATAACTTTCCCCGGATGTGTCAATGGATGGCTTCCATATGTACTTTTGTACTCATTACAGTTTTCTGGTAAATAGAATAAATGATGCTAAACTGTGGTTCTGGACGTAAAAATGCAAATCGTAATCGTTGTATTAAATTGGATTGTCAGCGATAATATGTAATCCATCTATTTACCATTAGGTCTGAGCTTTTCTGAATGATACACCTGTAGAAATCTGATTTCAGCTTTGATTTTTTTTTTTTTAAGAGGCGTATCTAATTGCTGAAATTCCACAAGTTAGTGACGCCCTGCACAAGAGACCGCACATTTTTATGAAGTTTATCTATGAGGCTACAGTGTGGTATACGAAGGACAAGAGACACTCAAACGATGTATACTACGCCGCTGTTGAATTCTCAAATCGGATTGGTCAGTAGTTTGCTTAATTTTCTATCACAGGTTTAATACATTAACACTCGAGGGACTCGTCTGGTGGACAATCCACATAAACAGGTTTTTAAAAAAAAAACTGTTTAGTTGTTATATGGCTTTCTGTGAGGAGATGTTTATTTAGCATTTTTGGAAGGAGTCTCCAGTGTCAGTAGTTTGTAACAGAGTTGAACCTGTTGCTTTAACTTGTTATCTGACACAGAAAGGACAGAGGGCTTTGCGTTTTCTCTGTAAGATGCATTTAACTTATTAACTTCAAGAAAGAGTAAATACAGAAGTCCTAAGTGGCCATGCATTATTATTATTTCTTTCTTTCTTGTTTTCTCATGATCACGACTTAATTTTCTCGTGATCTCAACATATCAAAAGTTGTTTTCTTGTGATCACGACTTATTGTTCTTGTGATGTCGACATAACAAATAGCTGTTTTCTCACGACGTCATTTTATCACGAGAAAATCTCACGCCTCGTGAATGGGACTGGTCCATCGGCATCACAAATGTAATAATTGTCTGCTGTAGAGATGGACTTTATTTCCGCGTTAAGAGAGAGAGGTGTCTCCTACTCAAGTGTCGGACACTAATGTACAAGTAGACAGACACAGAGCTATTTCAGCTTGAGTGAGTCCCTGATCAAAGTAAAAATGGACTTGTTCATGATGCTGCGGGATTGCGCTAAGCTTTTGCTGCCTCAAAGACAATAAAAACATGTTGTTATGACGAGTACACTGAAAAATGAAATCATGATCATGAGAAAACAACTTTTGTTATGTCAAGAGCACTGAGAAAATTAAGTTGTGATCATGAGAAAACAAGAAAGAAAAAAATAGTAATAATGCATTGACGTTTAGGACGTTTATTATTGTAGGTGTTTCACAACAGCAGATAAAACATACAACGTGTCATTCTTTTATAAATAAGAAATTGTAATAATTGAAAAATTGCCCTGGTATAAGAGGAATAAAAGACTTTGGGACACGCTGTTATAAGAAAACAATCAGTTTCAGGGTGGCAACTGTTACTCTGCAAAGTATCAGACCACCTCATCGTTGATTATTTTCCTGTAAGTCTTTTATTCTTACATAATACACACAAAACCATGATGTACTACAAATACAAAAGACAGAAATATACAAAAGTAGCAATGTTACAGAAAATAGGGAGACTGACGTTTGTAAAAACAGGTTTAGAGTGGAGAGAAAATGATTGGTGCCCTTTTTTTTTTTGTTATAAAAGCTCATGGTTCATCTGTAACGGGTTGTTTTGTTTCTTTAAACACTTTGTTTTATTTTTTTGCAAGTCTATAGAGATGATACTTGGAAGAGATCCTTCCCGGCTGTTAAAATGCACCGTCACTATTCAGTGCTCTCAGTTTTGTGCGGTGTTAACCCAGACCGCTGAAATGACACCAAACTGTAACTGACACTGCTCTTTTCGTGGGTGTGTCTGAGAATGTAAGCCGTGTTATAGAAACATGCTCAACATGCACGTACATTTCTTTCATTTGTTTATTCTTCAGTTCTTTGAATCGATTAAGTCCAGTGCTAAAGCAAATTTGTCCACCAGACCTTACTGTTGCAACGTAACGTAAAGTAAGTGCTATTGCTTGTGCGTGTCGTATAACTGAGCATTGTGTTTTCAGCAACAGCTGGTGGCGTATGTGTCGTGGGTGAATGCTCAGCTGAGGAAGAAGCCCGGTCTGAAGCCCGTGAGTGATCTGCGGCAGGATCTCAGAGACGGTGTGGTGCTCGCACACCTCATTGAGATAGTGGGTAAGAAGATGGAGTCATAAATGTCAAGCTATTAACCGTACAATTCTTTTTCTGACCAGGCCTATTTCTTTTCTGATATCTTGATAATTTACTAATTTTGACTATCTGCTTTGTGATACGGGGTAGTTTCCTTACAGTACTACATTAGGTATCGGTAAACCTGCAGTACTTCTGCACTCTCCATCCTCCTGCAGTAATTATTTCTAATTTTAAACTAACACACTGTGGTCGGTTATTCAGTAGCTACAAAAGACCTTGATTAGATAGAGCTGCTGGGTCAGATTAGGCTTAGAGCTTAACTCTGAATGAGAAGCTGAGCATACAATTTATTATAACATTTATTAGTGTATAATGTATAAAATTTATTTGAAAAAATCATAATTTATATGATTTAATCGCAGTTTGTAAAATTGTAATAATATTATTATATAATAATATTTATTTTTTATAAATTATTTTCTAGAAAACGCTTAATTAAATATGCCTTTTTAAAATACATTATTTTTATAACATATTTTTTTATAAAATATTTTTGTGTAATTTAAAAAAGAATTAATGTTAAAAATTTCTAAAATGTATAGAATTGATCATTTATATGATTTAATCACAATTTATAAAAACGTATTAAAAAGATTTCGAAAATGGATGGCGTCTCACTTTTTTCCTCATAAACAAACACACACTAAACCTTTAGGGAAAGACCAGGTGTCACACACACACAACAACACACTCAGGTTATTTACACAGGTACTCTGAATATAATCAGTTCCTAAACAAAACACTTAAGCGAACGCACACCATCCGAGGTGCAGGTCAAAGAGAATAAATCTGTATGAAGGAGATATGGATGTCTACCATAAAGTTTTTGCAAGTGAGTGTGCGGTCATATCTCCTTCATACACTCTGAACATAATGAAATGATTTCTATTTATTTATTTATTTATTTTTATTCCAGCGTAATCCTGTTTTCCTATGTGATACAAAGATGGAGCTGGACATATTGCATTTTTCCTAACTTGGTTATTCCTTTATTCCTTTATGTTATCCTTTCTATACAGGGACTATAAGTACACTGGGAATTGTATGGCAGATGCTCCGTGTAATAAAAGCATAATAATAAACAGATTATAAAACGTGAGGAGCACGTTTGCCTCACACCTCCGGGGTTGGGGGTTCGAATCCCACCTCCTGTGTGTGTGTGTGGAGTTTGCATGTTCTCCCATGCTGTTTTGGGAAAATAATCAATGTGGGAACAGTAACTCCACTTCACACCACCACATTATTAATTTTCCTGTAACAGCATGCCTCAGAGTGGTTTATTCTTTACTTGGTATAAGCCTGGCTTTAGAGATAACTAGTTATCAGATAGTTTATATAGCCAAATAAGATTATCTGTTACTGGTGTCCACTATTATTATTATTTTCTTGATTCTGCTGTGAGGCTGTAATGTCCTTCATCCCGTGGCATGCTATCACTGTTAATCATGCTATCAAAGTATATTAGGACAATTTTATTATCTAATTATTTTATTATTAACATAGCTTTTATTTTGTTGTGTGGTAGCTGGCGAGCTCCTTGAGGGTATTCACTATTCACCAAAGGACAACCAAGAGAAGAGAGAAAATGTGGAGAAGGTTTTGCAGTTTGTGTCCTCCAAGCGGATACGCATGCCCCAGACGTCTGCCAGAGGTGAGTTACTGAGTCACTTGCATGTAGACTAGCCTCTATACGTATTTAAACCCTCTACGAAATACAGCCTTCTTGTTTATCTCTGTTCTCGCTTCTCACAGACATCGTGGAAGGGAACCTTAAATCTGCCATGAGGCTCATCCTGGCTCTAGCCGCACATTTTAAGCCTTCTGCCTCAGCCAATCACAGGGCAGGAGCTGCTTTGGGTAGAAACTCAACCGCCTCCTCAGCCAACCACAGACCTCATTCCACTATGGCCATGGCCCAGAACGCAGCAGCGGCTCTAGCAGCTGCCCGGAATGATGCGTCTCGCTCAGGACGCAGCGTTCATCAGCTCAGACAGGACTGGCAAAGGTCAGCCTTTATTCATTGTTCTTTTGACACAATAGATACAGATACAAGTCATTTTGTTTCATGTAGTTCCATTGTGTTTGTGTTTTCTTTAAATTGTCTTCTATTGGCATTCAGTAAACTGATTTAAAACTGAATCATCATTTTTAAAAAAATAAATCGTGATGACTCATTGCAGCCATATTCGTAATCCGCAGTCAGTAAAAGTCACATCACACATTATAGCCACATTTCTGTAACAGAAAGGTTTTTTTATTCTCTACATATGCTTGTGTAGAGAGAGTGTGTGTAAATACTGGAGCTCAGTGACTTAATGCTCAGGGTTTAACATGATAAAGAGGATGGAGAATGGATTCCCTCTCTCACTTTAAGAGGAGCCGTTGCTGTGTACAGTGTTGCCCTCTTCTGCTTATCAGCATGTACTGCAGCTCTATAATTAAAGGAGCACAAATTCAGCCACACACTTACGTATACACACACTTAATTCCTAAGTTTAATTAGCATCTTTTTAAATTCTGTAAACAAGCTGGGACATGCTATGGCAGACAGTTCATGTTCCTGATAGGAACCAAGGGACAGAAATGTTTAAATTCTTTAAAAGTGAACTCACAGAAAGTTATTTAAGCAATATCACACAAGCAAGAGTGCGGTCATACTTAATATCAGCACGCGGCAATATATCACAGCCGTACCGATATTCACTATAACCTTGTGATGATGTTGTGATGTTGTGAATGTGTGAATTGCTTTTATACAACAGTTCTATAAACAAGAAATTAATTTTGAGTAAGTGACATTTCTGACTCAATATGTCCAAATATTCTGTTTTGTTTTGTTTTTTTTGTTTTTCTTTGGGGTTTTTTGCTCCACTAGCGGAAATAGATCCCAAAGAAGCTACACTTTATAGCCCGTCAGGTAGCTGGCTAGCTAGCTCACATTGATTTGTACATTCCTGTTAAAGGTAGTTCTGATGAAATTGGCATCCCTTCTTCCTTTTCATCTTCATCTGACCAGCTTTCATATTTTATGTCAAAAGTTATATTCCTGAAAATGATTCTTTGTCGTGTCCACTGATGATGTCGCTAACTCTACTGGAGTAACCGTTTCGAACTAGTAAGTGGAAATTTATGTTGCGAATACAGATGAGTGGAGTGATATACGCAGTGAAACATCCCAGTGCAGTTATACTAAATATAAGCACTCTTGGAACTCCGCTCAATCAATCAAATTAGTGGACCAGAACTAACTGTTGTATAATTATAGTTACAAAATAGAGATGAAAACACTGAGTGATGCCTTACAATCAGTTTTATGACAGTTTTGCCTACAATATATTTTTTCATAAACTAGTGTTTTCTGGATACATCATTTTCATTCTTGCTACAATTCATGTTCCACCATCAAAACCATGACAGATTTTCATGCTTTTAATATAGACGATAGTAGAACGGTGCATCAGGACTGGATCCAACACAAAAGTGGGTGCAGGATGTTTTAAATTTCATGCAACTAGTAATAGGCGGTTAGAAATGAAGATTGAAAGTCAAAGAGAGATAGCACATAGCCACTACTCAAGTGTACTCTAGTGTGGCCACTACTCAGCGATTACTAGTTCTGTTTATTTGGTTGTTCATTTGTTCTTGAAAAGAAGAGACCACAACCCACACCCTCCTTTTCACTAACCTACACCTCCGCGGTTTGCAAAGTTAGTTAAAGTACATGTCGAATGTTGTATGGAAAAATAATCGCCCAAGATAATTAATTTTAACCTCAGCATTGTTGAATTGTCAAATCTGATTGGTCTGAAGGTGTTGATTATTTTTCTAGTGTAGAAATAATTTACACAGGGAGTTGTTCGGTGGACTCTCTGCGTAAATGTTTGAAAAAACACACCTAGTTGTTGATATGGTGAATTTATCTGTGAGGAGATGTTTGTTTATCACTTTTGGAAATAGTCTCCAGTGTCGTTTGCTTTATAACAGTCAGAGGTATAATTGTATAATTGCATAATTGTTGTCTTATTAACATTAAGAGAGAGAGAGAAAAAGGGAGACTGGTGAGAGAATAACTGTATAGCTGCTATAAGGGAGACCAGGGACTAATTTTTTTCGTGGTCAAACCCACAACATTAAATGTAGCTACAGGGTGTCTCTTCGTGCCTTCATCACCGGATGTTCATGGACGTCCACTTCTCGGTTGGTCCAGAAACACTTCCAGTCTTTCTGAATTTGGTAATAAGTTTGGCAACAGTGTGGTGTGTGATGTGCTTGCCATGTTTCCTGTTAAAGTCCATCGCAACCTTGTGACAGCTTCCCGATCCAGCCATGAGAATGATTTCAGTACGTTCTTCTTTTGTCAAAGGCATTCTTAAAGTCTGTCTGAAAAAATATATATAATATAAACTATAAACTAAGTATTTTACATTTTAGAAGACATTTTGCTAAAAAGTGTTAATTTCCCCTATGTGTGGAGACTTTTGGGACACCCTGTATAAACAGTTAAAACGTGTGCTTTAAAACAGATGTGTTTTTTATTAATACATTTTAAATATTGTTATTGTTGGCAAATTGCTGTGATACAAGAGGAATAAATCACACATCGTCAACTTCAGGGTGGTAAAACTATCTCCACTTAACGTCAGGTTGCTTCACACCTCCCTGTCGTCGGTTATTTTCCTGTAACAGCATTGTCACTGCATTGTCTTTTATTCCTTAGAAAATTCACCAACATTTTGGTATTATTAAATATACAAATTCAGGAGATACCAGAACCTTTAATTTGGATAACAAACAGTTATTTTGACATGATTCCAAGCTCCTATCACACCCTGTAAAGTTGATCTAATTTTCTCTAGAATGATCCATTTTTCTTGACTTACTGCTTACTTCTCGAAAAGAAAATTCAAACTTACGGAAATTCCTATTAAGATTAAATCTGTGCTTTTAGCCAATGGAGATGGACTACAGTTGAAATACAGCCTCCTAAACCCTTTTGTATGGCTTTAAAGCTTAACTGATTAGAAAGTCCTCCAGGCGGATTGCCACTCACTCTTTACACCCCTCAGGCAAAGCTCCAGTGCTGATGAAGAGATTGAGAACCCATGCTGGAGTGTGCGGGCTTTGGTCCAGCAGTATGAGGGACAGGGAGGAGCCGGTGTGGACGACACAGAGACGGGAGACCCAAGGTAAGGCCATGTGCTCCAGTGGCAATTGAACGTTAGCGATATAGGTGCATTGTTACTCTTGACGATATCCAATTTTCATAAACAACAGCAATATGTCGATATCTGTGTAAATGATCGTCCTGCTCCAGAAGACAATATTTTGACAGCACCAGGAGGCAGAGGTGTGCCAAATGCCAAAAGAATGTAAACCCTTTATGCAGCTTGCTTTTTCCTCATGATCTCTCACGTTGAAACCTGTTCATGTGTTTCGGAGCAGCATCTGGTGAGGTGCTTCTTCACCCAGGCATGAGATGAACAGATGCGTAGGGGTTAAAGGTTAAAGCTGTTGGCACTGCCAGCTCTCTGTCAGCGTCTGTGAACAATAGTGGCATTCTGCATACTCCCTTCATTTTACTCAGCGTCAGATAGGCTCACTGCCTCTGTTGTTTGTGTTGAAGCTCTGACATACACCCTGCAGCACCTGATGACAAAAGCTCTTCATTCTCCTCCTTGCTGTCAGAAGCAGCTGATAGTCAGGAGAAGTGTGAGGCTGCTTTTCTATAGATGTTCTGCATGTTGGACACACAGCTATTAAAATGAATGAATAAATAAATACCAAACACATTCCATTATGCTCCTGGTATTTTATTCTTGGTAAGTTAGGATTATTTTAAAGGTTTTTCTTTAACAGAAGAGTCAAGACGTTTTCACATATAAGCAAATGCAAGTCTCAGGTAAGGAATAAAATCTTCGTGGTGCTATAGGAAAATAATTAATGACAGGATTCTTTTCCTGAAGTGTTTTATTATACTGCAGCAATTTGCCAATTTGTGTTGTACTTTTTATCCTTTTATTACTTATATTTAATATTCTGGAACATCCATGAAACAAGTTCCTGTTATCACTTACATTATAGCAGCTATAAACAGTTGCTCTCTCACCATGTTACTGAGAACACGTGATCATCTTCCTCTCGGAGCTTGTTATAATCATAAACTATGTACAAGTAGGACAACTCTTAAGAGCTTTAATCCACAAGAAAGGCCAGAGGCTATACAAGCACGTACTAAACAAGAAATTGAGAGTGCAGCAATGGAGAGGTCAGTGAAAGAGAGTCGTCGGCTCTGTCTCAAGCCCTCATTACTCGTGAAGGTTTATTCCCAGAAGCCTTTTTTAAAACAAAATAGTGATGTGTGAGTTGGCGAACTTATCTGACAGGAGAGACCATGATGGCAAATGTGGTTCACCCAAAAAAGGAAATCTTCTGTTTCTTTTTCCTGACATTAGGAGCGGTGAAAGCTCAGTGGATAAAGACTAGCAGCTGTGACCGAAAGATTATGAGCTCCTGTCTCAGGATCCACAGTACCACTGCCTGTCAAACTGCAGCTTGAGCCCCTTAACCCCTTAACCCTTTAACATGTAACTGCACCAAGAGGTTGAGGGTCTGTATGAAAAGTGGCGTCAGGATAATGCAGAGAGAAAAAGGAATAGTGACCCATAAGATACAAAAGTGAAAACCAGACTAAGATAAGCAGCACTAAATAGTCCACAAAAAGTACACTGTATGGCCAAACGTTTGTGGACACCTGACCATTACACCCATATGAGCTTTTTGAACATCCCATTTTAGAATTGGTCCCCCACCTGATGTATAACAGCCTCCACTCTTTTGAGAAGGCTTTCCTGTAGATTTTGGAACGTGGCTGTGGGGATTTGCTCATTCAGCCACAAGAGCATTAGTGAGGTCAAGCACTGATGTTGGGCGAGGAGGCCTGGGGTGCAGTCGGCATTCCAATTCATCCCAAAGGTGTTCAGTGGGGTTGAGGTCAGGGCTCTGTGCAGGACAGTGGTTTTATTCCATAGCAAACTTGACAAACAAAAAAATGGTTTGGGCCCCTTAATTAAAGTGAAGGGTAATCTTAATGTTACAGCATACAAAGACATCCTAGACAGTTGTGTGCTTCCAACTTTGTGGCAACAGTTTGGGGAAGACCCCCATATGTGATGGTCAGGCGTCAACAAATTTTTGGCCATATAGTGTATGTCCACAATAATATTAATTGGATATTATACTTATCTAAGTAGTATAATATAACGTATTATAATACAACGCAATGCAACACACCACAACATAACATAACTATTGCCAAGATAGTTTCACACTAAAGTCCATGTAGTCAGTGTTCTTGTCTAATTGGCAAGTTTTAAAAGCTGCTGCACACAAGGAGAAAATTTATTTTTCCATATTTTGATGGTAACATTAATAGGTCAGGAAAAGGTTTTGAATTGACCAGCACTTATTTCCTGATCTGGAAAAATATAGAAATGTTTTGTTTTGTTTTGTTTTATTTTTACAGATATTTGTTGCCTGCAGGTATTCGCTGTAGGTTTCTGTCTTTGGGTTTCTGATGGATATATTTCCTGTTTTTGTGTTCGCTATGGCATTAATGACCTTTTAAAATGACCAAGAAAACAATATAGAACATTTGGAACATTAACATACATAAAACGATTTAGAAAAAGTCTAACTTGTGGAAATAGTAAGAACCCTGTAATACCCTGAGATTTTTTGAGCACACTTCTGAGAAGATCTAAAAGTATGTTGGGGCCTCCAGTAAGCAGTACAGAATAGAGCCTCTTGGAGCTGACCCTGTGCCGATTCCAATTACTGCAGTTCCCCCTGGCCTCGACCCCACCTCCCCACAGGGAGAGAGGGAAGAGTTTGAGGGAGGGACTGGGGAGATAGGAGGAGCAGAACCAGAGGAGGGTTGAGCTATGTCTGACATCTCAGCGAGGGAAAGCAGAGCGAGAAAGATAAACAGGAGGAACCCGGCTTTGTTCTGTGGCTCGTGGATAGTATGGCATAAAAATGTGGAGGAGAGATTTCACAGAAAAATGGACACACTGAAAGAGAGAACGGGGCAGGATGCAGCTGCCTTGGTGACAGAGTAGAGCTTCGCTCCTCTGTTATTGAAGCAAAACAGGATTTCCATATGTGCCACGTTGGGAGTAGCAGAACAGTGGATCACACAGTCTAAAGCTTTTAACTGTTTCACAGTATTAGCTTGGACTCTTGAGGTTTCCTCTCTGAGATGATGCTTTGTCCTTTAGTGATTTCTCACTGGACAGCTTGGTGAATCTTTGCTCCCATCTGCCTCTGTTTACCGTAAGTCTATGGATGGGTCTCAGAGTGGTCCCTAAAGAAGAGCATGTGAGTGAGAAAGATGCTACTGAGCGGTTTTCTAGCCGGTAATACATGGATGAGCTGGAGCAGTGCAGTGGGATAGCGATTTAGACCAGCATGGGAGCTAAACAGATTAAATGGTGAGAGTTTTCCTTACTCCTTACTTTTTTGCCACATGAGGCTCATAAATATAGCACAAAGCAAACTTCAGACACCAAGCACGTCTTCGCTGATTAATTGCATTTCGGTTAAGGAGAGATTTTTGTTTGAAAATTTAAGCCTTTAAGAGGCTTTTCTAGATAAGACAAATTTTAGCTGCTTTAGTCTACATAGTGCAGAGAAAGATATGTGTTTTTTATTCCTTAGTGAAATTGCAATATTCCCACTTGTTAATGTTCGTCTTTTGTTGGCAACAAGCTAGCGAGCTAACTTTGATGAGTGATGCAAGTTTTCCTCCTCAGAACAATGAACTTTAAGTCAATGTTATAGATTTAACAAGCGACTTTGTCTGTACTTTGATTGCTCCAAAGGAAATAATTGTATACAGCATAACTCATTTAATGGTATTTTGTGTTTACTGCTGATGCTGTGAGCAGCCATGTTGAGTTGGCGTCACTTGCTGAACTCGGAATTGAGGAGATCATACCTAATTTCCGGGTAGGAAATCAGAGTTAAGGTCTGAGTCGGAGGTCGGAAACTATGACCTTTCAGCGAAAGACTGGAGCTTGAACTCAGTAAACACAGCACTGAACTACCGCAACACTAATGGGACAAAAACTAAACAATAACAGTGGGGGTCTTTAGAGTGCAGAAGAGTTCTAGAGTTCTAGAAAAGTTTTTGTATGGAAGAGTGATCCTGTTATTACAGTCTTTCCCTGTCTAAAGTTTTCCCAGTCTCCTACAGATTGTCCGGGTGATTAGTGTCAGAGATGGGGATTCATTATATCCTGACTAACTCATGACTGGACCCAGTCCAACCTCACAAAAATACCTGAAACTATCCCAACATTTGAGAATCGGAAAATGGAACATTTATTTTTTCTTTTTCTCTGTCTTTGTATGGGGAAACAAGGTCACTGTGGTGCACACACATTTCTAATTTCTGCAGTCTGTTCTGCAAACACTTTCCCTTTGTTTGGCATAGTGTATGTTTGCAGAAATTGATTATATTTAATAACGATTATTTGCTTTAAAAAAAATTTTAAGGCCACCTGCTAACTTGCTGTTTCCACCCTCAACCTTGTTCTAAAACTAGCCCAATTTGGCACAAAACTGCAAACCTTGCAACACTAAAATTTCTCCCTGGATAAAACATGAAAAAATCTAATAAATTACGAACTTCACCCCTCAGTCAATTACTTAACATGTGGTAGTTTATAGTAGTGCTATTCATGTGCGGCTTTGCAGAGGTGTTAAGTTTGGCATTGCTCCAGATCAGTGGCATTGAGCATGAATGGTATGTGTTCATGCTCATGCTCAACGTTTTATGCCCAGCACCCATGAATAAAATGAAACCAGCTGTTGCACTTAGTTTAGTGTAAGTGGAACATTATTTGGCGATTTGATTATCATCATTGGCAATTAAGCACAAAACAAGTTTTAAAAAAGCTCTGTAGGCCTGGGTTTGTGTGTAGAATACGCTATATATACATTTATATGTATGGATCACCCTGCAGTTCTCGCTTGGTTTCCCAGTGAAGCTAAGCAGGGTTGAGCCTGGCCAGTACCTGGATGTGAGACCTCCTGGGGGAAAACTAAAGTTGCTGCTGGAAGTGGTATTAGGGAGGGCAGTAGGTGGTGCTCTCCTGGTAGTCTGTGTGGGTCCTGATGCCCCAGTATAGTGACGGGGATGCTATACTGTAAAAAGAGCACTGCATTTGGGATGAGACGTTAAACAGAGGTCCTGACTCTCTGTGGTCATTAAAAATCCCAGGACACTTTTCGTAAAGAGTAGGGCTATAACCCCGCTGTCCTGGTGAAATTCCCCCATTCACCCTTATCTATCATGGCCTCCTAAAAATCTCCATCCCTGATTCGGCTACATCACACTTCTCTCCTCTCCACCAATAGCTGGTGTGTGGTGGGCGTTCTGGCGCACTATGGTTGCTATCGCATCATCCAGGTGGATGCTACACACTGGTGGTGGTTGAGGAGATTTCCTCCCATACTATGTAAAGCGCTTTGAGTGTTTTGAAAAGCGCTATATAAATGTAACAAATTATTATTAATTATTTTGTTTTATTGTTTTCAGTACATGCATGTAATTAAGTGTGGACAAATTGGACTGAATGATTTAGAGTATATGGTTTTGGACATTAAATATGAGCAGTGTTATATACCCTATAGAGTGTGCACTGCAGAGTGTTCCCTAGAAATAATATAGCAGTTTTAATATGCAATAAAATGCTTACAGGTGACTCGGACCCGCATAAAGCGACTCATGAACATCTCCGATTACTTTGGATGAGCTGTGTGCATGTCACAGATCAGACGTGCCTCGCTATATTTGATTTGGCGCTGCTCATCACTTTGGCTGAAACCCTTCAAAAATAAGCCGGCATTCTTTGGCAGTAGGAAGTCACTGCCTTATGCACCGGTTTGAAGTGATGTGCTTGGCTGTTCTGTATATTCTCTTTATCACTATGAACGATTGTGGTCACACAACACAATGTTAAGGTTTAAATGGTGACAGCTGCATGTGGAGTCTGTATTTTAGCATCGTGTATGGGTTTGACATCATCCTGATTTTTGATTCTCTTTCCATGTCTGCTGTCTTATTAAAACAATTATAGAAACACTTTGTTTCTGTTGGTCTAACATGCTTATTAATCAAATTAAATGCTTAGAATATCAATGGTCAGGCTTCCTTTACTTCGTTTCCTTTTCTTATTTTAGACCGACACAGATTTTTTTTTTTGTTGTGTCAACACTTTTCATCAGATTCACTGTTTTGCTTTAGAGAAGCATGAATTTCTGGGACTCATGCCAAATTCCAAATGCTGAAGTGTAAATACATTGGTTTAACGTGCTTCCTGTGATTACATCTTATCATTAGTGTTTAATGTAGGGTGTCTAATGAGCCCCCATCAGTGCAGTCATATCAGATGCAGATTGCAGCAAGCACAAATATAGAGATTATGGTTTTCCTGATGGATAACTCTAAACTTCCCAGAGCTGCTTCCTGCTGTGTGGACAGTTACATAACAGGAAATGCTTCATGCTTACTAGCAGTTGATTACATGGGCTGAGTCCGAATATCCCTTCTACCCTACTATACAGAAGGCGAAAACAGTATGCCAAAGGAGTAATATGTCAGAATTCTCAGTATTCGAGAAATACCCGGATGACCTACTGCTTCTGCCGAGATTCTGCAGTTTGGAAGCAGTGGACACTGTGCTATCCCATAAGGCAACGGGACTGGTGCGGAAGAGCTGTCAGAATCAGAATCAAAATGGAAGAAGGCTCTTTTTAAGTTGTAGGTCACATGACAATGCAAGCATGGCGGATGTAGTATGTCCGGATTGTATTCATACTACACACATATACTGATCAGTACCTACTGTATCAACGGCCGAGCAGTAGGTACTGTCACAGTACACGATTTCAGACGCAGCCATACACTATCTACCAAATCATTGGTATATGCATTCACCAGGGGCTGTATTCAGTTTTTTTGTCAATTGATATGTGGGGAATGCCATTAATATTGAACCTTGTTATGTGTGGATGCTTACTTTAAATTTTCTGCGTGGTCCATTCAGATTTTTTAAAATGATAAAATAAGTACTTGCCTTTATGCTTGCATAAAATGTTATAGAAAAGACAGACCAATAACATTTTATGGGTGAAATAAAGAAGACACTGATATTAATATAACATGTAACGTTATCCCAATATACTGTGTGTATATTAAAAGTAAATTTCATGAGTACATGAACAGTCCTAGTCATGATGATCACATTTAGTTGCTGTCTATGTAAAATACGTCTCTATTTAACAATTGGGTTTCCTCCCACATTAGCTGGAATTATTTGACCTTGTTTTGGGCATACACTTCCCCACACATTCAACTGTTTAAGCAGCACATAATTCTATAGATAATTCTATGACTGGAAGGGTTGAATACCAGTGTGCAATACCAACTTCGGGATTCAGTCATCATTAGACGTGCTTAACTTGGAGCTCAGTACAGCCTTATGTATGGCATGTACTGTATTTTCCAACCTATAAAACACTGCCCCCCCCCAGACCTTCCAGACATTTCCATGACTTAAACAGCAAAGTGATGTATATGGTATAATGTTTGTAACAGCCTAATATGCCCTTTCATTAGTGTTTTATGCTAGTCTACCAGTTATAGGAAGGTTAGGGAAAAACTACTTTAAACTTAACACAATATTGAAAAGCTATGGACATGAGTCATGAAGCTCGGAAAACAACACTAAAGGGATAAAAGCTAAACTAGACTTGACCAATAGGAGTTTCTAAAATGCTTTAAAAGTCAATATTTATCATGTAAATTATAAAGTGCCGGATAAATTCATGTATCTGGATGCACCATGTACAAAAGTATAACACGTTGATGTGTTTTTCTCTCCGAGCAGTGTGAATATAAAGTTGCGCCTTATATTCCGGAGAGAGATCTAGTCTAGAAAACATGGCACAGAAACCAAGCACCTCCTTGATCACAGGGCAAGTGACAAATGTGATCTGTTGTCTTATGACAAGTGTAACTTGTTTACTTTTTATTTCGTAAGAAAGGCTTGTTTTGAGGACACTCTGATTCATGCTAAGAGCAAAGATGAAGCTTATTTTAAGCATTGGACTGGGATACACTTTCACATGATGTGGGTTTGCTAGCCACAGGCAACAGTTATTCATTTTCCAAGCAGTTATTCATGGGTTTTGGTTTTCCAAAAAAAAAAAAAAAAAAAAAAGATGTTTCACAGCAGCAGCATACACTGTACCCTGGTGTTCTGACATTCAGGCATTTTGAAATGATGATCTGTACTCCAGGCCTTTTGAAATGCCATGATTGCACAATGTCCTGTCATGCTGAACGTATCAGTGTTTTCTGAATTCATTGTTCGAGGATTTTCAGTCTAATAACGTGAGATGTTCTGATGAGTGAGAGAGCTTTGGTGGTTGTGGTTAGTTCTGTAGAAAGCAGTGACTAATATAGTAAAAGCAAAGATAGATGTGGTGCAGTGTAACTAGGCAGGTGGGTTACAACAGCAGACGACCACATTGGGTTCCAATCCCATCAATCAAAAGACTTTGCACTTTCTGATCTTTCAGGAAACATGACAAGATGTATTTTTTGTTTTATTGACTTCAAGAGAAGAAGGGGGGAAAAAAGAGTCTGGTGACTGAATGTTTATGTTTATAGCTGTTATAGTGTAAGTGATAATAGGAACTAACTCGTCTCACAAACATTCCACAACATGAAATGTAACTAAACTGATAAAAATACAACTTGTCATAAAAATGTTACTGTTGACAAATTGCTGTGGTATAAGAGGAATAAAACACCCCTAGATGTGCTGTTATTTGACTTCAGACAGGTAACCGTAAATCTGCTTCTCTCCAGGCTGCATTACACCACCCCATCGTTGATTGTTTTCCTATGACAGCATGCCCCACCATTCTTTTATTCCTTACATAGCGTGAATAAACTAAACATGAAGTTTGAAAGTAAAAGCAAGAAAATGAGAGTGACAGTAAAGACATAAAAACAAAGTTTTCGCAACACTGGTATCAGAGGGAGGCTGATATTTATCTAGGGATAATGAGTTCCAGATTTTAGGAGCATGAAGACAAACAAGTCGCTTGTCTCCTCATCTGGTGTTATCCTTGTGATGTGCAGTGAGGCAGCACTTGACGATCTTAACACTTTATTTAGAACTGTCAGACTGCTTTCTAAATAGAGAAGCAATTAAGAACATGTCATCAAGATTATTTCCCATGTCTTTTTTCGTACCGCACTATAAGTAGCATCATGATGCAGTGCCCTATTCCCAAATGTGGCGTGTATGGAGAAGTGTGGGTATTTTGATGTCGACTGGGGTCAAACCAAAAAAGAGGCCAGTGCTCCTCCTCTCTCTACAGTGTCCTCTACTTCAGTCCTGTACTCTCACACACACACACACACACACACACACACACACACGCACACACAAAAAGCAGCAACAATAGAAAACAACTACTCCTCTGTTTCTTTGTAGAACTGTTATTGTGGTAGTGAAAAAAAAAGAAAAAGTAGCTCATATATCTTCACATGTCCCTGCATCAGACACACTCACAGTGTTGGGCAGTAGCATAGCTACAAGTAAAGAAGATTCCACTTTAATTACATTTTCCAGTAGTGGGGCTGTAGCATACCTACTTTTTAAACCAGGTCAACCAGGTAGCTGAGTAGAATTGATGAATGCTACATTATTCATTGTGTCTCCTACAGCCTCAGAAGCACTTTGCTTGTACAACTGATGAAGGACTTTTGTCCTAAATGTCCTGCTTCTCTAGAAACTTCTCTACTTCGCTAACTTTTAGTACATCTACAGTAATTACTTATGTAATCTGGAGTTGCTCCCTGGATTCTTGTATCTGTTTCACTTGGTGAAAACTTGAGCTTACTGGCTGCTAGAGAGAGTTAGATTTTCAGCCACTGACCTGAGGGAAAAAAATAAAACCCAGAATGATGATTGACAGTTTCTGGATTTTGTTATGAAGCCCCGTTTCTGGTTGAAGTCAGCTGGATCCTCGTTGTTAGTTGTAACTTACCAAGCGTTGCAATTTCTAGTAGACCAAACCACAGAAATGAAAGTGGAGGAGGAAAAAAAAAAGAGCTACTTGTCTTTATTCACCACTAATTAAGTCAAAGCAGTGGAGTGCTTTCTAATGGTGGTTTTATGCAGAAGATGTAACATCAACCATGGATGTAGTTTCAGAGTGTATAATGTACTTTTGCCATGTTATTTATAGCTTCATTATTATTAAATAGCCTGCCAAACACTACACATATACAGAACCCTGACTGAAGCAGGAAGCAGTGACTTGACTGTGACCCACACCATCAAAATAGCCAAGAGAATTGCAACTTTTAATGGAAGCTCACTTTTCAGCAAGATCTGACATTCTCCAGAGGTTATTTAGCTCACTTGCTTTCTGAATAGCTCTTGGCAGATGTGTCCAGTTGGCTATGAGATGTAGTTAATCCTTGTACAGGGAATTAAGAGACGAGGACAGTATTGATCAAGGGAGCTCTTTTGTACTGACTCTTTAGGGATGTGAGCATGATGAATAGGGATCAGAGAGACCGGGAGAGAGATTTTCTGCTCCTTTGATGTGGGCTGAGAGGCAGCTGGTCCGTGGAGAACTGAGCAGAGATTAGAGTGTAGTACTGCTGGGTCTGGAGGGCCTGCCAGAACCACTACTTCACTGTCTGGGCAGATCTGGGACACCTCCCTACTGCACAACTGTACACACTGCTGTTTTCAGTTGAACAGATAGATAGAACATTAACCAATTCAGTCAATTAAACAGCCATGTTTCCTCATTCTTCTGCAGGTGTAACTCACCATAGTAACTCACTCACGTGGCCACATTTATCAAGTACACCCCATATATAGGTCACGTTGTAGGTTTAAAATTACTGGTGATAGCTCATCTGTTCTGTACCCCACTCTACCCCATCCGTTCATGAAAGAGAACACCACTGGACCGCAAAATGGTGGACCATTCTCAGCACAGCAGTGATATGGTAAGACATGTTAATGGATATTGTGGTGTACAAATGTGTCAAGCGCCACAGCATTATTGTCTCTACATTACATTACATTACTAGGATTGTTTCTTTTTTACTAAGTTGGAAACAGTCCACAAACCAAAAATATCCAGCCAACAACAGTCCTGTGGTCAGAAACAGACACTGATGAATGGCTAGAGGACAGCAATGACTTTTCTCGTTCACCTTTTTCCAGTGACAGTCAGTGTCATTTAATGAGAAATCCAATCCAAAGTAGTGGAGAATGCAATGCAGAGTCACAGCAGAGACTCCGGTTGGCTAGTTTGCGATCTACGAGATGACAAACACGGTAGTGTTGATTGCCGTATTTGCATGAAACTTGACGCTTTGGAAACTGATCTGTTTGAGCAGAGTGCACAGATGAGGAGGTGAGAGAGCTGGACAGAATAAAGGGCTAAAGCACTGCTGCATCTGTCTCTTTAAGTAAAGAGGAAGCAAAGGCTAAATCCCACTTGCACCAGTGTCAGCAGGAAGTTGAACGGCATTGTGGGAAACTGTTAATCAAAGTGAAAAATAGACCAGCATGTAGACTACCATGGTAGCTGAGTGGTTAAGATGATGGACTACTGATTGGAATGTCATGAGTTCAAATCCCAACACTGCCAGCTGCCACTGCTTGGCCCTTGAACAAAGCCCTTAACCTTCACCTACTCAGTTGTGTAAATATAAGTGTAAGTTGCTCTGGATAAGAGCTTCTGCCAAATGCCGTAAATGTAGATGAAAGATGTTTAAACAAACAAACTCAGATCAGAATTTAATTACAAAATGCATCTTGGATGCATGCTAATTATAAAGCTTAATATTCAATTCACTCAGAGTGGATTTTTCCTTTAATGGATGGGGTAGATGGCTGAAATTGTGCATAGATGGCCACAGATGGACAGTCAGTAATAGGTACCTAGATGTAGCTCATAACCTAGCAATACACACAGCAGGAAAAGGACTGTGTGGTTATAGTGAAGTTATATAGTTGCTGAGTAATCTAACTTAATTTAGACATTTCAGACGGTAAGCTTGGATTCTTCTCTCTTCTCAGCTTGAGCACCTCCAGTCCCAACCACATGCCCAAAGACCCCACCAGCCTCTCAGAGGACAAGGGACAGCTTTTGAGTATCCAATTAGGACACATCAAAGGTAAAGCAGGTTCTTGTAATTGCACTTGTCTTCTCAGTAATGCTCATTGGTGTTTCAAAGGTACTAATGGACCAGGGTATCTTGCTTCTCAGACAATATTACAAGTGGCCCAGGAGCAGCCCTGGAGCATGATGGGAGGTGTGTGAGTAACTGTGCCTGGGAGGAGCAACTGTGGGAGCAGCAGGAGCAGTTAGAGAGAGAGATGGTGGAGGCCAGGAGAATGGTGTCCAGCCTACAGGTGACCTGCGTTCCTCACTTTTTTTTTTTTTTTTTTTTTTTTAATGAGTACAGACATGACTAAATGTGTGCATATAGAAATAACAGTACTCCAGTGCCAAGTAGCTCTTACTTGTGGACTAAGCTTTCAGAGTTGATCTTATGATTGTAGAGTGGAAAGACAAAAATAAGGAATCCAATGCAAGAAATAGTTACTATAATTTGGGGTCACATCTCTACATTATATCTGCAAAAATTCAAATCTTAATACACAATATGAAAGTATGCTTCAGAGATCCCTATTGGTGGTGTTTAGTTTAGGTTTCTGTCCCTTGCTCATCATGTAGCAGCAAACGTTAAGCAAATTTCACTTCGCATGCTGTTCATAACCTTTGCTATAACCTTAACTATAAGTTAGGACAGGACGCTGTTTCTCACAGCCTTTAATAGGCAAATGGGCAGACTTTTTAATTCCTGCCATTGCATAAATAAAATGCAAAATAGAAAACAGGCATTTCAAAGGCATGTTTGATATGGTTCAATATTAACTAAACACACATAACATCGGCCATGACCAAATCCATAGAGGCAGCATAGACATGGTATGGTGACATAACTTGCAAGTTGATGCTACTTTTGCTAGTTTTTAATCTTGATTTCTCTGTTAGGCCTAAAATAGATCTGCATTTAATGCTGAAATCCCGTTATTCACTTTATAAGTGTCTGAAAACAACTATACTACAACTATGGTGTGGGTTATGGATTTTCAATGTAAAATGTGTGGCGGTAAAACCTGTCAGATGCCGCTGTGTCTGAAGTATGTGTGTGTGGTGCTGGGTGTTTACAGGCTTTGCTTCTCCACGGCTCGTTGCCTGACGATGAGCAGAAGGTTTCGCTGAGCTTGGGAGAGGGAGTGGAAAATGCCGAGCAACAACTGGTATGACCTTTTTTTTTTTACAAATAGCGTTTTCTTCTCATCTTGAAATCCTGGCATTTCTGTTTTGTGTTGCTCACTTGTTTCAGCCTTTTCATAGGAAACTCATTCCTCTTCTTTTTCTCACACTTTCTTATTAGCTCTCTGTCTCGCTCAGTTCTAGCAGGTTAGATCAGGTTACTGTGTGGTGAGTTTTGCTTTGTCTGAGTGTGAGGAGCAAGTATCAATTTCCCTTCCTCTCCGTTCACTTGCTTCTCTCTCCAGCTCAGTTTCTGCCTCATTCAGCTACTGTTCAGTTGTCTTTTTTTAGCACAGTGTGTTTAGTCTACAAGTGAATTAATCTTCTGTGGTTGTTGCAGGTTATAATCCGCAGTCGTCTTGACCAGAGCATGGAGGAGAGTATGGAGCTGAAGGTAGACTCATATTGTACTTTTATTGTAGCAGTGTTGTAATATGATGCTTGTTTTTATAGTCATTTTCTTTTCAGGAATTCTGTCCTGTTCTATGAATATTATTACTTGAGGTTTAAAATGGCATCTAAGAAGCACACACACACATTTTTAATGTAGTACAAATGATCAGATAGTTATTGTTGGTCTTTTATGCATCTGTGCACATTAACATTGCTTTCCTTGTTTGTGGTTCTTGTTGTTCTCATGATATCTGGTTGCCTGTAGAGGGAGCTGTTGAAGTACAAGCAGGAGGCACGCAACCTACAAGGAGTCAAAGTGAGTCATTTAGATTCAGCATTTTCAATAGTCCTTTGTAGCTGTATAACCCTTCCAAAATTAGAGCTGTGAGTGTAACCTTGCTTTCATACTAGCAAGTGACAAAACAACAATATAGTCAGTTCTTATGTGATCCACCTGAGCTGTGATTCTGGCAAATTATTGTTGACATGATAAAGCTACTGATACAGATGATTGGCTTCAGGAAATTCCATCGACCAAAAATGGGGAAAGAAAAAACTCATAACATTAGTATTATTTTTTCTTCACTGTTGCACTTGCTTCTTATTTTTGCAGCAAAACACAGCAGCCTTCATTGTGTTTTTTGTCTGAAAAGTGGTGTCTTACATAATATGCTGCTTTCTTTAATGATATACAAACATTTTTCTGTAACATTTCATTTTGTGCTAGAAAACTAATGTTCGGGAATCTAAAATGTTTTTTATACTGACTTGATAATGTAGAAGTCATAAAATAAAAAAATCTAATCTAAAAAATAGGGTGCCTAAAACTTTTATCTAATTAATAATATCTAATTATCTAATTTCTGACAACTCAACTGAAACCTTATAATTCAAAGGTACATATACATGGCTTATTTTACAGTTAAGTATATATGTTCTTATGTAGCTGAATGTTTTCTTGTGGCTGTCATCGTCTCCGCTGCAAATAGTAACTGTCCTAGACACACTGAATGTTACCCTGTAAAATTCTTATGGTCCGATACATTAGTTTGTATACACTATTTACTCTTATTTATCTTAATCTACTCTTATTTTAAAAAGTTATAATAATATAAACGCTGTAAATTAGTGTACAAGCTATAGAAACAGAACAGTATGTGCTGATGCTGTGCTGTATGTGCAGGATGCTCTCCAACAGCGCATGGCCATGCAGGAGTCGTCTGTGTTACAGCTCAAACAGGAGCTCCTGCGTACCAGCATGAACCGTGATGAACTGGCAGGACAAAACGTGAGTATGTTAGCAACGGCATGAGCATGTAGAATGTACTATATGTGGGGGGGGGTGTGGTAATCAGTCTGTGTTTACGGATCCTCAGGCAGAGCTTCATAAGAAGCTAGAAGAAAGAAACAGGCTTCTCAGTGAATATAAGGTACACTAATACATAACACCCATATGCTTCTCACTGATGTGATAAATAAAATAATAGCAACACATGATATAGAGTGAAAAGGACATGTATTTATAGTCAAGGAAAAAAAACTTATATTTTAGCTGCTGATAATTATTTGATCATTCAAGAATTCTTGCTCTTGCTATGCAGAAAGAGTTAGGACAGAAGGATCGCCTGCTTCAGCAACAGCAGTTCAAACTTGATGAAGCTCTACGCAAGCTGGCAGACAGCAACAGCCAGCAGGTATGTCCTTCATCAAAATACAAACCACACACTGTGGAATCTGACGCAAATCTCCACAAGCTTCAGCTGATGTTATTTATCCTTGTGTAACCCTCAGGCTGACCTGCAGAGGGAGCTGGAGCACAAGCAGAGGATTTTTCAGGAGCTGACTGATCGTGCCGAGGATGAGGTGAGACCAAAGCAACTGACATTTTCAACATGCTATTTAAGCAGTTAGTAGCTTTAAGGTTCTTTTTTTTTCTTTTCGTTTCAGCTACCTGGATCTCCGAGCAACGGCTACACAGATCCAGCAGCGCTAGAGCTCAGCACATCACGATCACACAAAGGAGTGAGTGCCCATCATGTATCATGCATCATGAATGCAGACATCAAAGTAAAAACAAACAAAAAAAAAAACCTTTCTTCAAGTCCATCAGCCGTCAAATCATTTATTGGAGTTTTATTTTCTAATTAGAGTCATTTTATAATCCTCGAACAAGTCGAATAAGTCTTCAAGCTTGAATTCAACATAATGGTTGTATTTACATTCAAAGACTGTCATCCTATATGTATCTTGAAACAATTAAATCTCAGTTTACATTCTGAAGCAAATCTATGCGCATGTGAAATTATGTGAATCTTAGCAAAATAAAAAATAAAAGTGTCCTTATTAAACAAAGTTAAAAAAAACAACTTTTTTTTAATCAAACATACCACAAATTGTATAGCTTTAGTTAAGTTCACATGGAGCTTATGATGTCCTTTAATGGATTGTTGTGTTCCTGGCAGACGGAGGAGCTGCAGTTGGTACGGGATGCTCTGCGCAGTCTGAGGAACAGCTTCGGAGACCACGACCCTCAGCACCACACACTGGACACACTGGAGCAGGGCATGGCCAGCCTTATGGACCGCCTCTACACACTGGAGTCACGGACCAGACATGAGAGAAAGGTGGGGGAGCGTTTTCTAAAACTGTGCCCTCTCAGACATTTAGCCTCCTGCTCTGCAGCCCATGTACCTCTGTACACATTGTGCAGTAGCATGATTTGGTTTTAAATCAATTTGCAAAACTTACTGTTACTGCTTGACTGAGGCGAGGCTTTTCAACTCTTTCTAGGCAAGGGCGAGGTCTCCAGGACAAAAGGCCACTCACACAGACAGGGACTCCTGGCCTTCCAGCACCAGTAAGTGTCCCTTTCAAATAAGAAATAACTCATTAAGGAATAAAACACGACAGGTTGTGCTGTTATAGCAAATTAATCCATGACAAAGTTGATTATTTTCCAGTAGCAGCAAGCCTTATTCCACTTATACCACAGCATTTTACCACCAATACATTTTTTTTTTATTAATTAAAGAATATCACATACTTTTTATAGTTACGTTTAATGTTGTGGAACATCTGCTCAACAATCCTGTTATCATTTACATTATAGCAGCTATAAACACTAATTCCCTCACCAGCAGCTTTTTTTTTTCTCTCTCTCTCTCTCTCTTGAATTTAATAAGACAAAAATGCTGCTTGTCATGCTACTGAGAAATTGCAAAGTTCTCTCACAACTTAATAAATAAATAAATAAACAAACAAAAATCTCTTGACGGAAAGCTTTACCGCGTCAAAAGTTGTAGATGTTTTTAAACCTTTTGTATGGAGCGTTCAATATACAAGTCCCTGTGTAAGCTGTTACTATAGACGCGATAACATGTTAGAACAAACGCATTAATATAAACCTTGCAGCTGGCACGATTGTCAGAGCTGCTGTTATAGAAAATTAATCAACACCTTCTGACCAATCAGCATCAAGCATTCAACAGCTTTGCAGTATTAAAAGCTTTAGAATATCACCGTGTTATGATTGCAGTAAATTGGATTTTCTCTGTAAGAAGATATTTTCTGATGCTGATTTCAAGTGATTGTATGGTTGCAAGTGATTGTATGGTTAAAGCTGTGTCTGCTTTGTCTGTGTGCTTTGCTACAGAAATGGTCCACTCTCACAGCAGCCCTATGCTTAACTCCTCATCCTCCACCAAAGTCCTCTACTTCACAGACCGCTCGCTCACGCCCTTCATGATCAACATCCCTAAGAGGTGAGTAAATCTGGCACATTAAAATAAAAAAATGATGTACTTCAAATGGGGAAAGAACTGAACGAGAAACACACTCTGCTGAACAAAAAGAGCTCTGTGTATGTTTTTCTAAGACTCTCTACACTGTTAGGGAGAGCAGAATGGTATTGCATTAGTATACACAGTGTTAGATTTTAAAACGTAGCTTATATGGGGGGCCTTTTTGAGTATTGGGCATGTTTTGGCAGATATGGCAACCTTGTCAAACTAAACAAGTAAATGAAAAAGCAGCAGTGTCAAAAGTGAAAGAGACACCAATGCTGCAGAGAAAGATGTTGGTTGTAGTGCTGGGGTAATTTTTTTCAAAGCAAAAAACAAAAAAATACTCCTATGAAATAACTGGGCACAGTCTCATTGAAACTGGACCGTTAATGTTTGCCAAAAAAAAAAAAAAGACCAGTCAACGTTTTTTCCAATCCTCAGCTGTTTAGTTTTGGTGAGCCTGTGCCGACTATAGCCACAGATTAACATTCTTGGCTGACAGAAATGGAATCTGGTGTGGTCTTCTGCTGTTCTAGTCCATCCACCTTAAGGTTCAGCTTGTTGTGCGTTCTGAGATGATTTTCTGCTCACCATGGTTGGAAAGAGTGGTTATTTGAGTTACCATAACCTTCCTGTCACCTCAAAATGGTCTGGCCATTCTTCTCTGACTTCACTCATTAAAAAGGCAGTTCTGCCCACCAAACTGCTGCTCACTGGATGTTTTTTTGTTTTTCGCACCATTTTGTGTAAACTCTAGAAATTCCCAGGAATCAACAGTTTCTGAAATGCTCGAACCAGCCCATCTGGGACCAACAACCATGCCACGGTCAAAATCACTGAGATCACATTTTTCCCCATTCTGATATTTTTGATATGAACTTTAACTGAAGCTCTTGTCCTGTATCTGCATGATGCTATGCATTACGCTGCTGCTACATGATTGGCTGATTGTAAAATTGCATGAATGTGCAGGTGTTTTTATTAAAGTGGCCAGTGAGTGTATACTTTTATATAGAATTTGAGTTGGTGCTGACTGGAGGAGGTCTCAGTACAAAAGACGTGGTCATTAGATCTTTATGTATGAAAAATAAAATATACAAAATAAAAATCCCAATAATGCCATTTATACACCAAAGCAACATGATTTAGTTTACAGTATACTTTTTGGTACGTGATGTAAAATATTTTGTTTGTGTTTGTTGATGTCAGTTTGGGAGAAATTACCCTTCGAGACTTCAAAGTGGCTATAGATCGAGAGGGCAGTTACAGATACCATTTTAAAGCCCTGGACCCTGAGTTCGGTACTGTGAAAGAGGAGGTATGTTTGTGCCTCTTTTTTTTTTTTTTTAACCTGAACGTGATGATGTTTACGATGTGGAAATGCCTACACTTTTATCATCATTAAGAAATATAGATAGTATGAATATGTAAATTAATATGATTGTGTCCCTCAGGTGTTCCAGGATGAGGCGGTGGTGCCCGGCTGGGAGGGCAAGATCGTGGCATGGGTGGAGGAGGATCATGGCGAGGGGAGGTAAATCACAGGAAATGCACACAAGTATATTTTCCTATTGTTTAAAATTTTTCTGTAAAAACTACCACCATGTTTTTTTGAAAAGAGGGGTGGCATGGTGGTGCAGCGGGTAAGCATTGCTGCCTCACAGCTCCAGGGTCCCTGGGTTGATCCTGAGCTCTGGTTACTGCCTGTGTAGAGTTTCGTGTGTTCATCCCATGCCCATGTGGCTTTGTTTCAGGTTCTCCGGTTTCCCAGAAACATACCATTAGGTGAATTGGTTATACTATATTGCCCCTAGGTGTGAATGAGTGTGTGAATGTGTGTATGCATGGTGCCCTGCAATGGACTGTTGTCCTGTCCTGGGTGTATTCCCTCCTAACGCCCAGTGTTCCCAGTGTGCTGTGGTCCCAGTTTTTTTTATTTATTTGAAATTAGAAGTGAAAGTGAAATTAATCATGGATGTAGCTTCATTGTAATATAATGAAACTTGGAGATTAGTACATTTTTAAAGCAGCTTGCCCAACACTGCACTGCAGTACAGTGCAGTTTGTTTCACACTGTTTTACACTCTGTCTCTTTTTGTCTCCTCACAGGA
The DNA here is from genome assembly GCA_023630585.1 of Cranoglanis bouderius. Lineage (NCBI taxonomy): Eukaryota > Metazoa > Chordata > Actinopteri > Siluriformes > Cranoglanididae > Cranoglanis > Cranoglanis bouderius. The sequence goes on from CM042541.1 coordinate 20,062,601, forward strand.
TCTAACAGGAAACTTGAGAAAAGCCCCGCTGGGATCGGATGTGATGGGAAGGATGAACTGTGCCAATCTGTCAGAATAAATGTGCTTGTGCCGGATGTACAGATGCTCAGCTCTCTCACTTGGAATTCGAAAATCCTCCTGTTCTGTGTACCTCTGTCTTTCTGTGTGAGTCAAGTGAAAGCAGGACAACAGAAGGGACACCCGGGGGTTAATTAGAACGTGTTCCTGTCCATTCTGTACTCAGAACAGCTGTCTACAGAAAAACAGGCTCCTCGCCAATGACTAATCTGAGGAGCTTGTCCTTAACGAGTCGCCATGCTGCAGACATCTGTAGTGTCAAATTAGTGTTTAACTGTGACCATAAGAACTTCTGTTTAGACTTTTAAAGAGCTTCTCGTCATAAATCTTGTACTTTATAGATGAACAGCCAGAGATTTGATACTTTTTTTGCAGCGGAAAGACAGTGAACACAGAGGTGTGTAATACGTTTAAAGATTTTTAGAAGGGTTTGTGTCATTTTTCAGCCTTAAATTGATAAATTTTTAAATCCAAACCCAGTTTACATCATCTAGCTAAGATTATTGATTACTATTGACACTGTAGTAACAAGGTAAAGTGTCGAATACACCAGCTGCCTACGGCATGAAGCTTAGAAGGAATTTTACATACAATTTTAATATGATGTCAGCTAAACTGACTGATATCATGTTAGAAGAGGTAGTAAAGGTTAAAGGTATACGCTGCCTTCAGTGAAGGCCAGGCCCATGCCAGCAATTTAGCAAATTTTCCATCCTCTTTGTCAGTTAATTTTATGGAGTTTGAGTTTTCTGGACCATTATTTTGTAAAAATGTGTATTCAAATTTAGGTCAGTCAAGATTCTAATGACAGAGAAATAACTTTAAAATCAAAGGCTTTACTTCTGTTTCTCAATACACAGCCCAAGCATTGAGTTTACAGGACCAAAGTGAGGTTAAGATATTAAACATGCTGGTTTAGTACTATATAAATAAGGTCTAGTCTGAGTGTTTCTCGATACCAAGAGTGTGTGAAATGGACTTGTGTTCCTGGGAACAGCGATTGGCCTTTTAAGAATGAATTAGCAAAGACACGAGCAGAGAAAAGAGATGGGTGATATTTAAGGAATTAAACACTTGGGGACATGCTGTTATAGAAAATTGATCAACAATGTGGTGGTGTGATGTAGCCCGTGGCCAAATGGAGTTACTGTTACCACCCAAGTTAATTATTTTCCAATAACAGCACATCTTAAAATGACATCTTTTATTCCTGTTATACTGCAGCAATTTGCAGACTATTAGAATGTTTTATTTATTTATTTATTTATTAAAGAATGTCACACCTTTTGTCCATTTACAGTTACATTTAATGTTGTGGAACATCAGACAAACAAGTTAGTTCCAGTTATCACTTACGCTATAGCTGCTCCTCACTTTCTCATGAAGTCAATACAACAAAAATAGTAGCTTGTTACTGAGAGACTCCTTCTATAAATGTTAAATAAATGTCACCTCACAGAAATATTCACCATTATACACTTTTCTTAGTTCTTTGTTAAATAACAGCACATTTCAAATCTATTTGTTATTAGCCTTAGATTACGTGGAGCATCTGCCGTACAAATCCCTGTGAATTAGCTGTTACTATGGAAACGATAATGCATTAGAACAAACACATTAATGTAAACCCGTTGTGACATAATTTATCACAATTTTGTATGGTATCATCATATTACCCACTCCTAACAGAGAATACGGCTGTTAAAGTATGAGAGGTGATTCATACTTAACCCTTGTGCTTGCAACTTACAGGTAGCTACATTTACCACAGGAGGTTTTTGCTAGGTAGCTAATCGGACACAGCCAGACAGAAGTCTGAACAAACTTCTAAGTCCTACTTATACCAAAGGAGCAAATATGCCATTGCTATATTCCCGATTTCTCATTTTACAGATATTACTGTTTAGTAAAAGAGCTGAAAACGTCACAGTTATGAGATGCCTCCTCCACCACTGGTCTGTTATTGCGTTGAATTCTGGGTCTTTGAGTTCATTGTAGGTAGTAAGACAGCAACCAGTGCACCTTCAAAATTTGGGTAGTATCCTGGACACTCTTGTTTTACTCACTCTTGGTTACTTGTGTTCGTCAATGTTGTAATTGAACTTGGGCAGTAAAAGATGAAAACAATGAGTGCACGGGAATGAAGTAACAAATTCATTGAGAAACACCCAGAGGATTTTAAGATTGCCTTAAGACTAACACTGAAAGGCACAAATAAAGTATAAAAGCTCAGTATGTCTTCCTCATCTTAAACCATCTGTAGGCATCTCTGTTATTTGAAGTTGCATCAGTTTATGAGTGATAGTACAGAGCAACAATTACATTGCACTGATTTGGAAACTGTAGTAGAGTTTACAGAGTAGTACCTGGTTGTGCCTGGACTGAACTATACCTGAAAAGGTCATCAAAATAGGATTTGAGTGTTGCTTTTACATTTTAAATATGTATGTAAATATGTTTATTTTTCAGAAAGAGAGACTTGATGTGATTTTATATGATCAGTGTTCTATGAATTATGAATGTTTAAAAGAAATGTTTGCATTAAGAGGATTTTACATTTTGTTTTACTGCAAGTTGCTTCTTTTTTTTTTTTTTTTTTAAAGGTATATATGATTTCATGTACCGTTCAGTGTTGCACTTGAAACCTCGGTAACGTCACTCAGATAACATTCCTACTAGTGATTGTTAATAACAGTTGGATTTTGGATTGCAAATAAACAATGTGAATACCAACATTCAATGCAATTTTATTCATGTAGCATTTTTAACCATGTACAATGTTACAAAGCAGCTTTACAGAAATCTGGATGTATATTCGATACCTAATGAGCAAGTGGTGAGGAAAACTCCCTGAAACAACATGAAGAAGAAACCTTGAAAGAAGCCAGACTCAAAAGGGAGCCCATTCTTTCCTAGGTGAAGCAGGATGGTGAGATTATAAATAATTACTTTGACCAGCTGTAGAAGAATAAAGGCAAACAATAGTAATAGTAAGTCTACAGTATCCAGGTGAGATTATCCACTGAAGCAATGGTGAGACTTGGCATGAACATTTTTTTGGGAAGTACAATTCTTTGGGGTATCCAAAAAAGAAGATAAATGAGAATGAGATGAAGGAATGAGATTCAAATGAATCTCTGTCAACGACGGTGCTTTGTAGTGTTTTATTTGGGATATTTTTTTTTTTTATAACCACACCCTGATTCATGCTTTTCCAGAATGTTCTCATGGACTTGTTTTGACAGCTCTTTAGCCTTTGTGATGATGTTTGCACTAAAATTAATTTAATTTAATTTAATTAATTAACAGGGGTGAATACTTATGCAATCACTATTTTTTTACTTTTATTATTTGAAAATAGTTGTTCAAACTATATTGCGTATCCCTCTACTTCAGTATGATGAGCTATCTTGTGTAGATGCATGATATAATCATAATTAAGTCCATTTCAGTTCCACCTCGTAATAATACAAAATGTGGAAAAGTTCAAGGGGAGTGAATACTTATGCAAGACAATGTACATACATATTAGGAATCAGCTGTTAGGACAATAAGGCAAGTTTAGAAGTAACAATGTAAACTTATTTTTCTTCATTTTGATTATTGCAGATAGTCTGTGACATACACCAATCAGCCATAACATTAAAACCACCTGCCTAATATTGTGTAGGTCCCCCTTGTGCCACCAAAACAGCTCTGACCCGTCGAGGCCTGGACTCTACAAGACCTCCGAAGGTGTGCTGTGGTATCTGGTACCAAGACATTAGCAGCAGATCCTTTAAGTCCTGTAAGTTGTGAGGTTGGACCTCCATGGATCGGATTTGTTTGTCCAGTGCATCCCACAGATGCTCGATTGGATTGAGATCTGAGGAATTTGGAGGCCACATCAACATCTTGAACTCTTTGTCATGTTCCTCAACCCATTCCTAAACAATTTTTGCAGTGTGGCAGGGCACATTATCCTGCTGAAAGAGGCCGCTGTGAATACCGTTGCCATGAAAGGGTGTACTTGGTCTGCAACAATGTTTAGGTAGGTGGTACGTGTCAAATTAACATCCACATGAATGCCAGGACCCAAGGTTTCCCAGGAGAACATTGCAGGGAGCATCAGACTGCCTCAGCCGGCTTGCCTTCTTCCCATAGTGCATCCTGGTGCCATCTCTTCCTCAGGTAAGCAACGTACACACACCCGGGCATCCACAGGATGTAAAAGAAAACGTGATATCAGACCAGGCCACCTTGTTTCACTGTCCAGTTCTGATGCTCATGTGCCTATTGTAGGAGTTTTCGGTGGTGGACGGGGTCTGAATGAGCACTCTGAACAGTCTGCAGCTACGCAGCCCCATACTCAACAAGCTGCCATGTACTGTGTGTTCTGACACTTTTCTATCATAGGCAGCATTAACTTTTTCAGCAATTTGTACTACAGTAGCTCTTCTGTGGGATTAGGCCAGAAAAGCTAGCCTTCACTCCCCATACACATCAATGAGCCTTGGGAGCTCTGTTGCTGGTTCAACAGTTGTCCTTCCTTGAATCACTTTTGGTAGGTACTAACCACTGCATACTGGGAACACCCCACAAGTCCTGCTTTTTTGGAGATGCTCTGATCACAATTTGGCCCTTGTCAAAGTCCCTCAGATCCTTACACTTGCCCATTTTTCCTGCATCAACTTCAAGAACTGACCGTTCACATGCTGCCTAATATATCCCACCCATTGACAGGTGCCATTGTAACAAGATAATCAATGTTATTCACTTCACCTGTTTTAATGTTATGGCTGACTGGCAACGGGTAGAGATGCTGCCTCAGAGCTCCAGGATCCCCGGGTTGATCCTGAGCTCAGGTTATTGTGTGGAGTTTTGAATCTTCCATGGGTTTTCTCTGGGTTTGCTGGTTTCCTCCCACTGTCAAACATGCAGGTAGGTGGACTGGATACAATAAATTACTTAGAAAGATGTGAGTGGTGCTCTGCGCTGGACTAGTGTACTCTCTGGGGTGAAGTTCTCCAAATCCTTTGAGACCCTGACCAGGATAAAGCGCTTACTGATAGTTTGGACGCCCCTAGTGGTATATTTAGTATGGTTTACTTTACTCCATTCCGACAGGAGGCGCTTATGAGCTCTTATTCCTCTGCACAGTGATCAGAGTTCACGAAGAACAGGACAACGTTTCCTCCGCATGCTGTATCTCGTGCAGTGTGTTTAACAGGCGAGTATTTACATACGTACATTGCGAAGAAAATGCGAATAAAAAAAGGAAAAGAGAAGAAAAACCTTCCTCAAGACCCAGTTAAGAATTTTGAGAAATGGAAAAAGAGGCATGACAAAAGCCGGAAACAAACTAAAAGGCCGATGAAGAAACGCGAGTGGGAGATAGAAAGAGAAAACATACAGAAGCTGGTCGCCAAATACGCAGAGGTAAGTTAACACATACTACTATGCATACTATTGTACTAGATAGTATTTGAAAACAGTACAGAACCAGTGTTTTACCATACTGTTTAGTAGGATAGTATGCAGAGAAAATGGGCTTTGCTGCTTCCATGCTGTTCCACGTTAATTCTTTTGTTGTTGGTTGTACAGATATGATTTTGTAGTGCTAATATTAGTTAATAGTGCTTACGTGATAATATAATTATATTTAAATCAGTGTTTTAAAAGTAAATGCTAACAACAAGCCTTTTGGACTAGCTTAACGTCTTGTGCTTTAGTGCATGACGTCATGGCCCATCACCCATCACAGTGACTTAAAGGTGCAGTGTTTAATATTTATGTACAGACTTTAAAGATACTTTAAATATAAACTGTGAACACGTAGGCCTCTCTATTAATCTTAGGAGCAAAACTGCTTAGTTCTGCTCAGCAGAGGTTTGTTTGTTTGTTATTGTTTTTTTTTGTTGTTTTTTTTGAGTGGGGTGAGTTCAACGAATCTGCATTTCTAAATCACACACTTGTTTCAAATCATTTTCAGTTCACATCGTTTGCCTCAGTTGCATAACATGGCAGAATTCATAAAATAGCAGAATAAGTGTGTAATCAAGACTTTTAAATTCTGAAATCATAACTGAAGTTTTGTGGCTTTTCGTATGAATGTTAGCCTTAAGGTTAACTATAAACTGCTTTGCTCTAAAACAGTGATAAAATTTGCATTTAGAAGATATATATACATCCAAAATGTACAGTCTCTCTCTACCACCAATACAGAGCAACGATTTTGATGACATCATTCTGCACTTCAGCTTCTCATCAGATTTTCTCTAGAATCTGAAGTGTCCTGCACCCCAACATTATAAATATCCATGGTACTAATTGTCAAGTGCGGCTTAGCCCAGGCTGTGAAGTAAGCTAAAAGCTATTGGCTATTTAAAAGTGGGGGGGGAGCCACTCTATATATCCCACCCTGACTTCCTGTTTTAGAGGCTATTATGGCATCACATTGAATAACGCTGCATGTTTCAGGGCACTTCTCTGAGACTTTAAATGTAAAATACGTTAATGTTCTATCTTCCCCGATAATCACAGTGACACTAGCTAATCCTGGCCAACTGTGAGCTCGTGTATGTGGAAGAAGACAGATAGTGCTTTCCTCTGAGTGTGTTATGCTCTCCTGTGATGCAGCATGGGCTGCAGTTTGACAAGACGTGGTTGGCTGGCTTCACGTATCTGAGAGGAAGCACGTCAGTCTTCACCCGTCCCCATTGGTAGCTGTCTTACGATGGGGTAGACGACGATACATTTTGTGCCTTTGAGAATTTTGATCTATTTTGGGGAAATATTTTAGAGAATTCCTCCAACAGCAGGTAGCGTTGTAGCCTCGTGGCTTCAGGGTCCTGGTTTGATCCTTGCGTGACTGTCTGTGGGGAGGAATTGTACAGTGTGATTGCCACTGGGAGAAAAGCTCTCTTGTGGTGTTCTGTATTGCTCTTCAGTGGTCTGAGTCTTTGGCTGAATGTATTGCTGGGACTGTGTACTGTGTTATTGAGCGGTTGAGCAGTGTTGTCCATGATGCTGAGGAGTTTCTGCCACTTCCTCCAGCAGGCCTGGCTGCACACCTAATTTGGACCCAGAGTTTCTGATCAGCTTGATATATTCAAGTTTGGAACTGTTGTGTATCACAGCGGGTAGCGTTGCCGCTTCACAGCTCCTGGGTGCGTGGTTTGATCCTGTGCTAGGGTTACTCTCTGTGGAGTTTCGCATGTTCTCCTTGTGTCTGTGTGGGTTTTCTCTGAGTTCTCTGGTTTTCTTCCACCTCTCAAAAAAAAGGTCGATAGGTGAATTGATGACTCCTAGGTGTGATTGTGTGTTTGGATGGTGCCCTGTGTTGGACTGGTGTCCCATCAAGGGTGTATTTGTGTTTCATGTATTTGTGTGATGATTTGAACATGCACAGTGCAAAACTAGTTCAGACACCAGATATCTTGTCTTGGCTTTATTATTTTGGGGGAATGTGGAAAATTGGTGCTCTTCAAGAAGCACCATTTCTCCAAAAATTGAGCATGTATATTATTTTTGTCTCACAGATAAATCCAAAAGAAGCTGTTAAGTTCTCTGATTTTCCACTCTCAAAGAAGACTCTGAAAGGTATTTTATATGATCATTATCATCATTCGATGTTAATGCTATGGTTTAATTTGTGGCTGAGGCCCATAACAGCAAAACGAACGTGTGTTTATCATTTTCACAGGTCTGTTAGAGGCTCGGTATCGGCAGCCCACTGAGATCCAGAGACAGACCATCGGCTTTGCTCTTCAGGGAAAAGATGTCTTGGGTGCCGCAAAGACCGGCTCGGGAAAAACTCTTGCTTTCCTCATTCCTGTAAGTGATCACTGCTGAATGACAGAAAAAGACAGTGATGCTTTACTTCTGCCACACAACATGCATAGCTTGATTCGTTCTTGTTTTTATACTGAATTCTGCTAGGTGTTGGAGTGCCTGTACCGTAACCAGTGGACAGCCATGGACGGTCTCGGTGCTCTTATAATCTCTCCCACTCGAGAGCTCGCTTATCAGACATTCGAGGTGCTGAGGAAAGTGGGGAAGAACCATGAATTCTCAGCTGGACTTGTTATTGGTGGAAAGGTGAGTTCTCTGTTTATAAGAGAAATATCGTGCCGTAATATGTAAGCTACGCTTTAACACAGCTTGTCCTTTGTTTACGATATTAAGTATCAGATTAATCCATGCTTAGAGTCAATGTAACATTAAACCCTTAACTGTGCATTTTGCATTACAAAAGCTGCGTATAAAGTGAATAAAAGATTTCAGCGTTAAGTGTTGCTACATATTAGACTTTGTGAGGGCTTACTTCTAGACAGGAATGTAGTAAAAGGTTGATCTCAGGACTCAGTGCAGTGCTGAATTACTGCAACATTAGTGGGACAAAAACTGGTCTACACAAATATTACTATAAACATTACATACACCAGAGTGTTATAAAAGAGTCTGCCTCTGAGTGTTTTCAGGTTGTCATCTGAGATTCTTGTTACTGCAGTATCTCAAGAACAATTGGTTGGATGTTTGTAGGATTTATATGGAATTATGATTGTAACCAGCAGATAAATTGATTACATTCTGGAATTGCTCCAAACAGCGTTAAGGTCACAACAAGGTCAATAGCTTCCTTCATGTTTAAAGTATATTTTAAGGGTCCTCCTGCCCTACAAGCTAGCAACAATAAGGACTAGACTTATTGGTGGTGGAGGCATCCTGGTCAGTCCTCTTGGTGTCAAGTTCAACTTGTTTCTAATACTTTCTAAACTGACAATTTTGCAGGTTGATTGATTTTTTTCTTTCTTTCTCCAGAATGACTTACTGTCCAGAAAATGCAGTAAACTTAGATACTTGTCATTAATGCTTGTCAATAATGTATCTGGCTGCAGGACCTCAAGGACGAGTCTCTGAAGATTCATCGCACCAACATCATCATCTGCACACCAGGACGTCTGCTGCAGCACATGGACGAAAATTCCAGCTTCCACGCCTCAGACCTGCACATGCTCGGTACATACTTGCTCAGGGTCAATGCTGACATGTTACTCAGTGTTTGTTTTGAATGAGATCTGTGAGATGATTCAAAATCATAAATCTAAAATTAAAAGATTGAATTTAGGTTTAAATGTACAAAATGGTTTCATTAACGCAGAAAAATAAAGCTTTTGTAAAAATGTATCCTCACATGCAGTAAATCACCTGATTTAATAGATTATTTTGTTTGGATTGTCTGAAATCCCATGGACAACAGCACAACCTGGTACAAACTATTAAAGTGTGCTGTTTACATGATCACTTAAATAATCTGTTAACTGCAAAAGTTGGATGCACCAATTAGATAAAACTCCCATGCTTTTCCCATGACAGTATTGGATGAAGCTGACAGAATCTTAGACATGGGCTTCGCCGACACACTCAACGCCATTGTGGAGAACCTTCCAAATACCAGGCAGACACTGCTCTTCTCCGCCACACAGACCAAGTCTGTGAAAGACCTGGCCAGACTCAGCCTGAAGAACCCCGAGTATGTGTGGGTTCATGAACAGGCTAAATTCAGGTATGACCATCAGTGTGTCTGCATCTGTTTCACTTTTACACCAATTATTTAGTCTCTCCTTCTTGAAGAGTCTGAGATTGAGTTTGCCTGTTGTTTCTGTTCTGTTCTGCTCTGCTCTGTCTCCCTCCAAACCCAAGTAACCAACATTATTAACCTTAGATTATGTGGAACGTCAGCCACGCAAGTCATCGCAAATGAGCTGTTACTATAGAAACAATAATGTATTCGAATGAACGCATTAATATAAGCCTGCAATTTGCCTTAGGATAGCTGGAACTGTTTGTCAGAGCTGCTGTTATAGAAAATTACTCAACACCTTCTGACCAATCAGATTTGAGAATTTAAAAGCGCTCTGGTGTAAGTAATGAATAAAACATGACACGGTGTACTGTTACAGGAAAATAATTAACAGTTTTGGTGCAAATTAATCTTGACATCCTAGGAAGCATTAAAATGGCATGAAAATGACCTTATGCGCACATTAATCAGTGCAGAAAGAAGAAACTGATCATAAATCAGTCCCTCCAGGATTTTGCGATCGCAGAAATTCACACAAAATCAAGCAAATGCCGCAATATTTGGAGAAGCTTGCAATTTTTCAGAAATTTTTCTCATTTCATAACTACAAAAGACCGTTGGAACAATTTAGTGCGGTTGCAGTTTCACCAATTCAAGTAGTTTTCCACAAACAAAGCACAACAAACTCTGCGAATTGCATCGCAAATTTTGAAAAAAAAAAGCTGCAGCAAAATCAAGCGTGGAAAAACTCCACGCAGACCTGTACGAACTCATAAATGGTAAAATCCTGAGAAGTTCATGTAGGAATAAATGAGCCTATATAAAGATGGAAAGTGTCTATGTATGCAGCTCTATACATAAACCTATTTAAAAAACTAATCCACTCTATCTGTTTACACTGATTTTTATTATTTATTTTTATAGCAGTTTTAGGCTTGTGTACTTTAGTGAGGTTTTTGCTCCTGAATTGAAAAAGATTAGCAAAGAAAGAGCAGATGATAAATCAATGTTAGAGGGATTTGCTCATTTGTGCGTTAAAATTGAATTCTGTCCTGTTGATTATTGTGCTCCTCAGCACTCCTGCTACTCTGGAGCAGAGCTACGTAGTGTGCGAGCTGCACGAGAAGGTCAACATGCTCTTCTCTTTCTTGAGGAGTCACCTGCAGAAGAAGATTATTGTCTTTTTCGCTTGCTGCAAAGAGGTAAACATTTACATATCATATATATTTCTGTGATTAAAATTGCAGTAATACAATTGTGAAGCCCCTTCCATGTTGATAGTGATGATTGATATTGTTATTTATTATTTAGATATGGTTATTTGTTTGCTTATGAATTTCGTATAAAATACTTGGAGATGTTCAATGCTTTATCAGCATCATTTCTACCCATCTTGATTCCGTTCCTTAACATCCACAATTACCTTTGTGCTTTTCCAGGTGCAGTACCTGTTCCGTGTGTTCTGCCGGCTGCGGCCCGGTATCTCTATTTTGGCCCTGCACGGAAAGCAGCCGCAGATGAAGAGGGTGGAGGTCTACGATGACTTTGTCCGCAAGAAAGCCGCTGTCCTCTTCGCCACAGATATCGCTGCAAGAGGACTTGGTAACTAAATCTCTTACATCCCTGCTGTTTTTGACATCTGGATGCAAAAAGGCCCCAGAGGTCATAATACAATTTACAGGATTGTCAGAAGATGCTTTTCTGTTGATGTGCTGGTGCAAGTTCTCATCTTTTCATCCATTTTCCACATAAGAACAGCCGGTTCTCGGTCCACAAATGTGGCTCAATTCCTATGCCTGAACCTTGCTAGTCTGGAGCTGAGAAAACGGTGATTTCTGGAGCTGAGTGTGGGATTATTGCTACTGGGCTTGTTTATCATATCGTGATACTTAAAGACATTTACGCCATACACAATATGCATCACAATATTTAGGTTGACCAACAAACTACCAGCAAAACAGTAATGTAAGAAAATGTAAAAACTGACTAAGATATACATAATTTATTACTGAAAGTAGGATTAATGAAAAATCCTGTAAAAAAAAAAAAAAACAATGAAAGATTTTACAATTTAAAGATTACTTTTGTACTTTTAAGAGTACAAAATACTGCAAAACTTCAGCCTTCTATGGAAGCCATGGAAAAAATAATTTATTTTTTTTCTTTCTTGCAATTACAAGTTCATATCGCACAATTCTGGCATTTTTTTTTCCCTTGCAATTTTGAGTTAACATCTCATAATTCTGGCTACCTGAAAATGTGACTAACTTCAGGTAACAAGTGTGCACTAGTGTCTGGTTTTCCTAGTCATGACTAGCTGATGAGTGTTGTTCTTACTGTATGTAGCCTATTTATAGAGAATGATTGATGCTTGTTTGGTGCATTCTTAGTAACTCACTAAATGTCAAAATTGCAAGGGGGAAAAAAAAGTCAGAGTTGTGAGATGTCATCTGGTAATTGTGCGATGTAAACTCGCAAGTCTGAGACAAAGTCAGAATTATGAGATGTTAACTCAAAATTGTGAGGGGAAAAAAAGTTAGAACTGCAAGATTTCAACTCGCAATTGTGGAAAATAAAGTCAGAATTGTGAGGTATAAACTCTTAATTTTTTTTTTTCTCTGTGGCAGAAACGGGCTTCCATAGAGTTTATACCTGTGAAAAAAGCATGAAGATTCTTATGGAGATATTTTGATGTCAGTGAAATCTCAGGAAAAAATGAATTTTCACTTAATGTATCACAATATCAATATTATGCCGTCATTTTGCCCAGCTTTACTTGATGTATTGAAAAAAACAGTATAAAAATTAGAGGAACTCTGTGGCCCAGAGTGATTTTCTTTCAGAGATTTGTCCCTGTTTACAACAACGACCAACTTTGAAACCTTTAAAATTTCATTTAAATAAATTACCTGTCATTTATGTATAAACTATATATCCTTCTTTGACAGACCATCTTTAACCCATAAAATATGAAAAATGGACTTAAATCCTGGTCCAAACCCAAACATTTGTAAACCCGTAGCATGTGGCATACATTGCTAACATGAACACAATTTACTTTGAGCAGCCTCTTTTGTTCAGAGTAGACAAAATCAATCAATGCATGTGTCTGTCATTTTGTGTGTCTGTCATTCATTCATTCATTCATTGTTCTGTAAAAGATCTTAGTGCTGAGTATATGCTGAATGATTATATAGTAAAATATTTTCTCAAAGCCAGGAGTAAAAACAAAGGACATGATTGTGGATGTGATGTCACACACAAGGAACCAGTGGAAAAGTGTGCTGGCTCTTAAAGGAATATGTCAGAAAATTCCAAAAACATTTTATATTTAATCTCTGTCCACACATATGTATTAAATGTGTGTTTGATTTGGGCAAGAAGTTTGGCATGTTTCCATGTACTGAGGGCAAAGATGAAAATAGATGTGCTTACTTTTATTCATATTATGTGTTTCAAGCAAAGATTCTTATCTCGGTACGGAGAAATGGGCCAAAATACTTGAGAAAATAGAGTTTAGATATGAAAAAAGTGGAATATTCCTTGGAAAAAAAGAATTTGGCAAAACAGCACTGGTTCAATATAAGTGCAGAATGGCTGTGAGTGATCTGAGCTTTAATGTGTGTGTGTGTGTGTGTGTGTGTGTGTGTGTGTGTGTGTGTGTGTGTGTAGACTTTCCCGCTGTGAACTGGGTGCTTCAGTTTGACTGCCCGGAGGACGCCAACACGTACATCCACAGAGTCGGCAGGACAGCCAGGTACTGAGCAATGTGGGCTTGTTGTATCTAGTTGTGTTAATAATAGTAACAAACCTGGAAGACATCTCAATAGATGGCAGTATTACTCAGTTCCTTATCGTTCCAGGTCAGAGGTGTGTCCACACTGGCAGTCTGTCTGTCCTTCTTTATTTATCCTATGGTTATAGCTTGGCTCACTTAGTTTTTGTATGTACCATTTCCACACAAACATTTATAATTTGCATTTTATCTCCCAGCACACCTAAATCAAGCATTAGAGAACATGTGGGATATGTGGCACAGGTATGCTAGGAGCTGGGTAAGAGCAAAAATGTAGTGGAGGTCCCTGAGGACTGGTTTGGGAAACGCTAATCTTGCAAGCCAGAACTCTAGCATTCACTTTGTTACTACAGTTTGTCAATAAGTATGGCCAAGACCTGCCTACTTTCATAAAAGCGGAAATTTGATAGATGGCAAATGTGAGATTATCTTATTTACTCACTAATTACTTCACATAAAACATTTAAAAATGAGATTTTATGAGTTTTTTTTCAGTTCAGAGACTATATATTGCTCTGGAAACTTTTTTCCAATGGTAAACTAGCACACAGAAAAGCATATGCATGGAAGTGCAGTGAGAAAGTCAGATTGTAACTCTGAAGATCCCAAACCTTGTGACCAGAAAAGTGTACAAAACATATCTGAGGAAAACACTAGGTGCATCCCAAATTACATACTGTATACTCTATTTTATACACTGTGTACTTTAGTATGTCGAATCTGTTTGTTTGTATTAAAGTCTGTCTCACCCTTTCATTAAATGCTCCCGCCCTTTAAAAGAATAACAGGGATAATCACTATACAAAAAAATATTCTAGTTGTTCAGTATGGCTGCATGCATAATGTTCCACTGTTCAGCTACATAGTGACATTTTGTTCATGTTTTTAAATGTCAGTAAGTCGCACTGTGTCTTAAGTCGTCAATATTTCTGAAAAATATTTTTGGTGAAATAGATTTCTGTGACCTACATTGACCTCAAAGCCCCTGGCAATAAAGAAGCAATCGGTAGACACCAGACGTCAACATAGACAGCTGATCGACAACATTTGTTGGAAAACAGTGTACATTTGATCACAGTGATGTGTCAGATCGAACACTGACATTTTCAACTTGGGAGAAATGGTGAATTACCACATTGTACCTTGGGTCATTAATCCGCATCAGAGAAACCAATATTAAAAGCAAAATTGCACAGTCTTACATTTTCGATTTATTAAAAAATTGTCTTCTTAATTTTATGTGGTATTAATTTTAAAATTTAAAGTGGAAATTTGTGGTCCTAATTTTTAAATTGGAATCGAAAATATAAGTTCTTTAAATTTACACTGAAATCAGGAATGTGTGGTCTTGATTTCTGAAAGTGAAAATGTGAAGTTTTATTTTTAACTGGAACTCTAAAATGTCGCTTCGTAATGTTTAAATCGAAATAAAAATTTATAGTCTTATTTTTTTATCTTCTATATTGTACCCGTGCTGCAGCAGCATTCTTGATCAGCATGCCTTTTATTCCTCAGTGTTTCCACAGTTTTAGGCTTGAAATATTTATTTATTTATTTATTTTTGGGGTGGGTTTAGTACATTATCGTGTATTGACCGTGAGCTACATCTTGCTGAGTTTCCAAGTATGAACACGCTACTCACTCAAAAGTATGCAAAGTACATGCATTAGAGATTTTCTGTGGCATCTGAAACAGGCACAGTTTCACTGGTCTACTGCTAGAGCCTCATTTTCTAAACATGACCTCTTGCATGTTTCGGTCCAATTTCACGGCAATGAGAGTTAGAGACAGGGTTTGTGCCTGGCACATGTTCATGTTCACCTGCTTTTGAGTAAATGTGTGTGTAGAGCCTGACTGAGCTTGTTCAGGGCCTTTGGCTGAACGCTGACACAATTTCTCTGGCTGTTGGCAGCAGTATACCAGCTGGAACACCACTGTTATTAGACACTTGTGTGGCTTTTCTGTTGAGTGTCACATGCTTCAATTTTTCACTCCAGCTCTCATGGGTTTTAATAAGCTTCTTCAGCCAGCCAGGTCTTATGCAAAGTAACCACTAGACCTGATGAATCTTGAAAAATAAAAAAAAACAACAACAACAAAAAAAAAAACTGAAAGAAGTGTATAATAAGATATTAATTTTATAATCATAGACCCTGCGTCTACAGATGCTGCTGTTCGTTTCTTTATGTTAAAATATATATATATATATATATATCAGTAAGGGTTCATTTACACTTGCCATTTTATTTTCCAGAATGAGTGCTGGTCAGAGCACCACTTTAACAACGCTACTAGTCCTAGTATCAGCTAACAATCCAGACTAGCCTGCTCTCTAAATTTAATCAAAATTGAGCTGCTTGTGTGACTTGACTATATGGAGCCACGGTTAAAGTGGCATGTCACGTCACATACTGGTGAACGTCCCAAAATTAGACACGTTATTTTCAGTTGCATTGCAACATTGGAATACTGGCACTGAAATATTTTCCATTCAGTATTTCAATATGCCATAAATCTCTTCTTATTTGTTCACTGACAAGTCTAATTTTTCATCGGCACCTTGTCCTCCATGTTGGGTTTTTTCTTGTGTGCGTTGAGGGATGAAAAAAAGCACAAAAACAAAAAAAAAAGGTTTATGATGTTATTTCTGGAATGACTCAGTGTAAAAAATTAAATAAATAAAGGAATGAAAAGGAATTTTTTTTTTATACTTACCTCAAATCTATTTGTGTTTAGTGTCCAGTGTAACATGTAACAAACCTTTATACATAGTCATTTAAAATAAGCATTATTGAATAATCAGCATGATAATTTGAAAATCTGTGGCAGCAGAAATGCCGTGTTGATGAGAGGAGAACGGCCAGACTCTTTACAACCTTGGTGAGCAGAAAAGCATCACAGAATGCACAAAACCTCAGATGTGAGGTGGGCACAGGTTCAGCTAAGCTAGACAGACCATGCAATGATTTTCCGATCTTCAGTTGAGAAGAAGCCACTGAAGCCTCAGATTCCTGTTCCTTGCTGACAGGAGTGGAACCAGATGTGGTCTTTTGCTGCTGTAGCCCATCCACCTCAAGTTTGTGGTTTTGTGCATTCTGAGATGCGTTTCTGCTCACCACAGTTGTGGCCATTTGAGTTACTATATCCTTCCTGTCAGCTCAAACCAGTCTGGCTAAACTCCGACGACCTCTCTCATCAACAAGGTGTTTGTACCTGCAGATCTGATGCTCACTGGATGGTTTTGTTTTCCACACCATTCTGTGTAAACTCTAAACACTGTGTGTGTGTGTGTGTGTGTGTGTGTGTGTGTGTGTGTGTGTGTGTGTGTGTGTGTGTGTGTGTGTGTGTGTGTGTGTGTGTGTGTGTGTGTGTGTGTGTGTGTGTGTGTGTGTGTGTGTGTAAATCCCAGGAGATCAACAGTTTCTGAAATACTCAAGCCAGCCTGTCTGGCACCAAAAACCATGCCATGGTCAAAGTCATTGAGATCCCCATTTTGTTTGATATGAATTTTAACTGAAGCTCTTGAGCTGTATCTGTATGATTTGATGCATTGCACTGCTGCCAAATGATTTCCACAGGAGTGCAGGTGTGTGTAGATGACAGGAAGTCACACTGTATCCTAAAGCACAATAGTACATCTGTGTGAACTGGACGCAGTTTTACAGTATTTATGAAATATTATTTTGGGTGAGATAGACTTCCATTAATTACATTAGCCCAGCACAACAAACAAGCAGTCTTTTGACATGACAGTCATGTTCACTGATTGAATACATTTGGTGTCAGTGGAAAACAGTGTATGTTCAATCATTGACCAAACTATTCCTTTAAGAGGAATGAATTAGGAGCTGTGCTCTTTATAAATCTCTGCTCTGTCTGTGCAGGTATAAGGAGGGAGGAGAAGCCTTGCTCATACTTCTGCCCTCAGAGGAGAAGGGCATGATCTCTCAGCTTCAGGAGAAAAAAGTCCCCATCAACAAAATCCAGTAAGTGACCCACTCTATATAGTAACGATGAACAATGAACACTGTGAGTGTAATTTGTGTAGATGTTTTGAGTTATGGATATGTATGTGCAGGTTTTTAGCTCTTTTTGAGGCTCAAGTGTGCCCATAATATTAGGAATACACAACAGGTCTGAACGGATGCACATAAAAAGGGGGGAAATGCAGTTTTTTTCTTTAAAAAAAGGCAAAACATTTTCCTGTAGGTACTGAAGTTCATTTTAGGTCAGATCCAAATCAGTCAGCCAAGATTTTCTCTATAGTTTTGTACAAAATGGAGATACTTCCTACTGGAGTTAATAGAAGTTTGTTAAAATAGCAGAATAGGTCTGAATTAAAATAAAAATTAACATACAAATCAAATTAACTATTATCATCCAAATCATCTTCAAGCCTCATAAATCTGAAAGTGCTATCATAGGAAAATAATTAACAGTGGCCCAATGCAAAGCAAAGTTATTTTTGCCATTATGAAGCTGATTATGTTCCTTAAAATGTTTTAATTTTCTTATACCACAGTAGTTTGCCAAAGATTAAAATGTTATATATTAAGTAAATAACCTCGTGTTGTACATTTTATCCTTTTATAGTTGCATTTAATGTTGTGGAGCTTCCATGAAACAAGTTAGTTCTTGCTACGTAAACAAATGTAAACCGTCGTACCCTCACTTTCTATTTTTTCTCTTTTAAGTTAATAAGTCAATAAAAAAAAAAACATGTTGCAGAGAAACCAAAGAATGAACTACTCTGTTGGAAAGCTTAAAGGTACAGCTTTGCCCTTTAAATGTTAAAGCGGACACCGGAGACTCCTTCCAAAAATGATAAATAAATCTCCTTACAGAAAGCTTCACAAGATCAGTAATTATATGTCTTGTTAAATAACATCACTTTTTTTTTTGTTTTATCTACTTACTATTCATTTTGTTCTTCTATACAACGCAGAATGCAATGACACTTTACTCATTTGAATTTAAATTTAAATCGGACAAATTTTTATCCGACAATGCTTAGAATTTGTATCTTTTTATTTGAACAGTGATGAAACTGCAGTTAAACAAGCAAGAGGTGCTGTGCCATAAACCAGTCTGCTGCCAGTGAAAAAAATAGCTCATGCTGTTCATATTCTACTTTCCTAATCTATTTGACCATCGACACCGCTCTTGGTGCATGAAAATGTGTGCAACTTTGCCTCTATCATCATGATGCAACCGACACTCGGTGCTAAAAGCGTGCACCAGCCACCCCTGTTTCAAACAGGAAGCAGAAATCGTGCCCGTGCCTGGGTGTGTGTGACCGGTCTGTAGTCCAGCTGGCTGCTGTGTCTGAGTGCTGAGGTTTATCAGCAGGCAGCAGTGCTCAGTGCTCCTGTGTGAGGACAGAAGATGGCCACATGCAGCCACCTAGCCTGAGAATAAACACCGGCAGCTTTAGTCTCACGCCAGTGCACATTCGGCTCTGGATCAATAGTGCTTCAAACGAATATGCAGCTTGATATTAAGTTCGTACTTGCAAAAGAAATGAGCAGGCAAACTGTGAAAAGGAGAAAAACGATTTTGTCGTCACATGTAGCATATTTGCATAATCACTGATGGCAAAATCTGGAATGGAGCTACAACAGTGATGCTCTCTGCACCGTCGGTTTAATGCATATTAATGAGTCGTGAGAGAAAAGTGATTTATGAGCTTTTAGCGGTGAATGTGATCAGGCGTGTTGCTGTGCCGTGCAGGGTGAACCCAGAGAAGCTGACGTGTGTGCGGCAGAAGCTGGAGGCCTTCCTGGCCCAGGAGAAGGAGCAGAAGGAGAGAGCTCAGAGGGTGAGTACCGGTCCCACACTGCCTCTGATCTATCTGTCTTTAATCTGCCTCGTCACGCTACAGTTATAGCACGGCTATTAGGGATTTGAGCAGAAGCTGTCGTGCCTTGTGACTGTCATTTGGGGGATGTCCTGCTGATCTTGATTTCAGAGAGCACGCTGTGTAAATTGTGATAAAACAAAAGCACAGCCATGTTTGTCTTCGGTTGTTGTGACCCGTGCCTGGTGTTTTCTGCTTATATATCTGCCTATATATTCTTTTATTTTTTGCCTGCAGTGTTTTGTGTCTTACCTTCGCTCCATCTTTCTGATGAAGAACAAAGACGTCTTTGATGTGTTTCAGCTGAAGCTCCCAGAATACGCCACGTGAGTAGATTTCTTAAAATAAATTAGGAATCATAAATAAGTTGTATCGTCTTTTCCACTGACATGAAGCAAGTGCTGGTTCCAGCAGCTGATGAACCTTTTTAACAACCCATTCTTCTACTAGTTTTAGAGCCCAAACACAACATAATCACTTTAAGTACAGTGAGGACAAGTTCTCTTACAAGTGTTATTTCTGGCTTTGAGAGCATATTTAACCACCGAATCATTTAACACAGTATCAGGGACAATGAATGTGCACAGGATGACATTACTTCTACAGGATTTACAACATGTAACACTACTAATATTAGCAAGGTTTCGCTAATATTTTGTTAACAAACCACTAGAGACATTAACATTTACAGAAAAAGTAATGAACAAATTTTGAAAACTTAAAGCTATAGTGAGTAGTATTTTTTTTCTTCCTTGGGACGTTTTTATCTAAAATTGTGACAGGATGCAACTTAAATGGTGAGGGTTTAAGGGCCTTGCTCGAGAACCCAACTGAGGCAACTTGGCAAAGCCCAAAACTTTAAACACTGAGCCAACAGTTCCCTTGAAACAAAACTGATATTGTGTCAGGGGTGAAAAATACTCAACATGATGTTCATAAGCTGCTGTAAGTAGCCATTACAATCCTGCATAAATAACTCCCAGTCAGAGGTTAGCATGCATACATTCAGATATGTCCTTATATCATTGTGCCTGAACAGCTGTAGAAGAGTTTCCCCTTAAACTGTTGCAGTTATGGGCCTCAAAGGTGTTTGTGTAGAGCATCTGCCATATGAGTCCCTGTGAATTAGATGTAATTATAGAAACGACAACATATAAGAATGAGCACATTAATATAAACCTGTTATTTGCCCTGCAGCCAGAATTACTATCAGAGCTGCTGTTATGTAAGGGATAATCCACAGCTACAGTGAGGGAAAAAAGTATTTGATCCCCTGCTAGTTTTGTACGTTTGCCCACTGACAAAGAAATGATCAGTCTATAATTTTAATGGTGGGTGTATTTTAACAGTGAGAGACAGAATAACAACGAAAAAATCCAGAAAAACACATTTAAAGTCATTAAGGTCAAAAGACCTGGGAGCCAGAAATCTTGCTGATTGATAGGGGATCAAATACTTATTTCACTCATTAAATGCAAATCAATTTATAACTTTTTTGAAATGCGTTTTTCTGGATTTTTTTGGTGTTATTCTGTCTCTCACTGTTAAAATACACATACCAATAAAATTATAGACTGATCATTTCTTTGTCAGTGGGCAAACATACAAAATGAGCAGGGGATCAAATACTTTTTTCCCTCACTGTAGGTGTGCATTACACGATTTTAATGCACAATGTGGAGTGCATTAAAATCGTGTAATGCACACCTAGCCGTGGATTATTCCACTTAGTGCACTTCTAGGCAGCGCATTCATTTAGAACGGTGATTAAACTGACTGGGACTACCTGTGCATTACACGGTTTAAACGCACACCTTCCAGCCAATCAGAGTTGAGTATTCAGACACACTATGGTATAAAAAAAATCGATCAACACCTTTTAAACAATCAGAATTGAGAATTCAACAGTTCTGTGGTAGAATAAGGAAGGGGGTTTGTTAACTGTGCCCCCATTGTACTTTAATGTAAAATGCACTGCAGTGAAGTTAATCAGCACCTTTTTTTTTTAATACACTCACCTTCAGTATGTGTATTAAGTGAGTGTTTTTTGTAGGTCTCTGGGTCTGGCTGTTCCCCCACGGGTGCGTTTTCTGAATAAAGCCCAGAAACAAAAGAACGAGGTGACTCAGGAGATCAGCGCTGCAGCTGACGCTGACTCTGATGAGGAGCTGAAGAGCTTTAAAGCCCAGTTCAGAAAAGACCAAAGCAGCAACTCTGAGTCTGAAGAGGAGGACGAAGAGGAGGAGAGTGACGAGGAAGAAGAGCAGGTGAAGTCTGGAGGCCAGCTCTGCAGTGCTGATGATGATGATGAGGATGAAGATCTGAAGGATGTGGACTTCTTGACAGTTAAACGGAAAGATGTGTTTAATGTCAGTGAAGACATGGAGGAGGAAGAGGTGAATGACATAAAAGGGACTGCACTCACATCCCATGTTTTTATTATACAGGTTGTTCAAAAAGACAGGAACCAATGGGAATATTGAGCAAAATCTGCAAAAACATGAACGTAAGGATGAACATGTAGATCATATGTTGTAGATAATAAATACAAAATTAAGTATATGTAGTTCATTGGTTCCTCACTTTTCAGACACTCTTTAGATCAAAATCATTTCACACATCTTAAGATTTTAGTTGAATATTTCCTCTGCAGGCTAAACATTTTTCTCTTGGATTTATTACTCATTTGGTTCAGTAAGCAAGAAATCTAACCAGTGTCTCTTCATTTCTAATAACTGTTAGACCAGACTCCTAC
The DNA here is from genome assembly GCA_023630585.1 of Cranoglanis bouderius. NCBI lineage: Eukaryota > Metazoa > Chordata > Actinopteri > Siluriformes > Cranoglanididae > Cranoglanis > Cranoglanis bouderius. Next base: position 20,084,652 of record CM042541.1, read on the forward strand.
CATCTCTCTCTCTCTCTCTCTCTCTCTCTCTGTCTCTGTCTCTCTCTCTCTCTCTCACTCTCTCACTCTTGAACTGAAAGTGTGATAAGCCCTGCTTCCTCTAGTTTTTTATTCATTGCTGTGCTTAACAGTTCTCAGAAAGAATGCTTAGAAAGTGTAATTAATTAATTTCTTAAAGGAATATGAAATAATAACCTTGTTAAAAGTTATTTAACATTAACAGTGCAGCCACCAGGACACTATTGGCGGCACCATATTTTCAGAAATAACACTGGTTGTCATCAGTGACCACTATTATACATAAAAGTATGGGTATGGATTGTATATATGAGAGGGTGTGGGAGGAGTGTTTTGTGTACAGACGTCTGTTTAAAGTAATTACTTTAGCTTAGTTAGGAAGTTGTGCATTTCATTTTTGGCCAATGTATTTCTTTAACTAAATGTTTTAAAATATACACTTACCATCCACTTTAATAGGAACACCTGTACACCTGCTCATGTATGCAGTTATCCAATCAGCCAATTATGTGGCAGAAGGACAGTGCATAAAATCATGCAGATACTGGTCAAGAGCTTCAGTTAATGTTCACATCAAAAATCAAAATGAGGGGAAAATGTGATCTCTGTGACTTTAATCATGGCATGGTTCCACTCCAGACAGCCAAGAACAGAAATCTAAGGCTGTCATTGACGCAGGCTCATCCAAACTGGACTTTTTCTAGTCTTCAGCTATTTAGTCTAGGTGACCCTGTGTCCATGATAGCCCCAAATTCCTGTCCTTGACTGACAGGAGTGGAACCTGATGTGGTCTTCTGCTGTTGTAGCCAATCCACCTCAAGGTTTGATGTGTGTTCTGAGATGCTCCATATTTGTAAAGAGTGTTTATATGAGTTACTATATCTTTCCTGGCAGCTCAAACTAGTCTGTCCATTTTCCTCTGACTTCTCTTATCAACAAGACGTTTCCACCCACAGAACAGTCGTTCAGTCAGTGTTTTTTGTTTTTTGCACCATTCTGTGTAAACTCTAGGGACTGTTGTGTGTGTGTGTGTGTGTGTGTGTGTGTGTGTGTGTGTGTGTGTGTGTGTGTGTGTGTGTGTGTGTGTGTGTGTGTGTGTGTGTGTGTGTGTGAAAATCCAAGGAGATCAGCAGTTTCTGAAATACTCAAACCAGCAACTATGCCACGGTTAAAGTCACAGAGATCACACTTTTTCTTCATTCTGATGTTTGATGTGAACATTAACTGAAGCGCTTGACCTGTATCTGCATGATTTTATCAATTGTGCTGCTGTCACGTGATTGGCTGATTGGATAACTGTATAAATGGGTGGGTGTACAGGTGTTCCTATTAAAGTGGATGGTGATTGTAGTACAGTGAGTAGAAGTAAAGTATAATATTAGAAAATGAATTCGTTTAGTCAGAGGTGGTGTTTCAAAAGGTCACGATGGTTTCTGTAATTAAACAATCCTCATGAAACATTCTTTTAAAAAAAGTCACCTTATTCTCATATATATTATGTGTAAATTAGCGATGGGCAATATGACAAAATTCTAACGATACGATATAAAGATATTTCCGCAATACTTGCTGGCCGTGAGTGCTCACAGAACAAGTGTTGCATCTACAGCCGTGGCCAAAAGTTTTGAGAATGGCACAAATATTAATTTTTACAAAGTCTGCTGCTTCAGTTTTTATGATGGCAATTTGCATATACTCCAGAATGTTATGAAGAGTGATCAGATGAATTGCAATTAATTTCAAAGTCCCTCTTTGAACATGTCCACTGCATTTCAGCCCTTCCACAAAAGGACCAGTTGACATCATGTCAGTGATTCTCTCGTTAACACAGGTGAGAGTGTTAACGAGGACAAGGCTGGAGATCACTCTGTCATGCTGATTGAGTTAGAATAACAGACTGGAAGCTTTAAAAGGAGGGTGGTGCTTGAAATTATTGTTCTTCCTCTGTTAACTGTGGTTACCTGCAAGGAAACACGTGTAGCCATCATTGCTTTGCACAAAAAGGGATTCACAGGCAAGGATATTGCTGCTAGTAAGATTGCACCTAAATCAACCATTTATCGGATCATCAAGACCTTCAAGGAGAGAGGTTCAACTGTTGTGAAGAAGGCTTCAGGGCACCCAAGAAAGTCCAGCAAGCGCCAGGACTGTCTCCTAAAGTTGATTCAGCTGCAGGATCGGGGCACCACCAGTGCAGAGCTTGCTCAGGAATGGCAGCAGGCAGGTGTGAGTGCGTCTGCACGCACAGTAAGGCGAAGACTTTTGGAGGATGGCCTGGTGTCAAGAAGGGCAGCAAAGAAGCAACTTCTCTCGAGGAAAAACATCAGGGACAGACTGCTATTCTGCAAAAAGTACAGGGATTGGACTGCTGAGGACTGGGGTAATGTCATTTTCTCTGATGAATCCCCTTTCCGATTGTTTGGGGCATCTGGAAAAAAGCTTGTCCGGAGAAGAAAAGGTGAGCGCTACCATCAGTCCTGTGTCATGCCAACAGTAAAGCATCCTGAAACCACTCATGTGTGGGGTTGCTTCTCAGCCAAGGGAGTGGGCTCACTCACAATTTTGCCTAAGAACACAGCCATGAATAAAGAATGGTACAAAAACATCCTCAGAGAGCAACTTCTCCCAACCATCCAAGAACAGTTTGGTGACGAACAATGTCTTTTCCAGCATGATGGGGCACCTTGCCACAAGGCAAAAGTGATAACGAAGTAGCTCGGGGAACAAAACATTGACATTTTGGGTCCATGGCCAGGAAACTCCCCAGACCTTAATCCCATTGAGAATTTGTGGACAATCCTCAAGAGGCGGGTGGACAAACAAAAACCCACAAACTGACAAACTCTAAGCATTGATTATGCAAGAATGGGCTGCCATCAGTCAGGATGTGGCCCAGAAGTTGATTGACAGCATGCCAGGGCGAATTGCAGATGTCTTGAAAAAGAAGGGTCAACACTGCAAATATTGACTCTTTGCATAAACTTCATGTAATTGTCAATAAAAGCCATTGACACTTATGAAATGCTTGTGATTATACTTCAGTAACAGTTAGTAACATCTGACAAAAAGATCTGAAAACACTGAAGCAGTAGACTTTGTAAAAATTAATATTTGTGTCATTCTCAAAACTTTTGGCCACGGCTGTAAAATGTGTGATAAACTGAATTCAATGATACTTTTATTTAATGTCCTCAAAAATATATTAGAAGGGAAAAAATTCGTAATTTTTTTTAAAAACAAAATTAACACTAAACCACCTGCTTCTATAATAAGAGTTTGTAATTGTTATTAAAAATAGAAATGGGTTAGTATAAATTATTAAATGTTGTTTATATTCACCTATTTTTATATTCATTAAATTAAAAAACCCAATATGTTTAATTCACTATAGAAAAATGTTATAAAAGAAAAGTGTATTGCGACCTTTCACAACGTTGATGTTATATTGCCCAGCACTAGCGGAAATTGAGCAATATGTATAGCTTTTCCTGTCTTTGTTCTTTATGTTGACCTGCGTGTTATTTTCAGTAGACCCTCTAGACATAACAAATTATGTAAACAAGTCTCAGTTTACCTTCAGCGCAGCACAGGGAACGCAACTCCGCCTCTGCAAGTCTTTTCAAGTTTGGAACAGAATCAAAACTATGAGTCACAAACGTCTGAGATATGCCGGACCACCGTGCAAACACAAAACAGAGTTCTTTGTTCTTCCAATCACTATGGCTCCTGTTGCTTTGTGTTTGTCCTCAGTACACACTATACGTTTTAAACAGAGTTTGAGGTATGAGAGTGTATATATACTGCTGCGTCTGTTCTAAGCAGTGATTGAAGAGTGCTGAATGTTCCCTGCAGGTAATAATGTTATTTCTGCGCATGAGCTGAGGAACTGTTACAGAAGTATTGACTAGAGGGAAAAAAATTGTACTGTAGTCTTGCTTCACAGAAGATCAGGATGTATTGTACACTGGGAGCAAGGTGTTATCACAATACACAGTTTATACCCACCAGCTTTCACTTTTCATGCTGTCACGTTAAAAATCGGTATACTTACTTGCATTATGCAAGTGAGTCGGGATCATCCATCTAATTTATGTGTTATGACAAATGCTTTCTGTGCATAATTTTTATTAATTTCTGTTCATTTAGACTATCTCAGCCTGTCCTCTCATCTATTGTGTCTTTTATCTCAAGAGGTCTTAAACTTTTTGCAGACAGGGACCTCTTTAACTGTGAACTAAATTCCTTGGACCTCTAGAGCACAGGTTTCTTTTATGAACATAATTCAACTGTTGGGATATTAGGCACATTATTTAAATGTGTGCAGTAATATTCTAGCTTTTTTTTTTTTTGGTGCCATAAAGCTTTTTATTCCGGAACATTCCACCGCTAGAATGTATTAGAATCAAGTTGGCATTATTTATAAGCCTAATTGTTTTGGGTTTTTTTTTTTTTGCATTAAACCTAGGGGCATAACGAATGGGGAAAATCACTCAGACAGTCTACAATACTGTTGCATCGGGTTACGAGCCTAGATCCAGTTTGAATCAAAAACAGAAACAGTTAAAACATTATTGACATGGAAAATTGATGCACACTCCCAAATGCATTGGTTACAACAAAAGCTCAGCAGTTAATTATGCCGAAGGCAATATATGCAAAAAGAATCCTGCTCTGTATTGTTTTTTTATTGTGTGATATACTATATATACTGCAAAATCCAACAAAAATCCATTGAACCCATGGTTATGCCCCCAGATACCACTTTAAGAACCATGGTTTTATGTTGTCCATCTTTTTCCTTTCCTATAGGATCTCAATGCCAAGGGCAAGAAAGTGTCCAAGTTTAAGGAAGCAAAGAAAACTCAGAAGAGAAACTTCAAGGTGAACACCAAGAAGGTCTTCACTGAGGATGGAGAGGTTTGTGTGATCATTTTGCTGGTGTTCATCTCTATCATCGTACTGGTGAAGGAGCATGTCAAGTCATTTTGTATTCTACTACTCAAACACAAGATAAATATTATGACACATGAGATTTTGCTTTACTTGCCAGCACCAGTTTAATGTTAGAAATATTCTCCTTTTAAGGCTAAGTGGCAAAAACTCGGCACCTGATTTAATAAATGAAATAAGCGATCAGTATCACTACATGCATTTGTATCACCTAAACCATGAAAGGTGAAACTTGTATGGCTTTAAGATTCCAAGACTGAAAAATTTAAGACATCTTTTAAGACATGCCATCTCTCGTAACGATGATTTAGTATTGGTATTGTTCCACCGTTAACTCTTACACACATTTTTAGTAAAAGAAAATACTTGACTATTTAAGTAAGCATTGTTAATTTCGGTAATGTCGGCTGTAGGAAGTGCAGCAGTGGCCTCCGCTACAGAGAGCCATAGTGCCAGACGACGAGGAAGATGACGAGGATACGACAGGCTTTAACGTGGAAGCGGCAAAAGAGCGACTTCGCAAGGAGGACCAAGAGTTTGACAAGAAGGAATACAGCAGGAAGATTAAAGAGAAACACCGGGTAAGCCTGATCAGTTTCCTGTTTATTACTTATACAATTACATTATCAAGTCTGATTGCATGGCTTGTTCTAAGCAATTTAAGGGATGGATTCATTTATCATGTTTACATTTCTGCTTTATGCTAGGGTCTGATTTACAGTGTGTTTTGAAAGTATACTGACTTCACATTTCAGCCTTACTTTAAAATTGATTCCTTTACTTTTTCCTCATCAATCTGCAGAAGAAACGGTCATTAAAGAGCATAAACCTAAACAGGCTTTCACAAGCATTCAGATCAGCTATTCAGATTTTGTTGAAGAACTTGGCAGTGATTAAATACAGCTTTAAATCTTCTTTGGTTAGATGCGATAAACATACCACTTCTGGATTTAGAGAGCTTTTCCTATTGCTCTCAGCAGAACCTCTCAAGCAAAGTCAGGTTGGACGAAGAGTGTTGTTCTATAGCTATTTTCAGGTCTCTCCAGAGAGGAGCCATTCAGGGACTTTCACAGACTCGTCCAGAACATGTCCTGGTTGTGTGTGAGGCTATAGTGTAAAGCAATGAGGAAAATGTGAAGGTGGATGGATATTTTCTAAAACACCAAATAGGATAAAGCAGGACTAAAATTAACTCGAGCCAAAAAGCAGAAATTGCCACATGCATGCTTACAATTATTGTCAAAGAATGTTACAACTTCCTGTGGTTTCACTCCGTCATCAAGAGATCATAAGGCTGAATCCTGATGCTGCCATAGCCATCCAATAAAGATGGTTTGTTTTAAAACAGTATCCATTTATTTAATTTCATTATCTGTTTTACCTTCGTTACTACCAATACTAATAAATCTGCCAAAAGATATATCACCTTGCCCTGAAAAATTAAATATATTGTCCCAAGTTGAACTATAACATGAATTAGTTGCCAAATAATACTTGAAAATGCTGATCAAGGCATTGCAATATAATAATTAGTTTCATAATATAGAAATTTATAACTTCCCAATCCCTCGATGTTGGCACAATTGCCTCTGCTTTGGAAACGAGCTACCCAGCACTTTCCTTACCCTCATTATGCTAGGCCTTATTTCTTGAAACAGAGCCAGTTTGATTTAGCCACTGGGTAAGCTAAAAGGAGCCCTTCTGTGTTGTGGTGATCACGTGTTGAGGCAGATAGGAATAGCTGAGATGCCTGTGTAGGGTGCACAGCGTTGAGCTTCAGGCACTGTAATGGAAGCAGGCTCTTGAGTTATTACTGCAGATGTAGCTTTATGATGAGTTTCTAAATGATTTCTTTCCAGCAAGTTCGTACAGTTCGTGCCGTTCAGAGAAAAGCTCCCCCCGCCCTTTTTTCCCCCCTCAGCATCAGCAATTCTGTTCAGGTATCGAGAAGAGCACCCAATTTATGTCGACCAGCGGAATTCACATTTTGTTATTGATCTCTAAAGAAGCTCTGCAGTGAAGAGGCATGAGACCGTGCCTTCTGAAATTATATAATAAAGAGCACATGAGCTTTGAATTCATCAGCCCAGTTTGTCACAGGCTTCTTCCATTTTGGTCAGTCTAACTCTGAGATAAGGCAACTACTGTGAACAAATACAGCTCCCATTCATTCTGCTTACATCATTCCCAACCCTGGTAGACATGAAGAATGGATCCAAGAATAGCCTTTCTGAATGTAGTCACAGGTGCATCACCTGTGTGGCAATTAAAATGATATCAGTCTTGCCTAAACACTTTGGCTGACATGGGGCTTGCTTTCTCCTCCTGATAAGTCACTCATTTTACAGCTGAAATATTTTTTTCGCTCTCCAACTGATGATGTGACTTGGAAAAGAATGAAGCAATATATGTGCCTCCTTATTTGCATTAGCCTCATTTTACTCTGCACATTTATTACTGTTTTGTTGGTTGGTGTTGACCAATTTGAATAATTACACAATTACCGGATGGTTGTGGTTAGCATTAGCATTGAAAACCACAACCTAATTTGTGGAAATGATCTTTATCGGACAAACAAAAGCTACACTTAATGTAATTTACGAGGTTTAAGCATTAATCAATTATTTTTAATGACCACTTTGTAAAGACATACTTGTGGACTTATGAGGGTAAGGGATTCATGCTACATTAAATGCAGATTATGTGCTTACCATGTTTGGGAATATTCCACATAAATGGCTTATATTATTCACTTTGTTAACCTTGGTAATGAAAATCTTTTGAATGTTCAAAATTTATAATAATTTTGACATTGTTGACATTTATTAATTAAGCTAAACTTATGGACGTTTAGTCTTTTTTTTTTTTTTTTTTTTTTTTTTTTTTTTTTTTTTTTTTTTTTTTTTTTAAACCAAAACATCTGAGGAAAATGTTTATTCCCACTATTTTTCTCTTGTTTCCACTGTAATTCTGCCTTTACATTACATTGCCTTTTTTTTTTTTTTACCATCAATCATTAGCTAGCTTATGCTCAGCATCCCTATTTCCCAGTTCCCTAGCAACAGTGTTCTCATGGCTTTAACCACTTGAACATTGAGAATATTGGGTGTTTACTTTCCCATGTTGGGTCCAGATTATGGCTGTGCTTGAAATGGCCCCCCTACTCATTAGTCCCCACATAGAAAAACCAGGAGCACTACAGAGAACACTATTATTGAGAACAGAACTGTTGACTGAAGTGAATGATTTTGTGTACAGAGGTTTGCTCATCACACATTCAGTCACATAAACATACATGACATTAGCTAACTCGGTATCCACATGCTAATTTGACCTGTATCCAACCTAAGCAAAATAAATTAACCAAGACCACTAAAAACCACGTGACTATAAAAATGACTTCACCGAATTAATCATCTTTGTACATTTGTAAGAAATCCGACGAGAAGCCTGAAGTGACATTAGGGTTAGTCAGTGAAGGTGTGCACAAATCAAACCAAACAGTGCAGTGCATTATGGATGTTTGATGTATTTGATTAGAGGGGTTGTGGACACTTTTAGGCTGGTTCTAGCTGGCTAGGTTTTTAGGGGGACATTTCATGGTCAGTAGGTTGCATTGTAGATTTAAAAGATAAACAAACATCACTACAAACTGACAAACCCAAAACATTTATACTATGATACTTTTAAATTATAACTATATTGTGAATAGGGCATGACTTTGGAACAGGGCACATGACTGTAACAAAGGCTTTACATCTGGAAACAATACAGTGCTGAACTACAGCAAAACTAACAGCACACTAGACTACACCAACAGGGCTCGTTCGAAGTGCCGAGGTAGTTATGCATTATTTAAGATAAAAATGCCTGCTACATTTATGTGCCTTGTTATCTTATATGTGTGTCTTTTACTCCTCACTGGCTTTGTCTGTAAGAAGCAGTACTCAGAGTAGCATTTAACTTCTGTGGATAATAAAGCCAGTCTAAATATAATTTCATTCGTATCTACATCCTGTGACGATGTGAAGCAGTAATCCAATAATTAGCAGTTCATACACAATCATATCAGATCCACTCGACTTGGTTGTCTGGAGTCTAGCGCTGCATTTCTTCTCACTGCTCCTCCAGCACTGCTCCTCCAGCAAGCTTCTTGATGAAGTGCAGAACTTGATTAAACTTGTAGACAGTTTTTTTTTCTTCTTCTTCTTCTTTTTTTTCCCCACACACACAGATCCAAACAACACCTCATGAATTTAAGCTAATCCAAGTCACTTCCATAACACTGATTCAGTTGCTTTGTAGCAGCAGCTTTTAATCTACAATACACCAAGAGCATCGCAAATCAGATATTTATGGATAGTCATGGTGCGTACATTCTCTCAGCTTAAAAGCTTTTTCATCACTCTGCGTATTGGATATGCATAACTATATATCAGTATTCACTGTGTACATCATTAGTGTGTCATAACTATTTTTTTCCATCATCCACATTCCAAATGGGTTTAGTTATATCAAGACTGATGGAGTGATTTCTCCATGAGTGGGTGCTTTACGTTCTTAATGAAATTAAAAGCTCATGATATACAACTGTTAACTCAGTTTCTCCTCAGTCACAGCACTTCAGCGGTAATAGTGTTTGCTACAATAATAGTCCATTTACCTTTCAGCCCACTGCATCAGAGAAGGCAGTTTACTTGAACATTTAGTTTTGTTTTGTTTGTCTCTTCTTTCTGAAGGACATGTCCAGTTTCCATCAGTCAGCCCGTGCCCTGTCTGCTCTGTCTCCCTCACTTTCTTGAACATTTAGTTTTGTTTTGTTTGTCTCTTCTTTCTGAAGGACATGTCCAGTTTCCATCAGTCAGCCCGTGCCCTGTCTGCTCTGTCTCCCTCACTTTCTATCACCCCCACCTTTCTCTTTTATTCGTCCTTTTCCCGTCTCTTCATCCAGCACAGCTGCGTGTCGCTTTGCTCTTTAGTGTGACTGATGATATGTTTGCTTTCGTATCATGCTCTGCTTACGTAAGGGCACTAGGGTGCAGGGCTTGTGTTGGATTCAGCTTCAGTGCAGTTTATCAATCTGTTTTGTGTGTTCCAAACAGGAAAAGAGGCTGAAGGAGAAGGCGGCAAGAAGAGAAGCAAGCAAACAGGCTAAAGAGGTGAGTTGGAGCTTCCTCAACACAATCAAACATGGAGATTGGTTTACACCGCTGCAATGATATAAACTGGTTATGTTCTTTCTGTTATAACTCAATAATCGCCAAGTTGTGAGTTAAGTGGATTGGTCATAGAGTTCAAACTGTTCCACTGAAATGAGACCATTTTAAAAGCCATGTTTCTCACAGTCAAATGCTGACATGTGAAAAGAAGTTATCAGACCTTAAAGACCTATCAGAAATTTTTCTGTGTGAGAAAGTGTGTGAGTCACACCAGTAAAGGGGTGCCCTTAGTATGCAACCTGTCAATGGACAGCCCATAATTTTGCACTGGCAGCTGCCGCATGTCCACTCTCTCTCGCCACTTGGGGATATCTCAGTCCACATCCATATGGAAATGCAGCTGCTCATTCAATTGTCTTCTGATCAATGCTGAGACCTGTCCAAGGACGGTTCATTATTCATCACCCCCTCCCAAACAGAGAATTCCCCTGGCCCCTGGCACTCGTCCCAGCCCAGCACAATGTCAAATCCCTACCCTGCCTCAGCATTCAGTATGCTCATCCAATCTTCCTGCTTCTGAGCCTGGGGGATCATTAGACCTGTAAATGAAGTCACTACAAGTGTAGTGAAGGGAGAGATTCATTTTAATGGAGACTTCTGCTAGAGATGGATAATACAAGCACAATTCTATATAATGGATGCATCACAGAGCACACAATTTTATTATTGAAAATTAAAAATGAAGGCTCTTATGACTCTTAGATTTAGAAATTATTTAGAAAGTATTTTAGAAATAATACACAAATAATATATCATATCATACAAATATGTATATCATATCATATTATATATTCCAAGGCCACATTATGTTTTCCATCCAACTCTTTTAATGCGAATTTTGAAAATGCATATAAAGTCTGAATGGAAAAGCCTGAATAAACAAATGGCTAAGTATTGCAAGAGATGTTTAGCTGAAAAGGAAATTTTTTTTTTATCTGTTATATAAATACACACGCGGTACGGTACCTTTTTAAAATTTATTTATTTATTTATTTATTTATTTATTTATTTATTTATTTAGTACTATGCTAGGTCAAATATTTCTGTGAACCTGGCCAGGATGAAGCAGTTACTGAAAATAAATGAATGAATTAACATCAAACATCGAATCTGTCCATTACCTTGCTGATCCCTACACAGATTCCTTTGCCTTTTCTTTTACCTACATTTCTGAAATTTGTTTTTAAAATTACGAAATATTGAATGAATTGACACCCAGCTATTATCTATATCCCATTAGACCCTGCATCCAATATCTCCGTATCCTTCAGTATGCATAGTATTAAATCCAATAGCAAAATAAAAAGCACTGTATTGGCTGCAAACAGCTGAAGATGTAGTTATTAGAACTTTTCAGGGTTGTCTGAAGTACCCATAAAAGCATGGATTACAAATCTATTAGAATTCCTTAAATTTGTCCTTTAAAAAGTTTAGCATTTTTATTTGCAGACCCATTTAACTGTAATGAAAGAAACCAGAGAGCAGATATGTCCAGAAAAGCTTTATAGTCACCAATAAAGAGGTGCTAAGCCACAGATCAGTCTGACAGCAGTACAAAACCACTTAATGTTCATAATATACTACATTTACAAGAGTCAGTTTGGTTGTTGTGGGTAGTAGCTGAATTTTTTTTTTTTTACATTTTTTTCTACATTTCTGCATAAATATGACCTAAAACATCTTCAAAACATCCTAAAAGTAGATAGAGAACCCAACTAAACAAATAAGACAAAAATATTATACTTGGTCATTTATTTATTGAGGAAAACAATCCAATGCTACATATCTGTGAGTGGCAAAAGTGTGTGAACCTTTGCTTTCAGTATCTTGTGTGACCCCCTTGTGCAGCAATAACTGCAACTAAATGTTTCCGGTAACTGTTGATCAGTCCTTCACATCGGCTTGGAGGAATTTTAGCCCATTCCTCAGTACAGAACAGCTTCAACTCTGGGATGTTGGTGGATTTCCTCACATGAACTGCTTGCTTCAGGTCTTTCCACAACATTTCTATTGGATTAAGGTCAGGACTTTGATTTGGCCATTCCAAAACATTAACTTTATTCTTCTTTAACCATTTTTGGTAGAATGACTTCTGTGCTTAGAGTAATTGTCTTGCTGGATGCCCCACTTTCTCTTGAGATTCAGTTCATGGACAGATGTCCTGATGTTTTTCTTTAGAATTTGTTGGTAAATTCAGAATTTTCCATCATTCAGAATCTTCCATCAATGATGGCAGGTTGCCCAGATGCAGCAAAACAGGAACAAACCAGGATAGTAACACCACCATGTTTCACAGATGGGATATTAGGTTTTTATGCTGGAATGCAGTGTTTTCCTTACTCCCAAGATAATGCCATGCACACCATTGTTGTTCAGTGTTCTCCTGATGGTGCACTAATGAACATTAACATTAGCCAATGTGAGAGAGGCTTTTAGTTGCTTAGAAGTTAACCTGGGTTCCTTTGTGACTTCATGGACTATTACATGTCTTGCTCTTGGAGTGATCTTTGATGGTCGACCACTCCTGGCGAGGGTAACAATGGTCCTGAATTTCCTCCATTTGTACACACTCTGTCTGACTGTGGATTGGTGGAGTCCAAACTGTTTAAAGGTTTTGTAACCTTTTCCAGCCTGATGAGCATCAACAACTTTTTTTCGAAGGTCCTCAAAAATCTCCTTTGTTCATGCCATGATAAAGTGATACACATGATACAATTCCACAAGATCAGACTTTGATAGATCCCTGTTCTTTAAATAAAATAGGGTGCTCACTCACACCTGATTGTCATCCCATTGATTGAAAACACCTGACTCTAATTTCACCTTCAAATTAACTGCTAATCCTAGAGGTTCACATACTTTTGCCACTCACAGATATGTAATATTGGATCATTTTTCTCAGTAAATAAATGACCAAGTATAATATGTTTGTCTCATTTGTTTAATTGGGTTCTCTTTGCCTACTTTTAGGATCTGATGGTGTTTTAGGTCACATTTATGCATACTAAAGGGTTCAAAAACTTTCAAACATCTCTGTAGTTATAATTAATGTTGTGGAATATCTGTAAACCAGTTTGCTTCCTCTTATCAATTGCCTTTTAGCAGTTGTTCTCCTCACCAGCCTTGAAGTTAATAAGACAAAAAAACTGAGCTTGTTACCAAAAAATCATGCAGTTTCTTCTCTACTGGAGATTTACCTATGACTGAAATCTTTTCACTACTGTCAGAGCTGCTGTTGTAGAAAATTTAATCAACAATTTTTGACAAATCAGCTTTGAAAGTGGGATGAAAATGTAATTAGTTTTCCTCAAAAGAGATGTAAACACCGGCATATGTAGCAAAAGTTTGAATGGATGAGAGAACGTAATTATTACACCTGGGCATACATTCATGCAAGTAGTAAGTCAATTCATTACTCTAATTGAAATGAATGGTTGTGGTGTTTTTTGGCCGATAATAAAGACATGAAGGTCATAAAGACTTCAATGAACTGGAACACATTTTCCAGTTTATTTACCAGTGTGACTCTATTGTATATGATGATTAGTGTAGACTTTTAACTAGGTAATATCTATGTTAAAGCAGGCACACACATAATCAGTGTGAAACAAAAACAACCTAATTTTCCTTGTGGCCTGTGAAGTGTGAGCGTGCTATGGCCTCGAGGGACCTCGTAATGTAGTGCACTTATGAATGATGAATGCGGTTTTAGGGCTAGATCAATTGATTAATTAATGTTCTTTGTAAACGTGCAGCCTCAAACCAGAAGCTTATGCTTGTAGGGTCAAATATAAGAGCCTCATATCCCTGTCCTATTAATCATATGTGAATAAACATTACGGTGTTGCACCAGAAATTATTTTAGGAACTTTCCATGGACTGCAGTATGTGAGAGAAACTCCGCGTTAGTTAATCACATTTACATAAACTTTATAACAAAAACAGTTCACACTGAAAATGCGCTGGCCATATTTTCAACTGTGTTTATACTGACATTAAAGTTGGGACAACTTGGGTAAGATGCTGTGAAACACAACAGAGTGTGAAATTTTAATACCAAAGAGAGGAAGGTTGCTTTCACACTTTTTCCCCTCCTCAACACCCATTGCATATTTTACATGTAATCCTACAGGAAGCGTCTGCAAGGCAGATGGAATGTGGCTGTTTTTTTGGTTTGTTTTTTTTTTTTTTTTTAAAGCGCTGCCATCTGTGTTGGGATTTTTCTCTCTTTTTTTGATGATAGTGGAGCTTCTTAAATTGACAAAAGTCCAACTTTTTAGAATAGCACCTGGTGACATCAAGGGCTGCTTTTTTTTTTTTTTTTTTTTTATAAATAAATATAAATATTCTCCCAACCAGTCAGGTAGCTACTTGGGGTGCAACCGAGAAAACAAAAACAAATGGACGTAGTGCTGGTATTATGACACAAAATTAGAGAGAAATAGCTGCACTATCCAAAGTGCAATGTAACTAAAAATAGCAATGTCTGTTCAGAAAGAGAGACTTGGAGACCGAGAGATGGGTAGAGAGAGAGAGAGAGCGAGTGATGGGCAGAGAGACAGAGAAAGAGAAAGATGAAGAGAGAGAGACAGACAGACATAGAGACAGAGAAAGAGGTGGGTAGAGAGCGATAGATAGATGAGTGAGAGAGACAGATGGAGAGAGAATGCAGGCAAAGAATGCAAAGACAGGCAGAGAGCAAAAGAGAGTGACAGGTGGCAAGAGGAAGAGAGAGACAGGTGGAGAGAGAAATGAGAGACTGACAGACAGACGAGAGAGAAAGTGAGAGACCGATAGACAGAGAAAGTGAAAGGGAATCAGAGAGAGCGAGAGAGGAGGAAAGAGAAATGTGGAGCTGGAGAGAGAGAAACAGAGAAAGATTAATATGATTATAATATTATAAAAGGCTCTTCCAGCAATGTTGGTTTTTGACATGTGAGTTGTGTCAGTTCAGCTGTGATCACGTGATATGAGGAACTAATCCAAGACATCAGTAATACTGTAACTTTGTTTTGAATGCACTCACTATTCCAGGCTTCCTGTTTCGAGCTGCGGGAGTGAAACAGTGCTGTGGCGAGGTGATTAGAATTGTTAATTGCAGTACTGGTGTTTAATTGTGATTGCAGTACACGGTCTGTGCATCCTGCAGAAATGTGTAATGATCGCCTGTCTGCCTGAATCAACTGATGTTGTAACAAGTAATTTGACATAAGAGACTGGTGAAGTACCGTGACCTGCAGAGATGAGCCTCTTTAAATCCAGAATATCAATACTGAACATCAAAAACATGTTCAGGAAGTGACACTGCTCTTATGAGGCTGTAAAATATAAAATGGTTACGTTTTTCCGTTCAGTTATTCATGCTCAGACGCTGGCTGTGTGGTGCAATTGCTTTTGGACTTGTGTATGTGCGTGCATGACATTTATATACACAAGAACTGATGAGACGTGGTTTACGGGATAGATGACATGACTTTCAAGTAGTTGCAAGCTGCAGCCGTTTTAGGAAATGAGTTCCCGGGCTGAAGTGATGGTGCGGATTTGGGGAGGATGAGATTGAGGAGTTATTTAAAGCAGGGAGCGAAGTGATGAATGTGTAAATGAGAATGTGTTTGGTGTTGTGGCTGGTGAGACAGGCGCCTAGGCCGAGTTCAGGTAATGGTGGAAAAGGAAAAATGACTCTGCATGCTAACCTAATGCATTCTAATCACGCCTTGCTAACAATAAGTGTGCAGCCATTTATATCCCGAGTTGTCGGTTACTGGAGTGTATTCACACTCAAGTTTTTTGCCATATTCTGCTTTACCTTTGCTCTTCCCCAAAATCCCTCTCTCTCTCTCTCTCTCTCTCTCTCTCTCTCTCTCTCTCTCTCTCACACACACTCTCATACACTCCTCTTTACTCTCTCATCAGTCATTGTAAATCATCGAAGCTTTAGCTTTGCACAAGTGGACGCTGGAGTCTTGAAAACACAAATGTGTCAGCAGAATTTTTTATGAATCTCACACACAGCACAGGAATGGTGTTTTCTCTCTCACAATCCCTTAATACGCAAAAGCTTACATCTGATCCCCAGCCATGCAGGTTTATTTCCAGAGTATTGACTTATTCGCTGATTCAGCTGAGTAGGGTTGAACAGTAATGTGTAAAATGATCATGATTATTTTGCACTTTACTTAAATCATGATCACTGATGATTCACTTCACCAATTTTCGAACAGTTTAAAGCAACAGAATGCAGCCTTTTCTTCCACATTGTGCATTGAGTAAGGAATAAAACATGATGCGGAGTTACTGATCCCACCAAAAGTTGAT
Organism: Cranoglanis bouderius; assembly: GCA_023630585.1. NCBI lineage: Eukaryota > Metazoa > Chordata > Actinopteri > Siluriformes > Cranoglanididae > Cranoglanis > Cranoglanis bouderius. Next base: position 20,101,154 of record CM042541.1, read on the forward strand.
TATTTTTCCAGTAACACTGTCACAAAGTGTTTTATTCCTCATAAACTACAACAATTTGCCAATTTGTAATTTATCTACACATCATATTTTGAATAGGTTACAGTTACATTTCATTTTGAGCCACGTCCACAAGGCAAGTTCACTTAAATTATTTAACAGAAAGGTTCATCATATTAATGACTATTTTTTTCTTTGTTTGAAGTTTTTTTTATTTATTTATTTATTTTTGTGTTGAACAGTCCCCTCTGAAACTATTGGAAGGGGAAGGCCAATTCATTTTTTATTTTTTTATTTATTGCTGTTGATTGAAGATATTTGGGTTTGAAATCAAAAGATGAATATGAGAAGAGAGTTTAGAATTTCAGCTTTTACTTCCTGGTATTTATATGTAGATTTGTCAAATGAAATAGACTAGCCCTAGACCCGGTTGAGCAGCATTTCACCTCCTGAAGAGGAGACTAAAGGGAGAAACCCCCCGAAACAAACAACAACTGAAAGAGGCTGCGGTAAAATCCTCACAAAAGAAGAAACCAACAATCTGGTGATGTCAGTGAGTCACAGGCTTGATGCAGTTATTGCAAGCAAGGCATATGCAACCAAATATTATCTACTGTAATTTACTTCAAAACTCTCGTCTCGTATGTCTTTTGGTCTCAAACCCAAATGTCTTTGGTGTATAGCACAAACAAATTAATTGACCTTGCTGTTCCAATAGCCTCAGAGGGGACTGTATAATTGTTGGTACTAAGATGTTTTTTGTAAGGAAATGTATTTAACATTTTTAGAAGGAGTCTCCAGCGTCAGCTCTTTGTGTAACGGTCAGAAGTAAAGCGCTATCTTTTAGGAACCGTGCACTTTGCGGTTACTCAGTTACGTCTTTTTTTGTCTCGACTTCTATGGAGAGAACTTACTTGCTTCGTGGACATTTCACAACGATAAAAGTAACTATAAATGGATAAAAAGTATGAACTGACATTCTTTAATAAAATAAAAATGTAATTGCTGTGGTATAAGAGGAATGAAGTATATTAAAAAATATTGTAACAGTGACTCCACATCACACCACCCTGTTGTTGATTATTTTCCTATAACAGCACACCCTGTTTCATTTCTTACATATGTAACACTAGGTAACTTTAGCTGGCTTCAACAATATTGCGGTTGATTGAGTTTTAATTACTGTAAAACTCGTTTTGCAGTTAATAAGGAATGTGTGTAGTGACTGAATGGGGCAATAAATGAAACAGGGAACTTGTTGAGTCACACAATTTAATGAGACTCTTCCCACTACTCAAGTTCACCAACCGTGGAGAAGCTGGCCCAGGCTTTCTCCTGAACACTTTAAACAGATTACTAGAGATTTGTCCAGTTTTTCTGTTCTGTGCCACATTGCTTTTGCCTGCTGTGTTTCACGAGTTTGATATATGAACAAGATAAAAAACGATTTGTCTCATGAGAAAGCTGATATGAGGTGCAGATACATATGGGTCCTTTGTTTCAAACAGGAGAAGGAGAAGAAGAAGAAGGCTGCCATTGGAGATGGAGATGATGATGATGATGATGATGAGGAGGTGGTGGCGTACCTGTCAGGCGCTGATGATGAAGAGTTTGACCCCAGCACACTACCCGACCCTGATAAAGTGTGCAATTCAGAGGATGAAGATGAAGAAAGGTAAGACTGTCTTTATGAAAAGATTTTCATGTTGCTTTATCCATTTTATATTCCTCTACCTCTGTGCAAAACCAGCACATCATTTCAGTGTCGCTGTGTTTCTTCTGCTGCTTCTTCCTCATACTGGTTTCTCTTTATGTCTTTTCATTCTCCCTGAAATCTACATGGAATTCTGCAGCCTCATAAGGATTAAAATTCAATTTAATTGAATGCCGTTTTATTTGTCTAGCACTTTGAACAATAGGCATCGTCACAAAGCAGCTTTACAGAAATCTGATTTCTGTAATTAAAATTAAGAATAGGAGTTCTGAGATGAGCGTCAGAGTTTCGTAGGAAGTGGAATTTATAGTGTATAGTATAAACTGTGAAGTGATTTGTATGGTGCAATCAAGTTATTAGGAACCAAATGGCTTCACTGAACCTCTAAACTGCAAGTTTTGTAATCTTAAATGAACCTATAACAGCGTTTTTCTATAGAAAGTTTACACCCCCCATTGTTTTTGGATAAGTGGAAAAAGAGAAATACAGTTCTCTTTTATATAATTTATCAGCAAAAAAGTACAGAAGAGCTCACTAAATTTGGTTCATGAGGATGAACACCAACTGAGCGAATATCTTTTGGAGGAAAGCTGTTCATTCCTCCAGTACAGTTCCAGAGACTTGTAGAATCAAAACAAAAGTGAGTACACCCCTAAGTGAAAATGACCAAATTGGGCCCAAAGTGTCAATATTTTGTGTGGCCACCATTATTTTCCAGCACTGCCTTAACCCTGTTGGGCATGGAGTTCACCAGAGCTTCACAGGTTGCCACTGGAGTCCTCTTTCACTCCCCCATGACGACATCACAGAGATGGTGGATGTTAGAGACCTTGCGCTCCTCTACCTTCCGTTTGAGGATGCCCCACAGATGCTCAATAGGGTTTAGGTCTGGAGACATGCTTGGCCAGTCCATCACCTTTACCCTCAGCTTCTTTAGCAAGGCAGTGGTCGTCTTGGAGGTGTGTTTGGGGTCATTATCATGTTGGAATACTGCCCTGTGGCCCGGTTTCCGAAGGGAGGGGATCATGCTCTGCTTCAGTATGTCACAGCACATGTTGGCATTAGCTCCCCAGTGCCGGCAGCACTCATGCAGCCCCAGACCATGCAACTCCCACCACCATGCTTGACTGTAGGCAAGACAGACTTGTCTTTGTACTCCTCACCTGGTTGCCGCCACACACACTTGACACCATCTGAACCAAATAAGTTTATCTTGGTCTCATCAGACCACAGGACATGGTTCCAGTAATCCATGTCCTTAGTCTGCTTGTCTTCAGCAAACTGTTTGCGGGCTTTCTTGTGCATCATCTTTAGAAGAGGCTTCCTTCTGGGACGACAGTCATGCAGACCAATTTGATGCAGTGTGCGGCATATGGTCTGAACACTGACAGGCTGACCCCCCACCCCTTCAATCTCTGCAGCAATGCTGGCAGCACTCATATGTCTATTCTCAAAGTCAGCCTCCGGATATGATGCTGAGCATGTGCACTCAACTTCTTTGGTCGACCATGGCGAGGCTGGTTCTGAGTGGAACCTGTCCTGTTAAACCACTGTATGGTCTTGGCCACCGTGCTGCAGCTCAGTTTCAGGGTGTTGGCAATCTTCTTATAGCCTAGGCCATCTTTATGTAGAGCAACAATTCTTTTTTTCAGATCCTCAGAGAGTTCTTTGCCATGAGGTGCCATGTTGAACTTCCAGTGACCGGTATGAGAGAGTGTGAGAGTGATAACACCAAATTTAAAACACCTGCTCCCCATTCACACCTGAGACCTTGTAACATTAATGAGTCACATGACACCCGGGAGGGAAAATGGCTAATTGGGCCCAATTTGGACATTTTCACTTAGGGGTATACTCACTTTTGTTGCCAGCGGTTTAGACATTAATGGTTGTGTGTTGAGTTATTTTGAGGGGACAGCAAATTTACACTGTTATACAAGCTGTACACTCACTACTTTACATTGTAGCAAAGTGTCATTTCTTCAGTGTTGTCCCGTGAAAAGATATAATAAAATATTTACAAAAATGTGAGGGGTGTACTCACTTTTGTGAGCTACTGTATGTTAGCCAGTTAGCTCACCAATACCACCAATACTTGGTTAATGGAGGAGGCAAAAACGTGATCATGATTAAAATACAATTAACTGTGCAGCCCTAATCCTACCATTGTTCATTGCCACGTTTCATAAGTCCAGTTGACTATTTTTTTTCTCTGCAGTGTAGATATATAAAGTGCTTGATTTTATGCCTTGTTACTTTTGCGTAATGTGCCGAGCTATACAGTACATCAGAAGCATTCTATACTAAAGCGAACCAGAACATCGAATCATAATCCTCTAATTATCTCAAAATGAGGAATTGATTCTTGCTGTACTTAATTACTGCAAATGCTCTCGCCGGGTCTGTTGGGTCTACACTTTGATTAGGTTTTCAGCATAGTCACTCCTATGTGTATCAACCTCGGACTGCACTGCATAATTGCTTCTCAGAAGAAGTTATTCGCTTATAGATGAACAAGATTCATTTATTGTCGCTGGTGTAACGCATTGATCCCTGTGCTGGCAGTGGACTGTCTATAAAACGTGTAATTACATTCAGATTTAAAGCAGGAGATTCAGGGAAGGAGGCAATACGTTTGAAAAGTACTGTATACAGCAGGCTTCTGTAGTGTGGGTGTTTTACTTGAATTGGTTCCCTTTTTTGAGTCTGGACTTCGGAGCATATGTACAAGAGCAGATTTTGACCTGTGCAGCCTACCACTCTTCCATAATATTATTTACTAGATAAACAAAAGTCTATTGATTAAAAAGCTTTTCACGCGGCAGTTGGCTCTCTGCTCCGCATGTCTCCGCTTCATGTATGAAAGGTCAGAATTTCCCGCTCAGCACAGCTTTTCATACAGCAGGTGAAAAATCATTTGCGTCTCAGATCGTACACTGGTTTTGCTTCCGTGGCAACCAAGCCAAAGCCATGGGCACACTCATGATTATTTCTCTTTGTCTCCACCCATGCATGGAGCCACTCTTTGAAAATGACTGCGTTCACGCCATGTCGGAATTAGCGTAATTACTAGATGACAACCCGGACGTTCTACTCTCATTCTAGTCCGAGGTTTTCTCATCCTCGGACTCGGGATTATGCGACATTAAACATTAGATGGTTATCTAACCCTGTGCGAGCTGCATTAAACTTTATTGGATGTCTTTCGTTTATTTTCATCTTAATCTTGCATTATTAAGTGATTAATAAAAGTCAATTATACGAATTATTACACAGAAATATTACGAGATAACATTTACAGTTTTCTGCAGAAGCCGCCACCGTTTTGAGTGTTTCCGCATAACGTTGCAAGTCAGAGCTCACGAGGACGTGAATGCTTTTTACAAGTTGGAATCTCATAATTACGGTAATTACGATATGGCGTAAAAGCAGCTAATGAATGGGGGGACACCAATTTTCGGTTCCGAGTGCAAATCCCATAACAGAAGAGCACAGTATCAACTTTCGGCTCTATTAACTGTACTAGTAAACATAATCACCTCACATTTAAAGACATGTCGAATGAATGTGAAGATGATGACCAAACAAAACAACAGTAAAGACGTTTTTTTTGTTTTGTTTTGTTTTTTCTTTCTTTTTTTTCCCCTTTCCCCATTTTCTCGCTAATTTGGTCTTGGCCATTTTCCACACTCCGGCCAGGTCTCCCTTATCATATTACAGCTAGCAACCAGGGAAGGTATGGGGCTGTCTGCCCTCTTCCGCATACATGAGCTCAGAACTGTCCATGATTGGCTAGTATCTGTGACAGGGGAGAGAGAAAGTCATTTTGCTTTCTTGGACTCCTGGCCATGGATGGCTGTGACATCATTGAGATTTGAATCCACGATCTCTGGATGATTAGGCGAACACACTTGTGTGCCAGCCAAAGACTTTTGAACAGTCAGAATCGAGAATTCAGCAGCACTGTGAATAATGTTAAATATCAGATTAATAATTTGTCTTGCATGGTCTGACTGACTACCAGGTACTAAAACAGAATCCAAGCTGCTAGGTGGAAAGAGTTTATAAATTGCCTTTAATAATGCAGCATCACAAGGCAATTAGAAAATCTTACACATCTGTTAATCAATTTAGTCAAGTAATAAGGAAGCTGGAAAATAACAGCCACCAGCTTTAATTAGCCACAGAAAAGGCATGACTGCTTTTTTGATGTGTTTTAACATTATCTGACAAAGTCTGCAATGCATTTTCTCTGTGTTCAGAAGAGTGCATGAGAGTATTTTAGGACGGTTAGACTAAAAGGTTTTTAAATTAATCTTTAATGCCCAAATTAATGTGTTTATTAAATGTGTGCTTCTGTTTTTCTCCAGTCAGAAGCGTCAATGCTCATTAGCTCAGTGCCAAAAGCTTACTGAAGAACCCTGATAAGATTTACACTGTTGCCTTTTAAATTAAAAAAAAAAATCTTTTTTTTTCATGTAGTATTTCATTACTTTCTTTAATCATCTTCTTTCAATATTTATTCATTTTATTTGTTTCTGTATGGCTTATTTCTCCTTCCTTCCTTCCTTCCTTCCTTCCTTCCCCTTTCCTCCTTTTCCTGCTTTCCTTTTCCCTCATTTCCTTTCCTTCTTTTCCCCTTCTTTTTTACTTTTTACTTCCCTTCCCGTTTCCTTTTCCTTCATTTTACTTTTCCTTTACATTCTGTTCCTTTGTTTCTTTTCTTTTCCTTCCCTTTCTTATTTTCCTTTCGTTTTATTTTCCTTCCTTCCATCATTCCTTTTACTGTTCCTGTTCCTTTCCTTCTGTGTTGTTCTGTTTCTTTGTGTTTCCTATAGTAAATGCAATCATTAATTCATTCATTCATCTTCTTTATCCTGGTCACGGTCACAGTGGATCCACTGTGTTTATCACAGGATCACGCAATAATACCTTTTCACCCCTCCTCCCAGTTTCCTACACTTCTCTGCACTAATGTTTATTAGAGATGGAGGCAGGTGATCTGGGCTACTCCCAGCACCTCAGACAGCAGCACTGGTTCTGATTAATGCCCGTTGGCTGGCTGTTTACTGCATGGCTACACTTGCCGAATGCAGGAGAGGTTTCAGGCGCTGTAAATCTGAGCAACTCGCTCTCTGCCTCCATCCACAGGCTGGCCTTAATGTGAAGCAGCCGCTGTCACGTTACTCCTGGGCCCAGAGCCAGGTCCTGCACTACAGCCCTGGCTCATTTATGTGTGCTACCTCTCCTCCCTGCTCGCTCTGCTGCACTCACACACACCACCTGTCACTGACTGTGTTCTCCTGGCTCCACTCCACATCCTCCCACCTCTGGAACCGAGCTACTTTATCCCCTGTCTACCTGCATTACTCACATCTTAAAATATATTGGTCCGAGCCTCGGCCTATTCTTTACGGATGGCCCCATTGATGCCTCTTGTTCGGAGCGCAGCAGAGCCAGCGCTTCCTGTCCAAATTGATATTCAGCAGCGTGTCTCAGTGCTGTTAGGAACTGGCCAGTGATTTATGGGAGTGAGTGGAAGTCGACATGCCTTAAAAGGCTAATGATGTGTGCTTGCTGACTGTTAAACAGATTGAATGACATTTAATGCCCTTTCATGCACGTCTCAGTGACTGTGCCGATATGAAATGTTAGAATGCACATATGACTGAACAAGACAGTGCAGCCATGTTTACATGCATCATCATATGTTAATAATTCAATTTTTAACTGGATTCATCAAAATATATTGAAAAAAAATTCATGTATAGATACACACCTAAATCACTAGTGAGTAAACCGATTGAGGTTAGACTGAATTCAATTTCTATCCACTCAAACGAGTAAGGATAATTTGTTCAGTGATTTGTTAAATAGAAGAATAATGATGTAGGGGAATGATGCAGGACTTCTCACTTTGAATTTAATAAATGTTCTTCATTTGGGCGTATGCTTTGCTGAGATTTTATATAATTTGAGATTTGTTAAAGCCAGTGTGAAATGGAAATCATAAAACATTTTTTTTCACAAAATGAAACATTTATGAGACAAGATGTTCTGGTGGGAAATAATATTTGATTGGACTTAATATATGGGTTTATTCATCAGGATGTTATTGGATTATAAAAATCTGCCATTCCCACAGTGTCCAACCCTAGGTAGTTTGATTTTTGTCTTTTGCTGTACATTTACTTTTCCTTGTTTAACACCCAAAACATGTAAAACATGTGTTACCTTTGTTTTTTGTTTTGTTTTGTTTTTTGTTTTTTTTACAAATTAGATTAACATTTTGTCCACTAACTTTAACTTAAGAATGATTAATTATCAAATATTTAGAGATAACAAAAACCATTAAATGAAGAAATCGGACAAATCTGGGAAAAATTATTATATTAACTATTAATAAAACTGTGGGAAGAATGTTTTTTTTTGTTTGTTTGTTTGTTTTTGGGGGTTCTTTTAAATAGCAAAATAGTAAATGTATAATGCATTTTCACCACATTGCAATTGTCAAATTCTTCATCAAATATAGTATTTGAAAGTTTTAAACCTCACCTTTTGATAGAAACTTTTTTGTTTTATTCATGTGAGCTGTGAGTGAGAAACCATTAATATTAAATTATAGATTGCGTCTTATGGCCTGCAATTTCAGAAGGTTAATATTTTTCATGCATAGAGACATTTAGGGGCAGGCAAAATTAATAATTTTCTACAAATCACTGTTTCTATAAATCACTATTTTCTACAGCCATTGTTTGCCTTGGATTTATGCTGATGCTTCATTATGAAATGGTGAAACAGTGATTGAGGGATGTTTAGATAAGAGGCTTAAATAATTCAGTTGCAGGCCTAGTTGAGCTCATTTAGTGGGATGATGCACGGGTGTGCTCATGCATACACGTCCCTCATCATACAGGAGCCGGCGAGCTCTTTAAAATCATCAGGAGTCTGGAGGGGAATTCTTACAGCAGGGCTTGGAGGAAATTACAGATACATAGTCCGAGTTCAGGCTGCTCACACAGCGCTGAGCCAGTCTGCAGAGAGAACCTAATTTGATAAGATAAGAGGACACACACAGCACATACAGGCCTTATGGGATCTTGTGAGAGACACAGAATCACTTTTCCTTATGCAGACATGTGGATTACTGTTGCTGTGCTAAATACTAAACCAGCTTTTCATTAGGGGCTGCTCTGTTCATGGCAGGACCATGCTAATCTTCTCTACTTTGCTTTTTGTATAGCAGTGATGGACCTGAGCTTGCAAGGAGGAAGAGGACCCACAGCAGTAGTGAAGAAGATGATGATAACAGACACTGGGGGACAGGGAGGAAAAAGGCCAAGCAGCACAGCTCAGAAGCTGAGCTTCTGGATACTGGTCTCTCTCTTGCGGAGGATGAGGAGTTGGTGCTGCATTTGCTGGGAGGCCAGAGTTAGTTTATTTCCACCGAACACAGGACCTTGCGACTGTGACCACAGCCTCCCTCACCTCACACTTCTCATGTAATGGACTCTAATTATGTTATGTTCCTTTCATGCATTTCTACATCCTGGGATTAGATTTTGTTTTGCGAAATAAAATTAACGATGACCAAAATTTTTGTCATCTAATTGGAATTTGCTGGACCATCTTTCTTTATCTGTACATAACAGCCTGTCTTTGTCCACCAGAGATGGAAATTGAAATTGCATGTGGTTTCTTGTGGTCTACCAAGTGTCAGTGGGATGCACAGATAACTGCACTGCTGATGCCAATCTTAAAGCTCCTGGCATACTAAATCCCTGATTGCTTTTTGGGTCAATATTTGTCTTGTGGGCACAGTCTGCATGAATGTTTGCTGAATATTTTAAGGTCTAGATATATTTAACCAGAACGGCTTCCCTTTATGTGTAAAGCAGGGCGGGCTACATGAAGAGTAACAGAATGGGCCATGCTGTTAGAAATGATCAACGATACCCCTGACGTGAAGCAGAGTTACTGTTAAAACACTAAAGTTGTTTGTTTTTCCATAAAATCAACTTCTGAAGTGTTTTATTCATCTTAAACCACAGCAATTTGCCAACAATTGATTTTTAAAAAATCTTCCATACAAGTGCCTTAGCTGTTGATACAGAAGTGATAATGTATTAGAAAGAGCACTTTAATATAAACCTGTGATTTCACTTGCAGCTGGAAATACTGTCAGAGCTGCTGTTATAGGAAATGAATCAACACTAATCAGAACTGAGCATTCACAGCTCTGTGGTAATGATTGTATAAACGGTTAAGGAAGCTGACATCTTTTAACTATTTAGAAAAAGCACTGCGGAACATTTTTCTGAGAATGCAGCATGGTTAGCTTTTGTTAGGTTACTCATACTCATGATGCGGTTTAGGAATGAATGCATTGTCGTTTTTTTTTTTTTTTGTTTTGTTTTTTCCTACTGCCACTAGTTAGTGAAGACTGTATGTTTTCGGATTGTGTGTCCATCCGAGACTCTCATTAGCGCGGTACCTTAAGAACGAACGAGTGGTTGAAAGTTTGTAGGATTTATATGGAAATATGATTGTATCCAGCAGATGAACTCATTAGATTTTGGAATTGATCCAAACAGGTTCACAAGGTCACAGCAAGGTCAATTGTCTGAAATGTTTTTTTTTTTTTTTTTTTTTTTTTTTTTTTTTTTTTTTTTTATATCTGCCTTCGTGTTTGAAGTATATTTTAAGGGTATTTCAAATTAACAAATTAGTAAAAAGAAGGACTAAACTTGTTGGTGGCAGAGACATCCCTTTCAATGCCAAAGGAGCTGCTGCCAACATGATGCTTTACCTCCTGACCAATCAGGTTGCAGCTTAGGGGGCAAGTGAGAAAAGCAAACATGGATAACAAAGTGCAGATGGAATACTAGTCTTGTTAATGAGTGTATATGAGGAGGTATTTCACGTTTGATATTTCACTGGCAATATTCCACTGTTGCGATAACACAAAAAACGTCTTATTTTTATTCATGGGTTAGTGATGTGACGTCCCACTTCAACAGCGTACGGCTACGTATAGTCAAGTCCCACAACCAGATCCTTTTCTCTAGGTTTTCTGCCTCCAAAGCTACAACAAAGGCAAACAAGCTCCTCATCACCATCTTTATTACTGATAATAAATCTAATATACAGGGTGTCCCAAAAGTCTCCATATATAGGGGAAATTAACACTTTTTAGCAAAATGTGACTTTATTTACAAAACATCCTTTACATGATTGACATTTCTTTGTAAACATACACTCTCCTATTCATGATGAGCTTGTGTTAACACACACGGTGTTATGCATGTAATTGCATGACTAGAAAGAGTGTTGTTATGGTTACAGTGTGCAAGTTGTGTGACCTGCTTTTTACCTACAGATCTCTACAGCTAGTGTTTTTCCTGAAAGCACTCCAAGGGTGGCACCTTTTTTTTAATTTTTTTTTTTTTAAACTTAAGTGTATACCAAGATGACTATAATTTGTAACTTTGTGCATTGTGTTCAACATTCTTGATTCTCTTTTCCTGTGCTTCTTTCCTGAGTGGAGTCTCGGACAATAGGCTGTCAATCACATATATTTAGTATTAATACTGTATTCAGTATTTACTATGAGTATTAGGCCTCACCCATTAGGACAGTTTTTGGCTTGGTCTGTTCAGCGAGCTCAGCTTGTGTTTTATCTGTTTTATTCTTTATTCAAACTTTGCTGGGTAAGCTTATCTTAACACCCAAGTTTGGTGTAATACAAACTTTTAATATTTTTCAGTGGGCCTTTAAAAGGAAAAACACATTCAGGTACCATCTGTATATTCTTGCGTTTTAATATTCTCATTACTTTTTTATGTGCAACATTGTGCATCTGTCCGATCTCGGTCCCCTTCCACTTGGCATGCACAGGGGTTATTTCCTCTGTTCTCCTTGCTGAGTTTGAAATAGAAATGTCTAGAAGGGAACGACACAGTGAATGGATTGTTATTCTCCGTCAAAGCACAAAGGCCATCTGCTGAAGTACGTGTTTATCAGCATTCACCCAGCTCATCTCTGGAGAGCCTGTGCTTCGGCTCTGTGAGAAGAATTGACTCTCTGCCATGGTTTAACACGTGTGACTTTGGCGAGTCGTAGGATTTGTGCCATGGAGGACTTTATTACAATTTGTCCTAGCTGTGTCTTTTTGATTACTGCAGCTCTTTAAAATACGCCAGCATGCTTTGTTTGCTGTTCAGTCTGGGGTGATAATTTCTGCTCATTATCCAACCAGGCCAAAATCTGAAATGGGGCAGATGGTCTTGTGAAATCACAAGGCAAACTCACTTGCCATATAGTTTTATCTCAACTCAGAAGTGATTTGTTGCACAGTAGATAGGGGAAGTAAGATACATGCGATCCTGCAAGTCAGAGCTGTTGACGTGACTGGCAAATGTGTTGAAGAATTGGGTTTGTGTGCACTCTAGCTGGAGTGACTCTTTGCTCTGTTTCAGTTTTTTGCAGCTGCACATCCATCGCGTCCTGCCTGGAGAGCCATTTCCTCCCTATTTCTCTGCTTTAATAAACCATTTCATCTGAGGAAGACGTGGAAAGGTTCAATTCTGCGCCTGGGCCATTTCTGAATAACAATAGACCAGAAGCACAATGAGAAGACTATCATTAGAGCTAATGCGTAGATCGCAAGTGCTCTCTCAGATTGAAAACGCAATGCTTGCTGCATGTAAATGCCAGCTTCCCAGGCAGCGGAGTACTTTTATTTAGTTAGTTAGTTATTTTTCTTTTTAGAAGAGTCCAACCACACACAACCAAGATTTCCGTGCATGCATTTTATTGTCTAGTGTAAAGCTGTTCTTCACAGAACTGGATTTGTGCCTTGGCATAGGATACACCATTTATTGACGCGGATAATTACAGTATATGGATCCATGCCCATGCCTCCTGGGAGGGGAGATGTGCTTGCTCGTCACAGTCTAATGGGCCAACACAGATTTATCGTATTTGGATCCTCTCCCTCAGTGACTCACTTGCAAGGTGTGAGAGCAGGTCCTAAAACCGTGGGGCTTTGAGTTGGCCTGGGGGAGATTTTTTGTTGTTTTAGTCACTCTTTACTTCTGTGCTTCGTGTATGTTTTTTTTTTTTTTTTTTTTATGGTCAGAAGAATGTTTTTTCCTGTGAGGTTTTTTTTTTTTTTTTTTGGTCAGAGAGTTAGCTAACCAGTGTTTAAACAAAAATATAATTTAGTTTTCCCCTCTCACCTAGAATGTAGTCAAATAGCCAAAATATGATGGCTGTCTTCATACTGTAGCTACCAATTAAGCAGTGTGCAATTAAGTACTGATTATACACTTGTGAAAAAATACAAGTGCAAGTACAGCCCATGGAAATTGTTGGCTTTTTTGACACATTTGGACAAGCAAACATTTGATCCTTTTTGAAACAGTGCCTATCAATAAAGTTGATACACACTATCAAATGACACATAAAATTGACATTTTGTAGTAATTTTCATAATTTAAATGAACAAAAAACAGATCAGTCACATCAGTCGCCCCTACAGTTATCACACCTTCAACTTCATAAAATTAAAATCAGGTGTTCAAGATTGGGTGCCAGTGATTAGACCCTGCTTAGTGAGTGCAGGTGGAACCTGTCTTATTTATACCCCTCTCATATCTAGTATCTGGTGTTCCCTTTGTTATTGAGGTGTGTGGTGTCATCATGCCAAGATCTAAAGAGTTCTATAAGGCCTTCAGAAAAAAGGTTGTGGATGCCTAGGAGGATTTAAAAAGATCTCCAAATTATTTGAAATGTATCATTCCACTGTAAGGAAAATAATCTACAAATGGCACAGATTTCAAACGACTGCCAATTTGTCCAGGACTGGCCATCCCAGCAAATTCAGCCTAAGAGCAGACTGATGCAAAAAGTCACCAAGAACCCCAAAATTTCATCACAGGATCTGCTAGTAAGTCTTGCAACTGTTGGTGTCAATGTGCATGCTTCTCCAAACAGAGATTGCACAAATTTGATCTGTGTGGGAGGCGTTCCAGGAAAAAGCCTTTGCAAGACTACAGTTTGCCAGTGAGCATATAGGCAAAAACCAGGCCTTTTGGAATAATGTGCTCTGGACAGATGAATCAAAGATAGAGTTGTTTGGCCACAGTAACAGCAGACATGTTTGGCCCAGACCAAAGACAGCTTTTCGGGAGAAGCACAGTGGTGGAAATGTTATGGTTTGGGGTTGCTTCACTGCCTCAGGGTCTGGACAGCTTGCATTCGTTGATTCAACTATGAATTCTGCATCATATCAAAGTGTGCTTGAAGATAATGTGAGGCCATCTGTCCGAAAGTTGAAGTTGAACCAAAAGTGAACCTTTCAACAGGATAATGATCCTAAGCACACTAGCAAATCCACCAAGAAATGGCTCAAAAAGAAGAAATGGAGGGTTATGGAATGGCCTGGTCAGAGCCCAGATTTGAATCCCATTTAAATGTTGTAGGGGGATTTGAAACATTCAGTAGATGCAAGAAAACCCTCAAACACCTTGCAACTGAAAGAATATTGTATGGAAGAGTGGTAAAAAAAAAAAAAATTTAAAAAAATCCAGCAAGCCGATGTCAGAGACTGGTGGACAATTACGCAAAATGCCTACACAAAGTTATTACTGCTAAAGGGGGCAATACCAGCTTCTGAGGCCAAGTGTGTACTTCCTTTTTCTACAGAACAATATCACATCTATTGATATTTCTTTTGAAAAAGCTAATTTGCCTTGTGGTTTTGTTCAAGTATATCAACTTTATTAATAGGCACTGTTTCAAAGATGATCAAATGTTTGATTGTCCAAATATGTTGTAAAAAAAAAAAAAAAAAAAGCCAACAATTTCCATGGGATGTACTTATTTATTTTTTTCACATGACTGTATTATCACAACCTCAAATCATGTGGAATTATCAAAACAAGCTTGTGTTTTTGATACTATAATCACTGTGATAATGACACTGTTATTTATCAAAATGGACAAAATGATGCCGCAAAGCTAAAAAGAGTAGCAGATGAAATATTTTTACGTCCCAAAAATATGCCAGTAGGTGGTTTAGCTAGACTAAATTGCTACAAAGTGTGAATGTGTATGTGAAAGTGTATGCATGGTGCTCTGAGTCACATTTAGGGTGTATTCCTCCCTCACATCCAGTGTTCTTGGGGTTACACTCTGGATCCACCATGACCCAGACCAGGATAAAGTGCTTACTGGAGATGAATGAATGAGTGAAAATGCACAATGCTAAACTGGTTGCTATAAGTTTCCTCACTTTGTTAGTAATGTGAGTATTGTATCTCCACTACAAAATGAAACAAGGTAAATTGGGGTAAGGTATGGCTTGACATAACTTTGAGTGTTTCTTTTTCACAGTGCTGCAGAATCCACAAAATAATAGTAGATGTGAATGTGGATTATAATCTTTAGTTATGTTTTCCTCAAAAAAAAAAAAAAAAAATGCTTCTACTAAATACATTTGAGAAGAAAATTGTGTCCAAGTGACTAGAGGGTGAAATTGCTGGAGTTCAGTTCACTGGCAAGCACTGTCGATCTTCAGGCTCGGACTGTTCTGGATTGACAGGACACGTTTGGCACAAGATAAGCTGATAAAATAAAGTGCAGTCAGATGGGTGTTAAAGGGTGGGCTGACTTTTTTTTCTTATCTCAAGAAAAAAATTTAAACAAAACAGTTTCAGGAACTGGATCTAATTTTTTTTAACTCCACTGGTTTATTTTGTGCACAGTGGTGGCCCGATAGAATTTCTATGATTTATCTCAAGGTTCCCTTATAACACACATTTCACATATGAGCATATGTTTTTTTGTGTGTGTTTATGTGAGTAATATGTGATTATGTGAAAATCGTACGATGTTATACCCTGAGATTGCACATGAACTCACTTGCACACAATGCATGAAACCCGATGTGTCTAAAAACCACATGCATAAAATTCACACTACAAGTAAAAAACCCTTTTAATAAGCTAAGAACCTTTAAAAGGTTTATAATACTAAGGGCTATACTTTGAAACCTTGGCATTATAAAGTTGTATTTGAAATCACAGAATTGTTCAGATGAATCCTATAATTCCAAAGTCTAATAGGGAATTTATTATCTCTTTGGGGCTACAACCTAAATAGCAAATCATGCTTTTGAAAGAACCATGGTCAGTTATTCTTCCTTACTGGCTTGGAATTACAGTGTGTATTGTCAGAACAGGGGCTGCTGAAGTGTGAGTATGGGGCTGCAAGCAGCAAACAAAAAGCAGTGTTATTTTATAGGGTGAGACATCGCACAATTTCACAATGTGCTATTGCCGCCCCTGGCAAAACACACCACTTCGTTTTAGTGAAGACAATTAAGTTATGGGGTTGTTATTTTCTGAATTTGTTTCTCAAAATCTGATTTCTGATTTTTTGGTGAACACTAACCTTGTTTCTGGAGCCCTGTCTTCCTATCCAGTAAATCAGTCTGCTGAATTCTGAAGCCATGGTCCTGCAGATCTAACTCTCACCCTGGACGTTTCAGTGCTTTTCCTTCTCTTTTCACATTGACTGACACTAATAGTGTGATAATGTTGTAGAATTAAATGGGGATTGCACACCATTAGATTGTTTTTCTCAATACACATTGCTTCTACTGAATGCCATCGTAAATAGGGAAGAACTTGTGCCAAATACAGAAGCTTAGCTACATGACAGGCGGGACAAGAACATGTCCCTGAAGGATGATCACTTAAATCCACATAAAAGCCAAATGTCAAAAATGTAGGAATACTTCAAATATTTATGGCCTCTCAAACAATATTTGAGAGATGTTGATAAATATGCATGTGGCACTTTTCAGAATATTAAAAGTGGAAGTGAAAGCAAGAAGAAGATGGTATGTGGAAGCTGGTCAGTGGTAAGTAGTGAAGATAATAAGTGAGTTAACGATGACTGTAAGACAAAAAGTAATGTAATATTTGCTCAAATTGTCTTTTGGCCAGCAATAAGCAGCTAGCGAAACTGACACTTGTTTTGGAACATAATGTTAACAATTTAGTTTTTTTTGGAGAAATCTGCATTTTGCCAGCGATTACCCAAGCTGCCTTGTTGACCTGCCATTTTGGAGTTTATACAGCACGAGATAAAAGACTCATATGTCAGCAAAGGTTGTTTTACTTAATATTATTGTCATATCAGTTTACGCTTCTTTAAATATCACAAAAAAATTACTGGACTGTAAAGAGCATGTCAAGAACATCCATCCATCTATTCTCCGTACTGTTTATCCTACACAGTGTTGTGGGGAACCTGAAGCTTAGCCCAGGGGACTCGGGGCACAAGGCGGGGGACACTCTGGATGGGGTACCAACAATTGCAGGGCATATTCATGCACCGGACAATTTGGAAATGCGAATCAGCCTACATCGCATGTCTTTGGACTTGGGGAGGAAACCCCTGAAGCATGGGGAGAACATGCCAACTCCACACACACAGAGCAGAGGCAGGATTCGAACCCCCAACCCTGGAGGTGTGAGGCAAATGTGCTAACCATAATCATGTGCTGTAGGTTGCCTGTAGCAAATATAGCAGTGACTTACTGTTTTGGTCACTGTCAGCCATCTTCAATTGAGTGTGGAAATACTCAAATGGGCAGCAAAAATTATGACAAGTAAGAAATAAAACATGACAAGGTGTGCTGTTATAAGAAAATAATCAACGACAGAGTGGTGTGATGTGAAGCAGAAGGCAGTTACCCAACTGAAGTTGATTCTTTTCCTGTAATTCCTGTCACAAACCATTTTATTCCTCTTATACCCCAGCAATTTGGCAAAAACTAAACATTCTATTAATTAAAACATGAAATTGTGTACACTTTATCCATTTATACTTTCATTTGGAGTTGTGGAATGTCCAAAAAATAGGTTAGTTCCTCAACACATTATAGCAGCTATAAACAGTCGTTCTCTTATCTATTTAATTCAAAAAGTGGAGCTTTCATATATTCTAGATTCATTACACGTAAAGTGAAATACTTCAAGCCTTTTTTTGTTTTAATCTTGATGATTAAGCCTGATTGGTCGGTGCTTCTTTTGCATGAATTACTGCATCAATGCGGTGTGGCATGGAGACAATCAGCCTGTGGCACTGCTGAGGTGTTATGGAAGCCCAGATTGCTTTGATAGCAGCCTTCAGCTCGTCTGTATTGTTGGGTCTGGTGTCTCTCATCTTCCTCTTGACAAAATTACGAGTTGGCTGGCCAATCAAGCACAGTAATACCATGGTCAGCAAACCAGTTACTAGTAGTTTTGACACTGTGGGCAGGTGCCAGGTCCTGCTGGAAAAGGAAATCAGCATCTCCATAAAGCTTGTCAGCAGATGGAAGCATGAAGTACTCTAAAATCTCCTGGCGAACGGCTGCATTGACTCTCGACTTGAGAAAACACCGTGGACCAACACCAGCAGATGACATGGCACCCCAAATCATCCCTGACTGTGGAAACTTCAAACTGGACTTCAAGTAACTTGGATTCTGTGCCTCTCCACTCTTCCTCCAGACTCTGGGACCTTCATTTCCAAATGAAATGCAAAACTTACTTTCATCTAAAAAGAGGACTTTGGACCACTGAGCAATGGTGTTTTGAGTAAAAAGGTGTTTTAAGTTAATTAGCTGATTAGAGCTCTTCTCAGGTTGACATTGCTGTATTGTAAATTCTTTATTCTAATATTTTTGAGATACTGGATTTTTCCAATATCTAATTTCCATGAGCTGTAAGCCGTAATCATCAAGATTAAAACAAAAAAGGCTTGAAATATTTCACTTAATGTGTAATGAATCTAGAATATATGAAAGTTCCATTTTTTGAATTAAATTACGGAAACAAATTAACTTTTCCTCGATACTCTTTTTTTTTTTTTTTTTTTTAGATGAACCTGTAAATGTCTAATTACACACATTTTTTAATTTTAATGTCTGATTATGTGGAATTTATGCCCTGTGAGATAGCTGTTACCATAGAAGCAATAATATATTAGAACAATCTAATATGTAACCATATCAACAGTCCATGAGTGTAGACACCGTGCATGAAAGGGCTTTGACTGAGAAAATGCCCAGAGGCTGAAACTGCTTGAGTGTTAGTTCTTTGCCTTGGGCCATCAGTCTTCAGGCTCTGATGCTCTGGACTGACAGGACACATCTGGCACAAGACCAGCTGCTGAAGTAGAGCACAATTAGACAGGTTCTGAGGATGGGAGTGTCACTACATGGCAGTTGGTACTTTATGCCCTGTCACGGTGCCCAGTGGCAGCCCTGATCCAACTGATCGATTAGTTGGATGGGTGTATTACAGCAGGGAAGGCAAAAAAATATGTAAGACAGAGGGACTCCACACTCTAAAAAACACTGGGTTAAAAACAACCCAAAGTGAGTTATTTTTAGCCCAAAGTCTGGGTAAATATTGGACAGAACACATTTTGGGCTAAACTAACCCATCAAGTTGGGTTGTTAATTTTAACCCAGCAAATGGGTGGCTTTTCAACCCAAAGGATGGTTTCATTTTTACAAAAACGCTGGGTTAATTTTATTTCATAAATGGGTTCATATTTTCAGGGTTATTTTTACCCTTTGAAAATATAAAATATACCACATTATAAACTAATATGTCAACATGGTATCTCCTTTATTTATACACAAGAAGGTGTTCAGAAATGTATTGCTAGAGTTGCTAAAGTGGTGTTTATATATAGACTTTGAAGTAAATTACTCAAATAAGTCATATATTTAAGAATAAAACGTCAGATTTTGGTCAAAGGAGACGTTGAAAACATCCAAAAAACTGAGTAACCAACTTACAATCTGGTGGGCATTACAAACAAGTAAGCCAAAGCTACAGTAGAGTAATGGTTTTATGGATAAATATATTGATACAAACCTTGTTTCTCCAAATAAATCTAACAGTCTGTCCATGTGAAAACCGAGTTGATTTGACCCAAGGAGCTGGGCTGATGTGTCGGGTGGGAGAGGGGTGCACTGATTCAACTGTCAGTGAAAATGACCCAGCCACTAACCCAGTGGTTAGGTTACACAAAACTACCCAAAAACTACCCACGACTGAGACAATAGCCCAATTAAATGACCAAAAAGGCTCAACCCAGCGTTTGGGTAGAAAAAATAACCCAGCATTTTTTAGAGTGCATGGACAGGCCTGGTAATCACTGGATTAGCCAGCCTCTAGCATATATTTGAAAAATGCTTTCAGCACTGGACAGTTACAGAGAGCTCTCTATGAAGGTATGGTGTGCAGTCACAGGGGGGTTGGTACAACTTTACTTAAAGGCAGTGTTCACAGGGCTACATGACACCATTAGCCCTGGCAACTGATAAGCTTAAACACTTGTTTAGGCATATTCAAATAGGCATCAACTGTCAAAGTCCGTTTTGCCCATTTCTGATATCAAACTGATAGAACACCCGAGTTGGGTGATCAGTGTTTTGACATAAGGTTGCTTTAGGACACTTTCTGACTGACATAGGTTTTAACATCATGATGACTTGATTTTTCCATTTGCAAATTTTCTTACAGGCCTCCATACAAATTGCGCTATTCAACATGGCTGATGAGATAAGAGTGCTTAGCTTTCTAAATAGTTTCTACTTTATACCCTTTAAGAAAGAGATACATTCACTTTAGAGTTCTACATAGGAGGTCCATCTGAAGGACAACTGAAGAACCCTTAAGCATTTTAGATTTCACTGCTTTCTAGGAGGGTAGCTTTAGGAACTGCTCTTCAGGAAAGTCTTACTGTGATTTCTTTAGCTTGCTATATTTGAATACAAGCTCAAAACAGGGATCCCAGACAGATGGAAGTCCTTCATTAAGCATTCATTGAGGCGCTGAATTGATTATTTATAACTGCCTAAGTGGAGTGAGTGCTCCGTTTGACCCGTGATGACACGGAGACGTCGGGATGATGAAGATGACGTCAGTGCCTGAGTTCTGAGGTGTGTGTGTGTGTGTGTGTGTGTGTGTGTGTGTGTGTGTGTGTGTGTGTGTGTGTGTGTGTGTGAAAGAGAGAGAGAGAGAGAGAGAGAGAGAGAGAACGGGGGACTCGGACAGCACTGCGCCCGCACAGGTTTATCAGCTCCGGACCGCTGGAACACTGTGGGAAGCTGCTCTGTCGCTTCGTTTTTACTTGGAAACGTTTCATATAAGACGTTCAGAATATAGTTCGTTTCTTCATTGTAATATTTATTGATTAACACTGAACAGAGGCGTCTATCAGTACCAGGACATTCAATCTTATCCCGTTTCCAAAGCTGTCCGGCGAGCTCGGATTGTTGGTGGAACCGGCACCACGGCCATTACCGGGTATTTTTGGCGGCGCGCACAAGGAAACCGACGCTTAATTGACATCTTTACAGTGTGGGATAAATCCCTGCAGTCCAGTGGAGATGAATTTCAGGAGCACGGAGAGTTGGCGCTGCGTTAACGGCACTTGCGCGGAGAAAGTTGATCCCTTTCCGCCGCCTCTCTCTTCCACCTTCGCGCTCATCCTCCTCGGCGTCGCGATCGTCGGCATCGTGGCGCTTTCTCTCACCACGCACCACTGCCACAAAGGCAAAATGAAGAGGCGGAAGATCCAGCGTGCTCAGGAGGAATATGAGAGGGATCAGCTCAGCCCTGTGCCGGCTGCAAGAAAAGCGGATCGCTGCGTGATCGCGCGTCCTGCCGCCGGACGCACTGAACCTCCGCCTGGCCGTCATGATACCGCCGCTTTATCCGCGCACACCGGAGTCGTGGAGGCCGGAGTCCTCGAGGCTGTAGCTGTATCACGATAACAAGCGAATTTAAAACTATATGGGACGTGTATATGTCCTGGATGCAATGTGAAACACCCATGCCGCTCCGTATTACTCATGACATACGTGGGACATGTCTGCATTTTTCCGTTTTCTTCTCCTCTATAGGAAAAGGAGTAAAAAAAAAAAAAAAAAGAAAGAAAAAAAAAAAGACCCCAGCACTCATTTAGGCTATGTGAATATGTTTTCCCTGCTTTTAATATATTCAGTAGCCATCTATATATCTATACTGCACTGTGTGTGGACATTAATGCTGTAAAGAAGTTGAACATCAGGCCAGCTGTGGACCGAAATGAAGCTCATCAACCTTGAGCTGCAGTTCGCTGCTGTCCAAGGTGCTGATCATATGATACTCCACACTGATATGGCTCCTGCTCTAGAGTGTTTCTGATGGACAAATAACGTTTTTTTTATGTAATACGAATTGAAACAAACTCCTTTTGAATCCACTGAAGGGCTTTAAGGTCTGTACTGTATGAAAAAGCAGTTTTGTTTTTGCCTGAACTTGCATAAAGAGTGAGAAACTGGAGAAGCGCCTGACAAGTGATGGGTAAAATAATGTGAATTGTTCTGACTCATTTATGTGTTTACTTATTAATTTGTCATATGTCATTTTAGAAGTCAGCTTAAACAGAGTGTCAAACAGCAATTATGCCAAACTTATGTAATAAGAAATCATTTGTACATGACACGTTTACTAAAGTATAACCTGCCTTGGCAGCACACTCGGTTGAAAGAAATGAAAGGATAATATAAAGTTTTACTGTTGTTTTTCTGTTTTGTTTTTTGAATATTTTATAGTGTAGTAATGGAAGCTAGCTATTGTAGTTGCAAATTATTCATGCTAAATAAAGGTTATTAAACTATGTACTTGGTAAATTATTCATTATGGATTTCTGCCATGGAAATCTCACATAGACACTTTTTTTTCTCCAAAAAACACAAAAAAATGTGTGGTGAAATTTGCTTTATACGTATGCATATTTATCCATCCAACCATCCATACATCCATATATCCATTTTCTGTACTTCTTATCCTACACAGGGTTATGGGGGAGCCTGGAGCCTATCCCAGGGGACTCAGGGCACAAGGCACACAAGGGACACCCTGGATGTGGTGCCAACACATTGCAGGCCGTATACATATCTAAAAGGGTAAATCTAGAACCCTTAGGGTTCATTGGTTGTACATCTGGGGAACCCATAAGGTTCTATATAGAACTCTACAACTGAGTTAGAGATAGTTCCAAGTAGAGCCTTATTTATTTATTTTTTTTTTTTGGAAGGGTGAACAGTCCACTAATAATCTGTTCCCAGTTTGATCTCAGCTTGAAAAGTCACTATTTTTAGCTGGGTTAACTTTCAGGATTAAAGTCATTTATAATGGGCATCAGTGTTTTTAGCAAAATTAAAGTGGCACAGCACATCATAATTCCTTGATAATCAGATCTCAGAAGGTGCTCCAAATGCATAATGTCTACTATAACTGTCTTAACTGTCTACCTAAATATATTACAATACAAATGTGCTGTGTGCATTTTTCATTGTAGCAGACTGTGAATGTAAATTTAGTAGGTTATGAATGAATTCAATCACCTGAAGAAATTGAATAATTTCACAATTTGCATAGAAATGATTATTGATATGTGACTCCTTTGATATTTGATAATGGTGTCTGCTAGCTTATAATGTGAGAGGTCGGTAGAGGCAACACTCAGCCCTCTGCAGCCTCCAAGAAAAGCTTGTTAATGATCCCACAAATCAGTAACCTTGGGACTTGGCCAATATTACTATTCATTTATAGCATGAGGCAAGAAGCTAGCAAAAATCCCCTGCTACTCAAAATGCAAAGGTTTTTTGGAGGATTTTAGAGGGTGAGACTTAATTATATGTACTGTTCCAGTGCAGGGCCTGGAATTACCCAAAAACCTTTCAGCCCTTACGGTTACATAACAGGTAAAAGCAGGGTAAATAAGGCTTTGTGATCCAAAATTGCCAGCAGATCTTTTTTCTGTTACAACATGCCACATATCATTCAACTGTGCTGCAGATATGATTCTCATTCCTTTGGGCAAAAAAACAACCTATTTTGTAATAAAGTTTTCACCTGCCTCTCACTGTCAAACCCAAGCTGATTTATGAGAGCAGGTATCTTTCATGGCAAATAATGTTCTTTTGGTATCATATAAAACAAGGTGAGATTTCAAGAGTCTGTCAGTCAAGCTATTTGGGATTTAGGTAGTATAATAGGGCACTTTTCAGCATCGATAAAAAGTTTAAACAGAAACAGCTCAACTGTATTCAGGCCATGGATTGTTGAGTCACTCCTAACATGTCTGAAGCAGATCAGTGCCTCTAGGGGGGATGCTGGCCTGCCAGTCAGCTAAGCTTGAACATGTGACCTACACTGGCACAGAGTCACAGCAAATCAGCAGCAGCCAACTTAGCAGCCTGTGTAAAGGCTGGTTTATTTAAAGGCTGGAGAGGGCGTGGGACAACCTGACTGAGCACCAGGACTCCTCTGCAAAGACCTGGACCCCAGCTCTGAGACAATATGGCTGACATAAATACTAGAATCAGTGGGGGGGCAGTCAGATTTGGAGCCACTTATGGAGGCAACCGTCTGTTCACAGGGGCCAGAGGAGGTGGAGGTTCTAGCATAGGTCTGTCCCGTTCACTTGGCCTGGCGAGGGGCGCAGGAGCCACCGGTGGAGGTCTTGGATTTGGGCTTGGAATTGGAGGTCTAGGTCTAGCTCTGGGTGCTGGTGCAGGTGCTGGTGGAGCAGGTATTGGCCTGGGCGGAGGTGCACTTGCCCTAGGTAGTGGTTTGGGTCTGGGAGCTGCAGGCGCCAGAGTTGCAGGCTTCAGGGCTGGTGTGGCTCCACTAAGAGCTCGTCTGGGTGGCCGTGTCTTCAAGATTGGAGGTTATGGTTTTAACCCATCCTTCTTGAGCAACAGCACCACAGTGGATGTAGGTATCAGTCCAGTGCCCACCATTGACCCCACACTCCCATCCATGGATACTGTGCAGGTAACACGCTTGAAGGAGAAAGAAGAGTTGCAAGTACTCAATGACAAATTTGCATCTTTCATTGATAAGGTAAGGTCACTCTCAAAGAAGGTGCATATTCTAGTTTTAAGAATGAACTGATTGTCAGTAGGATGGTGCTATCAATAGTACATTGCTGTACCTTGGGGCACAATAGTATTGAGCACAAACCTTTTTTTTTCAGTATTTTATTTCTTAATATAAATTAGCACAGTGATTTGTGTTTAGTGCAGTCTTCTTTGTAGGAATCAGTTAATCATCTCTCTGTGTCCTCAAGAAAGATTTATTGCTTTATTATGAAGAAACTAAACATCTCAGCATCAGAAGGCAAAAACTGTAGGAAGAGTCAAGAGATATGCTCATGAAAGTCATTTAAAAAAAATTATTCCATGCTCATACATCTACCCCCAGGAGAAGCATCATGCTCGTTACAGCTGTCGCTCAGTTAACGATGTTTATTGTGAAATGTCTACGGAAACCTAACCCTGAAGTTCTGTGTGACTGATGTGATTCAGGCTCGGTCGCTGGAACAGCACAATGCTATACTGAAAGCCAAGATTTCCATGTTCACCAATCCTGAGCATGGCGGTCCTGCCAGCACGTCCATCCTGCTCACGTCAGCTATCGGAAGCTACAAATCCCAGATTGATGGTCTTGCTGCCACTAAAGAGGCCATCATCGCTGAGATTGAACACTATAAAGGCATCATTGCTGATGTGCAGGCCAGGTAAGAAATGTGTCCTAAACAATTAATGAGACCTATATACATAGTTTCTATTTAGTATTGTGTGGGAGAGGTACAGAAAGTAGAGCAATAAAACTTTTCTTTCCTGACTTTAAATCTAAGATTTGAAGAGGAAGTGGCTCAGACCAAATCTCTGGAGTTGGACTGGAGCACTTTAAAGGAGGTAGGAAATTTTTCTTGAAATTTAGAGTAGTAAATATGTGCTACTGACACAATGCCATGCACAAGTATTTACCCCCTTGAACTTTTCCACATTTTCTGGAACTGAAATGGAATTAATTGGGATTATATGTCATGAATCTACACAACATAGCCCATAATATCGAAGCAACCAAGAGGCCAAGCGTGAACATGATGCTACCATCCCCATGCTTCAAGGGATGTTTTTATGCAGATCCATGATCTTTCAGTTTCAGGTTGTAACACTGCAAAATGTGGAAAAGTATGAGGGGGTAAATATTTATGTAAGGCACTGTATATTCATATTTTCATGTACACTTTCAACAGGAGGTGGACAACCTTTACCTCACCATTTTTGAGCTGCAAGCTGGCATCACTGGTCTCGAAGAACAGATTGCTCTGTCCAAGCAGGTGTATGATGCCGTGAGTACACACACACATACACAAAACTGACTTTTCCATTAATGTATTATACATTGTTTCCTTGTGTATTGAAAACCATCTCACAGTGTGTGTTTGTGTGGGTGTGTGTGTGTGTGTGTGTGTGTGTGTGTGTGTGTGTGTGTGTGTGTGTGTGTGTGTGTGTGTGTGTGTGTGTGTGTGGTGTTTGTACTTTTCAGAAAGTTAAAGAGGTCAGGAACATTGTGACTGGCAGCGTAAAGTCAGCTGTCTCCATCTCTGTGGATAACACGGCACAGGCGCAAGACCTGACCTCTGCCCTTGGTGATGTTAAAGCTCACTATGAAGCTCTGGCACATCGCAGCAAACAGGATGCACTTCTCTCCGTGCAGGACAGTGTACGAGATCTTGCTACAGATCCTCCATAATCATACGGCAGAAACAGTCAGTGTCTGCTGACTGTCTGCTTAAATTAAAATCTAGTCATTGTAGGCATTGACATAGGTTATATAATTTTATGCCTGTGTCTCCCCCTAGTGGACGTTTAAAATAAAAAAAACATTCTGATAAAAGCTTAATATAATATAATATAATATAATATAATATAATATAATATAATATAATATAATATAATATAATATAATATAATATAATATAATATAATTAAAGAAAAAAGTAATTCAAAGAAACTTTTATTGTTGGAATTGTAATAAAAACATCCTGATTGAAGCTCAAAATATATAATATAATATAATTAAAGCTAATTATATAGAAAATAAAGCTAATTTAAAGAAACATTAATTGTTGGAATATCTTATTCTGAATAAGAATTTTGCAATTTATGACATTATTACTTTCTTAATTTGTCATTCAAGGGTTACAACCTGGAACTGATATGGAATTGATTAGGATTATATGGCATGAATCTCCACAGAATAGCCAATAAGATTGAAGAAACCCAACATGATGGGTTGCTTCAATCTACTAACAACTACTACCACCATGCTTCAAAGTATGCCTTCATGCTTCTAGATTCATGACACTTCAGTTCCAGGTTGTAACACTACAAAATGTGGAAATGTTCAGTACTGATATAAGAATATTTTACTCAGATATTCTTATAATATCGCTGATGTTTTTGTGGCTGCAGCTTTCCATGATGGCCATTTCGACTCAGCCCAGTATTCAGTCTCTCACTGCAGCCAAAGAGGAGCTGCGAGTCTACAAACTACAGATTGACTCTGTGCAGAGAGAAATTGACCGACTCAAATCACTGGTGTGTACTCAGTTACATTTACTTGGATGCACTTTAAACATTTGCAAATTTAGAGTTACAGTGCCCTCCACTAATATTGGCACCCTTGGTAAATATGAGCAAAGAAGGCTGTGAAAAATTGTCTTTATTGTTTAACCTTTTGATCTTTTGTTCAAAAAATTTACAAAAATACTCTGCTCTCATGGATATCAAACAATTGCAAACACAAACCAGGTTTATAAAAAAAAACTTTGTTAAATATAGATGTGCAACAATTATTGGCACCCCTATGAATTCAAATGAGAAAAAATATATTTGAAGTATATTCCGCATGATATTTTACATTTTTCTTTAGTACACCTGGGTGACTAGGAACAGGAAATTGTTCAACCATTAGCTCCTGTTTCACAGGGGTATAAATATGAGGTAACACATAGGCCAAATTCCGTTCATAACAATGAGTAAGACCAAGGAATATAGCTGTGATGTGCAGCAAAAGGTTGCTGAGCTTCACAAAATGGGAAGAAATGAGAAAAGAGCAAAATCATTGAACATGCCCATTTCCATCAGGGCAATAATTATGTTATGAATCAACCTGGAATTGGACGTGTGTCTATATTGTCTCAATGCACTGTGTAAAGGATGGTTCAAGTGGCCAAAAAATCTCCAAGGATCACAGCTGAAGAATTGCAGAAGTTAGTTGCATCTTGAGGTCAGTCTCCAAGTCTCAAAAGCTACAATCTGAAGTCACCTACATCACCACAAGTTGTTTGGAAGGGTTTCAAGAAAAAAAGTCTCCACTCTCATCCAAAAACAAACTCAAGTGTCTTCAGTTTGCCAGACACTACTGGAACCTCAAATGGGATTGGGTTCTATGGTCAGATGAAACCAAAATAGAGCTTTTTGGCAATAAACACCAGAGGTGGTTTTGGCGCACACAGAGAGGTAACCATATGGAAAAGTACCTCATGCCCACAGTTAAATATGGTGGTGGCTCTTTAATGTTTTGGGGCTGTTTTTCTGCCAGAAGACCTGGACATTTTGTTAGGATACATGGCATCATAGACTCTATCAAATATCAACAGATATTAAATGAAAACCAACTGCCTCTGCCAGAAAGCTTAAAATGGGTCGTGGTTGGATCTTCAAGCAGGACATTGATCCAAAATATACATCAAAATCAACACAAAATGGTTTACTGAACACAAAATCAAGGTCCTGCCATGGCCATCCCAGTCCCCTGACTTGAAACCCATAGAAAACCTGTGGGGTGAACTGAAGAGGAGAGACCACCAGCATGGACCTCGAAATTTGAAGGATCTGGAGAGATTCTGTATGGAGGAATGGTCTCAGATCCCTTGCCATGTATTCTCCAACCTCATCAGGCATTATAGGAGAAGACTCAGAGCTGTTATCTTGGCAAAGGGAGGTAGCACAAAGTATTGACTAAAAGGATGCTAATAATTGTTGCACACCTATATTTAACAATGATATTATTTTGGATAAACCTGTGTTGTGTTTGCAATTGTTTGATATCCATGAGAGCAGAGTATTTTTGTGATTTTTTTTTTTTTTCAAAAGGTTAAACAATAAAGACAATTTTTCACAGCCTTCTTTGCTCATATTTACCAAGGGTGCCAATATTAGTGGAGGGCACTGTATACACCATCATTTTCTACCTAATCTTTATTTAATGTATTTCAACACATTTCCTTGTACTGACAAAAGAACAGAAAAGTACAAAAATTGATATACATATTTTGAAAAAGTAGTCTTACCTCTAAAAGAATAAAATACAGGTTTAGAGTTTATTTTACAAATAGAAATTCATTAAAGCAATGAGAAAAAATATCCGCTTTGTATAAATATACTGATGGAACTGAGCAACTGGACTTAGACGTCCGTTATTATAATAAGTTTGGCGTAAACAGCTTTTTTTTTATAGCTTGTTTCTCATTACAGGAAATTGTGCCAAAATTCTTGTCTTTGGTAATCACACATGTGATACAGAAACAGGGCATGCATTTATAGTAAAATAATTAACAACAGCACGGTGTGATGTGGCCCAGTGCAAAGCAGAATTACTGTTACCACCCTGAAGTTGATTATTTTCCTATAATAGCAAGTCCAGACGTATTTTATTAATTTTATACCACAGAAATTTGTCCATGCTAAAAACTTTCTATTTTTTAATGAACAACACATCATATAACACATTTTATTTGTTTATACAGTAGTCATATTTAATGTTGAAGAATGTCCATGAAACAAGTTATAAATATCCAGGTGGTGCTGTTAGTACTTACCTATCAGAACATCAAAAGAGGAGGAGAAAACAAGAAGAGGATAAAAAAAAAAAGAGGAAATAGTAGTGATTGTAATGCCAAGACATAATGTAACATTTGTTATTTATGGCCAGAAGTAAACAGCTAGAGGAACTGGCACTTATTTTGAAACATAATACTTTTTTTTTTTTTGGTAGAAATCTGCATTTTGTTGACAGTTGCCCAAACTTCCTTGTTGGTTTATACAGCATGAGGCAAGAAGCTCAATACTCAATACCTGGATTACTCAAGGGCAACAAAAGTGTGAATAAAACACAACAAGGTGTACTATTATATGGTGTGATACGAAGCAGAGGGCCACTCCAAACTACCACTCCAGTTGATTATTTTCCTATAACGACATGTCTCAATGTATTCTATTCCTCTTGAACCACATGAATGGTATCCAACAATCACAGTTTTTCCATCTGTTTATGTGGAACATCTGCCATACAAGTCCCTGTGTTAGTTGTTACTATAGAAAGATAACATATAAGAATGAGTGTGTATACAGTATATACAAATCTATTATTTCAATTACAGCTAACACTACTGTCAGAGCTCCTGTTATAAAAAATAAATAAAAGCCTTCTGACCAGACAGAGTCAAGAACTCAACAGTGCTGTGGTATAACTGTATTTAAAGAGTTCTTTATTTAAAAATTCATTTGAAGTGAATGTGAGTGTGTGTGTGTGTGTGTGTGTGTGTGTGTGTGTGTGTGTGTGTGTGTGTGTGTGTGTGTGTGTGTGTGTGTGTGTGTGTGTGTGTGTGTGTGTGTGTGTGTGTGTGTGTGTATTTGTTATCTGGATGATGTTTTGTTTCTCTTCCAGAACATCCAGCTAGAATCTCAGGTGGACGACGCTGAATCTCACTCCAACACACATACTGAGACCTACCAGGAACAAGTGACTGCTCTGAGGTCCCAGCTGGATGACCTCAGAAAGGTTCCCAATCTCATCTAAAGCTAAATACAGCACTGTAGCCTAGTTTGTGTGTTCCTGGTTATACTTAACCACCTCTATTCTGTTTCATAGCAAATCACACATTACGGACAAGAATACCAGGAACTTCTGGCCAGCAAAATGTCTCTGGATGTTGAAATCACAGCTTATAAAAAACTCCTGGATAGTGAGGAGAGCAGGTACAAGGATATCCTACAGGGTTTTCTTGCACGCCTGGAAAAGTATGGAATTATAAAAAGTATTTATTCTGTTCTCAGTTTAAGACACGAGACCCTAATGTTCTTAATGCCTTATCCTATATCATAATTACTTATTTATTGTACTAATATAGCCCCTGCATATCATATTTCAGGTTTTTCATTTTCCGTAATGCTTTTAATGACCTTTAAAATCTCAATGTAGGAACCTAGAAAATCTTTAAATAGGTCTGTCATAGCTACACTCAACCCACATGGAAATGGGTTATATTATAAAATATATGCTATAAATATAGACTCCCAGTCAAACATTTTTGAACACCCGGAGATTTTTAATGTTTTATTACAGCTTATACAACAATGTTGAAGTCTCAAATCTGATAACAACAGCTCTGACAAGGATTCTGGCTGTAATTCAAATCACAGGTTTATATTAATGTGCTCATTCTAATACGTTATTGTTTCTATAGTAACAGATAATTGTACTGTGGATGCGCAACATAATCTAATACTAATAATAAACAGAATACATCTGCAACAATATTTATGGAAAGGGTCTCCAGTGTCGACATATCATTAAGTCAGTACGTTTTTGGCAACAGTAAAGTCGTCAGGACAGAGGGTTTCTCCATAACGTAACAAGCTGCACTTTTTTTGTCTTAGAGAGGAAAAAAAAGAGGCTAGTGAGGGAACAGCTATTTGTAGCTGCTATGAAGTAAGTGATAACAGGAAGTAATTTGTTTTGTGTAATTTGTTCCACAACATTAAATGTAGCTATGAATGTATAAAAAGTAAAATGTTTAAAAAAAAAAAATGCAATCATTGGTAAATTGTTGTGGGTCAAGAAGAATAAAACACATTGAGATGTGCTGTTATTGGGAAATAATTCATGACAGTGTAGTATGATGCACTCTATCATGTTTTATTCTTTATTTAATCAATACTATTGCCACAGACCAAGCAAAATCATACAGATAGCAATTAAATAAGGAAACATCTTAACTGCTCACTTTCAGATCCTAATTAGACTTTAAATAAATGCTTTACTAAAGGTGCGATCACTTGGGGGGTAAATCTTTTAAGCCTACAGATAAAAGTAAAACATAAATATGCTTCAAGTAGCTAATTAGTCTGATAAAGATTTTGGCATTTTGCAATTTAATAATAAACATTTCTCAATGTACTAATATCTGTTCTTTGGTTAAATTATGAAATTTTTAAAGTATTTAAAATTAAGGTCCTTGAAACAATAATGCTAAAAGCTAGAGTGTTCAAAAACTTTTGATTGGCACTGTAACTGGAACATACATTATAGTTATTGTATAAGAAGCATTTCTCATTCAGGCATGTGTTCCTAAATGTCAGTTTGTGATCATGCAGTGAATGTCAGCGTGACGAGTGTGTGTGTGTGTGTGTGTGTGTGTGTGTGCTGTGACCTAGGCTGAAGTCTGGGGGCGGTATCACAGTGCACATGTCTAAGACAGCAGTAGGAGGCGCAGCAGGAGGTGCAGGAGGTGCTGGAGCTGCTCTGGCTCTCGCTGCAGGAGGAGGTGGAGGAGGAGGAGGACTGGGAGGAGGCGCCGGCCTTGGCCTTGGAGGTGCTGGCTTTGGCCTCGGCGGTGGATATGGCTATGGTCTAGGCCTGGGTGTAGGAGGTCTTGGAAGTGGTCTTGGAGGTGGTCTTGGAAGTGGTCTCGGAGGTGGCATTGGAAGTGGTCTTGGCGTGGGATTGGGAGGAGGAGGAGGGCTAGGAGGATCTGGGAGCAGCTATATGTCATCCAGCTTGAGCAGCAGTGCTCGTAAGTATTTATCCTCTCACACAAGATGAATTTCTTTTTGTGATGTCACTACTGATCCTCGTCTGTGAGAATGATTTTAAAATGTGAATTATGTAAAAATATTACTGGATGATATTGAAGTCACACTGAACTATATAAAATGATTTGTAATGTTAAGTCTCTTTGGAAAGTCTCAGTATTGTACACGCAAATGTTAGGGGTACTGAATCACCAAATATAATACTCTCTCTCTCTCTCTCTCTCTCTCTCTCTCTCTGTATATATATATATATATATCTTTCTTTGCAAAAAAAACCTCAAGCAGATTTATTATTCATTAGAAAAATATTTCATCTGTGGGTAACTTTAACAAATCTGATGTGTTAAGAGTGGTGTAATTAATGACGTTCTTTTTTCCTTCCTCAGTCTCAACCAGTGTTTACTGAAGAAACAAAATCATCCAGCCTCTTTAAAACGCTGAATGGCAAAACATTGGCCTGAATATTGCTTCCTAAAATACCCTCCAGCTCTGTTTATTTCCACAAAAACTCCTCACATGCTTCAAGATTCCAACAACTCTATGATATTAGGTTGTTTTGTATTTTCATATTCAATAAAACATTCCTACTTTTTTAAATTCATATTGTGGTAAGACGAAATAAAAAAAGTGTTCATTTAATGATGTCGTGTCGGTATCTCTTTTAAACAGATGTGAGATGAGCTTAAAGGTGGACATGGACTGGGTTTTTTTTGTTTGTTTTTTTGTTATTATTTTTTTGTTTTTTGATTTGGCAGGTGCTTTTATCAAAAGTGGGTTAGAAGAGAGACAGAATCCAATCAAAGAACAGACTCTTGGGTGAAAAAAACCTGAAGCCTTAAATGTTCTTCAGTTTCAATTGGAAGCCATTGATGAAGCTTAGATTTTTAATTTATAAATTTAATAAAGAGTGCAGCGCTGAGCAGTTGGAGGTTAAGGGGGTTATCAACCAATAAATCTATTGTACGTCTTTGCATGCAACTGTGTAGGCTTTCAGTCTTCGCTTGTCTGAGGTCTGACATGTCTCGATGTAATACTACTAACATAACCATAAAATCTGTCTCATCAGAGGAACACAAACACATTGACCCCCTTAAAAACTACAGCGTCACACACTTGCTTGTGTGTGATGGAAGCATGTGTGTACATTTTTCCACCTCCAGAAAAGATGTTGAAATTTCTCTCAAAAGTTAAACCAGATCTAGACGTTATTAAAGATATTGTCACGTGCAGCAGTGTCACATGTAACAGTTGTCACAACCCAGCTCAAGGGAAAAGCATTGCTCAAGAATTCTAGGAGTGTCTTCTTGTGTCTTATTCTGTGACCTTTTAGCATGTTTCTGGTCGTATTCATATCACCTAGGCTGTATTTTTCTCTCACAGTTGAGTGTGATATGCAGGCGTTTGTGGGAGCTGTTTTTAGAGAGCCCTGAGAAGACACCATCTAGTATATAAGTTATTATTTATATTACACTACTAGGTTTAAATCCACCAATTACGAAAAAACAAACTTTAAGAGGAAAAAAATTCATATTTTACATGTTCAGCATACAGAAAGTATATACTCTTAATTTCAGAGTGAATCAAGTCTTTTAAAGAAAAATATCTCTCCAGTTATTGAATGACTTACAAAGATGCCTATGTGTACTAGCCTAAAAAAAAAAATAAATAAATAAAAAATAAAAAAAACATTTAATACATTTTTTAAAATAACAGTGTACTGGCATGACAATATACTGATTATTTAATTTTTAACAGTGCTCTCGATTTTGTTAAAGTTAAATATGTAAATGCCATAGTGAATATAATTATTGTTTTTAAATGTTATTTTTGTAAGCTCATAAAAACAACAAAAAAAGGTTAAAAACTCTTAAAAGTTCTACATAGAACCCTACAGCACTGTGTACCTATCAGAGATGGTTCAAAATGAAACCCTTTAGGGACGCTAAATAACTTTGAGGAACCGTGAGTGTACAGTTTTCAGCAGACTTGTCAGGCTTTCTTATAAAATCCAATATAGTATATAATTTGTAATATAATTACAGGATTATAAAATGTGTTCAATTCTTTATAGACCTACAAAAGAACCCCAACAACAGCAGATGTGTAGCACACAGACTTTGTGGTGGTCTCCTAACCTGTGTCCGGCGCATGAAACACGGATGTGGTGAGGTTCAGTTTGAAACAGGAAACAGCATTTCTCGCCCTGTACTTTTTTTTTTTTTTTTTTTTTTCTTTTTTTTTTATCAGACCTTCAGCTGAGACTGGAAGCAATTGCAACAGAATGGGCGCACACTGACACGCTGTTTAAGGTAACTTTTAAAAATCTGCTAAACTAATAAATACTGGAAAGTTCTTTAAAGTTATTGAAAGTTGTAGCTAGTAACAGCAGGACAAAAAAAAACTTGATGGCTTCAGGAAAAAGCTTCTAAATATGTTGAATTTTAGTCTGCTTAAGATTGTAAGAAACGTGATTAACAAGGAAAATCAGAGAAATCACATAATACAGCGTTTAATCAGTTACATCCATGTATAACACAAGGATGAACAGCAATGGCAATTACTAGCATCAGGTGAAACCAAAAGTAATGGCGTCTTGCATATTCTATTATAAAAAGCAGAACTCAAGACTTAAGTGATTATTTCACTTGCATCATGTGTGCATGTTAGTAGTTTACAGGAAAACAAACTAAATTTGGGCATAAGAGGAATGCTAGTAACTAGCATGGTTATTGTGTCTTGTATACTTTTATGTCCAAAAGTTCAATAAGCTTCTGTCGACTACATTTCCCCCAACATATTAGTTGAAGATATGGTTCAATCTAGCCGATATTTAAATGATAAGCAATGGGCTCATATTACGTTAGAAGGTGGAAGTGTAGAAATGTTACAAAAGAACTGAGTTGTAACTGTGATTTTATTGAAAAATCTCGATACATCCTATTCATTAAATAGGCACGTAGAACATAGCACATACAGGATATTGTCTTATGGTTAATACTAGAAGTATCTGTGATCTTTTATCTATAGCCTTAACAGGTTTACCCTCCAAGTGCAGCTCCCTTAAATAAAGCATTCACTTAATGTTTTCTTAGGATCTGTGAGTGTGCACAAATATTTAGATCACTGATGAAACCTCTGTTTAAAATGATTCCTTACACAACAGCGCTGCTGTAGTCGCAAAACTATTTGGTCAGAGAGTATTGATTCATTTTCTGTAGCAGCTGCTCTGACAACAGTTCCAGCTGTAATTCAAATCACAGGTTTATATTAATGAATTTGTTCTAATTCATTATCGTTTCTGGAGTAACAACTTTCACAGTCTTTCACAGGGACTTGTATAACAGACGCTCCATATAATCTAAACCTAATTAACAAACAGATTTTAAAAGTGGTGTTATTTAACAACGAAAGATGTATAATTTTGATACATATGTTATGGTGAAGCTTTCTGTAAGAAGATAACGTGTTTATTTAACATTTACAGAAGGAGTGTCCAGTGTCAGCACTTTTTAAGAGTCAGTAAGTTTTCCTCCACGGGAAAGTCTTGAGAGCAGAGGGCTTTGTGCTTTCTGGTTTCTTTGTAACATGACAAGCTGTGGTTTTCTTGTCTTATAACTTCAAGAGAGGAAAAAGAAGTGAGGCTGGTGAGTAAATGATTGTTTATAGCAGTGATAATGTAAGTGACAACAGGAAATAACTTGTTCCAGGATTTGCTGTTATTGGAAAATAATGAACTTCTAGGTGGAAACAGCAGCTGCATCAAACCACCCTGGTGTTGATTATTTTCCAATGACAGCAGGCCCTGTCATGTTTTATTCCTTACTTAGTACATTTGACATTCTGTACGTTTTTATTTTGTCTGTGTCTAAAAAAATGTGAAGAAAAAAAAAAAAAAGTGTAGTGGTAGTGTATGTCCGAGAAGTATATATAAACGGCCTGTTTAATGGTTCGCTAAACATCACTGCTATGCTTCTGGTATCCATATGTACTCGATCAGGCCTGCTTAATGTAATATTATTTCCAAACATTTTTTGTGGCTGGTGCTGTGACTGTAAATTTGCTAGAAAATGTGATGCATCTTCTGATGGGATCAGTTACTTTTTTTTACTTTGAAGTTATGCTTGAGGTCACAAGCCAGCAAGGTGCTGTCCTTGCCTTTCTGTCCGTCTCCACCGTGGGCTTCATCTGTGCTCTCTGCATACGCTGTAGAAAGAAATCTAGTGAGTGCCATTCCACACACACACTCTTTTCATGCCTCCATGAACATGAACATGCATTATTACTGGTGGTAAAATATAAAAAATATTGTTGTTTTTCTGTTGTTGTTCCTTTGCAGTGATTGTACAGGAGAATAACCAACTCTATGTTCCACAAATATTGTAAGTTGTCTGAGATTATTTTTCTGGTCAATTTATTACAGGGTGTGCCATTGCCATTTCTTTGAAAACACACAATAGTCATCTCTCCCACTCATGATGAACTTGTGTTAAGCATGTAATTGCATGTCCATCACAACCTTGCGACAGCTTCCCGATCCAGCCATGAGAATGATTTCAATACGTTGAAAAAGTGTGGAAGTCATTTAGCTAAAAAGTGTTAATTTCCACTATGTATGGAGACTTTGCGGACACCCTGTATTATAGTCTTTAATAAATAATTGATCTTTTTTTTCTCATTTCAATGCTGTATGTGTAAATGATAGAGCGGGATTAAGGTTTATATTGTTTTATTCTGGCTTTATCCAGTCACCGAGAGGGGAGCAAGTTTGCTGTGACAATGTCAACAAGAGGTGAAAAGCAGTTTTTTCTATTCCTGCCTCTGTGTCCTCACTGTTTGTTGGTTATTGGGGATGTTTCCCAGTTGTATATAATGTGTAATATTTGTGACCAGAGTAAGGCCTATACCATTGCCAGTGTTACTGATTTTCCTTCAGCGAAACAGTGTGAAATGTAAAAAATAAACATTTTTAAAAAAATAAATAAAAAATTCAGATTTAGTCTTTAGTCACATTCAACACAGTCAAAGTGCATTCGCATTTAAAAAGGATTTTTTTTATGTGCAGAAGTTTAATACAACATGGTGAAAGTTATGTCCATTTTAAAAGTCTTTGACCGAACCAATGGTTTTAAAGCGTCTGATATAATTAGCTACCATGTCTGATTTTATCAAGTGCTAAAAGTGCTCTTCAGAATTGCAACACATTTTGTTATGTCTTGACATTAAAGATTCTGTTTGAGTAACTAAGTCTTAGTTCAATAAAGAATAATTATGAAGCATGAATAATTAAGCCAAATAATAAATTAAGAATAAGAATAAGAACATAAATATAAATATGAATATGAATGAAACTGTAGTAGCCACTGGTAATCAGTCTGTTACTTATGGCACGCCTGGTATCATAAACGTCTGTGGAAATTTATTGCCAAGACAAGTTTTTAATTTCCTTAAAGCTATGACACCAGAGTTATTCACCCCTCTTTATGGTGCTTCACTTTCATTTTATTCTTCCTCATCTTGACATTTATGAACAAGATACACAGAGTTACTGTGAACTAAATTGCCTTTCATGGAAGCATGAAATAAACCCGAGTCAAACTGTAAAGCGGATTGAATGGGCATTTAACATACATCTTAAATGAGGTGTTTTTCCTTTACAGTGACGAGAACTAACCAGATGAGCACAAATCCGTGTCAGAGTTCGGGGTGAGAACACCATCACATTTGCCCTTTCGTAATCATTTCCTCATATGAATCATAATCTGATCTGATGTATTCAATGCAATTCAATTCAGTCATAATTAGCAATAAATCACTCTACTGACGTGCAGCGTTTTATTTTTACAGGAATTTTGCACACACACCTAACAGCCAGCTGGAGTGTAAGTACTACAAGGAGAAATTTGATTTTGTACAGTCAGAAATGATCAGCAATAACACTGTATATTTCTCGGCTTGTTTTCCAGCAGCTGTCCAGGACCCAGGGGGCAGTTACCAGAACATTACAAAGCGTAGGTTGATATTCCAGCTGCCAGCTTTCTGAATATTGACTCATGTTATAAGTAATTGCACCCTAAATCTCTCTTTCCTTTATATCCCCCTTCAGCAGCAATTCGTGGCAGTATGGAACCCACCTATGTGTAAGTGATGAACTTTATTTGTTATAGGAGGAAACTCTGGGCAGTTTTAGGTCAGTGGTTAAAGTACTGTGCTGGTGAATGGAAGGTTATGAAGGTTC
Organism: Cranoglanis bouderius; assembly: GCA_023630585.1. Lineage (NCBI taxonomy): Eukaryota > Metazoa > Chordata > Actinopteri > Siluriformes > Cranoglanididae > Cranoglanis > Cranoglanis bouderius. Next base: position 20,139,902 of record CM042541.1, read on the forward strand.
TGAAGCCACTATGTGCCTTATTTTGGAAAAAGGCTTTTACATAATCTATACTTAATCTATAAATGTAATGAGTACATTTAAACAGGTTGCCAGTCTTCAATAATGACATCACCAAGTGTTAGAACAGTTCAGACAAAAACAGGCGGGCAGAATGGTCCAGAGCTTTGTGGTACAATGATGTTACTTCATAAAATAAATAAAACAGTTTGATTGACTTTTTCGGCTAAGGAGTACAGTGAGAATATGTTGAATGTAGGCAAATATATCTAACATCTCTAATTATAAGATTACAATTAAAGACGCATGAGATCATTCAACATGTTTATAGACATTTTTACAAAATTCATACTTGAAATTGCATTTATTGCCTAATCATTGTTTATTTCAAGCATTACTTTCCAATAAATGATGATCATGATGATGATGAATATTATTATTATTATTATATTTTAATTATATATAATTATATAATAATAAGAAGAAATAAGAAATAAATGTATTATTATGTTTTTGCTGTTTTACTCTGTTAATTAGAAATATCAGCTAAGTTTACCTATATTCAAAATATTTCCACTATATATTTTTTGTAGTCAATGATAAATACGAATGTTTCTCCTCATGTTCAAGAAAAAATATAGTTAGTTCTGTGTTTATCCTTGTATGTGAATTTCTGACTATTAATAAAATAAATTCTGGAATAAATTGAGGAATAGGCTACATATTAATATTTAATATATAAATAAATACTAGTCCATTAGGAATGGGCTAATATTGTCATCCATTTTATTTTTTTATTTGCCTGTAACAGCTTAATGCTTGATACATTCATAAAAATTAGCTGGCTATGCTAATTACCAAATGACTGTATTTGCACTGCTGCCCTACTGAAAATGAAAGCTTGAGCTTTATTTAATTGCCTTTAAACTTTTTATACATGATTTTTTTTTTCTTTGTTTTAACCACTAAAATTAAATACATTTTGGGTGACAGTGTGTGAAAACACACAAACAATGTTATTTTTGAAGTTAATGCATTTGCAAATAAATTTGACTGACAGGTGGTCACATGACTGTGTAGTATACCTAATACTTGCATTACTGCATACTATAATGCATACTACTATAAGGAAGAGTACGTGGTATACAGTATACAAGTACACCATTTTGGCTTATGTATGTCATTTGTCTTCAAGATGGCCGCAACGTGTGTGTTTTAGTTACATAACCTCACTTTATTATTTTTTAAGATATAAGTGTCATACAGTGTCATAAACCATTTGAAATTGTGTTTAAGTTATTGAACTCGATAAGGTTTAAGGTGATTTTTGGTTTTGGTATGAGGTTTGCTCAGTGCTAAACTGCTTACATAGCTGCTAAGTACATTACGCTCATAGCTCCAGTTAAAAACTAAGCAACTTCAGATACTAAAGATGTTTTACCTGATTGACTTTTTTGGCTGAGGAGTAAAATGTGTGTTTACTGTCTGGCTAAACTATTCCTTTATTCTTTATTTCTGAATAACCAACTAACTTTATTCCTCCCCTGATTTGCTTTTAGAGACCCAATAGCAACACCGCCACACAATAACAATGTTCTGGATGATGGTAAGTAAGAACACCAGATGAACAGATGTTTGTTTTCTCTTTACCCCTCTTGTATGTCGACTGTATTTAAATGAGAGAAGAAAGGAAGTGTTCAGGTTTGCCCCTGTGCTGTTGAGTGAAATGTCACGAGAAACCACGGCATCTGACAGCTAGATGAAGATTAGCACACATGTTCTGCTGTAGCTGCAGACTGCAGAATAAACTTTCAGGTTGTCTAAAGATAGAGTCTGTCTACCAAAAATGTTACAGGCAGGTGTCAGTGAATACGAGGACAGGTTTCAATTGTTAATTCGATTTTCCATTGGTAAACTCGTTTTTTTGTGGACTACCTCTACCAACACTGGTGTATGTAACTATATGTATTTTATACAGATGACATCGGTGACTATGCAAATATTTTTCCAACGCAAGATGTCGAACATGACTCAGGTGAGACACGGGTTTTTTTTCTTTAAAAAAACTATATATATATATATATATATATATATATATATATATATATATATATATATATATATATATATATATATATATATATATATTTTAAAAAAAGCATAACGTGTTGTAATTATTATGCATAATTTGTTTTATCTGAAACCAATCAAAAATGTTCTTCCTGCCCATGTGGTAACAGACAGTTACGATTATGAAAACACAGAATTCCTGCAAAAAAGCAAACAAGACGACGATGGTAATGAGCAATACTGTTTAAATTCCGTTATTTAATAATAATTAATAATAATGATGTTGATGGATGACGATACACCAATGCTCACATTTACCCTTATCTTTCTAACAGATGAGCCAGATTACGTCAACGCAGACACGACTATCAACTAACACACAAATAAAGTTTTACACTGTTATTCAAGTTCGATTAAATATGGATTAGAATATATTGCCATATTTAATAGCACAGAACCAATGCAGGATCAACTAATTTAATGCGTCATGGTTTGCATGTTGGTCTTATTTGAACTTTTAGTGAAATGATCCATGTGATAAAGGCATGTCATTGTGAAGAGTAAGCAAATTTCTTTTTATGGAATTAAAAATAGTATAATCTATGTTTTAAATGTCACTACACTGAAAATAAAATCTTCCTGATTTTGGTTGGACTAGTAATGACCGTTTCCTATAACATTTCTCTTTATATTGCATTATGATATTTAATTATATGTATATTATTTTAATATTCTATTATATGATGTACTCATGATATTTTGTTTTCATTATCTTTTCTGTCCATATGTAATTTTCCTGCAAAAAAATTCCCGTGTATAGAACTTGATTTACATCATTACTGTTTATTGTCGCAGCAACTGAAATGATGTTGGGATTTTAAAACGCATGCTGCAACATGGTGACCTATGCTGCACATTTCTACACATCGCAACTTTATACACACATTTTAGAGTTTTGTCAATTGTTGCTTTCAGATGTAAATGTAAAGATTATGTCAGCATTTGTCACGTTTATCCTTTAATTAGAATAAAATTAGCACATGGCATTCAGTTAAATTATTTCTCAGTCCAGTTCGTGTGGAAGCCCAACTACCTGAGTCAAGTAATTAAAAGCGGTAGAAGGCTGATGGCTCAGGTGTGTTTAATGATGGAACTCAAATATGGAGAACTGTAGAGACTGGAATAAAAACCTTTTTGTTAACTGGTTATGTAACTTACATTTAAACGAACATCTAAACTATGACTCCCATTATAAAATGAAAAGAAGTCATAAATTAGAGGATACTAATAGGCTTAGACTAGACTACACCTACTTAAAGAAATTGTGCAGTTTCTTCAGATGAGCAAAAATAAACCAGAATGTTGCCACAATTTAATTAAATCAAGAACCTGAACAAGCAAACTTAGCACAAGAGCTAAATTGCCGACATTATGATTTTCTGGTTACATCTGTAGCCACATTAAACTAAACAGTGCATGTCTAATTTCACTGTGAGCAAGTCTGTTGGTCTGTTTGAAATTATTACAATTTGTAAATCTTGTTTGTTTTTTTAATGCGATGTATAAAGAACAGAGCCCTGCTCAGCTTGCCCTCATTTCTTTACAAAGCAACTCACAGGCATATGGTATGGTGTGAACAGATTCATTGGGGTCAGTTGTGGGGTAAGGGGATGGTTTTTTTTTTTTTTTTTTTCAATTTACCACACAGTAATCTTACAATCTACTCCTTTAAGAAGCCATTAAATGTAAAATGAATAGAAAGGGGAAAAAAATACCATTAATAAAAAGGGCAGCATTCAGTGCTTTTGGTGTAAGTAACTGACTCACAACTGACTCGCAAGAAATGTAAACATTTAATTATTAACTGAATTTCAGATGTGCTTCTGAGACAATTCAAATTTCATTCTAAGCTTTCGTTGGTTACAATGCGTGTGTGTGAGAACAAGGAGAATAAGTCTAAAACCACAGATAGATAGAAACACTATGTGCAAAAGCAAAGTAAGTGAAAAAAACAGGTTTTATTGAGGAATTTTTCAAACTATTTACAGTTATATGTACTCATACTATTTTACTGATGGGTTTGAATCTCAGCATAACTGTTGAGTATGAAGCAGTAGGCTTTAGCTGGCCTCGGGTGTTGCAGTCTTACTGCAGAGACGTCCTAACAGTCCAGCCAGCTGGAGGAGAGAGTTTACTCCTTCTGCTATCTTCATGTGGGTGTATCCAATCTCCTGAGAAAGACCCATCATTTTAGAAAGCTAGTAGTATAACTAAGAAAAAAGAAATCATTATTTTATCTACTAGACCAAGTGGGAAATAATTAATAATTCATTACAACATAAATAAAAGCATAATACACTTAAAGTGTACTTAGATGTACATTACAGCTGCACGATCACTTCTTAACCATAAATGTATGGCTAATAAAAGCTGATTAGCCAGTTAGATGACTAGGTGAGCAACACTGCACTTAATTTTTGATACAAGTATTTATAACAAGCTTCCTCTTTACATGTTTTAAGTGCCTGGTTGCAGACTGGCATTATTTTTGTAGAGTCTAGTGTAGCATGCTAAAAAAAGTGAGCAGTCTTTTTTACTCCAAGATCTATAAGGTTAGGGGTATTCAAGGCCCAGTTACATAAAATTTCTCGATATCATATCATATCACCAAGCTCCAAGTTTTCTTGGTTAAGGGCTGTGTATGAGAACATAAAGAATTGATCTAAACCCACTGAGAGACAGCAATTTTCTTGTGCCAAAAAAACAACAAAAAAAACCCCAAAATAAATACAGAATAATAAAATCAGATTTACCTTGATATACTCCAGCTTCAAGTACTCTGGCATTTGGAAGGTCTTACACACTCTGAAGATGTTCCCTATTATATCTTCAGGAGAGTAGCCGAGTGACCAAAGCTGTGATATTATCTAATGAAAGAGAATATAAAACTGAACAATGTGCTGTATGATACTGTTTACTTCAAGCATATGTGCCTATTTATTTATGTTTGCAGAAGCATGAGTTGTCAGTACCTTGTAAGCCTCGTCGATGTTGGCGCTGACACAGTGTTCAAGCATGTTTTTAACCAGCAGGGGGTGTGGCTCATCACATACCTGAACAGAGGAGACAAAACCCACTCTGTTAATCAGGTTCTCACACTTGCTGTACATGTTCAAGTTAATTATTTACTCCAGTTATGGGTCAAAAAGGAAGACCTACCTTGAACACATTTTCACTGTTGATAAAACCAAATCCAGAATGGGTGGACTGCAGGTTGTTTAATGCCTGGATACACACACACACTGAATGTTACAACACTGACAATCTAAATACTGTTTGCACTTAAATGAATGGTTTGACAAAAATAAATAAATAAACAAATACACAAATTTCAACTTACTTCAAATGTAGTCAAATCAGCCAAAGACCTGTGGTCTGAAATCCTGTCTAATCCTGTTCTGCCTTAAATCCTTTCAGTAAATTTCTCACAAACCCACATCCAGTTCTTCAGCTCTGTTACACTGTATGACTGTAATCTATAAAATCAACAAAACTCCACCACTTACATAAATTAACATTGAGAGGCAGCCATCTGGGTCGTTTTCCCCCCCATTTGGTCTCATTCCACCCCCCCACACCCCTAGTCTACACAACAGATTATAGGTGTAAGTGTAAAGGTAGCTAGAATTTATACGGATGATAATATAGCTCCACTTGGAATTAAAGTTGTAAATACAGAGCTATCTAAGCACTAGCATTGTTCTAGAGTTGTTTATGTTGCTGGGGAGACATTGCTTTCAAATACTATTCAATATGACACACCCACACAATTCTGTTCATACAGAAAAGATGAGTTTTTGTAGCTTTTGGTACAAGTAAATTGTAGTAAGAGGTGTATATTTCTTGCTTCTACCATTACTAAATGCATATTTGATGTCAGATTTTTTTAAAAATATTTGAAACTGTGTTGATGAAGGCTTTAATTCAGAGATGAGTTGTGAGAAATATCTATTACTTGTTAGCTATATTAGCTTTGGAACTGTGCAAACCTAAAAAGGCAAAACTTAAAACACCAAATCATGTCTTGGTGTCCTGCCTTATTTTAGGACAAATCTGTATTAAAAAAAAAAAAAAAAAAAAAAAAAAAACTCCTTTAACTAAAAACTGTTCAGCCAACTGTGTGTTCACCGACCTGTCTCATGTCTCCTTGGGCAGTGAAGATAATGGCCTCCAGTCCATCGTTGGTGGTGTGCAAGTTCTCTTTCTCCACCACCTCCATAAGCCGCATCATGATCTGTTCATCCCTCAGCTTACTGTAGCGTAGCACTGCACAGCGTGACTGAATTGGCTCTATAGGAACACACCAGAGTCGCATAGTCAAATCTGGGATTATAGGTATGGGACACTTTGTGGACCTGGCTCACATTTAGCCAGCTCAAGTAACCTTTAAATGGGACTTGTATTGTGGACACTCCACATAAACAGATTACAAATGACCACAGACAGGTCACTCACCGATAATTTTATCTGATGCATTGCAGGCTAAGGCAAATCTGGTGGTCTTCGAATAGATCTCCATTGTTCTCCTCAGAGCTTGCTGTGCTCCATCAGTCATGCTTATTTCAGAAACAGGAAAAATGTAAGCATCTTCCACTTATACACATTTAAATAACTCAATGGTCTGAATATAGAACTTTGTGGTTTTTGAGGTTTTTACCTGTCAGCTTCATCCAGAATGATGATTTTGTGACGTCCTTTGGGGAGAGTAACTTTTTGCTGGGCAAACATCTTGATCTTGTTTCGGACAACGTCGATACCGCTGAAACAACAACAAGAACAACATTAAGATTGGGAGAAGTCCATGCAAAGGCCAGCTTTATGAAGGAAAACAATTTTTTTTTTAAAATATAAAAATAAAAATCATATTTTTCACTATTTTTTAATATCTTCTCTTCACCAGCCAAGTGTGTACTCTATTTTGTCTTGGTACCCAACGAATGACTATAGGATGCTTGAAAAGTCATGAACCAATGAGAATATACTGAGCAAAATGTGTCAAACCGAATACTGAGCGAAAACCACAAAAACATGTTACAGCGGCTGATAAAATGTGTAGAGCGTAGGGATGAACATGTACAGCATACACCGATCAGCCATAACATTAAAACCACCTGCTTAACATGGTGTAGGTCTCCCTTGTGGCACCAAGAGCTTAGCAGCAGATCCTTTTGTTTGTCCAGCACATCCCACAGATGCTCGATCAGATTGAGATCTGGGAATTTGGGGGCCACTACAACACCTTGAACCCATGACCCTGTCTCCAGTTAACTGGTTGCCCTTCCTTGGACCATTTTTGGTAGGTACTAACCACTGCATACTGGGAACACCCCACAAGACCTGCCATTTTGGAGATGCTCTGACCCAGTCGTCTAGCCATCACACTTTGGCCCTTGTCAAAGTCGCTCAGATCCTTACACTTGCCCATTTTTCCTGCTTCCAACACATCAACTCTGAGAACTGACTGTTCACTTGCTGCCTAATATATCCCACCCGTTAACAGGTGCCACTGTAACGAGATAATCAATGTTATTCACCTCACCTGTCAGTGGTGGTGCCAGTTATAGCTTATGTGGGTGTATGTTGTAAATAATAAATACAAAATGAAGTATATGTAGTTTGACTCTCACTGGTTCCTGACTTATCAGACGCCCTGTACAACAAGTGATACCGATACTTTTGAATACAATATAAACAACATTATATATTACATTTTGTTAACGGCAGTCATAAACAATTCGTTTTGGACCATTTTACAGTCCCTACAGGATTTTGCCAATTTTTTTTGTGATTGTTGTGACCAATAGTGTTTGATTTTGCTGCGGCTTTTTGTTTCTAAATTTGCGACACAACTTGGAGTTTTTTTGTGTATTTTTTTGCAGAAAACTACTTGCATTAGCAAAATTGCAATTGCATGAAATTGTTTAGCACGGTCTTTCACAGTGACGTTTGTAGGTAAATGACACCTTTTAGCTGTACTCATGTGTGAATCGAAGAGGGCTTTGACTGAATGCATGTTGTGGTGATGTCACATTACGCGTACTGGCCCAAATCTGTGGTAATTTTGAATATTGACTACGAATATTGCAGAGTTTGCTTCATTTTGCGTTAATTCCTGTGATCGCAAATCTACGAAATACTGAAGGGACTGGTTTTAAAATTTATGCCCTGTTACTGTGTGCAGATAACACCACAGTAGATTTTTTTAAAATAAGCTTTTTATTTAAATGCACTGCGCACAACAACCAAGAATGAATAATTCATATGCAACCTTGCTGAAAGACGAGTATGCATAATAATCAACTGTTTAGTACATACTGCAGTTTATGATTAAAAATAAATCCCTTGTGTGTTTTTCTTGCTCTCTAACACGGGTTTAGCCTGATGGCATTCTTAAACCCTGAACTATTTGTACTAGCATGAGGATATGTTTTTGAGTCACTATGGAAAAGAGCATCTGCAAAATACTGTAAGGGTAAATGTAATTCAATGTGATTCTCATAAATCACAGAGTTCACACTTTCAATAACATGCACTCTGAGGTAGTTACCGATCATTTGAGGCGTTCAACTCGAGCACAGCGTCCTTCAGTGCCGGGCCCAGAAGAGCCCTGGCCAAACACAAAATGCTTGTTGTTTTTCCAGTGCCAGGAGGTCCCTGAAAACACGACAACCTGTCATTATTAGATATATTACTGTGATGCAATTAACTGTCAAAGTGACGTATTAAAAAAAATTAATGACTACTTACAGCAATAATGATGTTTGGTACATTTCCCTCTCTGGCAAAAACCTGTTGAAAACACCAGAGAAGCAAATAGTGCTGGATCAGTTATTAATCATAAATGAATTTTATTAAATGTAACGGTCAATACATCTGAGCTTACGAACTTCTAAAACGTAATGGTTTCACCAAGTAACAGTTTCAACACAGCCTTAAGTTATTAACTGACAACTAACCCCTACCCCGAGTAGGTGCAAAAAAAGGTCTGCTGTAAATGACAAACAAAAAACAACTCAGCTTTTCTTTTCAGAATGCACCAGTGTGCAGCACCAAACAGAAATAAATTTTGTTTTCATTTTTATCTTGTAAGGAGGATAATCATTTCTTCATGTGGGACGTGGGATGTAGGATCTAGGATTACCTGGTGGCCAACTCACTGAAATATATTTGTATTTGTAACAGCATATGTCAGCATAATGTTGATTCATTTTCTATAAGCTGTGAGATTCAAATGAACAGGTTTATAAAAATGTGTTCATTCTAAATCGTTATCATTCACAGGGACTTGTATGGTGGACATGCCACATAAATTAAACCTAATAATGAACAGATTAATATAAAGGGTGTCCCAAAAGTCTCCATACATAGAGGAAATTCACACTTTAAATTTTTTATTTTTTATTTTTTTACCAAAATGTCTTCCAGAATTTTTCATACTTAGTTTATATTACATGCTTTTTTTTAGACAGACTTTAAGAATGCCTTTGACAAAAGAAGAACGTATGGAAATCATTCCCATGGTTGGATCGGGAAGCTGTCGCAAGGTTGTGATGGACTTATACAGGACACGTGGCAAATACATCACACCCGACACTGTTGCCAAACTTATTAACAAATTCAAAAAGACTGGAAGTGTTGCGAATCACCCGAGAAGTGGACGTCCACCAACATCCAAGGCACAACCTAAGCGGTGCTGGAAAACTTAATCCCCCACGTATGGAGACTTATTTTGACGCACTGTATATAATTGTTGATATGGTGAGGTTTTCTCCAAGGAGACAAATAATTTTAATAACTTTTTGAATCTCAGGTGTCTGTCCTATGTAACAGTCAGTACGTCTGGACTTTATGTTTTCTGGGTTCTTAGTAACATGCCAAGCTGTGTTTTTTTTTTTTTGTCTTAATACATTTAAGAGAAAGAAAAAACGAGAGATGGGTGAGGGAACAACTGTTTACAGCTACTATAACATAAGTAATAAGCTGTGGAAAATGTAAGTAGAAGTAGACAAAAAAAAAAAAGCATGAAATGCTCATTAGTTAATTAAAACCTAACAGTGGGTAAACAGCTGTGGTATAAGAGTTATCGGGTGATAACAATCAGCTTTGCGTCAGACTGCATCACACAACCTCACCATTGATTATTTTCCTACAACAGCATGCCGCCAAGTGTTTTATTCCTCACTTGGTCAACAGTCGATGGAGGATCCAGCAGTGATGTGGTATAAATGATGTGGTGGTGTTAGCTACATTAGTTTTCTGACTCACCTCCAATCTGCTGACAGTTTCTTCATTTCCAACTATTTCATTCAGCTTCAGCGGTCTGTATTTTTCAACCCTAAAAACAAACCACCGGAAGCACGAAAGGACAACTCCTGTTAGCACAAAGCTATGTTTTAAACTGTGCTTTACTGCTTAACTCAGATCACTGGTTATAAGGGAGGTCCGCCATGTTAATTTGAATTCTCTAACGCTGAATACGACTGAACTACTAGTTTTATAGTCACTTACTAAAACCCTTCAAGTTACCAGCTGCAAACTAACAGATTACCGCTTTCTAGCATTAGCTGCATCTATTTATCACAATAATATAATTTAACCGGAAGCTAACATTACCAGGGGAGTTCGTAAGTGCTCGTCGAAGACTTTGTAGCATCTTCTTTTTTGTCTTCTTTTTTATTATTCTGTGCGTCTGTTTGACTTTGCTCACCGTCGGCTTCTTTCATCTCCACGTCCATGATGAATCCTGCAGCATCAGTCCTTCCCGCGCCACAGCAACACAGGAAACGACGTCAAAGTGACGTCACTTCCTCCAACATGTCATAATACTACCAATGTAACTGATCTGAAGTCAGATTTATGTGTTTTGTTTCTTATATCAAGGTTTGGGCAGCACTTCAGTTCAAAATGTACTGGAATGACTATATTACATTGTTGTTGTTTTTTTGTTTTTTTTGCCAAAACCCAATATATCAACAAAACTACTAATATAATCAAGTCAAGACAAGTGGCTTTTTACTGATATATTTTAATAATATCAGTGGACATAATAATACACTGCAAAAAAGATATATTAGCAAGAGAACATATCTTAAATAAAGGAAAAGATATCTAATAGTTCTCATTATTAGATTATTATATAACAAATATAAGACCATTAAACCTATTTCTAGAAATACATACTACTTTCAGGCTTAAAAACGGTCTTATTCAATTGGCAAATAATTGCAACTCTTTCCAGAAATAAGCATTTGAAATCAGCAGAATTATCTAACAATTTAACAAAACACTTTCAAGCTTGAAATTAGTGAAAATATTTTGAAATAGGCTTAATAATCTCGTTTAAAAACAATCTAGTGAACAGAAGTATTAGTTAAATTTCCCTATATTTAAGCCATTTTATTTACTAAGATATTATAATAATAATAATAATAATAATAATAATAATAATAATAATAATAATAATAATAATAATAATAATAATAGCTGCAAGCAGCAATGGCGGATTCCTCCCCAAGATTGCAAACCATTTCAAAATTGGCATGGTAGAGAAATGCATTTTTGTCGTTTTCCCACAAATGATCATTCCAAGTCAAACATTGCCATCTAGCGGACGATAAAGATATTGTTAAACTTAATATAACAGATAATTAGATTGTTTTTGGAGATCTGAGGTTGCCATCGCACATGGTAACATACTGTAGTGTCCCCTTTGTGTGTGGCGCAGAACAAGTCCATACGTTAAAGTTCCATTTATTTATGGACACAAGAAATATGTGCAACAGTTGTCAATTCACCAATATGTAAATAGTTTGGCCAATATTTATTTGATTCCTTATTGCTTATCGCCCTATAGGAAGACATGTATCCCACACATATGTACCACAGTTCAAGTCAACTGGACATACGGTTCATGAGGAGAAGATTTTTGTAGTTCTGGACAAATTTTCAATGTACTGGAAAATCATGGCAGACTTTATGGGTCCCGATAGCTTTTTTATTCCCCATGAAAAATAAGGCATGTATACCAATTTTCAGATATTTTGGACTTATGGGGTGGAGGGAAAATCATGTAGATTTTGGGTGTGGCCTGTAGCGCCACCTATGGGCTCATGTGGGCCATTTGTGGTGTGGGAGTTACTCGTGGCCTGTAGTATGAATGTGCCAAATTTCAAAACTTTTTACCATTCAGATCTTGAGTTATTGGGCACTTTAGGGAGATAAGGATAATAATAATAATAATAATAATAATAATAATAATAATAATAATAATAATAATAAGAAGAAGAAGAAGAAGAAGAAGAACAATAACAATAACAATAATAAACTATAACAATAAAAATAAATTCCTTTGTTCATTTGGAACCTAACCCGAATCTAACCCTAACCCTAACCCACAGTTGACTAATAAGCAGTTTCATGGCCAGGTGTGGCCTATTTCCTCATTATTTCATGACAAATTAAGGAGATAAAAGATCTGGAGTTGATTCCAAGTGTTGAATTTGCATTTGGTAGCTGTTCATGGGAACTCTCAATATGAGGTCCACAGAGCACAGAGGTGTTGATGCAAGTGATGGAGGCCATCATTAGGCTGAAAAAACAAAATAGACCTATCAGAGGCATAGCAGAAACTTTAGGAGTAAAGAAATCAACAATTTGATACATTGTTAAAAAGAAGGAATGCACTGGCAAGCTCAGCAACACGAAAAGGTCTGGAAGACCACCAAGACAACTAAAATGGATGAATGGAGAATTCTTTCCTTGTTGAAAGAAAACCACTTTACAACATCTAGCCAAGTCAAGAACACTCTGGAGGAGGTAGGTGTATCATTGTCAAAGTCAAGAGTCGCCTTCATGAATGTAAATGCAAACGGTTTACCTCAAGGTGCAAACCACTGGTAACACTCAAGAACAGAATGGCCAGATTAGACTTTGCTAAAAAAAAAAAAAATTATTAATCAAAATAAAATTTTAAAAAAGCTTGACCAGTTCTGATGCAAGATTAACTTGTACAAGAATGATGGGAAGAGAACAGTATGGAAAGGAAGGAAAGGAAGGACTCATGATCCAAAGCATTCCACATCATCTGTCAAACAGGTGGAGGAAGTGTTGGGAATATATGGCTGCCAGTGGAATTGGATCACTGGTGTTTATTGATAATGTGACTGCTGATAAGTAACAGGATGAATTCTAAAGCATATAGAGCTATGCTTTCTGATCAGATTCAGTCAAATGCTGCAAAACTGATAGGATGGTGCTTCACAGTACAGGTAGATAATGAACCAAAACATACTGCAAAAGCAACCCAAGGGCTTCTTAAGGCAAAGAACTTAAATGTTCTTAAATGTCTGATGACTTCAACCTGATTGAATATGCTTTTCACTTACTGAAGACAAAACTGAAGGCAGAAAGACCCACAAACAAGCAGCAACTGAAGCAGCTGCAGTAAAGGCCTGGCAAAGCATCTCAAGGGAGGAAACTCAGCATTTGGTGATGCCCATGGGTTCCAGATTTCAGGCAGTCATTGACTAAAAGGATTTGCATCCAAGTATTAAAATAATGCTAATATTTATGATTACGTTAGCTTGTCCAATTACTTTTGAGTTTGTGAGTCTTTTGAGTCTGCAAAATTAGAGGTTAATGCAGTATTTTTGTTACACTCCTTGAATTAAAGATGAAAGTCTACACTTCAATCACATCTTGATTGCTTCATTTCAAATCCATTAAGGTGGTGTATAGAGGCAAAATTCCGATGGACCTGACTGTATGTATGTATGTACATATGTATGTATGTGTATATCATATATAAAATATATAAATAATATAATATTTAAATAAAATATATAAATATGCATATATTAAAATGTTAAGCCTGTATAGTCTTAAAAATACTTTAAAAAGCAACATTTTATAATGTATGACAGTGAATCATGTAATGGGGAGGAGGAGAGATTGATGAGACTGACCCTGACAAAAACTAAAAATTAGCTAAAAGGCAATAGAGGTCCAGATCTATCAGCTTCACAGAGTTAAAAAAAAATAGAGACACAGTGTACATTATCCACAATGCTGAATCAGTTTGACTTCTAATAATCTTATTTTGCTCTTACCGTCTGCAGTGAACAGCTGTGAACTTTCAGATGGTTGTGACAGGTGTCAATGTTGAGGTCACATTTCTTTGCTATAAACCTGCAGTACACACAGGTGGCTACAGTGATATGAAAATAAATGGCTGTATAGGATGAAATGAAAAGCTAGGTAGGTAAGAAATAAAATATGACAGGACCTGCTGTTATAGGAAAATAATCAAGGACGGGGTTGTATGATACAATAATAGCACATCCCAAAAAGTTTTATTTCTCTTATACCACAAAAATTTGCCAGTGATTAATTTTTTTTATTAAAGAAGACATATACTTTTTGGGGTTGGAGGTTATATTCCTGCCTCCACCCTGTGTGTGTGGAGTTTGCATGTTCTCCCCACGCTTAGGGGGTTTCCTCCAGGTACTCCAGTTTCCTCACCCAGTCCAAAGACATGCACTGTAGGCTGATTGGCCCTGCGATGGGTTTGCACCCTGTCCAGGGTGTCCCCCGCCTCATGCCCTGAGTCCCCTGGGATAGGCTCTAGGCTCCCCGTAACCCTGTGTAGGATAATCGGTACAGAAAATGGATGGATGGAAATCATACTTTTTATCTGTTTATTGTTACATTTAATTCTGCAGCCCATCTATAGAACAAGCTAGTTCCTGTTATCACTTATGCTATAGCAGCTAATAAGCCAAAATAAAATACAGCATATCATGTTACTAAGACACTGCAAAGCGCAAAGTTGTCTGTCCAGAGACTGTCTGTCTCTGTATGTACAGAGTGTCCACCATACACAAATTCTGTGTAAAATCACACAAACCATTCCTCAAAATAGATTACATAAAAGGAATTATTTTCAGCATTCAGTCTATTCATTCTATGAAAGTTACCCAACCCTGTATATCTATAGGTAAGTTACAGGAAAAGCTGCCTGAAAAGCAAAAATAGGTTGAGAAAGTATTTATCTAATAGTTTAAATAAATATAATCGATACAGTATATCTATGTACTTTGTTAGTATAAGATGTTCCATAAACAATATGTTGAAATTCCCATGAATATCCTCCATCCCATCTGTTGATATTCACACACTGACCAGTGGTGAGTGAGAGCTTTGTGTATAAAAGCCTGGATTAAACCACTCACAGCCCTAGCACACTGAAACCATGAAGGTTGCTTTTGCTCTGCTTCTCTGCGCTCTGTGTTTCCTGGGCCTGGATGCTCAGTGCCCAGATCCAGGCACCCTGAAAGACGCTGAGGGCATGAAGATCTGTGCTCGCATGTTTGAAGACAGCAACTACTACTATGAACAAAGCTGTGGGGGACAGTACATCGATGCCTATCCCAATGAAGACGTCCCTATCATTCCATGGCGCTGGAACAACCGCATATCTTCTCTGGTGGTGAACAAGCTATGCTCCCTGACTGTGTGGTCTCGTGTCAAGAAGAATGGAAACAAGCGGAAGTTTTCTTCTGGCATCCAGTACCGCCTTAAAGATGTGCAGCAGGGTCTGTTCGGAACCTGGGACAATGACATCTCTGCGTATTACTGCGTGTGCTAGATGCTGCTGAAGCAAGCAGACGAGGAGAGACTGAAAATCAACCACTGACGGGAAGAATCTAATAAATTAATTGTGTAATCTGTTAAATTAGAATGTGCATGCTGAAATGTTTTTACATTGAACATTGAATAAAACATTAAATCTGGTTCATCTGCAATCTGAAATGATGCCTGGATGCTCCACTAGTAGACAGCTTCAAGAGAAACACTAACTAGAAATCCTGCTAAATTACAAACATCACAAAAAAATGTCTTATTCAAGTATGTGAGGTATGAAAAAAATGGGCAGGTTTTTTTTTGAAGGCCCATGGATGTCTAGGCTTGTCTAAGACATCAAGCTGAGTTGTGTGACTTCCCTGTAGCACTCTTACACTCCTTGCTGTGTGTAGACCAATAAATGAATGAAAACAGCGGCTAATGAGGCAGCTGACATTAAAGTCCGGAGGTGGAATCCAGACCCCTGTTGTGAGATCCACAACTCTAGTGCCACTGCTGACGGGCTGTGAGACAAGTGACAAAAAGATCAGACTTTTTCTCAATTTCTTTGAGGGTGTTAAGTACGCACATGAATGAGAAAGAGCTCTCTGACAGGTTTTGTTTAAATCCCAGATCCAGTAACACTCAACTTATTAGAGATCTGCATGACGCTTCCATTTTCTTTCACATGTTTACTTTAACAGAAATGTTTCATGCGTATTAGAGAGGTAGTGAAATCATGCTTAGGTTACTGAGTCTTGGGTAACAGGTAAATATTTGGAGGTGGAGAGCAGAAAAACAGACTGTATCTTTAGTGACTCTGGCGAGCCACAGGCTCTTAGTAACACCCACTGAAGTGGTTTCCAACAAACTACATATCTAGGAAAGAATATTTGTCTGAGGTCAGATTGAACTGATCCGACCAAAAAAAAAAAAAAAAAAGACCAAACATTATATAATACAGCATTTTTCCCCTCTGTATGAGGACCTCATACTATTAGCTCATAATAATCATGAATAAAAAGACAACTACAGCACTCCATTTTCTTTTTCCCCATCCATGAAAGATAGACTCAATAGAAGGTCACACCACATGAAGTCTGGGACTCACCTATGCAGCCCGATATGGGGGGAGGAATAAGTGCTAATTATGAGAGGAGGCAACCTTTCCAATCCCTCCTACCCACTTAACTCCTCAGTGTCTCCTCATTTGCTTCTGTAACATTGGTAATGTGAGCTTCGTATAACCAACAATAAAGCTCAAATTCTGCAGTTAGAATCTTGGACATTCTTGGAGCTTCTCTGCGGTAAGTCTGTGCAGAATATGGAAGATATAAGTGGGTATGTTAATTTCTAACCTTGTTATTTTTTTAAATAGGGATAAACAGGAAGGATAGCAATAATGATGCAAGGTGCAATGCAAATGAAATGTGTAGGATTATAATTCTGCAAATTTATTATCATGAAATGTATGATCATGCTGAATATTTAGGCTATAATTATATATAAAATGGGAAATAAGTAAAATGAGCAAAAGAGTCAGACACTCAGATTGAATTTGTGCTTAAACTGAAATGAAATTTTTAATTTTTAGTTCCAGTTCACTTAATTTATTTCACCCAATTCAGTCAATAAAACTTGTTAGATTTTCTCCTGAAATCTCAGGCATAAATACTGTGTTAATAATTCAACCCAGCTTAAGATACAATTAATATAAAAGGTTACAGAAGGGAAATTGTCGTAGACATGGGACACTGAGCAGCTTATTGGCAGCCTCATGAGGATACCTGTACTTGTGCTGTCTTCTCCCACTGAGCCTCACACTGTGTACGACCAGCTGAGACCCAGACAGCCTCAACAAAACAATTACTGCTGCTCCACCTCACCCTGGCCTCTAATGAGAGGAGGATAAAAGAACAGTTAGAAAGCAACAGGTGAAATTGAAATAACTCAGCTAAAAAACAAAACAAAAAACAAGGATATTAAGATTTGGATGCAACGTTTTCTTTTCCTAAATTGTACGCTCAGGATACAGTCTGGAACAAATCACAAAAATTATAAATATCACCAGGGAAGTTAAGGTTGTTTTTTTTTTTTTTTGCCTTAAACTTATTCCTGTAATCTCTGACCGTAGGAGTAAACTGAACCACCTGCATAGGATTGATCTTGGTTAAGAAGTGCACTAAGCAGAATGTCCAACAACATGGCCAAGATCGCAGATGCTCGGAAGACAGTGGAACAGTTAAAACTGGAGGTTAACATCGACAGGATGATGGTGAGAGACCAAAACTATACTGCAGACATCACCTAGACACCTCCCTACTCCTATATCTGATTTTTTTCTGGCATGCTTATAGTATATGGAGCAAAGTGTGTCTTTGTGTCCTATGCCGTTAATTATCTTAAATACCTTTTGTAACACTGGTACCGCTCTGTTGTCGCATAAGAGTTGCTGACTCAAAAGACTACATTTTCAGAAAATAAAGTTTTTAAAGCCGAAAATTTTCATTTAGAATAATAGCCTGTGCTACAGTGCTAATGTCAAATGTTTAAGTCACAGTGAAGGTAGTCTCAGGCTCAGACGCTCCTACCAAAAGTCGCTAAGTGTCTGATATCTTTTGTGGACATTTCTGGCCGAAAGCTTCAGAATCCTAAACAGTGCAATCTTATTACTTCTCCACACAGCCGTGCACCTTTTTTTTTTCTTGAGACATAATTCACTAGACTTTAAAAAGTTCACAGAATTCCATCCTTAAATCTTATTAAAGCAGTTAGTGGTGAGTAAATGAGAATCTTATGTGACTGCCAACAAGATTTGGAAAACGTCTGTGGCTCATTGTGTGTCATGTCAGTCAAATTGTTTCTTTCTGATTTATCTATTTATTTATTTATTTATTTATTATTTAAATATTGCAATTCTAAGGGGAGGCTTGTCCACCACTTTGCAATATGTGAATACACAACGCCATTTTGTTAAGTCCATCTGTTGCTATGTAAATATTTTTCATATTCCTCTACCTTGGAAAGGAACTACCATAGGATCACCACATATTATATTGATGGTAGTTCATTCTCATCCTGACATTGTGTGTGTGTGTGTGTGTGTGGTGCTGGTATGAGTGTGCTGCAGTGCTGTTGGGGTTTAAATATTGTGTTAAACACTTACTGCATTTTAGACAACAATAGTATAATAGTATAATCTTCTTTCCATGCACAAATTGTGTTAATTGTTTTTTAGTCCTTCAACAGTGTCAGTTACTGTGCCTGATACACTCACACCAGCAACACACATATACAACCCTGTTAGTGTCTCTGCTATGCTTAGAATGCTACAACACTTAAATAACATCTACTTAGTTATGGGCCTATGGTGGTCCATTTCCAGGGATAGATGATACAGTGGGTGGCTGAAACATTGTATAGCAACAGCTGGGCTACAGTTAATTGTAATTTTCTTTCTATACAAAATGTCCTGTGTATGTATATAGTTGTACCTGATAAATGGTTAATGAGTGTAGATACAAGGTAGACATATCTAATAAAAGGACAACTGAGTGCATGTGATCTATTTGCTCAACTGAGTTTACACCTCTTGCTTTCAGGTGTCTAAAGCAGCCGCTGAGCTGATGTCGTACTGTGAGTCTCATGCCAAAGAAGATCCACTCGTCTCTCCTTTGCCCAACTCTGAAAACCCCTTCAGAGAGAAGAAGATTTTCTGTGCAATCTTGTAGTTTCCAGTTCAGTCACCTAATCATATTCGACTGTTCACTTTAATGGTATTTATTTCCATGAACACATTTAGGTCAGCTAAATTTTTTTTTTTTTTTAGAAGTTACATTTTTGAAATTCTAAATTACCGTCCCATCCTTTTCTCAGCTGAACTTGTTTTTATAGCGACTTATCCAAATTTTCCAGTGGAACTGTATTTTCAATATAGCTTTTCATATGTGGAAACATTTTATTGTAAATAATTTGTTTGGTGTATGGTATCTGGTGTCTCTCTCCTTACAGAAAAAATAAATACATTTCACATGTGATCATAAGATTTTCACATATGAGCATGAGTTTTTGCACGTGTGAATTCACGGAAATGTGACATCATGTATATAAAGTATGTGAATATGTGAAAAATGAAACCCCATGCACCACATGTGAAAATAAAAATACTCTGCATGTCTAAAAACCACATCATGACCTTTGCATTATAAGGTTCTAGCTACCATTCAATCTTACTGCAGATATAAACTTATAACACCAAGGTCACAATATTTTCTAAATTTCACGTGTATCGTGATTATTCACATGTAAAGTTTGTGTGACGTTTCTGTGAGTGTTGTTGTAATTTCTATGTCATGCAGGACTCTTAAATTATTTAGTTTACAAGTAACTGTACACTGAAGATGCCCTCGTGCTAATTTTTCACCTCAGCATTTTCAACACTAACGTCTGTAGAAGCCTCATTCGCAAGAAAGAGCCAAACTGACACAAATACTATAAAAGATTTAAATGCTTTTTTTCTCCAGCTTGTCAGAGTGCTATTACGTGCTCAGTGGCTACATGGACATGGAAGATGTTGTCTTAGATCTGTGCTCTGAGCTGTTGATTTGATAGGAGCTAATGGATGAATCATCAGATTCATTTCACATTAAGGTGACGCTAAGGCTTTCTTCTGCGTGGCTCAATTAAAAATGCATTTTGAGGTCGGGAGCAAAGTTCTCTTTGTCTCTGCTCATTCAGGCACGTTGTGTCTGTTAACATCCGTGAAGATGGTTTAAACATTAACCTGAAATACAACAGCCCCACCCATTCAATAACCAAGCTCTGAAGAGATTTATACAAAAATATACTCTTTCATAAACTCACCCTACATGTTACTATGTGTAACTCTGTACTGAAATTAATTTTAATGCACAGTTTGTATAGATGACTAAAGCATTATATTTGCAGCTGGGATTAATATTAAGCTTTGGGTGAAGACAGATTGAACATTTTATTACAGTTTTCCCACTACTGCCAATTAAATAAGGCAAAATAAAACAAGTGTCCTCAATCAATTCCTTCAATTTTTGTATTTAAGGATTTCATCCACTCTCAGATTGTAATTAACATTAAGTGCTTCATTGAAGTTACTGTACTCCAGTGCACCTGTTTAATCAAGCAGTTACTGTAAGGCTGTAAATTACTGTAATCTGAGAATTGTATTTGACTGTATGTTGTGTGTTGTGTAATTAGAATGATGCAGTCTAATACCTATACCAATACCTATTTCTAATAATGTTTTTCAAAACTAGAGTATTTTATATATAAAGTACATTTCTTTATCCAAAGTTTAACCAAAAATTAAAAAATTGTTTTAAAATGTTTTACTGGACGTGTACAATTGAAAAGACTTTAAAAGACTACGACAAGACAAAACTAAAGTGGGGACCCAATAATAAAGGAGTAGTTTAATTTTTCACACCTAATGTACTCACCTAACATCCATCCATGCATTTTCTGTACCGCTTACCCTACACAGGGTCGCGGATCCTGGATCTCACCCTGGATCACCCTGGATCTCACACGCACACACACTCACACACTACGGACAATTTAGAGATGCCAATCAGCCTACAATGCATGTCTTTGGACTGGGGGAGGAAACTGGAGTACCAAGAGGAAACCCCCGAAGCACGGGGAGAACATGCAAACTCTGCACGCACAGGGCATGTGGGACTCAAACCCCCAACTCCAGAGGTGTAAGGCAAATCTGCTAACTACTAACCCCCCCTCACCTAATATATAAATTCATTTAACAATTTACCATTTTGACCTAACAATTAAGCCAAGATATAGCTATCACCTTGACCAATTGTCAGTTTAATATAAAAATACAGAACAGAAAAATACTGGACTTTTTTTTCTCTAATTTTCTCCTTTAGTAGTAAGTTTAGTAGTCTGTATACAGTCACGTACAAAAGGAGAAGTTTTTTTTTTTTTTAATTTTCACCCATCCAGTTTTGGTGAACCTGTGTCCACTGTAGCCTCAGATTCCTGTTCTTGGCTGACAGGATTGGAACCTGATGTGATCTACTGCTGCTGTAGCCCATCCACCTCAAGAGTGAGTTACCATATATGCTGGCTGTTCTCCTCTGACCTCCCTCATCATCAAGCCATTTCCACCCGCAGAACTGCTGCTCACTGGATGTTTTTGTTTTGCCAAACCAGCCTGACTGGCATCAACAATTATGAGTCACTGAGATCACATTTCCCCTCATTCTGATGTTTGATATAATAATTAACTGAAGCTTTAGACCCGTATCTGCATTTTATGCATTGCACTGCTGCTACATGATTGGCTGATTGTATTAAAGCATAAATCTTTGGACCACAATTCATATGGACAGTTATGCTATGATGGCTTAGGACTACAATTGCCACAAACAGTTTTGCACTCAAGTCTCCAGTAGTGAACAGTGGATAAGTTCAACAAAATAGACAATGTGAAAGCTGTAATGAATTTCCTGGTTACACAATTGCACCTTTTGACCATGTAGTACGTAGTTATAGAAGGGATTTATTTGTAATTGCACTATCCGGTGTCACCGAGATGTGGATGGGTTCCCTTTTGAGTCTGGTTCCTCTCATACCATCTCAGGGAGTTTTTCTTTGCCACTGTCGCCTCTGACTTGCTCATTAGGTATAAATTCATACATTTAAAATGTATTTCCTGACTTTATATAATTCTGTAAAGCTGCTTTGTGACAATGTCCATTGTTCAAAGTGCTATACAATTTGAATTGAATTGAAATGTGCAGGGGGTACAGGTGTTCCTATTAAAGTGGCCAGTGGGTGCGTATTATAAATTGCACGATACATTTATTTTTAACATGTGAATTTTTCACATCTAATGCATGAGATTTTATTTTTTACGTATGATCGCATATTACTCAAGTGTTTATTTGATCTCACACCTGCAATGTCAGGGCATTACGCGTGTGGCATTGAAGAGGTATGAAAAAAATAGAGAGGGTTTTCCATCTATAGGTTTTGTTTCGAGAATCAAGAAGCAAAAATGTATTGAGTAGGAGTTTAGAAATCTATGTGGGAGTTGGACTAGGGTCAGAGCAGGCGGGGCAGATTAACATGTAGACAGGTAACAATAGTGTGTTTCCATCTCAACACACACACACACACACACACGCTCTACTGGTTACTCCAGTGTGTCAACGCGGATGAAAGCACAGGTAGGTGCAATTTAGAAAAAAACGCACTGTTCTTTTATTGTTTAATGATTTATAAATAAGAGTTATAGTTAATATAGCTGAAATACAACCTAATGTAAACACGCGACCCTTTTATCACCAGGTTGCAATTAATCAAAGGGAAGGGTTTAGTTATTGATTAATCACGAGGCCGGGACTGTGAACGCGCGCGTCGTGACCGCGCAATTAGGTTTCAAGGAAACCTGTCGCGTAGGTTTGGGAACAGGAATGTAACTTGCTTTCTTTGTGTTAACAGAACAAAGAGCATTTAGAAGACAGGTTTCAGCGATCAGTATTAGCAAGTCTTAAACAGAAGGAAAGTTTATATTGATGATGCTGGAGGTCTGAGGTCGAAGTAGTGCGCAAGTGTACACAGGTAAGACGAGGATTGTTAATGTCATTACCTTTTTAAAAATAAATAAATAAAAAATAATGGGAATTTTATTTTGGAAATAGTGCAGTTTCTGTCTAAAGCCAACCTTCATCATAAAACTAATCATGCAACATTCAAAAAATTAAAACGTTTGGGCTGTAATAATAATAATAATAATAATAATAATAATAATAATAATAATAATAATAATAATTTATTATTCAAAAAGTGGAACTTTCAAACAATCTAGATTCATTACAGATAAAGTGAAATATTTCATGCCTTTTTTTGTTTTGTTTTGTTTTAATCTTGATGATTACGGCTTACAGCTCATGGAAATGAGATACTGGAAAAATCCAGTATCTCAAAAATATTAGAATAAAGAATTTATAATACAGCAATGTTGACTTTAGAAGACTCTAATCAGCTAATTAACTCAAAACCTTTTTACTCAAAACACTGTTGCTCAGTGGTCCAAAGTCCTCTTTTTAGATGAAAGTAAGTTTTGCATTTCATTTGGAAATCAAGGTCCCAGAGTCTGGAGGAAGAGTGGAGAGACACAGAATCCAAGTTGCTTGAAGTCCAGTGTGAAGTTTCCATAGTCAGTGATGATTTGGGGTACCATGTCATCTGCTGGTGTTGGTCCACTGTGTTTTCTCAAGTCGAGAGTCAATGCAGCCGTCTACCAGGAGATTTTAGAGCGCTTCATGCTTCCCTCTGCTGACAAGCTTTATGGAGATGCCGATTTCCTTTTCCAGCAGGACCTGGCACCTGCCCACAGTGCCAAAACTACTAGTAACTGGTTTGCTGATCATGATATTACTGTGCTTGATTGGCCAGCCAACTCACCTGACCTGAACCCCATGGAGAAACTTTTCTGTCATGTGAGTTTGATAGAAAAGTTTGTGCTTTCCGGTTTCTCACAAGCTACTGTATGTTTTTGTCTTACTCACTTTAAGAGAGGAAAAGCAAGAGAAGCTGGTGAGAGAACGACTGTTTATAACTGCTGTAAGGTTAATGAGAACAGGAACTAACTTGTTTTATGGTCATTCAACAACAATAAATGCAACTATAAATGGTTATATAGCATATAGCATGATGTGTCATTCATTAATAAATAAATAAAAAAATTGACAAATCATTGACAGATCACTGGAGATATAAGAGGAAGAACACACTTGAGGGTAGTAAAGTAACTCTTCTTTGCACCATGGCTGCAACACACCATCTTGACATTGATTATTTTTCTAAAATCACAAATAAAGCCATTTATTTTTCCTTAATTATTGTAAAATTAAGTCAGGTAAAATGCATCAGAAAAGCATAGCATAAAAAGCATCAGGAAAACATCCGGAGAAGTGGTACACTTTTTATCCAGAAACAATGTGGTTTTCGCTTCACATTCACCGTATTCACCAGATCTCGCTCCTTGTGGCTTCTGTGTGTTCCTGAAATTAAAAATGAGACTGATGGGGAAAAGAGTCACCACCATGGAAGAAATCCAGAAAGAAAGAAAAAATCGCAGGAGGCTCTAGACATGATGACAAAAGATGGCTACAGGAAATGTTTCCAAGAATGGGAGAAACACTGGGAAAGTGTATAAGCATCACAAGCAGAGCGCTTTGAAGTGGACTGAGGAGAAATGCTGTACGTTTTAATGCACTAGTTATAACCAACTACATTCTTAACAATTCAGGGAATTTTGGGTCCCCCCTCATAGTGTATTGTTGCCACAACAGCATGGGACATGTAGCAGATGAACTGATTGGTGTGAAGTTGTTGATATCGATGTGGCTTTGCTATTTGTTTAGACTGGTGAAGAAATCCAGAGAGTGTAAACAGGACATGCTGACATGCTAAATTTAACAATAGAGTTGATATATTAATACAAAATAATTGCAAAGAAAGTTACATGATAAATATTTTGATGATGTTATATAATGTTAAAGAAAAGATTGCAGAAATTAACATTATTATTAGCTTAAAAATTAGCCTTTCATTTTAGCTATAGTAGGCCAATTTATGAATTTATGCATACTATTTTAAAAAATCTATTCAAATATTTTTAAAAGACTGAGAAGAATAGATAGGTCATATTCATATTACATAAAAATTTAAAAAAAAAAAGACATCCATAAATGTGCACACACCCACAACCCCAAAATCCACAACCCCCGAACACACACACATACACACATCTTTCTGTTTTACATGTATACAGATTGGTCTTTTTTAGGTAATTGTTGCATTTTAATGTAATCATTGTTGTATTTTAATGTAATTATTCCTCTAATACATTCATTATTATTTTGAAATAGTAGCAAATTGTAAAACTGAAGAAACTCCTTCTATAAGCAGGTGTGTTTATGACTGGGAGTGTAGTTTGGCTGTACAGTATGTAATCTTTTGTATGTAATCAAATAATCTTAAATAGAATTGTCATTATGTAACTATCATACCAAATATATGCACATAGTTCAGAGTACGGCAGTGGATAAATGGTGACCTGAGATTCTTATCACTTTGGAGAACTTTATCACCGCTGTATTAGTAAACAATTTTAATTCACCAAGATAAGAACTTTGCACTGCCATGTGCAAACTCATAAACAGCAATGTAAATTTTAAGGCAGTTAAGGAGGAAGTGAAGTACAGATTGTGTTTTTCCATTGTGTGTCAAAAAATAGGCCATGCCACAGAGGTTTGTGAGGGTTGTGAGGTTTATATTTGTTCTTCCATTTGAATCATCTTTCATTCTCAAATGATTTTCTTGTGTAGTGTTGTGTTGAAGAAAGGACTAGAAGCAGATCATAAAAGATGGCCAACTTCAAAGGACATGCACTGCCTGGCACTTTCTTCTTTCTGTTTGGTTTCTGGTGGTCTCTGAAATATCCGCTGCGACAGAGCTGGAAGAAGAGACAACATGGCACGAGGCAAAGTCTGCCTCTGTTCTTTAACAGGATAGACCTCATTGAGGGGAGCCTAAAGATCTTTTTTGCTTTTGTTGGTGAGTGATGAACTCATACTCATGAACATTTTGGGTTTTGACGTGTATTTTGAAGAAATGAGATCATGTTTTGGACGACGCTCAACATAATCTAACATAATACATGAATTTAAAAATATATACATATTTCACAAACATAAACATATAATCGTTGACATAGTTTAGCGTTCTGTTCAGAGATGTTTATTTAATTATGGAATGACTCTCTAGTGTCAGCACTTTGTAACAGTCAGTAAGTTTGTTTTGGCATTTACTCTTGTTCCAGGCATCATGGCTGAGCAGTTTGTACCTGATGGACCTCATGCTCATCTTTATAACGGGGCGTGGGTGAAACTAATGAACTGGCAACACAGCACCATGTACCTCTTCTATGGCATCTCTGGCACTGTAGACGTTCTCAGCATGTCCTCGCTTCCTGTACCAGCTGGCCTTGACCGATTTGGCCTGTCTCTCGCTCTCTTTGTAGAAGGTACAAACAGTCAAACAAGCCTCTCCCCCTCTCTCTCTTTCTCTCTCTCTCTTTTCTTTTTTAAATCCTGCAATTGGACAGATATAAGCTGATATTACATTGATTTGCTCACCTTTCTAGATGTTACACAATCTTGGAGTAACATCCTAACTGCTTTATAGAGTTATTATTGTTCAAAAATAGGAACTGCAGCAAACACTAATGGTGTGTTGGGGACAGGAATCATGCTGCCCCATGATCGAGGGAGGAGCTGCAGACAGGACAGTTAATGACAGGGTTACCAAATCGGGCTAGTTTAAAAAATACACTATGGCTGCCAAGATCCTGTTTTATAGCAAATAATCAGAATTAAATCTAACAAAATCCCACAAACAAAGGCATAGTGTAAGTGAACTCAGTGGTGAACAGAAACATTTCTCATTTCTAGTGTAAGACATATTGCAAACATTTGGAGAGGGGAAGGGGGATTATGGAGTGGATAATGTCTGTATATCAGAAATGCGTGTGCACAATGGTGCAAAATCTGACAAAAATCTGTCTGTGTCTTTCAATGCATTAATTATTTGGGCTAGTTCCAGGTCTTTTGTGTTTTTTGAGCTGTATCAAACACTCAAAACAAGCTGCTAGATTGGATGCTGGATGACTGTATGTTGTCATCTCTGAAATAAGTCAAGTGTGATAGGCTCTCAACTCAATTTTGTTTGAGGCTATGTTGTTTATTAATATCATCCTGCTCCACCCCAATCTATGTTCACAAGCTGCAACGCTGCAAAAGCACAAGCTGGTTCAAAATCTTGCTGGTTCAAAAAAGTATGCTTATACTTAGAAATGAAGAGAAACTAATGTGAGAGGTTTTTTTTTCTGATTCATTTCCTTGCTCTGGATCTCTGCTTTCATTGAGGTTGACTTGTACAGTATGTACACTGCTAGTTAGCTTTTGGTCTCTGGTGTTTCATGTTTTATGTAAGGAATAAAACATGACAGAACATGCTCTTATAGGAAAATAATCAATGACAGGGTGGTGTAATGTGGCACGATGTGAAGCAGAGTTACTCTTACCACCTGAAAAGTTGAATCTTTTTTTAATCATGGCACATCCTGAAATGTTTTATTTCTATTTTAACTGTTACATTTTAAATTTCCCATCATACTTTTTATCCATTTATAGTTACATTTGATGATGTGCAGTATCTGCAAAGCAAATTAGTTCCTTTTATCATTATACAGATGCATCTCAATAAATTAGAATGTCGTGGAAAAGTTCATTTATTTCAGTAATTCAACTCAAATTGTGAAACTTGTGTATTAAATAAATTCAATGCACACAGACTGAAGTAGTTTAAGTCTTTGTTCTTTTAATTGTGATGATTTTGGCTCACATTTAACAAAAACCCACCAATTCACTATCTCAACAAATTAGAATACTTTATAAGACCAATAAAAAAAAACATTTTTAGTGAATTGTTGGCCTTCTGGAAAGTATGTTCATTTACTGTACATGTACTCAATACTTGGTAGGGGCTCCTTTTGCTTTAATTACTGCCTCAATTCGGCGTGGCATGGAGGTGATCAGTTTGTGGCACTGCTGAGGTGGTATGGAAGCCCAGGTTTCTTTGACAGTGGCCTTCAGCTCATTTGCATTTTTTGGTCTCTTGTTTCTCATTTTCCTCTTGACAATACCCCATAGATTCTCTATGGGGTTCAGGTGTGGTGAGTTTGCTGGCCAGTCAAGCACACCAACACCATGGTCATTTAACCAACTTTTGGTGCTTTTGGCAGTGTGGGCAGGTGCCAAATCCTGCTGGAAAATGAAATCAGCATCTTCAAAAAGCTGGTCAGCAGAAGGAAGCATGAAGTGCTCCAAAATTTCTTGGTAAACGGGTGCAGTGACTTTGGTTTTCAAAAAACACAATGGACCAACACCAGCAGATGACATTGCACCCCAAATCATCACAGACTGTGGAAACTTAACACTGGACTTCAAGCAACTTGGGCTATGAGCTTCTCCACCCTTCCTCCAGACTCTAGGACCTTGGTTTCCAAATGAAATACAAAACTTGCTCTCATCTGAAAAGAGGACTTTGGACCACTGGGCAACAGTCCAGTTCTTCTTCTCCTTAGCCCAGGTAAGACGCCTCTGACGTTGTCTGTGGTTCAGGAGTGGCTTAACAAGAGGAATACAACAACTGTAGCCAAATTCCTGACACGTCTGTGTGTGGTGGCTCTTGATGCCTTGACCCCAGCCTCAGTCCATTGCTTGTGACGTTCACTCAAATTCTTGAATTGATTTTGCTTGACAATCCTCATAAGGCTGCGGTTCTCTCGGTTGGTTGTGCATCTTTTTCTTCCACACTTTTTCCTTCCACTCAACTTTCTGTTAACATGCTTGGATACAGCACTCTGTGAACAGCCAGCTAATTTGGTAATGAATGTTTGTGGCTTACCTAGTGAACCAAACTGAGAGACCATTTTGAAGGCTCAGGAAACCTTTGCAGGTGTTTTGAGTTGATTAGCTGATTGGCATGTCACCATATTCTAATTTGTTGAGATAGTGAATTGGTGGGTTTTTGTTAAATGTGAGCCAAAATCATCACAATTAAAAGAACCAAAGACTTAAACTACTTCAGTCTGTGTGCACTGAATTTATTTAATACACGAGTTTCACAATTTGAGTTGAATTACTGAAATAAATGGACTTTTCCACGACATTCTAATTTATTGAGATGCACCTGTACATTGCATTACATTATACATTAACAGGTATAAACAGTTGTTCCCAGTCTAGCTTTTTCAAAGGTTATGTTTAAAAAATAACTATTAAACAAATGGATTTCACTTGATGTGGATTCCATAAATTGTGGGTAAGGAACCATTTAGGATTTTACAACCATTTCCAAAACCATATCCAAATAACCCTTGATGAACCCTTTTTTCTGTGTGTGTGTGTGTGTGTGTGTGTGTGTGTGTGTGTGTGTGGCTATTTTGTAGAACCTAATACAATTTTGATATATTTAATTTTTTCCAGTACCTGCATAACCTTATTTTATAATTTTGATGTCCATCAATATGGAAATTAGCTAAATTGACTAGGTGTCTAAACTTTTGGCTGGTAGTGAATATAATTAGTGTAGTGACTGTGAATATTGTCATCAGTCATGAATGGAAGCTATAATAGTTTTCCTGTCATCTCTTTTCCAGGGTTCCTTTTCTATTTCCACATACACAATCGGCCTGCTCTGGACCAGCACATTCACTCGTTGCTGCTAGTGGCTGTATTTGGTGGTGCAGCCAGCACGATACTTGAGGCCTTCCTACGGGATAATGCTCTGCTTGAGGTGTTCAGGAGCAGCCTGGCTATTCTGCAAGGCACCTGGTTCTATCAGGTATGCTCAATGTCCAATGGAGTTGGACATTGTGGTCCAATGGAGTTGAATAGAAGATCTCTGATCAATGAGAACGTAGTTTAGTACCTCTCAAGGCTCTGAACTAACAGTTATTTCCTACGCCAGATTGGTTTTGTGTTGTATCCTCTAAATGGAGACGAGTGGGACCAGGAAGACCACGGCAACATCATGTTTATTACTATGTGCTACTGTTGGCATTACGCAGTAGCTCTGCTGATTGTGGGCGTGAACTACAGCACAGTGTGGTGGTGAGTGCAAATCATTCTCAAATCTGGCTCAAAACATAATGTGAGGTTAGATCAGGTTAGACCAATAATGGAAAAACACTACTGAATGTGATAGCAGGGGAAGGTTGGGAATCACAGCTGTAAATCATTAACCTGTATAAACGAAAGGAATAAATACTTTCCCCATCATCTTCCAGGATCACAAACAGGTTCGGAGGGAGGCAGAGGACGGATTTAGAAATCGGCCTCAGGAAAACCACTCACATGGACTCTAGTTCCCAGAAGGCTTTGCTCCAGGAGTCAGATGAAGAATAGACTTCTGGTAACTAGCATGAGAAGATTTCACCTGATATCAATGAGAACAGGAGAGATGTGAGCAGGACTAAATTACACTCCCGCAGGAACTCTGACCAATCCCTCCTGCTCCTGCAGGAATTTTGATCAATCCTGCTCGTTCTTGCATTTTTGTTTGACCAGCCTGCAATATTTTCTACCTAGTTGCGATGCTCACCAAGATGTTAGCAGTTATTGTGGATGAATTAATAAATATAAATAAATAAATATTTAAAAGAGTACACTATTATTTAGGATTGTATTTTATTAATTGGCAGCATACAGCTTTTTATTCCTGAACTTTCCACCAAATTCATTAGGTCCAATTATTAATAGTTCGACTTTTAAATTTTTTATTTTTTTTTTAAGTTACTGAGGTTCTGATTAAACCCATTCAATGCAATAAGCTAATAATTATAAGAACTCAATAATAAATGTATTAATTTTGATAATGGTGGGTTGTTTCCACCACTGTAACAAAATAAATAAATACATTAAAAAAAAACAACACTGCTTTAGAGTACAGCACAAAATACGTACAAACAATGCATACCTAATGCATAACTAATTACAAATAGATGAACTGCTTTATCCAGTTTTATTTGAATAGTGTGTGTGTGTATATATATATATATATATATATATATATATATATATATATATATATAATGTTCATAATGAAAAAATCAAACATCGGAAAGTTTTCCTATAAGCCAAGTTAAAACCACAATAATGCGTTATCAAAAAACGTTTTTGACTCTAAATTGAGTCAGTTGTCAGTGCCTAGAAGCCATCTTCTGTACTTAGTCTTGCAAGATAGCATTATTTCATGAGTGTGAGCTTCACTGAACCTGTGAATAAAGCACTTTTTTTTCCAGAGTGGTGGTGAAGTGCTTTGTCTTTTATTCAGCACCTGAAATAACTTGAAATGCAGGCGGATTTCTCATCAAGCTTCTAAAATAGATACAACACTTACAACAAACAAGACAGACCTGCTTCTCCCATGAGGATGTAACTGATGTGTGAAAACTCAGGTGTACATACACATAAGCATTCTTGTTTGTATTTACACTATTACAATCTATAGTCTTAGAACATGTAATGAATTAGGAATGGTTCATAAAAGGTATTGTCCTTCAGGTTAATGCAGTGTGTATTTAGAAATCATCATCAGTGCATTCTGAATAATGGTAGGACATGAACAGACACTCAAGGTGAGCAGACCATCTATGGTCCAGATCAGGGCCCTAACCAGGATCAAATTGTCAGTGAGGTCCAACCAAGGAAGTCTTGGAATCTTTCTGTTAAACATAACATATGGAACTATCATAAGAAATATATATATATATATATATATATATATATATATATATATATATATATATATATATATATATATATATATATATGTATGTGTATAGTAGAAAATGTCAATTTCACCATGTGAAGGCTTTTGGCAGAGCTGAAGTTAATTCATGACATGATTATAATAAAGTGCCTTGTAGTTTTAGCATTGCAGAAATAAACAATGTTATTTATTTATTTTAAGTTACTTATTTTAACACCATCCAGTTTTCACACATAAAATCTTTTTTTAGTGAACAGGAAAGACCAACAGTTTCTGTATACACAACACAACGCAAAACATTCACAAAACAGGATGCCTCTTTACTATGGTTCAAGGTGAACTGATATTTGTGGTGGTTTTTCTACCTTTTCACCCAACATGGATCACCATAATAACAGACTCTATACTATATTGAACAACAGGTCCTTGTCAAATGGTAGCCAATATTTCAGACATTCCCAGAGCTCTGGCAAACACTGGCTTTCCACAGAATGGCGCTGGTACTCTGCTTTAAGATGTTGGTGGCATCACTGTGGGTCAGGGGTTGTTTTGGCCGAGGGGGCAGTGGACACCACCACAGTGGACACTGTAGATTTCGGGGAGCTTGATGCTGAGTGCTGCTGCAGTTGCTGTGCTGGGACAGTCTGGATACGAACCTGTAGAGAAAAGGGGAGGAAGAATCACTTAACTCATTATGAAGGTTCAGATATGAGATGTCAGTGGATGTGGGAGTAGTGTGGGTTAATTGTTAAGATACTGACCTGTGTGGCCTGGCCCTGTTGTTGCAGCTGCTGCAGCTGCTGAGCCGTAACGAAGCTGACAGGTTTATTCCCGGCGATGAGCTTGGTGCCTGCTGGCATGCTGGTCAGGATAATATTCCTACCAAGATTACTGATACTGCATACAGAACACAGAGAGGATCGCATGAGACAGCCAGGCAGCAACATTAGGCTGTAACAGTCTAATTTTAATGTTATCATTCAGGCTGATGTTTGTCAGGAAAGCAGAAAGGAAAACCCACACACAGGTACTACTAATTAGTTAAGGACAAAACGAGCATTCAAACAACTATAATGGATACTCTTAATATTCTCATCCTACACCAGGTTATAACACAACAGGGGTGCTTGTCTTATCCATTCTCATACCACAGTGCTGTGGAATGCTCGATTCTGACTGGGGTTGATTAATTTTCTGTAACTGCAGCTCTGGCAATAGTTCCGATCGCAAGGTTAATATTAATGTGCTTGTTCTACATATACATTATCGTTTCTATAATAAATTACACAGGGACTTGTATGGTGGACACGACACAAACAAATTTTAAAAATGTGTGTAATTGTTGATATTGTTAAGTTTTGTGTAAGGAGACGTTTATTTAGCATGTTTGGAAGGAGTCTCCATTGTCGGCGCTTTGTAACAATCAGAGGTAAAGCTGTAACTAAGTTTTCTGACATGGGAAAGTCTTCAGTAAAAAAAGATATTTAATGAATTAAAAAAAATATTCACTGACAAATGTCTGTGGTATAAGAGGAATAAAACACTTACTGGAAAATAACTACAGGGTGGTTACAGTAACTCTGCTTCACACCACCCTGTCACTGATTATTTTCCTAGAACAGCACATCCCATCATGTTTTATTATTTATTTTACCCGAAGTAGAAATTGAAAAAAAGCTCACTTGGTACTGATGTTTCCTTTCAGTATTGGTGTAGTGACCACACTTTTGCTCTTCAGAGGCTGACTAAGAACGGACAAAGGCACCGTGATCCTTGCAGGTAACTTCCCCTAGGAGGAAAAGAGGCAGATAGTAACAAGGACTAATGAAATGCCTATAGCTTCCAGTTCAACACACACCCAAACCACTTCAAATCACTTCACATTTCACAATCTCAAACCCACTTGCTGAAGTGGTTTCTGAAAAAAAGTATGCCAAAGCAGTATAAAAAAAAAAAAAAAAAAAAAAAAAAAAAAAAAAAAAAAAGTCGACCCAGACATCTTGACAAATTTCTTCCTCAGAAAATTTGGTGTCACTCTATGTGAGGCTCAGACTCAGGCTGGAAATGTTACCCAGTTTGAATACATTTCCAGATTTATATATACAGGTGCATCTCAATAAATTAGAATGTCGTGGAAAAGTTCATTTATTTCAGTAATTCAACTCAAATTGTGAAACTCGTGTATTAAATAAATTCAATGCACACAGACTGAAGTAGTTTAAGTCTTTGGTTCTTTTAATTGTGATGATTTTGGCTCACATTTAACAAAAACCCACCAATTCACTATCTCAACAAATTAGAATACTTCATAAGACCAATAAAAAAAACATTTTTAGTGAATTGTTGGCCTTCTGGAAAGTATGTTCATTTACTGTACATGTACTCAATACTTGGTAGGGGCTCCTTTTGCTTTAATTACTGCCTCAATTCGGCGTGGCATGGAGGTGATCAGTTTGTGGCACTGCTGAGGTGGTATGGAAGCCCAGGTTTCTTTGACAGTGGCCTTCAGCTCATCTGCATTTTTTGGTCTCTTGTTTCTCATTTTCCTCTTGACAATACCCCATAGATTCTCTATGGGGTTCAGGTCTGGTGAGTTTGCTGGCCAGTCAAGCAGACCAACACCATGGTCATTTAACCAACTTTTGGTGCTTTTGGCAGAGTGGGCAGGTGCCAAATCCTGCTGGAAAATGAAATCAGCATCTTCAAAATGCTGGTCAGCTGAAGGAAGCATGAAGTGCTCCAAAATTTCTTGGTAAACAGGTGCAGTGACTTTGGTTTTCAAAAAACACAATGGGCCAACACCAGCAGATGACATTGCACCCCAAATCATCACAGACTGTGGAAACTGAACCCTGGACTTCAAGCAACTTGGGTTATGAGCTTCTCCACCCTTCCTCCAGACTCTAGGACCTTGGTTTCCAAATGAAATACAAAACTTGCTCCCATCTGAAAAGAGGACATTGGACCACTGGTCAACAGTCCAGTTCTTCTTCTCGTTAGCCCAGGTAAGACACCTCTGATGTTGTCTGTGGTTCAGGAGTGGCTTAACAAGAGGAATACGACAACTGTAGCCAAATTCCTTGGCACGTCTTTGTGTGGTGGCTCTTGATGCCTTGACCCCAGCCTCAGTCCATTCCTTGTGAAGTTCACTCAAATTCTTGAATCGATTTTGCTTGACAATCCTCATAAGGCTGCGGTTCTCTCGGTTGGTTGTGCATCTTTTTCTTCCACAATTTTTCCTTCCACTCAACTTTCTGTTAACATGCTTGGATACAGCACTCTGTGAACAGCCAGCTTCTTTGGCAATGAATGTTTGTGGCTTACCTAGTGAACCAAACTGAGAGACCATTTTGAAGGCTCAGGAAACCTTTGCAAGTGTTTTGAGTTGATTAGCTGATTGGCATGTCACCATATTCTAATTTGTTGAGATAGTGAATTGGTGGGTTTTTGTTAAATGTGAGCCAAAATCATCACAATTAAAAGAACCAAAGACTTAAACCAGTTCAGTCTGTGGCATTGAATTTATTTTATACACGAGTTTCACAATTTGAGTTGAATTACTGAAATAAACGAACTTTTCCACGACATTCTAATTTATTGAGATGCACCTGTATATATATATATATGCTGAGCTACTGAGCAGAAGGTCATGACTTTAAATCCCAGGATCACCAGGTTGCCACTGTTGGGCCCTTGAGCAAAGCTCTTAACCCTTAACTGCTTAGTTGTATCCCCTCTCAATTGTAAGTCGCTTTGGAAGTGTCAGCCAAATTACGTAAATGTAAATTTAAACGCTTACTGGTTGTGTGGCCACCACTGTCGCGGTGCCCGGCACCTGTCTCACTGCGGCTGCAGCAGTGCCCAGAGAGAGCGGCGAAGCCACAGCAGGAGTGCCCAGCGTCACCCCTTTAGCCCCTGCCACTCCACTGGTTGCTATAGTAACCGTGGCTGCCCCTGAAGAAGCAGTGCCAGGCTTGGCACTTGTAGTGGTAGTGACTGGAACGTTCTGACCCTGCTTCTGCGGTATCATGCCCAGGCTGGGCACAATGCGAATGGTGGTCCCGCCAGCTTTCGAGTCTGAGGAGGTGACGGTGGAGAAGGCGCGGGCTTTGGGGTCTGCCATGGTGACGGCCAGGGCGGGCATGAGGCGGATAGCAGTATCACACGTAGCCTTCACCAGGGTAGCGGTGCCTGGTGCTGGCAGGGAAGAGGGAGCTTTGGCAGACAGAGCCTCGGCGGTGGCCGGGGGGATGGGGTTAGATGAAACAGTGGGAGGGGCTTGCTGTGGTGTCACGTGCAAGGTGGCAGAAATGCCCTTAGCAGTGGTGCTGCTGGCGCTGGCCATCATGTCAGGGGTGAGTTTGAGAGTAGCCATCATGTCCGGGGTAATGCGAAGCACCGTCTGCCCTTTAGCGTCGGTGGTGATTGAAGAGGGTGGCAGGCGCAGCACATCTTTACCCTGAATTCGGAGGTTGGTGGCAGTCAGTGGGATGCCTGCTGGGTTCTGGGCTTTCACACCCAGTTGACCAGTAATGGCAACCTGGAAGTTTTGTGTAGGAAAGAAGATTTCTGAGTTATTTTTATACACACATATACACATTTTTAAGTGCACACAGTGAGATACATACATCTACATAAAAGAGATAAAAAAAAACAGCTCACACTAGTTTGAGTGTGAGTTTGTACCTGCTTGATAATGTTCTGGCTGGTGACCCCTTGCAGCACTGCAGGAGATGGGGTGTTGGGAGCAGGGCTTCCTGGCGAACTGCTCTGAGCTTTACTGACAGCAACAGCAGAAGCCAGGCCTGGCACAGAGATGCCAGTTTGAGCTCTTGATGCCTGTACCTGGATAGGACTTCCTGTAGACTGGCTCCTCAAAGGCAGAGTCACCACAGCCTGCACACATGACAAAAGACCATATCATCATACAAGAGTAATGAGTCTAGAATCATACAGTCATGTGAAAAACTAAGTACACACCACGGAAATTATTGGCTTCTTTGACATATTTGGGCAAAAAAAAAAAAATTATATATATATATATATATATATATATATATATATATATATATATATAAATATATATATATGTATACACACACACACACACACACACACACACACACACACACACACACACACACACACACACACAGTATCTCACAAAAGTGAGTACACCCCTCACATTTTTGTAAATATTTTATTATATCTTTTCATGGGACAACACTGACGAAATGACACTTTGCAGTGAGTGTACAGCTTGTATAACAGTGTAAATTTGCTGTCCCCTCAAAATAACTCAACACACAGCCATTAATGTCTAAACTGCTGGCAACAAAAGTGAGTAAACCCCTAAGTGAAAATGTCCAAATTGGGCCCAATTAGCCATTTTCCCTCCCCGGTGTCATGTGACTCGTTAGTGTTACAAGGTCTCAGGTGTGAATGGGGAGCAGGTGTGTTAAGTTTGGTGTTAGCACTCTCACACTCTCTCATACTGGTCACTGGAAATTCAACATGGCACCTCTTGGCAAAGAACTCTCTGAGGATCTGAAAAAAAGAATTGTTGCTCTACATAAAGATGGCCTAGGCTATAAGAAAACTGCCAACACCCTGAAACTGAGCTGCAGCACAGTGGCCAAGACCATACAGTGGTTTAACAGGACAGATCCCACTCAGAACAGGCCTCGCCATGGTCGACCAAAGAAGTTGAGTGCACGTGCTCAGCATCATATCCAGAGGTTGGCTTTGCAGTATAGACGTATGAGTGCTGCCAGGATTGCTGCAGAGGTTGAAGGGGTGGGGGGTCAGCCTGTCAGTGCTCAGACCATACGCCGCACACTGCATCAAATTGGTCTGCATGGCTGTCATCCCAGAAGGAAGCCTCTTCTAAAGATGATGCACAAGAAAGCCCGCAAACAGTTTGCTGAAGACAAGCAGACTAAGGACATGGATTACTGGAACCATGTCCTGTGGTCTGATGAGACCAAGATAAACTTATTTGGTTCAGATGGTGTCAAGCGTGTGTGGCGGCAACCAGGTGAGGAGTACAAAGACAAGTGTGTCTGTGTCAGTCAAGCATGGTGGTGGGAGTGTCACGGTCTGGGGCTGCATGAGTGCTGCCGGCACTGGGGAGTGTACTGTGACATGTACTGTGACCTACTGAAGCAGAGCATGATCCCCTCCCTTCAGAAACTGGGCTGCAGGGCAGTATTCCAACATGATAACGACCCCAACACACCTCCAAGACGACCACTACCTTGCTAAAGAAGCTGAGGATAAAGGTGATGGACTGGCCAAGCATGTCTCCAGACCTAAACCCTATTGAGCATCTGTGGGGCATCCTCAAACGGAAGGTGGAGGAGTGCAAGGTCTCTAACATCCACCAGCTCTGTGATGTCGTCATGGAGGAGTGGAAGAGGACTCCAGTGGCAACCTGTGAAGTTCTGGTGAACTCCATGCCCAACAGGGTTAAGTCAGTGCTGGAAAATAATGGTGGCCACACAAAATACTGACACTTTGGGCCCAATTTGGACATTTTCACTTAGGGGTGTACTCACTTTTGTTGCCAGTGGTTTAGACATTAATGGCTGTGTGTCGAGTTATTTTGAGAGGACAGCAAATTTACACTGTTATACAAGTTGTGCACTCACTACTTTACATTGTAGCAAAGTGTCATTTCTTCAGTGTTGTCCCATGAAAAGGTACAATAAAATAACAATAAATAAATTTAAGTGAAAATATTCACTTTTGTGAGATACTGTGTGTGTGTGTGTATATATATATATATATATATACACACACACACACACACACACACACAGTATCTCACAAAAGTGAATATTTTCACTTAAATTTATATATATATATATATATATATATATATATATATATATATATATATATATATATATATATATATATATTATCATGATATACTTGAACAAAACCACAAGGAAAATTAGCTTTTTCAATCATTTATTCAACAGAAATATCAATAGATGTTATATTCTTCTGTGGAAAAAGTAAGTACACCCTTGGCCTCAGAAGCTAGTATTGCCCCCTTTAGCAGAAATAACTTCTTGTAAGCATTTTGCATAACTGTCCACTAGGCTTGCTGGAATTTTTGACCACTCTTCCATGCAATATTCTTTCAGTTTTCTTGCATGTACTGCCCATTTCAAATCCCCCCACATAATTTAAATGGGAATCAAATCTGGGCTTTGACTAGGCCATTCCATAACCCTCCATTTCTTCTTTTTGAGCCATTCCTTGGTGGATTTGCTAGTGTGCTTAGGATCATTATCCTGTTGAAATGTCCACTTTCGGTTCAACTTCAACTTTCAGACAGGTGGCCTCACATTATCTTCAAGCACTCTTTGATATGATGCAGAATTCATAGTTGAACCAATGAATGCAAGCTTTCCAGTCCCTGAGGCATCGATGCAACCCCAAACCATAACATTTCCACCACCATGCTTCACAGTTGGTATGAGGTGTTTCTCCTGAAAAGCTGTCTTTGGTCTGCGCCAAACATGGTCTGCTGTTACTGTGGCCAAACAACTCTATCTTTGCTTCATCTGTCCAGAGCACATTATTCCAAAAGGCCTGCTCTTTGCCTATATGCTCATTGGCAAACTGTAGTCTTGCAAAGGCTTTTTCCTGGCACGCCTCCCATGCAGGTCAGATTTGTGCAATGTCTTTCTGATTGTAGAAGCATGCACTTGGACACCAACAGGTGCAAGACTTACTAGCAGATCCTGTGATTAAATTTTGGGGTTCTTGGAGACTAATTTTTGCATCAGACGGTCTGCTCTTCAGCTGAATTTGCTGGGATACGTCTGGCTGGGATACGTCTGTCATTATAAGTTGCATTTTCAGTTGAATTTGGGCAACACCACTTGACGCATTCATTGTGTTGAACTATTTCAATTGCTTTTGTTTGATTTGTTCATTGCAAACAGCTGAAAGTCTGTAAATTTTGACAATAAACCTGATTTGTAGTGGGGGTTGAATAATTTTGATTGCAACTGTATGTATGGAGCTCATTATGTTTCAGTCTCCAGGTAAGACACTCTATTCATTCAACATTTTTGGGAAAATTTATACATTTATTTATTTTTAAGATATGGTGAACCTGTAATTTATTTAGTTTATAGTATTAAAACCTCTGTGTGTAGCAATATTTGATTTATTTATACATCCAAAATGCATATTGTTTTGCATTGTTTATCATTCAGAATAAAATAAAGGAGTCTTTTCAGTCATAATATTTCTTCATTTAAATTTTGATCAAAATATATTGATAATCAAATCAAATCGAAATCGTGAAGCCAGTATTATAAATCGAATTGAATCGTGACCGGAGTGTATTGTTACATCTCTACCCCTGTAGTAAATAATGTACATGTGAAGGTGGAAGTGATTTTAGATACAGTGTCATGCATTTACAACATTCCTAAAATGATAAACCCAGTGGTGACTTGAGTGCTGATCTCACCTGGGCAATGCCCTTACTGTGGGCCACACTGACAGGCAGTCTGATATGGTGGGGGGTCTGGTGGTGGATCAGCGTGGCTGCCTGACCCGCAGAAGTAGCAGGATGGCTGGGCTGAGCAGTAACCACACGTACCTGCGGCAGAGACCCTGTCGAAGCCGAATGAGCTACCACTCGAGTTGCAGGCTGCACCGAGGCCTGCTGGGAGGCCTGAGGAGCGACCTGAGTGGTAGACAGCAAAGTGCCCAGCTGTGGCATGGAGGGAGGAGACACCAGCAGGACGCTGCAGAGAGCATGTACAAACAGTCAACACACATTATCTTTGCACAATAATGTAATTGTAGCAGATGGGGGTGTGGTTTCATGTGGATTTGCACTGGGAGGGAGGTGTGTGGGGATGAGCTAGAGGGATAATGAACAACATGGCACACGCTTAGCTCTCTGCTCAAGTAGATAGAAAGGTCACAGAAATATACATGGGACAACAATGCTCAGATGTACCATGTTAATCATTACCCCTTTAGTCATTACCACCTTCCTCCCAGTGCAGACCCATGCTAAACAACACCCACACCAGCTACAGTAATACAATTAATGGAATATTCCTGCACCTGTAGCACATGAGCGAATCTCCCTGACCTATTTATTAAGAACCAGAATTAAGATGCTTTCTCATACATCTTAAGATCTTTATTGTTAGAGTGTAATTGTTTTAGTTTTGAATTCGTATTTTAGAATATTTTTGACAAATTTCAACAACTGCCCTTCATTGCATCCATATATTTATAAGTGAGTTTTGAGTAAATTTGAGTAAAGTTCTTATCTTAGTACCGGGAAACCTGTCGAGTCTTGACTGTGGTAATACCCTGGGCACAACAGATGCAGTAGACAGAAATTGGATTTAAAAGAAAAGAAAGAAAATGTTGGAGTACCCTTTCAAACTAAATAATGTAGATGATGAGATTTAGTAAGATATTTGTAAGCATTAGCCACCTAGGACTGGTTTTGACTGGATCTGGCACGCCTGCTTTGGTTGGTGTAGACACAGTAGGGGGTAGTGGAGATTTTGGTGTGCCTGGGGTGCTTGGTGTTGGTGTGCTGGGGGGTTGAGGTAAGCTGACAGCAGGTACAGAAACCCCTTCAGGTGCTGAGCTCTGGCCCTCTGTAGCACTGCTCTTCACAGCTGCGTCCTTGTTTCCAGACTTCTGTCACATACAAATATGACAATATGCAAAGCTTCAGCCAACAGATGTACACCATTTCAAACAGATGTGCAATATAAGCATAGGAACAATGTCACTGTAGAAAGGTAATGACCCCAGTTCAGGAATAACACACAAAAAAAGCCAGTTCACACTGAAAGTGTTTGCTGAAGTGTTTTCTAGTCACACATCTCACACCTATCTTACAGAAGAGACTGTGATTTTAACCAACGTTTCACTTCATAGTCCACAAGATGCACTTTATCCTGCTGCATTTTAAGCACCACTTTGATTTCTGACATTCTTCTATCACTCAGACATGCACGGTAAACTCCAGAGAAATTCATTTAAATCACATACTTTATATATGTTGCAGACTAATTTATAACAATGTTAGGACTGTGCAGCATTGTTGTCGCCAAGTACAGCAGTTGCACAGTAATGATACTCATTACACCAACATAGGGAAACAGAATTCAATTTTCAATTCAGAAACCACATTTTATATATGCTCTATACTTTAAGATCATAATCTACAAAGATGTTATGACTGTGCAACATGTAGTCTGTACGCTATGATACTCAGTTTACACCAACATACTTATTTAAACCAACATACTCATAAAGACACGTTTTTCGATTCACTATTCAATTGTCTCATGTAACATTTTAGGTGAATGGATTTGTAATTATAGTTGGCAGATCACTGGAAAAAAACAAGCTTAGTAATTTTGGGTGCTATACATGAATTCTGTTGTATTAACACCCTCTTCATGACAGTTAGGCAAAAACATTTAAAGTAGTTACACACTATGGTGGAGTCTTGAGCAGATTTCCTTGTGATGACAGATGAATGTAACTTGTAAATGGGAAAATGGGGGATTCTGGTGGCTACTGAACTTATTTGATTAATTATTAAACATTAAACAGTTAACATCTCTCTCAAAACAAAAAAAGAAATCACTGGAAATGTAAATTCACCTATTCATAACTGAATCAAATGCTGGAAAACAGATTAATGTTGGTCTTTCGTCTGCCAGTAGCTTGTACAGAAATGCAGTTGAGATGTGTCAAGTGTGGACTGACTAAGGTTTTGACACTTGACACGAAACCAATGTGACACGTCCAGGGTGAATTCAGTGTAAGTGTGTTAAAAGAATGTTCAGTATGAGCATATTATGAATAAGAGTGCAGCAGCATGATTACATGATTACAGTATCAATTCCTTGGTACAAATCTACAATATACAGGACTATCACAAATGTTTCGTAACATTTTAAGTATACTGAATTGTAAGCATAACTGCCCCTCCCCTTCTGTTCCACTGACAGTGTTTTATACATGTGCTTTAAAATTTTTATTTATTTATTTATTTAAATTTAAATTAAAAAAAAAAAATACAAACAAATGCATTGTTTCTCTATTCCCACTGGTGCATATACAGAATGCAATCATTATAAATGGGACAAAAGGATTTTTGAATTTGGCAGAAGGATCAGCACAAGTTCCTCAGAGCAGAAAAAAAACCACTTCATGAACATGTAACTGTGTTGGTGTGCAGCAGGACTTACAGGCTTCGGGGTTGGTTTGGGTTTCTGCTGCAGAGCTTTCCGTGCCTTGGCCGCGGCTGCTTGAGCCTGGTGGATCCTCTCTGCACAGAAACAGCGTCTCATCATCAGCAATAAGCTAATTATAGTCAGACATACTAGAAAGAGAATAAAAGCAAAAACACTGCAGAGAAACAAAACGCTAATCGAAGGACAAACATCAGCTACTGTGCCAGGTCACATGTAGGCTTGACAATTTGATATGCTCAAAGTATTATATGAATACTTCCAAAAAATATATTGATATTTTGAAAATTATATGATACACAGTATGGATCAGGACATTTAGATTTACTAATAAAGTACCAGTAATACATTATAGCCACATGAAGTTGGACATCTTAGGCCTCACTCTTTTAAGGCTACCCCTGCTGTCACATATAACAATACAATGCAAAATATCAATGTTGTGGACACAATGTGATTTTAATATACTAAATCAAATCATTTAAATTATTTAATTATTTAAAAATGAAAAAACAAGTACACATATTTTAACATTCAATAAGTAATTGATTTGTTATTCTGACTACCAATGAAGATGGTCAATGGCATAAATGATACCAGTAATTATTAGGTGATGGAAATTATCACAGTATAAATATCATATTGTCATATTGCCTAAACTTAGTAACAGGTAATAACACTACGCCACTATAAACATTTTAATCTGGTACTTGCTTTTCC
Source organism: Cranoglanis bouderius (assembly GCA_023630585.1). Classification (NCBI taxonomy): domain Eukaryota; kingdom Metazoa; phylum Chordata; class Actinopteri; order Siluriformes; family Cranoglanididae; genus Cranoglanis; species Cranoglanis bouderius. Next base: position 20,184,043 of record CM042541.1, read on the forward strand.
ATTTAGTCCTTATACAACATCTATCTGTACTGCAAATCTGACTGTCCCTCGGCAGAATGACTAAAGCACACCGTCCTCTGCTTACGATCTTCTTTTCATTTACATTTGAGGCTCGGAGAGACGTTCTGTTGTCACATGCAATCTCACATTGCCCTCAGTGCAGAGCAAATTTCTGCAATTGTTACGCATGTTTGTTTTTTTTTGGGATTACCAAACTCCTCCTGACTCCGGTCTCGGTGCAGGTAGATCCACAGCTTACGGCCAATGTCATATTTCACGCATGGGTCCTTCTCATAGTGCAGGCGGTCGAGAGCACCGCTAACAACTGTATTCACCTGTATGAACCATAAAGTTGGATAATTTATATCTAGAAACAAACCAGGAAAAGAGATATAGAGAGTGAAGGAGCAGTGTGGACTGCGGCTGGGACCTGCGCACTGGTGACATCAGGAGCCAAGAACTGGGAGTCTTTTAGCAGCTCGCAGATCTCAGCTCGGGTGCCTTCACCATTGGGCAGTCTGGCAGCTGCATCCCGCACTGAGAACATAGAAGGGTCAGGGTCAATATAAGCGATAAACTAGAGGCATTTTTTAATCTAGTTAATTGAACTTCCAGACAAGCATAAGATGACACTGGTACATTGGAGCTTTTACTTTACTAGTGGGCTAGCTACTGAAGTTATGAATGTAAGATCTGGGGCCTCATTTATCAACTACGCATACGTAATTTTGTGTGTACCCCGTTCGTATGCACATTTCTAGGCAATGAATGGAATTTATCAAGTTTTGCTCAGTACAGTATGTGGCACATCAAGTGGTAAGCATGAATACAATCCGGACATACTACGTGGTGAGGATTCTGACAACTCTTCCAGTCGTGTTGCCCTATGGCAGAGGCCAGGAACCTTTTCAGCTGGCAGAGCCATAAAAGAGGAAGGAAGGAAGGAAGGAAGGAAGGA